>OU342475.1:12290000-13779913 GCA_910589355.1 Parapoynx stratiotata | reverse complement strand
GGTGCAGTCGTCGTCGGCGGTGGTGGTGCAGTCGTCGGCGGCGGCGATGGCGACGGCGACTGTGGCGATGATCGCTGCGGCGATCTTACTACGGCGTCGGCCGAAGTATCTTCTATTCTTCTCTCGCTATTTTCCGGCAGCCGATGTTCATTTTCTGCTGCCTGTGGAACATTACGCCCAGACCTTCTGCCGCTTACGCTTCTCGTAACCGGCATTTTTCTATTCTTCTATTGCTAAATCTTCTTTCTTCTATAAATTCTTCTATAAATGCACCCGAAATTCTTCTATCCCGCTCGAAGGAACCAGAAATGTGGGGGACTGTAAGCCCACATTTATTATATCTATGGCGGTGCGGGTTCAGGGTTTCTTCAAATGAAAGATGAGATTTTGCTTCAGCGTAATGGGCAGAGTAACGTTTCTTGCTGTGTCTGGATCGTGAATGCACACGGAACTAGTTTCCGCACTCTATTTATATCATTTGCTCAGTGAGCTCAAAAAAGGGGTATATCCACAGGGCTATACCTTAAAGAGAACCGTCAATTTGCCCATTTTTCTATTGTTTTTATTATATCAAATTTACATTTTACATTACAGAGTGTATACTATCTTAAATATTCTAATTAGAATTACTTAGTCTAGTTAGGTCTTATAGAGAGCTAACTTTTTTAAGTTATAAACAAAGTGAAAATTAATACGATTCGATGGGATTTTAGAATGTAACGGTCATGGAAACAAATGAGAATACTTGTAAAAGCCAAGTAGACTCTCTAAAACAATAGATATTATCAATTTTATATAAACAAACCTCGTAAACTACACATTTCTATGATACATATGTATATAAAGCCAAAAAAACAGTAACTTTACTTTAAGCTCGACTCTGAGGTACGAGAACAACACAAATATGAATTTAATATTATGAGACTCTATTGTTAACATTAAATAAACTATTACATACAAAAATTACTATATAAACATATAGGAAACCAACAATTTCGCCGTTCAAACATCGGCTATAACTTATGAGCAGTAACTGCTATACATACGATTTTATAAGGTTTAAACAAAGATATATCGTCAGTTCACAAGAGACGCGGCCTAACGTTAATGAGAACTGACTATATGACTAGACTATATGAAGCTAAGTTAACAAAAACATATAGATGTATATAAACAACATTCGACAATACATAAACAACTCGTTATTCAAGCCCGAACCGACGTTCGGGTATTACGTTATCAGCAAACACAATATAATGTATACATAAACAAACTAGGCTAATAACTACGTTAAACTACATAACTGGGATACTTTAACAAGGTTCTAATGCTATTACAAGGTGTAACGACTTATATAATGTTATTACAGTACTCTAAATTGTCTAAAAATGACTCTAATTATTAAGGAACAATGAAAACACTTCGTACTATAGTGTCCACGTCACAACACAATCTGGTTTACGCGCACTTAACGACGGACCGAATCTTCTATCACGAACATTCTCCCGCCGTGCAAGGACTCGTCCTCGTGGCGGAGTCGTTGCAGCCATCCTCGGTGAGTGATGTCGGTGCCGTCGCGCTGGTGATGATCACGAGCTTCTTCGTGGGTCGTCGCAGTGTTCCGCCTCTTGTGCGGACGTCGGCTGTACGCACGATGTTGTCGGGCCCGGGGTAGGTCGCTGTCACGACGCCTCGGGGCCAGGTGTTGCGTGGTAAAGTGTTGTCGACGATGAGAACCACGTCGCCGATGCGGAGCTCGGGGCCTCGGCCGCGGGGCTCCCGCCGGTTTTGGAGCTCCGGCAGGTACTCCCGCAGCCACCTCGCCCAAAAGAGGTCGGCGAGGCGTTGCGAGGCGCGCCACTTTGCGCGCCCTATGAGGTCATCTTCTTCTATGTCGCCAGGCGTAGGGACGCGCGCCGACCCCCCAAGTAGGAAGTGGTTAGGGGTCAGCGCCTCCGGGTCATCCGGGTGGACGGAGACGTGTGTGAGTGGCCGACTGTTGACTGTGTACTCGACCTCGGCGAGGAGGGTTTGTAGGACCTCGTCGCTCGGATGTCTCGGTTGCTCGGTGGCCGCGAGTGCTGTCTTGACGCTGCGGACGAGGCGCTCCCACGCGCCCCCCATGAATGGCGCGCCGGGTGGTATGTACCGCCAGTGGATTTTCTTTTTCGTGGCCTCGTCTTCGGTGGCGCTGTCGATGCTCCGTCTGATTTCCTTGTCGGCGCCTCGCAGGTTGGTCCCGTTGTCGGACCAGATCTCGGTGGGGCACCCCCGCCTAGCCATCATGCGGCGGAGTGCCATCACTGCGGAGTCGGTGCTCAGGGTAGCGGCTGGCTCTAGGTGGACCGCTCGCGTTGTGAGACACGTGAAGATAGCCACGTACCGCTTCTCTGTTCTTCTCCCCACGCTGACTGTCAGTGGTCCGAAGTAGTCCACACCGACGTAGCTGAACGGTCGCCGGTGATGAGCCAGGCGACAGGCCGGGTGGTTACCTGTTGACGGTCGTGGTGGATTCTCTCTTCTGATGCGGCAGGGCAAACAAGCGCGTACTATCGCCCGTGTCTGCACTCGTTGATCGTAGCTTCGACTCCCGCGTGGATCAGCTGACGGTGTACGTGTTCTATCCAAAGTCGTGTGCTGCGTACGTTACCGTCTAGTATCGGCGGTGATTTCGCGTACTCGCCGATGTTCCTCGCTTTGTCTATACGGCTGTCCAGGCAGACTACTCCGTCGATGTACTTCATACGAAGCATATGCAGGCGACTCGTCGCAGCTACAGGAAGATTCCTCTCCAACCTGTCGATCTCGGCTGCGAATGACCTCTGTTGACCTGCACGAACTATAAATACCTCTGCTTTGTTGAGCAACGGAGCGTCGATTTTCCTGAAAATTTTCTTTACCGTTTCTATGTTTGGCTAACGTCGCTGTGGCTCACTAACATTTTTCTTTCTCCACTCTGGATCGTCTTCTCTATTTTTCTTCGTTCTCTTGTAGTGGACATGCTGTTTGCGACAGAGTTCGATAAATTGTAGTACCCTTGCCGTTGTACGAAGATACTTCTCCCACTTGGAGAAGCGAGATGCGTCTGGTATTCCCTCTTCGATGTGACGACGTTTACGTGTGTAGAAACACTTCTCTTCCCCTGTGTCGTCTGTGACGGTGTCCTTGGCGGCTGGCCACGTCGACTCGTCCTCGTACAGGTACTCTGGACCGGTGAACCACCTGTGATCGCTGCAGAAGTCGCGACGGACGTCGCGTGTTGCATCATCTGCGACGTTTAGCTTAGTGGGTACCCACCGCCATTCGCTTACCAAACTGTTCTCTTCTATCGCGGCGATGCGGTGGGCGACGAACGGCTTGTAGGCTCGCGACCCTGTCCTCAGCCACGCGAGCACGGTCTTACTGTCTGACCAGAATGTCCTGGAGTCCGGTTTCCTCTCGTGTTCTTCTATTACAGTGGCCCCCATACGACTTCCCATGACAGCTGCTTGGAGTTCGAGTCGTGGGTTCGAGGTGAGCTTTAGCGGCGCGACTCTCGCCTTAGCTGCGACAAGCGTTATACTCACGCGCCCGTCTGCGGTGACCGCCCGCCAATATAGCGCTGCGGAATACGCCTGTTCACTCGCGTCGACGAACGTGTGGAGTTGCAGGTTGACGGCGTCACTATAGCGAGGGTAACACCTGGGTAGCTGCACGTTGCGAAGATTTTCCAGGTGCGTTACCCATTCCCCCCAGGCGATGGCGAGGTCTTCATCTATGGCCTTGTCCCACTCGGTTCCTCTGCGCCAGACTTCCTGTAATAACTGTTTGGCTCTTACCGATACAGGCGAAGCTAGTCCCAGGGGGTCGTAGAGCGACATGACTATTTTCAGCGCCTCTATCTTGGTGGGCGCGTCACGACGCAGCACGTCCTCGGGTACTCTGGCGAGGTCTAGGTTGAACCCCAGCTCATCAGTGCGCGACTGCCACACTAGGCCCAGCAACCGCTCGACCTGCCCGCCTTCGGCGATCGTTTTCGGCTCCGTTTCTTCGGCTCCGTCGAGCGCCTCCAGGACCTTGGATGAGTTGGATCCCCACTTCCTTAGGATGTAGTGAGCCTGTCTGTGTATCTCACTAACCTGCGTGGCTATTCTTATAGCTTCCTCCTCTGTTCGGTAGCTGTCAAGGTAGTCGTCTACGTAGTGGTTCTTCACTATTGCTGACACGGCTTCAGGGTGTGACGCTTCGTACTTCTTGGCGTTCTCATTCTTGACATGGATGGCAATCGAAGGGGAGCACGTCGCGCCGAATATGAGAGACGTCATCCTATAGTGTCGCGGCGCTTCGCTGCTGTCTCGCCTCCACAGGTACCGCAGGGCATCTCTATCCTGTTCTCTGATTTTCACCTGCATGAACATTTCTGCTATGTCCGCCGTGACTGCCACTCGATGTCGTCGGAACCTCATCAGGACCCCCGGCAGACTCTGTAGGAGATCGGGGCCTGTAAGCAGCTGATCGTTCAGAGAGGTTCCTCCGGTCTTGGCGGCGGCGTCATGCACGATGCGGATCTTCCCCGGCTTCATGGGATTGATCACTGCGAAGTGTGGGAGATACCAGGTTCTACCTGTTGGTGCGGTGTCTGGTGCGAGCTCTGCATACCCCTTGTCAGTCAGCGCTGCCATCTGTTCGTGGTACTTTTCCTTCTGGATGTCGTCTTTCTCGAGCTTCTTCTCGACGATCTGAAGTCTTCGTAGGGAGCTATCGTAATTATTAGGCATACTGGGGTTACCTTCTTTCCAGAGTAACGACGTCTCGTAGTGCCCGTCCTCCCTCTGGCATGTGTGCTTCTGCATGATTTTCGATGCACGGAGTTCAGGGTCGCTACGAGGACGCTTCGGCTGTATACCGAGGCTGTCTATGGCGAAGTGCTGCTTCACTATCTCTTCTAGGCTATCTTCGGCGGTAGCGTGCGCTATAAAGTTTACGCGTTGACCTAGCGCACGCGTGTGAGCCCCGTGCAGCACCCACCCCAGTGGCGTGTACGATGCGACAGGCTGGTCGCGGCGTCCCCTACGTACCTCTTCAGCTATGAGCAGCTGCCAATTGTCCTGGCCGATCAGCATCTTCGGCACAGCTGCTTCGCCCGATGTCAGAACGTGCTTGATGTCCCGCAGGTGTTGGCAACCTTCTATGTCCCTCTCGGAGACCTTCTGCGGGGCTAGCTGGAACTGCGACATCGTTCTGGCTCGTAACCTGTGGGAAAGTTCGGTACCTGATACGGTGAGTGACACGCGGCGTGATTGGTAGGCCTTCAGCTCTACCTTCGATATCGCTTCTATGTGCAGCGGATCGACGGGCCCCTTGGCGCCGACTCGGTCGGCGAGATCGGCATCGATGAGCGTGACTGTGGAGCCGTCGTCGAGTAGCGCCCACGTGTCCTCTTCTCCCGCCGGTCCGGCGACGTGGACTGGCACGATCTTCAAATAGGCTTTGCTTCGCCTCGATGTCCACGTTGACGCGACGGTTTCTTTATTTTCGCTATTTTGTTCTATTTTCTTGTTTGCTTCTTCTTTTCGCGTGTGATGAAGCAGTTTGTGGTGTGTGTAAGTACAGTCATCTTCTCCGCACTGTTGTTTTTTGCAGCGATGCTCTCGATGTCTATAACGCAGGCACCCGAAACAAAGTCTATGTTGTTTGGCGAGCTCCCACCTCTTCGTGGTGTCGCTGTTCCGGAACTTGCTGCACTCGTCTGTTCTATGGGGTTGACCGTCGCATATAGGGCACTTACGTTGTCGGTCTGCGGTGTTGTAAGCTCGCTGTGGCCGGCGCGTGACCTCTGGCTTTCTATCTGCGGGCGCCGGCGTTGAGACGTTCTCAGGCAGAGCATACGGGCCGCAGATCTCCGCCTCCCTGTTCAGGAACCTAGCTATACGAAGCAGGTCAGGTTCCCCCTCTGGTTGTGCAGCGGCGAAGTCGTACCACCTGTAACGAAGCGCAGTCGGTAATTTTTCTATAGTGTTCTTCGTGGCTTCCGGACTGTACAGGTAGTACGTCTTGTTCAGGGCCTTGAGAGCGGCGACGATGTTGGAGACGCGACTGGCGAAGATGCAGATGTCGCGCGGCGATTCAGCTGGTCTCGGGATGGCCTTCAATCTCTCGAGTTCCGCTGCTGCTATGCTGTCAGGGCGACCGAAACGAGTTTCTAAAGTTTTCAATACCTCTTCAGGGCAGGTGTGGTGGATGAGCAGGTTGTCGACTGCTTCGCGGGCCTTCCCCCTCAGTGCACGACGTAGGCGCGCAGAGTTCTCGATGTCTGTGAGGAGGCTCGATGTCTCGCTGTAGGCCGCTCGAAAGGCTAACCACTCCTGGTGAGAACCGCTGAAATAAGGTAACTCGATGACGTGTCGCGACGAGGTCGTTGACCTTATGGCCGACGTGATGGCGAGTGCGAGTTCGGCTATGTCACTCGGTTTTGCTGTACTTACGGTTTTTTCTTCTATCTTCGTACTATTCGTTACGTAATTATTTACGTCACACGTCTTCACTGCATTATTGGCTAGGGAAGCTGCGACCGCGGGCGGCTGTTGCGATGTTTTCGCAGTTGTTCGATGCTCCGCGGGCGGTGCCGACTTCGTCGGCGGCGGGGCTTCCTCGGCGTAGCTGCTGGCTAGGAAAGCTGCGACCACGGGCGGCGGCTGTAGTCGTTCCGTGGGCGGTGCCGACGATGTCGGCGGCGGGGCTTCCTCGGCGCCGTGGTCCGGCGGGCTCTCGTCGAGCCAGGACCGGACTCGTTCTATCGTGTCGTCGTTCGACACATCTTCGTCGTCTGTCTCCTCGGCTTCTATTCGAGACAGACGCGCAGCAGCTAGGTCGACTTGCAGTTTCAGCAGATCTTCTTTCGCCCTCGCTATCCTCAGGGACCGGCGTGATGGCGTACTGCTTCTTGCTGATGACGCTGGCGGCGGTGCAGTCGTCGTCGGCGGTGGTGGTGCAGTCGTCGGCGGCGGCGATGGCGACGGCGACTGTGGCGATGATCGCTGCGGCGATCTTACTACGGCGTCGGCCGAAGTATCTTCTATTCTTCTCTCGCTATTTTCCGGCAGCCGATGTTCATTTTCTGCTGCCTGTGGAACATTACGCCCAGACCTTCTGCCGCTTACGCTTCTCGTAACCGGCATTTTTCTATTCTTCTATTGCTAAATCTTCTTTCTTCTATAAATTCTTCTATAAATGCACCCGAAATTCTTCTATCCCGCTCGAAGGAACCAGAAATGTGGGGGACTGTAAGCCCACATTTATTATATCTATGGCGGTGCGGGTTCAGGGTTTCTTCAAATGAAAGATGAGATTTTGCTTCAGCGTAATGGGCAGAGTAACGTTTCTTGCTGTGTCTGGATCGTGAATGCACACGGAACTAGTTTCCGCACTCTATTTATATCATTTGCTCAGTGAGCTCAAAAAAGGGGTATATCCACAGGGCTATACCTTAAAGAGAACCGTCAATTTGCCCATTTTTCTATTGTTTTTATTATATCAAATTTACATTTTACATTACAGAGTGTATACTATCTTAAATATTCTAATTAGAATTACTTAGTCTAGTTAGGTCTTATAGAGAGCTAACTTTTTTAAGTTATAAACAAAGTGAAAATTAATACGATTCGATGGGATTTTAGAATGTAACGGTCATGGAAACAAATGAGAATACTTGTAAAAGCCAAGTAGACTCTCTAAAACAATAGATATTATCAATTTTATATAAACAAACCTCGTAAACTACACATTTCTATGATACATATGTATATAAAGCCAAAAAACAGTAACTTTACTTTAAGCTCGACTCTGAGGTACGAGAACAACACAAATATGAATTTAATATTATGAGACTCTATTGTTAACATTAAATAAACTATTACATACAAAAATTACTATATAAACATATAGGAAACCAACAATTTCGCCGTTCAAACATCGGCTATAACTTATGAGCAGTAACTGCTATACATACGATTTTATAAGGTTTAAACAAAGATATATCGTCAGTTCACAAGAGACGCGGCCTAACGTTAATGAGAACTGACTATATGACTAGACTATATGAAGCTAAGTTAACAAAAACATATAGATGTATATAAACAACATTCGACAATACATAAACAACTCGTTATTCAAGCCCGAACCGACGTTCGGGTATTACGTTATCAGCAAACACAATATAATGTATACATAAACAAACTAGGCTAATAACTACGTTAAACTACATAACTGGGATACTTTAACAAGGTTCTAATGCTATTACAAGGTGTAACGACTTATATAATGTTATTACAGTACTCTAAATTGTCTAAAAATGACTCTAATTATTAAGGAACAATGAAAACACTTCGTACTATAGTGTCCACGTCACAACACAATCTGGTTTACGCGCACTTAACGACGGACCGAATTTTCTATCACGAACATTCTCCCGCCGTGCAAGGACTCGTCCTCGTGGCGGAGTCGTTGCAGCCATCCTCGGTGAGTGATGTCGGTGCCGTCGCGCTGGTGATGATCACGAGCTTCTTCGTGGGTCGTCGCAGTGTTCCGCCTCTTGTGCGGACGTCGGCTGTACGCACGATGTTGTCGGGCCCGGGGTAGGTCGCTGTCACGACGCCTCGGGGCCAGGTGTTGCGTGGTAAAGTGTTGTCGACGATGAGAACCACGTCGCCGATGCGGAGCTCGGGGCCTCGGCCGCGGGGCTCCCGCCGGTTTTGGAGCTCCGGCAGGTACTCCCGCAGCCACCTCGCCCAAAAGAGGTCGGCGAGGCGTTGCGAGGCGCGCCACTTTGCGCGCCCTATGAGGTCATCTTCTTCTATGTCGCCAGGCGTAGGGACGCGCGCCGACCCCCCAAGTAGGAAGTGGTTAGGGGTCAGCGCCTCCGGGTCATCCGGGTGGACGGAGACGTGTGTGAGTGGCCGACTGTTGACTGTGTACTCGACCTCGGCGAGGAGGGTTTGTAGGACCTCGTCGCTCGGATGTCTCGGTTGCTCGGTGGCCGCGAGTGCTGTCTTGACGCTGCGGACGAGGCGCTCCCACGCGCCCCCCATGAATGGCGCGCCGGGTGGTATGTACCGCCAGTGGATTTTCTTTTTCGTGGCCTCGTCTTCGGTGGCGCTGTCGATGCTCCGTCTGATTTCCTTGTCGGCGCCTCGCAGGTTGGTCCCGTTGTCGGACCAGATCTCGGTGGGGCACCCCCGCCTAGCCATCATGCGGCGGAGTGCCATCACTGCGGAGTCGGTGCTCAGGGTAGCGGCTGGCTCTAGGTGGACCGCTCGCGTTGTGAGACACGTGAAGATAGCCACGTACCGCTTCTCTGTTCTTCTCCCCACGCTGACTGTCAGTGGTCCGAAGTAGTCCACACCGACGTAGCTGAACGGTCGCCGGTGATGAGCCAGGCGACAGGCCGGGTGGTTACCTGTTGACGGTCGTGGTGGATTCTCTCTTCTGATGCGGCAGGGCAAACAAGCGCGTACTATCGCCCGTGTCTGCACTCGTTGATCGTAGCTTCGACTCCCGCGTGGATCAGCTGACGGTGTACGTGTTCTATCCAAAGTCGTGTGCTGCGTACGTTACCGTCTAGTATCGGCGGTGATTTCGCGTACTCGCCGATGTTCCTCGCTTTGTCTATACGGCTGTCCAGGCAGACTACTCCGTCGATGTACTTCATACGAAGCATATGCAGGCGACTCGTCGCAGCTACAGGAAGATTCCTCTCCAACCTGTCGATCTCGGCTGCGAATGACCTCTGTTGACCTGCACGAACTATAAATACCTCTGCTTTGTTGAGCAACGGAGCGTCGATTTTCCTGAAAATTTTCTTTACCGTTTCTATGTTTGGCTAACGTCGCTGTGGCTCACTAACATTTTTCTTTCTCCACTCTGGATCGTCTTCTCTATTTTTCTTCGTTCTCTTGTAGTGGACATGCTGTTTGCGACAGAGTTCGATAAATTGTAGTACCCTTGCCGTTGTACGAAGATACTTCTCCCACTTGGAGAAGCGAGATGCGTCTGGTATTCCCTCTTCGATGTGACGACGTTTACGTGTGTAGAAACACTTCTCTTCCCCTGTGTCGTCTGTGACGGTGTCCTTGGCGGCTGGCCACGTCGACTCGTCCTCGTACAGGTACTCTGGACCGGTGAACCACCTGTGATCGCTGCAGAAGTCGCGACGGACGTCGCGTGTTGCATCATCTGCGACGTTTAGCTTAGTGGGTACCCACCGCCATTCGCTTACCAAACTGTTCTCTTCTATCGCGGCGATGCGGTGGGCGACGAACGGCTTGTAGGCTCGCGACCCTGTCCTCAGCCACGCGAGCACGGTCTTACTGTCTGACCAGAATGTCCTGGAGTCCGGTTTCCTCTCGTGTTCTTCTATTACAGTGGCCCCCATACGACTTCCCATGACAGCTGCTTGGAGTTCGAGTCGTGGGATCGAGGTGAGCTTTAGCGGCGCGACTCTCGCCTTAGCTGCGACAAGCGTTATACTCACGCGCCCGTCTGCGGTGACCGCCCGCCAATATAGCGCTGCGGAATACGCCTGTTCACTCGCGTCGACGAACGTGTGGAGTTGCAGGTTGACGGCGTCACTATAGCGAGGGTAACACCTGGGTAGCTGCACGTTGCGAAGATTTTCCAGGTGCGTTACCCATTCCCCCCAGGCGATGGCGAGGTCTTCATCTATGGCCTTGTCCCACTCGGTTCCTCTGCGCCAGACTTCCTGTAATAACTGTTTGGCTCTTACCGATACAGGCGAAGCTAGTCCCAGGGGGTCGTAGAGCGACATGACTATTTTCAGCGCCTCTATCTTGGTGGGCGCGTCACGACGCAGCACGTCCTCGGGTACTCTGGCGAGGTCTAGGTTGAACCCCAGCTCATCAGTGCGCGACTGCCACACTAGGCCCAGCAACCGCTCGACCTGCCCGCCTTCGGCGATCGTTTTCGGCTCCGTTTCTTCGGCTCCGTCGAGCGCCTCCAGGACCTTGGATGAGTTGGATCCCCACTTCCTTAGGATGTAGTGAGCCTGTCTGTGTATCTCACTAACCTGCGTGGCTATTCCTCCTCTGTTCGGTAGCTGTCAAGGTAGTCGTCTACGTAGTGGTTCTTCACTATTGCTGACACGGCTTCAGGGTGTGACGCTTCGTACTTCTTGGCGTTCTCATTCTTGACATGGATGGCAATCGAAGGGGAGCACGTCGCGCCGAATATGAGAGACGTCATCCTATAGTGTCGCGGCGCTTCGCTGCTGTCTCGCCTCCACAGGTACCGCAGGGCATCTCTATCCTGTTCTCTGATTTTCACCTGCATGAACATTTCTGCTATGTCCGCCGTGACTGCCACTCGATGTCGTCGGAACCTCATCAGGACCCCCGGCAGACTCTGTAGGAGATCGGGGCCTGTAAGCAGCTGATCGTTCAGAGAGGTTCCTCCGGTCTTGGCGGCGGCGTCATGCACGATGCGGATCTTCCCCGGCTTCATGGGATTGATCACTGCGAAGTGTGGGAGATACCAGGTTCTACCTGTTGGTGCGGTGTCTGGTGCGAGCTCTGCATACCCCTTGTCAGTCAGCGCTGCCATCTGTTCGTGGTACTTTTCCTTCTGGATGTCGTCTTTCTCGAGCTTCTTCTCGACGATCTGAAGTCTTCGTAGGGAGCTATCGTAATTATTAGGCATACTGGGGTTACCTTCTTTCCAGAGTAACGACGTCTCGTAGTGCCCGTCCTCCCTCTGGCATGTGTGCTTCTGCATGATTTTCGATGCACGGAGTTCAGGGTCGCTACGAGGACGCTTCGGCTGTATACCGAGGCTGTCTATGGCGAAGTGCTGCTTCACTATCTCTTCTAGGCTATCTTCGGCGGTAGCGTGCGCTATAAAGTTTACGCGTTGACCTAGCGCACGCGTGTGAGCCCCGTGCAGCACCCACCCCAGTGGCGTGTACGATGCGACAGGCTGGTCGCGGCGTCCCCTACGTACCTCTTCAGCTATGAGCAGCTGCCAATTGTCCTGGCCGATCAGCATCTTCGGCACAGCTGCTTCGCCCGATGTCAGAACGTGCTTGATGTCCCGCAGGTGTTGGCAACCTTCTATGTCCCTCTCGGAGACCTTCTGCGGGGCTAGCTGGAACTGCGACATCGTTCTGGCTCGTAACCTGTGGGAAAGTTCGGTACCTGATACGGTGAGTGACACGCGGCGTGATTGGTAGGCCTTCAGCTCTACCTTCGATATCGCTTCTATGTGCAGCGGATCGACGGGCCCCTTGGCGCCGACTCGGTCGGCGAGATCGGCATCGATGAGCGTGACTGTGGAGCCGTCGTCGAGTAGCGCCCACGTGTCCTCTTCTCCCGCCGGTCCGGCGACGTGGACTGGTACGATCTTCAAATAGGCTTTGCTTCGCCTCGATGTCCACGTTGACGCGACGGTTTCTTTATTTTCGCTATTTTGTTCTATTTTCTTGTTTGCTTCTTCTTTTCGCGTGTGATGAAGCAGTTTGTGGTGTGTGTAAGTACAGTCATCTTCTCCGCACTGTTGTTTTTTGCAGCGATGCTCTCGATGTCTATAACGCAGGCACCAAAAACAAAGTCTATGTTGTTTGGCGAGCTCCCACCTCTTCGTGGTGTCGCTGTTCCGGAACTTCTCTTCGTGGTGTCGCTTCTGCACTCGTCTGTTCTATGGGGTTGACCGTCGCATATAGGGCACTTACGTTGTCGGTCTGCGGTGTTGTAAGCTCGCTGTGGCCGGCGCGTGACCTCTGGCTTTCTATCTGCGGGCGCCGGCGTTGAGACGTTCTCAGGCAGAGCATACGGGCCGCAGATCTCCGCCTCCCTGTTCAGGAACCTAGCTATACGAAGCAGGTCAGGTTCCCCCTCTGGTTGTGCAGCGGCGAAGTCGTACCACCTGTAACGAAGCGCAGTCGGTAATTTTTCTATAGTGTTCTTCGTGGCTTCCGGACTGTACAGGTAGTACGTCTTGTTCAGGGCCTTGAGAGCGGCGACGATGTTGGAGACGCGACTGGCGAAGATGCAGATGTCGCGCGGCGATTCAGCTGGTCTCGGGATGGCCTTCAATCTCTCGAGTTCCGCTGCTGCTATGCTGTCAGGGCGACCGAAACGAGTTTCTAAAGTTTTCAATACCTCTTCAGGGCAGGTGTGGTGGATGAGCAGGTTGTCGACTGCTTCGCGGGCCTTCCCCCTTAGTGCACGACGTAGGCGCGCAGAGTTCTCGATGTCTGTGAGGAGGCTCGATGTCTCGCTGTAGGCCGCTCGAAAGGCTAACCACTCCTGGTGAGAACCGCTGAAATAAGGTAACTCGATGACGTGTCGCGACGAGGTCGTTGACCTTATGGCCGACGTGATGGCGAGTGCGAGTTCGGCTATGTCACTCGGTTTTGCTGTACTTACGGTTTTTTCTTCTATCTTCGTACTATTCGTTACGTAATTATTTACGTCACACGTCTTCACTGCATTATTGGCTAGGGAAGCTGCGACCGCGGGCGGCTGTTGCGATGTTTTCGCAGTTGTTCGATGCTCCGCGGGCGGTGCCGACTTCGTCGGCGGCGGGGCTTCCTCGGCGTAGCTGCTGGCTAGGAAAGCTGCGACCACGGGCGGCGGCTGTAGTCGTTCCGTGGGCGGTGCCGACGATGTCGGCGGCGGGGCTTCCTCGGCGCCGTGGTCCGGCGGGCTCTCGTCGAGCCAGGACCGGACTCGTTCTATCGTGTCGTCGTTCGACACATCTTCGTCGTCTGTCTCCTCGGCTTCTATTCGAGACAGACGCGCAGCAGCTAGGTCGACTTGCAGTTTCAGCAGATCTTCTTTCGCCCTCGCTATCCTCAGGGACCGGCGTGATGGCGTACTGCTTCTTGCTGATGACGCTGGCGGCGGTGCAGTCGTCGTCGGCGGTGGTGGTGCAGTCGTCGGCGGCGGCGATGGCGACGGCGACTGTGGCGATGATCGCTGCGGCGATCTTACTACGGCGTCGGCCGAAGTATCTTCTATTCTTCTCTCGCTATTTTCCGGCAGCCGATGTTCATTTTCTGCTGCCTGTGGAACATTACGCCCAGACCTTCTGCCGCTTACGCTTCTCGTAACCGGCATTTTTCTATTCTTCTATTGCAAAATCTTCTTTCTTCTATAAATTCTTCTATAAATGCACCCGAAATTCTTCTATCCCGCTCGAAGGAACCAGAAATGTGGGGGACTGTAAGCCCACATTTATTATATCTATGGCGGTGCGGGTTCAGGGTTTCTTCAAATGAAAGATGAGATTTTGCTTCAGCGTAATGGGCAGAGTAACGTTTCTTGCTGTGTCTGGATCGTGAATGCACACGGAACTAGTTTCCGCACTCTATTTATATCATTTGCTCAGTGAGCTCAAAAAAGGGGTATATCCACAGGGCTATACCTTAAAGAGAACCGTCAATTTGCCCATTTTTCTATTGTTTTTATTATATCAAATTTACATTTTACATTACAGAGTGTATACTATCTTAAATATTCTAATTAGAATTACTTAGTCTAGTTAGGTCTTATAGAGAGCTAACTTTCGAGATATAATGTACTAGTGTGTGTCTCCTACTTTAAATGTAATCGGAGAAGCCGATTCAAAGTTCTATAAATCTGGGTATCTGTGTGACCTAACTATGGCTCTCAAGACCTGACTCTAAGACCTGGGTCTTAGGTGTGTATGGGAAAATGAAGTAGACAACATGAACAATCTTTTACTGAAACTCTTACACTCTTAACTATTATAGATACAGAACTACGAGACCTTTAAGTTATAAACAAAGTGAAAATTAATACGATTCGATGGGATTTTAGAATGTAACGGTCATGGAAACAAATGAGAATACTTGTAAAAGCCAAGTAGACTCTCTAAAACAATAGATATTATCAATTTTATATAAACAAACCTCGTAAACTACACATTTCTATGATACATATGTATATAAAGCCAAAAAACAGTAACTTTACTTTAAGCTCGACTCTGAGGTACGAGAACAACACAAATATGAATTTAATATTATGAGACTCTATTGTTAACATTAAATAAACTATTACATACAAAAATTACTATATAAATATATAGGAAACCAACAATTTCGCCGTTCAAACATCGGCTATAACTTATGAGCAGTAACTGCTATACATACGATTTTATAAGGTTTAAACAAAGATATATCGTCAGTTCACAAGAGACGCGGCCTAACGTTAATGAGAACTGACTATATGACTAGACTATATGAAGCTAAGTTAACAAAAACATATAGATGTATATAAACAACATTCGACAATACATAAACAACTCGTTATTCAAGCCCGAACCGACGTTCGGGTATTACGTTATCAGCAAACACAATATAATGTATACATAAACAAACTAGGCTGATAACTACGTTAAACTACATAACTGGGATACTTTAACAAGGTTCTAATGCTATTACAAGGTGTAACGACTTATATAATGTTATTACAGTACTCTAAATTGTCTAAAAATGACTCTAATTATTAAGGAACAATGAAAACACTTCGTACTATAGTGTCCACGTCACAACACAATCTGGTTTACGCGCACTTAACGACGGACCGAATCTTCTATCACGAACAAAAATATTATATTAACAGTCTTAACTCATGTACACTAACGCATGTACACAAAAGCATAGACAACCTCATAGATTGGGATAGTCTAAAACCGGAGTACATGCCACTTGAGCGAACTGTTAACACATAAAAAAAAAATTGGAAATGCCGTATGCGATATCGATTCGCTGGAGGATAAATTGACGTTTTCAATTGCCCCAAACGCTCACGTCGAAAACGGTTGGATTGATTGATTGCAGATTGATGAAGATTGAAACGATTGTAAAATAAACGTATATGGTGGACCCGACCACGCAAGAAACATATATATAGGCGCCCTATTTATTATGGAGAGTATATTTACACCTGAATTCCATATAGACAGTATTTCCCAAGAGTCGATCAAACAAGCCTTGAAATACAGCATGAAACAATAAAGCACAAAAAAGTTTCATATTTCATATTTCTAATACATCATAATAATATTATTGAATTCTCTCATGACCAAGACTATTTTAAACCACATTTTGTTTCAGTTGCGTAATTACCTAATACATAATTGCTAGTCACTTCAAAAATAATTTAAATAAGAACTAACATTATATAAACGTTCGCCTGTTCAAACTAACAAAACTGCTATTGACACAATTTAACAATACTCCGCAGGGAGTAAATTGAACTCGGGTAGAAATTTTGCCACACAACTGACGTCACTGAAGATTTTGCAAATATAGAGGTCAAGCAGAATAAAGAATAAAGGTCAAGCAGATGATATCGAGCTCTAACCACTCTGAGGCAACAAATAAAGAAGCAACTGCGTTTTACATATCCGGAAAACGCAGGGTCGCCACAATGAAATCTATGCTCTGTTCTGTATATTTTATAGCTTCAAATCGATTGCGTTGTATTGTTATATTTACACTTACCGAGCTGGCTCAATGCATCAATCAACATAGTAATAGGAGTAGCAGCTTGGTCGACCTTGCGAGAGTTTCTAACAGTTATTCAAAACAGAAGAGATTAATGCTTGGATAAAATATATACTGAAAAGGTGTTAATTACATCGAATTATATGACTTTTATTGCAGCACTTAATTTGAAGGGCCAAAACTTGCAAGTCATGCTCCTGATGATGCAGCCTTTGGGCTACGCTAAACCGTTACTAATGCTCTGATAACAAAATGTAGAAAAAAGAACGGTTGTGGGCATTTAGTGTATCTAAAAATTGTAACAATGGGTATACATAATTAACGTAAAATGAATTTGCAACAATAGTAATTAAAGAAACGTATAGGCAAAAGAACCATACCGTACCCAATCCCGATGCCTATATTGGAAGGCGTAATAAACCCTGTTATAATTTGTGTGTCAAAAAAACGCATTAAATTGAACAAAACAAATCTATACCTTGGGTTTTTTTTGTTCTCTACAAGCTTACCCTGTGAAAGCACTAAGGGTCATACTAATCTTGGGTTACCGCTTAACATATCTTCAAGACCCTAGTTACTTTAATAAAACAAATGATGATAAGTAATATTAAAGAACTTCAGAAAACAGTATACAAGTTACAATTATTCATAGTGTAACTATTCAGTAATCGACTTTAGTGAATATTATTACAACCTGAAATCCATTATATATATAATATTATATACAACGTATAATATTATAAACAACGATTCGCAAAAGTAAATTATTACCTACACAACTCCGCACATGAAGCAGAATTTGTACATCTACATTTTCGATTCCAGAACGTTTCGTTTCAGAAAAATACATTCGACTCGAAGGCTTGTTAACTTTGTCCACGTTGTTTCTGCTTTCAAATTACTTCTGGAGACTAAATTTCTTTGCTCGATTCAGTTCCTCATTGAGATTAATTGACAGCCCTACAGGCAGGAAAGGTGAACCCGAGGCGCAATCTGAGACTTATAATTAATAGCGGCGTGTGTAGAAAGTTGAGCACTCCTGCCACAAGGATTGTTCCCGCGGAATCCCGCCTGCTCGTGTGAAATTCTGTTAACGGGTGTTCACGAAAATGTTATTATGACAAATTAGGAAGCGCAGTTTTATTTGTTTATCTTGTTGGCTTCCGTGTTGTTATAATGGCGTTTGTTAACGTTATTAAATTTAATAAATGTATGCTGTTTTGTAATGAGACGCCGCAGTTCTTGTATGCGATGGGGTTCAAGAATGAGTTTGTAGTAAAAGTTTTCCTAACAATTGGAAAGTCAGCAACTCAGTTTTAATTCTCAAAGTTGTTTGTGTATAAGAAACTAATATTAAAATTGCTAGATCTTCTGAAAAATAATAATTGAGCGACAATAAGATTAGCAGCACTGTCCCCAGTTGGAATGAATTTTATTTGAAAACATATAAAACCAAACTGAATTTCAAATAAAAAAAAATTAAATAATGGATATTAAAAAAATTATACAGGACAAATAGACTAGACACCTAATATCATCTCCCATATAAACATGCCTTCATGGAAATACTTGAGGAATATTCTAACAAATAATACGCACATGAAAAGAAAATGTTCGTTGTCAAATTCTCAGAGAATAAGGAAACAATTTCTTTATTATGATTGTATAGAGCTTTCTAAGAAACAATAATACTTAAGAACTTCTGGAGAAGTCCGTAATCTACTCTGAAAGCAAGAACTTGGAAATAATGAGACAAAAACAGACAGGCAGGCACAGTCTAATTCACTAATAGTTTTAATTATTTAATCGCTGTTCCGTATATAAGCTTTAAGATTAATCTAATTAAGAACAACATCTCTTCTAAGTCCTCAATGTACAATATTAATGATAAATAAAAGGAAGACAATACAACTGTGTCTTACTCCAGGATAATACAGTTTAATTTCCCTTGGACGCCTCAGAGCATGTAATTTGAACCCTTAGTATGTCGAGTTTAATCCTCAGATTTAGGTATTCAACGTGCACACACTCCACAGGGAGCATGTGCTACCATCTTCATTACTTCACAACTCAAGACCTAAGATTAATTTGATGCTGAATGCAAGGAATGGATTATCGTTGAAGAGTTTAGTGCTACTTTGATAATAATATTGGTAATATTAGTATAATGATCTTCCACTATTAAATTCGAGCGACAGAGTTAGTTAATCTGACCTCTGGGATTGTTTGAACTCAGACACTGGAGATCTGTTTGTTAGGGCTGATAGAGCGGAATCAAAGAATTTTTTGCTGCCAATTTTCTTCTACAAGAGTAGTCATATTTGTTACCATTACATTAATTGCTTATACTGGATTTTCTAAAAATATCCTAATACATATTTAATGGGACTTTCTAAGAAAAGTTTTTGTTGAACACTACTGGCTACCGGATTATCAAAATTCAATGTTTTAAGAGCAGAGTGTACTGAATATTATGATGTTGTACTCTATACATAGGTGCAAAGTTAATTCATAACTGTTTATAATTTTATAATAAATCATCCAACTCAATATATAAAATGTAAAGTAAGTTACTTCTTTTACTAGAACTAACACTATTTTTATACATTAATGTTAAAAGAACCCTTCCTTAAATACTTATTATTTTATATTTCCCATATCTGCTTCCCCAGTTTTTTCTTAATATCTTTTCCTCGGCGTAATAACCTATAAATCCTGATAAATAAAAACAGTACTCAATCTTGGTGGCAACACAGCGGCGCCCTTAATTTGAGTGACAGATCCTGTCAAACTTTTATGCCAGTTCAACATCAAACGAAATAAGTGGAGCCTCTATTCCCTCGGCGTAAGGTTCAAAGTATTTTAGCATTTATTACTAAGGAGCTTTCGAAACCTGATACACCGAGAATCATAAAGTGATTCTTCTAAAAAACAACACAAGATAATATTAAAAAATGGTGGCAATGTCTTTGATGTTGCAGGAAGAAATTATTAAATATGAACATAATGCTTCAGAAAAAAATGGGCCAATATTCTTAGGTAAAGAAGGCGATAGCCGAGTAACAATGGACGGCACTATTCGTGTCACAAGATGAATTTGAAAAAAACTTAAGTGCAGTAATTTCAATATCGCTTGCCTCACATTGTGCCCGGTGCATGGCAATAGGCTCGCCACCTGGAGCGTGAATACATACTAGACAAAATGGGAGATTAACACCTCTGCCTCGCCCTGGACAATGCAGGCGAGGCACTCGGGAATAGATTAACAGAATTAAATTGTGTTTAATGTGATATGAGAATGAAAGAAGTGAATGTAAAATTGTTTAATGAAAACCATCCTTATTTTGTTACGAGTATTTACTCATTGGAAAAACCTCAAAGAAGATTTCACTTCTCGTACAATTTGAGCACAACCCTCGCTTATAACGGTCTAATAATTACACACATTGCTCACACAATGGAAATCTTGTGACCTTTCGCAGATACTGAGTCCGAAAACAGGTCGCAAACGATCATTATGGAGCTTCAGAGCCTGACCCTTGATAATTATTAATTGTGTGATTGGCTAATTTAGGAACAGAGAATAGTGAACATTATTTAAACATCAAATAAGGAGAACAAAGAATTATGAAATGGAGGAAGAGACTAAATAAATAATACTCTCAAGGAAATATAAATATAATATTGGGTAAAGAAAAGTTTTTACCCAGTAAATACCCTTTTTGCGAACTAATTCAAGGAACTGCCAAAAGATTGCAATTAATAGTCTACATCATTATAAAAGTTATATTAAAGATTTCCAATTAGGGACGTGTTGCACTAAAACTGTACCTATCGGGTCCTATATTTATCACTATGTTACATTCATCTCTTTCCATCATATGCCAATATGGAGAGAGAGATAACCACGTCACGTATTGCTCCTTATGGCTTGTGTAATTGGTGTTACCTTCTAGATTGTTATCTTGTAACTTTTAATTTGAAATATAAATTGTAAAGAAAAGATTTATCTCATTAACAATAGTTTTGTATATCTAACAACCATGATATTTACTATAGTAATTCTTTACCAATATTAGCTACAACATTATCTTTGTTGATATTATCAGTACTTGAGATTTCTTTATTAAAATTTGTTCTTTTACAAAATGTTTCTTTAGCAAAACAAGCGAATTTAGATAAAGATCTGAGTTTCATTTTAGTAATATATTTTTGCCCTGTTTCCAGAACAGATCCCTGTGAAATTGAATTGATGTTGATGTTAAGACAACACACCACATTTCTGTTTTGCAAATTACCAAGCGAATCTTATAAAAGTTAATTCCTTTATTAAATTGTTCGAGCGTGAAATTGGCACAACAATATTGAAGCACGTGAACGATGTCTATTACGAGAATTGTAGTTTTACAAGGGCGTATTAGACAAATTGCTTCAATTTAAAAAAACAACTTAAATCGTATTGAGGCATGCTTGATTGTTTGCGACTGGCGTTTGACGGATTTTGACCATGCGTAGTGCAATAACTACACATAGTCAAAATCGTACATGATGCGCTACTTCACTAATTTCACGAACACGGTGGATAGCGTTTTTAGCAGATGAAAAAAAAGTAAAAATAAAACATGAAAAAATTTAATTTCTACAGCAATCCCCTATTTATATTTACTTTCACCATGTGTCGGACCCTTGTACTAAATACTATGTGAATTAAACATTATTTAGATATAAGTCAACTATCCTAGTAAATGTTAATTTAGGCATTTTGTCGCACGCACAGATAGTAGTTACATCTCAAATTGGAAAAAGCAAAAAACGTATATTACTTAAATTACGTGTTACGAATTACGATATGGCTGCATTAGCTATAAAAGCGAGGTAACCTAACCTATAGTAAGGACTATAAGGCTATGTATTATGTAATCTAGTGAATGGATAGTCATTTATGATAATATAATTTTATGATCTGTATTTATACAGTATAATATAAAAATTATAATTATATTAAAATAATATAAATATATTTTAAGAGAATTTATATGTGAATATACACGATTCAGCAGCAAATGTGCATAATCATCACAAAATACTACCCCAAGCAGAACTGGTGCTCTGAACCTCAAGAAAAATATTTCGATAAGCGCTCGAAAGAAAAGGGTATATGGTACAAAACTATACAATGCCAGCCACTTCGAATACCTTGGTTTTTTAACACAAATTTTCATAGGCAGTACATTATATTAATTAATAGACTTCGATCAGGACACTATCCATCCAACAAGTTTGGATACCTCATGAAGAAAAAAGATAGCCCTAACTGTGATACTTGCGGAGTGATTGAAGATGTCCATCACTTGTTGGTGGAGTGTGTCCGATACCATGAACAGAGGTGGAGCTTATTTGAAAATTTAGATCTGGTCAACATGGACGTTGGCATTTTTCACAGCATTTTGGCTCATCCAACATCTGGGGACGCCAACATGTTGACTTTATGTGCCCACCGCGACGACAGTAATATTGTTAATAGATGCCTAGCATAGTTTACATCAATTGTTGCGATATTTTGTACTATGTCTGTATAGGACTGACATATCTGTAAAGACAAAAGTCCTAAAAAAATAGAGGAAAAAAAACCCGGCGAACACATACATCACCAAAAACATTATTTCGAACTTAAGTGGTTATAAAGAAACAATTATTTCGATCTTGTCATTATTTTTTACTCTTGACAAAGCTAATCACTTACCTCTTTCACAGAAGGCGCCCTCGTAGTCCCCGTCTCTGCACTCGCAGACCGGGCCGTCGTCAGTGCTGATGCAGACCCCTCCGTGCTGACACGGGTCGCGACGCTCGCACGCATCTCCGCTGGCGTTGCTGATGCGGGAAGACTGTAACAAGGAATACTTAGATTAACATTACTGTACCTCTTCTGCATCCCACACAACAATTACAGACTTCCCTGTTTTATGGGGACCTCAACTAAAGAGGGCTTAGGGAATTTTCATAGGTATGCTGGCAGCCAGCGTTAACTTTCAGCGCTGGCGAGATATCCATTCAATTTGACGTATAGCATGCGCGTGGCTGGGAAATAATGTTATTAGCTTAGTGTAATTAAAAACGCGTGCCTGGCCGGCGCTTTTGGCCAGCGTACCTATGACACCACCCTTAGATTAATTTACGATGCCCCTTTTTGGAAACAGGCGTGACGATATAAAATACCCAAACGGTCAATTTAAAATTCTCCTGTCATAATAGATACATCAATATAACTTATATTGGGTTGGGTCCTTACCTATGAAATTGGTGTTTTTATTCTGTCTTAGCAATATGTCCGTAACTATTAAGTTTCAGAACATGCTTATAAAATAATTGCCTCTTCTAAAAATAGACCATATATTTGAGCTCGTATTATTTAATTTGAATTTTTTTTGTAAGTTTAATTGTGTTAAAATTAGACACAAAGACAATTACTTTTAACTGCCTCCCGAATACATCATTTGATTTGCATTAACATAAAAACGATGAATAATTTTTATCAAGCGTGTTCACACACATATTGCTAAAGCTTGTCTAATGATACATGCCAAATATTATTATCTCTGGATTTGTCGTTGTGAAGGAAACTGATAAAATGTTAGTATGTAAAATGCAGACTTCCCCAAAATCTCCATACAAAACACCAAATTCATAGGTAAGGACCTAATATGATAAAATATATTTGATAAATTCTTAAGTACCTATAAATCCAATATTTTTTAACACCGATACCCTGATTGCAATTCAGTATAAAGATGTTGTCACACCGCTACGTTCACCAGAGCGATTCGGTAGCTAGAAGCAACTCAACGTGCTACAGAAGCACAACTAAATCGACAATTTGGAGAGATATAGATCAAATGAGAAATAAAAATCTTATCGAGTAACTCAATTTCCCGTTACGTTTCAATTGATTTTCCTTTTCACTCTATACGTGGGTACAGGTGAACAAACCCTTCAGTTAGAGGAAAACGTTCATAACAATCCTTTTTTTGAAAATGTGAAAAAGAAACATATTTTCAAAATTTTTGAGAGCAATATCCCAAAATGTTATGGTTCCAAGTAATGTTTTTCTGTGGGTATTAATGGTTAAGCTACCTTGCCCTGACTGTCAAAATTCAACCAGTATAACCAGCCATGACTCTGCAAATACACAACAAACATTAATTACACAAGCATACATTCCGGCATATAGAACCTAAGTCTTAACTCTAAGCTTTCGACCCTTCGCTAAATGATATGGATCGCTATTTATAATTAAATCTAGCTTTTGTTGCTTCGTCTTCCTTGCTCGAGTTATGTATTCTTACTAATAGTTCTGTTTCATCTAACTCTCAAATGACTCCATCTTCCATCTTCTGACCTTCGCCAGAATATCAATAATTCTTTCTCTTTTTAACCGCCTTCAAATAAGGAGGGTCTCAATTTGTCAGATAGATTTTTTTATGTATGTTCCCCGATTACTCGAAGACTCCTGAACTGATTCGAATCACAGATTCACGATTCTGATCACTTCACAGGTGGTCTAATAATCATCGGGTTAGGATCTGATGATGGAATCCAAAATAAATCGAGGGTACTCATCAAATTTCATTTGAAACGATTTGGGTATTTTTTATTCACAAAATTTATTAGAAAGATTTGTTTGGAATAGAGGCTGCACGGCATTGGAATGAAGTGCCCGACCCAATTTTCTTGTTTGTGTTTCCATAATTATTTTATTTACGAGCATTCTACATTTTATTCTTTTTCCACATATCCAAAAGCTGTCGAGTAGAACTCGGTTTAAGCGATTCGATCGTCATTTTTTTTAAGTGTGCTATATTTAAAAGTTCCTATTTTTATTAAGTTGCTAAAGTCGTGTGATAGCGGCTCATTAAAAAAATACTACTAACCCATCTCTTCCCTTGAGTGTCGTAAAAGGCGAATAATGGACTTAGAACTGCACAACATGCTTATAGGGGCGACAGGCTCTATCACGCAGAGTGCAGACACTGCTAGTGAAGCGCGGACTATGGCAATGGACTTCTTTTGCGGTGCTTTTGCCTAGTCTCTGACTAACCCTTAGGAGATAATAGTCGTGATTATATGCATGTATTTTTATTTCATTTCCATTGCTTCTGTTACCTAATTATGGATTCCAAGCACGGATTCTGTTCATCATTATATTTTGTCTGCCCTTTTCCCAATTTCATTTGGAGTCGGCGCAACCTGTATTCCATTATCCTCTGTTTCACGTCATGTCAACTTTCACATCCAGGCTAGCCATATCCTCATTCACACAATCTATCTACCTGTTTTTCGGTCTCCCTCTCCCTGCATTCACTTTATAATATTATGCCAGTGCAAAAAGCCCATAAAATGTATAGGTTATCTTATTTAAAAGCTGTTACTATGCTATGCTGAGCTTTTAATGGAAAATGTGGTAAGCTGTAGCTGTTCTACTTAAGCTTTTCGTTTTTGAGAAATATCTTCAAGTTACGTTGCAGTTTATGACATTTCTAAACGATGTTAATGTAAAACCGGCGCGAAAACTTGTCGAGTCTCATGGTCGGTTTTCCTAGAATTGCTTCTTTGTATAACATTTATAAACAGCTAAACCTTTATAAACATGTGCCTTTTATTCTAAATATATAAAAAAGTTCAAATAACAACATGAAATTCTAGAAGTCTTAAAGAGATCGCGATAAGCCTTAGCGATAAGCTATTCTGCAAATGTTTGTTCTTCTCATTCTGCTTTTCCTGTTATAATTATGTAACTTATGGGCAATAAGGCATAAAATAAATAAATTACGCCAAAACCAACTCAAACTACCAATGCTAATTTATCATTAACAATTCTGAATTCATTACTTCGACCAAGTCACATATCATACGTCATAACATCATTCACAAATAAATTATGCATGAATTCCTTAGGCAATAGAGTCTATTTTTGAACAATTCTGTTACCTCCAACTTTATGCATGGTCCCTCTCAAAGTCAATATAAAGCTAACAGGGTAGTCTTTTGATATATCTCTCTCAATGTAGATTTACATCGATATCTAATACTCCATATTATGTCGTAAAATGAGGATCTCGGTGGCTTAGTGGTCAGTGTGCTTTGGCTTCGATCGAAAAAAAAGCTACCTTCGCCATGGTCAGGCCGACGATGGGTGACCAAGACTTTGTGATCTCGAGCTCCTCCGTGCTTCGGAAGGCACGTTAAGCCGTTGGTCCTGGTCGCATTTGTGACCGTTTCTACCCACCAACCCGTATTAGGCCAGCGTGGTGGTGTTACGGCCCATACTCTGCATATGTTTCTCCATGAGAAAGGCCTGTCCCAGCAGTGGGACGTATATCGGCTGATGACGATGTCGTAAAATCTTCTGAAATGTATGTAATAGATTATAACAATAGCATCATACATCGGTGTTCACCCTTACTTGACCTTTTTTAACTACATTGATGAACATTTTGGAATTTGTTGTACAATTTTCATATAGAAGTAACAAGTAACGGATTTCCAATTAATGTATCATGGGTATATCATTTGTGGTTAACTTTATCTGCCTACTTTGGGGGTTAACTAGAGCAAATATCAGTCTAAATTTCGCCCATTCATCACTATTTAAATTTTTATATCATTTTGTGTTAGAAATTTAAAAAAAATACATTAAATAATGAAAATCAAAGCATTCACTTCTTTTAATAATGGACGTAACAATTTAAAACTAAAAATTACATCCCTCAGCATCCCTAGACGATGTTATCTCCAGAAAAATTCTAATTTCCCATTCCCCGAGTTGGCGTAAAACAAAAAAGTTTGTTAATTTATTTCATAACGGTTAAGCACGGCTAATAAATAACACTTAGTACAATGTGAAACTTGATAAAAAGTTAGACAAACTTTCATTGGGGCAGTGATATAGCTCGAGTCAACGTCAAACGGGCTTACTGTTAACCCGAGATTAAGAACGCGAGAAAATCGCTCGAGCCGAGTTCCATCGAACCGATAGGTTAAGGTTGTCACATTAGCTTTTTATAATTAGAGTTTTGAGTGATGTATTGAGAATAGAATTGTCATCCGAAAAACTCACGACAAATTTGTCTGACTAGAATAGGCTAGCTAGTTTGGTGGGAATCATAAATAAACGCGTTTCGATATTGGGTATTGTTTAACAGAGAACCACGATTTTTATGTTAATTTAAGGTTTTTGTTTTTTGACAAGATCAGACAGCTAGCCGCATAGACTAGCCTCTTGTGCGAATCGTGGGTGTTTAACAGCTCTGCCTACCCCTTCGGAAATAGCGTGATAATATGTTATGTTACTAAGCTAAAGATAATTATTACGTAAATCAAAATAAACATAATAACCGTTCTGTATTTATATTCCAATTATGAAAAAAAAAGGTCCAAACATCTAATTCTGGAACAGAATAATTATATTTATCACGCTAGCATCTATAACCACCAAAACTCAAAAAAGGAGTTCTGATATGACGACACCAATCTGGTACCAATGTACCAGATTTAGGTTCCGATCATGATATTTCAGTTATTGCACATTACATAATATTCTCCATGATATTAGTTCAGAGTTCCTTCTACTTTAATCATGATAATCTTCGGTATTCTCAAGATTATGATTCTCATCGGTTTCTTTTATGCTATCCTATAAAGATTGACGGTAATAATGATCCACCTCTGTAAACTCAGGAAGATCAACATCATATTAGCAGTCAGTAGGGTTACCTCCGAATCCTTCGATAAAAGACTACATGGATACATAATTTTTCACATTACACAATTTACGTTGAGACATGAAATAAAAAAAATCCTGATTTAGTTTATTATGTAAAAAATAAACTAAAACACACACTGTAACACATAAAACCCTTCAGGGACATACACATACATGTCATCACGCCTCTTTCCCCGAAGGGGTAGGCAGAGGTGTCACTGCCCACATTGTTAAGATATTTTAGGTCTCCATGTGGTGGCGAGCCTGTTGCCATGCACCGGGCACAATGTGAGGCAAGCGATACACACAATGAAGTGTACATAAATTTTATTCAAACTTAGTGGTATAGGCGGTGGAATCGAACCCGCGTTTCCCGCGGACTTCTCGAACGAGTAGTGCTCCGTCCGTCCCAACTTAACTACCGCTGCCAATGCCGCTGCTTTAAGGACGTAGGCGTATAAAAATCTTTAAACGTTTTTTTGTAAATACCCACCTAAATTACTGATCCGTGTATAAGCATACAGCTTATACCTATTATTCACCAAGCCTCCCTATTTAATATTCCAAGCAGTGTCAGCCCTAAACCGGTCGAAACCGGTTCCCGATCTATTATCTGATTATAGTTAACGTCTGAGCGTCGATGAGATTACGCGACACTAACGATGTCGCCAAGATTATCAATATATTATTAGTAGGTAGTTAGCAAAAACTGTAAGCAAACTATCTTCGTCACTAGACTTAATATACATACATATACATTATAATTACGACTATTGTCTCCTAAGGCAAAGGACTCAGTCAACTGCCCTACTTCACCGCGCTTCACCAAGCAGTGACTGCACGCGCTCAGCGTGACAGGTGGTGAGTCCGTCGCCGCTATAAGCTTTTGGATGGTTGTGCAGTTCCATTAGTCGCCTTTTACGACACCCAAGGGAAAAGACGGGTTGGTAGTATTCTTTTTATGAGCCGCTACCATACGGCTTATTAAAAGAACCAACACAGCCCAAACCAGGGAAGATATCATTTCCTTCGCAGCTATAACCACACATCTACCCGAGAAGATTTAAAACACTACACTGCAAATAAATTTCACTATATGAATAGTCGAAACATCAACATATAATAAGTGGTTTCTTCAAACTATGTATACTCTTACTATGCAATTAACTACGCCAGAAACTTGCTTTGGAAGCTCTGAATTAGATTGTTAAAAGGCACAGTTAGTGTTCCGAACTACTTTTCACGAATAAGCACAGTAATGAGCGTTCTATTAACGCAGTCTTGAGGTGCAGTCTTACTTGGAAGTATGTCGTTCATTCACTTAGACCTCTTCAGAAACACTACGTATGCAAATAACAATATCCTTAATCTAATAATGATACACCGTTGTGATGTACTTCACAAAGCTTTCATTACACTGATTAGAAGTTAAAACTGAATATGTTTCAATAGGGAAGAGCTAAATGTCGCAGTGGTTTGTTTTCTTTGCCTTACAATATCGAAAACAATGTTTCTTTCGCCATCCCAAAATCGGTGACCAAAACTTTGTGATCTCGAGCTCCTCCGTGTTTCGGAAAGCACGACTAGCCGCTGGTCCCATTCGCATTGTACAGTGGGATGCAATAGGCTGCTAAGGAAACAATATTAACCGGTGTTGCAATATAAACCGCTCGTGAAGTAACAATAAATAAATCCCAAAATAAAACTTGTTTTTCATAGCTTCAATCCTTGTGTTGATGACTTTTCATTGATATAAAACAAAATGGTTCGAAATAATAATATCCTCAGACATTCACACCTATCAACTAGCCCCATTTTAAGCAACTAATGCTGCTTGTGTTACGGACACTAGATGACGGATAAATATATTTAATAGATAAATACATATAAATAACCTGAATATATAGAAATATATATAAACATCCAAGACTGGAGAACAAATTCCTGAAAATTCATCACCCAAAGATTTGCCCCCACTGGGGATCGAACCCAGAACCTCTCGAGATTCCGACGCCTTGAGACCGGCCACTCGACCACGGAGGTAGTGAAATGATTGAAACTACTTAGTATTTTATTTGGAGATGTAGACCGACGATAAACGTAAATTGAAGAAAAATACGCATTCCATTAATGGTGAGTTAAAATTTTCTACACTGCACTACACTAACATTAACTTGCATATTTTTCGAAGGGTTACTTATGGTACGTTGATGTCTTGACTTGAATAATAATACCCAGATTTTAATTTAAGCAATGTCCAAAATTTACCCACAATTAATCTTCTAATAGATATATCAATATTCAACCAATATCATTGATGAACGGGATTGTAATGAAGATATTAAAATTATATTGAACAACATTATTAAACTATAATAATATACCTGTCTTTACAATAAAAGAGAATAGAAAATCAACCCAGCCGCAGATTTTGGTGATAGAACAAAACAAATTAATACATACTTACATAGATACATAAAGACACGCCTTTTTCCCATAGGGGTAGGCAGAGATTACTTATAATAATAGATATCTTAGATAGATATCTTAGAGATAGATAATAGATATAATAGATTATCTTTCTAATTGCTACGATCCTTGCATATTTCTTTCGCTTCATCAACTCTCATTACTTTCCTTATACATGCACGGCGAAACAAGTTAATAATAGGTCTTTACCTATGAAATTGTCGTTTTGTATGGAGATTTTGGGGAATTCTGCATTTTCCATACTAAAATTTTTTCAGTTTTCTTCACAACGACAAATCCAAAGATAATATAATATATAAATATTTGGCATCTATCATTAGACAAGCTTTAGTAATATGTGTAATATCACACTTCATAAAAATTATTTATCGTTTTTAAGTGAATGCAAATAAAATGATGTATTCGGGCGGAGGAGGAGGAATTTGTTGGCACTTAAAAAGAGTTGTCTCCGTGTCCAATTTTAACACAATAAAACTTAGAACGAATTATCAAAACAAATCAAAGGAGTTCGAAAATATGGTCTGTTTTTATAGGAGATAATTTTTTTTTTAAGAATACTCTGAATCTTAATAGTTACAGACAAAATACTAAGAGAGAAAAAAACACCAATTTCATAGGTAAGGACCCAATATTAAGGATAATACACATACTAGTAATGGGAAGGAAGCCCACGACTCAATCTCAGTAACATTATCATCAGTTAAAAGGTACAAAATAAAATACGCTCAAAAACTGACAACACTAATAAGAAGATAATCCAAATTAAATAATTTTACTGTTACATAACCCACACAAGAAAACTATGCTTTTGTTTATAAGAAAGAAGCCCAGCGAGCGGAAAAGCAAAGCCAACAAATTAGTGTTCGCAGTAAAGAAAGATATTTCCTTGTGATTGTCAAAATATTGTCCGAAACTTGCGAATTGGTTATAAAAAATGAAAGAACGCAAAATGGCAAAAAAGTAATGAAAGCTTCAATTCAAAGCATTTGAAATGAAAAAAAAATTTATTCAGCATAATATTTTTCAGCTATTAAATGCAATTGAATACCTAGATTTTTTTAATTTATACCTCTATTTGTTAACTTTATCTTAACAAAATATATGCTTAGCTAAGATAAAGTCATCTACATAAGTGAAAACACCAAAAATGGCCTTTTAAAGTCTTTTAAATATTACATAGTTTCCATATTGTCCTCACATGTCTAGACCGTAAAAGACATGTCTATAAGCTCTCATCCCTCTTTATGTTCCAGCCATCTTAATAATGAGTCGTGTACGACAAAATGTAGCGTTCATTATATTCTCTTTGAAGGCTTTGGAACCGTTATGGAACACGCTCTTGTAAAAGACGAGCATGCTCAATACTTAAGTGGTAAAATTATAAATGATATATGTTGTGAAATAAATTATAATTCGAATTTGTTGCTTCTTGCCAACAGAAATACATTAACAAGCAAAAATCAAATGTCTGAGTAAAATTGCAAATACGTTTAAAATTATTATTAGGTCCTTACCTATGAAATTGGTGTTTTGTATGGAGATTTTGGGGAATTCTGCATTTTCCATACTAAAATTTTTTCAGTTTTCTTCACAACGACAAATCCAAAGATAATAATATTTGGCACCTTTCATAAGACAAGCTTTAGTAATATGTGTAAAATCACATTTCATAAAAATTATTTATCGTTTTTAAGTGAATGCAAATAAAATGATGTATTCGGGAGGCACTTATAAAGAGTTGTCTCCGTGTCTAATTTTAACAAAATTAAACTTACAACAAATTATCAAAACAAATCAAAAGAGCTCAAAAATATAGTCTATTTTTAGACGAGGTAATTATTTTTTAGGAATACTCTGAATCTGAATAGTTACAGACAAAATACTAAGAGAGAAAAAAACACCAATTTCATAGGTAAGGACCCAATATTTTAATTTTGAACTGTTTTAAATCCATTAATAAATTAAAGAATTTGCTAAGCAGATAAATCAAATAGGTAGATAAAAACTTCACGTTCAGTTATACGCTGTTTTGTGATGTGTCTTTGATATTATTGTTCCTTTACCATCAAATTATTTAAAAATCATTTTTTTTTTTAATCTAACATGTTCATCAAAATGAATCTTATAATAATAGAAGGGTATTAAATCAGGTTCTAGGGAGTCATTAAAATTGAACATAGTATAGCACAGACCGTGTTAGAACTATATTTGGGAACTATTTCAAGTTTGAACCAGGGCGGTCTAAAGTTGAGAATCATTTTAACTCTAGTATTTCTGGGCGAAGTTTTGCGAATTCGAACATTTCTATAGTACCTGCTCCAGTTTGCTTGTGGTTCGTGAGGATTTAGCTGATTCAAACATTCAGATATTTTGGTACTTATACTAAACTGATTAACCCTATGGCATATTGAGATGCATAGAATATAGATTTAGCTATTGCGTCTCGTGACTGGTATCTGAACGGTTAACGTCAATAATTATTTAAAACAATTTTATGACGTTAATATTTGCACATGCTGATTTTGATTTTGCTGCAAACAAAATTACAGAATTTACTCGACTTTATAATTCTTGCAAATATTTAGTTATTATCTAAACAGAAACAAAACAAAAAGGGTGCAAATTCGTCATTATTAATAGTTTTTAGTTTCGGTTTAAAATCTAAAAAACCCCGTTTCGTTCAACCAATTTTCTTCTACGAAATCAACAACTATATCTAAATGCCTTTTTCAGAAACAAAATTTTCATTGATATCTATTTTTTTGAGGAATAAATGCTTTCTGTATCCTGGACATAACTCATGTTCTTTGCCCGTTTTAGAAATAGATGGCGCCTGTGTCTTCGGAACTTTCGATTCACTTCTTCAGATTCCTATTTTCCATAGCAAGTCTATATGGTGCGTGATCTGAGTTCTAAATCAGTGTTTAATATTCCTAGAGCATTCCTATGATATCCGTTAAATTTATTAGCGGGCAAGTTTTAAAAGGTTAATGTGAAAGTCTTGTTTGTTGTTTTGAGTCTTTCGTAATAAGCTTGGAAATAAACATTTTAATTTTAAAAAAAAATCAATTGTTCTACTTTTAATTCGAGCTCGGTATTCGGACTCAATTGTGTCCTAGGGCTTCTAACCTATTACATATTACAGTTGGCAATGAAAGTTCTCAATTTAATCGTATGTTTTCTTTACATTTTAATGATAATGATTAGTAATTGGTTAATTTATCAAATAAATTAATTTCTGTCCTTTTTTCTATTTAATGACATTTGAAGTCGTCTTAATTATGATTTCCTTATTATTGATAGATTTTGCTAGAAATCTTAGCTTAAGATTTAAAGTTACGTTTTATGACAATTCTTAATTCCAGGAATATTTGCAAAAAATAGCAAGACACTTCCAATTAAAGCTAAATTATATATGACTTCAAAGTTAAATATATTTTAATTATTTTCAACACAAGCTCATCGGCCAATACATAGACATGTTTTTGACATATGACAAGCAAGCTCTTGGCCTTCATCTCACCTGATGGTAAGTGACGATAAGGCCGAAGCTGGTAGCGAGCTTCACCTGTATTACTCAACAACTGAGGAACTGGCTATCTTACCCCTGATTGCCGGAACACAACAATGCTTAAAACATTGTTATTATGGCGACAAATTTAGGTAAGTCGGTGTTAGCCAGGCGGGCTTAGAAGCTACCAGCAACCAAATCGAGCAGCAAAACTCCCGCTCCAATGGGGAATCGAACCTCGGACCTCCCGATCAACACCCGGTGGTTTCAACCACTAGACCAGAGAGACGGTTAAAAAGATGTAATGATCTTTGTAATGTTCCATGTATTTTTATTTATTGATCGCCGATCAATGCAATCTCCATAACGCCATTAAGCATTACTGGCAAAATTTCCCGAGAATTGCACGATTTTGAGAAGGGTCCAAACGGCTTGCGGCCTGTCACGGCTAACGATAATGGTTTAAACCCATTTATTGTTAAACTAGCCAAAAGATTATGGTAAACAGTTACTTTGTGTTAGCTAGTTACATAGCCCTTGCTATGTAGCTGCGGCTGTAAAATATAACAGCTATTGCAGACAACAACTACTTTAAATTGATCCCTTTGGCTAATACGTCTGATATTGTCTTCGACAGTAAATGTGTATTGGGTATTGATTCCAATCTGCACCACACCGTTAGAAATAAAATTTTAACTGCCTCTTACATATTTACATTTATCATCACACCTGTATTGCTAAAGGGAGTGTAAATAGACACATTTTGGGTCATGAGATTGAATCTCCATGTACAGCAACAAACCAACCAAAATACACAATAAAAATAGGCTAGATAATGAAGGTCATTCAGATGAAATGGCAAAAAAATGCAATCTACTTGCTAGGACACCTTACCTATTCTCTATCATTATATGTTATGACTCTCTGTTAACAAGAGGCGGTACATTAGAAAAAGCACAAGCACATATAAACCATTTAAAAACCTTTTTTTTAAAGGCACATTCATCAGAAAAATTTTAACGTTCATCTTAGAAAGTATTTTTTGAATAAATAAATCTGATAAAGATTCACTGACCTTTATATTTATTCTCAAAATTGTATTTCAAAAACAAAATATTAATCAGAGTATAAAGTATCTTAGTATAAATATGAAAAGGGTCTAAAAGAGCATAAAATTTACTTCATCGTTATAAGGATTCTTGTGTATTGTATACGTCTAAATTTACCGCACAAAAGATTTCAAAAATAATAATAGTCATATAAATCTGTTATGAAGTATTAGGATGATTGAAGTGATGAAAACAAAAGATATAAAACTCACAAGAAGTGGAAAAGCAATTGTGAAGCGACGGACAGAAAAAACATTTCGTGACCCTCCTTACAAGGAAGGACGCGTTGTCAGCGATAGCGAGGGTATTTTTTGGGAAAGCTTAGTGTATAACTAACCGCAAAAATTCAGGGATTTGTAATCAAACTAGCAAAAAGACGGTTAGAAAGAAAACTCATTTGTGAATAAAACCTCTTTAGAAAACGAGCTTTTGGAGATTCACAAACTTCTTTATTACTTTTAAAAAACATCTTGCTCTAACTCACAAATATGCCTGTTTGTTCTTTACCTAAATCAATTTTGAAACTTCTAGATTCAATCATACATATCTCTATCTAAAACATATCCTCTTTCTCGTCTGCTCAAGTCGAATCACTTGTCTCGCCCTAGAAATTTTCGATCTTGCATGCTCGATTGCGTATGTATTTGTTTCTTCAATTCTAACTGTATCTATAACACTTTATACAGTCCTTTGTCAAATGTTTGTAATCTTGGAACTTAAATATTTTTTTTTACATATGACCGGTAAGCTCTTAGCCTCTTACTCTTACCTGATGGTAAGGGACGAAAAGGTCGAAGATGGAAGCGATCTTCATCTGTATTCTTCGCCAACTGAGAAACTACCTATCTCATCTTTAACTTCCGAAACACAACAATGCTTAAAACATTGTTATTATGGCGACAGATTTAGGTAAATGTTGGTTGCTAGCCAGGTGGACTTAGAAAGCCCTACCACCAAACAAACCGAGCAGAAAAACTCCTGCCCCGGTGGGGAATCCAACCCCGGACCTCACTGGATCTTCACCCGGTGGTGTCAACCTCTAGACCAGAGAGTCGGTTAAAGGTTGAGTCTAAATTCAGGAGTTATTTCTTCGTATTATAATTACCGGTGAGTAGTAGATTTTGGAAATTCCAATTATGTGATGATAGGGTTACATTCATTTATACAAAAATTGTTAGTCTAAATAAACATGCATCTCGTGGCTGCAATCCGAAAAATCGAAATCAACAATCAATGAAACTTATAGCCAAGGAAGTTAATTTCATTAATGCTCACTGTTCTTCAAACTATCAAAACGGTTAATCGTGAAAATTATCGAGAAATTTAGGAACGGCTTATATCTGTCTCATAGCCCATTTTAATGTCATCGTTCGAACTTTCGACCCACCTCTGTCAATAAAGTGTTAGTTTTAATCATTCAGGTGTCAAATAGTCCCGCACACAAGAAATTCTCGCTTTGGTGGGTCTCTTCATTATCATTCCCTCGTTTTTCATGAGGAGTAGACAAGTTAAGGGATGGGTTTACCCCTATGGACCAAATTTCTCTGTACGAGTATTTGGCATGATTTTATGATCGCATTTTTAAATCTAACGAAAATTTGTTTACTTGTAGCTGTTTTTAAAACACCTACTCAAGTTCGAAATGTGGAGTAGAAAGAATATCAGTAATTATGTACTAGTCATATCTAATTCATTTATTCTAGTTGCTAAAGCTGATTCACATACTAGTCCACGTAGGGCTGAGTGCGTTTAATATATGCAGGATAACCTACGTCTAGTAGAAGATATACGGGATATAGAAATAAATTGCTGACAGTAAGATTCTAAGAGATGTTAGGTTTTATGTAAGCAATTTTTAGTAAGACTGGGGGATCTCGTAACAAGAAGGTAGTAGAAAGAACTAATGATATATTTTTTTTCTTTTACAAGCTCTTGTCCTTCATCTCACCTCTATAATTGAAAAAAATACTCAAGATGAAAAGTAAAATTAGAATTAAGGTTGTGAAATACGCGGAACTTAATCTAAATTGCATTGCATTGTATTTTTTCTTTACTTTATTTCTGTGTTTTTATTAGTTGCAATAAAGAATTTTATCTATCTATCTAAAATCAATCATACTTTTATTTTGTACGCCTACAAAACCAGAATGCCCACGTAAAGCTATTTCTATTAGACTATGCTCTCAATCCATCATTCATAGTTACTAAGAGCAACATTCAACAAAAGCAAAGTAACTGTGGGCGGGTTGTGTGTACACAGAGTCTGAATCTATTATAGACAGTAAAATTAATTATTGTTTCGCTATGACTTATGTTAACTACCTATAAATTGTCTGAATTTGCATATTTATTGAGAGATTACAGTGTTGCAGTTACATTATTGTGAATATCGCTTGCTTCAAATTGTGCAAGTGCATGGCAACAGGCTCGCCACCTGCTACATGGGGATATCTGGCAAAATATGGGAAAGAATCGTAATGATAATATGTATATGCACATATGTTTGAACTGAGAAAAGAATATCTGAAATGGACAATTAAGGGTCTGGCGAACAGTGAATTTTTCATACAAACTTAATACCAAAATCATTTTCAATTTGAGAATATCTGGACATATCATTGCTGTTATTCGGATTAAGAAAGTATTTTTCTATGTTTCTGTTAAAAATATTCTTACACTGTTAGCCGGACCCTTAAGCCATGGAAGGTGTGTGAAATTCTGAGTTCATAGCTGCAAGATCACCTCCTGTTACAGGGATTTTATGATGTAGAGAAATATTTGTGTTAGCATGCATGCTTGCCTAAACTACAGAAAGTATGTGATAGATTATTGTTGGCTTATCATAGTGTGTCTACGAATATAAGTAGCCTTAATATTTACAATATTTAGTTACAGCAAGGTACAAAACATTGAACAAAACGATTGTATTCATAAACTAGGTCAGTCAATTTTAAGGAAATCTTCCTTTCAGCAAATTTTTGAAAGGTATAATCTGTATAAAAGGAATATAGGAAAATATTTACTTTCAAAGAAATTGTAAAGTTCAGTTAGACACTTGTTGTAATTGGCCTTCTTTTAATATTTCATCGAGCTTTCCTTCTTAATATAAGGTTCGATCCTATAACTTTTAACGGAGCGCTGTCTATACCCCACCAACGCAAGAACAGAACTCCCATACACAAGCCGGGCCAATTATGGACTTATATCACAACCATTAATTATTCATGCATCTCTATCCTCCAGTGCCGCGAGAGTTCAATTTAATAACGCTTTTAGGGTGTTATTGGGGTTGCCGTGTTACTGTAGCGCATCGGGAATGTTTGCAGAGGCACGGGTGGATTGTTTTTACGCGACTATGCGGAAGCGATGCGCCTCCCTGGTGCGCAGGGTGCGCGGCAGTCCCATTAATATACTGAAAATGATCGTTAGTAGGCTAGATTTTCCGTACCTGGGTCACTGCTGTGAGACAACTGCCGGGGTGGTGCGGCAGTGACTCGTGTGCAGACTAAAATGACTAAAATGATCGTGATGTCAATGCTGAGTTTCTCAGTAGTAAAGCAAAGAAAACTCATATTTTGAAGAAAAATTAAATTTCCATTATAACGTTAGTTACCTTTTATTTTACGTAACCTAGTACCTTTTCTTCTACAGATAGAACCAATTAACTTATATGGACGTAAAGCGAGAAAATAACCTTAAGAAAATAAAGTTTATTTTAACAGGCTATAAAGAAATTTACTGCGGTAGTAAGCAGCTATCCTTTGAATTTTATAGTCTTAGTTATATTACAAGTGTAATGTATAAAGGTGACGATTAAGTTATGTCCTCATAAAATATGTAATGTTTATATAGAGATACGAACCATGTTACAAAAAAAGGCAAATGAGAAGTATGCCACGTCTATCATGACAATTGTGTTGAAAAACACAAGATTACAACGAATGCTGCAATGTTATTTTAATTGTCTTTTGAAGTTCTAACATCTCCAAATATCAATTTTTAAGTATTAGAACTGAATTTATTTTCAACTCATGATAAATACACACAAGTAGCTTATATGGATGACATTATTAAAACTTTAGCCGCCTTATTAAACAACTAACTTTTGCCCGCGACTTCGTCCGCATAGAATAGTTACTTTGAGATAATGTGATGGTATGTAGCCTACATTCTCAATAAATAGGCTATTCATTACTGAAAGATTTTTTCAATCGATTGGGCAAAAAAGGATTTTTATTCTACATACGTGGCTTTGAGTGCAAAAAAAAAAAGTATTCGCATTATAATTAGCCGTTCAAAAAGAATTGCTTGTATAGTATCAAGCATCAACGACATTTTCCTGCATGATTCTTCCAATTACTGTTAAAAGCTTTTTTTCATTACAATTTTATGTCGCACGACGTAAAAGGTGGGTCGACGCTCAGCGTGCTAAATAAGATACATTTATCTGTGTCTCCTTTACCGTATTTAATTTCAGGTTTAATTTTAGAAGCATGGCGGGACCACAGTAAGGTTTCATGTTGCGTAATTAAATAATCATGTGAATTTAATTAAAAATGAAATGATGTGTTTAATTATTTTCGAAAAACTTATTATTATTACGTTTGATGAAACCCAAACATATTTATTGCTCAAAAATTAAACTGTGATAAACATTTTATAGGCTTTTTAATTAAAAACAATTGTATATACATATTTATTTAAGGGTAGAAAAAACCACATCATTTAGGAAAACAGTGAATTCATCTCAGATTAAGAGATGAGGAATTATAATCTTGACGACTTGTTGTCTTTTCTTATGACGTAGGCGATACATAGTAACTATCATTCAACAACCTACACACATCCCACGCTAAGCACCAAAAGAAAGTAACCTTGCTTAGAGGTAAAATCCAATTTGAAAAGTCTTACTGAAAGAAAATGGAATGGAAATGAAAATTAATTTTAGATCCTTGGGAGAGGCTTATGTCCAGTAGTAGGCGTTGTTGAAACTTTGTTGTCGACTAGAAATTACAACTTCCGATTTCAGTAACAAAAATAGGAGTTACTAACGAAAATGGGTTCTGTCGGTTAACAGCATTTATTGGAAACAGAGGTGGAATAATTGGATGTTCGATAAAAAAAAAACATTTATTAATATTGTCTCTAGTGGTATATACAGACCTACAAGACCTTTGCCCCTGCCAAGGTCAGAATTACATTTGCGATGATACCTTTGACGTTTTATATGCACGGGCGCTATTGCTATCATTAACTCGTTCTTAATAACAGCCAAGTAATAAATATAAACATAAATCTACTGACAGAAAGCAAACCCAAAAATTACTTCATTTTAACAAAATTAAAAGTAGGCGAAAGATTAAAACAGTTCCATTTTCCCGTAAATACTTCATTATTATCTGATTTACGTTTACTTCTTAAGGCTATTCACACAAAAGCTTAGCACTTACCAGTTTCGACTGTAAACCTTTTTCAATAGAAACCAAGGATATCTTGATGGTCCGCTTAATAACAAAATGTTTCTTACAATCTGATGACCTTCGCTATTGAAGGCCGCCTTAAAGCACTCGATTAAGGTAAGCTAAGTACCGGAATACTAAGCGTTGAGCTGAATTAATTTAGCTAAAAGAATTTTACTAAAAATTATTACTATTTGGTAGACGAAATGTAAGTGTTAACACCTCCTCCTCCTAAAAAAATTCAACGGTACCTAAAATGAGCAAACTCACTAAATTTATAAAAACTTGACTCATCTTATTTATTATTATAATTTATTTATATAACACTTATATAATTGCCTACTTTAGGAAGATATGTGTAACTATTGATAGTTTATTTTTATACCATTACAGTACGAACTGTAGGAAAGGTACTTTACCGTCAAGAATAACCCTCCACAGCGCGCCGAGACAAAAAGGTCTCAAGTCGTCAATAATCTTCGACTGCATCCAATTGTTTATTTTTAAAATTCATTCGCGGCAGGAAGCTTGAGCACTCGTGAATTATTGAGTGAGAAAAACATTTGTTATGCCGAGTGCCAGCGAAGAAATATTAATGTAGCTCTTTGTGTAGATCAATAAAATTTTTATGTATCTTCAGGCACAGGCCATGGGTTAACTCGCTTTTACTAATTTGAATTTCAAATTCTTTTCTTGAGAATCCTATAGTAAGAAACGAATACATAAAAAATTACGTCAATCATCATACACTTGTATGCTAGTACCACAATAAGAATGGGTATATCATAATCGCTTATACCATTTTATCTGTTAGATTTGCTAACTAATAGTTAGTTATACGAAGTATTTTTGGTTATTATATAGGAATCTCAATTATTTTAAATCATTAGTGCAGCGGTAGCCGAGTTGTGACGGAGTGGAGACTACTCGTTCGAGAGGCCGCGGGAATCGAAAGAATTTGAATAAAACTTATGTATTGTTCATTGTGAATATCACTTGCCTCATATTGTGCCCGGTGCATGGCTCGCCTGCCTACCACTTCGGGGAAAGAGGCGTGATAATATGAGTGCCTATGCCGTTAGTCGTCATCTCATAATTTGCGTACTTAAAAGGCTAGTTGACTCGTATCATATCAATAATGTTTGATTCACATAGTATTTAGTACAAGAGTCCGAAATATACCAAGCTCAATAAATATAATTAATGGATTTCTGTAGATATTCAATTTATATTTTTTTATATGAAAGGTAAGCTCTTGACCTGCATCATACCCGATGGTAAGTGACGATAAAGCCGAATGTGGAAGCGAACTTCACCTGTAATCCTCAACAACTGAGGAACTGGCTATCTTACCTCTGATTGCCGGAACACAACAATACTTATAACATTGTTATAAGAAATTAAGGTATGACGGTGGTAGCTAGCCAGGCAGGCTTGGAAGCCCTACCGCCAACCGAACCGAAAAGAAAAACTTCTGTCCCCACGGGGAATCGAAACCGGACTTCCCGATCGACATCCGGTGGTGTGAGCCACTAGACCAGAGAAGCGGTTACAGTTCAGGTGAATACTACCCTCTTCTCCAAATAAAATGACTCTTTGACTTAGTCACGTATTGTTTATATTTCGATTAAATTAATAAAATATTATATAAATTTAACACGTTAATAATCACTGACAGTCACTTTGGTCTATTTTACCCCACATCTATTTAAGGGTAAAAACACTCCAAAAGAAAGTAGCGATATTATTTTTAAAGGACTCCATTTCTTCCGAGCTATTTATTTTTATGGGCAATTTTAGTTCCAATTCCTAGAGATTTTTTGATGAATTCTTATAATGGTATTTTAACCATTTTTACATTTCATCATACACAAAGAGTTTTTAAAGAACAGCCATTTGTTAGATTTATGCACGTTTTCTGTATTTAATGATTTTGATCTTCATCTTCATCATCAGAGTCAGTCCGTAATCGCCCACAACTGGGCATCGGCCCCTCTTCTAGTACGCTATTCATCTCGATCTTAAGCCAAACGAATCCAGGTGTGGCCAACTCTTCGAGTCATTACAAGCATCAGCATGTAACGATAAACTGAATGAAATGAAATAAACCCATCTCTTTCCTTGGGTGTCGTAAAAGGCGACTAATAGACTTGGAACTACACAACCATCCAATAGCTTATAGCAGCGATGGGCTCACCACCTGTCACGCTGAGTGCAGACACTGCTTGGTGAAGTGCGGGCTATGGCAATGGGCTGCTTTTGCGGTGCTTTAGCCTAGTCTCTGACTTACCCTTAGGGGTTAATAGTCGTGATTATAATACGTATGTATTTATGAAATAAAGTGACAGTAAAATAATTTGCTACAGCTTTCAGCTTTTTTTATCCCGTACTAGAGCTGACGTTCTTGTATATAAAAAAACAGCCTGTAATTACATTGACAACCAATTCATGGAATGTAGCGAATACAATGACAAGCAGAACCAACTCAGTCAAAGGAAACAATTTAGGAGCAAAAAAAACTTTCATAAAAACTTCTTACATTTTTATTTGACGATTCCACTACTAAGTTGTACAGCAATATATCTGTATCTTTACGTTCCGTTTCATCTTTTGTTACAAAGTAAAACGGAACGGGGACGAGCGAGCTATGCGTTGGAAGAAGAATTGTTGGCGAAATGAAACGTCCGACTTAAGTTTAACTCCTTACTACGATACGTGGGGATAAAGTATAGTTTTTTTCTTATATTCTTATCACTATGACTACATAGTATTGAACAAAAAAGAAGCGCCCGCTTTCTTCTTCTTTCAAAAGCAATCCAGCAAGCAATCCCATTAATCTTTAAAACGAAGCAACGGATTTAGATGCACCTTTTTAAATAGAGAAGGTGGGTCACGACGAAGGTATAGTTTTTAATGCAATTTAATGCAGGTAGACACTAACTCCACAATATAAGATTAGTTATTTTCATTTAATTTGAAGTTATTCGTCATTATCAGAACAAATTAGCGCATGTTCGTAATAGATCCTTGTTAATGTTCGCCATTTCACCCCGTATTCGGCTAGTAGCCTCCAGCATCTGTCACAGTGTTTTGCAAATCATCAATCATCTCATTGAATGCGGTCCACGTCCTAAATAAGTTAGGTAATATAACCTAGTTAGGCTAACGGGTGGAAGGGGTCCCAAAAATCAGCTCACCCCCGCACTGGGCCAGCGTGGGAGAAGGCCCAAACCGACCCAATGATTTCAATGAATCTAAAAAACAATAGACGGCCCCAAGTGCCCGAGTGCGGTACCGGAGGTCGTGGCGACTGTGACGGACGTCGGCGAGGCACCGTCACCAGGGATGCGAACAATCCCCGGGCGGCGACGACTTGCACTGAGACGTGGCAGCTTACAATGGACCTCATAAGAAGGCTCGGGGTCAATGGAGAGGACTATGCTAGGAGTTTCAGAAATGAGGAGAACTAAAGCAACCAACACAGCCCACAGAAATGCGAACCTTTAGTGGAAGTGGGCAGGGCACATTGATCGTAGAACTGACGGCCGGTGGGGCGCAAATGTTCTCAAGTGGCAACCATGTACAAGGAGGAGAAACGTGGGTATGCCCCCAACGAGGTGGACCAACGATCTGGTGAAGGTCGCAGGAAGTAGCTGGATGAGGGCTGCGCAGGACTGGTCGTTGTGGACTTCTGTGGAGAGGCCTTTGTCCAGCAGTGGGCGTCTACAGGCTGATAGATGGATGAACCCGGTAAGACTTGCGAGGGTACCTGGCATGTAGGGATTGAAGGTAAGAAAAGGACCAGTAAAGGCTCAACTCACAACTTCAGTGGCCCTGTGTAGGATTACCTAGATGTACCATAAAATTGGCACTGAAGGAGTTTTGTCAAATAATGCACCAAACCTATTGGGGTATCTATACCACATTGACACACTAGAAGAAATTCTTAGGGCCTTCAAAAGCTTAAAAACTTTGGGAGAATCAGCAGATGTCAAACCCGTTGCCTTATAGTTGCCCTTACTGGTCACTTTAACACAAGGAAGCATCTTTACACAATAAGCAATGCTGACGACCCCACCTGTAGAATGAGCGGTGAAAACAATGAAAGTATGGAACACATACTATGTGAATGCGATGCTCTAGACAATAAGCGACTACGGATTTTAGGTGCGGCTTATCGCTAACTAGAGGAATTTATTTGCATGCCCCCAGTCAGCATCGTAGCGTTCATCCAGGACATTTTGGATGATAGCAGCGGGGATGAATAGGAAAGAGAAGCAGGGGAAGAGTGTACAGTGTTATCTCAGCCCCGTCTTAAGAATAGAATAGAATCTTTCATTAGTAAATCAATAATATCTGTACTAACAGTCATCCTCGCCTTATCGGCTAGCATGGTTACTTCACGCCTCTTTTAGAGAATCTGAGGGTGCATGTAAAAATAAACAAAAATGTGACAGAAAATCAACAATGTCGACATTTTTAAAAATCTATATCTTTTCAAACTTTTAGACACAATATAAACCAAACCCTGGCAGTAAACAGTGCCCATGAGAAAGTAAGAGAGGTACTGTTCGTAGAATAGCGATAGTGATATTCATAATAAACTGTGGTATTTTTAAACTAAATAGTACGTTGAATGGGGATCTTGCGACCTCTAGAACGAGTAATGCCGTTTTTTCCAATTACGCTTTCCTTTTGTGTTATAATTAAAATATTTAATGACTAAAAAGAGAAGTAAAATATTCGAAGTTTGAAGCTGGCAACCTTTTTAAGTGGCATGAAAAAGTTAGATAAACAAAACAAATGAAGAGCGCCGAGCCAGCCTCCCATATGTCAAACCGTTCTATCTAACTCAACCATCTTTATTGTGATGTTTTCTTTTTTGTGATGTTTTGTATGGAAATGAGAATAATGTATTTACCAACTACGGGGTGGTACTTTTTCGATATAGATATACTTTAAAATATCTATTATATTGCCCAAAATATCTTTAGAACCTGATTTTGCAAATATTAAAGTGTAGTTTATTTTATATTTAGGGTTATTTATTATAAAATTGAAAATATATAGTTATTTAGAGAGAAAGAAAGAGAGAAAAAGAAATACATTAGAGATGTTTCTTCCATTGTCATTCCTATGTAAAATAAAAATAAAATATTATTATATAAAGATAAAGATTTTCGAACGTAAAGCCGAAAAAAGTTTACAAAATTTATGTACAAATTTTATTACAAATAATATAATAATAGGCAAATGGCCACAATTTAACACAAGATTCCTAATTTCACGCGTACAAAGACAGTTAAAAACTATTAGATAAGAACATTCCAATGGTAAACTACTTAAATTCTTTCGCAACAAATAAGCAGACGTATTTAATGTAAAAAAATAAATCCCTTCTTCTTCATATTATTATTACAAAGTATAGTAAGTGACATTTTCATTTTGCTCGCTCCGCTGACGCCGCTTGGGACGCTCGTCACGCGTCGCATATAAATCGCGGGCGACACCACTGAAATCTCAATATTGCATTTTAATGGCTTTTCAAAACGACTCGATTCAATTCAATGCCCATATTTTTGTGAAGAAATTTTGCTAGCTTTCCGCTGTGAAGTTACTCATCGTTCGTTGCGTACTTTACTGGATTGGCCTTACCCTAGGCTTACACTAAAGCCTAAAGCATTGGACTTACCCTAAATCCTTCAGCATTGGACTTACCCTAAAACATAAGATTCTAATGAAAAACAAAAGATAAACTTTTTTTGACTACAGACACACAAATAGTTTTTAACGTGTTCATATGCTACGGTAACCACTTACGACCAGGTGGGGTTTTTATTAGTTTTTTAAACAACACTTCATTATGAAACCTCTCCTAGTAGACCACGGACTTCCTCGCCTGCACTTATAATAGGTCAACATGCAATGTATGCACGGCTTGTAATTTTAAAAAGTTTCCATGCATTATGAAAACAAAATTAATTTTACGCTATAAATAATGGAGAACTTGGCCTGATTTGAGAATGTTGCAGCTTTACAAATACTAGGCTAACAAACGCGACATTACATATTTTCCATGGCTAGCAAATATTTCACTTGATGGATTGTGTGCCGATTAAATTTTTGACGTATTTACAAAATTTTAATGTTGATCGACAATTATTTTAGCAAGCGACACGATTTAATTTTTTTTTATTCTTGTTTTAATTTTCAAAATATAAAATTAAAAGTGAACATAATCATTTGCTTAATAAACCTGTAACATAAATGTTTAGTTCGGCGAAATATGTTACTGTTATTTTTCTTATATGTATATACTACCAGAACTAAAGTGTTCCAGATCCATATTAATATTATAAAAGCGAAAGTAACTCTGTCTGTCTGTCTCGCTTTCACGTATAAAATTACTGAACCAATTTAACCGAAATGTCTTGAGCCTAAGAAAGGACATAAGCTACCTTTTATCCCGATATTCCCATGGGAACGGGTGCCATGCGGGTGAATGTTAAAAAAATTAAATAGCGCCTCCCAGAAACATGAAGGACAAATTTACGCTACTGTGAACTTTGCTTCTAGTAATAGAGTAGGAGTAAGTTTTCAAATCGCGATCGCGAAGTCGCGGGCATAAGCTAGTACCATATATTAATAAATTGTGTGGCTGTGTAACTGCACATATCTCGTGTACAATAAAAAAAGGCGAAAAAGCTTGTAATTTCAAAACCACGTTCATGTTTTAATATGACAATCATTACTCCATGGCCTCCGTGGTCGAGTGGTCTGTATGCCGGTCTCAAGGCGTCGCCATCTCGAGAGGTTCTGGGTTCGATCCCCAGTGGGGGCAAATGTTTAGGTGATGAATTTTCAGGCATTTGTTCTCCAGTCTTGGATGTTTATATATATCTCTATATATTCAGGTTGTTTATATGTATTTATCTATTAAATATATTTATCCGTCATCTAGTGTCCGTAACACAAGCAGCATTAGTTGCTTAAAATGGGGCTAGTTGATAAGTGTGAATGTCTGAGGATATTATTATATTATTATTACTTTATTCTACATGGAATCCATAATATCATCTATATTACATCATTTTTTAACATGACTGTCATAGACTCTTAGTCAAGTCGATGTAAACAGATGAAACGTGAGTGGAATTCATGAAGAGTTTTTGCTGAATCTGTTATATTTGTGCTTAATTATATTAGGCCTGCGTAAACACAGCGCACGCCCAGGACTGTAGTGAAAAATGACCCGTGTGCCGTAAGGGATAAGGTCAATATATCTTTGTAACGCAAACAGGACGAGGATAAAAATAACAAAGGTATTTTACTAAATTCGGACAAAAGCTGTATATCGGTAAATTATAAAGAATGATATAAACGCCAGCTTCAAAACTATGACCATTTAAGTACCTTGCGGTATTAAATTGCAATGCAAATTACTCGACGTGTCAAGATAAATGTCCGAGAAGTCAAATGTGTGATACCTATAATCTTTATACATTACAGGCATGATCTGCATGTTTGTATATGATTTTTATTTTTAAGAGGCTAACAGACAATTTACATGCTTGTCCTGGTTATCTATCATTTATTAACCTACTTAAAAAAAGGCGGAGGTTCTAAATTCGGCTGTTTTTAACTATTTTACGCCGGTATAGACATAACACGCAATTGTTGACATATACAAAAGGATCCTCACGTGACTAGCACGTGACCTCTGAAGCCTCCAATTTTCACCCAACATTTTCGATGTTCGCCATCAATCTCTAAGGGTGCTTTTCCGCCAAAGCTATACAAGGAAATAAGCCAATTGCATGGCTTCATTTCACGTGATTCGCAACATGCCGCAATCCTGTTGGTCTATTTTTCCCAGCACACCGCTTAGCTATCGTGCTGGTGGCTTCGCACATGGAGCAACTATTGCAGCAACTGGCACTAGCTGTTCATATATATTTCAATGGGACTGCGAACACGGATCAACTCGAGTGTCAAGTTCCGATGATCATCAGTTTCCAGCTGATGTAGTCGATGACTAAGTTAGTTTCTACTTGCCGCAATTAGCAACTGTTTTATATTATACCGGTTTTTAAAGTTGCTGGTTTCCACAACCGTCAATCGCGTTGAGCGATTTCACACCCTACCTCTCCCTGTACCCGGCATTTCCAGCAACTGTCAACTTTTTACAGGGAACTTTTAAAAAGTTGATAGGTGCTCCATGTGCAAAGCGCCTTAGACTGTTCTACACTGACGCGGCATCCCCTCGCGTGAGGAAGCACGTTGTACCTTCATTTGTTTCCTTCTATTAAGACAACTCGAACTTTCTTCTGAATTATTAACAAGTTTGTTGTTTTTGCCTTTGTTCACTGATTGTTACTTAGTCACTTTTTTTTTCAAAATAATTGCGTCACTGTCTAATAAACGTAGCAATTTTTTTTTTATTTATTTATCCGGCTATGGCATCTAGGCCTTCAGCCGCAGCAGCTTCAGACTTAGCAATAATAGTTTGTGACATCGCTCCCTCTTCCATCTTATGCGTCTGAGAATGCAATATACTTTTCATCCCACCACCTCGGAAAGTGTAATTTTGCGCTTCGAAATCTGGCTGGAAAATTCTATTTTATTCGCTTGAGCGGCAAAGTAGATTTGAATTTAGAACATCACATATAATGAGTACTCAATATAATTGTAAATTCAAAACGTCATTAAACCTATTTAATGTAACCTCTATGGTGCCAAATTTATGATTAGAACTTTTTAAATTGTGAAAAAATATTTTGTCATTATAAATTGTTTTCTTTTTCATTTTGTCATTTCCTCGCTGAGGTGGGATGAAAAGTTACGTATTGCACTCGAGTGGAAAGATTTTTCACCTTGTGCTCGTTTGTTTCCCTCGCTGACGCTCAGGATTCTAATTTAGAATCACTCGCTGCGCTCGTGATTCAACTTAAGAATCCTTCGCTTGCTCGGTCATCCAAATCGAGCACGCGGTTAAAAAGGAACTTTCCACTCTTGTATAATAAATAACTATTATTGTTTAATCACAGTATTGAAACGTCAAACTCACTCAATCTGTTTTACATTTTGTCTGATGTGTTAAGATAAAAAAAGAACTATTAAAGAAATAATCATAATCATTATGCTATTGACTATACCAAAAGTAAACTACGATTTTGTACTCCTTTTAAGCAAATTTTATCAGCTACAAAATTATTTTTATCGTACCCAAAGTCTGCAATATGAAGACTGCTTCGGCTTTTCTATAATCAAGCTATGAATTATTTACATTCTGACAAAAAATTAACTCTACTATAAGTTACCTGCCATAAAAAAATCTTTTGTACAAAATTAACCATTTCCTTTAATTTTTTCTTTCTTAATCAATATTTTTAAGAGGGAATTTGCCATAAGCACACAAAGCTGCGTTTAACGGGCGCATTTCCCAGCCACGTCAACGAAAGCCTTCATTTAAACAATGTACCTTTTGACAAGTCATGATAATAACTATTGTAAAGAGCCTTCAAAGGGTTAGTTTTGAAGCTTTTGTTTATATCTCTGACAAGCGGTTAGAGGAAGCTAAAATTTTGGGGTATTGATATTGTTTTCACAAAGGCGAATTTTATGGTTATAATTTGAGAAGAACTAGATTTGTACAAAGCACAGTAAATACTGTTAATATATTCAGAACTGTCCGATCGAAAGAATTTGTCAATCGAATTGACATTTATAATCGAAAAATATTCCGCGAACAATTTGCTGCCGGAATCTTAACTCTTATGCAACCAAACAGTAGAATAAGACGGTAAACATTATTTTGGCTATCGAATTATGGAAAATGTGTTATTAAAATGTGAAGATGGATAAAGTTCTTATGTATATAGATACCTACCTACCTACTTTATCTGGTTAACTATAGTGAATTACGATAACATACTAGATTGTATTGAATAAATAACATTTTTACAAAACACTTCCTAGAAAGTTTTGACCAAGAAAATAAAAGTGGTTTCATAGTCGGTAAAAATGTAACGTAATTGATTGTTTGTGAAATCAAAAGTTAAATAATAAACACCATCAAAGTATCAAACTTACCAAACCGTTTACAAAGATAGTTTAGACAAAAGACTCGCCTATCATTAATTTTGTTTTAATTTTGTGTACTTGTTTTAAGTATATTTTATGGAACATTTTGTAAACAATTAATATTTTAAATACTCTAAATAATATTTTTGTATGCCAAAACTGAAATATCCAAGTTTTTAATTTTTTTTTCCAAAACCTACCATTTTCTATCATACTTTGTAAATGCACTCAACGTAAGAAGTTGTTGGTAGTTTAATGAACTTGAAATAATGCAATCTTTTTTCTCATTCACTTAATTGAGATTCTGAAAATTTATTATCGACAAAGAAATAAAAAGATAGCAAAAAGTAAGTTGCCCTGTGCACTTAAATCTGTCACAACGATATTTCGTTTTAATATGCTTCCGCAGTACATTGTGAGCTCATCCTGGCAACACTGCAATACAGTCCTTTGTGTGTTAAATTAAACCTCGTTAGTGTTGCCAGCTATTACAAACAATAAAACCTGCAACGCTTCGAGCTATGAATAGGTGACATCACGGAACTGGAATGCGTTTACAACACTGTCAATTTCTATGTGAAAAGTTTTGAGTCGTTGTAAAGGAAAAAATGCTAGTATGAAATGAGTTCTTTTCAAATACAGTAACCGTTTTTTTAAATATTCTGTACAAGTCTTTCAGGTTGCGAAAGCTCTTAAGACTGAATAATAAGAATAAAAGTCATAAATAATATTTATTTACTTATTTTATTTATATATTCTTATACATTATATTCGAAATACAAAAAGTTACTGAACATAAGCCAATTAAAGAAACAAATTATGCTTTTAGTAAATATTAACAACCATTTGGTACTTAGGTAGATGCAAAATGAAGTCACAATTTAATAAAATATTAAAAATAGCCACAATTTGAAAACATAAAAATAATTGTCGTACGATTATTGTGAAATGTCAGTATGTGTCTATGCGTGTGATATCTGTGCGCGTATGTTAGCGATACGAAACGCTTAATCGCAAAACATCGTTTAAGGTTGGTTTACATGGATGCAGTAAGATAAATATAAAAAAGAAACATTAATTTAAAGTATTTAGTAAGATGGAATATGAATAATACTCAAAATTTTACAACAAAATATTCAAATAACAGTTATCATAATGATGCAGGGTGTTCATTTTAACAAACCACCAAATTAACAAGCTTGGGTGTAATAGAGACAACGATATTCATGCGTTGACTGGATGAGAATAGCCGAAGATCGAGAGAGACATCATGCATTAGAACAGACTTATCTCCAGCAGTGGACGTACAAGAATCGACGATGATAATGTTCTATTTTTCTCCTTATCCATCTTAATGGCACCCAAAATATTCTTACGAAGTCCCTAGTTGGGCGCCAATATAAAATATTTCTTGCTACACCAAAGCCAAGGGTTTAACATCGTCGCAATAAAAAAAAAACAAAAATATATTATTTATCACAATTAAAATCCTCGAAAACTCCTTAAAGAGGGTCTTGAAAAGGCATCTTATTGGCCAGCAAGGTGGAGGCGACTAGGTCTGCCTTTCATTCCATTGCCCTAACATCATTCACATAAATGAAATCATCTACCCATCAGGTGGTGTAGAGCCATTTGCTGAGCTTCTAGTTAATAAAATAAAAGAATTTTTTATCACAAACTAACCAAAAAATAAACGAAAGACAATATCATTTTTGTGAAACATAAAATAATTTGTATAAAAGTTTATTTCCCGTATGTCTTTTGTTTTAGCCTCGGGCTGGGTTCGCCTTTGTAAAAAGGTTCGTTGGGGTCAAAATAACAATATTATGACCTTCTCTGTATCTGTGAAGGTGAGGATCGTTCCAGAATGTTTATTGGGTAGTGACAGACTGTAGATTATGATTACTTAAAAAACTCTTTTGTCAAAATCTTTGTATGACTCGTTTTTCTGGATTAAAATAAGGGAGCAATTCCCTAGCTAATAAAAAAATTAATAAATCGAAATCGAATCGAATTATATCAACATTATCAACCTACATTAGTAACTACGCCTTTTCTTCCGCCTGTGAGCATTTTCAAACAAAGTTTCGCAAGTCACCACTCTACGCAGGGCGTCTTACACATAAAGTGGTTGGTTGAATGGATTGATTGATATTAACAAGAACAACAACGCAATGAACTGGCTAGTCTTGGTTTGTAATTAATTCATCATTTAAGATAAGATAAGATAAGATAAGTGAAAACAAGAGTGAAATTACATAGGTATTGTAATATAATAATTCATCCAGTTCTACATGTTTTGCCATGAAGGCGTACAAATGTTTATAAAATTTAAGCACATACGTAATCAAGATTTAAATCATCACAAAATTAATGAAACAATAATAATTATTTGATTTTTATAATGATTTTAAACTAATAAAATTAATGGTTACATGTCAAAGTAAAATATGGAAATTAGACATTTTAATGAATACCAAAAATATTAATGTCACAAATAAGACAAGTAATGTCATAATTGAATAACACACAAGACTCATCACAGAAAATTCAATGTCATATTTTATACTTCGTAATATTTAGCAATTGAAATAAAATAAAATCATTAATAGAAAAAAAAATTGTCATTAGAGATATTCGTCCTCAAAAAATTCTTGGATTGAGTAGTAACATTTCTCAATTAATAATATAGATAGTTTCCTTTTAAGCAGTGAGAGATTTAATTGTTTAATAGCTGTTGGTAACCTATTGGTCATCATTGCAATTTATCTCTGACTAAACGTAGAATTATTCAAGTTTTATTCATTAACTGCAACAAGAAAAGAAGAAACAAAAATGTTAACTGGGCATCATACATTATTGCAGTATATTTATACATATAGATAACAATATCCTTCGAGAGCCCGCGGGTTCGATCCCACCTCCTGTACCGCTGAGTATGAATAAAACTTATGTACAGTTCATTGTGAATATCGCTTGCCTCATTGTGCCCGGTGCATGGCAACAGGTTCGCTACCTGTTACATGGTCCCTAACATATCTGCCGAAATGTGGGTGTTTAACACCTCTGTGTACCCCTTCGGGGAAAGAAGTGTCACGATATGTTTATGTTGAGATAGTAAATTGAAGATTATGTTAATGTTTTGATGCAATATCAATACGTTTCTGTAAACATATTAACATGTCAGAGCATAACATAAACATGTCCACCTTGCATATTTTTTCTAAACACACATGTCAGACAAATATTGGGTCCTTACCTATAAAATTGGTGTTTTTATTCTGTCTTAGCAATTTGTCCGTAACTATTAAGTTTCAGAACATTCTTATAAAATAATTGTCTCTTCTAAAAATAGACCATATATTTGAGCTCGTATTATTTAATTTGATAATTTTTTGTAAGTTTAATTGTGTTAAAATTAGACACAAAGACAATTATTTTTAACTGCCTCCCGAATACATCATTTGATTTGCATTAACATAAAAACGATGAATAATTTTTATCAAGCGTGTTCACACACATATTGCTAAAGCTTGTCTAATGATACATGCCAAATATTATTATCTCTGGAATTGTCGTTGTGAAGAAAACTGATAAAATGTTAGTATGTAAAATGCAGACATCCCCAAAATCTCCATACAAAACACCAATTTCATAGGTAAGGTCCTAATAAATGATTTGATTGGATAATAAAGTAAGTATGTAAAGTAATCACTGATGTCATTGCTCGTTCAGAGTCGTTCACTGCGCTAGTCTGAGTGAGATAACCTATCCAATAGAGGTCATAGGTCAGGTCACAATGAATTTAACCCCGACCTCAATGTAAGTGTGGAAGATCTGATATCCGATTGAATATATTGGGAGCATTCATCATAGTGACGTTTCTTTCAATGTAGAACGAACGTTGATCGACTTTTCGTAATGGCATCTAAAATAGTTTAGGTATATGCATGCAAGGTTGTTCTCGTAAATCTATACACGTTCCGCTACCTTAGAACGTGAAAAAAACATAGCCATCTACGACTTAACGTTATAACGAGACGCTATATCAGCAGTAGCGACTCGTGGCTGTTATTGCGCTCTTCTCTGGCCATTTTCTCTTTGTTTCTATTTTTAAACTAACCATCTGTCTTTTTCTCACTGTGTTTTGGTCTCCGATTTTCATTCCTAGTTAATAATATAATAATTAATGTATTATATTAGGTTCTTACCTATGAAATTAGTGTTTTGTATGGAGATTTTGTGGAATTATGCATTTTCCATACTAAAATTTTTTCAGTTTTTTTCACAACGACAATTCCAAAGATAATAATATTTGGCATCTATCATTAGACAAGCTTTAGTAATATGTGTAATATCACACTTCATAAAAATTATTTATCGTTTTTATGTGAATGCAAATAAAATGATGTATTCGGGAGGCACTTAAAAAGAGTTGTCACCGTGTCCAATTTTAACACAATGAAACTTACAACAAATTATCAAAACAAATCATAAGAGCTCAAAAATATAGTCTATTTTTAGACGAGGTAATTATTTTCTAGGAATACTCTGAATCTTAATAGTTACAGACAAAATACTAAGAGAGAGAAAAAACACCAATTTCATAGGTAAGGACCCAATATATAAATTGTTATAACTACGCCTAAATAAATTTCTAAAGTATCGTACAGTAAATTTACAAACCACTTAAATAACTTTTCCGAGGCACTATTGTAAGTAGCCCTACCCTGTATAATCTTTAAGTTTTGTGTTCAGTGCTTTGTGACATTTACCAGTTTATAAATTGTTCCAGTTGTGCCTTTTGAATTCTATATTAATTAAGTGACTACACGATCAAAAACTTGGACGTCAGTTTCTTTATTTCTAAACGAAACCAAACTCAGTCTCGCTAGCGGATCGGATTCACGAGGTCAAAGTCGGAAAGAGGGCTAGAGTAATCTACCAACATACATACATACATAAAATCACGCCTGTAATCCCCGAAGGGGTAGGCAGAGTCCAAGGACCAAGGAGCACCGTGTTCCTTAAGACCACATTTAGCCATACAAAAATTGGGTTTGGTCAGATGGAAAATCGTGAAAGAGTAGTAACAAGTGGCTAGCTCATCGCCCAGTACCCAATACGCCCTTAGTCGCCTTTTACGACATGCTTTGCTTTGATTTTTTGCTTTGCTTTCCATGCTTTTCTTTGCTGCACGCTTTTTTGCAATCTACCAAGCCTACAGGATTAACTTACTGACTGATTGAAGGCCAACATCAGACAAAGATCTTCTTGAAGCAGATGGTGAGTTAGTAGATTGTTAAATATTTTAATTCAAGCGATTTCCATACGTTGACGAAAAGCTTTTAATATTCACTACTAACTGATTTATTGTGATAGTTATACTCACATGCTCAATATCTAATGCGTAATCTAATACTAACTAATGATATAAACCCATAGTTTTAATAAGTTATCGGCTCCTCGGGGAAATAAAGTTTTTCCTAGCAGTCTTACGTAACTATATCCACTCTGTCAAAACTATCATTAAGTACCGGATGGCGAGGTCGCCAACTATATTTTTTATTGAATGACTACGATTATCTAAACTCGTGGTTTAGCTTCGGTTTTACCTTTGAGTTCGATTCCGTAAGCACAAAGTAAACCAAACTAAACTAAATTGTATATCTATCCTTCTCTAACTATAAGGAGAAGAGAAGTATCTGACAACACTAAACCAATTTTTTTAGTTTCTGCTTACGAAATCGGGTTCGATAGCTATTAGAATTATTTTATCTAGTGAGTTAAAGAAATCGGAAGAAATCCCCAGCAGCGGCCATTGAAGGACGTTCCATAGGTACGCTGGCCACCAGCGCTTTCCAACAGCACCGCCGGCGAGATTTCCATACGTGTTGACGTATAAGCGTGCGCGTGGCTGTCAAACGATGTTAGTAGCTACCGTGTACCTATGAAACCACCCTGAAGCACCAACATTATTTTTGCTTTACCGCAAGATTTAAACTAGATGAAACTACTATTTAGTTTACACCCAATACATATCAACTTGCTTGTTTATAGCAATACATCGTAATAATTTTCATCACAGATCCCTTACGACAATTTTAATTTCCGATGTTGATATGAGAAGGGATCAAACCACGTCTAAATGTACCTTTATTCTTGACAAACGCCCCGTGAACATGATAATCCAGTATATGTTCTTCAGTACATAATATTCCTTATATAACATAATCTTAATAACATCATACATCGCTTTATTCGTGGCAACCCTAGTCAATTGGGTTTTATTGTTCCCAATACATGCTGTGGAGCTTAAATTTTAATATCCATACGACCTACGATATACTCGTTTGTGGTGTGGTACAAATGTAAGGCGATTGGCTTTAGCCTGAATAGATTGTCTATTTTCAAATACATACATACATATAATCACTAATATTATCCCCTATGGGTTGGTCAGAGACTAGGCAAAAGCACCGCAAAAGCCATCCACTGCCATGGTCCGCGCTTCACCAAGCATTGACTGTAAATGTACTCAGCGTGACAGGTGGTGAGCCCGTCACCGCTATAAGCTATTGGATGGTTGTGAAGTTCTAAGTCAGATAGCCGCCTTTTACGACACCCAAGGGAAGAAATTCGTTGGTAGTATTCTTTTAATGAGCCGCTACCACACGACCACTAATGGTGATAAAAAGAGAATATATTTCATCTTATAATTAATATAATCAATAAATTATATTGAAGTTTAAATGGAAGTAATTAACGTTTAATATGTGTGTCTATGTTGTGATACGGTTCCGGAAAAACATTGCAAGTATTACTCAGATAGCAAGTGTAGTGAGATTTGGGTATTTTCCACGTCTCAAATGTTAGAAAAATAACCAACCTCACTAAAATTCTTTGCAATACAACCATCATTTGTCATGGCTAGTTTTGTTTTGTGTTTGTTTAATTAATAAATGTTACTATTACCACTAGAACTGCCTTAGAAGCCAAGTTAGTGACGTGGTTATATAGGTGTAGTAAGAAAAGACCTAGATTAATGGTAAATGCATGTCGATCCCGGTTTGTGCGAAGTATTTTAGTTTACTCATCAGTGTTGGGTTTTCCTTAAGAATCACAAAATGGTTTTATTTCGTTAACTTAATAAACTTTGGTAGAAATGACTTATGATTGATCCGCTATTAGCGTGCAATAGCAACTAGGAACCCCGCTGAGAAGTGAAGATCTTAAAACTTTGGACGCCCATCTAAAGTCTTACCATTGTTAGGATTGCTTTGCTATCAATGTCCAAAGCTCGTCTAAAGCTCCGCCTCTTACACAGAACCTTCATATTAATTAAGTTACCTAGTAACCAAAGTTTTCCAACAACCGAAAACAAATACGTCTTAGGTTTATTTCGTGGAAAATAAATAGGTAATAAGCTTGTAACTTAAGACACAATGTAAGCAACTCTCAATGGAATTTCTTGGTTGTTTTACTAAACGCCTGTACAAACATTTGACGTAAAACAAGGCGTTTGTTTACGAGATAAGGCCGAGAATTGCCTGCGCCCCGTCTTAGTACGTGTAGACTGGCGCCAAATAGAGACATTTATAAAAATATTGTTGGGATGAACGTGGAAATTTAAATTTGTACTGCGGATAGGGATTAAAAGAATAAGGAACGACGCTAAATATTCCTCTGCGTCTACGATATTTTTTATTTCATTCAGTATAAGGACGTCCACTGATGCACATAGTTCGCAATATACATCCCACGACTGAGCACGGGCCTACCTCATGGAGAAACACATGAAGAGTATAGGCTGGAACACCACTACCCTGGCCCAAGGGTTGGTCTACTGAACACGGATGTCTTCAATTACTTCTCCCACTTTGCTAGCCTAATACAAAATAGTGGGAAGCGCCAGAGCCTCATTTATTGATTAGCGATGTTGGAAACACAATGAAAAATGATTAAATTTGCTGGAGCGGATTTATTTCACTTACAAAGACAACTTGTTCAGAACCACAAACATTTAAATAGTTTTTTTTTAATGATAGCCGAAAAGAGTTAGCAACATCCTCCCACCTTTGGGCGGAAGCCCAAAACCAAATTCTTCTTCGACGAGTAGTCATACGAAACCGGCTTGCACTTCTAGGGGGTATAACCGCTGATATGCGGTCGTGTCCTCTCCATCAGCTGTGCGCACTCTCGCTACTCTCACTCTTCCGTCTTTGCCGGTAAAAATCTCGAAATTACGAGAGGCCACTTTATACGCTTTTCATCAGTCTCCATTAGCACAATGTCGCCTACTTTTAAATTAGAGTCCCTCTTCCTGCCCTTCTGTACAAGCATTCCTAAATACGGTACACAAGGTGCTGGTAAGGTCCCATGAGGTGTTATTCGGGACCTCTTATCCATTTTAAGCCGTCGCCGTTTATAAGATTTATAGCTAACTACACAGAGGCTTGCACGCCAGTTTCAAAGGTTTTTTTGAGGCTGGTTAAGTTGTAACAAATATTATTGTTTGACTTAAAGAAAAACCTTTTCATAACTAGACAGATAAAATTCTCCAGTGCAAAAATGATCGCAGGCCGCAAAATCTCTACATATATAATAATAAAACTGTAGAGGTCAGGGGTCAAGGCAGGGGGATTTAAAGAGAGGGAAAATAGGAAAAAAAATGTGTTTTTTTTATTTTTTGTTTCTCTTTCTGTTCATCTGTTCGTCTGTTTGTACAGGCTAATCTCCGAAATGGCGGGAATGATTTCAATGACATTTTGCATGGTGATACCTTATATCCCTGGTCAATATCTTAGATACTTGTGTTTTCCGGAAAATCGGATAATTAAAAAAAACATAGTAACCGCGTACGAAGTCGCGGGCAACAGCTAGTTTTTATATAAGGGGAATCAAACGAACAAAGGTCATAGACAAAAATAACAATATAAAAAATATATACATATCTACAATATAATACATACATAATACAATCATGTCTGCAATCCCCGAAGGGTAAGCAGAGTCAAAGGAGCACTGTGCACTTCCTAAAGACCACATTTAGCCATACAAAAATTGGGTTTGGTCAGATGAAAAATCGTGAAAGAGTTGTAACAAGTGGCTACCTCATCGCCTACACAACCACAGATCCAGAAACCAATACGCCCTTAGTCGCCTTTTACGACATGCTAGGCAAGGAAAGCAGTTGGTACATTCTTTTTGTGTGCTGGACCAACAATACAAACCTTCGCCTTAGGGTTTTCTTCGATATCTGGCTATCTAAATTCATCATAGTTTCAGAATACCTAACTTACATAACCTGAAGACTGTCACTCAGTTTCATAAACTCCGACTTCACGGAGATAATTTAGTGGCGAAATTGAAGGCTTTCGTTAAACTTTATCTGAAGCTTAAAATCAATATTTTCTTACAATTATAACTTGTTATTGTGTTTTAATAAAATTGATAAAGTTCTCCGCCTATGTAGAGACCTAATTTTGGTAATATTGAAGTTACAATCGTGTTAGCACTGTCGACGGCTCGACAGACCAGACCACGAAAGAAACTTCCTTAACTATCTTTGTTTTTTACATATTATTATGTCTTAAATTCTAAGGTTGTAAGGACATCATGCAAAACGGGCCTTTTTCGTATAACTATTGTTTCGTAACGATATAAAAAACAAATAAATCGAGATCGGTGGCGTCAGCATTAGAGGAGGCTTATGTCCAGCAGTAGACGGGAGCGCTGATGATTATGATATAAAAAAAGACGTGTGGCACTCGGGGACTGCCGCGGTAAAGCTATTGCATAGCATTTTGTATCAACTTATGCAATTATAATTTTATTTATTTATTTTATTCATGCAGTATTTCTTTTTCTTTGATATTAATTCAAGTTACACTTTTTGAGCGTGGTGACCGATAAGAAAACAAATTATATAAACTGTTGGTAGTTTGCATATACATTATTTCGTTCGGATCACTTATAAGTAAATTAAATCATAAAATAATTATCTAAAATAAATGTTAATAAACTAATTAATAAAATAACAAAACTCATAATAAACAATGTGTAATAGTTAGCTTATAAATAAAACCAAAGTGGCGTCTTTGTTAAAATTAGTTCTTTGTTGTATCACTAGATGGCGCCACCTATCCTTTAAAACGCACTATTGTTTACTCTCATAGACTTATGACACGGTGTTTCATTTTGGTAACCACCTTGGGTTTTAACATGCACGGCCTTCAAGCCACACCTCCTTGCGCATCGGAGTGGGGAGCGTGAGGTTTTTTCGTTACGGAATTTCTGGATTCGGTCCCCGCGCTCAAGGCCCGCGATAGAAGCTATGCAATAGCTTAAAAATTGTTGGGGTTGCTCGGTGGACTGTAATTATCTTGAGGCGTAGTCGAGTGAGGGCGTTCAAAATGAGACAATTTTTGCCACTTAAACTTTATATTAATTAAAAGAACACAATATTAAGAAAGACCGCGACTACATCGGGTGAACGCTCAAACGGAAGAGAGTGGACCGTGTTGCCGCTATAAAAAATAGTACAAATATTTGTTGGTGTTGCCAACAAAAATGATAAAGTTGAACTGTTTTCGATATCACTTACGTAAGTTTTATGAATTTATTCGGCTGTAAAACTGTTTATTTGACGATTTATGTACAACCTTGGGTACTACAGGTCGCTCCTGATAATGTAATTGGAAAAGTTTCTAAATAAAAGATGCCTTAAACTACATAAAAAGAATTTATTACGTGTATAATGACTGAGCCTATATACATTGACCGTAAAATTTTAACACCGTGATTTAAAAATGCCGTGTTTGAGATCAGCGCCATCTAGTGGTGAAACTACGAACTAATATTTAGCAATGGTTTTTATTTACAAAGTACTAAAATAAACCTCAGATTTAGTACCATTACAGTAGTCAATAGTTGCACGTAAAAACATTTGATTGACTTTTATTTATTTTATACAGCTGATACTTTTTAATTCATCTTTCCCATATAAGGAAGGTAAAGAGAACTGATAGTTTTCTTTTCGGATACATTGATGACATAGCCTTTTATACTTATGTAAGTTATACATCAATGTTACTGAAGTTCACCGAATTCTTAATTTTTTAATAAGTTTTAGAAACATACATTATAAAAATACATGCACAACAAGTTCCAGGCCAGGATTCCGTAGAAATATGATTGATGTCCTTTATTTTTGTATAGATTGACGCTGTTTACTATATAACGATCGTCATCAGCCTATATACGTCCCACTGCTGGGAGAGGCCTTCCTCGTGGAGAAACACATAAGGAGTAAGGGCCGTAACACCATCACGCTGGCCCAATGCGGGTTGGTGGGTAGAAACGGTCACAAATGCGACCGGGACCAACGGCTTAACGTGCCTTCCGAAGCACGGAGGAGCTCGAGATCACAAAGTCTTGGTCACCCATCCACGGCCTCACCATGGCGAAGGTAGCTTTGTTTTCGACCGAAGCCAAAGCGTCCTGACCACTACGCCACCGAGCTCCTCATAACGATAGTTGTTCATATTTATTCCCATTTCCATTATTATTCTCACTATATATAATTAACAGACGGTGATTTTTATTTATACGACGCTGACGGTAAACATCGGTGTGCTCATCGTAGGCGCTTACCGTAGTCTATAGACCTTGGACATTGGACAATACGCGCTACGCTATAAAAATCAAGAAAAAACGATATTTTATATTGATAGCAAATTGTAACCTTTTATCCCGTATCGAGACGGAGAGATATTTAATTTTTATAACCTTTTTTTAACCCGTTATGTTTACCTACTTAAGCTCCTTAAGGGTCAGTTTTTTGATCCCTGGTCAGGTTGACCAGTAAGTTAAAATATGGAGCAATGCCAAAAACGCATGATGTCGTGCGCGGCTCAATAGTCAAATTTACAAATATTATCAAAATTAAATAATCATAGACAATTTAACCACAACACGATGCCGGGATTGGTAAAATGGTATGTGTATATGTATACATATGTATATTGCTTCGAATTTTCATAGTAAATTTAACAATTTGTCAAACTAACGTCATACATTTTGGTGTTTTCATTGACGCTATTGGCCTAGATATTAACTATTAAGGTAACAGCTACGCATCAAAAAACTTACCCTTAGTAAACCAACAGAACCTTACTTTATTGATCAACTTCTTAACTGAACCATTTTAAAAAAGGAAAAGATATTTTGTTTTTTGTAATTTCAAATCTAGTTCAGTAAATAAGGTTATATAGTAAGACGGAGCTGGACTGTTCGAATATCGATTGAACGCCTTAAATATATGTGAAGGGTTTTATCAAGGCCTTAATGGCTTAATCCATTCCACTATCAATTGATAAAAATAAAATTAAAGATGAGTATCAAAGTAGGAAAAGAATTGGTACCTTTAACCAAAAAATTGTTTATAACTCTTTGGGAGATAAACATGTACCGGTCGGTTGCTTTACATTAGGAATTGGGCAGGGATATTGTGATGATCTTTTCTTTGTGACACACACAAAGTGGTTACAATATAAGTATCTACTACCTAGTGCATAAGGTCATGAATTGCCCGAATTTTCTAAAGAGATAGAAGTATAGCAGTTATTTAGGCTGGATTTCGGACCGTTCTCGTCGGCGCGGCGGCGCGTAGGCGCTGACAATCGAAACGTATGAACTTCTAGGACGCGTTTTAGAATAAAGTGTAGCTTTTAATGGTAAAACCTAAAACCAGTTTCGGTCCAAAAGACGTTTCGGTTCCAAAACGTAAACGAGTCGGCCTGAGCAGACCTGACGATGGACGATCATAGCAGAGGCAATATATAAGCGCAAAGCATGAGACTGACTGAGATGGTGGCGCTCAATGGACGGCCTCGGCCCCATCTAGGGAGCATAGGAACTTAAGTCAATTAAGGATCAGTTTTTTAATCCGTGGTCAGGTTTACCAGTAGGTTAAAATATGGACCAGTGGCAATTCGACAAATAATATTACCTACGTAACAAAACACAAAGGTAATACAAAATTTATTTCATTTTGAATAAACCTTAATAAATTTAAACTAATATTATTCTACTTCAAGATAGTAAGTTTAAATAATTTGAATGTACAAATAATAAATATCAATGCAAATTCAATTTAGTCCTACCAATTATAAATGTTAAAATAGTATTATCAATGCAAATATCAATGGAAATCTCATTTGTCAATTTTGCAGTGCCCGACAGGGCTCAGAATGTTGTCAAAATTTTACCTATTGTATGTACATTATGATGCAATAAATAAATAAATAAACATTGGATGTGATATTACAGCTTCAAAAATAGTCGAATTTTCAAATATAACTATGGCTAAATAATCATAGACAATTTAACCACAACACGATGATGTATATTGCTTCGAATTTTCATCGCAGATGTAACAATTTGTCAAGCTGATGTCATAGATTTTGGCGTGTCCATTGACGCATTGGTAACTATTACTACGGATCAAAAAACTCATCCTTAATCATCATTTTAGCAAATCTATTAAGCCCTTCCTTAGCAATTACACTTGCCTTTAAATCCCTGGAGTGCCGTAGCTCCTGCCGCCGGGGCGGCTGGCCGGGCAGGTCGGAGTATACCAGGTTGCGCACCGACCCTCGGAACTTGGGCTCGAAGATCACGGATGGTAACGCCAGCGTTGTGAGCTTGGAGTTGTATCTGAAATATAAATGTTCGGTCAGAAGTTGGCCTTGTTTTCAGCTTTTGCATGGCGTCACCAGATTTGTAGACCTGGGTCTGGACTCGTTCTCTGTCCCTAAGCTGATCATCAATTTATTTATTATTCAGACATTTTGAAAAGTCATATTGTTTTATCATTACAAAACTTACCGCCTCTCTCGTCTAGTGGTTGACACCACCGGGCGTAGATCGGGAGGTCCGGGGTTCGATTCGCTAGCTACCACCGTCTTACCTAAATCTGTTGCCATAATAACAATGTTATAAGCATTGTTGTGTCCGGCAATCAGAGGTAAGATAGCCAGTTCCTCAGTTGTCGAGGATTACAGGTGAAGCTCTGAAGCTCGCTTCCACCTTAGGCCTTATCGTCACATACCATCAGGTGACAAGAGCTTACCTGTCACATGGTAAAAAAAACATAACATATCATACATATCATCACGCCTCTTTCCCCGAAGAAGTAGGCAGAGGTGTTAAACACCCACTTTTCGCTAAATATGTTAGGTCCCCATGTAACAGGTGGCGAGCCTGTTGCCATGCACTGGGCACAATGTGAGGCAAACGATATTCACAATAAACTGTACTTAAGTTTTATTCAAACTCCAATCATCATTATTATTTTATCATTAAACTTGCAAAAATTTTAAATTAGACAATACATTAAGGAAATATTTTTTATAATATTTTAATTGGCTGATAACATGTGGATTTTTGCTTTAAGGTACCTGTACCTGTACCTGTACCGTACCTGTATATTTAGGTATCATTTCAATAGGGCCGAGCCTGAGAGATTACCGTTCACCGAAAATGGTGTGAAAACAGCACATATTAAGTAATTACTTGTTTATTTTGTTATTTGATGAATTATCACACTTGCTGTAAAGTTAGGAATTATATTTAGTCTAGTATTAGGCATAATATTAGCTAAATAGAATACAAGATCCGTTCGCAACAACAGAAAGCCTTCTACTAAGAAGAACTGTTCCAGTACTTAAATAGCGTGAGAAAACCGAAACAACCAAGAAATGGAATCGAAGATTGTAAAACGCATTCGATTTAGTCTTCAATAAATAATGAAATACTTCCAACGCTCCTTCAATAGATATTCACTTTGAAACCATTACTCACCCGCCGTTATCTGTTCAAAAATATGACTTCAATTTTACAATTTCCTTCTAGCAACACCGAACATTCATCTCCGTGTGACAGGGAGAGCTGACATCAATTTATCTTGCGTCCTTTTCTATTAAAACGAAGCCACAATATTTCAGAGCGATGACGTATACTCAGGCAGTCCGTATTTTAAAATTTCTCCTAACTTAGATTAGGTAGTGTCAGCGGAGTCTGAACGCGAAAAAGTTCTTTATCAAGGAAATATGTTTATAATCTAGCGGGGATTTTTCTCTAAAGAACTTGGAACTTTGAATATGATGTGACTAGTTTACTTTTGCTACGCAAGCTAACCTTGCATCTGGACTCCAGACTTACTTAACACCAGGTGATAAACAGGAATGTTTTAAAAGCCGCCTGTGTTGCTTTGAATTTTTTTTACTATATTTCTGTGTTTTTGTGAGTTGCAATAAACAATCTTATCTATCTATTATTAATACTACTTAGGTACTATATTTACCTAACCACCATTAAAAAAATATCACATTGAAAATTGCGATAGTAATAAGACACTGACTACATGTTTATTATCCTCCATAAAAGGCTTTTCTAGTTAAGTTTACGATTGGACAGGCAAGATTGACTCGCTGACATCTCTAAGAACGTGTTTATTACACAGAATTAAAACTTTAATATTTCATTGTATAGAGCACGAAATTTTGTACTAAAATTTTCGAGATTTTCCCAAACAGCTTTTTTTGAAAATATCAGAGGACATGCATGACATTTAACTTTTCATTAAATCACACACGCAAATTAACACACACACACACATACACACACACACACATTAATGATAATTAATCATTAGGAACGCTGACAGGCTCTAATTCGGAGGTGGGCGCTAATAGCTGCGACACAGTTGTGAAACTAATGTGGCTCTTATCGTACACTCATTGCAAATGTACCCTGTTAATGTTCCAAAAAAATTTTATTTTTATCATCAATATTGATTAGTCAACATTATGTTACAGAGTACGAGAGCTGGCTTTGTTTTGATCGTGATGATGACGAATTACTTAACTATACTATGCGAATTGCTGGAAATTATGTAAAAAGCGCTCCAACTGGACTGTGTTTATTAAATTCATTCATTTACAAAAATAATCTTATAATAATTATAACGCGTTCTGAATTAGGGATAATTCTGACAAATAAATACATTTCGATTTTGATAAACTCGGAATCACTAAACTTGGTCACCCATCTAGTTTCCAAACAGGGAGGGAGGCAGCTTTGTTTTTCATATTAAAACCAAAGCATTCAACATTCAAATAACGTAAACTCCTCCTATCGTGACCGTAACTAATATTTTCGTTACTTTATATGTAAATTGGTGTTGATTCAGACCCCTTTAACGTCTAACCGGTAACTAAACCAAATGTCGAATTGTGGTATTAATATTGATCACCATTATTGCATTTCAGGATACAGAATACAAGGCAAAATCTACCTTAGGACTTAGACATAGACACCACATTCCCATTGGCTTCGAAGACGTTAAATTGTATTCAAGTCATTCCTGGCTGTGGCCACAAAATCTTCCAGTAGGTTCCATATTGTGGTTCTGACATTGCAACCACGATAGCTCAGGCATAGCATATTGGGCTGTCTAAGATAGGAAGTAATATCTAGCCCCAAATTGCAATTAGATTCTACGTAATTCTCGCGTTAATGTTATATACGTATTGTCCTATAGTGATGGGTAACCAGTTTTAAAGTATCGATAAATAGTTATATCTTTCACACGCTGTTCTCTCGACTTCCACTTGAGCCCACATCGGTCCACTGTTGGACTTAGTGCGCGTGAAGTTTAAAATCGAGTAGGAAATAAAGTATATTTTTTACAACATTATGACGCCTCTTTCTCCGGGCAGAGGCAGAGGTGTCGACATCCACCTTTCGCTAAATATGTCAAATCCCCATGACGCAAGCGCTATTATTTTTAATACAATTGTACGAAGATAAATGATTATTTTGACGACCTCCGTGGTCGAGTGGTCTGTATGCCGGTCTCAAGGCGTCGCCATCTCGAGAGGTTCTGGGTTCGATCCCCGGTGGGGGCAAATGTTTGGGTGATAAATTTTCAGGGATTAGTTCTCCAGTCTTGCATGTTTACATATATATTTATTTATATTCAGGATATTTATATGTATTTATCTATTAAATATATTTATCCGTCATCTAGTGTCCGTAACACAAGCAGCATTAGTTGCTTAAAATGGGGCTAGTTGTAGGTGTGAACGTGTGAAGATATTTATTTATAATATTATACGTGATATTTTACTGTACAAGAAAGAGGGAGAAGATTAAAGTAATATGTTCCGGCCTAAATCTAACAAGAAAGCATGACACAATTGGAAAATGTGACGCACAACTATGTCACCGACCACATCGAAACATCGTCTAAAAGTTTTTCAACCATAAAAAATAACTAATAGCAACAATCTCCACTTTTTTAGGTTGATAAATAAAAGATTTCTTGTGTTCACACCATAAGTCTAGCCAAAACTAAGTAAATACTGTAAGTCTCGTGAAAAGGGATCGAGGATAATAGATACAAACTCACTATGATACATAGATAGGTATAGTTGTAATAGAAATATATTTTACTAACAATGTTTCTGGCACAAAACCCGATTCTCCTATTAATTCGCATTAGGGTGGCGTTACGCCGATACTCCTGGTTCTCTATATATGTTGACTATGATTATTATTATCCAATTTTATATTCGAACTAAAGAAACAAAAGGCATAAATAGAATATATATTTCACTCAAAAAAATTTAAAGTCCAAATAATAAATAAAAGCCGGAACGTCAAACCCGGCTGTAAAGCACAGCAAAAGCGAGCGACAATCTAATTTTTTTATCAAGGACCTAGCTGAGATGCTGTTAAAAAGGTGTCGGTAATCTCATAGCACTCGGAAATGTACTAGAAAACATAAATTCTTTGACTGGTTGCACAATGATACTAAGAAATAAAGGAAATGTACTTTCAAGTTAATTTAATTAGTGAAGCGTTAGTAGAAAGTAAGTTACAGCTACAAGCCTCTAGAGATGCTACCGAGGAATGCGAAATTGTATCGAGTGAATTTAGCAGTGAATTGAGTGGTAGCTGAGTTGGGACGGACGGGACAATACTCGTTCGAGAAGGCCGCGGGAATCGCCACCACTTGTACCACTAAAATAAAACTTATGTACAGTTCATTGTGAATATCGATTGCCTCACATTGTGCCCGGTGCATGGCAAAAGGCTGGCCACCTGTTACAAAGAGACTTAATATCTTAATATGTCAAGCGAAAAGCATGTGGGTCGTAGACCTCTGCCTGCCCCTTCGGGGATAGAGGCGTGATGATATATGTATCATATTGACAAAAATCGGGAATTAGCAGACATTCCTTCAGAGAATTATTTATGGAAATGTATTTAGCGACGAATAATATACAATCCACAATTTCGCAGAATTCGTATAGTGTATTGGTAAAAAGACATTAAGTTTTGCGTTATTAAGTTATAATATACTGAGAAATTTCAGTTAACAAGGAGCTCAGGAGCTGAAAAAAATATGAAAAGTTTATTACTTACTTAAGGTGTAGATAACTATCGATATCATCTACAACCCTACCCGAGAATGCTCTGGCTAATGTCGGGGAATTTTATAACAATCTTCCAGAGTTCCACAGCAAATGGAGTTGTTCCCAGATGGAATTGGTCCCGGGATTAGATCCACCTTGCGTCTCGTTATAAGGGGCGATTTTTATGATGAGTATTGTGTATTTACTTTGGAGGAAGCGGCGTGAGCGCAAATTGAAATCGTAATCGAAATTTGTCAATGCGTACAATCAAATAAAGAACGGGGTTGACAATTGAAAGCGTAGCCTTGTTGAAAGCGTAAAACAAGTAGTAGGTACGCTTCAATTGAATACTGAAAACAAAGCAATCAACCTTTGTCTGTTATTGGTAATCAAAACTGATCTCCAATTACTCTCAGATAAGATACGTTAAGATGTTAGTCCCGTTACAGTCGTAATTGTTTCAACTAAAAAATTTGGCTCACTAGCCATTAACCCTAATGTAAGTAAATCTTTCAATGTCCTGTACGAAGATCTTTGTCCAAAACTAGGACGTAGAACTAACCCTGCTATGCACAAGAGCGACAGGCAGGCTCACACCCAGTTGCAGAAACGAACTTTACAATTTAATGTCAGCATTATCTCTAATGCTCCATTAAATTAATTTATTGAAATGTCAAAAGAACACCTTAGCGAAGTATACGTTGCAAAAACGACATTAGCACCCTGTCAATGCTAAAGAGACATTAGCTAGAACTGTTTTGTGTAACAAGTTAACTTAACTTTAACTTTTACCTTAACTTTAATGAACTTTAAAGTTTTAATGTGTCATTAACAAATGTCGTCCTTAAAAAATCTTTGTGCAACCGAGTATTAGTGGCGCAATGGTTAGTACACTTTCGATATCGAAAAAAGCTACCTTCGCCATGGTCAGTCCTTGGATGGGTGTCCGAAACTTTGTGATCTCGAACTCCTCCAACCGTTAGTCCCGGTGGCGATTGCAACCATTTCTACTCACCAATCCGCATTGGGACAGCGTGGTGGTGTTACGGCCCATACTTCATGAGGGCCTGTGCCCAACAGTGGGACTTATATAGGCTGAGGACGATAACAAAGTCAAACCAACAATATTTGCCGATTCATAATATCAAACAGTTCGCGCTCTAGCATATAACGGCGTTGAGGATACTAAGAAGAGTTCCGAAGAATCCCAAGGAATCGAAAATACTTTCAAAACAGACATTGTTACCAGCCTATATACGTCCCACTGCTGGGCACAGGCCTTTGTACACCACCACCACGCTGGCCCAATGCGGGTTGGTGGGTAGAAACGGTTGCATCAGCGACCAGGACCACGGCTTAACGTGCCTTCCGAAGCACGGAAGAGTTCGAGATCACAAAGTTTTGGTCACCCATCACCAAAGAAGCTTTACTTTCAACATCGAAAGCCAAAGTTCTCAAAAACGCACAATATTTACCACAAATTCAAGATCGTAACGCTCTGGAAATAACGCGCATAATACTCGTAGTGTACTAAAATTAGTTGCTTAAAATTTCCAACTTTACCGTTCAGTTTTTCCAAGTCCTTCTTGAATGTAGTGCTCCCTAGGGGGACCTTACTGCAAGGATATCCCCTCGGGATCGCAACGGGAAGTTAGGGGTACGTTTTACCCGCCCCGCCTCTACGTGGGGATTCTTTTAGTCTTACTTAGTATTTTTAAGCTCGTAACTAAAAATGTTGTTTTATTTCACGTTAGCTTTTTCACGGGCGGGTTTACTGAACCGACTTAATAAAAATTTGGTACATAGATAATCTACAGCCTGAGAATGGACATAGGCTACTTTTTATCCCGATATTCCCATTGGAAAGGGTACCACGAGGGTGAAACCGCGGTTATCAATATCTGCTCGACAGAGTATCAAATTAACATATTCCGTCAAAATGTAATTTCATTTCGAATTTTAAAATTTCTCGGCATTGTAAAATAATGACACGACAACATAATTTAATCACATGACATTTTTTTTTAATAAATAAATAAATATCCTCAGACATTCACACCTATCAACTAGTCCCATTTTAAGCAACTAAATGCTGCTTGTGTTGCGGACACTAGATGACGGACAAATATATTTAATAGATAAATACACATAATTATTCAGAATATACATAATATTATACATATATAATGAAGACTGGAGAACAAATGTCTGAAAATTCATCACCCATACACTTGCCTCCACTGGGGATCGAACCCAGGACCTCTCTAGATGGCGACGCCTTGAGACCGGCGTACAGACTCGACCACGGAGGTCGTCAAACATTGATGAATCAGATTTCATAATTTTAATCTTTAGAGGTTTTAGTTCAACTATTAATAGTATGTTATGTTACTATTATATGTGTTTATTTTGTAAAAAACAATGCTGTGTTAATTATACCAACAAAAACTTTTTGACAATTTTTTTTCGGCGCTAAATCAAAAGCCACACGAACGACACAGCGCGGGCACAGCTAGTAGATTAATAAATCCTTTTTTGTTAGACATGTAGCAAGACATCGATGAAAACTGCTTTAAATTTCATGGAAGCCGATAAAATTAGAGGAGCTCGGTGGCGCTTTGGCTCTCGATATCGATAACAAAGCTACCTTCGCTGTGGTCAGGCCGTGGATGGGTGATCAAAACTTATTGATCTCTAAGCCTTTTTTCTTTCTCTTTTTCTTAACCGTTCTACCCCATCGTATTGGGTCAGCGTGGTGGTATTACGGCCCATCCTCGTGTGTTTCTCCATGAGGAAGGCCTGTGCTATAGGGTGAGGACGGACGATAAAATTATATTGGTAAATTAATATTGCTATATCCAGATTTTTTTCACCGATATTTGTGTTCTTAATAGTTTATCGCGATTACTCAATAATTTGAATTTTGTAATGCAAGCCACTTTTTGCATGAAGGTAGCAACGCGCGCATTTTCCTTTTTTAATCCATGCTTTTATGTATGTCAGCAGATGCTGAAAAAAAACAAACAGAAGCAGCCTACTCGTTTTTTTTAAATAATGTTCCATTTGCAAAGCGCAATTTTTCATCCATGTCATATATTTTTCTTGTATTTAAAAATAAATTGAAACATCAAAGCCTCAATTGATTTGGGTCAATAAACCCTGATTCTTGCGAAGGGCGTCGTCTATGTATAAGTATACAAATATACATGAATGTATATAATTTATGAATCGCGATCTGGGTCAAATATATTTCACATCAGCTCAACGCAGAATCTATAAAGCTTAGCGCTCTTTAGATATTTTTATTTTTTCTTATATCTCTTACTTCTGTATGTAAAGTTTATGATCAGGCAACACATTATAGTGGCGTAAAAATAGGGAAAAAAAGGGTTTTTAGTAGTATGATTTCTTAAGGCAGCGGTAGCCGAGTTGGACGGACGGGGCCCTACTCGTTCGACAGGCCGCGGGAAACGCGGGTTCGATCCCACCGCCTGTACCACTGAGTTTGAATAAAACTTACGCACAGTTCATTGTAAATATCGCTTGCCTCACATTGTGCCCGGTGCATGGCAATAGGCTTGCCACCTATTACATGGGGACTTAACATATCTGGCGAAATGTGGGTGTTTAACACCTCTGCCTACCCCTTGGGGGAGAAGAGGCGTGATAATATGTCGTTGTTGTTTATTTCTTCTGCATTGTTTGCTTTTAGATAATTTTCAGAATTATTGGAAGGGCTACAGATCTCACAAGTAAAGTGCGACCAAAAGTGCCTTATTACCATTAATTAACAAAACGTACGATAGTCATGTGCCTATGTATGAATCCACACACATTTTAGAGATGACAATCTTTATTTCCTCCTAATAAGAGCCATTTAATGTCAAAAGTGGTTACATATTTTTAGAGTCGACTGTACAAACAGCCAGTAATTGATAATAAGGTTGTAGAAACGCTTGCAGTTGTAGTAGAAGAATGCTCATGATGAATGAGGATGGCGTTAGAATAAAAGAAAGACCAAAGAAGCGATGGATCGAGGGAATGAAGTATGAAAGGAAGTAGATATAGTAAGCTAATAAGTGACAAAAAATGAAATAGGAATAAATCTGAGAGTGACCCCGATTTCTTAAGAATAAAAGGGGAAGATGAAAAGCCCAATAAAAACCCAAATGCAAATACAAATGCTTACACAGACTAGTTTCATGAAACAAGCAAAATATTATCAAAACTGAGTTAAGACAGAAAGATAATAAATACAATTTATTGCGATATTTGCATAGAGAAAACATCAGAGCATTGCAGAGGTCCATTAGCCCGAATGTGCGAGCTTATTCTATTTTCGCTGATACTGGAAGTAGGTCATGGTTCCGAAGCTCAGAACATAATAAACTTCAAGTGTCATAAGCACAAGAGAGTAAAAGTGACAGAAACAAAAGACGCGACGTGTGTGTGACACCTGTCAAAAGTATAAAAATGAGCACGTGTGGTTTTGTTATCAGGTAAGTTCTTAGTTATTAAATAATATTCTACTTTTCCTTGTGATAGTAATGACTTTGACTTTAAACTTTGTAAGAATCAGCAGGTGTCAAATCCGCTGCCTTAAAGGTGCCCTAACTAGCTATTTTAACATAAGGAAGCATCTTTACACTAGACAAAGCTGACGACCCCATCTGTAGAATGTGCCGTGAAAAAAATGAAAGTATGGAACACATACTGTGTGAATGCGATGCTCTTGGGAATAGGCGACTACGGATTCCAGAGGCAGCTTTTCCCAAACCAGAGGTATTAATAGGCATACCCCCAGCCAGCATCAAAACGTTTATCCAAGATATTTTAGGTGATAGCAGGGAGAGAAAGAAGGAGAAGCACAAAAGATCCCATAGGGTTGAAGTGCCCTGAGTTATCTCAGGCAAGAATAATTATGATTAACGCTATATTGCACAATGATATTTTATTTATCTAGATTGAATAGATAGAGTTGTATTAATTAGGCAAATGTGCTTTATCAGATCCCATCTTAGCTTACTCTCGGGGAAGATAGGGGTCATACGTTAGCCTGAACAAAAAATGAATAATCTAATAAATTGCATTTTAATTGGGTTATTATTGATTAAATAGTCTCTTTAGTTTACATTATAGCTAGTTAGTTGATGTTATTTTTATATTTTTGATTTAGAATCGTATAAAAAAGATTATCAGATTTTTTTGCATAAATTGTCCATAACCTCCAAACTTTGCCTTGCACTGAACTAAAATCTCGATCGTGGAGCTTTTAAAGTTTGAGAAAGATATTTCCCACGCTATAATTTAACTTATTCAGATTTGCTCCATTTCGCTATAGTTTTTAGTTCAAATATTTAAAGAACTCGGCCTTTTGATCCTTATTGCAGTTAATAGTATCTGCTGTATTAAAAAGGTATGGAATTAATACATCAGGTCAAGGATCGTATCGTCTTAAAGCATTGATATCATCTGACAGAGCACCTCAGAGTAAACAGAACTGGAGTAGCCTTTGTCTAACATTCCCCTCTGCCAAATGCACAAGCATCGGATGCTTGCACGTTTAATAAAACTAGTTGAGCCGCCATTTTGACAGCCATAACATTGTAAACGCTGCGGCGAACAGAGCTCCCGCAAAAATGCCTGCCTGTGCTGTTTTTTGTTGTAAAAATAAATAGAAAACATCGAGTATGCTAAAAGATGGTGTTACCTTTTATTTCTAATTATAATTTTTAAGATTTCATGATTATTTACTTCATTATTTCATGTTTTAGAATTTTACGATTTCAAATTTCGAACGCTAGTCTCGTGGGGAGTGCGGCTGTGACGTTGTCAAAACGCACACCCCACGTGACTATTTTAAGCGTGTGTGTGCGTGAAATTTAAATTTGTCTGTCGAATTATGCATGTGTGCATTTGTAAAAACGGCTGGCTTTGAGTGTAGTGGTAACCTCTCCCCCCGCAAGAAATGGCAGAAAAAAATGTTTGAGAAATTGACTAATGGCTACTCCAGTTCTGTTTACTCTGAGCAGAGCACTAATGACACCAACTTAGCCTAGCGGATTAGCATGCTGAAATGACAGTGAGTACCATTAGCCGTAGAACTGAGTAGCGAGGAAGACGTTTTGTTCTTGAATGGTAACCACGATTCTGAAACGTAGTGTGGGACGTCTTACGACAAGATGGGATAAAGGACGATATTCATAAGTTGGCTGGAGTGAGCTGGATAGGAAGGGCCGAAAGATAAAGAGCGGTGGCGTACATTAGGAGACCTAGTGTGTGTCCTGCAAGGAACTAGTATACATTGACAATGGTCAAAGATGTAGAGAAATTTGGGACCAACGGTAAAGCGTACCTTGAACCACGGGAGAATTTATGATATTTTCTTTGTAAGTTAGTACATATAAGAGAGTCAAACTTTTGACCATCGTCTCACCTGATGATAAGTGAGGTATCTTATCTATCTTTTCATAAAAAGCTCAGTAGAGGAGTCCATATGTGAAGATAGCTAGAGCAGCATACTGGCATACTATCCCTAGCCACCCTCACCATGCCGGCCCAAAAAATGCTTTTTCACGCCTCTTTTGAAGGAACCCATATTGTAAGAAGGAGGGAATACGAGTGCCGGTAAGGAATTCCACGCTCTAGCTGCGCAACAGAAAAAGGAGTCAGGAAATCTCTTAGTGCGCAAAGTAGACGTAGCGACAAAAATCTTTCCTCTAATTGGCGGAACACAACAATGCTTTACAACATTGTTATTATGGCGGCAAACTTAGGTAAAACGATGGTATTTAGGTGGACTTTTAAGTCCTGCCATGAACTGAACCAAATCACAGAGCTTTGCTCATCTATTCAATGTCCAAACAACGCAAAAGTTGCTGTGTTTTAAATTTTGAAACAGAAGCGTATGCATCACTGTGCCATTAAGCTCCGCGCAAATAAATATTCAAAGAAATATTAAATATTCAAAGAATATTAGGTATTAAATAAGTGGGTCATACGGTAGGTACAATACGCCACAAAAATTCTGAAATAATATTAGCCGATGTTTTTGTGTCATAAATTTTGTAGATAGGGAAAGCCATCTTTTTTTATTGTCCTATTTATCTATTGTACATCAATGCAAAGACAGTCACAGTATTATGAATATAAAATAAAAACATCTCTTTTATTGCAAGGCCGTCGTTTATTGTCAGTTCATATTAAAAAACACTTGTATCTTTCTATCACGTGCTCGCAGCCGAGAGAGTCGTAACGAGCCAAAACTGGGTAAAACCGGTAGGTACTCGCCGCCTGCAACCAGATCACGTACAAGGGAGTTAACTCTAAAAACTGGTTTTTACTGCAGCTTAATGTCGCATTTTACTGGATAAATTAAATGTACTACTGGCTGTCACATTTCGAAAATACAATAATTCTATACAACTACTTTATTAAAAAAAATATAAACAAGTTCTAACATTCATACCGATCAACCAGCATTCTTGTTATATAATATATAGATACCCTTAGCATGAATGCCACATTAGGATTTAAATCGCGTTTTATCACGTTCAACTGTCAAAGTTCTATGGATTTGACAACTGGGCGTAATAAAAAGCTGATATATATCAAATCGCGCTGCTTGTGCTACTTAGTCATATATTACTATACGTAACGGTGACCAAGTTGAAAATGGTTATACACGTGTTAAGGAAAGTCATTTCAAGCTCCGTCTGTACCACTGAATTTGAATTAAACTTATTGTAAGTACATTATTATAAATATCGCTTACCTCTCACTTTATTCGTATATATATTGTATAGCAACAAGCTCGTCTTTGTAAAATTTAATATATCTGGGGAATTGTGCATGTTACCACCTCTGCCTATCTGTTCAAGATTCACCATTCAAAAACAATGAGAGGGTTAGTAATTGTTGTAGTTAATTAATTACTTAATAAATGGCGCTAAGCGTAATTAAATCGCGGTTACGTTTGCTCTTGCCTACCTACCCTATAGATGCTATGAATGCATGTCCCACAATGCCGCACCTCTCCCTTTCCAGAGGAAGGGGGCGCCATTCATGTTATGCTTTACCAGAGCCCTCAGAGGCCTAAAGCAAGGTGGTGTTTAGTCGGTAGGAGTCCGACATAACCCCCGGCCGGCCGGTGGGTATCCAATGAGGGATTCACCACCTCCTTCTCCCGCATGGGAAGGTAAAGAGTCCTCCTTCAGAGGCTCGAAAAAAAAAATGACCCACAAGGTACTAGCAACAGTTTGCTTGAAACCTCATTAAATGGCTTAACATTTTAAAAGCCTTTTATTTATTCCCATGACACCGCGCTTGGGGTTTGAACACTATGTAATGTTAAAATTTCTTTTCTCCTCAACCCATCAACTAAAGATTCATGAAAAACAAATAATACAACAAATTACCAAAAATACTTATTATTTATTACATTTACAAATTTTGCATTTACTAAATATTCTAGCTTTACAATATATAACAACAATAAATACAAGGGCAGGTTGGTTCTGGTCCTGTTTGATCAATCTCGGTATGTAAAGGTACTAAACAGGTATAACAAAAATAAAGAGGTAACTCTTAATTCTTATAATTATTTATAATTATTATTAATATCTCCCTTTCCCGTTGGTTAGTACTGCATACCTTGCAGGTCCGGATACTGTATTTTAAATTTTAACTCTGTCTTTTCTCCAATATTCAAATGTCTTGATATACTATTTATTATCGTTCTGCTTTGGTACTGTATGTAGTATGGTTATACCATACACTACCACCAGGTAGTTTTTGCCCTGTTACATGTCAAAAGAAACGCTATATTATCATTGTTATGGACTAAATAAGGGTATAACCCATGCTAACAAAAGATTTGATTAACTAAAATTACTCTCCTTCATACTATTCACTTTTGACAACTAAGCAATAAAGAAAGATTATAAAAACATATGATTTCAGGAGAGTGGAAGATATACACAATTTAATTACTAACTTATGACAAACTTTCATCAAGTACTATTAATTTAGATCATAAACATGATGATTCTACATTTATTGTTTTACACAAATACCAATTACCTTGAAATATATGTAATTAACAGGGATAAAGGATTTTTAGTATGAGTTTATTGAAGTTATGGAGAGGATAAGCCTTGTATCCACCCACCAATGACAAATCTCGACAATTCTTACTGAAAGACTATTATTTATAGAAACACAAGTATTAAAGCTTTACAATCGGTTGAATTAATAAGAAATTTATCTTTAACTGACCTTTTTCTCGGGCTTTTATTAATATTTTATAGGTTTTTATTAAAGTGCCGCCGGTAACCTATAAACCAGCCGGCATGTATAATTTTATGCGCTCTTCAGCCAATATACTCGAACTTCGAGCTATTTAATTTAATGATCCCTTGATTATAATATTCCTGAAATAAATTCGAGGACTTCTCTTTTCGAGATCTCAGTAAATTCGCAAAATCAGAACCAGCGCGTGAGACTTTTCAGATTTTTTTTTTTTTTTTTTTTATTATAGCAATGGCCTATTGAGCCTTCAGCTTAAAACGATAACATATAGAATCTTATTTAAAAAAAAAAAAACTGTTACAAAATATAAACTAAACAAACAAAATAAAACATGAAAAACGAAAAGAAAAACTACGATAACAATTGGAAGGGAAAAAATAATAATAATAATGATGAGTTAACAATAACTACATCATCTTTAAAACTAACAAAATCATAACAATAGAAAAGAAAATTACATATTATAAGGGTCCGAAAGTATTTACATAAAAGTCATATATAATAGAATATAAATCAGTACATTTTAACAAGCTTTGCAAATTCGTAGGGAACTCATTATTTTTAAGAATATCTTTACAAGAGCATATAAACAAAAGACGTTGAACATTGAATTTTGAACAAGTAAAAAACAAATGTTCAAGATCGCAGTTGTCATAATTACAGTATAAACAAAGAGAATTGTTACTTAATTTAAGGCGATAAAGATGTGATGGAAAAGACTTTTCAGATATCGATCCACAGATTCGAGAGAAATCCGTCTCGACCGTAGCTCCCATAGACGAGGCAAAGACACACTCGTCCATACATCCAAGAATATGAGTAATGTTTGTTTGTTTATATTATTTACTAAAAATACTTAAAGGGCCCCTTTTCATTTGAAATTACGTTGATTCATTGCAAAATAACTTGTATTTGAATATAAACATGCAAGTGCATTTATACTCAACGAGGAATTTATTAATTTACGAGGAATTTGTCAACATTATTATTATTACATTTTTTAAAGAGGATTTTACAAGAAACCGACATCGGAAACATTAAAATTGCCCAAAAAAACTTATTCGAGAAGGACGCCGGTCGTTTGATAAAGAGACTATCTTTGTATATACTGACTAGCCTGTTTTGATACGCTAAACTCTATGGTTTTGTCTATGAACCACGATCAAGGTGAGTCAAACTAGCATTTTAAAAACAAATTAAAAGTTAAAATGACATAAGGAATTGACATATGTCATTATGACGATGTAAACAACATGAAACAAACAAACATTAGTGATTTTACTTAACTCTGATGCCTTTATGTGTAATTAAGACGGTAATAAGTGATAATAAGAAAAAAGAGTGTTACAACTATCCCTTGGAATTTGGAAGATAGGTCTGATGTTGTTTTTACTCAAAATGGAATTGCTCTTGAACACAAACTGATACTCAGCTGGGATATGGTCTATGATAGAGCGAGTTTTTCCAGAAAGTGCCTATAAAGGTTTTATTAAAACATATTAGACATATGCTACATCTACTTTACATACTTAACTATGCATGTAAAGTAACTCATTAAAAAATAACCATGTCTGATTAAACAAAGTCCTGAAAAAACTGCAGAATTATTTGGAAGCCCTACGAACAAAATAACATTGAGGTGGAAGAAACAGAACGGGCACTCCGAACTGTTGCAGTTTAATTTCTACTTAAGCTATTTCTTCGACAGAAATAGACTTGGATTTAGTTCGGAAATTAAAGTTACAGAAACATGAATAGAAATTCATGCGATGCCATAGCTTTACTTTGTTTCCTTTTGAAACGAAATGTTTGAGGACTATATTTAGTCAGTTCAATAAACTTGGCATCGTCACAAACACGATATGATAAGACATAAACCTTTTTCTCAATATAGACCTACCAACAATACCTTCTATGCTTAAATCCATCTCGAAAATTGTATAGCAGTAATCCAGAACGTATTTCAGCTGTCATGCTTAATAAACTATTTACCGCTAATCGTATACAAGTTACTACGTAATTTGTTATGTTACATCCCTGAAGGGGTAAACATAGGTGTTAATAGAAAGAAGAAAGAAAGAAAGAAATAAACTTTATTAAGAACCATGATACACTGAATATAATAATAGATTCGACATGTTGTATACATCACGATACTTAATAGGTATCTACTCAGCATAGTCGATGCATCTGAATAATGCTCCGACGCTGGTCTTCCGTAGATGCCAAGAAAAAAAAAAAGAGAAAAAAATATGTATGTACTTCAATTCTAGATAGTGCACTGCTACTCTCATACACCATAAAAGATAAAAATAGTCACATATAGTCGCCTAATTATTTCATTCAGCCGAGTTTGGACGCAGCACTACTCGTTCGAGAGGTCGCGGGACTCGCGGGTTTGATCCCACCGCCTGTACCACTGAGTCTGAATAAAATTTACGTACATTGTGGTTCATTGTGAAATCGCTAGCCTCACATTGTGCCCGGTGCAAGGCAACAGGCTTGCTATCTGTTAAATAGGGACCTAACATATCTGGCAAAATGTGGCTGATATCTGCCTACCCCTTCGGGGAAAGAGGCGTGATGTGAAGTCCCCAAATAACAGGGGGCGTAAACTATACCTACATAATTTTTTCAAACCTAATGATAATGGCGGGCATCGAACCAAGTAGTGCTATTTTCCAAATAACCTGCTTGTTACAAAAATATAATTTATCATCAAAAACACTGTAAACACCCCAACGTATAAGCCTTTATAGGAAATTTAATATTAGGTCCTTACCTATTGTTAGGATAATTATATAGTGGCTGTATATCTGATAGCTCCTGTGCCTAGATTAAGTCTATGATGACGTTGTACGGAATGAACTGTCAAAGTGACAGACGTTGCGCGCCATTCGCGCCAAGTAAAATAAGTTGAAGTGCTCTGATGAAAACACAGGAAAAAGGGAAATGTCGTGTGATGTGATGTGATTACGGAATAGTGTTGATTGAAACAGGTAGTATTTGTATTATTAATTGTTACGGCTTATTGTGAATTGGTGGTAAATGTATTGTTGTGATTATGGTGCAAATACAATTACTTTCTAACTAGATAACTTTGTATTTCATTCAAACACTTACTAGACTATTTTAACTTCAGAAGTGGGATAAGCAGACATAAATTCACGTTTACTGTCCGTTTATCCAATGCTCACATGAAATAATTGATAATTTTCTTCGGTAGGTACGTGTTTGAGACTTATTTGAAACAAATCTATTGAAGGTCAATAATGATTGTAGACAACACCAATACACAATAATTTATGTTTGCTAACAGTCATTATGATGGTCGATCATAATGGTTTTACATTTATTTATCTTCATTATGTATTTTAATTATTATTTGGTAATTCAGTGTTGTATCAACTGTGATGTCTAATAGAGGACATGTGAATAACAGAAAATGTGTGATAAATAAGAAAGAAAGAGAATCATTAACAGTGCATCGTGATGAATGCAATAAGTTGGTTATTGTGTTCGAGATGCTATGCTATACTTATAGTGCGAGATGCAAATGAATGAAATAAGTAAACAGAGTTTACAGTCCCAGATTAATAAAGGTATAAGCTGTGTAGTGATCTGTCAACATTGTTGGAAGAGTAACGAAAATCTTGACAAATTTTTGGGAGTTTACCAGATAGTCACTATTTAAGCTTAATGTAAAAAAATCCAAATCTCTTAGTTTCAAGTCAAATAATTTATTTGATAAGCATGTGTGTTTTTAAATACACAATAGCTCACGGAAGCATACAAATTATCGCGACAATTAGGAATTTAAGCATAAAAATAAAATTGAATACAAATAATAATAAAAAAAAAAAAGAATTACTTTGTCACATTTGTAATAAGTCCTAGTGAAAGGTCACAAGAAAATAGAATTCAAGACCTAAGCAGAAATGATTGTGTCACATGACAAAATAATAATAAATATCCAAAGAATTTAATAAGTACCATCTTAGAATGTTACCGTTAAAAACTCACTTAAATTTGATAAGAAATAACATTTTTCAGATAGTATGATTTTTAGTCCTAAACTAAATTCATCTGAATTGTTAAATTCATTAAATATAATTTATATTAGAACCTTTGGTTGCATATCTTAAATATGTTTGATAATAAGTGTAGTGTACTCAGTTACAAGCTGCCTGGACAACTTATTTATATTTTTTGAATTGACTGAAAACCTATTAAATATTGTTTATTAGGTAAATAATAAATAAGACTTTTTACTAAATGTTTATGCTACAAAATGTTAAAATTACACCATAGCAATGGCGGCAAATTGTTAAAATAAGTTCCATTATGTGTTACTAAATGCCACCTATTTTATACCTCTTGCTAATATTTGCTCTCACAGATTTATTATCATTAATCTGCTAATGTTAATTAAATTATTTATTGCAATTAATTGATTAATAATTACTTAAAGAGAAAAACTTTGACTTATTGGAATCATTGGAAATAATAAAAAAAAAAGAAGAAAAACATAATTTCTATGTAATGAATGTGGAGAAATTAAAAATGCACTGTTGATATTTTTGGGAAATTAACTGTACAAATTAAACTTTTCTGGAATAGTATAAATAGCACGTAATGGTAATAGAAAAAGTAATGAAAAGGTGCATGAGCATAAAGTGAGCATTATGAGTCTAAACCAGGACATAAAGCTCACATTACAAAAAAAAACATATGTAACTTACTTACGACACGAAATGTGGAATGCATTACTGTTAAGTTGATGGATGAAGATCCTAACCTTGCCAAGAAATATGTTACTTTAAATGAAACTATTATCTTTATTAATCTGGGCAGGAAATTGAAGTAGTGTTGAAATATATTAAGAATTTTGCTTTTAAAAAATTCAATAGATATTGCTTGGACCCTTGATGTGGTATTTATATAATATGAACAATTCAACAAATGTGTTGTATAAAATATAAAGATATTTGATCTATATAAAGGGTCTGAGATTTATCATCGCCCCACAAGGTTAAAACTGAAATGTATTTGATATATTTGTAGAATCATGGACCCTGATGATAAAATGTGGCAATTGCTTCGAGAGCAACGTGCAAATCGTAGTCTAAGAGCTGATCGTGCCAGTAGCCGGTCGAGGCAACCACCGGAAGAGCGACGATGAGTGGTAGATACCTGGCAACGAGGTACCAGGTTGTCGTCGGCAGAGCAACCCTGCATAAATCGCAGAGGTGGTGAGAGATATATTAATTTATATTGCTTTGATAGGAGATCAGTAAGTCATGTGTGGTCGAGGTGAGAGAGCGAGAGGGAGCCATAAAAGGCAAGCTCGTAAACACCATACACTTGTCATATTAATTAAATTGCTTTGGTAGGAGATCAGTGAGTCATGTGGTCGTGGTGAGAGAGCGAGAGAGAGCCATAGGGGGCAATCTCGTAAGCACCATGCACCAGATTGGTCTCAACGTTCAAAAGGTGGCAGAGGTGAGAGAGCGAGAGAGAGCTATAAAAGGCAATCTCGTAAGCACCATGCACCAGATTGGTATCAATAGTCAAGAGGTGCCATAGGTGAGAGAGCGAGAGAGAGCCAGAAAAGGCAATCTCGTAAGCACCATGCACCATATTGATCTCAAGCTAATGGAGCGGAGAGTTGATGCAGCAAGGTCATAATGACAGCAACGCTCGAGAAAAAGATCTTTAGTATAAACGGCTGGTAGCGCTTTATCGCGTAGCCGACACAGCTCAAGACGTAATCTGAGATTCCCTGAGAGGCGATCACCAGAGTAGCTCGAATACAGACAAGAACGGGACTACGTTATAAAATAACAGAGGCTCGATAAGTCGGTCGGTTGCTAGGAAGATAGTGATACTGAGGACACCAGACTAAGATGATATTAATTTCTTGAATTGAAGTTTGCGCTGTTAATGCACTGTTAATGACAGTAATAGTCTTAGATAAGTTTCTAATATATTCGTTGGCTTAGAACTTTACAATGCAAGTTATATCGCTTACCTACGTTTTAGTTAATCTCAGAATTTGCATGTGTACGCACGGTGTTGTTTACATAAACAATACTGCTATTCGTAATGTCTCGAAGAGAGTTTTTATTGTCTTGATGAGGAATGATAATGCTTCGGTAATAGGCAAGAATACTGTTGTTTTTAAAAGTATTGTGTGAAATACCTGAAATCAAACATTTCCTAGCCTTAAACTTATAATAGTTGATCAGCGGGGTGTGCGCATTTAAATACTCGTAATAGGATAGTTAAAGGTCTTATGTAAAGGTCCTTTCTATGTTTCCATTTGGTTTTCTGTATTAAAAAAAAAAAACAATTTTATTCTTAGTAAGTGTAATCTAGTGTGTACTAGATTTTAATGCTAGATAGGCATTATATTTGTTTTTAAGCTAAGAATACAGCTAAGAATCAGCCTTCAAGCTAAGTGTCATCAATGTATATGAGTTTCATAGTTTTGTCGCGGCATGCGCATAATGTTGCCCTCTTGGAAGATTTGTGTCAAAAATCGCACAGCCGTAATCTGATATGGGAGTTTGAACCGGTGGCTTGAGAAGAAACAATATTAGGTATTAACACGGTTACTAAAGTTGAAGAATACGCGCCTATAAGTATACGAATGAAAAGAGAAGAGATTACCCATTGTTTCTTACCTAATCTTTCAGGTATAAGGTATAACAAAGTCCTGGTATCATATCAGGACCTTGATAGTGTACTGTTTTGTGACTTGATTGCGTACTGTTTCACGACTGCGCTCCTTTTAATCTTGAGAGGTACTGGGTTAGATTCCCGGTGGGGGCGAATGTTTGTGTAATGGATGCCAGCATTTGTCCTCTAGTCTTGGATGTATAAGTATTTATTAACTATAGTTTGAATATTTATATTAAACATATTTAGCCGTCTTCTAGAATACGTAAGTACGGTGATACGGTGAGATAAATAGATACGGTGCACTGAAAAGTTATTAAGCTGCATTGGTTGCATAACATGAATTACCTAGTTATTTACTGAATTATTGGCAGGTATGGAAGAATATTAAAGTTCCTTGAATAATTTCCTATTCGAGATAACTACGCGGGCTTGATATTAGCAATGATGGCAAGAGGAATGTGTTATGGCAATTCTTTAAAACATAAATATGAGGAGAAACCACTAAAGATAACGCGATAGTCCAAGGCGAGGGAAAGGTAATTTGTGACTAAATAGTTCATCAAATGTTATAACTTATAATGAACACCTAATTTTCTCCCTTTCGGGGATAGAGGCGTGATATGTAATGTTATTTTATGTTATGGTGGTAATTGTGATTCTGAAAGGTATATGGTACTTTTAGTGCTCTAAGGGGGCTCAAAAGTAAGTGAACGGTGTTAGTTTGAACACATTTAGATAGAATCGGCAAGGCTGAATAACAGCAGTAGGAAAACAGAATATAAAACTCTGTATCTTTTACAGTTCTGCAAATATTTTACAGTTACAGTATTTTACAGTTTTGCTAATATGATTAACCACTTGGCGGGCGCCGCGGGCGCCGGTGTTCGCGGTCAGTGGGTGTTTCTATTGTGTCTCGATTTGTGCCTTTACATTAGTTTATGCATGTAACTAGTTAATGTATGTGTATCGTATAATTTACTAGCGCAATACTCTCATCACTTATACAATAATAGTAAATATCAACTGCACAATAATTTAATTAAGTAGCATGGAATAATTGTATCTTAATGTCATCGACTTTAATTACGCATTTCTTTGCTTTAAACTATTTAAAATGATATAATAGCAAGATATAACTTGGTTTACTCATGATAACATATCAGGTATTACATAACTTTGCCGAGCATAAAACAGGTAATATTTAAAATTAAAGAGCAGGTTCTCGTTTGCTTTAGTTTGGCTGTTTGTACTAAAAACAAGAGGTTACATTTGTGTCTAACATAAAAAAAATTTGAACAGTATAAAGCATATTATTATATTCTAATAGTATTACTAAAATATCCTGATATTGTCTCCAATGCTTACTGATAATGATAAGTACACTTGATTTGTTTAAAAAAAAATTGTAAACTTATGAGGTGATGAGGGCCTGGTAAGCTGTTACACAGGGGTTCCTAGTACAGGGTACCAGTCTCTCACGGCATGGTCATTGCAGATATTTGTTTGTACCACTTGTTAGGTAATAGGCATTATAACTACTATATTGTGAAAGAGGAACAATACACGTTATTATTATTATTATTACAAGAAGAGCGATACTTTCTATTGTTAATTAATAGCACATGATTCACATCTTTTATATAGGTAATTTAAAGAAACAAATATTTTGGCGGTTGCTGCTTGCTTCCTAGTGTGTATGAAATCATTAAGTCTCAGGTCACATAAAGCTAGTCGCTCATTCATGGAAAATGCATACAAGTATATTTAACTAAATCCCACATCCTGCAACTGAAATGCTGTTGCATCAGTTTAAACCCGTAAGGAAAAAGCATATTATAAAGTTCAGGATTTTAAAGACTACCCAGGTATATTGATTTATGGATACCCTTTGCTTAATTTTCATTGTTTGATTTTGTACTTTAAAGTAGTGAGATATTGATACATGTAATATCATTCAGTCCTAGTTTTACTATTAAACCATAAAGGAAGGAGTTATAATCCACTATAGTTTAATTAGACATGACTGTTAATAATATATGATTGAGTTAAATGTAGATGCGCATTTCAATTGTAATCACAACTAAATAGTATCTAGTTTAATAATACATGTTAAACTGAATTTGATATTATGTAAAGGGAGGATGTAACCCTTGTTTTGTTTCTTGCCAGTTTTCTTCCCAGAGTAGGGCTTCCGGTATTGAACTGGCTTAAAGAAAGTAGTGGCAAAAGCAAATCAATTTAAATGTAATTTATGTCATACATAATATTAAAACTATAGTCATTTAATTTTAATGCTATATAAATTTGACAAATATACTTATGGCCAGTGTATTCTATAACTATGCTTATTGTTAGTATTATAATTTGACGTTATTTATAATTTTCATGACGGAGGGACCCGTCAATTTCAGGATGGACGAGTTGTTAGGATAATTATATAGTGGCTGTATATCTGATAGCTCCTGTGCCTAGATTAAGTCTATGATGACGTTGTACGGAATGAACTGTCAAAGTGACAGACGTTGCGCGCCATTCGCGCCAAGTAAAATAAGTTGAAGTGCTCTGATGAAAACACAGGAAAAAGGGAAATGTCGTGTGATGTGATGTGATTACGGAATAGTGTTGATTGAAACAGGTAGTATTTGTATTATTAATTGTTACGGCTTATTGTGAATTGGTGGTAAATGTATTGTTGTGATTATGGTGCAAATACAATTACTTTCTAACTAGATAACTTTGTATTTCATTCAAACACTTACTAGACTATTTTACTATAAAATTGGTGTTTTGTATGGAGATTTTAGGGAATTCTGCATTTTCCATACTAATTTTTTTTTCAGTTTTCTTCACAACGACAAATCCAAAGATAATAATATTTAGCATGTATCATTAGACAAGCTTAAGTAATATGTGTAATATCACACTTCATAAAAATTATGTATCGTTTTTAAGTGAATGCAAATAAAATGATGTATTCGGGAGGCACTTAAAAAGAGTTGTCTCCGTGTCCAATTTTAACACAATTAAACTTACAACAAATTATCAAAACAAATCAAAAGAGCTCAAAAATATAGTCTATTTTTAGACGAGGTAATTATTTTTTAGGAATACTCTGAATCTTAATAGTTACAGACAAAATACTAAGAGAGAATAAAAACACCAATTTCATAGGTATGGACCCAATATTTAGATGCCATATTAAAATTCAGAGCAGGGTCCCAGATCTATGGGGCGAAACACGGGAAAATCATTCAGTTTTTCACGGAGATAAACCAAATTTTATTGATGGTTTGCGCGGCCTTGGAAGTTGGAGTTGTGTTGAGCGACCTTGCGGTTCCCTTTCGTTTTGAACGAAGCAAAATATAATAAAATAAAACAGACACATTTAAACAAACATTAGTCTAAGATTTTGTGGTTAGCGAAAAGTAATTATTGTAAATTAATCATAATTATTGTAAAACATAAAGAACAATGGCGAACAGATTTACGTTAAGTGCACGATTGTCGTATATCTACAAATAAAGATATATCAGTTTGAAGTTTTTGAGGTTATGTCTGAACTGGTCTGAACATATGACGTAATTGAATTAAAACAATGAAATCAAAGGAGTTTTGGATCTAACAACCTTACAATGTGGAATAGTAATCTTATAGAGAATTCAAAGTAGCAACCAGGAAGATACTTGACATTGTACATAATTGCATGATATAATTTTTTTCGGTTTTTTAATAAACAACACATTTGTATTAGTTTACTTATTTATTTTTCATCTTCTCATAATACAAACACGTCAAGAAGTACTACAGATGCTGTAATATTTTGCTTATGTCTGTGCCAACCAAGAATCCATGCTAGTTTCAAAGTATTTAGAAGAGATGCGCCGAATATTCGTTTTGTGTTCGGTATTCGGCGTATTCGGCATCATTTCCACTATTTTTATTCGGTTTTTGTGCCGAATATATTCGGTTGTATTTTCTTAGCTAGATAATCGGGTATAGAACAAAAAGACATAACATCTGCTGTATGATTTATGTTACTAATGTCAACATAATAATTTCATAGGCTATTGGTAGTTTAGTATAGTCAACTTTTATTTTGACATTGTCTGTAGTGACACGAAACGTACATATTGTCTAAGTTGTTTCCGTGGCTAAGCAAAGTAATTGTAAACCGAATAGTTTGGCCGAATATTCGAGATAACAGATTCACAACGACAAATCCAGAGAGAATAATATTTGGCATGTATCATTAGACAAGCTTTAGCAATATGTGTGTGAACACGCTTGATAAAAATTATTCATCGTTTTTATGTTAATGCAAATCAAATGATGTATTCGGGCGGAAGTTAAAAATAATTGTCTTTGTGTCTAATTTTAACACAATTAAACTTACAAAAATTTATCAAATTAAATAACACGAGCTCAAATATATGGTCTATTTTTAGAAGAGGCAATTATTTTATAAGAATGTTCTGAAACTTAATAGTTACGGACAAATTGCTGAGACAGAATAGAAACACCAATTTCATAGGTAAGGACCCAATATTATAATACAAATGCCGCGACATTATTATCTCTCATAATAATGTTGTGTCACCACCTCAGAGTAAACAGAACTGGAGTAGCCATTAGTCAATTTCTCAAACATTTTTTTCTGCCATTTCTTGCGGGGGGTGACGTTACCACTACACTCAAAGCCAGCACACATAAACAATAACTTTTACCGTTTTTACAAATGCACACATGCATAATTCGACACACAAATTTAAATTTCACGCACACACACGCTTAATATAGTCACGTGGGCTGTGCGTTTTGACAACGTCACAGCCGCACTCCCCACGAGACTAGCGTTCGAAATTTGAAATCGTAGAATTCTAAAACATGAAATAATGAAGTAAATAATCATGAAATCTTAAAAATTATAATTACAAATAAAAGGTGACACCATCTAAAAGATGCATACTCATACTCGATGTTTTCTATTTATTTTTACAACAAAAAACAGCACAGGCAGGCATTTTTGCGGGAGCTCTGTTTGCCGCAACGTTTACAATTACAATAAAAATTTATAGCTGTCAAAATGGCGGCTCAACTAGTTTTATTAAACGTGCAAGCATCCGATGCTTGTGCATTTGGCAGAGGGGAATGTTAGACAAAGGCTACTCCAGTTCTGTTTACTCTGAGGTCACCACTAACTGCCTCTTATGTTGTGTTCAGAGGAATCAAAACGCGCACGGCGATTATCTATCTGATCAAAGTATTCGTACTGTGCCAGTCGAAGCCACAATGAAAGAAAACTGACGTTTGAATGGTTGTTTGGGTCCGATCCAAGTAGCAAGCAACATTTGATCTTCTTTTTATACATACATACATCCCCTAAGGGTTAGTCAGACAGCAAAAGCACCGCAAAAGCAGTCCATTGCCATAATGCACTATGGCAATAGCAAAGGTCACAGTGAAAAATCTCCAAACAGTGATGATATTGGCTCAAAGTTATTGCAATATCCAAAGATGTACCTATTAAGAACTAACGCAGAGAACTAACGCTTTTACACGAAATACAATAGTACGTTAACCACATTTCTCTTAGCTTTACTTTATGACGCTCTACTCTGTACGGCTTCCCACATCATCCCAGCATTCCGGAGGGACGCGTGACACAAATTCCGACGAAATAAAATCAGAACTAGCTAGAGTATAGACTAGCTAAGTCAGTGTAACGCTCACATTTGTCAAAGTCAAACGGATATCTACCCGCTTTATTAAGCCGTACGTTGTAATAAAATTGATAACACTGTTTTCATGATGTAGGTGCCGCATACGAAAAATTGGATATTTCTATACTCGACCACGTATAGGTCGTCAAGTTAATGAAACTTTTGTAACGAGGCGCTATATCAGTATTAGCGTCTCTTTGCTGTTATTGCGCTCTTCTCCGGCCATTTTCTCTTTGTTTCTGTTTTTAAACTTACCGTTTGTCTCTTTTTTTTTCATTGTTTTGTTCTCGAATTTTATTCCTATCGGAGTCAGCGTCTGGAGCGGTTGACTTCACGCCAATTATTATAATAACATTAATAATAATAATAAATTATAAAAACGAGTAATAAAGGATATAAATTGTTCAAGTTTTATCAAGTTAATAACCAAAGGCACTATTGTAAGTAGTCCTACCTTTGATAATATCTTTAAGTTTTATAATATGCAGTTATTTGTGAAATTTACCTTTTTTTTAAATTGTATCAGTGTGCCTTAGTTTTTAATTCAATAAATACCAAAAATAAGTGACGTTAGAATTGTAGTTTCATTTACCTCCGAAATCCTCCACGTCACACTTTCCTCAAGAAATTGAAACATTTTGCACTCAGTTTATATATAAACCTTCTTCTACATAAAATACTTCTGTAGTGGGAAAGCCTTTTTGAGGGGTATACTCACGTCGCTTAAATCAGAGCCAACATCGGGATAGTGGAGGGGAGCGTTCTAAATTGCTTCATAAATCGCCTCGTATGTAGGCAATGTCGGAGCAACATCGGGACAGTGGTAAACTGGGAGCCCTAAAACGCCTCCTAGATCGCCTCGTGTAGGCAAATCGTTAAGGGCCGACTTAAGGGACGTGACGCACTTCAAGGAGTGTTCAGGCTTAGGGGGAACTTGACCAAAATCCGTGTAAACTACACGGGTGTTGGGATACCAATAAATGCGTAAATTTCATTGGTCGAATCCACAGTACGCATATGACAGCTAAAGTATTTTGGTATTACCCATGTTGCTAATCGAAATTCGGTCGAATTCGCCCTTTAACATATATGTATATACCATGGACTGTTTCCGCTACCAGACGATGTCAAATTCATCCCCGAAGTCCGCATAGTAAGTTGATTTTCACGTCATTTCCTGACGCGCACATTCAATTTATGAAAGAAATTGTCATGCAGTATTACGACCTTCACACTGTCTAGAAGGTATTCCTATCTTTAAGGCCGGAAACTCAATTGCAGATGTCCATGGCCAGTGGTGATCACTTGCTATTGGATGAGCCGTTGCCTATGCCATATTTGTACTAAAAAGGTTTGATTGTTAGTTTATATCGAATAGGCTCCGAAACTACAGCGCCGATTTGAAAAATTCTATCAACTTTGGGAAGTTACACTCCCCGGGTAACATAAGCTATATTTGACTCCGATATTCCTACGGGAATGGGTACCACGCGGGTGAAACCGCGGAGAGCCAGTAGTTTTATATAAAAAATAAGGAATATTAAGCTTCAAGAAGCCCCCAACTTTACGTCGAAAATTCCTATGATAGGACAAGGACTTTCTTTTTTGTTTTAAAATTTTCCCATAGTAGGGAAGGCAAAGGGAACGAAGCCCATACAGCCAAGTCTTTGGTATATATTTCTTCAGTATTTGCATTGAAATTTAAGTGTAATACATTTACACAAAACTACACTGATTTTACGTAAAAAGATCCACTCCCAAACAATATTACAATTACTGAAATAAAAATCACGTCCGCTAGCCATAGTTGAATGCCGCCAAAAACCCACAAGGACTTTCTTAATTTTTTTTTTTATTTATTGGCAATTGGATAAAACCAAGAATTTTGTACTCTATATGGATGCCAAACTCCCATACAATAGCATGAGGCTATGTTCTGTCTCGATCAGTAGGTGCTCCCTCTCATTCTAACAAACACTTTAATTAATGAGTTTGTCATTTCGTAGTAAAGCTTTCTATTACGTAACACAAAAATACTATAATACTAATACTATACTAAATATAATTTGGGAAAATACCAAAAAAATGTTTTTTTATTTTTTGTTTCTTCGTCTCTTCGCCTGTTTGTCTGTCTGTACGGGGTAATCTCCGAAATGGCTGCACCGATTTCAATAAAGTTTTGCATGGTGATACCTTATATAACTGGGTCAACATCTTAGATACTTTTTATTCCAGAAAATTAATTCCCGTGGGATAGTTAAAAAACCATTGTAACCGCGGACGTAGTCGCGGGCAATAGCTATTACCTACTTAATTAATGCTTTTTCCTTCTGCACCTAGATTTATTCCAGGAAACTATAAAAAATTAAACACACATGAAGTCTAGATTTCGTGCCAAAACACATCAGATTTGAGTGCAAATATTTCATTCTTAGCCTCAAAGTTGCATGTTCCGCGTTAGAAATATTATTTTCCTACACAACATGCCACACTGCATTTCCATATGAGCTCCTTTTAAAAGGAGCTGGTTTAGGAAAAACCGATGGAATTTTGATATTAATGACGCTATATTTCGTGGAGCCATCTTGTTTCTAACTAATTACACGACCGAAGTTAGAAGCGGTAGCGGTTGTACCGGCTGTTCCTGGTTATTACTCGTAAACGTTGTTTTTTGACTAAATAAACTGCACGTACCTACAAGTATATATGCAAACTTGAACGAACTTTACAACAGTTCAAAACTTTGTTTAATGTGTAGGTTTGATTTTCTTTTATATCAAGTGGATAGGGCAGATGTTTCACCTGATGGAAAATGATGGAAAATGATCACCCATGGACATTTGCGACACCAGAGGAATCACAAAAGTAAATGCGTTCGCGTCCAGATAGGAGTACAGTTAATATCAAAAGTATGTTTACATATTTGACAGGAAATGGCTCTTATTGGAAGGGTTTCAAATGTGCATAAATATTTTTGAACTTGACTGTACCAACACTATTTCAGCTTAGAACTGGCAATGTTCTTTATATAAAATCCTGTTTCAGAAGTATATGTTAGTATTTATTAGGTTGTAATACCAATGTGTAGGTTTATTAACAATTGAATTAGGCGATCTTAACTGATTGCTAATTCTGCCGTTCTCTATTAGAATTCTTGTAATTTCATATTTCAGTAACAGGTACTACATTATTTCTATAATTAGGTACTTCGTTTTTCTCCTATTTTCTATTACCTTTTTTTAGCAGAAAACTAACTTGCTCTTTTCGATGTAAGCTAAAAAACTAAAATGAAACAACATTTACCACACGTCATACTGAATGCAATATTTTTTTTCTTTCAAAAATTAGGTCTACCTTTGAATTGCGCCAATCGCAACACAATGGAGTCTCAATTAAAATTCCCAGGACGCTTCCGTCCCGTTTTTATCGCTGCCATTTCGTGAGACAACTTTCCACATCTCGGTGTGACATTAAAAGTCTATTCTGTTCGGCTAATTGATGTCTTTGATCCTATCGAGAAACAGCTATAAGCGTTTATTCTGGTTATTTTACCGCATATTTGAACACAACTTCTTAGAATGGCTCAATGGTATTATTGCCGTAAGACCTCCTTTTTAGTATTTTTAACCTCCTTGTTGTATATTTTTACCTATTGACATTATTTTATTTTTATTTTGATAGATTTGTTATTCTTTTTTGTATTCTGTGGGGAGTTTGACGCCATTCAACGTATGGCGGACGTGATTTTTATTTCAGTGTTTGTAATATTGTTTCCGAGTGGAACTTATTGCGTAAAATCATGTATAATTTTTTGTAATATAAGTGTCAATAATGAAAAGCGATGTGGAGGATCATTGAAATAAGCGTCAAGTGGTGTAAAAACGATGATATTTTTATCGTTGTAATCCTCATCGAAGTAACACCACAGTGTCTGCCATCAATCGTTTGACGCCAAACTCCCCCGAGACGCATTGAAATGTATTACACTTTTATTTCAGTGCAAGTACTGAAGACAATAAAATACCGAAGACTTGGCTGTATGGGCTTCGTTCCCTTTGCCTTCCCATTTGTAGGGAGAATTCTACAAAAAAATTGTCGGTACAAGTGTAAATAAATAACTGAGAGTAATAATTATGCATAATATTTCTTCACATCTTCAATAGTTCTATAAGCAAGACAGGTAACAATAACTATGTAGGTTAATCAAAATTCAAAGGCAGGTATTTTATTTAAAGATACTTAATTAACCTCAAAAAAACAAACGGTTTAATAACATTGCGAAATAACTAGATTGAATTCGATTTGATTATGGGTATTGTTTTAAAATTATAGAATTATTAATTTGTTGATTGCCACTACTCGTTCGAGACGCCGCGGGAATCGCGGGTTCGAACCCACCGCCACACTGAGTTTGAATAAAACTTATGTACAGTTCATTGTGAATATCGCTTGCCTCACATTGTACCCAGTGCATGGCAACAGGCTCGCCACCTGTTACATGGGGAACTAACATATCTGGCAAAAAGTGGGTTTTTACTGCCTACAGCTTCGAGGAAAGAGGCGTGGTGATATGTATGTATTAATTTGTGCTAGTTGAGTCACAAAAAAAATATTTTCTGACATTCACAATTATTTCTCTCATCTTGTGTGAAGATCAGAAATTGAAAAATGACAGAACTAAGCCAATTTGTATAAGCTAAAAGAAACAAACATAAATTTTATCATGACTTTATCCCCTAGTTCATGAAGCGAAAGAAATATGCAAGGATCGTAGCAACTGGAAAGATATAATCTGCCTACCCCTGTGAGAAAAAACGTGACATTATGTATAAAATATCTTCTTCTTCTTATTTTAATGGCGTTGACTTGATGGAGTCCGCCAATTTCAAATGTTCTGCTTAGACTTTTTGTTTATCCAAAGTGTCATGAATGCACAAAGTAGGAATATTAAATATTATTAAAGGTTAATTAAATAGGCACGTGACTGTTGAGTTTACTGAAAAAGAAAATACGAACACAATAGGAATAAAAACACCAATTTCATAGGTCCTTGCCTATGAAATTGGTGTTTTTATTCTGTCTTAACAATTTGTCCGTAACTATTAAGTTTCAGAACATTCTTATATAATAATTGCATCTTTCAAAAATAGACCATATATTTGAGCTCGTATTATTTAATTTGATATTTTTTTGTAAGTTTGATTGTGTTAAAATTAGACACAAAGACAATTATTTTTAACTGCCTCCCCATCACATCATTTGATTTGCATTAACATAAAAACGATGAATAATTTTTATCAAGCGTGTTCACACACATATTGCTAAAGCTTGTCTAATGATACATGGCAAATGAATGAATAAAAATGTTAAAAAAAAAAAAAATATTATTCTCTGGATTTGTCGTTGTGAAGAAAACTATTAAAGGTAGACACAACAGAGAAAAACACTAGCATCCAAATCAATACGTGTATTCACCAAACAATGTCTTAAGTCACAATGACAATGTAAAAAACAAAATAAAATATAAAAATACAAAATTATAAAAAAGGAACAACTGCCAGTCCGCAATAGGCCAGCCCCCAGTGAAGCGACTAAGTAGGATTGGACTGGCGAAGCACCGGGATCAGCATTTTAGCCGGCCGCTTTAATGTCCCACCCTTCGTAGATACTTCCACCACCCTGACCACACCATCTTTCCCGGGCCATATCTTCTCAATCTTTCCTAGAGGCCACGTAGATCGCGGTAGAGACCCATCCACCACTATCACCACATCCCCAAGTGACGGCTGACTGGTTGAGCTGGTGGTCGGCCTCGGCCGAAGTAATGGCAGGTACTCCTTTGCCCATCTTTGCCAGAAGTGGTCGGCCAAACGCAATCCTTTCTTCCAGTCTCGCCGACTGACTAGGTCTGAATCATTTAACGGGCGGAGAAGTGGACCGTTGGAAGACGTACCGAGCAAAAAATGAAAGGGCGTAAGAGCGGCCTCTGAATCTTGGTCAACAGGAACATGGGTGAGTGGTCGGCTGTTTACAACTGCTTCTGCTTCAAGAAGAAAAGTGTACAGAATTTCTTCTTTCGGTGTTCTAGATTTAAGTGTAGCTGAAAGGGCAGTTTTAATACTCCGTACTAAACGCTCCCAACACCCACCCATAAATGGGGCCGCAGGTGGGATAAATATCCAAGAGATTTTATTTGAGCTGGTGAAGTCAAAAATATCCGGCAGAAGTCTCGATGCGCCGACAAACGCGGTCCCATTGTCGGAGTAAATCTTCTCAGGGTGACCTCGCCGGGCGATGAACCGACGTAAAGCCATAATTGCCGAATCCGAAGATAATGAACCGACAATTTCCAAATGAACAGCCCGAATCACGAGGCACGTAAACAAGGCCACCCATCTCTTCTCCACCCTGCGCCCAATCGTAACGTTAATTGGTCCGAAGTAATCCACCCCGACTCTAGAAAATGGCCTCGAAGTAGCAGCAGTTCGATCTTCAGGTAAATCTCCCATAGGAGGAGAGTAAGGCAAAGCTTTCCTTCGGCGACAAATGGGGCAATTTTTGGAGACAGTCTTCACAGCCGGACGAAGGCGAATGATGTGATAGCGCTGTCGAAGCTCGTTGACGACCGCCTCATTATATCCATGTAAGAACTTGTGGTGGTAGTGGAGCACGAGTAGCTGCACAATAGGATGGCTCCCGTCAAGAACCATTGGACTTATCTCATGATGCTGGAGTGGTGGAAGTCTGTGTATCATGTTAGTCCGACTCGAAAGCCTTAGAACCTTATTAGAATCGACGCACAACGCGATTCTCGCTAGCCTACTTTTCTTCTCCATAGGTTCAGAATTTATCGAGGACAGTATCTCATTCTTAAAGGAATCTAACTGGGAACTCTGTAAAAGTTTCACCTCAGCCAAGGCAATATCTTCAGCTGTAAGGCTATGGAGTCGCTTTATTCGTTCTGAGATAGCAATATTATGAAGCTTTCGCTTTGCTGCCAAAGAAGAAGAAATTTTGGAACGAATTTTAGATAAAATTGACCGAAAAACTTCAAAACAACGTTGAACCCGGGCCGTCGCGCGAACTAAACGAGTCCAATCGCTAAAACGCGAATGGTCCGCAACTACCGGTGAAGGTAATCTAAGCGGGATGTCAGAGGTAAAACCAATCGTTTCTGGATGAGATTTTTGGTTCTTCAGCTCATCTAAAGACGAAGGGATTTCAGTGGATGGTTCTACGGGCCAATCCTTCATGGGATAATTTAGGAATGATGGGCCAGCGTACCACCTAGAGCAGCTATCAAATTTTGCGTCAGGCCGCGTAGCGTCGTCTGCCACATTTTGAGCGGTTGGAATATATCTCCATGATGCGACATCTGTAATTTCTAAAATTTCACCAATTCGGTGGGCGACAAAAGGCTTAAATAATCGAGCGTCGCTACGCAACCATCGTAAGACAGTCATACTGTCAGACCAAAAGAAAATTTTAAGAGGCTTTATCCTATGAGCCTCGATAATATAGGAGGCAAAGCGAGACGCGATAAGAGCCGCCTGAAGTTCCAGTCTGGGAATAGATACTGGTTTCAGGGGGGCCAAGCGAGCTTTGCTACCTATAAATGCCAACTTAACCTGACCGCTACAAAACTGAAAGCGCCAGTAAGCAACACAAGCATAAGCGTGTTCGCTGGCATCAGCAAACACGTGAAGTTGACATTCAGAAAAATCGTTACTAGTAAAATAGCACCGGGGAACGCTCAAGGGGATGAAATGCTTTAAATCTTCATACCACTGAAGCCATTTAGTAATAACTTCTGTCGGTAGCTGTTGGTCCCAGTCAAAACCAAGTCTCCACGTCTGTTGAAAGTATATGCGCCCCTTTATAATTATTGGGGTTAAGAAACCAATAGGGTCATAAATACGCATAAGCTGTGACAGAACTGACCGCTTTGTCAATTTGGTGGGTAAACTCTCAGGAAGATTCCGAAGAAAGCTAAAGGTATCTAACGCAACATTCCAGGAAATGCCGAGAACGCGAACATTATTTACAATGGGACCTAAAACCACGTCATTAGTAGCCGGAGTTGCCACAAGCTCGGAAGGAATATCTGAAAGAGCCTCCTTGCGATTTGACACCCAAGCACGAATTTCAAATCCTGCAGCCTGATGAACCTTATAAACGTCGGCAGCAAGCTTAGAAGCTTCTGAGATCGTATTCACACTGCCTAAAAAATCGTCCATGTAGTGGTCTTTAATCACGGAATCAGCTGCCTCCGGAAACCTAGCACGTTGCTCCTCGGCATTCCTATTTTTAATGTAAATAGCGGTGCAAGGACTAGAGGTTGCACCAAAAATCATCGAAGTCATTCGATACTCTTTAATCGGTTCAGAAGGTCCATCACGCCAGAGGAAACGTTGCGCGTCCTGGTCTTGACGCCTTATTTTAATTTGAGGAAACATTTTCCGAACGTCTCCGGACATAGCAACCAAGCCTTCCCTGAATCTCATAAGAATGGCTAAGAGAGGTTGTAGGAGGTCGGGACCCGATAAAAGTAAGCTATTTAAGCTAAATCTCCACGATTAGTTCTATTGAAAAGCCAACCTTATCATCTACTGAAGTAAATTTAAATTAATGCACGCAAAGATACTATTTAATATTACAGATATTGCTATTCACGAAGGGCGCTTAAATCATTCCACTTTAGACTATCTTAACGCCAGTCGCCTTCATAAAATATAACAATAGTACCCATAATTGCCGGTAGAATCACATTTAACTGCATCTATAACAATGTCTCACAGGATTTGATATCGTGTAAATTGTAAAACATTAAAAGACAAAGTAAAACGTCCCTGGCAGCGGGCACTCGAGTACCACTCATTATTGTTTGAGAACTGTTTTAGCGAGTCATTGTTGTTAGCGGAAGGATAGCTATTGAAGCTGATATTCAGGATATCGAGTAATATCGATTATATACCTCGCGATCGATAAATCAGAAATTATCAAGAATAAAAAGGAAACTAAAGCAAAATTGGATATTGGTATTATGTATTTATTTTTATTTATTTATATAATTTGTATTTATATTTTATTGAGTTTATATATTGTTTAATTATAAATATCATTATATTTATTCAGTAAGGCATATGTTTGCATATATTTCTGTTTTGTCTTGTTCACTGGTGTCGCTTCTCTCGCAACACGAGATCTCACACACCTGTGACGGGTTGACTTAAAGACATTCCTTTTAGAGATAAGTCCTCCCTTGTATACTTCTGCTTTTTATCTTGTATATTTTTGTTTCTGTGCAATAAAGTTTAAAGAATTTATAATATGCGAAAAAAGAAGTAAATGACGAGCTGACGAGTGACCGAGGAAAATGGATGAGAAAGTGTGACGGCCCTGCGTGAAGGAGTAAAATCAGGAAGGATCCACTACTCCAATGAGTAGTGGAGAAACGTCAGAGATATTAGAATTGTTTTTAGAATCCACTTCAAACTACATCAGTCGTATCTTTCCTTTCATCTCTTATCGAACTGCGGTATTACTTTAATTTAAAGTCAACAGTCATTAGTCTATGCGCTCCGCTTCAGGTCAAATCTTCTTACTAACCATAAATAATTACGTTTCCTTCAGGTAATTTTATCAACCAACTTCCAAAAAGGATGAGATTCCCAATTCGTCGTATTTTTCTTCAATTGAGGACGTTCAATACAAAAACTAGCATCTTCCCTGTCCTCTACTTATTTAAGACGTTCAGTAGCACCGAAACGGAATGATCCTGCCACCGCAAATTGGCTAAGTTTGCTCAGAAAAACAAAAGTGCCTTGCTAGGCGGGCCATCAACAGACGCCTTCGGCTTTGAGCTGAAAACTTGATATGAATAAGTTAGATATTGACTTGGAAAGTAACCCAAAAGTTCAAAATTCAATACGAAACTATCGTCGCGTTGGAATAATTTCTTACAAGGAAAAATCTCATTGAATATTTGCATTTGCTTTGATATTGTAAATATACGTATGACGTGCTTAAATATCCTTGAATTGTTTTTAAATTATCTTTCCTTCACACCTGTATCCCCGAAGGGAGGCAGAGGTGCTGATACCACCAATTCGCCTGATATTTTTAACTGGACCCAAACGATATTCATAAAGAATCTGAAATTTGGTGTATTCAAACTCAGTCGTATTGGCCAGAATCGAAGTTTCCGACGAGTATGGTTTTCCATCTCAGCTATAATATTGGGTCCTTACCGATGAAATTGGTGTTTTTTTCTCTCTTAGTATTTTGTCTGTAACTATTGAGATTCAGAGTATTCCTAAAAAATAATTACCTCGTCTAAAAATAGACTATATTTTTGAGCTCTTTTGATTTGTTGTAAGTTTAATTGTGTTAAAATTGGACACGGAGACAACTCTTTTTAAGTGCCTCCAGAAAACATCATTTTATTTGCATTCACTTAAAAACGATAAATAATTTCTATGAAGTGTGATATTACACATATTACTAAAACTGAAAAAAAATTAGTATGGAAAATGCAGAATTCCCCAAAATCTCCATACAAAACACCAATTTCATAGGTAAGGACTATATATATTGCTGTTCGCGCTTATACGTCAACGGCGGCCCGGGCGACCGCGGCGGCGGGGAGGCGCGAGGGGCGACGATCTGCGGTGGGTCTTGGAACCAGCCGCGACCAACACTGGCCTTCTTGCGTTCTTAGAGTTAAGACTTAAGTCGCGATCTCACGATTGTTCTATTCCGAGAAAACCTATGTTATACAGTCTACTACCTTTTTCTCATATACCTGTTAGGGCCTAAATATTTACACACACAAATTACACACTACAGAAACAATTTTATTGTAATAACATAGTCTATGCCTTCGTGAACAATTATTTTCAAGAATCTTCGTAGAATTTAATATTAGATTAAAAGTCTTACAATCCCACGTCTTTAAATGTCCTTAAAAGAACAAAAAAGCAACTACGTGCAGCGCCGTATATTGATTGGTATTAGGAACCCCGTACAAAACCTGACAGTTATAAAAGTTGCAGAAATTTGAATGTAGTTGCAAGTTGCATTGTTACCTGGTAACTATTCCAAAGGTTTCAGTCCGATAGCTGATCCGGTGTGCCTCGAAATTGAGTTACAAAAATCCAACCGGACAAACAAAGCGACAAACAAGAAAGTAAGTCAAAAAAACGTTGTAAAAATGTGGTAGTAAAATATTTGGTCCTTACCTATGAAATTGGTGTTTTGTATGGAGATTTTGGGGAATTCTGCATTTTCCATACTAAATTTTTTTCAGTTTTCTTCACAACGACAAATCCAAAGATAATAATATTTGGCATCTATCAATAGACATGCTTTAGTAATATGTGTAATATCACACTTCGATGTATTCGGGAGGCACTTAAAAAGAGTTGTCTCCGTGTCTAATTTTAATACAATTAAACTTACAACAAAATATCAAAACAAATTAAAAGAGCTCAAAAATATAGTCTATTTTTAGACGAGGTAATTATTTTTTAGGAATACTCTGAATCTTAATAGTTACAGACAAAATACTAAGAGAGAAAAAAAACACCAATTTCATAGGTAAGGACCCAATATAGCCCCTTCACTACTCCTACTTACTCGTGCTACCACCAAGTTAAACATCATTAAAAAGATTTCTTGTATTCCCATAAATCGAAAATAATTATTGTTCATTACAATTGACTAGTCTTAGACATTTATTAATTCGTTTATACTTAAAATTTTAAATTTACTCATTTGTAAATTATTTTTACATGCCTGACATTGATGAAACTATCTTCAAAATTATCTTTCTTAACATATATGTTGCTGCAGATAAAGTATATACTATTTTATTAAACAAAAGAAATCTCATTTTGCGCAAGGCACAAATTGACTTTTCCAAACCAGATAATATCGTCTTACGGTACTTCGTCTGTGTTATTTCGCCCCAAGCATGGTGAGAGATAACGGTTCTGAGTCAATTTCTCGCCCCATATAACCATAAAACTAATCCTAACAGTATAGATGTGTCAGTTTGACTGTTCCACGTTCTGAAAATACATTATCTATTTCCATGGTTAAATTGATCAAGGTTGAATTGTTTAGTTGAAAATAAAAACTAAAACTGATACTAATAGGCAAACACGATTATCGTAATCGATATATCGTAAATCTCAATCCTATTTCATAAATCCATACGCCTTTTTCCATACAGAGATTATTTTTTCCTTCTTTTTTTTATTTTCTCAACTTTATCATCGTAAGACATAAACTAGTCTTATTATGAAGCTGGCTTCCCACAGTTGGCAATGTTAATACCGACGCAGAATTATGAATGAATTTCATCCATAAATCTGCATGGGTCGGCAATCGGTGATATACCGTGGGAAGCCAGCTTTAGCCATAGCCTCTAATAAGTGCTATTTCAGTTTTGTAACTCCATCTTGCCAGAGGGCTTCATTCTACCTTTGCGAGGTCACTGAGGGTAATATTCTTCAGTAATTTTGAAACGCAAAAGCTGATACTTATTATCATAGCCGATACTAATAATATCTAGATTTATTTTCTAACTTGTGTCAAAATATTACCATGAAAGGAAATCATGATTAACCAACGTAAAGCAATCCCGCATTTAGAAAAAGATACGGAGTTTAATAAGAACACCATATGACTACTATAAAAGACGAACCAGCTATAAAAGTATCGAGGACAATAGAAACGAAATGGCCTAACCATGTGGGTCGTAAAAACTTCGCAGCGTCGACACCCGCTAATACACGGGAACTGTTTAATGGATCAAGAAATATTATTTCCTAAAGTGTCGTATAAATTGAATGACTAACTTTATCGGCGTCTTAAATAGCTGTAAAAGGATCTACGACCCAGGAGCGGAGGAGGAAACCATTTCCCTGTGTTCGGATACCGATGGTTTCACATACATTCATTGTTACGTAAGCCTATTAAAATAACAAGATGGGAACTTTCAAGTGAACTTAAAACGTTATAAATATTTAATGGAAGAGTGCCAAAATCGTGAGTACCTACAACTCACACTGGTAAAATTCTTGTTTTTATCATTAAAATTTGTTTCTATTTGCATTGCATTTCACCGCAAAATTTTTAATCGCTATCCAAAAAAATTTTATTAGTACTCACAAAAATCACAAATTCTCGCTCTGGACTAAAAATACCAGAAATCTTGTCGTTCTGGGTCTGGTCTTTCTTGAAGGACCAAAAAAGTTCGTTTTCTTGATTTCAATCTAGTACAAATTCCACTGGATCTAATTACTTTACCAACTGGTTATAAACAAACAAAGCATCTTAAACGCTGTTAGCAGTCCTTGAACTGACTCGGAACTAACAGTTTCGTGTCCCGCAAAATTATTAGCTTTAAGCCGCTTAAATTTCTGTCCATGCTTCTACAGAACGAACTCCAATATCATCCACGTAATTGCTACTCTACTACATAATCGTTTTATTAACGCTTTGTGACTATTTTTATTGTCATCCCTTCCTTTAACAAGTTGTGTAAGTCTGATTGGATTACGAAATTCAATTGTAAATTTTTTTGTATTGGTATTGTCAAGGACCACTCTTGATATATTTGAGGGATTTCAATGTAGGAGCTTAACGTTTTTATTGTATATGTAAATTACTTGCTTTTTTACAATTATGACAGGTAAGCTCTTGGTCTTCATCTCACCTGATGATAAGTGACGATAAGGCCGAAGGTGGAAGCGAGCTTCACCTGTAAATCCTCAACAACTGAGGAACTGGCTATCTTACCTCTCATTGCCGGAACACAACAATGCTTAAAACATTGTTATTATGGCGACAGATTTAAGTAAGACGGAGGTAACTAGCCAGGGAGGCTTAGAAGCCTCCACCACCAACCAAACCGAACAGAACATCTTCTGTCCCATGACTTTGACAATGGTTTTGCATAACAAATAATCGATAAGGAACATTATTTGCTTTGAATTTGTAAGCGAAATTGTTAATTATTAAGATATTTGGTGAACACAACTGTTACATTGAAATAAAGTGCTGTTATTCTTTATATTTCCACTAACATTCTTATACGCCGTTAAATTTAATAGCTGGGTCTGTTAAAACTTTGCCTCACTGTGGAGTAATGTACAAACACCAATTAGTGGCAGCCTTTCCTACTACAATTTTAATAAATAATTGGGTTAATACTAAGGCAATCTTCGCTATAAAACATGATTATTAAATTATTTGATTGATTGCTGTCTGATACTGCTACATGGACGTCAGACAATAATCAAAGTTCATTAATCAACGGAAAATGATTTATTAGAAAATTGTGTCCATTTTTATTTCTTTAACGGATAAAGAAAAACAAATGTCGAGTTTTAGTGAGAATAAAACTGTGTTCGTGTATTTGTTATTAATATTTATAGAAGAGACAGGAATTAATAATACCTTATCATCTTATACCCGTTTAGACATTGAAGAGAAATATGGAGCAAGATTTCTGCTAGTAATCCATTACATGATAGCGACTTGAGAATTCTGAACATTCTATTTATTACCTTATTAATTGTTATGCAGAATCGAACTCCGTTTGCTAATTTGGAATGGGAAGGGCCCCTATAAATACGAGACCTTAACCTACTACCGTGTCCGAATTCCAAGTCGATTCAATTACTGATGCTATACCAAACACAGACAAATTATTTGAACCAGAGTTGCAAGTGAATCAGTTTGTTCCTTCCACACGATTGACTGTACATCGTTTCATTTAGAGATAGTTTTGGTTTTACACCTCTGGCTGCTCCGTAAGAGATAGATGATATGTTATGACTTAATATAATTGTAATGTTATATTATATGATAGATAACTCTTTATTGTGTGCACCAGATAGGAGTTTAGTAGACTTTTTACTTCTATGTACGAGTATATATGAAATTATCTATAGCATTAAATCACAAACGAAGCACTGAAAGCAATTTATGTTATAATAATACCGAAATCATGTCCAAATTTGATATTTTCGACACCAATTTAGATGGCTTCGATAAAACTTTTCGAGGACACTAAATTTTGTATTGGTTTTCCTTCTCTTCACAAAGTTATAATTGCAGGACATCACTGAACACTCTATTTTGTATCTTTGATCTTATATTTTTGGTTCCGGATAACATTACAAACTTTTTTCTTTGTAAGAAACAAGCTAATTGATTGTAAACACCCTTATGTTCGAAACCCGAATGAGCCTGATGAAACAATATTGAAGAGTGAAATGTTTGTGAACCTGAATACTGAATTGTACATGTTGTATATTGTATAACCCTGACACGCACTTTGTGATGATAAATTACAAGCATACTGGGAAATTAATGTTATTGATTTTGATGTAGAATAAAATGACAGCGTGATGATAACTTTTACATTTGTTATTGCTGGAACTGTCATAACTGTGATATTTTTATCCAAAGAAATAAAAGGTACATTGAAAATAGAGAAATTAGTGATACTAGTAGAAGATAAAGATAAAGAAAAAATAAAGAAAAAAAATAAATAAATAAATAAAGATAAATCTTTGCATACATCTGTTTTGGTGAAAAATGAATATCAAAACCATCTGCGTGTTATGTTTTAGTTCAATTGGTTCTGCGGTTTGAGCTGTGTATTGATTGATAGGTGAGTTATTAATTGTTGACTTAAATATCCAAAATACCGAAAAAAGCTATTAACATTATAGTGGGGTGATGATATGTTATGATAGTATTTATTTATATTTTTCCTATACATCTTTGTAATTTGTTGTTATTATCTAACCATTGTATTATTTGCCAATTCCCATTGTTTTTTTTATTATTGTACTGTGTTTATGTTTAATTTAATTTGTATTTAAGCCCGGTCACACTAGTAGTGCTGCATTAGATTATCATGATGTATAATATGCTGAGACCGGGTCCAAATTGGCCAGTCCCAATACTTATATTTTTATGTAGGTATCCTTGTAAAACAAGAAGTTAAAGTAAGGAAGGCTCCTTACTTTAACTAATTGTATTGTTTTAAGTTTTAGACAAAAAAAACGAAAATGAAAAAAAACCTCTATACCTCTACTGTTTTCGTTCTTCCTTCTTTCCTTCTTATGAAAAACTCTTAAGCCAATTTTAATGATATAAAAACTTAATGATAGCAATAATGCTATCCACATACTAATATGCCTTTCGTCGTGTAATCGTTCCCACTCACATGTAGAATGAAATTCTAAATGATTAGCTCTCGTGGAATGAGTTTTAGATAGGTCGAGGGCTATCTAGGTCGGCGGAAGGGTGCGGTGGGAATGAGCAAACTACCGTCTGTTTCTGTAATTATGAGCGGTGCGGTTTAATTAGAAAGAGATAGATTATGAACTGGTAATTCAATTCAAGTTATTTAACGTAGTCTAATAATGTGACCTTTGTTTAAATTATACTTATCACATTTTTTCTGAGAACATTACGGACAAGATTGGATAGGCAGATTTATAGGATAGGATAGGTTTTTTTATATTACGTCATCCCAAATCTAACGCGAGTAAAAACGCAAATATTGGGTCCTTACCTATGAAATTGGTGTTTTTTTTCTCTCTTAGTATTTTGTCTGCAACTATTAAGATTCAGAGTATTCCTAAAAAATAATTACCTCGTCTAAAAATAGACTATATTTTTGAGCTCTTTTAATTTGTTTTGATAATTTGTTGTAAGTTTAATTGTGTTAAAATTGGACACGGAGACAACTCTTTTTAAGTGCCTCCCGAATACATCATTTTATTTGCATTCACTTAAAAACGATAAATAATTTTTATGAAATGTGATATTACACATATTATTAAAGCTTGTCTAATGATAGATGCCAAATATTATTATCTTTGGATTTGTCGTTGTGAAGAAAACTGAAAAAAATTTTGTATAGAAAATGCAGAATTCCCCAAAATCTCCATACAAAACACCAATTTCATAGGTGAGGACCTAATATTTAAGTAAACAAACGGCTATTCCGAAATGGTTACATCATCTTTGAAGGAATGCTTACTAACATTCAGTACAGCAGCCAATTCATTTTGAGTATTTTCTGAGCTGTCCATTCATCCATTCTTCAGCCTTTTGACGTCCACTGCTGGACATAGGCCTCCCCAAATGATCTCCTTAACGACCGGTCCTGCGCCGCCCGCATCCAGCGACTTACTGCGACCTTCACCAGATCGTCATTCCACCTCATTGGGGGCCTTTCTACGTTGCACCTCCCAGTACCTGGTCGCCTCTCGAGAACCTTTCGACATACGAGCAATGTGCCCTGCCCACTGCACTTAAAGTTCGCAATTCCGTGGGCTATGTCAGTAACCTTAGTTCTCCTGCGGGTCTCCATATTTATGATTAAATCGCGCAAATAAAACTCTAAGCATAGCCCTCTCCGTAGCCCTTCGTGTGACCTTGAGCCTTCTTATAAGGCCCATTGTAAGCGGCCATTCTCTTTGCCGTATGTCATCACTGTCCATTACGCCTAAAAACTTTGTCGAATTGTGTACTTAGTCATAAACCATGACCTTGGGTAAACGCGCAACCTTCGTGGGAGGAAGCTCTTAAACTAGTTTTATTGTTTTATGGGCAGAAATAATTTTGACGGACTTTTATTAAATAATAACGGAACAAATCCACGTTTAGTTGAACTGTGGCGTGACGCAGCGCAGACAGCAACTCGCGTGATGGAGTATTTTATTGACAGCGCTAGGGTTGACTTCTGGAATAAAATTATTCGTATTCGTATTCGTTTATTTGCTTTCTTGTTTTCATACATAGGTCTTACAAAAAAAATATAATTTTCAGTTCAAACAAGAACTCTAAGAGGGCACTGCAAAAATACTTAGGAACTAAAATCGTTTGTAATTATAAAGTTTATTGAATTAAATTTAATTAGATTTAATAATTGTCATGTCAAACTATTCAATATTTATTTAATAGTTTTATGTCCGGTATACACAACTAATCTATAAGCCAAACCCTCTCAAAATATTCTTTAATGCTATAAAACGCTTCTGATATAAGCAGTCTCTTTAAATGTTTCTCAAATTTACAACCTTGGAGGGCTTTTATCTCAAATGTGGTTGTAAAATTAGAACTTCAGAACAGCTGAAGGTAGAACATTGGTTTTCTAGTTGCAGGATCATACTGGCAAGCAGTCCCAGTTGCTAAGCTAACTTCAACTGAACGATAAATTGGCGGAGGTCGCAGGATGCCACAAAATCCTTGGGGAGGACAATATCCAGCAATGGCGGTCTTAGGTTGAATGATTATTTGATAGCACTTTCACCAATAGATAGATAATTACGTATGTTTCTATTGGAAAATCGCGTATGTGTATGTTTTTTACTTTATTATTATTTATTTATATTATTAAATCCTTACCTATGTAATTGGTGTTTTGTATGGAGATTTTGGGGAATTCTGCATTTTCCATACTAACATTTTATCAGTTTTCTTCACAACGACAAATCCAGAGATAATAATATTTGGCATGTATCATTAGACAAGCTTTAGTAATATGTGTAATATCACTGTTCATAAAAATTATTTATCGTTTTTAAGTGAATGCAAATAAAATGATGTATTCGGGAGGCACTTAAAAAGAGTTGTCTCCGTGTCCAATTTTAACACAATTAAACTTACAACAAATTATCAAAACAAATCAAGAGAGCTCAAAAATATAGTCTATTTTTAGACGAGGTAATTATTTTTTAGGAATACTCTGAATCCTTATAGTTACAGACAAAATACTAAGACAGAATAAAAACACCAATTTCATAGGTAAGGACCCAATATATACTTTATTACACATAACAATACAAAGAACTACTTACTTACTTTGTTTTTAATGTTACGTTAATTTTAGTTGAATTATGAGTTCATTTAAGTTTCTTTAATTAAAGATTCCGGCGTTACGGGACTTCCCCCTACATTAATTTGGTTTCACATCTCAAGAAACCATATCAAAATATTTTATGTAGTATATGTATATTAGGGCGTGTAGTTGTATACGCTTGAGCGGATATAGACTAGACTGTAGTACACAGCCGTATAGCTAAATAAAAAGCTATAGACGGGCAAACATAGCCAAAGTTTCTTTTGTCTTGTCGAAAAAAGCCACAAGCCATTGAAAACTAAGGAGTGGAATGCCGCCTGCCATTGTGCACCTGAATGTTCGCGGCGGGCCTATTCAAGGTGCCTATTCAAAGTATGTGAATAGGCACTTTCTAGGCATCCTTGAAAATATGTGCGACATGATTTGATGAGACCAAGAAAAGTAAAAAAATCTTAGCGTCTTATCTCAGGTTAAAAACTAATATGTATATCTGAAAGAAAGAAAGAAAGAAAAAAGTTTATTTGACAATTATTAAAACAATAACAATAATACATAGTAAACTTTCAATTTACATTAATAATGCCAAATTGGTCTCCACTCAGCATGTGTCGAGGCATTAGCCGCGACGCTGGTCTTCCGTGGATGCCAAAGAAAAACAAAATGAAATAAAAATAACAATAGTTTTACACATTTGACACAAAATCTGTACAGTCACTTGTAATCAAATGCCTACTCGTTCGTTTTTACGGTTATGTAGTAAGTTTCATAAGATAACATCATCACGCCTCTTCCCCAAAGGGGTGGGCAGAGGTGTTAAACACCTACATTTCGCCAGATATGTTAGGTCCCCATGCAACTGGTGGCGAGCCTGTTGCCATGTACCGGGTACAATGAACAACGAACAAGCGATATTCACAATGAACTGTACATAAGTTTTTATTCAAAACTCAGTGGTACAGGCGATGGAATCGAACCCACGTTTCCCGCGGCCGCGGCCCTTCGAACGAGTAGTGCCCCGTCCGTCCCAACTTGGCTACCGCTGCCTTAAGGTTCATATTTGAATGATATTGTATACATGTTAGTGTACGTGACATTAAATTTAACTTTTTATAACATATCATAACGTCTTTGAGCCCAAAGGGGTGGGCAGAGAAGATGAACTTTTATTCTATTGTGGACACAACCCTACAAAACCTAGGCTTTGTAAGTCTGTATTGTAAGGCGTTTTAATCAATATATTAGGTTGGGGAAAAAGTCTTTTCGCATTATAGTATGTATAAACTTGTAATAAAATCTCTTTGGCTATACTATTTGTATCTGGCTGGTTTTGGTATCATTGAAAGTTTAAATTTTAAAGAACATAATTCCAAATTCAAATTAGCAAAATGTGTGATTTTCATTTGTTTTTCGTACCGCCAAGATGAGTGAATCTAATGAAGAAATTCGATACATTTTAAAATTTTACTACAACAAAGGTAAAAATGCAACGCAAGCCGCGAAAAAAATTTGCGATGTTTATGGACCTAGTGCAGTGTCTGTGAGAGTAGCACAAATTTGGTTTAAGAGTTTTCAATCCGGAAATTTTGATGTCAAAGATGCACGTCGCTCTGGTCGCCATATTACAGATAAAATGGATGCCATTTTTGAAAAAGTGGAGCAAGATCGGCATGTCAGTAGTTACGACGTAGCTTAAGAACTGGGAATTGACCAAAAAACAGTTTTGGCGCATTTGAAAAAAACTGGGTACACAAAAAAGCTCGACATTTGGGTACCTCACGAGCTCACTGAAAGAAACTTAATGAACCGTGTACTCATTTGTGATTCTTTATTACGACGTAATGAAACCGAACCATTTTTGAAGAAGCTGATAACTGGTGATGAAAAGTGGATCACGTACGACAAGAACGTGCGAAAAAGGTCGTGGTCAAAGGCCGGTCAGGCTTCACAGACTGTGGCGAAACCCGGGTTAACTCGCAACACGGTGATGCTGTGTGTGTGGTGGGATTGGAAAGGCATTATTCATTATGAGCTGATACCACCAGGCAGGACCATCGATTCTGAACTCTACTGCGAACAACTGATGAGATTAAAGCAAGAAGTTGAGAGAAAGCGGCCGGAATTAATCAACAGAAGGGGTGTGGTTTTTCATCATGATAACGCTAGACCTCACACATCTTTAGCCACTCAGCAAAAATTAAGAGAGTTTGGCTGGGAGGTGTTAATGCATCCGCCGTATAGTCCTGACCTTCAGATTTCCACCTGTTTCGGTCTCTTCAGAATTCTTTAGGCAGTGTCAGGTTAACATCACGAGAGGACTGCCAAAACCACTTGTCGCGGTATTTAGACCAGAAGTCCCAAAATTTCTATAGCAATGGGATCATGTCCCTACCTACAAGATGGCAAAAAGTTATCGAACAAAATGGTACCTACATATTTTAGTTAAATGTAAATAAACTATATTAAAAAATGATTTGAATTTTCTTAAAAAATGCGAAGAAACTTTTTCCCCAACCTATTAGTTATTTGTTTGCTCTAAAAATACTTCGTGATTGTGACCAAGCTAATATTGTTGCTATTATTTTGACCACCGTGTTTTAATTCAACAAAGTTTACAACCAAGCAAACACGGTACATGACTAGAATAAATGAATAACCACAAATACAAGTGAAAGTTCTGTTTCTTTTATGATCGAGTTCGGGCACCCAATTAGCTCTACGAAAGAAAAAGGGGAGCAACTTTAAGTATTTTTTCAATAATGACTTGAGTGCGTTTGACGAATTTGCTATTTGAGTTGGCGTATTCCACCTTAGTGTCCTTTCAAACCGGCGCGAAAAGGGTTGGAACGCACTTTTCTTTTCACACCGACCGCCGCGGCTTGAACGCTCGGGGCTGATCGGCTGCCCAACCACAGAGCAGTCATAAGATCAGCCGATCGCTTTCTCCAATTATTTCATACTAAGCGCGTTCGGATCTGCTATCTAGTATTCCAGAGAAGAAGTGAATCATAAAACTAATGCACTTTTTAAGACATTCACACCTCTCAACTAGCCCCATTTTAAGCAACTAATGCTGCTTGTGATAAATACAAGCATTCACAATATATACAATACATATAAACAACCAAGACTGGAGAACAAATGCCTTCACACAAACATCTGCCCCCACCGGGGATTCAACCCAGAACTTCTCGAGATGGCGACGCCTTAAGACCGGCGTATAGACCACTCGACCACGGAGGTCGTCACATAAGCAACGTAGAACCAGTCCCACAAAGCGCTCAATCAAATTACCTCGTACAAGACCAAGAATATGCTAACTATGCTAGCAAACACAAACAAAACCCAAAAAAAATTGTCAATCCGCCCAAACTTTCGCTCGGAAAGACTATACGGGCCGCCATTATTTAACTTTGCTGAGAAGCGAACCATGAAGCCTGTATAAAGAGGTCACTCACTCCTCCCTGTTGATTCCGTTCCAAATATTCCTCCAAATGTTTTGTCTGGATATCTATGGCGCGACGGCAGACAAAGGTCATTTAACATAAGAATTACTGTGTTTGTCTATTGTTTTGTTGCATATGCTGGACAGAATTTTACTATCCGAGAGGAGGGATTGAACTTGCTGAGTTTCTTGCCCGTTCTTCTTAGGAAAAGACTTCCTAGAAACTAATGAATGATACGCATAGTTTTAAACGGTTTAAATTTAATTGTAAGATACCTATTTATACATGTAATGAAAATGTAGAGGTCGAATGTCTGTACATAGAAAGAAAAATGCTCAAAATCAAGTCAGGGGACGAAAAAAAGAGGGAAAATACAAAAAAAAAAGTTTTCTGTCTGTTCGTATGTTTGTTTGTTTGTACGGGCTAATCTCCGAAATGGCTGGACCGATTTCAATGAAATTTTGCATGGTGATACCTTATATCCCTGGTCAACATCTTAGATACTTTTTATTCCGGAAAATTAAAGAGTTACAAACCATAGTAACCGCGGACGAAGTAGTAGGCAACTGCTAGTAGTGAATAAATGTTATCTGATTGAGTATTATTTAATAACCGCTAAATTACTTTTTAATCCTCGCGATGCTCGTATGCGCGATATATGGCAATTAAGTTTGCACCCTGTTAGTTTGGGAGGGAAACACCTCTAACTCCCTTTCGGGTATATAGGTAGCTGTGATGACATGTTTTAACTTTTATATCATATATTGTCAATAGGATACTTATGTTTGGTATATAACATAATTAACGTTGAAATTAGACCACTGACTTTTTATTGTTTTATTTTTTTATTACCTAAAACCCCGCAGCCTAAATCCGAACAATTTCATCAAATATATAATTACACCTTAATTGCCTATAAAATTTTATACTCACCACAAATTGGTGAAGTATGATTGCTATTATAATAGTTTATTTTATAAATCAATGGAAATGAACAAGTGAAATAAACTGAGGCAAAAAACTACATGACTGTAAACTAACTTTTATAGTTGTATAAACATAGACCAAATTGCAGTGGTTTTATGTGGGTTTATAACGTCCACTTTGAGTGTTTATTTAAATTTTTATAGACTAAAGGCGTCTTGTAGGAAATTTAAATCGAGATTTAAAACTAGATTTAGTAATTGTTTGACAATATGCTAGTTGACTCATATCAAAAGTAATGAAAATAATGTGTCATTCACATAGTATTTAGTACAAGGGTCCGAAATATACCAAGTTCGATTAGTATAAATAAGGGATTGCTGTAGAAATTCAATTTAAATATGTTGTATTTTTTCATCTGCCAAAAACGCTATCCACCATGTTTGTGAAATTTGTTGAGTAATGCTTCATTTAAACAATCACTACGCATGGTCAAAATCCTTCAACGCCAGTCGCAACCAATCAAGCATAACTGTCGGCTATGTCACTCATGCGTATTGAATTGTTTACAATAATCGTGACGCTACCGCACAGATAATTCATAGACAATCAGAACCGAAGGCGTTTTTGACATTTGGCTTCAGAAAAAAAATGTTTTATTCTTTATGGTGATGGCTATCACTAATTAATCATTTGGGGCCCAATAAAAAATAGGGGCAACTAGCCTATTCCAGTTTGGCTGAAATATCAAAAAATTACAAAATCGTTATTAGAATTAGAAAAAAGACCAGACTCGTAAAGTTTTTATCACTTGATAGTCATTATCAAACAGTTAATTTAAACATAGAACAGAATTCGTATGGTATCTGACAGTCACTTTATCAGACTTATCTCATAACAGCCCTTGCTTTTAATAGTTATTTATTATACAAGAGTGGAAAGTTCCTTTTTAACCGCGTGCTCGATTTGGATGACCGAGCAAGCGAAGGATTCTTAAGTTGAATCACGAGCGCAGCGAGTGATTCTAAATTAGAATCCTGAGCGTCAGCGAGGGAAACAAACGAGCACAAGGTGAAAAATCTTTCCACTCGAGTGCAATACGTAACTTTTCATCCCACCTCAGCGAGGAAATGACAAAATGAAAAAGAAAACAATTTATAATGACAAAATATTTTTTCACAATTTAAAAAGTTCTAATCATAAATTTGGCACCATAGAGGTTACATTAAATAGGTTTAATGACGTTTTGAATTTACAATTATATTGAGTACTCATTATATGTGATGTTCTAAATTCAAATCTACTTTGCCGCTCAAGCGAATAAAATAGAATTTTCCAGCCAGATTTCGAAGCGCAAAATTACACTTTCCGAGGTGGTGGGATGAAAAAGTACATTTTACAGTCATAAAATTCAAGTTGCGCGCGAGATTTATGCAACGCGCTACATTCTCTTCGAAAACATTCGTTAGAAAAATTCTTCAGCTCTCCTATGATAAAAGGAATATTTTTCCTTTTGGCTTTGTTACATCATTACGTTCGCCAGCTCCACAAATAATATTCAGCATTAAGCGCAAAGATAACGCTAACTAAACACAGAGGTTCCAACAGCTTGATTACTCCTCCTCCGTAATATTCCGTGGAGTAAATCTAAATTACTCGAATTTATTACCAACGTAGCCTGCCCGAGATAAAACGGGAATTTGTGACTTAACACCACGGGCTAAGAGCTATCATAGCTTAATCGAGGAAACTAAAATATATCTCGTTATCTATTCAAGCAATTTAGCGCTGCATCAATGTAGTTGGTAGATGTAGATAACGACAGTAAATAATTGTATTGAGGATGGAAAGTTTCTCTTTTTTTTGTGTTGTTAGAATGAGATAGATAGTATGTCGCAAGATATTTTCTAAAAAAAAAACATTATTATTCTAACCCTAACAAAACCTTAATATCCGTTATACCTCTAAAGTACCCACACAACCCAAGGAAACCCTGAACTAGTCCATCTGTTCATGAAATACGTGTGTAAACACAAACTAGTTTACGTTCGCAGTATATTAAACACGGCCATATTTGTTCATGTAATATATAGAAACAAAAGAAGATCTAAGATAAATATATATTTATGTTATTTGTTTTATGAAATAGAAGCAATATCGTGTTTCATATCGTAATATCACTTAATGAATATAAGTAAAATTTTTGTTATGGGGAAATTTATCAATACATTGTGAACTGAATTTTTTTGTGAACATGGTAATAAAGCTATATAATATATATGATATTTCATAACTCATATAAGGAAAAGAGGTCGGTCGAAAATCATGATGAAAGTAGTACTTTTCATCCCTAGGGACGAAAAGTACCAAACCCCGTCTAGGGAGTAAATTTTATCGTTCTTATCGTCGCTAATAATGTTATATTGAACCTACTATTGGGCTCCAGATCTTCCCACATGGAGAAGAATTTTAGGAGTATTGGGTTGTAACAGCACTACGCTGCAAACGTGATCATGTGTCCAGGTGTCCAGGTGTGGCGGACTACCGGGTAAGACATCTCGGACAGCCGAGCTCACTACCGGAGGTTTTCGGTAAGTTGAAGAACCTGCTGAAGTATCTGGATGAGCTGGGTTGGCGAGAATAGGAGCATCATTCCCACACACGCAAAAAAGGCGCTTAGACGTCGAGTTGCGGAAATGGCCCGCTTAACCTTATACCTTATACCTTAACAGCACTACGCTGGCCCAACACAGATCAGTGGGTAGATGTGGTTGCAATAACGATCGGGACCAACCGTGTAACTTAATTTCTGAAGCAGGTTTGCGAGATAACTAATTTTTGACTATCATCCAAGGTTCACCATGGCGAACATTTCTTTGTTTTCAATATCGAAACCAACACATACTAACTACTGCGCCAGTACGGAGCTTAGTGTATCTCTATATCTATACATCCATCCATAAATTGCGTTAAACGAATTTCTTGAATTTTTGACCCCTCCTCTGTCCTGTGTGGAACGTAACATATTTGGCCTTTTTGCATCTAGAAATTCGAAAATTAGTTTTATTTTCATTTAAATTATTTTTAACCAATCGCATATTAACACATAGATTTTAAATGTGACGTCACGAAGTGAAATACCCAACCCCTTGTCACACAATGTCCTATTTGGTCGATCCCCTCCCTCTTCTTAGGGTGTGACGTAAATTTAGGATGTCGCCTAATACTACAGTATAGCAAAATATCACGTTATTCTTAAAACAATAAGAATGCATAGAATACCTAATATCGATTCTACTGGATTGCATTCGATATCACATCCATCTCGATATTGGTCACACTTTACCATATCAGAGTGATTCAGAATATGAAATGTGACATTTGAAACGGGCAATATGTTAGTATTCAGACGTGAGATTTTCATATTTTGCTTTTACTGGATTTAGAATAAAATTGGATACTACAGGAATAAGTACCATATTTGTAACGTCCACCCATATGTATCTTATATAAAAATTGGTCGTATCATAAATGCAACTTACAAAAATCCTGAACTATGACAGAGGCTTGCAAAAGGCATAGTTTAAGTCGTCAATTCAGTATTTTTGGTCACGTAAAATTTTTTTTTCACGTATGTTTAGAGCCGTGTGCACACATCACTTCCCTTGGGTTTTGTAAAAGGCGACTAATGGACTTAAAACTGCACAAGATCCAATAGCTTATAGCGGCGACGGGCTCACCACCTGACACGCTGAGCACATGTGCAGTCACTGCTTTGTGGAACGCGGACTGCTATTGCGGTGCTTTTGCCTAGTCTCTAACCCTTAGGGGATAATAGCCGTGATTATATTTATATAATTATGTATGTTTGTTTGTGTTCCTGTACAAAATTTAAACTTATTTTGTGCTGATACCTAATACTAAGTATAATAAAGTTTTATCAAAATACGCGGATTACCCTAAAGACAAAGACATAAAAATGTCAATATTTATTTCATAGGAGATATCGGCACTTCGTCGTCGATATGAAAATGAATGTGATTGAGACATAAACTTCACTTACTTTGAAAGCGTGGTGAAATCGTAATAATGACCTGTCTTAGTTTAAAAAAATAAACCTAAAGGTGCCAGTATAAAATACATTTACTAGATTTGAGCAGCAAATAAGCTTAGGGCAAATCTCGTTATGACCGTCGACGATCGTAATACTTTTAGATAGATAGATAGATAACTCGTTATTGTGTACACAGGTAAGAAAATCACTACTAATACTACTACTACTAATTACTTTTAGCAATTGAAAGTAAGGGAAAGCGTCAACAGACAGCATAGACCATAATGAACGAGCTACAAGTATAATATACTCACTCAATAAACCCCTCGCTAACGGTTTCGGTGGCGTAGTGGTTAGTACACTTTGGCTTTCGATACCGAAAACAAAGCTACCTTCGCCATGGTCAGACCTCGGATGGGTGAACAAAACTTTGTGATCTTGAACTCCTCCGTGCTTAAGGTACGTTAAGAAGTTGGTCCCGGCCGCTATTGGAACCGTTTCTACCATGCCAGCGTGGTGGTGTTACGGCCTATACTCCTCATGTTTTTGAAGACTTGTGCCCAGAAATGGGACGAATATATGCTGAGGACTATACGACCCTTAACTTTAAGGTGCTAGTGTAAAACGCATTTAGATTTGAGCAGCAAATAAGCGTAAAGCAATCCTGGTTATAACCGTGGCCATAAAAATAAAAATATGCGTCAACAGACAGCATAGAACATAATATAAACTACAAGTAAATAGAATATAATATTAGGTCCTTACCTATGAAATTGGTGTTTTGTATGGAGATTTTGGGAAATTCTGCATTTTCCATACTAAATTTTTTTCAGTTTTCTTCACAACGACAAATCCAAAGATAATAATATTTGGCATGTATCATTAGACAAGCTTTAGTAATATGTGTAATATCACACTTCATAAAAATTATTTATCGTTTTTAAGTGAATGCAAATAAAATGATGTATTCGGGAGGCACTTAAAAAGAGTTGTCTCCGTGTCCAATTTTAACACAATTAAACTTACAACAAATTATCAAAACAAATCAAAAGAGCTCAAAAATATAGTCTATTTTTAGACGAGGTTATCATTTTTTAGGAATACTCTGAATCTTAATAGTTACAGACAAAATACTAAGACAGAATAAAATCACCAATTTCATAGGTAAGGACCCAATATAAACTACAAGTAAATAGAACATAATATAAACACTCAATAAGCTCTGGCGATCTCATTGAGGAAAGAATATAGGACTGTGTTTTATTTATTATTATACATCGAAACAGATTTAAAGGTATGTCCATCAATCTTAAAAAGTATTGATATGTAATATCTATTAATATCACACTATGTTTAATATCAAAATATTTTTCAAATACACATATATATTTTTTAATATGGCAGGTAAGCTCTTGGCCTTCATCTCACCTAATGGTAAGTGACGATAACGCCGAAGGTGGAAGCGAGCTTCACCTGTAATTCTCAACATCTGAGAAACTGGCTATCTTACCTCTGATTGCTGGATTCTGAACAATGCTTATAATATTGTTATAATGGCGACAAATTTAGGTAAGACGGTGGTAGCTAGCCAGGCGAGTTTAGGAGCCTTAGCACCAACCAAACCGAGCAGAAAAACCCCTGCCCCCGTAAGGAATCGAACCCCGAACCTTCCAATCTACACCCGGTGGTGTCAACCTCTAGACCAGAGAGACAGTTAAAATATATCTAGAACGCTTCAGCATTTTACACGTATTCCAAGTGAAAACGTGCTTTTATTCGGTCCTGGATAATTTTATCTAAAATGCATGTTAACATTTATGTGAATAAACATAAACATTGAGTAATAAAAGTGTCTATGACTTTTCTACACAATCGTATATCGACCAATAGATAATATCAAACCGATTAAATACCGTATAGTTCAAAATAAATCGTCAATAAATCTTCATGGTGAATAGAGAAAACGTCTTTTTAATGTACACAGAGCTGCCAGAGAATATCATATACCACGAGATCGCCTTTATTATCACCGCATTATGAGATGTTTTCGCAGACCAAATGTATACCTTGACGTGCTTCTAACTGTACAACATCTGCAAGACTGTGAAAAATCTGCAGTAGATTTTCGACCTTAACTCAATAGAGATATAGTGCAATGTGTGACAGTTTGTGATGACTTGACAAGCAGCGTGTCCTGACTCAGGTCGACGAACTCCATAATCTTTGCGAAGCCTATCAGTACAAAAGTTGTAATTCGATTCAAATAGATTGGGAGGAAGTTCCTAGTTTTAGATATAAAATACAAGGGAAATCGCAATAAATATCACAAATTTTATAAAATACAAAAATTTACTAAAAGTCATAAGTATAGTAAAGTCATAAGTCGTAAGTATAGTCTCTAGTAGTTCACTCTCTCTCACTCTCACTCAGAGTTCAGTCTGGTTTAACTACGGTGGTTTAACTTTAATCCCGGATGGCATTTCGCAATACCATGAATAATAGATTTAGCTATTATGTCTCGTCTCTGGTATCTGAAAGGTTTAAAAATAATGGACTACTACTAAGATATATTTAATTCAACCCTTGAGAATCCAATCAAATACTCCAAGAAGAAGAAGAAGTATGAGAAGTTTAGGTCTGAAAAACCGGTAAACATACGCTGCGAGCATTCGAATCCACTTGCGAACGTAGGACGATTCAAAAAAAGTTCTGAAACCGGTATTACTGTTTGCAGCCTCCCTATGCTTCAACATCAAAAGGATTTTATTTTTACGACAAAGTAGTATTTTGGGGGTGTAAGACAGTTTATGGTTGTGATGCTAAAAAGAAATAAATATTGGGTCCTTTGGTTTTTTTATTTAATTTGTTAGGTTTAGAAAATTTAATAGATAAAATATAATTAATATTTGCATATTTTTAATAAAAATAACATAATTTTATCGATAGTATTTACTGTGAACGTTTCCGAACGAATACGACTCACTTTAACTTCCGGGTTTTGGATATTGACGGGTAATTCGGACATCAAAATGATGGCGGCGGGTCGGGACATCGAGTCATTCTTTTTGCGGCATCGGTCACGAACAGACTTGTGATCAGAAACTGTACCAGTGTTTGGAGTAAATATAAGCGGTTGGATATCCATGTGAGTTTCTAGCTTGTAATATAATTACCTAGTGTAGACTCTTGTTTGTATGTGTTTGGTGGAATATAAGTATTTATGAATCTGTGGGTTTCATTAGACTCTCTTTAATAGTTCCCTTACATATCAGAAGTGGGATTGTAACCATTTAGTCCTAAAAATTAAAAATGTTTGAAAAATAACCTATTTTAAAATTGTCACCACGTGTTTTCTTGTTTAAATTTAAGCATCTATAAATGGCAGGTAGGTAGTATATTTATCTTTAATTTTAAAGTCATAGTCATTTATAGCTAGTTCAAACATTGGACCCCAAGGTAATGATTGAACCAGGCCATACACTAGGGTCTACGGGGACCGAAAATTCCGTTATTTTTGAGCTACGAGGTTCCGTTTAGGAGATAATTGCACATTTAAGATTTGTGCTAAAAGTTTAAAGTAAAACAAGCGATTTGAATTTTTCTGTAAATAAGCTTTCACTTCAAATCCCAACAGGTTAAAACGTCATTATTAAGGCTATTTGATACAGGCAATGATTGAACCAGGCCATACACTAGGGTCTACGGGGATCAAAATTTCATTATTTTTGAGCTACGACGCATAGTTTCAGAGATATTTAAAAAAAAAAGAATCCAATCTAATGTAATAATTTTATTATCATATACAATTCGCTTGATTGTTTATTAAGGGTAAATCTGACACTTTTCTATTTCGATTTTAGAGCCAAGAAAAAGTATAATCATTAAATATAATTATCTTAACAGTTACCAACAACACTTCTAACTACCGTCTTGTTATAACAAAATACAAAGCTTGTCCTTTTCGAGTTTCAGAAAAATGCCGTATGAGGAGGATGTACCACTGCTGCGATGCTTAACTACACCCAATAGACAGGATGGTAATAACAGCCGAGAATCTGTGCGACGAAGTCGCAGTCGCAGTCGCAGCAGATTGCGGGATTCGTTCGAGGAACGCGAGATGGAGTTGGAACGTGAACGCAAACGCTTACGGGATCTAGAAAGCGAGTTACTGAGGGAGCGACGTGCACGCCAGCAGCACAGTGAACACGCTGAGAATCAACCACAACGCCGAAGCAGTCGAGACAAAACGGGGAACGCATCGGTACAGCAACATATACGGTCAGACAGTCCATCTTTTACTATTCAGGATGTTACAAATATAATTAACTCTTTAAGTAGCTTTAAATCTCGTTCTCACTCGTCCCCTGTGGCCGCTCCAACAGCAACACGCTCTAGTAGCTTACCTTCCTTTAATATCATACCAGATTTTGACCCATCTTCAAAGGGACAACGTATAGATATCTGGATCAGAAAAGTGAATGAGTGTGCCACATTGTACGGATGGGACGAGGGCACGATAATACCTTACGCTATGCAAAAACTCCAGGGATTAGCTAAGTTGTGGTATACAAGTTTAAATTCCTTATCATATACGTGGACTGAGTGGCAACAAAAGCTATTAACGGCTTTTCCATTTGAACAGAACTATGGCCAATCCCTGGAGGATATGCTGAAAAGACGCAGTAAATTTAACGAGCCCATCGAACTTTATTATTACGAAAAATTAGCCCTATTAAATCAATGTGATATCGAAGGCAAGCGTGCGGTAGAGTGTATAATCCATGGCTTAAGCGATAAAACCCTACGGTCTAGTGCCAATGCATTACGTTGTACTCAACCGGACCAGTTATTGCAGTTTCTCATGGCTAATAAAGAGTTTCCACAGTCTTTCGATCGCAATAGTTTTAGGGCAAGGTCTAATGATTTTAATTACAATCATGCAAGTCGGCCCATTAGGAATAATTTAAATTTTAATGGTAGTCGTGAACTATTTTGCTTCAATTGCAAAGAAAAAGGGCACCCATACCTGAAATGTCCGAAGCCTCTTATTCAGTGTAACAAGTGCCGTAAATTTGGTCATAAAATTGAAAACTGCATGGTTAGGAACGTTGGTGTTGATTCTAAGGATGGTACTCACAAAACTATGCGTATATCCACGTCAGGTACAAATTCGAAGTTTATCAAACAAAGCAAAGTAAATAATATCCCCATGCAATGTTTTGTAGATTTTGGTAGCGAAGTTACATTAGTTACAAAATCAGCCGTATCTGAGTTAGGACTGACATACCGTGACACTCGTGCACCTCTAAAGGGTTTTGGGAATGACGTCGTTCTTTCTCTCGGACAAGTAGACATAGAGTTAGATGTTGACGGTGTCTCTGCAAATATATCGTGTTATGTAGTGGACGATGAACTCCTTGATTTGCCAGTACTAGTGGGACAAACCTTCACTGAACAGACTCATATTGTAGTGCTCAAAACTTCCGAACAGTTAAATTTCTTTAATATTAATAGCGAGCTCCCATTTTTGGACATTGATAACGTTGAAGATACATCAGTCTCAATATCCTTAATAGCGGACGTTAATATTTATGGTCCAGTTGCTGTTAAAGCGGTTACCAATACTATGATAGACGGTATTATCCTACTGAACGGCAAGGTTATAGGTAAACCAAATCAACAGTCTAGTATCTCTGGTGGAGTTTATAGTGTAAAGGATGGTCAGCTATACGTATACATTACACCATTGTCTAAAGTTTGCCAATTTCACGCGGGAACTATTATATGTAGAGGTTCTAGGATACAGCTAGTTAACAGTGTTTGTCAGATTCCTGAGGCCAATGATCTGCATGAGGAAATTGACAGTAGTCAGGTTAATATTGGTCAGTCAGTCGATCAGGTCCATAAGCAAAAACTGTTATCTCTTTTAACACAATATAAGCACTGTTTTGCATCGACCTTGCACGAATTAGGGTGTACCAACTCCACTGAAATGAATATAGAGTTGAATAGCAAACAACCTGTCGTATATCGTCCCTACAGGTTATCTCATAAAGAGCGCGAACACGTTAGAGAAATGATAGGTGAGATGCTCGAGTCTGGCATTATAAGAGAATCTGTTTCGGAGTACGCGAGTCCCATAATATTGGTTCGTAAGAAGGACGGTAAACATAGGCTTTGTGTAGACTATAGGCTACTTAACTCATTAACCGTAAAGGAACGTTATCCTATGCCGGTGATAGAAGACGAAATCGCGAGATTGTCTGGTCAAGCATATTTTATTACCTTAGATATGTCCTCAGGGTATTACCAAGTACCGCTTTCAGAATCTTCCAAACACCTTACTTCCTTTGTGACACCCGATGGCCAGTACGAATTTAACCGTATGCCGTTCGGTTTGGCCAATGCTCCCGCGGTGTTTCAACGAATGATAAACAGGGTGCTTGGATCCGCTAGGTTTACAGAGGCTACAGCCTATATTGACGACATATTGATATATGCTAGGGATATAGAAGAGTGTCTAAAGCGACTAGAAAAAGTTTTAAAATTATTAGAAGAAGCAAATTTAAAATTAAATTTATCTAAATGCTCGTTTCTTCAGGACAAAATCATTTACTTAGGTTACGAGATCAGTTCTGTCGGTATTCGTCCTGGAGATAAGAAGATACAATCGGTGATAGATTTCCCTTGTCCTCAAAATGTACACGCTGTGCGCCAATTTCTAGGATTAGTCGGGTACTTCAGAAAATTCATTAGGAATTTTGCTATAATAGCGCATCCTTTAAATAAACTACTAAAAAAGGATGTGCAGTGGGTTTGGGGAAAAGAACAAGGAGAGGCATTTACGACACTCAAAGATAAATTGATCCATAGACCAGTTCTTACTATTTATGACCCTAACGCTGCTACGGAACTACATACCGACGCTAGCAAGGTCGGTATCGGTGGGATATTATTACAGCGCGCTAATGACACTGAACCTTTTCAGCCTGTAGCATATTACAGCCGGCAGACGTCTCCAGAAGAAAGGAATTTTCATGCGTTTGAACTGGAGACTCTGGCCGTGGTGTGCTCGCTGAGAAAATTCAGAGTTTACCTCTTAGGGCAAAGCTTCAAGGTCGTCACTGATTGTAGTGCTTTGCGTTCAACTTTTGCTAAACGCGATTTAATTCCTCGCATTGCACGATGGTGGCTTCTTTTACAAGAATTTCAGTGCACTATCGAGTATAGAGCAGGTATAAAAATGGCACATGTGGACGCACTGTCACGAAATCCCATTCGAAACGACTCTGTGACTGAATCTGACCGATATCCGAGCGTAATGACTATTAGTAGCCAGGACTGGTTACACACACTACAATTAGGAGACTCTGAAATTTGTAGGATTCGCGATATTATCAATTCCGACTTAGATGCAGACGGATTAAAGGCCATCAAAGAAAATTACGTGATCAAAGATGACAGGCTATACAAATGTTTAGATGGAGACCAATCCAACTTACGGTGGGTAGTGCCTAAAGGTGCCAGATGGCAGCTTTGTCGCATGAACCACGATGAAATTGGACATTTTGGTGTGGAGAAAACCTTAGAACGTATTCGAAAAACTTACTGGTTTCCCAAAATGTCCAGGTTCATCAAAAAGTACGTTCAAGCATGCATTGAATGTGCTTACTCCAAAAAGACTAGCACTAGCGGCGGACACCTCCACTCGATAACGAAAATAGAAGTACCTTTCCACACTCTACATGTAGACCATCTAGGTCCTTTTGTTCGGTCAAAGAACGGGAACTCCTATTTATTGGTCATAGTCGACGCATTCACAAAGTTTATTTTTATCCGTCCCGTACGTAATACTAAAACACAAACTGCTGTTAAAGTACTGGAAGACATTTTCTTTATGTTTCGTATTCCGGACCGAATAATTAGTGATCGTGGTACATGTTTCACGTCCTATTCCTTCAAACATTTCGTGACAGATAAGGGGATAAAGCATGTACTGAACGCTGTTGCGAGTCCCAGATCAAATGGACAGGTGGAGCGATATAACCGCACCATCCTTGGCTCCTTAACTGCCCAAAACCTAAATTTTGATGAAAGAGATTGGGACAACAAAATAGGTAGAGTTCAGTGGGGGATGAATAATACTTGTCAGAAAACAACAGGTAAGACACCATCGGAAGTTATGTTTGGGCCGGGCATGAATGCTGAGATAGATCCAAGAATGAATGAAGTAGTTAATGAGGCGCGAGATACTACAGACTTAGTTCAAATTAGGGAATCTGTCAAGGATAAGATAGAGGAGGAGCAGGAGAAACAAAAACGTGCGTATAATAAAAATCGACCCCCTGCTCGAAATTATAGTGAGGGTGATCTTGTCAAAATAACGCGAACTTCATTTGTTAGCAACGGCAAAAGTAATAAACTTATATCTCCGTATGTAGGCCCATATCGAGTTACGGCGGTGCTAGGTAATGATCGGTATAGACTAGCCTCTATTCCTGGGTTGAGCGGGACTAAAAATAAGCGTAAAACTACCGTTGCGGCCGATAGAATGTTACCTTGGGTTCACGTAGCCGCTCTAGACCTTAATGAGGGGAATGATGGGGATGATTTCAATTCAGGCTCTAGTGATACAGATATATAAATACTAAATAAATATATAATTATGATTAGAATACTTTTTGGAATAAGTTTATCCTTATATTTATTTATCATGATATCTTTAGCGTGCGTAATAACGCTAAAGTTGTAATAACTTTAGCGTTATTATTATTAATTACATATTTATGTTATTACATAAATTACATATTTACTGTGTATACCTATGTTAAATTATTATAAAGTATATTCTACATTTATTATGACAAATTATAAAGTCATACTGATTTAAAAATAGATAAGTTTTTCAATATTATTTGGAAATTATTAGATGCAATTTACTTTTGATTTTTGTTTGATGAGATGAGCGCCAATATGTTATTTTGTTATATATTTACAATATTACGAGTATTGTTACTACACTATGTTATGAATAAATGAAACTTTTGATGAGCTTTTGTTTTGGTTTTTATATGTAATGCTTTTCATGAATAAATCGTGTTTAAGAAAAGAAAATAATCAAATGTTCAATATCAATAGTTAAGTTGTTTAATTAAATGATTGATTATTGTCTTAATTGTGTGTGTGTGAGACAGACTTGGAAATATTGAGTTAAATAATATTGAATTGTATGGAAGCTGTTTTTAATTGAAATTATTAAAAGAATAATTGGTATGACAATTTCATTATTCTGTGATAACTTTTCTGAATATATTACTTGTGAGCATTAATTACTTTTGTTAATATGAAGACTTCTGTTCTATGTGTATAATTTATGATTCTATGAGAAGGAGGGTTCATAGAACATTGTTGAATAACACTTGCAAGAAAGAGGGTTTGCAAGTACGTCTTTAGTTAGGGTTCTATGAGAAGGAGGGTTCATAGAACGTTGTTAGCCACGACACTTGCAAGAAGGAGGGTTTGCAAGTATGTCTTTGGTCAGGGTTCTATGAGAAGGAGGGTTCATAGAACATTGTTGAATAACACTTGCAAGAAGGAGGGTTTGCAAGTATGTCTTATTACGGTTCTATGAGAAAGAGGGTTCATAGAATTTTTGTTTTTTTTTTTTTTTTTTTTTTTTGCAAGAAGGAAGGTTTGCAAGCAAGTTGTGTATAAGTTTTACGTATTCATGAAACTGTGTTTATTGAGTACGTTACTAAGATATGAGATTACGTGATAAGACATTATTGTTAAAATGACTCGATATTCCGAATGTTAGGTTTAACATGGTGCATGAGGACATGCACCTCGTCAGGATGGACGAATGTTAGGTTTAGAAAATTTAATAGATAAAATATAATTAATATTTGCATATTTTTAATAAAAATAACATAATTTTATCGATAGTATTTACTGTGAACGTTTCCGAACGAATACGACTCACTTTAACTTCCGGGTTTTGGATATTGACGGGTAATTCGGACATCAAAATGATGGCGGCGGGTCGGGACATCGAGTCATTCTTTTTGCGGCATCGGTCACGAACAGACTTGTGATCAGAAACTGTACCAGTGTTTGGAGTAAATATAAGCGGTTGGATATCCATGTGAGTTTCTAGCTTGTAATATAATTACCTAGTGTAGACTCTTGTTTGTATGTGTTTGGTGGAATATAAGTATTTATGAATCTGTTGGTTTCATTAGACTCTCTTTAATAGTTCCCTTACAAATTGTTGTTTTTATTCTGTCTTAGCAATTTGTCCGTAACTATTAAGTTTCAGAACATTCTTATAGAATAATTGCCTCTTGTAAAAATAGACCATATATTTGAGCTCGTATTATTTAATTTGATAATTTTTTGTAAGTTTAATTGTGTTAAAATTTTACACAAAGACAATTATTTTTAACTGCCTCCCGAATACATCATTTGATTTGCATTAACATAAAAACGATGAATAATTTTTATCAAGCGTGTTACACACATATATTTATATATTTTTACACACATATTGCTAAAGCTTGTCTCATGATACATGCCAAATATTATTATCTCTGGATTTGTTGTTGTGGAGAACTCTGAAAAAATATTAGTATGGAAAATGCAGACATCCCCAAAATCTCCATACAAAACACCAATTTCGTAGGTAAGGACCTAATAGTTGTGATGCTAAAAAGAAATAAATACTTTTACAGATTTTCAAATAAGTGTTAACACATCTGTACGTCCCACCTGATGATGTTTTATCGTCATTCGTCATCAGCCTATATACGTCCCACTGCTGGGTGGGACAGGCCTTCCTCATGGAGAAACACATGAGGAGTATGGGCCGTAACACCACCACGCTGGCCCAATGCGGGTTGGTGGGTAGAAACAGTCACATATGCGACCGGGACCAGCGGCTTAACGTGCCTTCCGAAGCACGGAGGAGCTCGAGATCACAAAGTCTTGGTCACCCATGATCGAAGCCAAAGCGCACTGACCACCACGGCACCGGGCTCCTCATGATGTTTTATATTACGAATTTATTTATGAAAACTGTCAGCCTGCAATAATGAATGATAATAATATTTACTTTGTTTCGTAACATGGCATTATTCAGATTTTTCAACAGACCCTAGTTATTACAGTACGAAAAGCAATCTACTACCCGTACCGTGAGAAGAGGTCAGATGTTGTAAAGAGATGATTAGTGGGCGTCTGTCTCCCTGATTTGTTGGGGTAATAACAAAGGTTCGCAATGGGCGCTAATCTGGTAGATTGTCCCTTGTTTTATGAGCCTGATTATATGACAGCCGGCCTTCATATTCACGTATAAAGGCGAAGATTCTGAGAGAAATAGTGTACTATCCATCTATCTATCCAAAGGTGACCGACGGACATAGTGATCTATCAACGCACAGCCCAAACCACTCGACGGATCGGACTGAAATTTGGCATGCAGGTAGATGTTATGACGTAGGCATCCGCTAAGAAAGGATTTTGATTAATTATACCCCCTAGGAGATAAAATGGGGGATGAAAGTTTGTATGAAACTTTGTCAATTTTAAACCGATCGGGCTGAGACTTTGAGAGAATATTAAAGGGTTCCCGTGGGATAGTTAAAAAACCATAGTAACCGCGGACGAAGTCGTGGGCAACAGCTAGTATATTATAAAGTAACTCTGTCTGTCTGTCTGTCGGTCTCGCTTTCACGCCAAAACTACTAAACCGCTTTAATCTATATTTGGTACAGTGACAGTCTAAAGCCAGAGTAAGAACGTAGGTTCCTTTTTAACCCGGTATTGGAACGGGAATCCGACATGGAAATGAGTTAATGGACTGAAACATTAATGTTTTCAACATTTCAATAAGGTATTATGCCTATTAGGCCTATGTCTGTCTATGTATTAGGCTATTTGGTATTAGGCCTATGTCCAGCAGTGGACGACAATTGGCTGATAGATAGATAGAATAAGGTATTATTGACACTAGAATTCAGAGTTTAACCAAAAGAATAAGGATATAACTATGTTTGTAACTAACAGTCAAGTGGTACCTACTTATCTAAATAAATAATATACCTAATAATTGAGTAAAAAGCATTATTTCTAGTATAGACATTTCGTGAATTTAAATTAAAGGCGATAAAATCATTCGACTTCAGACTCTATCTGAAGACGTTAAGAGGTAAAATGCAACAACTACAACAGCAAATACTAGGTTATTAGCTTTTTTCGTTCACTGGTAATTAGTAATACATATCGTATTAATATTAATTGCTGTTATTTACTATCTTAACTCTGATCAACCTCGAAAATTTTCTCGATTTTGTTATTTTGTAGTCACACGTAAAATTACCTTAATATGAAACCTATTAAAAATACAAGAAAGGTCTCTCAGAAAAAATATTCCAAAAAAACCTTTACTTCATTCCGAACCAATATTTGGTAAACCAATATCTACCTTAAAACGAATGAGAAAAAGCAGAAATTTGCTTACCGAGTCTATTAGGGTGCTTGCACGCCCACGACATTAATTCAAGCAACGCGTGGGGCGCATGTCGTAACGCACATATGGCGTTCAAGTTTAGTAATTCATAAATTGATTTTTCTGAGTTTATTTAAAATGCTTTTAAAAGCGAGTGATGAAACATTTCATGCCTATTTATAATGTTAGATCGATCACGGCTTTCGGTATCGAAAACAAAGCTACCTTCGCCATGGTTAGGCCGTGGATGGGTGACCAAACCTGTGTGATCTCGAACTCCTCCGTGCTTTGGCACGTTAAGCCGTTGGTTCTGATTGCTATTGCAGCCGTTTGTACCCACCGACCCGCATTGGGCCAGTGGTGGTGTGGTTTCATAAGGAAGGCCTGTGCCCAGCAGTGGGACGTGTACATATACATACATCCAATAATCACGACTATAATCCCCTAAGGGTTAGTCAACGACTAGGCAAAAGGACCGCAAAAGCAGTCCACTGCCATAGTCCGCGTTTCACCAAGCAGTGACTGCACATGTGCTCAGCGTGGCAGGTGGTGAGCCCGTCGCCGCTATAAGCTAATGGCCGATTGTGCAGTTCTTAGTCTATTAGTCGCCTTTTACGACACCCAAGGAAAGAGATGGGTTGGTAGGAATTTTTAATGAGCCGCTACCACAGGGCTCTTTACACATTTGTGTTTATTCCCTTATTTTTGATTAAATTCCGTCATTGTATGATTTCTGGTTAAATACTCATTTTACTGAGTATTATTAGACGGTACTAGAAAAGTCGCTAGTATACCTTTATTGGGTAGTATGTCACTTACCTATGAAATTGGTGTTTTGTATGGATATTTTGGGGATGTCTGCATTTTAAATACTAATATTTTATCAGTTTTCTTCACAACGACAAATCCAGAGATAATAATATTTGGCATGTATCATTAGACAAGCTTTAGCAATATGTGTGTGAACACGCTTGATAAAAATTATTAATCGTTTTTATGTTAATGCAATTCAAATGATGTATTCGGGAGGCAGTTAAAAATAATTGTCTTTGTGTCGTATTTTAACACAATTAAACTTACAAAAATTTATCAAATTAAATAATACGAGCTCAAATATATGGTCTATTTTTAGAAGAGGCAATTATTTTATAAGAATGTTCTGAAACTTATTAGTTACGGACAAATTGCTAAGACAGAATAAAAACACCAATTTCATAGGTAAGGACCCAATATTTTCAAAGGCAATTATGAGTATTAGACAAATGTGGCGTATAGAACAATTTGAACAGCAAACTGTTGGTATTAATATCGTTTATCGTACATTTTATGTGTTCCCGATATTTCGGCACAGCTGCATGCGCCATGATCCTGCTTTGATGCGGGAATCTCATTGATTTTGAGCCGGTTTATCGATCATAACATTTGGAAGGTGCTGATATTAAAACAAAGTAGCTATAGCTATGGTTAGCCCTAGTATGGGTGACCAAACTTTCTGCTACAAACATCTCCTTAGCACTGATTGCTTTAGCTATTTTTGTGCCCAGCAGCAATGTGGATTTTAAAGCTTCAAACTGTACTTGTTATTTAAAAAAAATATATATTAAGTATTTAATTTGAATAACGCCTCCCACAAAAATAAAGGACAAATTAACGCCACTATGAACTTTGCATTTAATAATAGAGTAGGACAAAAATTTCAAATCCACCAATTGAGGCTACTGTTCCAATGTGAAAAAAAATATTTTAGTGTTGAATAGCCTATTTATTGAGGAAGGCTGTAGGCTACATAGTAACTTTTCCACGCGGATGAACTCGCGGGAAAAGCTAGTACAATTAAAAAGTAAGGAGTATGGACCGTAACACCACCAGAGTATGGACCGTAACGAAGCACGGAAGAGTTCGAGATCACAATATTTTGGTCGCCCATCCCAGGTCTGACCATGGCGTAGATAACTTTGTTTTCGATCGAGAGCCATGGCGTAAGTAGCATTGTTTTCCATCGAAAGCCTAACCAATACGCCACCGAGCTCTTCAAACATACATGTAACATATTTTCACGCCTCTATCTAATTCTCGAAGGGGCAGGCAGAGAGGCCAATGAACACGAACAAACCTAAATTCTAATATCAATCTTTTTACTAATGACTTCAGATATAACGAAAATTTTTCCTTAATCTTAATAAGATCGATAATCGCCCACTCCTAGTCCAATAACTTCGAATTTGTTATCGGCAATCAAAGAATGGATTTGTCTTATCGGATAATGGCAGTCGTAATATCGTCTCATGAATACTAATTACAATTTCAATGTTTTCAATGTGTTTAGGATCTAGTATCTTAATTGGCCAAACATAGCATTTAAATTCGTCTAGAATTTACTGATGCATAATTAAAGAAAAACTATAAAAAAAAATTTGTTGCGAGCGCTATTTGCGATACATACATATCATCACACCATTTTTCCCAAAAAGGTAGTCATAGGTGATAACTCCCACATTTCGCCAGAAATGTTAAGTCCCCATGTAACAGGTAGCAAGCGATATAATCATAACCACACTAGCACTGGACATGATAAATAAATATCTACAGACATGCATACCTATCAACTAGCCCTATTTTAAGCAACTAATGCTGCTTGTGTTACGGATACTAGATGACCGACAAATATACTAAATAGATATATGCAGATAAATACTCAGAAAATATACAATACATTATAATAGGTCTTTACCTATGAAATTGCGGTTTTGTATGGAGATTTTGGGGAACTCTGCATTTTCTATACTAACATTTTTTCAGTTTTCTTCACAACGACAAATCCAAAGATAATAATATTTGGCATGTATCATTAGACAAGCTTCAGCAATATGTGTGTGAACACGCTTGATAAAAATTATTCATCGTTTTTAAATACACATAATTCTTGTTTGTATCTATGGCCTATGAAAAAATCAGGAGTGCTCATAGATTTCTAACAAAATCAGGAAAGAGTAATTCCTGTCAGTAAGCGGGTTATAAGTAAACTAACCCACATTGCGCCAGCGTCGAGGTGTTACGACCTATACTCCTCATGTGTTTCTTCATGAGGTAGGCCTGTGGCCAGCAGTGGTACTTATATTGGAACGAAACTAATGGGGCGTTTATAAAACTCATCATTTATATATTTTAATTAATATTCGCCACTAATTACATTATGCAATATTAAGATAATATAATTGCCAAATTAAATACTGAAAATTATTTACCGCCAAATTACTAACTAAAATGTTACTTGCTTTAAATAATACTTAGGTATGTGCATTAGTCGATAGTTAATTTATCGATACTGCGGTACTCTTCGAGGATAAAGTTTGTCCGATGGCATTGTTGATAAACTCTCTGATCACAGGAATCCACAGAATCTTTGGAATATTTTGGAAAGTTATACTTGCTCCAACTTTATACTAGCGACAGCAAGGCGCTCGAGTTTACGTAGAATGGTAAGTCGTCTACCTTTTAAAATAAGAATATTTTTTATTTTGTATTATTTGATGCGGATATGTCTTTTTTTTTACATATGACAGGTAAGCTCTTGGCCTTCATCTCACCTGATGGTAAGTGACGATAAGGCCGAAGGTGGAAGCGAGCTTCACCCGTAATCCTCAACAACTGAGAAGCTGGCTATCTTACGTCTGATTGCCGGAACAAAACAATGCTTGTAACATTGTTATTATGGCGACAGATTTAAGACGGTGGTAGCTAGCCAGGCGGGCTCAGACCCACCCACCAACCAAAAAAATAAACAAAATTTAATAATGAAATAAAAACTTTTTTGTGTTGAATATAATAACAGAAATCGCATTTTTACTATCAATTCTTTTTATTAAAAAAGTCTTTACATATAATAAAACTGTTGAGGTTGAATATCTGTACATAAAAGAAATACTTAAAATCAAGTCAGGGGCGAGGGGGGGGGGGATAACAAAAAATTATTTATTTTTTGTTTATCTGTTTGTTTGTTTGTTTATCTTACATAAGATAAGAAAAACCCGTTTCAAATGGTAATTGAAAATAAGTAAGCGGTAAGAGTATCCATTTTCTTTGAATAATACTATTCAACAATAGTTTGATATTACTTATTAATTATATTTAAAAAAATGAAAAATAAAGATGTTTTACTAAAAAAATATACATCAGTCCCATGGACTCATAGAAGGTATTTTCGTTAATAAATTTCAGAATTGAGGGCTTACCACATTTATACAATGAAAAAACTATATCCATAAAACTCAATCACCACTCTATTGATTTACAAATAATGTTATTTATTTTGTATTGTGGGCCGACAGCGATTCTGAGAACGGGCCATCATCGGTGGCGACCTCGATAACGAGTATCGATACTGAGCCTTGGCCTCGATAGATATTGGGTATCCTGCTCATCCCGGGGTTTATTCTTATACGCAATATACGTCCAATATTCATATAACATTGCTGTATTTATAATCAAAAAACATTTTAATACTAGAATTATGTTCTCCCACTGCTGAGAAACATAATAAGTAACATAAATGCCCATGTCCAGCAGTGGGCATAGAGACAAAAAATTTCTTAAGCGCCAAATGTGATTGAATGATGAATACACAAATCTCAAGAATTTATAAATTATTGGTTTGCCTGTTACAAGGAAACAAAAAATCTGGCGAATATGGGTTTAAGTCTCTACCCATCCCTTTGGGAATATAAGCTCAATGTAATGGTCTATACTTGCATACTGTATGGTCTGCTACGAGAGACAGTGTCTGTACTACGAACGTCTACGTTCGCTACGATGCGGTGGTACAATGTAGCTACGAGTGCTACGAGAAAATAAGGCTGCTACGAATTTTCACACTTATATGATAATACGGCCCCGCATGTTTGCTTATTATTATGCTCTTTTTAAAACCGTGATAAAAATACCACGGTTTTTATTCAATATTCACCAATCAATAGATGGCTTTGTCACCTATCTCCATACAAAACCTGAAACTTGAAATTTCGACCTGCAAGTGCTCGTAGAAGTTGGAAGTAGTGACAAGATGCATTGTCACTATTTTCAAAGTTTCCGCCCGATATCTAGTCCAGAAGTGCCTCAAAATTGAGTTACTAAAATTCGACCGGACAAAGAGACAAAAAGACAAACAAGAAAGCGAGTTAATAAAAACGTGGTAAAAAAATTCAATCTATTACATACCGTGCAATATCAAAATAAAATAAAAAATGTATTCACTCTAAATAGTACACTAATCGCTTTAGTTGAGAATCGTGATTATTTCTACGAAAATGTATGAGAATAATTTGATTTTAATATTTCTAGATTGTTAGATATAGCCATTTTACTTCCTTAGCCGGACAGTAAACGATAACACTCGGATATGCTTCCGCTTGTAATTTAGGACACGGCATCGGCATAGCAAACACGCTAATGTACCGAAGACGACATATTGAAAGCAATATTGTTGCCATTTCTTTGGTCGTTGTGGAGGAAATTGGGTAAACCATATGGCTATGAATACGAACAGTTATATTAACGTTTATTACGCTGTATGTTATATGTTACTATATTTTGGATCCGATAGCAAAATTTGGAGACGGTAAACAGTTATATCCCGCTACATAAATAGAAAGAAAAAAAAAAAGACGTGTGGCACTCGGGGACTGCCGCGGTAAAGCTATTGCATAGCATTTTGTATCAACTTATGCAATTATAATTTTATTTATTTATTTTATTTTGGTATAGAGGGGCGTGCTAACTAGGTGAATAATAAGAAGTCCAAATCTTGTAAACACGTAAAAATATATTGATATAAAAAGTCACACACGCTTCCACACTATACACACATTAGAAAGTCAGGATGAAGGAGAACTGTATACACACGCGCAGAGTTATGAGAAGAACGGAAGAGAGAACATAAACACAGAGAAATACATACGACTTAACATCTGTACCTAAATTATTTTTAAACTAACGGATATTAGCTCGAGCCGATGTAGTGCAGACAACAAGAAGATTCTCGACACATGACAGCCGCGCGTCACCGAACTGCTGCGCGCGCCGATGTCAGATGAAACTCTCTGATACACGTGTGAGGTTGTATATAAATAAATACTAATAGATACTTGAAGCAATGTGGAGTGTTATTGTGTGGAGTTTATAACAAATACATATTAATAGAATAAAGTGCGAGTAGGAGAGTAGCCTACATTATTCATGCAGTATTTCTTTTTCCTTGATATTAATTCAAGTTACACTTTTTGAGCGTGGTGACCGATAAGAAAACAAATTATATAAACTGTTGGTAGTTTGCATATACATTATTTCGTTCGGATCACTTATAAGTAAATTAAATCATAAAATAATTATCTAAAATAAATGTTAATAAACTAATTAATAAAATAACAAAACTCATAATAAACAATGTGTAATAGTTAGCTTATAAATAAAACAAAAGTGGCGTCTTTGTTAAAATTAGTTCTTTGTTGTATCACTAGATGGCGCCACCTATCCTTTAAAACGCACTATTGTTTACTCTCATAGACTTATATGGTCAAACCGATGTTAATTAAAATTTGTATTCGCCTTGGACACGGTGTTTCATATTGGTAACCACCTTGGGTTTTAACATGCACGGCCTTCAAGCCACACCTCCTTGCGCATCGGAGTGGGGAGCGTGAGGTTTTTTCGTTACGGAATTTCTGGTCCCCGCGCTCAAGGCCCGCTATGCAATAGCTTAAAAAAATATATTTATTCCCAAATACTATTGCGAAACATATTATTTTAACTATAGCAAACTATTACTTTTACTACTTAATACTGATATATATATTAGTATGTCTTACTCACTCATGTCTTAGTACTCAACCCACGTATATAAAACTAATGGCTGCGACCTGCTCAAATGAAATTCATTAACGTCCACTACATCAATAAAAACAAAACGTGACATGTCGCGCTGCTCTTAAATTGCCTATAAGAGTACCCAAGACGTTTCTGATACATCAAGTCCTTGTATTAAAAAACGATACTTAACTTTGAACACTATGAGAAGAAAGAAAGAAACAAGTATTGTCTACATGAGCGCGATGTTAAGTTGCTGGGATACTGCTTTTTAAAAATGTTTACAAGCATTTTCTAACACCAAGACAGTTACTAACAAATGTTAAAAATTGTTACATTCTGTTATAAATATCAGGTCCTTACCTATGCAATTGGTGTTTTGTATGGAGATTTTGGGGAATTCTGCATTTTCCATACTAACATTTTATCAGTTTTCTTCACAACGACAAATACAGAGATAATAATATTTGGCATGTATCATTAGACAAGCTTTAGTAATATGTGTAATATCACACTTCATAAAAATTATTTATCGTTTTTAAGTGAATGCAAATAAAATGATTTATTCGGGAGGCACTTAAAAAGTGTTGTCTCCGTGTCCAATTTTAACACAATTCAACTTAAACAACTTAAAAACAAATCAAAAGAGCTTAAAAATATAGTCTATTTTTAGACGAAGTAATTATTTTTAGGAATACTCTGAATTTTAATAGTTACAGACAAAATACTAAGGCAGAATAAAAACACCAATTTCATAGGTAAGGACCCAATATAACTGCATATAGTACAATATGTTCTATTTTCACAGACTAAAAAGTTTGTCACGGATAGTCCGTCGTCTGCGCTGCACCTTATGAGTGTAAAAATTCTAGTTCCTTCGCGCTTCCGAAGACACGTTAGTAATTTGATCCGTACTTTATATCCAATAAACGATATTCTATTAATGTACTTCTATGTTGGACTAATATACAGTTCATTGTGAATATCGCTTGCCTCGCATTGTGCCCGGTGCATCGCAACAGACTCGCCATCTGTTACATGGAGAACTAACATATCTGGCGAAATGTGGGTGTTTAACACCTCTGCCTACGTGCCTACACCTTCGGGAAAGGAGGCTTAATGATATGTTATGCTATTATATTCTATTAATATACTATATTTGTCGTTTTACTATTCTACGCATAAAACTACTGGAAAAGCTTATGATGTTGTGATTAGGGGTTCTCTGGAGCGAATAATTCAGAAGAAAGAGAAAACGACTTCACTAAATATCAATGACCTTTTAATACAAAGAAAAATATTTCGACATTTTTTTAAATCATAAAATGACAACTTAAAAATATTCAAATTACATAGACATACAAAAAACCAAAAAGTTTCTATAACATATGTCTTGATACCGCCGCCATACCTTACTTGTGCCAAACGAAATTCAATTCAATTCTTTTCGACGTAAGCTTTTGTAATGCTTGGCAAGGCCTTCACTTCCAGCATCCCGCAGTCTCTCACAAACAACGTTAACATAATCTATGGGGCTTCCACAAGACACAAATCTTAGCGCCATAGAGCGTTGATTTATTTGACAGAGGGTATAAACGCGTACATTGTTATATTAAATTGTAATAAAAGCTTATCCCTTGCCTCATACTGTACCTCACATGGCTCGGCTCGCATTCTGTTACATGAGAGAAGAGGTGTAATGATAAGCATACATGCAGGAACAGTTGTCGGCGATAGCTGAATTAGAATATCAAGGAGGATCTTGATTAAGCTGTAACACTCCTCTAACCTGAAGGTCCACTACAAAATACATACTTCAGCAATTGCGTATGATCCTAAAACGCCCTGATCATTAGCCCATCTTCCACAGAAACACAAATAACTTCTTTATTTTAGTCAAAACCATTTCTATGAAGAATAAAGGTCATCACCCCGATTTTAACACGAAAAAAGCCGCGCATAAAAGCTAGTAACTTAAGAACATTCTTACAAATAACCTTTCAACAATTGGATAATAAATAGGGAGCTTCTCGTGCACTTTCAATCAATCAGTCCGGCTCTCCGGCGAAATGCACCAGAGAACCATTTTGTCTTTTTGTTCAATTCTTCCGACCGACATGCCCTTATAATCACCGTGTCTATCTCTCAAACGTTAAAAAGCTTGAACCTCTGCCAGCGAGCGACTTGCAAATCGTATTATAAGCTTTAAGATCAGCAGCTTAAGGCACAATTTACTATGTAGAACTGTAGAGTTTAATCTGCAAATTATTTTCTATTTTAGGAAGTAAGTAATTAGACCTAACATATGGATGTTTACGTTTCGTCATGCCAAACAATTCCTATTGCCCCTAATTAACACAAATAATTATTTTCTCCTATACCAACACTATTTTTGTAACATTCTTGTTATTTTTCGGGTTTTTATTTTTAAACATTTTCTCGTCTACCGTGTTTAATTTTAATCTCTCTGTAATTTTTATTCTATTTGTATCAACCGCATCACAATTAGTTGCCAGATTATAAAATTTCAAAACATTTTAAACCAGTTCTCGTATGATAAATCGTCAATCGTACTGCTCGTCTTAATTTAGCACCTAGGTCTTCCTTAAGAGGCGTGAAAAGACTGCAGGAAAACATAGCATAGTGTCTGTAAATTCATCTTTGTCTGATGCATTTATTCCGCACTTCACTCTTATAAACATCAGGAACAGAACAAGACAGGTGACGAGAGCAGCCATTATGTTAATATTATGCTTCTTAAGCTAAGTCTTAGGGCCTGTTTCACAATCGACTGGTAAGTTCTGAATAGCTTACTTGGCAGATCATTTGACAGTTATAATATGAAATTTATATCAATTGAACTGCCAAGTAAGCTATTCAGAACTTACCCGTCGATTGTGAAACAGGCCCTAGTCTAAGGTTGATTCTGTGTCACGAGTGTCATTAATAAATTATTTTCTTTCGCTAGGGAGTTACGATCCTCACTACTGAGACTTCTTTATCGAAGAAGAATGATCATCATGTAAGACGGCGTAATTTGTCCAGTCGCAAAAAATGAGAATTAAAAAAGCTAACTACTCACGACGGTGGTATGCCGCCAACGAAGACATCCGAGTTGGAAGTGAACTTGCCGAAGGCGAACTCCTTGCCGCGGGAGGTTTTGCTTTGAGTCACGCCATCCACCATGAGGGACGTGTGCTCGTCTCTTCTTGCCACCTGTGCAGATTAATTGTAAGTTCCAGTTAGCCTATCATCATTGGCCTATGTACATCTCACTGCTGGCCAAAAGCTATGTAAGAAATAAATGTAATAAGTCACGTTCCCTATAACATGTATTCTTCTTTTTTGTCCCTGTTCCCAATTCTATTTGGGGTCGGCGCAACATGTCTTCTTTTTCCGCTCTCTTCTGTTACTCGTCAAGTCAACGCTCACTCCCATCCTCATACCATCATTCACACAATCCATCTATCCTTCCACATCCATCCTTTCCATCCTCTTTCACATCTATTAACTACCCAAATTAGGCAGCTTGTGCCGCTTGTGTAGATGCTAAGAGGATAGACATGGGTATGGGTGTTATTTAAACGATCAGCAAATATTCGAATTTTGGTGTGCTAAAATAACTAATTGGGCAGCAATTTATGGGTAGTAGATATTTCTGATTGGTCAGTAAAATAACTAAATGGGCAGCAACTCAAATGTTTTCACTAATCCTAAATTGTTTAATATTTGTTATTATTGTTTACTCACTTTCTTGTTTGTCTTTTTGTCTCTTTGTTTGTCTGGTTGGATGTTTGTAAATATGGGAATAGTTCGGGCTGAATCTTTGCTGACAATACAACTTGCAACTACTTTCTACGACCACTGGTCGAAATTTCAACAAATTTCTGGTTTTGTCCATTGATTGGTGTTAAGTCACCACACGGCGCACAGCGCGATCTATTCATTGGTGTCCACGAGGCCGAATGAGGGGTCACTCAAAACGTAAATCAAAACGCACACGACAGCACAGCAGAGTCATTTTAGTGATCTTGCTCACTAAAATGACTCTGCTGTGGTGTCCCACACAACCTCGATTTCCGATTATTATAAAAAATATATTTATGTAATTTAATGATAATCTACTTTGAAGAGACTGTAGGACATAGCATATCCAAGATAGGAAAACATAATGAAAATTATTGCAACGCATTTTTGTCTTCTAGGTAATCATTAACTGTATTAGTCTACCTTTAGTCATTAATGTTTTGAATCTGTGCAAAGTCAGTTCTACAATTTCACTAGGGTTACTATCTTATCTTGTTATAGTAGCGTTTACTAAGGCCCATTATTAAACTATTGATTTCTGCAGCCTGTAGGACGGCAGAAGAAGCTTTCCCTTCTTTCTTGTATGACGTTTTGTAGCTGTTCTTTAAAAGAGAACCAATATTACTTCTCACAAAAAGGATGCATTTGTAAATATACTGGGAAGTTACTGTCTAAATATTGGGTCCTTACGTATGAAATTCTGTCTTAGCAATTTGTCCGTAACTATTAAGTTTCAGAACATTCTTATAAAATAATTGCCAATAATATATGGGTTAATAGACCATATATTTGAGCTCGCATTATTTAATTTGATAATTTTTTGTAAGTTTAATGGGGATTGTCTCATTAATTGTGTTAAAATTAGACACAAAGACAATTATTTTTAAATGCCTCCCGAATACATAATTTGATTTGCATTAACATAAAAACGATGAATAATTTTTATCAAGCGTGTTCACACAAATATTGCTAAAGCTTGTCTAATGATACTACCAAATATTATTATCTCTGGATTGGTCGTTGTGAAGAAAACTGATAAAATGTTAGTATGTAAAATCCAGACATCCCCAAAATCTCCATATAAAACATCAATTTCATAGGTAAGGACCTAATATTAGTTTATTTGAAAATATTTTTAAGTGAAGTACCCGCTTTTAGATAATAAATTGAGCTAATAGCTCGTTTTTGCAAAATGAAAATATATTTTATCTGCCTCTTACCCCATAAAATAATTCCTTTCGACATAACGCTGTGAAAATAATACTATTCTGGCAGTTTCCTCATCTGTGAGTTGCCTTTTTTTCTAACAGCATATAATGTTTATATATAATTATTGCTGCCCAAATAATTATTTTGCAGCTCTACTAATTATGTTGCTGCCCAACTAATATTCTACTGACCAAATAATTATTTTGTCGGCCAAATCTTTAAATTGCTGACAAAATATTCGTTTGCTACCCAAATGATTTTGGGTCTGACTTTGTTTTGCTGATCAAATAATTAAATGGCTGCCCAATCAATCACATAATATTTGCTCCAGCCAGGAATTGAACCTAGAACTTTTGGAAATGGCGACGCCTGAAACCGGCATATAACCAAGAGATCTAAGAATGTTTCACCTCATTTCAGCCATAGGTAACTGTTTGATACGAACTTATTTAGACAAAAGTTTGTATAAATTACAGATCCTGACTGGGACGCGAACCCAGGATCTCTTAATTAACATCCAAAGTCACCACACAACCAATCAGACTTTTATATAAGTTTGTAAGATTCAAAAAAAGTTTGTTGCACGATAGCAAAGCTCACCTGAACTTTATGCCAATGTCCATCATTCAAGTTACTTCCAACGGTTATAATCTGCGCGCCGCCACCAAGGTTATACCTTAGCCTTAGCGCTCCATTCACCAGTTTCAGTTCAAAGAAGTCGTAAGTGCCTCCGTCATCAGTATACAATACCAGACCGTTTTGCTGGTCGGTTTTGAACTCCAATTCCAACGTGCCATTCAAGCCCGCGTTCCATTTTCGAAACTGGGAATACGGGTTCTGCTTGTCGAGGACAAACGCGAAGTTCCTGTTGAAGGTTAGAGACAGGAGACAGAGCAGCACGTAGCGCATGGTTGCGACCTCGTCCGAGGACATGGCGTTAGAACGGGATGCCTATACGCCTGACGGGTTACACCTTTTCCGTTTCATTTCTCGAACTGTAACAAAATTAGAGGGGTCATTACGGTCACCTTAGTAAAGGATGTCACAGACATCTTGTAACATTACAAAATAATTTATCTACAGCAATACATATACTACAGCAATATAAAAATTATCAGTCTTTTAAAATAACAAAATGGTAAGTACTGTCGAGGACGCTTGTGGGCAACTTGTTGAGTTCTTTACCATCGTTTTTTTTTCAAGTTATGTTGCCGATACTAAGGCTACTCTTTTATAGATCCTTTTTGATGAATATAATTATTTATACTTTTTAAAGATTTTGCTTTTTGACGTTTTGATTATACTTCTATTTTCCAGTTTTTTTACTTTCTCTTAACTTTATCTTCATCAGTCTTCCTTCAAGTCTTTCTTATCTTCAACAAGTAAATAGTTAGAAACTGAATTATAGAATGAAACAGATTGTTAAATCTTTTCTTTACCTTCTTACTCTAATAAATGTTATAAAAAAAGAATCTTTACAGGTCTTCCGCGGTCATCCTCAACTATACCAAAATGTTGAAAGAAAAACAATAACCTAAATGTGTAATTGTAAGTCATAGTTGAATAGAATTTGTGGAAAGCAGAGTTCTTTTTCCATTTTGTTCATAATAATAAGATAAGACCGTGATAAAACCCTTCGGAGATATAGGTACATACAAGACGCTACAATGAAAATGTGGGGTGCGGGAAGGGATATGCCGCACCCTCAGCGAAAAAGGAAAGATCTTCCGCCGAGCCAGGTGTACGCTCGGGGACCGCGGTCCGACTGTTATTCGTCGGAACTTGTACTTTATATTAATCTGTTTAAGAAACTCTGCCACCGTGATTCAGGCTTGCTAATCTTCTATATACCTTATTGCTGTGGCCAGTAGGTCTAATATCAATTTGACTCCAATGGTATTATTCACTATCGTACTTTTCGCTGATCAACCATTTCTCGGTTACTTGATACCGTAGCGCGCTATGACGTTGCCGCTACAAATTTATACGCTACAAAAGTCATGTATTGAAAAAGAGCCTAAGAGCAAAAATTCCAATCCCCACCTGCAACATTTCACAAATTCTTCATCTAAATAGAAACCCAAATGATTCTAATATAAGCATCATTATAGTTTAAATCTCCGGATCCAAGGTCGCTCAGTTCCGGCCTAGTTTTTGCCGGCAGTTGCAAATCTTTTGTCCCAATGAGTAGCATTTACCTGGGCCGTCTGCGCTGGATGGTTGCCATTAATTTTCTATGTGCATAGTTTTTCATCCATACCCTCATCGGTACAGAAAAGGTGACCGGAGTTTTGCTGTCTGTATTAGTTGTAATGCTTAGAAGTCATGTCTGGATTTTTAATAAATCGGTCAATCAATCAGTTAATTTGTATGAAAAGTGGTACATATTATTTATTTATAAAGAATCAATTTAACGTCAATGTACAATTATCATTATCACAGTCGTCATTACCACAATACATATAACCATTTATTTATTGAAATAATTATTACCATAATAAAAATTAAACAAAAATTTATAATATTCAACATATCTATATCAAATCAATATCTAAATACTCATAGCAAGTGATGTAATTGAAAGTGGTCAAAATTTCAAAAATATTTTTGTTTTAACCATCTTCTAAGATACATTTTCAATGAAAAAGATCCTTAATTTTTGAGTACATTGTTGTTTAGAAAGAAAACTATAAAAATAATACCTTCAAGGCGCACGTCAGGTTTCATTTTACGGAAATTTACATCATAATAAGTACATAATGGAATAGTCAACTTATTTTAATGGTAATTTTATTGGTTGTATTTAACAAACCATTCTAAGTGTATTGAATAAATTACTCAGGGTAAGTTTTATGATGCATAGAAGTTACCTCAATAATTAAAATCTAAACCAATAGCGTCAATGGAAACGGCAAAATGCAAGATGTCAGTTGTTTTGATTGTTAAATGTCGCGATGAAAATTCGAAGCAATATAGAAACTGTGCGCCAGACACCATTTTACTAATCAAACAAGACAATTTAACCACGTCGTGTTTTGGTTAAATGGTATATGACTATTTAACTTTAGTTATATTAGGTCCTTACCTATGAAATTGGTGTTTTGTATGGAGATTTTGGGGATGTCTGCATTTTACATACTAACATTTTATCAGTTTTCTTCACAACGACAAATCCAGAGATAATAATATTTGGCATGTATCATTAGACAAGCTTTAGCAATATGTGTGTGAACACGCTTGATAAAAATAATTCATCGTTTTTATGTTAATGCAAATCAATTGATGTATTCGGGAGGCAGTTAAAATTAATTGTCTTTGTGTCTAATTTTAACACAATTAAACTTACAAAAAATTTTCAAATTAAATAATACAAGCTAATATATGGTCTATTTTTAGAAGAAGCAATTATTTTATAAGAATGTTCTGAAACTTAATAGTTACGGACAAATTGCTAAGACAGAATCAAAACAACAATTTCATAGGTAAGGACCCAATATTTGACAATTCGACTTTCGGACAAGGCATATCACGACATCATACGTTTTCGCAATTGGTCCATATTTTAACCTACTGGTCAACATGACCACGGATCAAAAAATCCTTAGAGTTTTACAGAGTAGTATAGTCTCTAGTCATTCGACCGATGCTAAGGTAGTGTAATTTATAGAATACAATAAAAGCTTGTAGTTTAAAAACAGGTAGCATTTTTTGGGTCCATCCTCAGCCTGCGTCCCACTGCTGGGCACAGGTCTCCATGAGGAATCCCACAGGGCTTCCCCATGGAGAAACACATAAGGAGTATGGGCCGTAATTCCACCACGCTTGTCCAATACGGGTTATATGAGACCTAATAACGTATGTACGGGCCCTAGCTAACCCGCACTAGTATGTCAAGATTATGTTGTCAGAAGTCACGTGACGATCTACTAAAGACCAACAAAATGTCAATATACAATGAATGCCTTTAATGCACTGTCTAATACATGCGAGTTTGTCATGAGTAAAAGTAAGTCAAGTTATTGTGCACTACCACAACGATGCGGACATTGTCAACTTATTAAAAAATAATTATTGGGTCCTTACCTATGAAATTGGTGTTTTTTTTCTCTCTTAGTATTTTGTCTCTAACTATTAAGATTCAGAGTATTCCTAAAAAATAATTACCTCGTCTAAAAATAGACTATATTTTTGAGCTCTTGTGATTTGTTTTGATAATTTGTTGTAAGTTTAATTGTGTTAAAATTGGACACGGAGACAACTCCTTTTAAGCGCCTACCGAATACATCATTTTATTTGCATTCACTTAAAAACGATAAATAATTTTTATGAAGTGTGATATAAAACATATTATTAAAGCTTGTCTTATGATAGATGTCAAATATTATTATCTTTAGATTTGTCGTTGCGAAGAAAACTGTAAAATTTTTAGTATGTAAAATGCAGAATTCCCCAAAATCTCCATACAAAACACCAATTTCATAGGTAAGGACCTAATATAATAAAAATGGGTTGTACAACGTTAAAATTTAAGTCTCGGGTTATGGGCGTGAGGCATTAGGCACCTTTGTTTTAAGAAAAAGCTCAGCAAATAAGTCATCACTTACTGGTGGTAAACATGAGTGCCTATGCGAAGGTGTCTAGTGAAACAATGCGAAACAATGATGATTAGCAACAAATGAGGAACATCTATGCATGCGCACTAAAAACAATTATTTATAGTGTATACACAGGTTTTAAAATTTTTCAAAATCCCTGATAGGTATTCCAAATGTTAACTTTCTCCGTAAAGTCCAATTTGGGCTTCATGCGGCCATCTTTTCGGCGTTACGAGCTAAAAGAGCCCAGTCAGGCATGCAACTTCAGAGCTTGGCACCGCCCCAACCGGTTTTTACCGGTCTATCAGTTTTTTCCGGTACTCTCACATTTACCGGTAAATCCAGTCAAACATCCGAGACCACTATTACCAAATAATGGTCTCGGATGTTTACTGGAAACTTAACTTAACTTAACTTGTTTTGCATGATAGTGATATTTTTATTAACAGTCTTTTGTTTATTAGAAAGAAAGAAAGAAAGAAAAACATTTATTGACCACAGGCACAAGCAAGACGCAAAATACACAAACAATCACATATAAGGTCAACTAGGACCCGACCTCAGCACATGCTGCATCAGGCGAAGCTGATACAGCGCTGGTATTCTGGCCGGGCCTACATACATACATAATATTATACAAAATAAAAAATACACTTAAATTCACAATACAGTACAACAGAAACAACAAATAGAACAAATATATTAATAAATAGAACACAAAAGAAAAACAAATTATGAATATTAATTATATAAAAAAAAAAGAAAAAACAAAAAAAGTGAGTGAAATGCATTACACTAGTATTTCAATGCAAACTACTAAAGAAAAAAAAAAAAATTCCACTGTTAACGTGTGGCTCAAAAGGTCCTGCAACCAGAGCCGTAAAACTGAATATAAAAAAAAACTCTCTAACCTATGTTACGTCAATGCCACGTATACATAGGTACTTAAAAACTTGTATAATACTCTATAATTAAGATGCGCATGAGCCCTTTGTGACTATTCACTTTATTGCACCAAGTACAAGAATTACAGACAATTTGACGACCTCCGTGGTCGAGTGGTCTGTACGCCGGTCTCAAGGCGCCGCCATCTCGAGAGGTCCTGGGTTCGAACCCAGGACCTCTCCCCAGTGGAGGCAAGTGTTTGGGTGATGAATTTTCAGACATTTGTTCTCCAGTCTTGGATGTTCATTATATATGTATAATATTATGTATATTCTGAAGAATTATGTGTATTCATCTATTAAATATATTTGTCCGTCATCTAGTATCCGTAACACAAGCAGCACTTAGTTGCTTAAAATGGGACTAGTTGATAGGTGTGAATGTCTGAGGATATTTATAATTTATTATTATTATTAATTTACGAGATAGGGGGCAATCGAGCAGAGAGAAGGATCACCTAATTGGTAGTGGACTGCTTTTGCGGTGCCTTTGCCTAGTCTCTGACTAACCCTTGGGGGATGATAGTCGTGATTATATGTATATATGTAAGTAGCTGCAAAGTACATATAAAATCATATGTGAGCTTAACACCCAAAAAGTAGTTTCACTTTATTTACATGGTCCTTCAAGCCGGAAAGACAATAATTTTCTATAGAAATTAGACGTTGAGTTTGCTACTCTAGTTCTAGAACTAGTATTCTAGCGTGGCGGTCAGACAGTATAAATCACAAAGTAACACTTCATATAAAACTTAGTTCTCCGGGGAATACCTCACAATGTATAAAAGGGACTATATGCCTTGTATATGCCGGCTAATTGAGTAAGCAGACCGCTACCGTGGAAGTAATGTAATATTTAGATACCTTGGACCCTTTACGTATACGTGTATTGGGTAACATACTCGTAGCTTTTTGATGATTTCTTGAACCTTGTCCACAGTAGATGCAGGGGAATAAGCAGCGATAGCCAAGAGGTATAAAGGTCCTAGTCATAGGACGTCATCGGTTCCATCCCCGCCAACTTCAGCCCCGCGCCTTTCACATTGGTTCTCATAATACCCAATAACTTTGCTAGATGAATACCAGTAAGTACCCTTTTCGCGCAAGACAAAAGTGCAAGTCCAACAAACACAAACATAATTACGGTGAAATCTGAACTGAAATTCTTTGCACTGACCTTATTAAACCATTAGATTTTTGATTCAGTATTGAATTAAAGGAGATGGCTAAACGACGGCCCTTAACATATATAAATATATCATACTACCTCGTAATTTTTATATATCCTAAAACTTGCGTTAAAAAAATTTAAGTTTTTTACTTTTTTTCATATTTTTCGGTTGACGGTGTTGCCCAAAGAGTATACAATAACTTCGTTTACAAACAAAGGAAATATAGTCAATTAAATCATAAATATACACAAATTATCGACAAATTGTACGAAACAAAACGAGTTAAACTTTTTGTTTTATCAGATTAAATAATTCAATGACCATCAGTAAATTTTCTGTAAATAAATGTTTAATTATAATATTCATCGACGAAAACATTCAAAAAACATTTTAATCACTCAATATTATCGATTTTATTACACTGTGAGTTTGTTCTCAAACCACTTAAAAAAAAACAAATGTCAGCTGTCACTTTTGTTAACTTAACGGAATTTTTGGCGCCATACAACTATGGTGGGTGTGATTTTTATTTCATTGATTGTAATATTGTTTCGGAGGGGATCTTGTTGCGTAAAATCTGTGTAGTTTCGCGTAGTTAGTGTCTGTGTTAATATGGAGGATTATTAAAATAAGTGATGTGAAAAACGATGGGATTTTTATCGTGGTAATCACACAGTGTCTGCCACCGATCGGTGACGCCGAAATCTCCCAAAATGCATTGAAGTGCATTACACTAGCATTTCAATGTAATTATACTGAAGACATAGTTACAAAAGACATGGCTGTTATGGCCAGATCCCTTTGCCGTCCCTTTATAGGTAGAATTATACCAAAAAAAAATTAAGTAGGTACCTACATATACCTAGGAACTTTTTATGTGAAGAAACTTTTTATGTGCCATTTACTAATTTTCAGGTACTCAGCATTACATGTAACTCCATCCAACATTATACATTACTAGGGCCCATACAAAATTTAGCCATACTCTTGCTTAACTGAGCTACCACTGAGTTCAATCCCTGATCTATTTACTACCACTGAGTTTGAATTAAAATTTAAGTACAGTTAAGTACACATTTCATAACAAGCCTTTGATGCCGTGCTTAGACCTGAAATGTTTATTTATTCATCTAGCTTTCAACAAGTAAGTAGTTACATTAATTTGAATAAACAAAATTGCCCTTTCCCTATATTTCGTAAATTGAGAAACGAAATTGTATCGCTTAAATATTCAAAATTCCAAATGACAAATCTTTTCATCCCACATCAGATTACACCTACTGAATATATAAGCGAAAATTTTGATTTATATTGGCCGTGTTTCGGCAAAAAGGATATATTTTCATATTCAACGAATCGCAGGGTACCTAACAAAGTCCCCAGCTAATCCTCTAAGCCTGTTGGGCTAACTTGATCCCTAAACTTACGAACCATATTCAGGCAGTTGAAATTCTATGCTAATTTTCGAATGTACGGAAATAAATTTTGAAGAAACGAAGCTATATGAGATCGTAAAGTCTACAGCACGTCAAATTGTACAAAACTGTGAAGTAGGTAGATTTTCTTATATTTTTAGGATTTACAGTGCAGAGAAACTTTTAGAGTAGACATAAATATATTACTCACAATAATTAAATTATAAATAAAATAATAGATTCAAAAACTTTTAAAATTTTTAGATGCTTTACCTCTACCGGAACTCGAACCAAAGACTCAAAACCAATGAATGGGGGAGCGTCCGTTGTGATGCATTAACAAGGCTACGCGAGTCACTGATATCGATTCATCATGGTGTATAAGATTGCTCCATTTCCATCATCACTCAAACATAATAGTTACAATTTTCTAAGATGTTCAAGTGAAGATGTATAATATAATATGTACATATAATAGTTATACCTACCAAGTAATTTGGTATAAAACTGATTTGTTTGTAGGTTTCTTATACTCAATACATTTTTACAGAATGTCGGACATAGTATTTCTTTATTTGCAATATAATATAGGTATTTTATTTATTTCTTGAAACTAATATTATATGATGGCGTTTGTTTTTTTTTATATTTTCACCAATAAAAATACAAAGAGCAAAAACAAAACGCAACCAATATTGATTATCTGCCGCTGGCGGCCATGTTGGATTGACGTCCGCGCTTGTCAGTCAGCTGTCAGCTGTCTGCGGTGAAAGGTGCGGTTATTGTTTTGCTGAGACGTTTGCCTTTATCTACTCAATTGCTCATTTAAATATTTCTAGGGAATATTTCTTTGATTGTGGCCTCGTCTACATTTAGATTAAGTGATAGATTGTCAAATGAAGAAACTACGGAAGTTCATTGTAAAAAAGGCGTTCCAGGAATATCTTCCAGACGTAAAAGACTTCGAAATAGTCAAAGAACCTATTGCACCCCTCAAAACTGGTCAGTTCCTCGTCAAAGCGATGTACATCAGCGTTGATCCTTACATGCGCTCTTTCGCCGATGGACTTGAGGTGCCTTACGACCAATTCGGCTTTCAGATTGGCAAAGTAGTTGAAAGCAAGAGTTCTGAATATCCTGTGGACAGTTATGTAGTGTCACATGCCGGTTGGCGAAGCCACGCTGTGCTAGACAACGCTGGTGACGAAATGTTTGGCATGAGACCGTATATGCCTGAAGTTGGAAACTTGCCACCGTCTTTGTTCGTCGGAGCCCTCGGCATGCCAGGAATCACAGCTTATTTGGGATTGCTGGAGATCTGTAAGCCTAAACACGGGGAGGTAATCTGCGTAACTAGCGCGGCCGGCGCCGTTGGCTCTCTCGTGGGACAAATAGCTAAGATCAAGGGCTGTGTAGTCATTGGATTTACGGGGACGGACGAGAAAGTCAGAATTGTAAAGCAAGAGCTCGGTTTCCACTACGCTTTCAACTACAAAACCGTTACCGACATCAAAGAGAATATAATGGCGATAGCTCCGGACGGAATCGATATATATTTCGATAACGTCGGAGGGCCATTGGCGGCGTCGATAATGCAATGCATGAGGGAGCACGGGCGAGTCGCCGTCTGCGGGGCTATTAGCACTTACGGGCAAGAGGTGCCACGCAAAAAGAAACCTAATACCCGCGTGTCGGTCAACATCGAAGCCTTTAGCTTTACGCAGTGGGAATGGTGTAAGCAGACTTTTGCAATACAAGAATTGAAGGAATGGATCCAAAATGGCTCTGTAAAAGCAAAAGAAACCATAGCTAATGGGTTTGAAGAGCTGCCAGTAACATTAATAGCGATGTTGCAAGGGAGAAACATTGGGAAGGCCGTTGTGAAAGTTTAGATCTTATCTCCTTGACCTTAAGTTTAAATTACCTAAGTTAGGTGTATAACCTATATTTTAATAAAATTTTACAACCATTCCGAAGTTCGTATATTTATTTCCCTCTGGGTAACTCGTCTTTTTGTTCTATGAGAGTGAGTGGGAGCCTCGTGGAAGAATTTCCATTGTAAGCTAAATAATTTATTATCAGAGATCAACAATTGCCTTTGAGTTGATGTTATCTAAGTAACAAAGTTCTGTGTAAAATATAACGCTTATAAATACTGAACTTGAGTAATTTTGTTAACGATCGGTTTGTTTAGGAAATTTCTAAAATTACATACATTTATCCCTCAATAAGGTATAAAGAACAAAACGGTCCGTAAATCACGCGCGTAACTATACTGTACGCTAGTGTATAGATATTAGTGCATCGTTATTTACCATTTTACGTACCAACCCGTATTGGGCCAGCGTGGTGGTGTTACGGCCCATATTCCTAATGTGTTTGTTTCCATGAGGAAGGCCTGTGCCCAGCAGTGGGACGTTCATAGGCTGAGGACATAACAATTCACATTCTAGTGCAAGGGTGTTGTGTGGAACACCTTCGATTGAAATGCAAGCACACAAATACGATTACTATATCTTTGAATACGATACATTGTATTCGAGTTCAAAAAATGACTCTTATTGGAAGGGAATAAAGACTGGTCCATTCCAAATGTTCAAAAATGTGTATATTTTTGAATTCGACTGTACAATGCATCAAGAGAAATGTTTAAAATTATTCAAACATACATACGAAACGTATTAGGGACTCCGGGAGCTCATATATATCACCTAAATGGCCCGAGATACTATCTAGATGACCTGTGGCCCTGTGTGGCCCAATTCGGGGCACCTATAATGTGAGAAATTCGGAACAAGTGCTATTGTTAAGCTAAAATGACTTCTATTTATACGAATCTAAGGTTGATAGCTACACTGACTGCACTCAGGATGTTGTGTCGCTATTTTATATCATAATTTTCTGTATGCTCAAGAAAATTCTAGATAGGTATTAAAGGCTAAAGTAAAATTTCTTGGTACTTGCTACAGTGTGGCATTCCAAGCAATTTACTTCTAACCCCCAGCGTATAGTAGGAGCTATATATAGTCGTATTGTCTCAGTGAGTGTGTGAGAGCCGTGTGGTAGCGGCTCTTTAAAAGCATACTACTAACCCATCTCTTCCCTTGGGTGTCGTAAAAGGCGACTAATGGACTTGGAACTGCACAACCCTCCAATAGCTTACAGCGGCGACAGGCTCGCCACCTGTCACGCTGAGTGCAGTGACTACTTGATAAAGCGTGGACTATATGGCAATGGACTGCTTTTGCGGCGCTTTTGCCTAGTCTCTGACTAACCCTTAGGGGATAACAGTCGTGATTATATGTATGCATGGGTCTGTGTGTCTATGTATCTGTGTGTCTCGAAGCATCGTATATAGTCATAAACGAATAGAACATACAATTAATTTTTCCAATTAATATCTTTTTTTATACATACATACATTATCCCCTAAGGGTTAGTCGAAGGCACCGCAAGAGTAGTCCATTGCAATAGTCCGCGCTTCAACAAGCAGTGACTGCACTCAGCGAGACAGGTGGTTAAGCTATTGGATGGTTGTGCAGTTCTAAGTCCATTAGTCACCTTTTACGACACCCAAGGGAAGATACGGGTTAGTAGTATTCTTTTAAAGAGCCGCTACCACTCGACCCTAAAATCCTACGACTAAAATCTGTAATGGAGTTCATTAACGACTGAATAATTTTTCTAAGTCTTATTTAATTTTTCTAAGGCAAACCATTGTGGAACCTTTAAATTCATCAAATTCGTAGTTAGTAAAATTCCTACAAAATGTTGTTTTTTGAGACAAATTAAATGTTCAAATTCTAAGCTCATCCTCCGAGATATAAAAATAAGCAATAATTCTGAACATCTTCATTATTTCTCTGAGTTAATTAAAGATGTAAGTCCTAATAAACAGATAATGTTTTGTAAAGAATACTTTTGTTTTCTTAACTTTTTTCCTCTATTGTGTTTCTCGGACAATTAAAATGCCTTGTACTAATTTGTCTGTAATAACTTGTTACTTAAGGTACATTGTCGAAGTTCTTCAGGGGTTTAGTAAAACTAAAATTATTTATAATTTAAGTATTAAACAAAAAATTATCAAAATTCAGTAACTGAAGGAATCTGCGATAGCAATTTAGATGGCATGAACCTAATTTCTTGTCATATCATCACTCCGGGGGTACAGGGGTGATGATATGATAAGAAATTAGGTTCAAGGTTAAGCAGAGGTTAACGCCCACATTTCATCTAATATGTTTAAGTCCAACTGGGGATTAGCCTGTTGCCATGCACCGGACACAGTGTAAAGCAAACTGTACTTAAGTGTTATTCAAAGTCAGTCAGTGGTACAGGCGGTGTGGATCGATCTGCCCCACTCCCCGCATAATTGATTTTGGCATAAAATTTTATTTATAATTTACGAATATATTTACGCATAATTACAAATGACATATCTTATGGCATAAGTAACTATTCGCATAAAAATTTTGAAATAATTATCAATAAAAACTATTGTTGAGAGCTCGGTTCAACCGTGGTTCAACCTAACACTCCTCCCCGCTTCACTCGTCGTCGTATCTAATCGAGTTTATATTATGCCGTAAACCATCATGCGGAATAATATTATGGATAACATTAGTCTAAATTATAATTATTCGATATAAATATTGTGCCAAAAGAAAATTATGCTTAAATTATATTATGCCAAATTCATATGTCAAAGTATATTTATGAGTTAAAAACATTATGCCAAAAAAAAGGTCCCTCGCCCTAAACAAGAACGTATTTACCACAAACAAATCATAGTGGAAAACGTTATGGCCCGTTCACACTCCACGAGGCGACATGAGGATACGAGAGTATGAATGAACTGAACACTCTAATGGCGGAGACCATACACGGCCGATTCTTGGCCGTGTACACTTCCGGCAGCTAAAGCATTTTTATATTAGTCGAACCGAAATTTAGTCGAATCCGCCCTTAGTAGAATATGTGTATTCAACTTAGGGCGAATTCGACCAAATTGAGATTAGTAACACGGGAATAGTAATACCAAACTGAGCTGAAACGATTGGTCGAATCTGCCTTATGTCAAACGAGACATTGACACATTCGTGCGCGAAAAACTGCGTACTCCGGTAAAATAATATTACTCGCGTGTAGCCAAACTTGAAAAAACTAGGATAGCTAATCGGCTCCGCCCTTAGGGCAGATTCGACCAATCGTGGGAACTCAGTTTGGTATTACTATTCCCGTGTTACTAATCTCAATTTGGTCAAATTCGCCCTTAAATAATTAATTAATTAACATACAGTTTAATTAATGTCAACAAGATGAATCAGTACAGCTATAAACAGATACAATCTAGATGGCTTACACTGCATAGTCGGAACAATAATAATAATGGCGCACGCTGTGATGTTGTTATGATAATCCGAGCTGTTAGCATACTCACAGGAATATGCGAAAATCTACCTTATGTCTTCAATAATACAGCTCAATTATCTAACCAGACCTGAGGCCGTATTTTGAAACTCCGTTCAATTTGGACGTATCCATCGCTAAATTATGAAAGCTGATATTTTGTGAAGTTTATTGTGGTATCAAAAATCAGTAATCTACCGTCATTGCTTGACCCACTTTCTACTGGACACAGGCCTTCTATTAAGTAAGGGCCATAACAACGCTATACCAATGCAAATTCGGATATGGAAGAACTTCTGACAATAGTTAATTTTTAGAAAGATAAGATGAGGAAGGATAAATACCACAAAAGAAAAAGAATACTTAAAATAGATGTGGATCATCATCTTCAACCTATGCTCGTCCACTGCTGGACATAGGCCTCCCCTAATGCACGCCACCGCTCTACGAATACCGTCATCCAATGTTGTCACAGAGCGTTCCACACCTATAGATAAAGATTTACCATCAGAACTGTCAAAATTAATAAATATCTAGTCAATCATGTAGTTCCATCTGCTAGTTATTAATATTATAATACATTAACACCCATGACTCAAATACAAATGCTCGTTCATCAACCGACCCTTTGGGTGCCATCTTGCGACCCTTGTACACACACAGCCAACGAGTTCCTATCATCGAATGGAAATGTTTTTATTAAGCTTCGAATGGTATTAATGTGTCTAGCAAACGCTGACTAAGCCGTGCATCCTACCAAAGTTACGTCATCAATTCCCAAATTGACACAGAGTAATTAAGCTAAAACGATGGGATGTCGACAAAACAAGAAGATATCTATTTTTTGTATACATTCAATCGTGTATCATCACTCTGTGGAAATCTGAATTAATGATGCGGCCACAGTGTGGGATTAACACATACTTTTATACTGTTACAATAAAGATAACTCTTTAGTAAGCTGTTAAGTCAAAGATCCGGTGTTAGCAGAGATTATTCAACGGAAGAGTAATATATTCAAGGCAGATGTGAACTGAAAAGTTAGAGGTGGCTTCCCCGATATACCCTCCTTCCGTGGGAACGATTTTCCGACCCGGGTTCTGCCGAAGCAATTCTCCGAGCCGGTCCCAGGGCTACCCAACCTAGTCAGGCACTAGGTCGAGGTTTGCGGAAAAGGGGGATTCCCGGGTGTACTCGGGAGATCCCCAGACGGAGCTGCTGGTGAAATGCGTGCGTAGGAAGCCGTCCAACGCACGCGGCCGCTCGCGGGGCAAGAAGAAAGAGGCACTTAAGGCGCCCGGCTTCTCCTGCCCACTAGTCTTCACCGGAGAGAAACGGCTAGAGATCGTCTTCCCGCTACCTCTCGGCTGCCTCCTTCTACAGGAGTTCTCGCAGAGGGAACGTTCTCGTGTGCTCGACCGTATCATGCGGTGTCACCGCAGCGACTCCTCCCTCCGGGCGACGTGGTGCAGAAAGTGACCGAAGCATCCGTGTCCGGTCAAAATTTGCACCAAGCGGTACGTGAGCCTACCATGCCGGCGCCCAACCCACTCCTCGAAGAGGTGGATTGCCTTGGCGAACGTACCTTGACCAAAATCGGCGACGTTCTGAAAAAGGGTCAAATCCACCTCAAACCGAAGGGCGTGTAGGAAGTGAGTAATGAGAGTAGGGGAAGCGAAGGATGGGTGCCAGGATCGTAGCAAGTGGAGATCTGTAATCTCTGCCTACCCCACTGAGAAAAAACGCCGTGATTGTATGTATGTAAATATCTATTTTTTTAAATTTTACTGAAATAATACAAGCAAATACAAAAATGAAAAATTTCATGTTTTTTTTTGCGAATTGCAGTCATGAAGTGGTTCTTAAGTTTACAAATATTAAATGAACGAACTGGAACTCCTCCGGACTTCGAAAGGCACGTTAAGCCATTGGTCCCGGTTGCTATTGCAAGCGTTTCTACCCACCAACTTTTGGTGTTACGGCTCATACTCCTCATGTGATTGTCTCCATGAGGAAGGCCTGTGCGCAGCAGTGAGGACTGAGGACGATTTAATTTTTTTTAGAATAATTATATTTTATCAAAATGTTTATAGTTTATAGTCCTGTTGTTAACGAAAATCTGCAGTGGCAGATAACCTTCTTCTTATTAGCAGCCCACACTGCCAATCATTTTTGTTCTCCAATTCTAGTCGTGTGGTAGCGGCTCATTAAAAGAATACCAACCCATGTCTTCCCTTAACTTAGAACTGCATAACATCCAATAGCTTATAGCGGCGACGGGCTCACCACCAGCTATGCTGAGCACATGTGCAATCACTGCTTGATGAAGCGCGGATTATGGCAGTGGACTGTTCTTGCGGTGCTTTTGCCTAGTCTCTGTCTAACCCTTATGGGATAATAGTTGAGATTACATGTATGTATATGTGTACTCTGCGGGTACAACAACAAGTTAATCTTAAAAGTTTTTCTAAACGCAGGGACACGTACGCGCATGCGGTAAGCCGTCCGTAACTACGGCATTCCGTCCGTGATCCCCTTATAAATTTACCGCGCTTACGCGAGAATGTTACTTTGCATTCTTTTTAAGGATATTAAGTACAAATCCTAAACAAACCAAAAATAAAAATAGCTAAAAACGAGTTTAAGTTTGTTTTGTATTGTTAACCGTGTTATGTAAGCAAAATTACATGAAATATCGCCAAAAAGAAAAAAACTTATGCTTATATGACGGATGGGGGAGACGTTTTTATATTGGGTCCTTACCTGTGAAATTGGTGTTTTTATTCTGTCTTAGCAATTTGTCCGTAACTAGTAAGTTTCAGAACATTCTTATAAAATAATTGCCTCTTCTAAAAAAAGAAAATATGAACTCGTATTATTTAAATTGATAATTTTTTGTAAGTTTAATTGTGTTAAAATTAGACACAAAGACAATTATTTTTAACTGCCTCCCGAATACATCATTTGATTTGCATTAACATAAAAACGATGAATAATTTTTATCAAGCGTGTTCACACACATATTGCTAAAACTTGTCTAATGATACATGCCAGATAATATTATCTCTGGATTTGTCGTTGTGAAGAAAACTGATAAAATGTTAGTATGTAAAATGCAGACATCCCCAAAATCTCCATACAAAACATCAATTTCATAGGTAAGGGCCTAATATTATAAATATATTTACACATTAATATACAGGCTAGAATTTTATTGTGCCTAGAGGAGAAATACCCGATATATTTAAATTACTTAATATGCATAAAAGAAACACACTTTTATTTTTAAAAAAGAAACAACTGCTTTCTCAGTTTTTTCAAATAAGCTTAACCAAAACGGGAATCGATAAGGAAAAATAAAGATCGCGATTTTATTCCGTTAATCGATTATGTCATTGTTCAAAATAAAAAAAATCTGTGATACATGTTTTAAACATGTAAAACGTAATGAAATTTACCATTTATTTCATTTTATCCGAAGCCGAGACGGTTTGATAAAGCTTTTTTAAAAAAATCGTAGAATGCAGTTGTTTTTTTTATTAAAAGTTAGTTTCCTTTAACTAAATTAAACAATTATAAATATTTGAGGTACTTTCCCTTTAGTACCCATGAACATTTTCCATTCATGTATTTAACAAATATCATAATTATCATCAATTTAATTATGATACTGAAGGGAAAGTACCTCAAATATTTATAAAATAAATGTCTGTATTCATCATACAAACACAGTTCGAACTTCTATAAATAGCGACGCATTGGTAAAGTATTGTGTTAGGGACCATTCACACTTATTCAGCACCATTCAGCCTTTTACTATGTAACATGGCGATTTTATATGAGATGCTTACACGGCTGAACGGACGCAGAAAGCTGAACAAGCTCCATACAAAACTGGCGTTTTCTATGGACAAACGGTGATTGAAGCTGAATACGTGTGAGTGGTCCATTATATAAAACCTAGACATTCTCGTCGTCATTGGCCTATACAGGTACATCCCAAGTCCCAACACTGGGCCTATGCCGTTGTACTTAGTGAAACACATAAGGATTTAAGGTCATAATACCACAGGATATCACTGATTCTGATATGGTCGGTGCTTAGCGTGCCTTCACAAGCCCGGAGACTCGAAATCAAAAAAATTTGGTCACCCATCCAAAGACAGACCATGACCAAAGCAGCTTCGCTTTCAATATCGAATGCCGAAGCGTAAGAACCTCCTGAACTTCACAGCCTATGCTCTCTAATATCCGTAGATAAATCCTAAATGTGTTAGCCGAGTTTCGGCGGCGGTACATTTGTTGTGATACCGAGGGTACGGTACCATTACCCCAGTTCGGTATCGTAAGACGATGTTCCCGGTCGTTATCTCAGTCGCGCCAATGACCTCATCTCTACTAAGAAATGTTCTAGAGATATTTGGAGCAATGAGGTAGAGGAATAAAACTGAGTTAGAGGTTTTTGTATTGAATGCATGTTAATCTAAATATATATAACTCAAAGGTGACTGACTGACAGTGATCTAGCAACGCACAGCCCAAACCACTGGACGGATCGGGCTGAAATTTGGCATGTAGGTACGTGTTATGATGTAGGCATCTGCTAAGAAAGGATTTTGATTAATTCTACCCCCAAGGGGATAAAATAGGGGATGAAAGTTTGTATGAAACTTTGTCAATTTCAAACCGATCGGGCTGAGACTTTGAGAGAAAATTAAAGGGTTCCCGTGGGATAGTTAAAAACCATAGTAACCACGCACGAAGTCGTGGGCAACAGCTAGTAATTATAGTAGCTAGTAGTTTCAAGAGGTCGCGGGACTCGCGGCGCGGGTTCGTTCCCACCGCCTGTGCCATAAAATTTGACTTAAATTTATACAGCGTTACTGGTTAAGTCAACCTAGGTCCTTGAAGCGGTTGTAGTTGGCATCATTTCCGATTGATTTCACTAAGGAATACCCTATCCCAAACTTAACCGTTTTCATGATATTCGACTTTTTTTTTGGGGTTTCTTGCCTTTAAATGACATATATTTGCATTTTTTACGTAATAGATAAGTTGTTTATTACTTTAGATACTAAAATTGCAGTTAACTGAAGAAACTGAGACTTGATAGACGATTGAAAAATATATATTTTTTTCTTTAAGGCCTTGCACAGTCTAGAGTTAGCACCTAACCCTGGGGCAAATATATGGACAAACCCTGGGTTTTGCGCTAACTCTTGATCGTGCAATTGGGCCTAAAAGGGTACCAATTGCTATATATATTCCTCTTTAGATCATGGTTTTGTTTCTCAAAATAAAGGCCAACCTACCAGTATTAAATTAGTCAATGGGGTTCTACAAAAATCGACCTCTGATATTTCCTTTGCATCTTCCAACATCGCATTTTCGTTTAATTGGAATATACTCAACAAAAACTTAGGTAATGAACATCCTATGTTGAAAATGTCTTAAAATTATAGGGATAAAGTGAAGTATATAAAAAGCGCGACTTTTGCCGCGCTAATTGGAATACTTACAGCGAGGATCTTGAAGATGCGTTCTTTGAGTTTGATAGTAATTACTGTTCAAGTTCTAAAATTCAAGAGTATAAATTTTTTTCTTAGACCAAATAAATCGGTTAGCTTCTAAAAACATACCTATTAAGAATATATGTACTAGTTCTTGTAACTTTTTAAAACCCAAACAATATTATAGAGAAAACATCAAAATTTTCATAACGTACTTAAAGTTCTGTCTGGTTCTGTGTGGGGTGGGTGTTCATTTATGAATATTATATTTTTATCAGAAGTAGACTTGATTTCGGATGTTTCCTTTATGACAATGCATCTAAAACCAATTTAAAAAAAATAATCGAATGAAGAACCAGGCAATTGGAGGATTTGTGAGAAGTACGCCGATTCATGTAATAGAGTGCGAATTATGTATACCATTTCTGTATATGAAGATCATACCTTGCATATAAATTATGCCTCAAGTATGTATCTGACAGATAACCTTACCATCAGTCTTTTAAATAAGCTCTGGTCAAATCGTCAACTTTGTTATTGGTCTAGAATAAAAAACTTTGCTCTTGAATATTTCTTGTGATTGTAAAGATTTTAATATTTACAAATGTAATCCTATCGAAATGTTTGGCTTAAATAATAAAAAATAATAAATAAATATCTTCAAACATTCACACCTATCAACCCCATTTTAAGCAACTAATGCTGCTTGTGTTACGGACACCAGATGACGGATAAATAGGTATATTTAATGGAAAAATACATATAAATACCCTGAATATATATAAACATCCAAGACTGGAGAACAAATGCCTGAAAATTCATCACCCAAACATTTGCCCCACCGGGGAGCGACCTCTCGAGATGGCGACGCCTTGAGGCCGGCATACAGACCACTCGACCACGGAGGTCGTCTATTAAATACGTGAGTGAATAATATAAGCCTGCATAAAATTATAAATTATAACCTGGATTGTGTTATGGGAGCTTAAAGTGCTTAGGGAAGTTCCATTAAATTCGAAATCTTGCAAGAATTAAGCAGTAAATACTCAAGATGGAAAAAATATACACTGATGGATCCAAAAGCAGTGCAGGTTCGGGTTCCGCGTTCCGCATGATTCCTATATGAACTCGAATAAAAATTATAAAATTGAGGCTGATTTGTCTTTTATGACGTTGGAGGACATTGCAATTTTCGAAGCAAATTCATTGCATAATCAATCTGACGAGAATTTTGTAATTCTTAGTGTCTGTGACAGTAAAAGTGTCTTACAAAACCTGGCTCAGTGCGCCTCTGGTAACTCTGGTACACCGATAGCCCTGGAATCGTTAGTAAAACACGTAACCCAGAGTTGAAGTTGCAATGGCTTCCATCGCATATAGGCCTATGGGGCAACGCGGACGATGACCACCTTGCAAAATCTGAGGCATCAACATAGGATCATCATATTTTATTTTACCATCTTATATTGAGGTTTTACCGCATTTTGAAAAAACCTGTTTCAACCCTAAGCCGGCGTCAACAAAGGAGTCAACTGGCCTCCTTTGTATGTATAAAAAAAAACATCAAAAAACATACCTGTAGCACAGTCAGCATATAATCTGGCATTCCAAATTTTTTATACAATATTACATATATACACATATATTATTATATATTACATTAATTATTATTATTATTAATATATTATTAGCATTTTTTTGCTTTGCTATTTGCTATTTAAACTATTTCAGTTTATTATTATTTCAGTGTTTCAAAAACATTTTTTTATTTGTTCTCATAAATGTTATCTTTTTAAATTGATACGGAGAATATTTGGGGGAATGTTCGGGTCTATTAATGTATCATATTTATTTATTTCAAGTATAATATTCGTATTTATATTTGTTTGTTTTTATGTATACATAAATTTTATGTAAGTACATTATATTTATTATATTATATATTTTTTATGTGTATTTTATTATTATGTAAGCATCCATGTTATCTAATTTATTATATACCTACAGACTTCCTTTCTTAGTGATCTATTTCCTGACCATCCTAAGGTTGTCTAGAAAATATCGCTCTTAGCGATAAGGTCGCCCATTGTAAATTTGAGTTTTCTTAAATTGTCTATTTTGTTTCTATATATATGTTGTATGTACAATAAAGTATAAATAAAAATTATAAATAAATAATATTTAATGCCTACTATTTTGAGTTGAATATTTGGCGCCCAGTTAAAAATAAATAATTGTTTCAAGATCTCAAGAATCGATATTGCGTCGCGTCTTTTCATTTATTCTAACCTTTGCCACCAACATCACAATATCAATATTGTTACGAAACAGCAACGATCAATCCACAAATCATTTTTCGAATTAAAACCACAACTCCAGAGCCATAAGACTTAAAGTCGTAAATTGAACTTCAGTCGCGTAGACCTTGAAAGCTCTACGAAGCCTTCAAACCACTAATTGGTCACGGCCCACCCTCCATTCCAACCTGCTTCAAGTTTAAGTATATTAAGCCTAATGCAAGATTATTTAAGGTGCTTTTTAGATTAATAAACACTTGGAGTTAGCGAGTGTATTTCTGAGAAATTATGTCTGAAAACGATATTCAATTCTGCAGACGTTTATTGCTTAAGTGTAATATTTTCGTGAAAAAGTAGCGCGGATATAATTTCTCGGAAAATAATTTTATTATTCCACGCCTCTTGTGACCTTTTTCAGTCTAAAATTTGCCTAAATAGATTCTTAAATAAGAATGCAACCGTACATGATTAAATGGTTAAGCAGCCTAAGACAAAGTCGATTGTGTTGTATATTTTGATTTAAGGACACATCTTCTCCTTCTTTTTTTGGCCCCTTTTCCACTTTAAGTAAAGTTTGTACAGGAATTCTTCCTGTTCGATTCTTCTCTGCTACTCTTCAGGTCAAGATTCAGATTCAGATTCATTTATTCACAAGAAACACGGTTTAACATAGATGTTATTACAGTACATATTGTTCTATCATGTTCTATCATATTGTTCTATCTTGTTTTTTTCTAACATCCACTTCATCTCGGTATCATAATAACTATTCACTTAATTAAGAAATTGTCCTATTAAAAACTTTTCCCAGCGCAAAGACAGTAATAAAATTAAGTCCCAGTTACTGAACCTTAACTATTTTGAAACAAAACTATTACTTTCCTAACTATGACGCACAGTCCACCTCCCTCACTCACTCACACGTACATCATACACACACACATACATAAATTACACACGAGAATTTCTCATTTTTTGTCGCTAGTAGTTTTATTCCTTTCATTCTATGTAGCCTTTCCATCCCATCATCACCTTGACTTGTCAATGTTAGACTTTAAGGATTAACCATTTTAAACGATATTTTGGCCCAAAAATTAACAAATTTTTACGGGTCTACTTACAGGCAATATTAAAAAACATGCTGTTGGTTCTGGACCAATAATAAGAGTTAAAATTAACATAGAAGCCTAATCTTTTGTTAAGGGGTGATGCTGGTTGCACGTGTAAACAGTCGTTTACATAATATTTCTTACCTAACCTATGTGTGTTATTGCTTATTGACCCAAATAAAGTGGAAAAAAATCCAAGAAATTTTCCAAAAACTTTGATTTTCCGGTGTCACTTAGAAATTTCGCTAAGCATTCGAAAATTTCTGGCTGTTGTTCATTGGCAACTGGTTGGTAATAGATTATACCGGTTATTGTGCTTCTGACAAGAGATAAAGTTTAACGAAGACCACGCAGTGTTAACGATGTTAAGACACGCGATTAAAGTCGAGTAGGTACTTGGTGCAATTGAAATATTTTAACGATAATTTGAACGCTTTGTTAATAGTTCTGCAAATTGTCCTAGCTCGTTGACAAATTGTTCAATACTTTGTTGTTGATTTTGTTCAAAATTAACCCAATGAAAGTGTGTAGGATTAGTACTTTATGCATTTGTCAAGACTATGATGATTTAGTTATTTATTTCATTTTGACACAATTACGTGATAAGTAACTTTAAAATGCAATTAGAAAAAAACGATCGTCAAATGTACAATTAATAATTATCCTTAAATATTGAGAAATAATTTTAACAATGTCTAATAATAAAAAACATGAGGAGCTCGGTGGCATAGTGGTTAGAATGCTTTGGCTTTCGATTAAAAACAAAGCTACCTTCGCCATAGTCAGGCCGTGGATGGGTGACCAAAACTTTGTGATCTCGAGCTCTTCCGTGCTTCGGAAGGCACGTTAAGCCGTTGGTACGAGTGTTTCTACCAACCCGCATTTGGCCAGCGTGGTAATTTTACGGCCCATACTCCTGATGTGTTTCTACACGAGGAAGGCCTGTGCCCAGCAGTGGGACGTATATAGGCTGAGGACATATAATAAAATATAATATAATAAATTTTTTTTTCCATTTAAAACGAAAATCATGCTTGCGCAAAGTCTCCTTCTCCCAATTCTCAACTACGCCGACGTATGCTATTTGGACATCACTGAAGAGCTACTTAACAAGTTAGAGCGTTTACAGAACTTAGCGATTCGCTTTATATTTGGACTTCGGAAATACGACCACGTATCCAAATTTAGATCGCAGCTGAATTGGCTTCCTATTCGTGATCGACGTAATATGCACATCCTTACTACTCTTTTTAAAATCCTCAAAGACCCCAATTCCCCTTCCTATCTTCGTTCCCGTTTCCAGTTCTTACCTCCTTCCACTCGTCCTAAGCGCTCCTGCGATACTAGAACTCTTGTGATCCCGAAAAGTGACACCAACTTCTTTTTCCATTCGTTCTCGGTTCGCGCCGTGGTGATGTGGAATGGGCTGCCGTCGGAGATACAAAATTGCCCTTCCATTCATTCTTTTAATTTTCACCTCAAAAAACATTTTCTATCTCTTTGTTCCTTATAAATTCAACAAGGAGTACAAGTTCTTCCTACATTCCTTTTTTTTTTTTTATTTCGCCTCACTTACTTGATATCCTTACCTGACTTGCTTCTCTGCACAGGCATAGTATTTATATATATTTGTATATATGATTATGTTTATATATGTATTTTTGTATATAGTATATTTATCATATTTAGTAGATTTTATATTTTTAGGAATAAGCTTATATTTCATTTATTTTTATATGTATATTATTTTTATTTATTTTTTATTCTAATTAAAACTTGTATTTTTTGCACTGGTGTCGTTTCTGTCACTATGATATCTCACACATCTGTGTCGGGTTGACTGGAAGAGATCTCTGGATAATAGGGATAAGTTCTCCCTTGCAAACTTGTATTTTTCACTGTTTTGTTTCTTTTTGTTGGTGCAATAAAGCGTTTAATAAAATAAAATTTATGTGGCTATACAGCGTGTAACGGGCGTTACACAGTGTATATGATCCATGTTAAAATGCAACAACCTTTACTCATGTCTAGAAAGAAATATTAGAAACACGTCGATCTTATTTTATGTCTATAGAGTTTCGAGTTTATTTGAAAGTAGTTTAGGATCCAGAGTAAAAGTAACATCACTCACAATCTATACATATAATAAAACCGTAGAGGTCGAATGTCTGTCTGTACATAGAAAAAAATGCTTAAAACCAAGTCAGACGGATGCCTCGATATTCAGGAGGATGCATTCGTCTGACTTGGTTTCAAGAATTTCTTTCAATATCGATTTTTTTTGAAATTTTTGAATTATTTTTTTTACATCCGTAAAAAAAAGGAAAATACCAAAAAAATATTATTTTTAATTTTTAGTTTCTCTGTCTCTTTGTCTGTTTGTACGGGCTAATCTCTGGTCTGGCTGGACCGATTTCAATGAAATTTTGCATGATGATTCCTTATATCCCTGGTCAACTTCTTAGATACTTTTTATTCTGCAAAATTAAAGGGTTCCCGTGGGATAGTTAAAAAACTATAGTAACCGCGGATGAAGTCGCGGGCAACAGCTAGTATAACGTAAAAATACGAACTCTATACATATATTGTATCTCATGTGCGTGTCAACAAAATTAGACTTCATATTATGATAGTCGTTCTAATTTATAAATAGTTCTTTTCAGTAAGGCACAACCTTCATAAGACATCAGAGTGGACAATCTGAATAGAGCCCAGCAGTTGGCGTACTTGTGACACTAGACAAATACCCCGCGTATTGCCGATCTTCTGTAGAGAGCGCATTGTTTCGGTAACAAAGCAAACTATTTCCCGTGCCGACACAATACATCCTTCAGGAACCCTCGGTAGAACTTACCAGGAGTACAATACTACTATAGATAGTACTTTTATTTGTAACTCGCTGTTCCCCGCGACTTCATGCGCGATTACTATGGTTTTTAACTATTCCACTGGAACCTTTTAATTTTCTGGAATAAAATGTATCTATGATGTTGACCGGGGTTATAAGGTATCACCATGTACAATTTCATTGAAATCGGTCAAGCCATTTCGAAGATTAGCCTGTATAAGCCGACAACCAGACAAAGAAACAAATAATTAAAAAAACATTAACATCGCCCTGACTTGATTTTAACCACTTTCTTTCTATGTTACCGATATTCGACCTCTACAGTTTAATTATATGTAAAGATGGTATAATATTTGGAAAAATTAAGTTCGTTATCAGCCTATATACGTCCCACTGCAGGGACAGGCCTTCCTCATGGAGAAACACATGAGGAGAATGGGCCGTAATACCACCACGCTGGCCCAATGCGGGTTGCAAGTTCATCTATGTAAAAATTTACATGACTGACATGAATGCTAAGCATGGATGTAGATGAAGGAGAGAATCGTTGGATTGAAGAATAACATAACATATTTTTTTTTGATTTTGTCCTTAGAAGTAACAATGTCTGTTGTTGTTGTAAAATTCTCCCATGCAGGGAAGGCAAAGGGAACGGAGCCCATACAGCCAAGTCTTCGGTATTTTAATGTCTTCAGTATTGCATTGAAATGCAAGTGAAATACATTTCAATGCATCTTGGGAGAGTTTGGCGTCAAAAGATCGATGGCCAACACTGTGGTGTTACTTCGATGAGGTGGATTGCCACTTGACGATTATTTTAATGATGATCCTCCATATTGCTCATCATTATTGCCACTTATTACACAAAACTACACTGATTTTACGCAACAAGATCCACTCCGAAACAATATTACAATCACAAATAAAAATCACGCCCGCCATAGTTGAATGCCGCCAAAAACTCCGTAACAATGTCTTTAGAAGGTTGTCCTCTTTCCTGAAGGTCTACCCCTTCAGGAAAGAGGCGTAATGATGCAAGGTGTTTACACACAACTTTTGCTAGATGAACTGATGAACTAATAAACTGTACATAAGCTTTATTAAAACTCAGTGGTAGAGGCAGTTGGATTGAACCCGCGAATCCCGCGGCTTCTCGAACGAGTAGTGCCCCTCCGTCCCAAATCGGCTACCGCTGCTTTTTCGCATGAAGAATACCTAATATTAAAATCATAACATGTTTCTTACCCTAACCTAATATGAATTATATCCAAGATCAGTTCAATATAATCTTTTCTTCCATGTCGAGGTCCCTGGAGACCCCCTGGTCACTTAGAGGGAATGCCTACGTGAAAAAATCTGGAGACCATGAAATTTGTTCTGGCAATTTAAAAACAGGCTGGACAGATACATAAAAAAAAATGTATATTTAGATACAGGCATTATCAGTTGCACCAACTGCCAGCCTGATAATAATATAATAATAATAATAATTTAGTTACAATCTCTACGCATATCCGTACAGTTGAGGATCGATCGACTGGTGGAGCTTCTTTGGCATTATTTAAAAAGTAGGAAGATCATATCATCACGCCAAATCCCCGAAGGGGTTGGCAGAAGTTTTAACACTCACATTTCACCAGATATGTGAAGTCCGCATGTAACAGGTGGCGAGCCTGTTGCCATGCACCGGGCACAATGTGCAAACTATATTCACAAAAGATTAAGATTAATCTTTAGTTTATCTGTTTTTTGAGATAACCTTTATTTCTTGATGTTACTTTCTTACTGTATAAAAGCTTCCTAAAACCCTTCTGGTCAACCGTGAACTTCCTCGCCTGGCTCATTTATTTGATGTACAGGCTTTATATTGGGTCCTTACCTATGAAATTGGTGCTTTTATTCTGTCTTAGCAATTTGTCCGTAACTATTAAGTTTCAGAACATTCTTATAAAATAATTGCCTCTTCTAAAAATAGACCATATATTTGAGCTCGTATTATTTAATTTGATAATTTTTTGTAAGTTTAATTGTGTTAAAATTAGACACAAAGACAATTATTTTTAACTGCCTTCCGAATACATCATTTGATTTGCATTAACATAAAAACGATGAATAATTTTTATCAAGCGTGTTCACACACATATTGCTAAAGCTTGTGTAATGATACATGCCAAATATTATTATCTCTGGATTTGTCGTTGTGAAGAAAACTGATAAAATGTTAGTATGTAAAATGCAGACATCCCCAAAATCTCCATACAAAACACCAATTTCATAGGTAAGGACCTAATATTTAATCTCATTTTATCCGTTGGTGTTCACAAATGTTTGTCAAAACTCATATCCAGTACAACCACATTTAACTGAGGAAATCACAGTCCGACGATTTGTGGAACATCTCTGTTATTATATGAGTATGCAAAATACACATGAAATTTTGTTACTCCAGCTAAAGTTAGTTAATATATTGCAGTTACTGCGTGCAACTGACCAGTTTATCGGTCAGCAGTTAACTTTGTGGGCTTCGGCAGACGCCGGGTGTAATTCTAACTTGGCTCGTTAGGGAGTTGTTGAAAACCTCCCTGTCCTTTATGAGACCCGAGTCTTTAAAGTCTCTAAAATCAGCGTATTTAAAATTATGTGGAAAAGTTCCGTGGTGGTTTTCTGAAAAATACTTTTATTTTACTGCTCTAGTGTGCTAAAGCTTTATTTGAAACATTAATTTTCGGCCTCGACATATTAACTGGAGAGCTTTTAATGACGCCACATATTAACTATTGCACATGACTTAGTATCTAACTTAGTATTTACTCTTGTTTGGATATAAAAAATAATAGATTTTGTAACTTTCTAACGTCATTCATAATTATAAATAAATCAAACCTCACAAGTGGTGGTCAAATTCAGTACTTTTAGTGTATTATTTTCCCAAGAGAACACAAAACTCTAAATGAAGGGCTATTAAATAGAAAAATTCAACAAATCTTATAAAAACTTATAGTATTCGATCTTATGTTTATATCCTAGGGAAAATAAACTTATCAAGATTTTTAGAATGGCGGATTTCATATTTTTTTTTATTATCTACCCCAAGAGTCGACGAAATCAACCTGACATATTCTTAGGAAGTCAATGACGGGCATTTTTTACAAAAGTGGATTGATTTCTAACAGCATTCAGTTAGATTCATTGAGTGTCATTGTCATCATATAGATTGTCATTGAGGCTTTGTTCACCATTTCTCGTTGTTGCTTCGTTGAAAGATGACGATAGCCTTATATTTATATTTATTTTTATTACAAAATTAAATATTACCACAACCTAATTCAGTGACCCAACCGATTGTTGGATAGATCTTTTAACCAATTCCAACAACTTTATTATGTCATAATTGTTTTACTCGTACGTAATATATTGGGTCCTTACCAATAAAATTGATGTTTTTATTCTGTCTTAGCAATTTGTCCGTAACTATTAAGTTTCAGAACATTCTTATAAAATAATTGCCTCTTCTAAAAATAGACCATATATTTGAGCTCGTATTATTTAATTTGATATTTTTTTGTAATTTTAATTGTGTTAAAATTAGACACAAAGACAATTATTTTTAACTGTCAGTGCGCTTTGGCTTCGATTTAAAACATAGCTACCTTTGCCATGCTCAGGCCATGGAGCTCCTCCGTGCTTCGGAAGGCACGTTAAGCCGTTGATCCCGGTCGCCTTCGTGACCGTTTCTACCCACCAACCCGCATTGGGTCAGCGTGGTGGTGTTATAACTCATACTCCTCATGTGTTTCTCCATGAGGAAGGCCTGTCCCAGCAGTGGGACGTATATAGGCTGATGACGAAGAATATTTACTTTTGATTCAAACCCAGGGTGCACTAGCATTCTGGTACTCTGCATGAACACGAGTAATGCCGTTCCAAACTCGAATATCACATTATTATAAATATGTGACAAATCCTATTGTAACTGTATTATTAGGCTGGAATGTTGGCCAAAACACGACCATCGAGATTCCTGACTAAATTCGTACGCATTCAAATATTGGTGTTGTAGCCGAATTCCTCTCGCAAAGAATGCCTAATTGGACAAGCGCACCGCAATAGCCAGACTAGGAATGCAATACCATCAACAAACCCGAAGGAATTTCCCACTGCTGAAGGAATGCGAGATTACGACGCACTATTAGCTACTGTTTTAACATCCGGAAGAATTGAATGTGAGACAGCTCGTTCCAATTATATACCACAACTTATTTACTTGTGTTGAGAACTGGTATAGATACTATCTGAACTTGACTTTAACAATAAAATAGAACTAAAGTAAACAGAAATACAGACGCTTCTAAAAGTTTTCGAATGCAACAATTCAAAAGGCGTAGTCCAGTAAGTCTGGTGTGCACTCTTTTTAATTTATTTATTGTTGTTTTGTCTAATAATCGTTGTGATTTGATTTGTTACAAATAAGCCAAATAAAAGTACCAATAAACATTGGTACTATCTTATTTGACTAATGTATTGAACTGTGTAAGCTTGATATTTTTAGCTAAGCTGGAAGATATTGCTATTAGCTATAAGGCCGCCTGTGTTGCATTGTATTTTTTTCTTTACTATATTTCTGTGTTTTTATTAGTTGCAACAAAGAATTTTCTCTAAAGAACTATCTATATTACCTGTAGTATTTATACGGGCCAGACCAGGATACCAGTCTAGCCTATACTGAGGATCGGGCTCTAAATAACCAGCTTTAATACATTTTTATTATCTTACCTTTCGTTTTAAAGTATTTAAAAGAAACTAAAGATAAGCAATAAGTCAAAAAGACTAAACTCAATCGTCTACCTGCGTACAAAACAACGATGCTATGTTAATGCTTAGTGTGATACAATTACTGAGAACTGACGTTATGGCTGGAATTGCCAGTGTTCACTATGAATGTACTCTGGAAGACAAGGTGTGAAATACTGGGTACTAAAGATAAATATAAAGAATTACGATCTACGAAGTTATAATATTATATGACTCAAAGCTCACAACGCAGTTAAAAGTGAGGATTATTGGACAATCGAATTAAAATTCAAGCATGAATAAGAGTAGGTTTAATTTGGTGCTACATTAATTTTTTAAAGTTTTTAACATATTTTTTTAAGTTCTTACCTTTACATTCTACTCGCGCCAGGTGACATAACACCTTTAAACCATTTTGCACTCTAATTTTAAATTGTTAAAGTTAAAAATCTAAGTCTTGAGTTGAGTCTTTCTGACTTATGGTTTGTTTTCAAGAAAAAATAGCAAAGAAATAAATATAGAGAGAGGTTAACAAGGATCCATCTCCAGTATAGGCTAGGCTGATATTCTGGTCTGGTCCGTGTAATCACTACTCATAATAACAAACAAACAAACAAAAATACAGTCTGTATTTCATAGACCAAACCTAGCACCTAGCAAGTACAACCACAGCGGCACTTTGACTGAGGTTGTAATCGATACAAGCGGCCGGATTAAGAGGGAAAGGCATTTCATGAGAAAAATCCGGCAAGAAACTCATAAGCCACTTTTTATAAAAGAATCATATTATTATTGTCAATATAAAACATATTTTTACACTATTTTCTTAATTTCAATTAATCCATCAAAATAACATGCTGTTTCTATCATGCCTACACAATCACAGAGCCAGTACCCAATACGCCCTTAGTCCCCTTTTACGACATGCTAGGCAAGAAAAGCAGTTGGTACATTCTTTTTGACATTGGACCAACACGGGAGAGTAATCAGCTTTTGAATAATAACAATACAACATGTTTTCTATAACATATATTGCCTATATTGTCGAAATGTATATTTATTTTAATAATACGAAAAAAATACCTAAATTAAAGCGCGGACGGTATATCCTAGTTAGAGGCTGCGCTTACCCTAGCGCCAGAAGCGAGATGCTCTCTAAAACACGGGCCTCACAATGCTTACCTACTGCGCGCTAGGCTAATTGGTATAAGCCTAAAAAAATTGTTTGTCCACACAACGCCAACATTGATAATTATCCTTAAATCTCAGATGATTATTAAACGAACAGAATCAATATCGTTATGAGATGGTGAACGAGCCGAGGCTTCAAATTGATTACTATATAAACGGGGCCTTCCGTGTGAATGAATATTCATAAGTACTGGTAATAAATACACGAAGTGAATGAAACTTGCAATTGCACAGGCAAACTACACCTTAGAATAGAGTGATAAAGTAGATATTAAAATCATATTAAAATATACTTTAGAAACATGTAACGACCCGCTCCGGCTTCGCACTTCGCGATGCAAAGCTTCCTTAAATCGCTCTATTAAGAAAATTTAAAATTTGAAATCCCCCGAACAAAAAATAAATAAAAACAAAAAAAATTTGTGTCGTCGTTTGACCGCTAAGAAGGTACCTTGGTATGCCCTTAATTGTTACGTATAGAGCGGTCCAAACAACGATTTTTTGTACTTATTTAAATACTGATGTATGCATATTTCTTATGGGTTATTTGTATCTCACACTATTGATGAAATAATTTTAAATTTTACTGTAAGCCTAGACGATAATTTTACGTGTGACATAAAATTGTATTTCGTTGACTTCCGTTGGGGCGGAAAAGTTATTGAGTGGCGGCCATGTATTGGGAAGCGCAGCGTTGGTAGGCCCTCACGAGGTGAACTGACGAACTAGTGAAGGTCGCGGGAAGCCGCTGGATGTGAGCTTAGCAGGACCGGTTCTTATGGAAATTTTTGGGGGAGGCCTATGTCCATCATACGGCTAATGATCAAGATGCGAGCACAAGTTAGATATAAATATAAATAAAATGATTAATAAATAATCTTGCCAAAAACATCTACGTCCAAGGCAATAACTTTACGAAAGAAAATTAATCTTCCCGAAAAGAAATCACCGAATCCTTTTTCCGCAACCCTCGGGAACGAACACATTCTGGAAGAATATTATATCGTAAAATATTCGGCCCATTTAAATGCCTATTTATTTTATGTCTCGGAAATGTACAGTCGAATTTTATTTTGAGTTTCCACGTGTGCTGTATTAGAAAAGCAATAACATGCTTCAGAGTCTCGTGTCGTTATTGTAACAGGTATTTTCCGTTCCATTAAGGTTGGCGATGATTCTTAAACTTTCCGTAGAGATCAGATGTCTGATGTTATAGCTGATAATTCAACTTTAGCTGTGAGAATTCTTTCTCTCTGATCGTCCTCAGCCTATATACGTTCCGCTGCTGGGCAGAGGCCTTCCTCATGGAAACTACCTACCACCATGCTGGACCAATGCGAGTTGGTGGGTAGAAACGGTTGCACGGTTGCACGAAGCACGGATTAGATCACACAGTTTTGGTCACCCATCCACGGCCTGACCATGGTGAAGGAGCTTTGTTTTCGCTATCAAGAGCCAAAGCGTACTTACCACTTCGCCACCGAGCTCCTCTCTTTTGCTGTACATTAAAACATTCTAAGGGTAATTTTTTTGATCCGTAGCAATAATCGTGGTATGGACATATTTTGTGAAGAGATAAAATGAGCATGTAATAAGAAAAGTTATGAATATGAGAGTGGATGGAAATGCAGGGAGAGGAAGATCGAAGAAGAGATGGATGGATTGTGTGCATGAGGACTTGACTAGAATGAGAGTGATTGTTGATATGGCATGTGATAGGGGAGAGTGGAGGAGAAAGATTCGTTGCGCCGACCCCAAATAAAATTGAGAAAAGGGCAGGCTAATGATGATGAGTAATAATCAAACCATGTTTAAAATCTAGATCAATGGAGTCAATAAAAACACGAAAATGCTTGACATCAGGTTAGAATTGCGATGCATTTCAGAAGCAATATACATCAGCTATGCAATCAGCCGCCATTTTAGTAATCCCAGTATCGTGTTGTGTTTAAATTGTCTATGATTACAAAACTATATTATTATCATTGATGTATATGTTAATTAATATCCCAAAATTACTATTTTTCAAGCTGACATATCACGAATTCACGACATCGTACGTTTTTGGCATTGGTCAATATTCTTACCTCCTGGTAAACCTGACCAAGTATTAAAAACTGAACCTTATTTATGTAACCTAATAATGTAATTTGTCCGGTTTTTATAATAAAGAAAATGCAAGAAAACATATTATTCATGAACATGAGAAACCAACCTGTGAAATCAAGTTTTACAATTTACAGTTTTCCTTTAAGAACACACCCGTAAGAATGGAATAGTAATTTTAAATATTCACAACGCAAATAGCTCAGTCTATCAAGTTATTTGTGTATTCTGTCTACAATTGATTACGAATAAACTCGTTGCAATTCGTGCAATCGAATATTCATGAATTTTGTAATGAATTGTAACAGGGTTGCATAAAAACTGGGCTGCTATAATAGTTTTGTGCTTTATAGAACTTTGTTTTATTAATTGAAATGTTTTTTCAATTTTCTTTTAGTTTTCGCTTATTGATGTTTTATTTGATTTAAGTTTTATCTGGAGAGTAGGTATCTTCTAAAATTATTATTTTAAAACAAATAAAAATGCGGGAAAAATACAGTAAATTTTTAAAGCTATTATAGTTGTTGCATTTTATTATGGCGAGTACAATTACTATTGTGATAGCTAAAGTAATAGCAACAATTTTAATGTTATTAAAACAATTTCAAATATTGATATTTATTTTCATTATAATCAGTGTTTACCTCAATTTATTACATTGATAAAAACTCTTTTGTTCGAATGGAAACTTTCATTTAGTTGCTGTCATAAACATAGGACTTCTTAATCTATGATTCCTATAAATCATGGTAGACACAAAGCTCTCTCTATATTGAGGAACTACAGTTGCGGCACGCTATGATGACCGTTTTGACGTATGTCCACTTATGAAGATAAGTTAGGATATCCCACGGTTAGCCTTCATTCATAAATAGTGATAGAATGAGAGGGAACACCTACTGATCGAGACAGAACTTTGCCTCGTGCTATTGTATGGGGGTTTGGCATCCATATAGAGTACAAAATTTTGAAGTTAGCTAAAACATTTGAAGCAGCGAATTGCTATTCTTTATTGTCAATAGTGAGGTGCAGTTTGTCATAAAATTTATCGAATGTATAATTTTAGGACACAAAATTTATTTATTACACTTTTAACTAAACTATATTATATTAGGGTACCGCGGACGTTTATTTTTTTATTTTTTAAAGACTGTGTTTATTGATGCACTTATTTACCACAAAACTCGGCATTTGCTTTCGAATATCAACATTTTTCAAATGATATCTCATACGATAGTCACATAGGATCGCTAGCCAGCACAAATACAACTTTTTATCGAGAATAAATTGACATTTCACATCACTGTTGTAATATTATTATGTCAAAACGGCCACCATAGCGTGCCGCAACTATAGGAACTATAGGAACATGCATTCAAAGTCTTTTGACATAAGTAAGCTCTCTAATCTACTTATGATTTATGTAACACACACAATTACAGCCGTAGTACGCAATGTAATTATAATAGTTAAAACTTTTTACCGACTTTTTAATTTCCGGCTAATAAGATAATGATAACTTGCACCCACTCTTACTTAACATCATGTAGGATGAACTTTAATGTCAAGTTTGCTTGATTGTTTTTATATTACCTATATATAAAAAATCACAATTTCTATACCGACTTCTAGATATTCTAATTCAAGAGTCTCGGGCAATCAGCTAGCCTCCTCTGAATGTAATCTCAATAAAAACTTAATATTAGGTCCTTACCTATGAAATTGGTGTTTTGTATGGAGATTTTGGGGAATTCTGCATTTTCCATACTAACATTTTATCAGTTTTCTTCACAACGACAAATCCAGAGATAATAATATTTGGCATGTATCATAAGACAAGCTTTAGTAATATGTGTAATATTACACTTCATAAAAATTATTTATCGTTTTTAAGTGAATGCAAATAAAATGATGTATTCGGAAGGCACTTAAAAAGAGTTGTCTCGTGTCCAATTTTAACACAATTAAACTTACAACAAATTATCAAAACAAATCAAAAGAGCTCAAAAATATAGTCTATTTTTAGACGAGGTAATTATTTTTTAGAGGAATACTCTGAATGTTAATAGTTACAGACAAAATACTAAGACAGAATAAAAACACCAATTTCATAGGTAAGGACCCAATAATAACACAATTCAATATATCTCATAATACCGAGACCAGAGACGCGGTATGAGTACCAATTTAAGCTTAACTCGATGTCATTTAAGCCACTTAATATCCGCACAATTTGAACCCATTCATGGCCCTAGTCGCAACTGCAGAGTCAAAAACATCACAATATCAACAGGCAAGAAACTCAGCAGCTCGATCCATCGTAGTCCGATATAATTGTGGCTCAAATAGAAGTCATAAAAAACTAATATATTTTTAACAAAAAAACGAATTACGAATGTTATTAACCTATTGCATAAGATAAAAAATGTTTTATCAATGCCTAAATCATAATGGTTCCCTAAAGGAGTGGGCAGTGTTACACCCACATTTCCCACCACCCACAGACCACAGTGAAAAGCAAATGATATTCATATTAAACTGTACTTTAGTTTTATTCAAACTCTGACGTCCAAGCGTAATTGAACCATCGACCTTTGGTGCAAGTATTTCTTGCAACTCTTCCATTGCAGCCTCCAAAATGTTTTTACCCTACAATTACCTTAAGTTACACCTTTATAGAGTTAATATGAGTAATTACCGCTCACTCCGTATTCTATGATCGTTTAGTAAATTTTTATTGCACCACCTTTTGTAAATTTTATGTCAACGAGAGAAATTAGTTTTTCAGTATTTTCAATCTATGTATTAAGTACCCGATTCAATAGAAGAGTAGATTATTGCAGTACAAAGTAAAAGTTAATAATTTATCTGTAGGACTGTTACGGACCAGGCAAGAGCCGTCCTCTTTTCTATATCTTTTTTATATTCTGGTTGTAATTGTCTTTGGTTAATTGTTCTGTCATTGATTTTCTTTCCATTTTTCTGTACTGTTTTCTTTAAATATTATAAAACCCATAATTCACTAAGCCAGCGTTTTATTGCAGTTTCACTATCACTCGTCAACAAGGACTTTCGTAATTTTATACCAGGCAGAAAATACCAATATTCCAGACAGCTTCGTAAACAATAGATATCGCATACGAATATGACTCTATCATGGTGAAATCATAAGGTTTTTCATAGAAGGTTATTTTGTATAAAACGATGTAACATACAAAATACATTGGTAATGAAAGAAAACATTTAATTTTAGACTACTAGGCGTTTATTATTTTTTCAAGTAAAAATTCGCATCGTTTGTATTCGATATCGATAGAAATGATAATCATACAAATCGATACAAGAAAAATTAATAACTAACAATATTCATCAAAATAATCATGCAATCTATATGAATCGTAATAAAGTATTAAGAAAACAATTGATATTATTAAGCAAAATTAACTGATATTTCTCAATTAAAATTTTAATAATTGTTTTAATTAGATAAATTGACATAATTATGGTATATTATCTGGCATGTTAATGACTCGTGTAATTAATACCTTTTATCATAATACCTTTCTTAATACGCTGTATAAGCGTGCAAGAATAATACTTCAGCATACGAGATGAAGAAAAGGGATTTATTTCGTTTTTCATAGCACCCGTGGCCGTAAAAAATTGAGTGTCTACACGTTAAACATTGCCGCGAACCGCCAACACTACGGCCTCAAAACAATCGATAAAGAACTCTACCAATCGAATACATGCATCGGCAACAAACATAATACTGGCAGGCATATAAAGTTTGACGAGAATTATAAATTAAAAATTAAAAAATAAAATTTACCATAGAGTAAATAGCAAGCGTGGGTATCTTATGTGTGTAGTAGGTACCCTAATACATACACATTCATCGACCGTCGATCAGCAGTTCCGCATGGCACAGCACAGTTTATAACACAGTTCACAGGTCGCTTTACACTATTCACTGCACTTACGATGTCTTTTTTGGATTAGATTATGTAATTGAGTTGTCTTGTTAGTTGCATGGCGCGAGTAGGCCGCGCGGCGTCCGAATGCAGAGAGAAATGGCGGACGGGTGCGCGCGCCGCCCGCCCTACGGTTAAGGGGTGGTTACAAGCGCGCGGAGTGACTGAAAAATTACGATAGCGTGCGACTTGTCGCATCGCGTTCTAATATTTATCCACAAATTCAGACGTAGGAATAGATTCAATTTAACTATTGTGAGTACGTAGAGATTGGAAGCTAGTTACAATATCATAAACAATCCTAAATAATTGGTTATAACTGCATACAGGCAGGAAGGGTAGCTACAGTGTAATAAACACAAAAAAGGAAATATGTAATACTTTCTAGTGTTCCTGCGGTGAAAAAGGTCGACAAAACTTATTGAGACAGCTATTAGCCTCGTTTCGTATATTATGAACAAACTTTTCCTACGGCACCAATAGCCAAGTTGGGAGAACTGCACTATTCGTGCAAGAGATCGTCTGTTCGACCCTTGGACGTACCACCCAATTTAAATTAAACTTTAGTCTGGTTTGTTATGATTTATTCCCTTACACATGAGCCTCGTACACAGCAAAAGGCTCACCCCTTAGTTACAAAAAGACTTAAACCTAATGTTAGGTTTAGAAAATTTTATAGATAAAATATAATTAATATTTGTATATTTTTAATAAAAATAACATAATTTTATCGATAATATTTACTGTGAACGTTTCCTAACGAATAAGATTCACTTTAACTTCCGGGTTTTGAATATTGACGGGTAATTCGGACATCGAAAGATGGCGGCGGGTTGGGACATCGAGTCATGCCTTTTGCGGCATCGGTCACGAACGGACTTGTGATCAGAAACTGTACCAGTGTTTAGAAAAAATTTAAGCGGTTGGATATACATGTGAATTTTTAGCTTGTAATATAATTACCTAGTGTAGACTTTTGTTTGTATGTGTTTGGTGGAATATAAGCATTTATGAATCTGTGGGTTTTATTAGACTCTCTTTAATAGTTTCCCAACAATACCAAATGAAATGTTATGTTGTGTGTGTTATATAATATCACCAGTGTGTGAAGGGTGCGGCGCGGCAACTGAGCAGCGCAACAGAAGCGGCAAAATGGCCTCCACTCTCCAGGTCCAAATGTTTCGCGCCGCGCCGCTCCCACTATAATGCGTTATAATTATATTATGACCTCTGTCGTGAGGAAAATAGATAGATATAAAATTTATGTTAAACAACGCGTAAATAAAGTACAAGTTGCCACGAGGCTACGGTAACCGTATACTACATGTAGCTGTAACCTGCAAGCCGCATGCTAGTCTGCTACTTATATTGAAAAAAAAAGTAAGTCGCGTTAACGGAACCGCACCTTAATCTAGACAAAAGGCTCGCACTTTGTAACGTTCAGCGTTTCCTTTTACCAGCGACACTTTCCACTGAGCCGTGATCATGCCCACACCATCCATTACTTTCTTTCTACTTCATCATGGAATGTATCCGTCCACACTGCCCCCAATGAACGCAAGAGGAAGTCTTACGATCGCGTAGTAATCTGCTTATATTACAAGAAGACAAAACGTAGAAAATTTTTGGCTTTCTTGTACTTTGCCGATGAAGTGCAGCGTAAGGGAAGGGGAGGCGTGTTAAGATAGATCTATTAGAAAGTAGTATTTTCTTTTTTTTGTTTAATTGTTTCTTAATAATTCGTACTCGTAAAGCTCTTCGCTAGTTCAGAGTTCTTTTGTTATTTTTTGTTTGGTATTTTTAATGTTTAGAATATAATGAAAAACTAGCAAATGCAATAATAATACAAGTAAATTTTAAAACAAACCTAATATACATACCTATGAGGAGCTCGGTGGCGTAATGGTTAGTACGTTAGTAAGCTTTGGCTTTCTATTGAAAACAAAGCTACCTTCACCATGATCAGACCGTGGATGGGTGACCAAAACTTTGTGATCTCGAACTCCTCCGTGCTTCGGAAGGCACGTTATGCCGTTGGTCCCGGTCGCTTTTGCGACTGTTGCTACCCACCAACACGCATTGGGCCAGCGTGGTGTTACGGCCCGGACTCCTCATGTGTTAAAGAAGGCCTGTGCCAAAGCAGTGGGACGTATCAGATAGGCTGAGGACACATACATATACCATACCTAGTTTACAGTAAAAAAATATTTTTAATTCATTATCTAGTAGCTTTTATCCGCGGACCTACTTGTCTGTGAGCGGAATTTAACATATAACATAATATTAGGTCCTTACCTATGAAATTAGTGTTTTGTATGGAGATTTTGGGGATGTCTGCATTTCCCATACTAACATTTTTTCAGTTTTCTTCACAACGACAAATCCAAAGATAATAATATTTGGCGTGTATCATAAGACAACCTTAAGCGATATGTGTGATATCAAACTTCATAAAAATTATTTATCATTTTTAAATGAATGCAAATCAAATGATGTATTCGGGAGGCACTTAAAAAGAGTTGTCTCCGTGTCCAATTTTAACACAATTAAACTTACAACAATTTATCAAAATAAATCAAAAGAGCTCAAAAATATGGTATATTTTAAGAGGATGTAATTTTTTTTTAAGAATACTCTGAAACTTGATAGATACAGACAAAATTCTAAGAGAGGAAAAAAAACTTGGTGTTTCATAGGTAAGGACCCAATATATCATCACGCCCCTAATGGGTAGGAAGAGCAATAGGCCTCGTTTCGTATGCTATGACAAAACACTATGTCTTGAATTGAGGAGTGGATAACTTTAAAATCAATTCTTAAAATAAATATACACTTGCAAAGTTCATTATTTTATCCAAGAGACGCCCACTGGCATAGGTTTCTCCGGGGATCTCCAAAATGAGCTTTTTCGCAGCCCATATTAATATTTAAGAGCTTCCTGTAACCTTTCAATAGTTCGAGGACACTTTTTAAATATGCCCTAATCTCTTCCCAAATTTCATTGGATAAGAACTGGATTGTTATTTCGAATACTTTTTTTTAAATTATCAAAGGACGTGACATCAAATTTAACAAATCAATATTGATTTGTCAATATTACGTTACAGAGTAAATCCACGAGTGCAAGTTTATCTTATCCTACATAAAAAATGTATACATCCATATTATAAAATAGAGGAATTATTACTTTGTTAAATAAACATTGTGATTGCAAAATATATTCTTCAATGTTGCATCAAAATGAAACACGCTTTTTTTAAATATTTTGTTTTATTTTTAACTTTTTAGTGTTTACACCAAAGTGCTCGTTAAGGCGATTCAAACGAGCCCAAACTTATATCGCATTGAATCGTTTGATTTCTGAGTTCCTATGGCCACCTTCCAGCTCCATCATCAGATCAGCTTCAAGTCATGATAATTTTGCATTTTCATCCGATTTACACATGCATGCAAAATCTCAGTTCGATCGGTTAAAGATTATGTGCCTAAAAATTTAGTTGCGAGATTTGACCCGAACATAGACATACATACATACATGCCTACATGTATTTCAGTTAAATAAAAGCTTATAATGAATTTAAGACAGTGATTTGTAATTTGAACTAAATATATTTATGTTATTATGATGTTTTTAACCTTTTTCAGGCAGTGGTAGCCGAGTTGGGACGGACGGGGCACTACTCGTTCGAGAGGCCGCGGGAAACGCGGGTTCGATCCCGTCGCCTGTATCACTGAGTTTGAATAAAACAGTTCATTGAGAATAAATCTTTCCTCACATTGTGCCCGGTGCATGGCAACAGGCTCGCCACCTGTTACATGGGGAACTAACATATCTGGCGAAATGTGGGTGTTTAACACCTCTGTCTACCCCTTCGGGGAAAGAGGCGTTATGATATGTTTTGTTATGTTAAATTATTCAGATTATAGTTGCATGGGTCTTTGTATTTGGGAGTTCCGCCGTGCGTCCAGAAATGGTAAACAAAAATTACTGCAATACCAATAATCAATTACCATATTATAACTTAATTCTATTTATTTTCTTAATAATGCTTCCAAAAAACAACTGATTGACCGCGAACTTCCTCGACCACACGGAAAGGTTGCATTTATAAAACACTCCATTAATGTACACGTGTATTCGACATAAACTATTCTTGATTTAATTAGGTAAAATACTATTTGAAGTATGGAAAGGTCATATGCAGCATATTAATACGCGATTGGCCATCGCCCTTGGCCCGCGCGACCAATCGACAATGCACAAATATAGCCATTACTAGCTGTGCCCGCGAAACTTTACAAAAAGTGTTTGTGTGTTTGTTAACATTGCACTGTTTTTTTACAAAGTGCTCAACACGACATCCCTACCTCTTGATTGTTGTCATGGTGATAAATCTCTGTTGTGGTGTCATTATTTTACAATGCCGAGAAATTCTAAAATTCGAAATGAAATTACATTTTGACGGAATATGTCACATAATTCCCGGTCGAGAGATATTGATAACCACGGTTACACCCGCGCCGTACCCGTTCCCATGTGAATATCGGGATAAAAAGTAGCCTGGGTTGGGTCCTCAGGCTCTAGGCTATCTGTGTACCAAATTTCAATTGTATCGGTTCAGTAGTTTTGGCGTGAAAGCAAGACAGACAGGCAGGAGTTCGCATTATCGGCACGGCTCAGGATTTTAGGTGATAAATAGCATCATATGAAATTCGTGTTTTGTATGGAGATTTTGGGGATGTCTGCATTTTACATACTAACATTTTATCAGTTTTCTTCACAACGACAAATCCAGAGATAATAATATTTGGCATGTATCATTAGACAAGCTTTAGCAATATGTGTGTGAACACGCTTGATAAAAATTATTTATCGTTTTATGTTAATGCAAATCAAATGATGTACTGGGAGGCAGTTAAAAATAATTGTCTTTGTGTCTAATTTTAACACAATTAAACTTACAAAACAATTATCAAATTAAATAATACGAGCTCAAATATATGGTCTATTTTTAGAAGAGGCAATTATTTTATAAGAAAATTTCTGAAACTTAATAGTTACGGACAAATTGCTAAGACAGAATAAAAACACCAATTTCATAGGTAAGGACCCAATATTAACTTCATGGCAACAAAGTAGAAATTTCCATGATATATGGCTGAAGTAACAATACCGCTTCGGTATGCTTGAGGTTGCTGCATCGGCGGCCTTGAGGTTGCTTCGGGATACTTCGACATCCTTCAGTACGCTGCCGCCCGCCGCGCCAAGGCAACACCCGGGGGTAGTTTGGACGGTACAGCATTAAGGACGCTTCGTCATCCCTAAGGACAGTTTAGCACGCCAAGGCATAGTTGCCGACAGTGTGCGCTTGCATGTAGGGATGCCAAAGGATTCCTTTCCCTGCCGATGCCGATAATTTGTGCCGGGCCTTACTTTCGCATTTATACTATTGGGTCCTTACCTATGAAATTGATGTTTTTATTCTGTCTTAGTATTTTGTCTGTAACTATTAAGATTCAGAGTATTCCTAAAAAATAATTACCTTGTCTAAAAATAGACTATATTTTTGAGCTCTTTTGGTTTGTTTTAATAATTTGTTGTAAGTTTAATTGTGTTAAAATTGGACACGGAGACAACTCTTTTTAAGTGCCTCCCGAATACATCATTTTATTTGCATTCACTTAAAAACGATAAATAATTTTTAAAAAGTGTGATATTACACATATTACTAAAGCATGTCTAATGGTACATGCCAAATATAATTATCCCTGGATTTGTCGTTGTGAAGAAAACTGATAAAATGTTAGTATGTAAAATGCAGACATCCCCAAAATCTCCATACAAAACACAAATTTCATAAGTAAGGACCTAATATGTAAAAACGTAGTAATCCATACTATGGATTACTACATTTTTACGGTAGTGTCATTACTTTAAAATAAAAACTTCATCATGATCTTCATTCATGGATTTATTTACGCACACACGCGCTCATACCCATTCAAATATCCTTTTTAACCTTTTACCATACTCTGTCCATTTGTGATACCCTAAACACCCTTCCTAACTTTCATATCTCCGCTGCACGCAGTACTACCCTTCGTTCATCTTTTTCGCCCATCATTCAGATGAGAAGGCCCCAAATCTGTTAATTTACAACTATAACAATATAATGGCAATAGCGTCGCTCTTAGCGATAAGGCCGACCATTGTACATTTGTGATTTTTTAAGTTGTCTGTTTTGTGAATATAAATATGTTGTACTTATGTACAGTAGAGTGCAAAAATATGTATGCACGTTTGACAGTAAATGACTCTTATTGGTAGGGGATAAAGACTATCACCTGTCAAATGTGCATAATAATATATATTTTTGAACTCGACTGTACAACAAAGTACAAGTTATTATTGTCTCAAAAGCAGAATATTTGACATAACGTAAAATATTAAAAACTAGCTGTTGCCCGCAACTTCGTCCGCGGTTACTGGTTTTTAGCTATCCCACGGGAACCCTTAAATTTTCCGGAATAAAATGTATCTAAGATGATGCCCAGGGATATAAGGTATCACCATGCAAGTCATAGAAATCGGTACAGACATTTCGGAGATTAGCCCGTACAAACAGACAAACAGACATAGAAACAAGAAACATTTTTTTTTGTATTTTCCCTGTTTTTCATCCCCTGACTTTTTTTTTCTATTTTTTTTTTGTTGTTTTAAATTCTCCCATATAGGGAAGGCAAAGGGAACAAAGCCCATACAGCCAAGTCTTCAGTATTTTGCATTGAAATGCCAGTGTAATGCATTTCAATGCAGCTTGGGAGAGTTTGGCGGCAAATGATCGATGACAGACACTGTGGTGCTACTTGGATGAGGTGGATTACCACGATAAAAAACTTATCACTTTTCACACCACTTGACGCTTATTCCGATAATCCTGCACATTGCACATCATCACAGACACTTATTACACAAAACTACACTGATTTTACGTAACAAGATCCACTCCGAAACAATATTACAATCAACGAAATAAAAATCACGTCCGCCATAATTGAATGCCGCCAAAACTCCCTATTTTTTTTTTCTATGTACAGACATTCGACCCCTACAGTTTTATTACGCATAGATTGTACCATACTACCGAATCAGGCTGTAGCCATTTACCATAAGCGACCTATTTATTAGATGAGGAGCTCGGTGGCATAGTGTTCCGAACGCTTTGGCTTTCGCTATCGAAAACAAAGCTATTCTCTCTATGGTGAGTGCTGGGATGGGTGACCAAAACTTTGTATTCGAGTTCCTCTGTGCTTCAAAAAGCACCTTAAGCCGTTAGTCTCTGTACTTATTGCAACTGTCTGTACCTTTTTTGACGAGGAGGAATCCATTTACGGACTGTACATAGGGGTGGCTAGCCGGTACCGTTCCCAGTGAAAACCGTTTCTACCCGCATTGAGCCAGCGTGGTGTTACGGCCCGTACTCCTGTTTCTCCATGAGGGACGTATTTAGGCTGAGGACGGAGATGCTGTGCAGCAGTGGGACGTATTTAGGCTGAGGACGGAGATATTATATTTGTAAGATATGGCAGGATTTATGTTGCGTTAACAATACTTTTTTTGTCATAATAACTGGTTTATGAGACAGAATCCATACTAATATTATCAATGCGAAAGTAACTCTGTCTGTCTGTCTCGCTTTCACGTCAAACTACTGAACCAATTTAACCGAAATTAAGTAGACAGATAGTCTAGAGCCTGAGAAAGAACATAGGCTACCTTTAATACTGATATTCCACCCGGGAACGGGTGCCATGCGGGTGAATGTTAAAAAAATTAAATAATGCCTCCCAGAAAAATAAAGGACAAAATTACGCCACTATGAACTTTGCTTCTAATAATAGAGTAGGAGTACATTTTCAATTCCACCAATTGAGGCTACTGTTCCAATTTGAAAAAATCTTTCAGTGTTGAATAGGCTATTTATTGAGGAAGGCTATAGGCTACATACCATCACACTATCTCAAAGTAACTATTCTACGCGGACGAAGCCGCGGGCAAAAGTTAGTATCAAATAAACACGACTTACCGTTTCGCTGGTTCTGTGTCGTTGATACTGGCCCCATGTTTTGACTGGTAGGGATCGCTTTTAAGTCTTTTGACATGAGTAGTAGAGGCGATACCTCGTGAACATTCAATGTTTTTTAAGATTTTCCAGCCGTTAGTAAACTACCCATTGTTATGATAAAACTGTTAAAGCTAAGGTCAAAACAAAAATTTAAAATATTTTCTCCCTTTTATATACAACAAACAGTCAAAAAAAATAGAGATAAATCAAAGAAAAAGTTATTTAATTTGACGCATTTTTTTTTAAAGATATTTCACGAGGTATCGTCTTAAATAGGACTTATACTGTAAGTCGAGCACTGGCGTTCGCGGAGGAGTTGCTGACTACAATAGTTAAGTTTCCGCTACCGTCAGTATTAAAAAAATGAGAAAGGACGGTAGAGTCATAATAGGTATTGGAATATGGTTAATATTCCAGCAGATAAATAGAAGTAAAAATAATCTGCTTATATAATTTGGTAAATAAAGTAGAAAGCCGCTTCCACATTCCTCTTTGTAATAAAATAAATTCTCATTTATTATTTTTTATTTAATATTCATTCTACGGCTCTGGTTGCAAGACCTTTTGAGCCACACGTTAACAGTAGAATTACTTTTCTTCAATATTTTGCATTGAAATGCTAGTGTAATGTATTTCAATGCATCTTGGGAGATTTTGGCGTCAAACGGTCTATGGCAGACACTGTGGTGCTTCATGGATGAGGTGGATTACCACGATAAAAAACTCACCACTTTTCATACAACTTGACGCTTATTTCGATAATCCTCCACATTGCACATCATCACAGACACTTATTACACAAAACTATACTGATTTTACGTAACAATATCCACTCCGAAGCAATATTACAATCATCGAAATAAAAATCACGTCCGCCATAGTTGAATGCCGCCAAAAACTCTTTTTTTGTTGTTGTAAAGTTCTCCCATGCAGGGAAGGCAAAGGGAACGGAGCCCATACAGCCAAGTCATCAGTATACATTTCTTCAGTAGTTTGCATTGAAATGCTAGTGTAATGCATTTCAATGCATCTTGGGAAAGTTTGGCGTCAAACTATCGATGGCAGACACTGTGGTGCTACTTGGATGAGGTGGATTACCACGATAAAAAACTCATCACTTTTCACACCACTTGACGTTTATTTCGATAATCCTCCATATTGCACATCATCACAGACACTTATTACACAAAACTACACTGACTTTACGTAACAATATCCACTACATACAATATTACAATCATCGAAATAAAAATCACGTACGCCATAGTTGAATGCCGCCAAAACTCCACTCTTTTTTTTTATTGTAAAATTCTCCCATGTAGGAAAAGCAAAGGGAACAAAGCCCATACAGCCAAGTCTTCGGTATTTTTGTCCTCAGTATTTGCATTGAAATGCTTGTGTAATGCATTTCAATGCATCTTGGGAGAGTTTGGTGTCAAACAATCCATGGCAGACACTGTGGTGTTACTTCGCTGAGGTGGATTACCACGATAAGAGTCCCATCGTTTTTCACACCACTTGACGATTATTTCAATAATCCTTCATATTGCTCTTCATTATTGACACTTAAAACACAAAACTACACTGATTTTACGCAACAAGATCAACTCCGAAACAATATTACAATCATCGAAATGAAAATCACGTCAGCCATTAGTTAAATGCCGCCAAAAACTCCCATTTGTTTTGCTTTATGCTCAACAAATTGTTTGCGCCCTTTTTATTTTTTTTATGTATTTAATGCATTCTATTGTGTTTTTTCAGTAAATGAATTAATTGATAAAACATGTAAAGGCTCGAGTTAAGTAATGGTTTTATACTTAGTACTGTCTCCGATAAATTTTCTTTTAAAATTTTATTTCCTAGTTATCTCAGAGTAAACAGAACTGGAGTAGCCTTTCTCTAACATTCCCTTCTGCCAAATGCACAAGCATCGGATGCTTGCACGTTTAATAAAACTAGTTGAGCCGCCATTTTGACAGCCATAACATTGTAAACGTTGCGGCGAACAGAGCTCCCGCAAAAATGCCTGCCTGTGCTGTTTTTTGTTGTAAAAGTAAATAGAAAACATCGCGTATGCTAAAAGATGGTGTCACCTTTTATTTGTAATTATAATTTTTAAGATTTTATGATTATTTACTTCATTATTTCATGTTTTAGAATTCTACGATTTCAAATTTCGAACGCTAGTCTCATGGGGAGTGCGGCTGTGACGTTGTCAAAACGCACACCCCACGTGACTATTTTAAGCGTGTGTGTCGTGAAATTTAAATTTGTGTGTCGAATTATGCATGTGTGCATTTGTAAAAACGGTAAAAGTTATTGTTTATGTGTGCTGGCTTTGAGTGTAGTGGTAACCTCACCCCCCGCAAGAAATGGCAGAAATAAATGTTTGAGAAATTGACTAATGGCTACTCTAGTTCTGTTTACTCTGAGCTAGTTATTCATGGAGTAAAATACTGAACACAGAGATGGCATGATATTATAATTTCCTTTGCTTCTATTAGGTCAATTTGACATTTGCATCTTGCTAATTAATTTTGACACTTCCTTCTTTTCCAAATGCACCAGAAGTAGAATAAACTTTATTGAATAAAATTTTTTAGATTCGGATGCTTTTGAAAGGAATAACTATTATGAAATTGATTAGCTATGACGAGTCAATATAAGAAATTTATTAAACTAATAGCTAAGTGGCCATTAGACCCTAAAAAGGGAGAAAGGTAATTTGATAACAAAATAACCTGTAATTTGAAACGTGATTAAAATTCGTTATTATTTCATATCTTTATCAAAAACTTATATTACAGAGACCTGGGAAAGTTTATCAGAGATAAAGTTAAGTTGGCATTTGAATCAGAAAAGCAAAATTTGGACACTGACTTATGCAATCGCCAATATATTTCACTAAACAAATTGGCAGATAACTACTACAAAAACAAATACAAACGGACCATAAATAGCTCAGCGACAGGCTTGAGCATCGAGGAATGTAATTTAATCCTTTCTGACGAAGTCCTTGACTATTTAAAAGAAGAGAACAAAGGATTCTTCAAGAAAATATTCAGTGGTAAAGAAAAAATATGATTGTGCGTCAAGTTGTTAGATTAAAACATCACTTGCGCCGGCAATGCTCTACTGAAGCCATTCAATATAAAGCCCATACACCTGTAATGCTAAGTGAGGCTTTAAAACATCTAAAACCTAGAGATAATGAGGTCTATATTGATATGACGTTTGGTGCAGGTGGGCATTCTAGAAAAATACTAGAGGCTGCAAACTGCAGGGTTATAGCATTGGATCGTGATCCGGTGGCACATGAAAAAGCTCATCAATTAGCAAAAAAATATCCTAATAGAATAACTCCTTTACTTGGCAAGTTTAGTGAGTTACCACAGCTTTTAAAATCAATTGGATATGGGCAATCTAGTATAGATGGCATCTTATTTGACTTTGGTTGTTCCTCTATGCAACTAGACACGGGTGAAAGAGGTTTTTCTATCAGCAAAAATGGTTATTTAGACATGAGAATGGATGCAGGTAGAGATCCTGAGCAAATAACTGCTAGAGAAGTATTGGCAAATGCCACTGAACAGGAATTATATAAAATATTCAAAATTTATGGTGAGGAGAAAAAAGCGGCTAAAATAGCGCAGACAATAATACAAGCTAGATATATGATCAAGAACATTGATACAACTTATGAATTAGTAGATGTCGTGAAATCTTGTACTCCTGATGAAGTGAGATTAGACAAATTACAACGGCCACAATCAAATGCTACAAAAGTATTTCAAGCATTACGTATATTTGTCAATAATGAACTGAATGAACTCAATTATGGGATGGTTTTGGCGAAATACTATTTAAAACTAAGTGGGAGACTAGTAACAATATGCTTTCATTCATTAGAAGACACTATAGTAAAAAGGCATATTGCTGGTAATGTTGTTGATGAAGTAGCCAATCCAATTGAGTTAAAGTATCTTAGCCCTACTTTGGTCCAAGATAAAGAGACTATTCAACATTTTTTTGACACCCCTTGGGAAACACTTACTAAACATGTGGAAGTCCCAACCGATGAAGAAGTGGACAGAAACCCGCGGAGTAGAAGTGCTAGATTACGAGCAGCTATCAAAGTGAAGTAGGATTACAATGAGAAACTAAATAATTATGTATATGATGCATGAAGTTGTAAAAATATAAATAGTTTAGCTTTTAGGTTATTGTGTTATTATTATTGGTTTTACTTTTTACCACAACTTCTTTTGTAAAATTTAAATTGTTTTTATTAGTTCATAAACATCTTTCTCCCACTCTGTTCCCAATTATATTTTGGGTCGGCGCAACATGTCCTCCATGTTGCGCCATATCCTCCACTCTATCATAACATTAAATCATAATACCTTTATTAACCACTCAGATACCAGACAAGATACAATAGCAAAATCTTGGCTTGGCAGTCTTAAGGGTTAGGCAGTTTGCAGTTTAGTCAAAGTTAATTGTTCCCGCAACTTCAAAATACCCACGGGTGGAGGTACGCGGGCGGCGGGTGCGGTCGACGCGGCACGCACCTACCTGCCTACCAGCCGTGGGTCCTCTGCTTTTGGGACCACTCTTAGCAACGGACGCGTTATATAACATTAAATTTACTTCTAGAATCTTTATGTAAAAGAGGGCAGAAAGTTTTTCTATTTATATAAATTACTTTATAATGAACTTTACAGTAGAGTATGGAAGAGCAAGACGTTGCGCTGACCCCAAAAAAATTTGGAACAGAGCAAGAGAAAGAAGATTCAACATTACACAAAATAAATTCTAAACAAAAAAAATTTACCTTCGTAAATAATTTATCTTCGTAATACTTTGCTTTTCTTACAATTAATTATAAAAAGTTGACAAAAATAGATAGGTATTTAAGAATTCATGAACTCAGTGTCCAGCCAATAAAAAATACAATACCTACTTACGGTTTTCCTAAGGAAGGAATACTACGTTTAATATCTTTCTTACGTATTTACAAAGTTACTTACGTATTTACAAAGGCAGAAATTATTTTTTAGAATAAGTACTTTTTTTGTTTTCGATTGATGTGAAGTCAAAAATTCAAAAAATTATTGATTTTTAAGATTCCAAGAGTGCACTCACCGTTTTTTCTGAATATGTGTAGACCTACTGAATGCTAACAAAATTATATAAAAAAGTCGACCTGTCTCATACCTATAACAACTCCCTGTAACAACCTTTCACAGTGGCTTTTATCAGCGTAAGTAATCCATTTTGCAGTTGAAGCTGTGCATTGATACACTGATATTTTATACACATATACTATCTCACCCTAATATGTAACCTAAAAAAATATAACTATCGGTCCATACTTACGAAACAATTCTCCAGCTCGCCAGCCGTTATGGAGTTGTACCTTTCATCACCAGCTCACCACAATGAATTGATAACTTCAAATATGTACCTGCATAGTATATAGCTTCATATATATGAGCGCGCTAAGGCTCGGCCTATTATTCGAAAATCTCTTAATTTCAGAGGGATTTCGTTTTCAGATTCTAACTTGGTGAAAATATGATCACTTCAGAAGTACCCTATACTGATCAATTTGTTTCCATCTCCAACTGATGAAAATTGTTCCCCAATTTGATAAAGAATTCGTCGGGCATGCATAGAAAACTTTGTCTAAATACGTACTATTCAGTCAACTCCAAAACAACTCATCAGTTTGTGATCAAATTTAAATGGGACTACACGAGAACCATCACGTTTCAATTAAAGAAGGAATTATCTAAATCAGTTCAGAAGCTTATAGAGTTATGAGGTAACACACAAATATCAACCTCAATCAATAACTCATCAATAACAACATCCTCCTTTTTTGAAGTCGGTTAAAAATTAAGATTTTTTTTTTACAAAAAGCTCAACAAATGACTCTACACTACCTGATGATAAGCAGTGGAGGAGTCCATATGTAATTATTAATATAACGCGTCCTACAAAAAAACCAGTAGACAGAACTTCCTCGAAGCCAATAAACATACAAAGGTTACCCATTTACTACCCCTACTATAAAATAAAAAACTGAAATTGTAATGCATATTTTGATTTATTGATCCTCTTATGAACATGGTAACTAATACTAATTTACACTACGGAACCCTATGCTTATTAGAGCACTCCGTCGTACAACAGCTCATTAAAGTAACTACTAAAACTCAATCAATTTTGCACCTTACGCTAAGCACGTTAAGATTGATAGTTCTCTGACATGTTACTTTACTACACACTTATTGAAGTAAAATCCTTATATCTTACTCGATTGACAAATGATTTTGTAAAAAATATTAGTAATTTAAAAATACAGCATCAGTTGAGTACCAATTAGCATGTTCTACTAGACCATAGACCATAGAATTTCTAGCAAAAAGATATTGTATCGAAATATCAGACTAGATGTGTCAATAATAACGGTTTTTATATTAAACAATTTTGTTTTTTAAAACAAAATACAGGCCTTATAATTTAAAAAATGGCATCAAGTGTTACAATACAGAAAAACATTTAATGTTCACTATAATTTTCAAAGAAACAGCTGATTATCTAGCTACCGATTTTTTTATTTTATAATATTTCTATAGGTAAATCTCACACAACTTTTTTGAGTTTTTCTTTTTAAGAAGATTGATAGTTAACACAAATTAATATCGTTTTGCAAATAAATAAAAATATTGATTATATTTTCTTTCAGATAATATAAAATTCTCATCCATAGACAATAAGTTTTTATTGTCTCTGATTTACAAACTAAAGGTAAACTATTTCATTCAGCACAAGTAATGGGCCAATCTTATAATTATTGACATCATGAAAAGAAACTCATTAAGAAAAAACCTTTTTCATTTGGTCACATTATACAAGGCGACATTTCATTAGAGTGAAACTTTTCATAACATCAACAATTATATAATCACACCACATATATACAAGAAAATATATACATATGATCGTATCGTTCAGACAAAGCAAAGAAGCTTCAAATGCCATTTTAAACAGAATCCCAAGGATGGAATGTGGACAAAGGTACAAGTAGCTAAGGTATGTTCAATGACTTGGCAGTGCAATCGTGAAATGTATCAAAGTTGCACAGATAAGTAAGCTTTCTATCGCAGTATATGTAAATAGACATATACACATTATAGATAGACTATAATATCTCAAAAAGAGAATTTTTCAAAAGTATTTATACATATAATGGCAAGGATGTCGTGCAAAATCTGGGTAATCGAATACGAACAATATTTAAAAACTGACGGTGCATTTCGGATTGATAAAGACAAGGGGTCTAAAAGGCAATATAACGATATATTGCCGAAAGTTAGTAATTTCCTGAATTTTAAAATTAACACAGTGTATTTCAACCTAAGTATGTAAGAGCAAGTCATTCATTGTCTAAATCTATAATTAGATTTAAAACGGTAAGAATAATTAAACAACGAAAAATGTTATGACGTCACGACCAATATGGCCGACATGGTAAAAGTGACAGATATTATGTCATCTCTATTATATTATGTTCGTCTTACTTCTGCGCTATTAAATGAATAGAGATAGGAGAAATGAAGTACATCGTTTGCTTTGCTAACATTAACATGTCATCAACCACAAACTACCACATATAATTATTATTAACATAATCAATTACAAATCTATTTATAGGATCGAATTTTGTGAATTTGTAGGTAGGTGCTATCAAAAAACAAAACTGTAAAAATTGGAATGTAGGTCTAAATTAAAGAAAAATATACAAGAGAACCTATTTACAATATTTGTTCTATTATACTTTATTTGTGCAATTAAGCCTGGGAGATTAAATTTTATTACAATAACAATAAGAATGAAAATAGTACTTACTGCACTGCTATGATTTGTCCTCAAATTTACTTCTGACTTTGAATTACTAATTCTTGTTAAGAAATTAGACAAAAATGAAAATACAGTTGTTTTACAATATAAAATAGATTGTGATTAAGTTTATTTATTTCATTTGTAACAGTCCTTTTATAATCCTGTTCTTATTATAATATACATAGACACAGTAACATAAACACAATACAATAGGTCATTACAATTTTATGGAGACTACAATCTGTTACAATCAGTTATTACCTGACTGTTACATGTTACAATCCATTAGGTACCAATTCAATCAGACTCTAACTCATACAATACAGTTACCGTAACTGACATGTTACAATCCGTCAGTAAAAGGCGAGCATTGTTACAACCAATCAACAATCCTATACTGAGACGAAAACCTGTTTCAATCGTAATACCTTTACATTATAACTTTGAATCATAAACTGTTTCCTTTCTCATACCTGTTCCATAAACTATTAACACTGAGATTTCCGTTATAGACAGACTGTAATTTGTTACAGACTGTTTTTAACTTCCTATAGGTTGACTGTAACCTGTTCTAGACTGTAAATGGTTAGATTGTCTCTAACCTGTTGTAGACTACTTATAACACGTTTTAGACTGCCTCTAGCACGTTACACCACGTTGTAAATTGCTATGGACCGACTGCCATACATTATAGACTTACTGTAACACGTTATGGACTGACTGTAATCCGTTATAGACTGTAACAAGTTATAGACTATCTCTAACTTGTTACAGTCCAACTGTAAATAAATACACAGTGTCTCTAACCTGTAGAGCGGCTGTACACTAAGTCTTGTTCTCTGGGTCGTGTTATGTCCTGTTGACGGAGGAGAGGACGTTGGCCTTGGCGCGGTCGGTGGCGGCGGCGGCGGCGTCCCGCATCTCCTTGAACGTGTGCGAGACGGGCGTCATGGTGTGTTGGGGCGTCGGGCGGGGGAACATGCTGTTCAGGACGTAGTTGAAGCCGTTTACCTGCAACGAGAAAATCTTTGTCTTAACGACACACATATAAAACAAAACAAAAGGAGTTTTTGGCGGCATTCAACTATGGCGGACGTGATTTTTATTTCAGTGATTGTATTATTGTTTCCGAGTGGATCTTGTTGCGTAAAATCAGTGTAGTTTTGTGTAATAAGTGTCTATGTTGACGAGCAATATGGAGGATCATTGAAATAATCGTCAAGTGGTGTGAAAAACGATGGGACTCTTATCTTGGTAATCCACCTCATCGAAGTAACACCACATTGTCTGCCATGGATTGTTTGACGCCAAACTCTCCCAAGATGCATTGAAATGCATTACACAAGCATTTCAATGCAAATACTGAAGACAAAAATACCGAAGACTTGGCTGTATGGGCTTTGTTCCCTTTGCTTTTCCTACATGGGAGAATTTTACAACAACAAAACAAAAATTATTTTTTTAGAAAAAGCACAAATGACTACACAACCTGGTGATAAGCAGAAGTAGACCCTTTCCTATGTTGTTCCATAGGTTTCTCAGAGTAAACAGAACTGGAGTAGCCTTTGTCTAACATTCCCCTCTGCCAAAGTACAAGCATCGGATGCTTGCACGTTTAATAAAACTAGTTGAGCCGCCATTTTGACAGCCATAACATTGTAAACGTTGCGGCGAACAGAGCTCCCGCAAAAATGCCTGCATGTGCTGTTTTTTGTTGTAAAAATAAATAGAAAACATCGAGTATGCTAAAAGATGGTGTCACCTTTTATTTGTAATTATAATTTTTAAGATTTCATGATTATTTACTTCATTATTTCTTGTTTTAGAATTCTACGATTTCAAATTTCGAGCGCTAGTCTCGTGGGGAGTGCGGCTGTGACGTTGTCAAAACGCACACCCCACGTGACTATTTTAAGCGTGTGTGTGCGTGAAATTTAAATTTGTGTGTCAAATTATGCATGTGTGCATTTGTAAAAACGTTGTGCGTTGTGCTGGCTTTGAGTGTAGTGGTAACCTCACCCCCCGCAAGAAATGGCAGAAAAAAATGTTTGAGAAATTGACTAATGGCTACTCCAGTTCTGTTTACTCTGAGATAGGTTTTCTATAAAGCAGCGTGTTTTATGGTAACAATTTAGACGCAATATTAAAATTATCCTTATAAGTCTACTTTTGTACTATCCTACTACGCAATGTATAAAGTAGAACATAATATATTATACAGTATTTAAGCGTGATATTAATTAAGTGATATTAATAACACATTAAGTAGAATAAAATAATAATCGCGCGTTATATTTCCTATATCTAGTTTCTAACCTTGAGAGCTTGTTGAATAACAAACCATTTCGACGTGAGCAATAAAATATTATAGACATGGTTATAGCTGAGATTAATTATGGCTAACATTAATTTATATGAATAAACGTTTATTTTGTGAACACCAGTGTTCGTAGTAACCGGCAAGAGGCTAAGAAACATTTTAATTTATACAACTAATCGAAATGGGTCCTTTTATCTTTTATTATTTTTGCCTCTGCTCACACCTCTGATGTCTCCAGACTCACAGCGAGAACATTCGAGCACACCCGAGAAGCGTGAATTTGAATTTCTCGCCGATTCGTTCTCGCGCTCGCCTGTTCTCCGATTGGTTCGAAATGAAATGAAAAATAAACTTTATTGTACACCATTTAAAGTACCAAATTTTTTATCAGGAGTACAATTTGGCCGCTTCAAAGGATTTCTCGGCTAAACTTCTCGCCGAGTCTCCTCGCCGTGAGTTCTGGCTTTGATACAAGCAGGGAATTTAAACGTCGGTTGCCCAATTAGCGGTTTCTAAAACATAAACGCACCATCTGGTTACAATTCTTCCGGAACCTTTCGACGCCGAACGCGCGGATAGCGCGAGAGAAGCCGAACACCTGCGAGTCGATCCACGCCGAGCGCCGCGCCACCGTCTGGCCGGGACCAGCCGACCGGTATTCCACTCGTTCTACGACGCTCTGGCAATAACAAGAGAAATAATTCAAAATATTTTTTTAAACTTACTATCAGGCAGCACCACCGGCTAGTAGCTACTGCTGAGTCCATTATATTAGGTCCTTACCTATGAAATTGGTGTCTTGTATGGAGATTTTGGGGATGTCTGCATTTTACATACTAACATTTTATCAGTTTTCTTCACAACGACAAATCCAGAGATAATAATATTTGGCATGTATCATTAGAAAAGCTTTAGCAATATGAGTGTGAACACGCTTGATAAAAATTATTCATCGTTTTTATGTTAATGCAAATCAAATGATGTATTCGGGAGGCAGTTAAAAATAATTGTCTTTGTGTCTAATTTTAACACAATTAAACTAACAAAAAATTATCAAATTAAATAATACAATCTCAAATATATGGTCTATTTTTAAAAGAGGCAATTATTTTATAAGAATGTTCTGAAACTTAATAGTTACTGACAAATGGCTAAGACAGAATAAAAACACCAATTTCATAGGTAAGGACCCAATAGATATAGGTCTACAGAGAATGGTTTCGGAGAATCGTTTCGACAGAACCTGAGTCGTTCCCGTGTAGGACTCGATTGGGTACGTCGGGGAGTTTTAGTAGATATTCTCACCGAGCTGCTGAAGAAGACCCACACACGCCTAGTTCTTCCTAGGTATGGATATAAGGTCTGTAAATAGGAGTATATCTCCGTTAAAAAGGTCCACAGGGAATAGCAGGCCTATAGCTATAAAAATGGGCCTTATTGTTTATTACATACAGGGGATTGAATTAAAATAGTTATATTAAAATATCACACCTAAGCTAATCTATACAAATATCTTATAATAAAATTGTAACAGGCCGATATATTTTATGTATATTACGTCTCAATCCAAGTTGCCAAAAAGGTAAACAAAACAAAGGTAATGTTTCATCTGTAAAATGTTTTGTGATGACTGTAGGTAATTGAAATCAATTGAAACGGACAACAATTGTTACCGTTAATTATATTTACGTGCCAATGTCCATGTAAAAAGTGTGATTATTGAATAACAAATTCGGTATGTCGGCTTTTTTGTTTACCTTTTTGGCAACTTGGATTGAAACGTACTATAGTTATTTACATTAAAAAGGCAGCGGTAGCCTAGTTGGGACGGACGGGGCACTGCTCGTTCGAGAGGCCGCGGGAAACGTGGGTTCGATCCCACCGCCTGTACCACTGAGTTTGAATAAAACTTATGCACAGTTCATAGTGAATATCCCTTGCCTCACATGGTGCCCGGTGCATGGCAACAGGCTCGCCACCTTTTACATGGGGATCTCACATATATGACGAAATGTGGGTGTTTAACACCTCTGCCTACCCCTTCGGGTATGATAATAATAAACAACTATAGACTTTGCATTTTATGTCTAGTGCATTAATTAATTCGAAATCACAAATATACAGCTTGTAAGTTTTGGTCAGACTGTCGCTTTTGACTATACACACTAATAAATAATAATCCATGAACTCACCATAACTTTAGTATATCCTAAATTCCTAGTGTATGTGACGAGGACTTTATTTTTGGGATCAACAACACTTTCTTCTATTATCTTGATTGATTTGGCATTGAAGAATCTGAAAAAAAAACAACTCAAATCTTGAGAAGGGCCCGGTAAAGAATATCGCCGAGCATGTATGAGGACTATTATGAATGAGGGTAGATAATAACTGACTGCGTGCCCTTCTGTAATACCTAATCAAAGAATAATGAAGAACAGAGGGACTTAACATAGATATCAAAAAATATATTCATATAGTCTCCGATATCACAGTTAACGAAAGATAAATAATATGAAAGTAGTTTAATTCAAAGTCTAATGTTAGAATTTGGCAACATGCGCTGTGTTATCTGTTATAGATGCAAGCAGACGCATCTCTGACAGGTATCATATTATTATATATTATACCGTAGGCTCAGTGTAAAGAGGCTGCTATAATCACTCAATATAAGCTGGGCAGTCAGCTTGCCAACTATGTTGAATACAATAATACTTTCAGAGCGGTTTCGCTCTCAGGATGGATGTAATGGCGACAGGTCACGGGAACTACATGCGACACTCGCATTTCCCCTAGATTGAAAGCGAAAATATATAATGTAATGTATATGGATCGGAATGTTGGGCTATGAATAAAATGGATGAAATTTGCATGTCGCCGAAATGCGTATGTTAAGATGGATGTGAGGGGGGGACGAGGATTGATAGAGTGAGGAATAAGTATATCAGAGGATGCCTGAAAGTTGCTTCAGTGATAGAGAAGTTGAGAGAAAGCAGCTATCGTGGTATGGACATATTTTGAGAAGAGAGAATGAGCAGAGTTATGAATATGAGAATGGATGGTAAATCAGGGAGAGGAAGACCGAAGAAAAGATAGATAGATTGTCTGAATGAGGACACGGCTAGAATGGGAGTGAATGTTGATATGGCGTGTGATAGGGGAGAGTGGAGGAGAAAATCTCGTTGCGCCGAACCCAAATGAAATTGGGAAAAGGACAAGCTAATGACGACTTTCAAAGCGGTTTATCACTATGTCCGATCCGCACCCGTGAAAATATGGTTCTTTGTACTCGTTGAACTATTTCTATGGTAATTTACGCACTAGATCCGATCTCCGTCATTCGATTTCTTTCCGTCATTCTAGAATCTCCACCTTGGAGATGATTTTTGACGGACCGATTTGGCAAATCACCTATTTCAAAAAGTGGCTCCTTAATTGCTTGGATTTGTTTTAGAGATCGGGTAGTGCGTAAGCAATTTCCGAATTCGGTCAGTTTCTAGACCAATATATTCACGGGTTTGGATCGGATTTGGATCGGACGTAGAGTGAAACCAGGACTTTGGGCTATGTCAAGGCTAAACTCTTGACATGAATCACATACTCTAAAATACTGATCGATAATTTCGTAATGGTTTCATGAGTGCATTTATTCTACCTTTTTCTAAATTCGACTTCGCAAAGTATGGTTGATCTTTTAATGCTTGCATAATGTGCGCATGTTTGAATACGTTCAACTTCTGGGCACAGGCCTCCTCATGTATCTTCATTGGAGATACACATGAGGAGTATAGGCCGTTACACTACCACGCTGGCCCAATTCGGATTGTTGGGTAGCTAAACTGTTGCAATAGCCACCTTAACGTGTCTTTCGAAGCACGGAGGAATTCGAAATCACAAATTTTTGGTCACCCATCCATGGCCTGACCATGGCGAGGGTAGCTTTTTCGTTATCGAAAGCCAAAGCGTTCTAACCACTACGCAACCGAGCTCCTCCAAACATATTTTACATTTTACAAAGTCATTTAAATCCTCATTATTGTATTTATATAAAAAAAAATCATTCAATTTATTTGATTTGACATATAAATCGTTTATCACACAGCACGTTAGCTAAAGTGCAAAATAGACTTTACTATAAAAAAACCGCATCATAGTAGTTACTATAATTGCTTCATAAGGTCAAGAAATCACTTTGTAATGGAAACACAAGGTTATATTATTTCATGGTCAATCCCCTTTAGATATCTTTTATTCTTATGTAGTTTATATTATCTTAAGTTAAACAAGGCCCCCTGTGTTTAAGTTATCTGTATTTATAACAAAGCTGTCAAGTAATCTATAATAATACGGTTCAGTATTCATATCGGAAAACTATATAACTGCGGCTTCTGATATAAGAGAATAAAAATATTTTTTTTATATAGTTCAGTCATACTATTCCTATGATCCTTTGATTTTGTTATCCAATTGCTTGACCTTTCCTATTCTAAAGGTCCAGGGTATGAGTCCCAGAGGGGCCTAGCGTTTTTTTTATGATGGATTAAGGATATATCGAAAACAAAGCTACCTTCGCAATGGTCAGGCCTTGGATGGATGACCAAAATTTTTATCTCGAACTCCTCCGTGCTTCGGAAGGCACGTTAAGCCGTTGGTCCCGGTCGCTATAGCCACCGTTTCTACCTACCAACCCGCAATGGGCCAGCGTGGTGGTATTACGGTCCATACTCCTCATGTGTTTCTCCATGAGGAAGGCCTGTGCCCAGCAGGGACGTATATAGTTTGATTACCATACATTTTGCTTAATTAATTTATACACAAATATATAAAATTGTAGTTATTAAATTATCAATTGCTGCTTACTTTAACTTACTTTTTTGCAGATATATAAAATTGGACCTTTATCAAACAGAGATAAGATTGGAATGTCTTTATCATTATGTAACAAACACGTCCAGACATAATGATTGAAAAGTTTATTATTTGCTTCGCGTTGACGTTATACAATCGATATATAAATTTACAGATTTAGATAAGGGTATGGTGATTAGCTATTGGAGAACATTGTCTTTGCTTTTTAAAAAAAAAATTATTTTCCACATCATCATAACACACATTTTATAAGTATAATCAGTATAATCATTTTTATTGACCACATTATAACACATACGTTACATTTGGCATGTCACTATTTTTACAATATAATAAATCGATTCTGAAATAAATTAGTAATACAGTATTATAATAATTGTCTATGGAAATAAAACAGTAACAGTACAAAATTCAACAGTATACAAACAAACAAACCGTTCAGCTTTACAGTATTAATGTACATTAAATTCGGTAGTATTATAATTTCTCAATAAATATTTATTTAAGAGGAGCTTGGTGGCGTAGTGGTTAGTACACTTTGGCTTCCGATATCGAAAACAAAGCCACCTTCGCCATGGTCAGACTTTGGATATGTGACCAAAACTTCATGATCTCGAACTCCTCCGTGTTACGGAAGGCACGTTAAGCCGTTGGTCCCGGTCGCTATTGCAAACGTTTCTACCCACCAACCAGCGTTGGGCCAGCGTGGTGTTACGGGCCATACCTACTTCTCAGGTGTTTCTCCATTAGGTAGGCCTGTGCCCAGCAGTGAGAGGTATAAAGGCTGGGGACGAATTTATTTTAAATTAACGACCCGCCCCGGTTTCGCATGGGTGCATGGGACAGGCGGCAGTAAGCAAAAAATTCTGCCTATAACATATGTTACGACCTCTAGCATCACTATAAAAACGTATTAAAAATCTGCTATCTATGAACCCAAACACGTGTTCTTTATATTTACATTTAGATAGTAGGTTTAGGTGACTAAATAATATTATTGAAGTTACTATAGTCTATCCATTTTGATCTGAGACAAAATGTAAACAAACCATAAAAAGGGTTCTTTAAGATGTCGTTACTCATTGTCGAAAGGGTTTATCAAAAGCATACGATTATTTATTATTTTATTATTACAAACTTTTTACATGATGTAAATTAAGTAATTACTTGTCGCCTTCAATAATTTTTGGTATTTTTACTTCAATGTTATATTTTTAACGTAATTTTAGATTACTAAATTAATCGTTGCTACTAAAAAATACCTAAAACGAATACTATTCTCAAATTATGAGTATAGAATTTATTATGAGTTTTATTATGAGTATAGAATACTTCCAAAAGAAGATGAACAATCATAACATGTTCATGACACCTTGAATCTACTTTGAATTTAATTGATATATTTAATATATAGTATCATTTGGATGATAGCAATGATAGCTTGTTTTTTAAATATACATAACATACCTAATACTCGAAAAACATGACTTCATTACACAAATAAATAATGTTTATATTCAATGACGATATTGGTATATTAAGTACGGCTACTCCTTTTCAAATGTTATTAAAAAAAATTAGAGCCCATATTATTTTGTCCCAGAATTGGATAAAAAATTTGAGAACCACAAATTCTTTGTTTACCTTTTGTCTCAGATCAAAATGGATAGACTATATAAAAGTAGGAATGGAATAATAAACATATACAGATATGATTTAAATAAATAGTTTTGTTAAAACTTTCTGGTTGGACAGTTTTCTTGAAGGACAATCCATACTAATATTGTAAATGCGAAAGTAACTCTGTTTGTCTATCTGTCTGACTGTTGGTCTCACTTTCACGTCAAAACTAATTAACCAATTTAATCGAAATTAATGGTACACAGATAGTCTAGAGACTGAGAAAGGACAAAGGCTACTTTTTATGCCGATATTCCCATGTAAACGGGTACCGCGGGTACCGCGTGTGAAACTGCGTGAAGCCACTAGTAGTAATACATTTTCAGATCACACTTCATGCAAAAACATTTGAGGAGTTAGTGTGGTGATCTGCCTTCTCATTTTCCTTCAACAAGACATTAAGGTTGAAAATCATTTATGAATATTATTCACAGTTTTGTAAAATAGTTTAGAATTTTTCCTTTTAACAGTTAACAAAGAATTGAAATGGAAATGGATTGAATTTTGATTGGATTTGTTTGTTGTTTGGTTTTGTTTGTTTGTTTGTTGGATTTGTTTTGGATTTTTGAATTGAATGGAATTGATTTGATTGTAATCTCAAAGATTGTGTCTATAAATAACTTTCCGGTTGGAGAAGTTTTATTTATGGAATGAAGAATATTTAGATTGCATCCTTTATGCACAAACAGCAGATGGCATTTAGATTTTCAGCATTTAATGCTCTGAATATGTGCATTGTACTATCAACAGCTAGTCAAATTATAACAAACCTCAATATTTTAGGATTGTATACCTAATAAGTTAAGGTTGAAAATAACAACAGAACATTTGACAGAAATTTTGGTTGTTTTTTTGTGAGCACTTTATTTAACAGTTGACAAAAACTTGGAACAAAAAACTGGAATCCTTGTGAGCAAAAAATCACCATATGTTTATCATAAGGTTAGTCATATTTAAAAGTTTAATACTACGAAGAAAATATAGTCATTTGAGTACAATTTGCTATTTTCTGGTGGGTAAGACAGTGATTCAGATATTTATATAACATTCATATTGTTCATATTGTCTTCATACATAATCCTGACAAGACTGTTAAAACTCTTTCTAATTGCAATTTTTTTTTACATATGACAAGTAAGTTCTTGGCCTGGGCTCTTGCTAAAAATTAACATATTTATATGAAATGCAAATCTTACCTCTCTCCCCATTTGGGCACTCTGTTGGTTTTAGTCAGTAGTCTTTTAGTGTACAGACATCCATCATTTACATGCCTAATACAGGTGTCTTCTGAAAGCACATGGGTGCTGAAAGCAGAGACAAACGTTAAAAAACTAATAGAAAATGCCTTGAGGCATTGAGTCTACCATGAATCTTTATCCATAGCGAATAAAAAATAAAACTACATTGATCACTTGAACTTGAACTAAATTTCAAAGGGCTGATTACTTTAAATTAATCCTAGCTCAGTACAACAAAATAATGTAAGTTTTTATTCTCATTGTTGTATAGAATTCTGCTTTAATTTTCAATAGTTATTGTATAACATTTTATGCTAAAATAAAAGGATTTAAATAGTCTTTTTAAAAAAATATTTTTATAACTTAGTGTGCAAAAAATATATAATCTTAACGAAAATAAAACTTCAAACTAATATTTAACCCCTTGGTGGTCAACAATGGATGTTTCTGTTATCTCTTTTTCTGACCATTGATAGGTTAAGATAAGTAAATAAATACAAATGGTTCAAAATATTTACATAGCAGTACCATTTTCCTTTGTTTACTAACTATTTGAAACCAGTTGTAGTTCTACATACTAATACAATAATTCACTGCAATGGCAAAATACTACAAAAAAAAAGTATTTACTCACCTTTGCGGATTTGGATACCTTTTCCAGTACCCACATGCAACTTGGTCCCAACTGAAGTTAAATGTTGAAGTATTTTCAAAATATCTTGCCATTTTTTTTATTATTTATTTTATTATTTTATGTTGGAATGGTTGTCAACAAAGAGTCAGATTCAATTGGACATTTTACTTCCTTATTTCCACACAAGAACCTGTCGGTACACGGATTTTGTATTAGACATTTGTAAACAAACCTGGCACATACTAGAAACACATATCAGGTTACATAAACTGCCTAAGTAGGTCAAAATAAGATTCACATTGAATTAAAAACTATTTCATTTCAGAAAAACTCCAGCCGCAATGCACAATGACATTGTGATCCTGGTCACGTAGTCGAAGGCAAGACACGAAGTGCACAACATTCATTTGATTTTAATAATGTGAAGGCCATTCGTAATCAACATTTAGACCTCAAATAAACAATGTTAGGATACAAATAGTTTTTAATTATTACTTAAAACAGTTACCTTATACATTTACTTACAGTAACAATATGTGTGGCCATAATCTTTACATAAAACGTGTAAAATAGCCATGCTTACCACGAAGCCGGAGGCAATTTTCAAGTAACAATAATATGTATTTGCTTCACGAAAGATTCTGCCACCAAATCACAGCCACCGATAAAGTTTTCGGGGCCTATTTAGATGATCCGAAGAACAAATTACCAACGTAACACTTGTTATCATTCATTATTTTGAGGTGGTTTTGATAAATTTTGATAGGTTGATGACAGATTATTTTTCCAAAGGGTCAACTTTGTCTTTACCCTAGTGCAGGCCACAGATTAGAGAGCACAGACTAAGAATGGATGATTTAGATTTGACATATGCGTACACCCCTCAGAGTAAACAGAACTGGAGTAGCCTTTGTCTAACATTCCCCTCTGCCAAATGCACAAGCATCGGATGCTTGCACGTTTAATAAAACTAGTTGAGCCGCCATTTTGACAGCCATAACATTGTTAGCGTTGCGGCGAACAGAGCTCCCGCAAAAATGCCTGCCTGTGCTGTTTTTTGTTGTAAAAATAAATAGAAAACATCGAGTATGCTAAAAGATGGTGTCACCTTTTATTTGTAATTATAATTTTTAAGATTTCATGATTATTTACTTCATTATTTCATGTTTTAGAATTCTACGATTTCAAATTTCGAGCGCTAGTCTCGTGGGGAGTGCGGCTGTGACGTTGTCAAAACGCACACCCCACGTGACTATTTTAAGCGTGTGTGTGCGTGAAATTTAAATTTGTGTGTCGAATTATGCATGTGTGCATTTGTAAAAACGGCTGGCTTTGAGTGTAGTGGTAACGTCACCCCCCGCAAGAAATGGCAGAAAAAAATGTTTGAGAAATTGACTAATGGCTACTCCAGTTCTGTTTACTCTGAGGTACACCCGTAAAGGACAGAAATAAAGTATGAATCAAAACTTTGTTGCTATGCTAATAAAAAATTTCCCAATAATCATAATGTTAATAAATAAGCAGTAACATATTTGGAAAAATAAAACACTTTTGTATTGTTGTTATTTTTATTTTATTTTTCTTGGGAGAATAGACAGAGCGTAGAGTCTTACGAAAGAATCGGCTCTCGAAATGCTTAGAGTACATGCGAGTGTTTGCAGTTGGCTTCCAATTTAGCCTTCCAGTAGCTTTTACCCATGCATCACGCACTTTCTCATCGTTAGGGAACCTAAAATATAGATAAATAATATAAACATTATAATGTTTGTATAAGGCTGCCGTCCAGCATACGGTGATAGTTTGATCCCCGCCTGGTGGCAAAATAAAGTTTAAAAATATCTTTAATGTACCAGGCAATGTTTCTAGTGTGTAAAACCACTCACATACACTACACAACATAAAACAACGCACGTCATCACCAGTTTTATATTTTTTTCTTTAATATATTAAATTACAAAAAATTTTAACAATTTTAAGTCTAGGCGTCAAAATGGCATAAATATATAAAAGTTATAACACCCGGACTACACGCGACGTACATAATGTAGTATATAGATACTACTGCCATAAATAAATAAATAAATATGACAGGTGAGACAGAAACTATGGATAGAAAGAGAGGAAGAGGATATCCCACGGATATCCTTCATTCATAAATAGCGATAGAATGAGATCCCTGATAGAATGAACACCTACTGATCGAGACATAACATTGCCTCATGCTATTGTACGGGAGTTTGGCATCCATCTTATAGTAAAAAATTCTTGGTGTATAATACGCATAAAAATGAAGACGAATAAAATATAATAAAATATGTTTTAAAAGTCCCTTTGCTTTCATAATAACAAATATTAATGTCATAGATTTTGGCGTCAAATTCAAATTCAATTCATACCTACTGTGATTAGGTAATTAAAAATAAAAACGGGGGTTTTTGGCGGCATTCAACTATGGCGGACGTGATTTTTATTTCGATTATTGTAATATTGTACGGAATGGATATTGTTACGTAAAATCAGTGTAGTTTTGTGTAATAAGTGTCTGTGATGATGTGCAATGTGGAGGATTATCGAAATAAACGTCTAGTGGTGTGAAAAGTGATGAGTTTTTTATCGTGGTAATCCACCTCATCCAAGTAGCACCACAGTGTCTGCCATCGATCGTTTGACGCCAAACTCTCCCAAGATGCATTGAAATGCATTACACTAGCATTTCAATGCAAACTATTGAAGATATATATATTGCAGACATGGCTGTATGGGCTTTGTTCCCTTTGCCTTCCCTACGGGAGAATTTTACAAAAAAAAAAAAAAAAATAAAAATAAAAACATTTTGATGAAACAACTTTCATAAAAAAGTACAATTTAATATGAATGTTTATAAAGATTTTTTGCTGCAAATAAGAAGGATATCTTTAAAAGATGTTTACATCTCTTTATGCAACGATGTTATTCCTCGGCTGGCGGAATTTGTGAGATTTTTATTAGATGTAAAATTTGAAGATGGGTCCTATCATACTTACTATTTTGAAGTAAAGAGGGGTGTCGAAGGTTTCATGACCTATTTCAATACGACTATGGATCGTTTAGTACTAGAAGCTGATAGATGTTCGCATGTAATGACTCGAGATGAACTCTTATTGTTAATACAGAAAGCAATGGAGATAAATTACGATCGCCAAGTATTTTTTGGAAAAAAAATTTTACCTCTTTGTTTCTGTGATAATCATGAAAAAGAAGAGTATGAAAAGATTGAAAAAATGTTTGAGGAATATAAAACTGGTCTGATGCAGATCAATGAAACCGTAACAAGCTTTCAAAAACAAGATTCAGTGGACAAATTTGCTGCGGAACACTTTCCTTTGTCTCTGAAGTATACCAGCGAACTGTTTAATTTTACACATGTTTTTATATCCATGATGCTATCCAATCATGTAAGAAATATTGCATGTATTAACCAGTTTAATTTTAACATAGGCACCTAGCCTACCATAGGTTTAGAATTTTAATTAGAACCTACTAAGATTTTTCAGATCTGATGTGCGTATTCTTTCTGATATCGACATTATTGAACCGCTTTCGACACTTATGTCCAGCAGTGGACGAACACAGGATTGGACCAAATAAGGGATCATACGCCACCGTTCAGGATCTTCGGCCATCCTTATCCAGCCAATCTACGTCAAATTTCATCACATCTTATCGCAGGGCGTCTCATCTCACCCTCGGTTTCCCGAGTTGCGATCTTTAGACGACTCCAACGGTCGTCGGTCACGACTTTGAAGAATTAAATATTTTTGATTCAGCTAAAAGAAATAAGGATAAGTTTGGAGGAGACAATAACTCGAGCTAAGAACAACTTGAAGAAACTTCTAGAGGAAAATGAAGAAAATACCAACGATCTACTGCAACAGTTGTACAATAAAAATAAAGAGTCCTTGCAATTATCACGGAATCAAAAGAGATGTTCTGTGGAAGCCGCAGAGGTTAGTTCTTATCTTGACATCACTGTCTGAGCGCTTCCACCTCCATCAAACGTCATACATAACTCATAGGTAGGTAATCATAAGGCTTAGACTACCTATCACACTGTGTCCGGCTTTATATTCTATCTCCATCTTCTTCAGTCCCTTAACTCACTGCCTACTCTAATTCGAGACTCGAATTAGAAAAAGTTCGTCAAATGAAGGTATGGTTCGTGATCGAGCAAGTCATCGTTGTCATCGTCATGAACCGGTTACATAGGTCTTCCAATATGTATTTATCCCGTTTTAATTTCATATCCTCCGATATAGAATGGTCCCAATATAGAGTAATAACTATGCAAACCCAATACGATTGGTGGGTAGAAACAGTTGCACTAGCAACCGATACTTACTAATAGATTAAGAGCGTTTACGCGGCGCGGGTTTTCATACATGGAAACTACAAAACCGATATTAATGAAACTTGGTATTCATATGCAATATATCAAGGTCTAAAAAGTTAGTTAAGAACATTTTTGAAACATTCTTTAAGTGAGCAGTTATACTTGATTTTAAGATTGTATGGAAACTTTTAAATGTCTCTTTCTGTCTCTCTAAACACTTTTTCGAAAATGTTCTTAACTAACTTTTTAGACCATGATATATTGCATATGAGTACCAAGTTTAATTAAAATTGGTTTAGTAGTTTTCATGATTATTGACTTGTGCGTTTGTATGAAAACCCGCGCCGCGTAAACGCTCAGTACTTCCTGAAGTATGTGACAACTCGAAATCACAAAGTGGGTGATACAAGCAACCCATGCTCCAAACCTGGCAAAAGAGTCCCCTATTCTCATATGTCGGAAAACAAATAACTGGCGAAAGCGTCCCCTATTCTCAAATTTCGGAAAACAAACACAAGGAATCTCAATATCGCTAATCAGAAGGAGGTAGTTACTAGAACGTGACTTTCCGACAAATCCCTGAGCCAACAATTGAGAATAAGGGTCTGGTACCTAACATAGCATAACGTATCATCACGCCTCTTTCCCTGAAGGGGTAGGCAGAGGTTTTAACACCCACACTACACTTGATAATAATATGTTAGGTTCCCATGTAACAGGTAGCGAGCCTGTTGCTATGCACCGGGTCCATGCGAGGCCAGCGATATTCACAATAAACTGTACAAAAGGTACATACGGTGGGATCGTACGAGTACCTGTGGGGACTCTATAGTCATTAGCAAATAATGTTTTACCCACTAGGTGACTTGTTCAATACAAATGCTGCAAGACAAGATTCAGACATACAAAAGCATACACATAATCCAGCGGATCGAAAGAAAGGTGCAATCCTGGACAGAGAAACTGAATCGGTTCAATTTCATCGCTGGCGAATTAGTCAAGTTACGAGCCGAGCAGGAAAATGTGACCAAGCAACAAACATTATATAATACCTTGAGGTTTGTACTAATCAACACGTTGGCTGATCTTGCATAAGGCAGTAGGCATTCCGCCCCAGAGACACGGGCAGCCCCGTAAAGGGCCTTGTAAAGGGTACCTGTTTGAAAATTGAACATTCAAATCTATTTTCACGGTCTTCTTTTTCTTCTGAAATAATGAGAGAAACATCTTGTTTTACAACTGGAAAGAAACAGTTTTATATACAGCACTTTGTTCTTCAGAACCACTGAACTCCCCGGCTCGAAAAAGCAATGTTGGCTAGCTATGGACGAGAACTTCAAAAAGAGACAAGAATTTCTGAAAGAGAAAATTATCGAATTTGCACAAGCTTTGACAACTTTCTTCAAATGTCGAGGTAAGTTTTAAGACTTTGTGCCTTTATTTGTGACTTTGTCCCTAAGCAAGGTCAGGCCAAGGTAAACATGACATCACATTGCAACTGTTACACAAAAATCCGCATTAATCCAGCACCAGGCCAGCACTCTTCATGTGTTTCTCCACGAGTGAGGATGGCCTGTACCCAGCAGTAGGACGTATGAGGACGGACGGAGATCGTCTTCTGCCCTTTTCTCAATAAATTTTTATAATTTTCACAAACATTAAACAAACATGAAATCTCAATTGGAACACGATTGCGTTGATGTCTCGCAACTTAAAAGACCTCTATGTACCTATATATTGGGGAACTGACTCCACAGATTAGAGAGAATAAAAGACTCAGGCCTTTCATTCCTTTAATAATAACTGTGTACTTACCGATTCATGTTTAAGGCGTCGATCATATAGTTTACAAGACTAGTGGAATGAATTTCTTTATGGACCATTACAACCACCAAGTGTACAAGTTTAATGACGCGATGGATATGTATCATGTTGACTGTAAAGGAAACTTCAAGAAGGTAACAATGAACTCTAATTTGTTATTTATGTCCTAATTTTCTATGGCAGGATCGTAAGCAAAAGGTTAGTTCACTGATTCAACATAGAGAAACACACCATCATCAGACCAAATAGCCCACTGCTGGACTCGGGCCTTATCTTAAGAATACCATTACGCTGAATGCGGTTTGGTGGTTTAAAATTATTCAAAAACAACGGATAAATGCCTTAAGCTGAATTCTGAAGCAAGAAGGAACTCAGACTTTGATTCAATCTGATGTTGTCCTTCTTTCACTATACAAATGAAATCCCTTTTGAAGGTTTCTTGCCAAGTTATATTCATCTTGGTGATTCACTATGGTTGCTCGCCCCTCGTGATGGTATGTTTGTCTGGTATTTCATTAAACTGTTCAAAAATAGGTTCCCTTATACGAAATGTTTTATTTCGACTCCAACGGTCGATACATATTGGATGAGAATAGTGAGAAAATCTACAAATGTGGTCCATGCACCAGCTCCTACAAACTAGGGGAAGATGGCCTCTTGAAGAAAGTCACCAAAGATTGTGGCCACGCTGATGACTTCCGAAAGAACTGTCAGATGCAGTTTCATAAGCCTGCGAAAAATGCGGTCGTGCCGGATATTGCGCTACAGGATATCAAAAGTATGTAACGTGACTTATTGTTCGAACTCCACAAATTGAGTTGGTAACAGGTGATGCGACAACTTTATTTTTATTTTAACAATTTATTGTACACAAATAGACGGGAAGTCTGAAAGTAGCTGTTATCTGCGTCAGCGATATAGTTTTATACTTCTATAGAGGCTTTAGTGTAAGTTTTTGAGTATAAAATACGTTACTATTGTGGTTGCGTTAAGAGTCCAATTTGTATAGGAAACGTGAATAGCGCCTCTAGCGGAACATAACGCATACTAAGTTTCCCATACAAATTGAGCTCTTAACGCAACTACAATAGTAACGTATTTTATACTAAAAAACTTACACTAAGGCCTCAGATAACATTGTTTTCATTTTGTACTGTATACCTGTGTACAGTCACGAGCATGAAGATGTAAACACTTTTGAAGAATAGGTTAACGTTTATTCCCTTCATTCCCTTGTTCACCGATATTCACCGACTTCTATTGGTCAGTGAAAATTGTTCCATGTACACGCTCGTAACTGTACATAGGTGTAGGCATGTATCTACATATATGTGTAAAAGTTTCAAATCGTCACCAGCCTGCTGACATCTCATTGTTGGGCACAGGCTTTCCTTCGAGGAGAAACAGATGACTGGTACAGTCAACATCAAAAGTTGATGATCATTTAAGTAGATTGTCGACTAGGAAAATGTCGTACATGTGAAATGTGACACGGTACTAAAATGATGAGCTACTTCTGATTGCTCATTGTACGAGCTGTAACACTAACACGGTACCTACTGTGTAACGTCATATTAGGTTGGGGAAAGTCTTTTCGCATTATAGTATGTATAAACTTGTAATAAAATCTCTTTGGCTATACTATTTGTATCTGGCTGGTTTTGGTATCTGGTTTTGGTATATAAAAAAGGTAAACATGCAACGCAAGCCGCAAAAAAAATTTCAGATGTTTATGGACCTAGTGCAGTGTCTGTGAGAGTAGCACAAATTTGGTTTAAGCGTTTTCAATCCGGAAATTTTGATGTCAAAGATGCACGTCGCTCTGGTCGCCCTATTACAGATAAAATGGATGCCATTTTTGAAAAAGTGGAGCAAGATCGGCATGTCAGTAGTTACGACGTAGCTGAAGAACTGGGAATTGACCACAAAACAGTTTTGGCGCATTTGAAAAAAACTAGGTACACAAAAAAGCTCGACATTTGGGTACCTCACGAGCTCACTGAAAGAAACCTAATGAACCGTGTACTCATTTGTGATTCTTTATTACGACGTAATGAAACCGAACCATTTTTAAAGAAGCTGATAACTGGTGATGAAAAGTGGATCACGTACGACAAGAACGTGTGAAAAAGGTCGTGGTCAAAGGCCGGTCAGGCTTCACAGACTGTGGCGAAACCCGGGTTAACTCGCAACAAGGTGACGCTGTGTGTGTGGTGGGATTGGAAGGGCATTATTCATTATGAGCTGTTACCACCAGGCAGGGCCATCGATTCTGAACTCTACTGCGAACAACTGATGAGATTAAAGCAAGAAGTTGAGAGAAAGCGGCCGGAAATAATCAACAGAAGGGGTGAGGTTTTTCATCACGATAACGCTAGACCTCACACATCTTTAGCCACTCAGCAAAAATTAAGAGAGTTTGGCTGGGAGGTGTTAATGCATCCGCCGTATAGTCCTGACCTTGCACCTTTAGATTTCCACCGGTTTCGGTCTCTTCAGAATTCTTTAGGCAGTGTCAGGTTAACACCACGAGAGGACTGCCAAAACCACTTGTCGCGGTATTTTGACCAGAAGTCCCAAAATTTCTATAGCAATGGGATCATGTTCAAGATGGCAAAAAGTTATCGAACAAAATGGTACCTACATACTTTAGTTAAATGTAAATAAACTATATTAAAAAATGTTTTAAATTTTCTTAAAAAATGCGAAGAAACTTTTTCCCCAACCTATTACTTCCCGAAGCACGGAGGGACTTAGACCACATTTCACCTTCGGGCTCCTTACTGTTTCAAATAAATAATTTGGCTGCCTTATACCTACAATTTATTCAATCGTCGCTACACCGTGCACCGCCGCGTCGTCGTGTACCTTATTTTATTAATTTTTATTAAAACTTAATTAAAATCCCACATTTTAGGTACTTTAGACAAAGAGGTAGTAAAATACTTGTGGGACAATTTTGGTCACGTCCTTCCTGACGCGTTGCACGACGTTGGAATCTCGCCGTCTAACAATCCAATACAACAATTTGCACACAACATTTTAAAACACAAGTAAGTACTTACATATTTTCATGTAATAGGTGCCATTTGACAAAGATACGCATACAATACGTTGCTCGGAGAATTGTTTCGGCTGAATCAGAGTCGCTCCAGCGGTAGGACTTGTGTGTATGTCAGAGTTTCCGTGGATATACCTACATAAATCGTCGTATTGTCTATATACGTCCCACTGCTGGGCACAGGCCTTCCTCATGGAGAAACATGAGGAGTATGGGCCGTAACATATAACCGCCTCTCTGGTCTAGTGATTCACATCACACCACCGCGTGTTGATCAGGAGGTCCGGGTTCGATTCCCCATGGGGGCAGAAGTTTTTCTGCTCGGTTTGGTTGGTGTCAAGGCTTCTAAGCCCGCCTGGCTAGCTACCACCTTCTTACTTAAATTTGTCGCGATAATAACAATGTTTTAGCATTGTTGTATTCCGGCAATTAGAGGTAAGATAGCTAGTTCCTCAGTTGTTGAGGATTGCAGGTGAAGCTCGCTTCCACCTTCGGCCTTATCGTCACTTACTATAGGTGAGATGAAGGCCAAGAGCTTAACTGTCATATGTAAAAAAAAACACCACCACGCAGGCCTAATGCGGGTTGATGGGTAGAAACAGTTGCAATAGCGAGATCACAAATTTATACATACATATAATCACGACTATTATCCCCTAAGGGATAGTCAGACACTAGGCAAAGACACCGCAAAAGCAGCCCACTGCCATAGTCCGCGCTTCACCAGCAGTGACTGCACATGTGCTCAGCGTGGCTGGTGGTGAGCCCGTCGCCGCTATAAGCTATTGGATGTTTTGCAGTTCTAAGTCCATTAGTCGCCTTTTTCGACACCCAAGGAAAGAGATGGGTTGGTCTTTTAATTTTGGTTGGTAATGGATAGGTATTACCACACGGAACCTCTGTCACTATTCATTTTGTGACGAATCAGAGTGAGTCGGTACGTATAGCTATCCGAATCGAATCTTTTAAACGACAGTTGAGAATATAATAATAAAGTGGCAAGTTACCTCCCGATTATCCTAGTTTGGAAGAGGTTCGATGAGGGTCCTTAGGCAATGGTTCAAACTAGAGATGGGCCGAGTACTCGGTTGATACTCGGTACTCGGCGGGATTTTTGATACTCGGTTTCAATGCCGAGTATACTCGGTTTAAGATAAGCAATATATTAAGGTAAATTTAATTAAAACAACAGTGTTATTATATTATTCTAAAAGTATTTATTAGGTACTAATTTTGGAAATAAATGAGTACTAGTGAGACGAAATTAAGAGAACAGTAATAAAAATTATCAATATTAAAAATTTTATAAAGGTAAGTTATGATGTAGGAACACAAGGCTCTCTGGACGTTCTGGCAACAGCCTATTCCTCTTTTCTTTTTAGACGTTCGTTGCCAGCCTCCGAAACATTCGCTCGCTATACACGGTGCTTGCAGGTGCCCATAGAAACACTTTTGCTAAATGTGCCAGCTCTGGATTCCTGGTGTGGTGCCCAGACGACCACTCGTATGGACTTTTGTTTTTTGCCAACTTTTCTTTTAAATAGCAATATAATTCTATAACAACGGGTGTGTCAACGCGAGACGGCTGCTCGACCCGCGCGAAACGTAAATTTGAACGATTGAACCGAGTTACTCGACCGAGTACTCGGTTGAAAAGAAATTTAACCGAGTAAAACTCGGTACTTGGCAAAAGTTCAACTCGGCCCATCTCTAGTTCAAACCCAAAAACTTTGTTTGAGTAAGATGGTGGTGTACCTACAATTTTTTTTGTTGTTCTAGCATTTACCTACCTAGTTATGTTTTTTAAATCGTATATTTTGTAGATACAACGCAACAATTTCCGAATTCGCGAATAAGAAGAAGGAAGCGGCTGCGTATCGGGCTAACATATTTAAGGAGAGGCATGAGGTTTGTTATCATTAGCAATATTTAATAAAACTGTAGAAGTCGAATGTCTGGACATAGAAAAAAAAATGCTTTTAAACCAAGTCAGGGGGGTGTAAAGAGGGGGAAAATGCCAAAAAATTTTTTTGCTTCTCTGTACGGATAATCTCCGAAATGGCTGAACCGATTTCAATGAAATTTAGCATGGTGATACCATGTCCCTGCTTCACATATGACACTTTTTATTCTGGAAAATTAAAGAGTTCCCGTGGGATAGTTAAAAACCCATTAAGTAACCGCGAACGAAGTCGCGGGCAACAGCTAGTAATAAATATTTCTCTCGTCCCCTGTTACATGGGGATTCAAGAATATCAGACGTAATATGGGCGGTTAGCCCAGCGGCGGCAGGCGGTGGTGGGCGCCACTGCCTTGGCGGATAGAAGCGTAAGATAATAATGTTTTGTTTTATATTTATAGCCTGTATCTATAGCTTGGTGTCGTAGTAGATTTAACATAAGTTTATCACTGCCCGTAGTTTTAGTCTGAGGTGATAACACCCACATTTCGCCTGATATTTTGAAGATCTTGTGTAACAAGGGCGAGTCCATTGCTATGTACCGAGCACGGTGTAAGACATGCAATACACATAATAAACGGTACCTACTTGCGTTTTACTCAAACACGTCGGTGCAAGCGGAGATTACAACTAGCGACCTCTTGCACCAGTACCTAGTGCTTTTTTCCAATCAGCTGCTTTCATCTTTATTTAATATTCGCCTTGTCACAAACGGTGCCCTATATGATACATTTAACAGCAATAAAACGAACATTTTGTCATTTGAATATAAGATCTATGCCTTGTAGGTTAACCAGAAAATCATTGAATAGCATTCTGTTTTCCATTATATTTTGATGGAAGGTTAATTTATCTTTTTCGAAAACAGAAAGCGGTAAAAGCGAGCATAGCATGGAAAGCAAAGCAAATCAAGCGTCGCAAGCCTCAAGAGTCAGATGACACAGAGGACAGAGCTACATATAACGCTCAAATGGAGGCGCGAGAACAGATTAATGCGTTAGACTATTTCTACACATAGAACACATGCTTAAATAAACAACTCTAAGCAACTTACCATAGACTGTAGAGTCAATCCATATTAGGCAACAGAGTTGGCCCATACAGCCAATATTTATCCACGTAATTTTTTCAAAATTGATTAAAATATTTACCACCAAACTGTTGTATTCTTTCGTAGTAATTTAATAAGAACTTTTATATTACACGAATAACATGAGAGAGCACAAGTCCGCACGTTGCATACTATGTATTTTCTTAATTTCTAATTAAATACTCCCGTCAGCCAGACCTTCACAGAGTATATATAATACAAAGTTATAATGTAAAATTTTTTAAGGCTAATAATTTTTACACAAAGCCCCATGGTATGATAATTGCATAGCATCATTATTTATCATTATATCCATTATACTTTGTAATGCAATAATATTAAATTAATAACAATATTCCACGTTGCTCGGCTACATATTGGTGAGGCGGAAGGGAATTTCCCACCAGTACTTTATCCCAACCGTTTACGGACCAAAGGAAAAATAATAATACAATAAAAGAACCATAAATCAAGGTACAGGTATTTATTGTTCAAGCGTCTACTAGATAATAACGAGACACACTCCGAAGACAACATATACTTCCGACCGAAAGCAAAATTAAAATTAAAAAAAAACAACCTACATTATTCCTCTCTGATGGATATAAAAATGATTCCAATATAAAACCCACTGCCAATTATATTTGGTTTAATTTTAACAAACTATCTAAATTAATGATAACCTAGTTTTAGCACTAATAAGACAAATACAGTGTTTGCATACATAAAAAATATAATATTGCGCAATGTTGCCAGAGAAAATATAAAATAGTATATGTAAATAATGACAATGGGTCAAAATATAAAATAAAGTTAGAAATAAAAGGGGAACTAAACTCAGTGGATGTAGACTAAACGAAAATTACTAATTTCAATCATACCTGGAGTAACACCGCGGAACCGTGACTTCTGATCAGGTATGTTCTACATTCTTAATATATTTCATTTATTTTATTAATCAAGTGATAATATCCAGATAGCAATTTCAAGAAATAAATGTACATAAATACATTTTAAGGAAAATATTACGTAATATTATAAAGAATAATATAAATTTCATATCCAACTGACTACAAATACTATATTATTATGTGAAGTTAGTTATTGTTACACACTAATTCGCTCAAACAGGTACAAAATGTATATCTTCTTTCCTTCAAATAGAAAAGGAAACGGGCTGACCATGAATTGTGCTTGAATTACAGGAATTGTTACGTTAACGAATTCGTCGACTCAATTGGATGAAAGGTTCACTTTCGTTTGTTCATTAGGAAGTCTTGAAAAAGTATGATTTGATTAAATATTTAAAATATATCTATATCTGAAGACCTGTTTCATGGGCAGCCCTACTAAGTATTTGTCATTCAATATGGTTGTTAATATTTCTTAAAGATTTGGTAACAATGTTAATATGATATATTAGATCTCAGACTACTCGATTATTTTTGTACGGGCATGGTCTTACAATTTTTTTACCAGAAGTGACATTGTTTATTTTCTAACCACGAAGCAAATAAGAAGCGAATCCCAAAATATTTCTCTAACCAAATATTATAAATTATAAGCAAAATTATATCTACTTTCTTTATAAACCAATGAAGTACATTTTTCACAATTATTTAAAATACTTTACGAAAGTAGTAAACTATTTAACATTATTATTTTTCAATGAGCCATATATAATGTAAGTGATACCGCTACTAAAACAGTTGCTGTTACATATAGAAATATGTACAAAAAGAATATATAAATTTGAGAATTCTGTCAATATTATTATAAATCTTAGGCTTCTGTAAGAAACGAGAATCAAGACATGATGATTACACGAACTACAACTGGCCACAGAATAGACTAAGAACAGACGACACAAACAAACGTTCTGTAGAACTAGTAGACATTTTTTAACAATATCCTTTAAACTTTCCTCGAGTCTATATTACATTCTAATATTTATTGACGGCCAATGATGAACCAAAATAATAAAAAATCTATACTACGAAATAAAATTGTGAATCAGCCGAATAAAACCCGTTTAATTCTGTACAAATGTTCCATCAATTCTAATACAGTATGATCGGTTAGTTTCCACAATGGCATAGAGAGGAAAAAGACATTTGTGCCACACATTGACATTTATAATTTTGGTTTTGATGAACTGTCAAAACAAACCGCACAGCGGAAATCACCCAATCAGTGGTAAGCTTCCACGTGTGACACCGTAATGTTTAATTTTGTTTTTTATGGTAAATCAAACCACAGCTGTTACGAGACGCAGTTGCCGGCGTCTGCCGCATCACTACGACAATTATCGACATTGGCGCATCACTAATGGCTACCATAGACAACCACTATTTATAAACTATTTTAGTTTATGATTATATTTTGTAGCTGATTTTTTTACAAAGCGGGCGACGATAAAAATAACGACAATCAACACAGACAAAGTTTATTAGCATCCAAATGGTATCAAACGAAATTGCGCCGTCACTTGATCGTAGTTTTATTTACAAAATAAAAATGTTATATAGAGATATTGTTAGCTATACGTTCGCAATTCCGTTCGAGTTGTACTACGAAATGTATTCATCTAAAATTTTATGAAAACGAGACACTATTTTGGGGTACAAAGTGTGATGGCCAATGATGGTTTCTGTCAGCACTAACCGCTTTATAACCTTAAAAGACGCTCAGACTTCCATGATGTTATCCTTCCACTAATTATTTCCATTGCTAGCCATCTACCAACTAACCTACACAAAAGTAATGACTTATAGCGCCCATCAAAGGCCATTAGGTACCGAGAATCAAACAGCGTTGGAAATCACTCTAATTGAAATTTGCTATTATTTTCGCAATCTTAGTGCTGTTAATCTAAAAGCTTATATTCCAGATCCTGTCTCAAAACTTACAAACTTTAAACATGAGAGCGCATACCAATAAGAATCTTTATTTAAATGAGCTCTAAGTACTTTTTTCACTATCAATACAGGTTGCAGTCACATATATGTGAAAAGTTTGTAATTTTCTATAAACAGGCCCCAAAATATTCCTTTTAGATACTTTACGTGCGAACAGGATAGGTGACTGTACTCAAGAATGTTTTGAAAAAATTAAAAAATATTCTATCGAAAAAATTGGCTCGCCAAAATTTTATTTGGAAATATATTTTCAAAAATCTATGTAACTGCACATAAGTTAGTATTAAAACACTCGCACGATACCAAAAAGCTCACAAGGTTTTTGCACACCCGCTAGTGTTTTAATTAATTCTTTCACGGATTTCTGTCATCGATGTCAAATTCATATAAATTTCAAGTGTCTTTCACACTTATCTTAGCCATGTCGAGTCCGAAACGACACGCAATAGAAAATTCTATAGTAACACAGCAATATCTAGGCGACAGATGAAAAAGGTTATTACAAATATGTGACAGTTACATAAACTTCTCAGTGTTGTTCTCATGAAATAAAAAAAAATATTTAGATTTCGAATCACAAGGCCTCCTGTGTCCCTAGTACGAATTTATGAAAGATAGTTAACTATACAATAATGGCAGACATTTTTGTCCATACTTCATTACTTCAGTCCTACATATTGGCCGATAGAGGCGCTGGTAGTATAAGTGTGGAGAAAAACCCATACGATTGTCATATTGTTTGCCATTGAAACTCATACTAGCGACACCACAGATATATATTATTCATAATTCATTCATAGATGACGCAAGTATAACGATTTGTATTGAAATCAAGCGTGTCAACTTCAGATAGAATCATAGAAAAATCAGTCACCTACCCTAGAAGTGAGCCAAGGTAATTAGGTGTGTACAGGTATAGCAATAGCGTCCGTTTTCGGCTGCGGGCTCAGTTGGCGCCGTCGAAGAGCGCGTCGGCCAGCTCGGCCTGGCAGTCGAACGTCTCCGAGCTGTCCGCGTGCTCCGGGTAAAACTCCCTGTAGATTTTGTCCAGGAGACCTTGCCTGGAATTAGTGATATTTACATTATATTTTTCGTCCTCAGCCTATATACGTCCCACTGCTTGGCACAGGCTTCCCACATGAAAACAATCATATGAGGAGCATGGGCCATAACACCACCACGCTGGCCCAATGCGGGTGGGAAAGTAAAAACGGTTGCAACAATTACCAGGACCAACGGCTTAAGGTGCCTTCCGAAGCACGGAGGGATTTGAGATTACAAAGTTTTCACCCATCCAAGCACTGACCATGGCGAAGGTAACTTTGTTTTCGATATCGAAAGCCAAAGCGTATATATAGGCTGAGGACTAATATTAAGAAGATAAAATGTTTATTATGCACTCAATTCACGGGAGAGAGTTTACTGTCGCTCGTCTCTAGTCTGGAGATGAAGGCATTGGCCACAAGGCACGCGAATTAAGGGTAATACAGTTGTAACGAGGCGCCATAGCTATATTAGCGCCTCGTTGCTGTCATTACGCTCTTCTCTGGCCACTTTTCTCTTGGTTTCCGTTTTTAAATTTGCTGTCTGTCTCTTTTTAATTGTTTTGTTCTCGAAGCTCATTCTTACGAGAGTCAGTGCGTAGAGCGGTTGACTCCCTTCTAACAATAATTGTAAAATATTTATAAAGTGAATCAATTTTTATAAGCTGAGACAAAGTTACAACAAACCACATTATCAGTTCCTAATTTATAACAAAGACTATATGTTTCTCTAAGGCACTAAAACCAAGATGTAAAAAGCGGGAAAATACCAAAAAAAGTACAAAAATGGTCAAGGTAGAGCCGTCCGTGGTTTCGCACCTTTAAGCGAAAACATATTGGGTCCTTACCTATGAAATTGGTGTTTTTTTTTCTCTCTTAGTATTTTGTCTGTAACTATTAAGATTCAGAGTATTCCTAAAAAATAATTACCTCGTCCTCGTCCTAAAAAATAGACTATATTTTTGAGCTGCTTGATTTGTTTTGATAATTTGTGGTAAGTTTAATTGTGTTAAAATTGGACACGGAGACAACTCTTTTTAAGTGCCTCCCGAATACATCATTAAATTTGCATTTACTTCAAAACGATAAATAATTTTTATGAAGTGTGATATTACACATATTACTAAAGCTTGTCTTCTTTGGAAATCTTTGATTTGTCATTGTGAAGAAAACTGAAAAAAAATTAGTATGGAAAATTTTAGAATGCAGAATTCCCCAAAATCCTTATACAAAACACCAATTTCATAGGTAAGGACCTAATATTTTGTTTCAATACAATTTAACCTGTAAGTATTGGGTATAGGGTCTAATTTCAACTGTCAATACTCACTTAGCAGCCAGCCCACCGCCGGGCGGTAGGCCGGGGATGTTCTCCTGCACCAGTTGCTTGAGGACCTGCGAGAAGTGGCACGACGACTCCTCGCGCTCCTCCGTGCCCGCGCTCCTCTCGATCAGGGCTGGAACCAAACAAATAATAATCAATACCTTCCTGTTACAATGTGGAAGAAATCAGTGCTTTTGAAGTGACAACTTTCTATGGGAGGGTAAACCGCCTCGTTGGACGATCGAGTTCAAAAATATGTATGTAGATTTGACAGGTGAGTCTTTATTCCCTTCCAATAAGAGTCATATACTGCCAAACGGGCATACATACTCCAGCATACGCCAGCAGTATGCAGCCTCCTCTCTGCTCTAGGCTAGAGCGTACTTCGGACAGACGACAATTTCAAAACTACACCTAACTAAATAGTTCAACTTAATTGATGAACTACAACGTGGTGCCCGACAAGTGATTAAATTATCACTTTGGCGGGCATCACGAGACGCACGCGTATTTTTTGATTGAATTGGCCCTATAACTATCAGACGCAGATAGCCCCTACAGTTCCACCGGTTTTTTGGGAACGGCGAGGGCTTTAGCGGGTCTTCAAGCCTGAAGTGTAGATTTTATCTCTAGTAGACATCCCTCTAGGGAAGCCCGCTACTAGGGAGAGTTTCCAACCGACAAAATATCGACTGTTGCTGCCTTATTACTGGTAATAATATTATTATTAATCATTATTGTTGTCTGGCAATAAGTCTCCTCATAGTGACGGAGTGATAGTTTAAACTAAATTCATGGCCTGTTGTTCATTTAAATGTTCGTACTACACGGTATGTTTATGTGCTGATTGTGATGTGTGTTAGGTAGTGTATGGTGATCTAAATACAATAATTGATTTTAAAATTGTTCGTTGGTTCTCCTGAGTACATATGACTGAGTTATAGAGAGACATAGAACTTAATAATTTAGAAGCATGAGTATCATTATTATTTATAATCTTTATTAGAAATTATTGATATTGAAAACAAATAGCTAACAATGCAACGAAAACTCATCTTAAATAGACATGATTCCGCGCCAACCCATAAAGTAGAGTAAATAGACAATACATTTACCTGTAGAGGAGAATAGTGGAACCACAAGTGGAATACAGAATAGTATATTCAGCAATTTCATCCCCAAGAAAAAGAAATACTACAACCAGCTTAATATTTATTTCTAGTTAAGTTTTAGACGTTACGAAACAAATCTACCAGTTTTAATAAAAAGCGAATCAATTCACCATTATTACAACATTTGTTTACGACTCATGCTATCAAGATGAGAGAATGAGTCAACTTCTTAAACGAGACGATATTCCTACCATTGTTTTGTTTATGAGCAAACAGTTACATAATAAATAATACGTCTTAGCGCAAATTTTCTTCATAACACAGATAAAGATGATAGTAAGAACGGATAACGGATTTAATATTCGTATGGCTAATGTGCCCTACATTGCAGAGGCTATATAATATATTTTGTAATATATATATATGATTCTAATTTCTATTTCAACACAAATAAAAATTCAATTGAAAGCTTATTACCTGTTCTCAGAACAAGGCCTCCTATAACTTCTATTGGTTATGTAAAATCGCGAAGTATCTTAACCATTTCGAGAGACAGAAGTTTGTTTTTGCGTTTGCACAGAAAAATCACGCATAAGTACAATTTACAAGTCAAAAATTACTGAACTAAAATAGAATCCTATTTAGAAAAAACTTTTTTTTTGCAGTCTTTAAATGCTCAAATAGAGTTTAAAAAATAGTTAATCCAAACAAAGATGCATTTAACCGTTTGATCCCGTTCACAGAAGAAAAACAAAATGTTACGAATGATAAATCAACTCATCGTAAAATCGAGTTATTTTTGTGATTTCGTAAAAATTACATACTCGTAGGTAACATTCACATCTGGCATGCAAGTGGCACATAAAACGATATTGGTTCCAAAAAGTGGAACGATACGGTATGGTTGCTCAAGAAAGAAGTCTTCGAAAAATAAATTTAAAAGGCATATTATTCCACTTAAATCCAAAAAGTTCACAACACTTAAGCTTCGCACTTTGGTAGCAAAAAGATTTTCGAGATCAAAATGACATGTAGAAATATGTGCATACTTTGATTTCATTTTACTACAAAATTATTTTGGTAGAATGAGCAATAAAATTGCATGTTAAATGAGAAACACATGAATAACATAACATATGATTAGGCAGGTCAAATTCGCCTTCAAACAACGAGTATTGTATAAAATACTAATGCGAGTAGGTACCAACAAAGTCAAAGTGGAAAGATTTTTTGTTTTTGAAGAATAAAAAAGGCAAATAAGTTTAACTACTAACTATAAAGCCTATATACGTCCTACTGCTGGGCACAGGCCTTCCTCATGGAAACAAACACATGAGGAGTATGAGCCGTAACACCACCAGCTGGCCCTTTGGTGGGCTGGGGTTTGGTGGGTAAAAACAACCGGGACCAACGGCTTAACGTGCCTTCCGAAGCGCGGAGGAGGTCGAGAACACTATGTTTTGGTCACCCATTCAAGGCCTATACATGGCAAAGGTAGCTTAGTATTGGATATCGAAAGCCAAAGCGTCCTAACCACTACGCCACCGAGCTCCTCATAAATAAATGTGGTGGTATTAGACAACTTTCAGTTCGACCGTATATGCTGCGATTTATTTTTAGTGCCCTAGAACTGGTGACTGTAGGTGCCAGTGGTTTCACGCTACGTGGTGTCCTTTAAAGTAACCCTGACTTAGTTCAAGGCAAATAAGGGTGAATCATATCACCGTTTTAGCATCCATTACGACACTTCGAACTTCCCTTGGAACAAAGATCTTATATAATTTTAGCACGAAGATAGCTTAGTTCCCTTTCGATTACCGATTCTAAATATAAAACTCCTTGAATAGATGACGAAAATTTTATGAAAATTATGAACCATAAATCGCAAACAAATGATAATTTATATTTACTTTTTATAAAAATTATAAAAATTTCATATTTATATTAAATCTTGCATTAAACTTAGTATTTATAGTCATATAAACCGTTACCTATATCTATATTATTTTCAACAGGTGATAAACGCAGTAATACTGCAAAAAACCTTAGAATGCTATACTATAATGGCCTTATGCTCTTGGACCCAGACTTCTACCAGATACAGCATCTCTCGTATTTATTCTCCGCAATATAAAGTGGCAGGGATGGAGATGTCGTGATTCGATTGTATTCTGGCAGATCCTGTCTTCTGAGGATGCCTCTTAAGGCATCCTCAGATGACAGGATGGCGGCCTGGATCGCGGCTTATTATTTAGTATGAATATCTTAGATTTTTTCAGTGAAACGTTGCCTGTTGTCTAAGTATCGATTAAGTGAAACGACACCAAGATATTCATTCTAGAAAACAGGCCGCGACCCTGGCCGCTACCGCAGGCCGCGTCTGTCTGGTAAAGGCCTAAGGCTAGACTCAAATATGCTCTATAGCGATAGCGATGCACAACAAGAGTGACCGGGTCTTAGCACTCTTATTTTGGCGTGGTTTATAACGAGGGGAACCACCATATAAGGTCTACTTTGATAGTTATTTTTATGCTATCTTTGAGATTCATTCAAACAGCGCGATTACACGTTTGCTAGGATAGGAATGGTAGTGAATAGATTAGATTTAAAACTATTAGAGCCTTATAGTATAACTATCAAAAAGTCGCTACCCAACTGAATTATTATTTATTATCAACGAAATATCGATGTTAAATGTTAACACCTCTATTATCGGGATATAGGCGTAATGGACTCTTTCAGGTTTAGAAAATAAATAATTCCCATGTTGCATTTATATAAAATATTCATATTCTTCCTATGAAGTTAACTATAGTAACGGGCAGATTTGTTTCCTAATCAAACCAGCTTGATTCATTAAAACCTTGAAAATAGAGTAGAGATAAAGTGACTAATACCGAATAATATTTCCCTGTTCATAGCGCTTGATAATATACCATTTATTTTTAGTAAGTAGCTTTAGCGACTACTTACAGATGGAATTTGGATTTGAGTAATAATTGCTTTTAAAATTGACAACTTGTAGCATTATCTTTGTGCTATGCGTCCTCAAACATACAAAGATAGTACAAAAAGGTGTTACATTACTTCAGAATAAATTCATTTATAGTTCCAACGCATCAATGTAAGAGTTGTGCAAATGTGCAATAGCTATGTAATGCACACGGAGAAAATCGATAAGACCAGAAACAGGATTGCAACTCCAATATATGGCTTCACATCTTATACCATCGTCTGTTGCCGCGCGCGCCACACACGGCTGCCAGACGCCGCCGAATGCACAGTCATTGCTTTAACCCATTCCCGATAAATATAACAGTAACCACTTTAAAACCAACTCTAACAAAAGGTGATAAGGGCCAGGATTAAAGCAATGAAACTATGCGTAGGCAGTTCTCAATGACTTTAATTTAAACACAATTTAACAATCCTTATCGTAGAGATAAAAAAATCTATCACAATTATTAGTAAATTTTGAACATTGGAATCTTATACGAATTTAAAAAGTTAATATCACATGTTAGACTTACAAAAAGGGATAAGTAATGCGTTAAGTACAATAAAATACTCTTTAGAGTAAGTTTTAGAATAGTTATTATTACACAAAATATTGTTAATATTATGAGACTACATAAATATGGCATTAAATATAACTACCCCGTCCGTATAAAATATCGGCTTGTCTAATTTCAAACTAACAATATAAATAATTTGTCAAATTAAAAAAAAAACATGCGTAAACTATTAATAGGCAACAAGAATTACGTTTTTAGTTTATAATATAATACACAATAAATTCTACTCACTAAAACAACGAATGAGATATATTACTTTGTATTTCCAAATTTCATTTGTGAAATACCTACTTAAAAATTATTGCTTTAATAATTATTATTGCCAAAAATTATTACAGTATACAGAATTTGTCTATTACTTAGTTTGGTATATGGCAAGATATCTAAGTACATTTATTAAAATAAATTATCAATTCTATTAAAATGGGAACTTATTGAGGAATCGAAATTTAATGAATAAAAACTAAATTTATGTTTAAAAAACGCGTAGTCTGGACAGGTAATAAAGTTTAAAATTATTTGCTGTTTATTTACAGTTGAACTGTATATTGTATTAATTACTAAGTTAAAAGGGGTTATTTAATAAAGATTATAATATGTAATAGGCACAATATTCAATAAATTGGTATGTAAAATAGGTAAAGGAGTGATGGAAGTGTCGAAGGTTTATTCAGTATGGCACATTCTACATCATTGATATATTTGTAAGTTTTTGATATTGGTCCGTTTATTTTACAGTTACTTAAATTATAGAACAAATCGCGAACAAGTAAATTATCTTACCATGTATATAAGTATACTTTTACTTATATACACTTAGAACTTGGCAGGCAACATTACCACATTTGACACAATTTTAATGGATAGAAATATATCAAAGAAGACCATTATTGCAAAAAATATCGAGAGCGAAATCGCGATATTTTTGAGATTAGAAGTTTTCACAGGAATGTGTAAAAAAGTTTGATTAATCGCATATTATTATGGAAATTGCCTGTTGGTAGAATGAATTACTTTTAGCCATCTTTTAGCGATGTTACTTAACGTGGCCTTATTAAACTAGTCCTGAAATACATAAATATTATGGTGCAGACAATGTAAAAAAAACTACGAATTTTGAAGGCAACGACACTCAACATTTAGGAAAACGCCTCCTTCAAGACGAAGAGTGTACAGTCAGCATCAAAAGTAATGACCATTTAAGTAGCTTGTCAAATAGGCAAATGAAACGTTGTGTAAATGTCGTACATAGAAAATGTGATAGTACTAAAGTGATCAGCTGCTTCTGATGCTGACTGTACAATTCCGATGAATTATGCTAAGATTCAGATATCAAGTCAACCATTTGACGCTGATCATATTTCATTATGTTGGCATTTATTAAGTGACTATTTCGTAATTTCACTCACTCTAAACTTCAAATCGATCATTTATACACACAATTTAGCAAATTTCAGCAAAACTAAACGTGCAAGCGTGGCAAGGCAAGACTTGCTTTATTAATAATAAGTTCGATTTAATAAGGCGTTTTATTATTATAATACGTAAATAGACCTTAAGAAGTAACGGTTGTACTATTGAATTAATTAATTAGCATTCATTGCACGAGTGGAGGCACCTATGGCCACTGTAGATATCAAATATTCGATGTTATGCGAAATCGGGATTCGCCAGATTATATTCTTTTGGACGCCTCTATCATTGCACAAAATTATTTTGGCATACACCTAAAAAACGTAGCTCACTCGAAATAGTATTATTTAAATAGAAGGAAAACTTTTGAATTATATCTAATCACGTTACCGAATACCTAATAAAGGTTATTACAAAATTTTGCTCAGACTTATCTTTTAAGTATCTCAATTTAAAAAAGTGTAGACATCTATTATTCAGTACTAAACACACATCAATAACAGGCACATAATTATTTAAGTAGTGACAGAATAAAAAATAAAATAGAATTCTTTCAGGAAATGTGTTATTGAGGGAGACAGGTGTCCACAATTTGGCACAAATCGACTATAAATTTTTTTTTATACAAAAATCTAATTACGTGTTTCAATTACATGTTTATTACGTCACGAGCTAGATTAAAAACATGCGTAAAGGTTATAGGCAGACATTCAACTGCTTCACTTGCAAGGATTCAGTTTAAAAGTGTGAAAAATATAGTTATGTTATCAATGGTTGGTGCTGAAAAAGGTGATTAAGACCTCTTCAAACATGATAATTAGGAATAGTGGAAATGGGACGCCGCTATACGCTGTTTGTTTTATTTCGCTTCTACAATAGTTATATGAATGCTAAGGTTGCAGTTAGGCCATTGAGACCATTTTGAAAATGATAAAAATCTTAAGAATACCTAATTGTTTTCCAATTTTTTTAATAGATATGTGTTGAATAGTTAGTTAGAAGACTTACACAATTGATAAAATATGTTATTTATATATTTGATAAACTAATTGTCTTTTTCAATGCAAAATATAATCTAATATTATGTATTTCAAATATTTAAGGTCTTTTTAATTTCATAAATAAATGTTATGTGGGTATTTTAGTTAGTGTTATTACATAATAATATGTATAAGCAGATATAATCATGTTAGATTTTTACTACAGAATATCACATGCCCCATTCAATTTTTACATATTATAATAACATACCATAGTATAGTGTAATTCAGAGTTACCCTTGAATGTTGTATACACAAGTGTTATTATTACAACGCTTTGTACTTAGTACATTATTGTAATGTTAAAATAATAATAAAATAATCCAATGGATTATCCTCATTGTATAAAAAAAATTGGTAACATGGAGCTAATTAATATCAAAGTGATGTAAGCTTTTGCATTTTAAATAAAGTTTTGTATCACAACTTCAAAATTTTTGTATTTGTTTTTTTTTTTTTGCTACAATTGCTCTATCAACCCCTGGCTTCATTGCTATTACATCTACTCTCTACTGTTCTGTGCACCCGTCTCTCCCTACCCTTATGCATACAGGCATGCAGTAGTGAATGGTAACAACCTGTGAGCCTCTGCCGGAGGGTCTCGTCGAGCTCCCGGTCTGCCTTCTGTGCCTCCGGACTAGGCTTAGGCGCGGCAGGGAAGACCACCAGCACAATACTCATATTGTCCTTGCTACCCTGGAAGCCAAAATTACACAAAAAATTATATAATGCTTTCATGTGTAAACAACAGTGTTAAAATTTACTAATAATTATAACAAAAAACAGCAACAATCATAATTGTTGTGATAAGTACATTTTTAAACTGAAGAGTTTTTAAATTGTAGTTGTAACTTCATTATTAAAAAATCAAAGACTTAAGAAGGATTTATTGAGATCATGTCCAATGTCTTGAATGATTGAAGATAATTCCCTACCTGGAAAGTAGCGAAAGTCAACTATATTATATACAATATTGTAAGAATTGCTTCTTGCATCTCCTACTAGAATTAATGTTCATTGCTTGCAAGCATATATGTTGTGCATACAATACTTATGATGAAAAATCATAGAAACTGTAACAGTATTATGGTACAGTTGAGTACAAAAATATGTAAAAAAAATTTAGGTGACAATTTTTATTTCCTTCTTATAAGAATCATTTACTGTCAAAGGTGGTTACATATTTTTGAAGTTGACTGTACAAGTAGATAACTGCAAATAGCCTATTATTGATAACTTTAAGTAAAGAGGCAAAATAAACAATAAAAAATTGTTTATTGAGGTAACTATTGTAGAATAACTTAACTTAGAATGCATAAAAGTTACAATCTCAATATAAATGCTTTATTTTCATTTGTATAACAATGAAAAATGAGAATTTAGTTCCTCATTTGATAAAAAACATTGATTATATTCTTTCAATGTTTTTGTTAAACATGCACATAAATTTGGGTATTGGATAAAGTAATACACAATGCAAATAAAGTATTGACTATTAATTTAAAGTTTACAAATGTAAAAAATATGTATCTGTATATTTTATACAGATACAGATTTTATTGAAATTATTCATACTATGAAAAACTGCTTGTTTTATCTACAAGGAAAACAACATACAAGCATTATGCATGTCATTTGTATTGTATTTGGGACAAGAAATAGATCTTAATGATATAATTACCTTGTATAAGCAGGTGTCAATGACCTGATTAGTTATTGCCGTAAGGTCATCAGTGAGTAGCAATAGCGAGTGCACGTAAGCACACAGAGCTTCATTACTCATCACATCCCACACTCCATCACAAGCCAGCACCAAAAACTCATCCTCAGTTTCTGATCTCTCGTGGACAGAAACTTCGGGCTCTGGAGACACAAGTTGCTCACAGGGACCACGGTTCAGAACTTTCTTATATTCATAGTCACCTAAAGCCCGAGATACAGCTAAACTTCCATTTACACGCTGGATCATAACTGATCCTCCTGCTTGTAATATACGCGACTTCTCTGATGGTAACTCAGGTTTGTGATCCCGTGTCGCGAATATCGGCGCGCCGTTGCGAGCCAGCACTGCCCGCGAGTCACCACAGTTAGCTATGTATATTTGCTTTGGGGACACAAACGCACACACTGCCGTTGACCCCGACTTCTCCTCACCATTGCACAGCTCTGGCAGTTCCCGCATTTTTTTGTCTAGGTCCAAGAAGCCCGCGCGGATAGCCTCCACAATGTCTTCGCGTCGGAACTCCTCCGTCTGCAAAATACATTCGAGTAGGTTGTCCGCACAATGTGCTGATACCCGCGCCCCTGCGTGCCCATCAAACACGGCGAAGTAAGACCAGTCCGATAATGTACCATTTAAAGTCAACTGTGCGTGGTGCGCATCTTCCATCTCGACTCGCCAACCCTGCATCGACGCCACGCCATAGCGAAGACCGTTCCCTTCCCCGTTCTCATTATATTTCTTAGTTTCGGGCTTATTCAAAAACGCCCCCATGCTGAGTCCTATAATTTGCTTTCGTTAATCACACATAGTTTCTGCACCATCAGGCACTTAAACGAACATCGCAACCAATAACGTAGAAAGGAAGCAAAAGCATCATTGAAAGTACGATACGATCTCACGGATGGATCACGTCACTCCAATGTTACACTACACTGTTGGAGGTGAGGATGCTTCGATGCGTGGCTTGAATTATTTCCGCTGCTTCTACTCTACTTAGGTTAATCAATTACGCGATTATGTTGCGTGCGTAGACCTTGATGACAAATCGTGCGTTTTTGGAATCGTAAAACGAAAAACCAACTCAAAAGAATGAATGGCGGACATAAATAGTAATTGTCTATGACATAACTTCATGATTGTCTATTTTCTATGGTCTATGAAATTGATAGGTCTCGGGTCTGTTTCTCGGTTGCTATTCTATACAGACTTTGATATAAATTACGTTAGGAACGAAACGCATTTGTCAGTGTCAATCAAGTGTCATAGAAGTCAGGGTGTTTACATTTTTGTAGGGAATAGGTTGATGATGATTTAAAGCTGTTCTAGAAATATATCGATATAATTTGCTTGCAAATTATAAGAAGGGCTAACCCCACTAGAACCCGATACACACAATGTGAACAGTTTATTTTAATACATTTCATAACTTAACCTCTCTCTATGCGCAACTTATTCCAATTCTGAAAATATGTATAAAAGTATTATAACCCGATGGTAAGCTTAAAACAAAATACAAAGTAGAATTTAAAACAGTTGTGAAAAGTAACTTAACCACCACAGTTATAATTTTTAGGTTACCTTTAAGGTTAACTAAAGGAGAATCATTTTTCAAAGTCAACGAATTGAAAAGAACTTCTTTGTATAAACAGCAATGGACTAGACAATTATCAATTTCGTTAGTATGTTACAAAAAGAGAAGATCAGAAGAAGAAAAGGTAATTCACAAAAAACTTTCATTTTTAATGATAATGGTAATAATACATACTGAACAAACTCTTTAAATCTCACAGGTATTAGCAAGTTCTAGTAAACGTGAGGCTATCAGATATTCCCCAAAAGCAGGATCGGAAGTGCTCGGGATATGGCGGGACATGACTGTCAAAGAAATTGCAGATTTGATGAACAAAGATATAGGCAAGTCTCACACATATTTACCTAATAATAAGTAATAAGAATCACTTGGTTTACTGTTAATTGCATTGAAAAGTTACTTAAAGTTATTAACTTTCCAAGTATAATTCCATAAGTGACAAATCTATTTGGAGTAGAATAAATGGTATTTAAAAATCTATGATTTTACTATTGTGTTTTTTGATTGCACTATAAATTGATAGTGGAGATGTTCTTGCTACTAACAACCTTGAAGCAGAAACATGTAGAACAGATGGGTAGTACATTTTGAAAATGTTACATCACAACAATAATATTATTGCAACTACATTTCTGTCTGTTACATTTAAGGATCTCCTACTGTTTTAGAAGTTAACTGGCCAAGTTTGGCACTTAAAATAATTAAAATTGTACATATCTTATCTTATATACAAAATGAGTACAACAAAAAACCAAAATATTTATTTTCATTCTTTTATAAATAAAGTCAGACATGCTTCCATAATATATTACACAATTTACACCTCCATTTTTATAAAACTATTTTTTTATATCATTTACCTTACAGGTCATGTATTTAGAGCATTAGAATTTGCAGACAAAACATCCAACATAGATTATAAAGCTAACACTGTGATACACAGTCAACAAATTATCAGAGATATTATTAAGATATCTGGGTTTAGATTCAAAATTGTTGCCAGGCCAGACAAAGAAGTAGATGAGGAAAAGGTAAGTAGTAATTTCAAAATTAGTAATTACATTGAGGAGCTCAGAGGCGTAGTGGTTAGTACACTTTGGCGTCGCGTTTGTGACCTTTTCTACCCACCAACCTGCATTAGGCCAGCGTGGTGGTGTAACAGCCCATACTCCTCATGTGTTTCTCCATGAGGGAGGCCTGTCCCAGCAGTGGGACGTATATAGGCTGATGACGAATTACATAGGCCAAAAAAAATATTGTTTTGTAAATTTTTAATGTACTTATAAATGTTTTACTATTATTAACTTATTACGTATTTTATTCTATAAGTGTTTATATCATAGAATATAATAATGTTAAAAAGAAACAAAAAATATTTTTATTCATTCATTCATTCATATCGCGACTATTATACCCTAGTTGCTAGTCAGAGATTTTAGTTATTAATAAGTACATATGCAAGTCATAAATACATTTAAGTAGGAAGTGATACTTTTCAGAACAAAGATGCGATGCCAGCGCCACCGTCACCACTTGAGGCTCTTAAGCCACGGCCTCCAGTGGTCTGTGTCATGGGTCACGTGGACCATGGGAAGACCACCCTCTTAGATTCTCTTAGAGACACCTGTGTAGTGGACCAGGAGTTTGGAGGGATCACACAACATATTGGGGCTTTTGAAGGTATGTTTATTTAACCTTTTTGAAATTCGACTTGAGTTTTTTATTTATAGCTAGAATCGCTAATTTTAATGCCTAACGATACAAATAAATGCAAATTTCAAACTTTGTTTATGTAGTGTTTGTTTTTGTTTATTGTTTATTGTGTTTGTTTATTTAATATTGTGCATTTGCGTACTACAGTACGCAAATGCACACTATTAAATACCGTATTTAAATAGACGGACCTAGAGTTAGAGGAAGACCAAAGAAGCGATGGATTGAATGCGTGAAGAATGATATGAGGATAAAAGAAGTGGATGGTGAGCTGACGAGTAACAGAGGAGAATGGAAGAAGAAGACATGTTGTGCCGACCCCACCTAGAGTGGGAAAAGGGCAAGAAGAAGAAGTATTTAAATAGCAATTTTGTTCTGTGTTTTGAAAGTTTATAGCGATAACTCTGGTCAGGCTACGCAAAAGGTAGACATTCAAAGTTCAGTCTGTAATATATATATATATAGCCAAAAGCCAAAAAATATGAATATGAAAAGAATTTTTTTCGCCAAGAAAACTGTATGCCGTACGTGTAGAACCGTGTGCTCGACTGGGAGACAAGATGAAAAAGAGAATGAAAAAATTTTTATTTCCTACAGTGCAACTGTCATCCGGAGAGAAAGTAACCTTTCTGGACACGCCGGGCCACGCGGCGTTCACAGCGATGCGTTCCCGCGGCGCGCACGCCACTGACATCGTGGTGCTGGTGGTGGCTGCCGACGACGGCGTCATGGAGCAGACCGTCGAGTCCATCCGGATGGCGCGGGAAGCTAACGGTGAGTCACGTTGCTCCTGACTCTGACGTAATCTATACATATACTTACATAATTTATTAAAACTGTAGAGGTCGAATGTCTGTACATAAAAAAAAATCCTTAAAACCAAGTCAGCGGTATTTAAAAAGAGGAAAATACCAAAAAATGTTTTTTTTTTTTAATTTTTGTTTGTCTGTGTTTGTACGGGTTGTATCTCCGAAATGGCTGGACCAATTTCAATGAAAATTTGCATGGTGATACCTTATATCATAGTCAACATCTTAGATACTTTTTATTCCAGAAAATTAAAGGGTTCCCGAGGGATAGTTAAAAACCCATAGTAACCGCGGACAAAGCCGCGAGCATCAGCTAGTCTAAAAATAAAAATTCTTTTTTCTTTCTTTACAGTTCCGATTCTGGTCGCAATCAACAAAATCGACAAGCCAGGTGTGAACATTGTAGGTATGCCTTGATTTTATGAACTTGTTTTATTTGTATTTAATTTCATTACCATTAATGTAAACTCGGAAGAATTTACTATCATTTACCTATGTAAAGTAGGTTACTTCCTTACTTTCACTTGCTACTATCCATACATACCCTTTCATTCGCTTCATCAAAATACTTTTATTATTGTCCTAACACGTGCTTGGTGATTTCTTATACTTTACCTGCAGCCCTTTTCAAGAACACCCTCGATTTTACCGAAAAATGTACAACATACTCGTCCCAAATATCCATTCACTGCGTTTAAGGCGCTTTTCCAAAACGATTACTATGTTTGACTCGCAAAATGCTGTAATCATATGGGTCTCTATTTCGTCGCACGCCGCTTAGCTACTTCTAATAGCTCTGGTGGATAAGCGCCCCAACTTATCATCTGAAAATTTCTTAAAAAATGTACTCTCTTTTATTCTTCTTTCTTATTTTTGTAGGAACGAACAATGCACCTGTTAGCCCAACACGGCATAGTCTGCGAGGCTTTAGGCGGTGACGTGCAAGCCGTGCCTATCTCGGCGCTCAAGAAGATGAACTTGGACAAATTGGTGGAAGCGCTGACAGTGCAGGCGCAGCTGATGGAGTTACGGGCTGACCCTGCGGGGCAGGTGGAAGGCGTGGTCATTGAAGCTTTACTGGATCCTAAGACTGGGTAAGCCGTTTATACACGGTTATTTTTAGCTAACATCATAAATAACAAAAATTTTTCTACGACTTTTGATTTATTGACGCATTTTACATTCATAGAAAATGTAATATTGGGTCCTTACCTATGAAATTTACGGTTTTTTTTCTCTCTTAGTATTTTGTCTGTAACTATTAAGATTCAGAGTATTCCTAAAAAATAATTACCTCGTCTAAAAATATACTATATTTTTGAGCTCTTTTGATTTGTTTTGATAATTTGTTGTAAGTTTAATTGTGTTAAAATTGGACATGGAGACAACTCTTTTTAAGTGCCTCCCGAATACATCATTTTATTTGCATTCACTTAAAAACGATAAATAATTTGTGATATTACACATATTACAAAAGCTTGTCTAATGATAGATGCCAAATATTATTATCTTTGTATTTGTCGTTGTGAAGAAAACTGAAAAAAATTTAGTATGGAAAATGCAGAATTCCCCAAAATCTCCATACAAAACACCAATTTCATAGGTAAGGACCTAATATCAGTTCAGAATGTTCTTAGCTCTTTACCATCGCGCGCACGACCGTCGCACGTGACGTACTTTCGTAAGAATGGAACATAGACCTACTAATGTCACGACAGTACATTATAAGCTTGTAATAGCAGTTTTTAATAATGTATTGAATTATGGTAAAACTCGCAGAACTAATATTGTTATTTAAGGAGTTAGCTACCTTGTTTTGGGAGGTTGTTGATTCATGAAAAATAACCGTGTATAGAAGAAAAACTTGGACATGTTGGTGGAAGCTACGGGCAAACCCAGCGTTGCAAGTCGAAGGAGTGGTTATTGAGGTTCTGCTCGATCCTAAAATTGGGTAAGGTCTCGTAGGAGTAAAGTCTGCTTCTTCTATCTATATATATATATATATATATATAACTCAAAGGTCACTACTGACATAGTGATCTATCAACGCACAGGCCAAACCACTCGATGGATCGGGCTGAATTTTATGACGTAGGCATCCGCTAAGAAAGGATTTTGATTAATTCTACTCCCAAGGGGATAAAATAGGGGATGTAAGTTTGTATGAAACTTTGTCAATTTTAAACCGACCGGGCTGAGACTGAGAAAATTTTTGGGTTCCCGTGGGATAGTTAAAAAACCATAGTAGGTAACCGCGTACGAAGTCGTGGGCAACAGCTAGTTATATATAAAAAGCTCAGAAAATGATTTAGCACCACCTGATGGCATCGTAGTAGGACCGACGAGCGTGGGATAAGCTCAGAAAACTCTTCAGAGCACTTCCCACGGTATATACTAAAGGCGCTTAACGACGCAAGATCGCGACGTAATTGCTAAACATATAGCAAGGCAAAAAGAGTGTACTCCCATCTTAAAGGCCGGCAACGCATGAGTGACGCCCCTGGTGTCGCAAATGTCCTTGGGCGGCGGTGATCATTTACCATCAGGTGACCCGCGTGCTCGTTTGCCACCTATACAATAAAAAAATAGGCCGTTTTTTGAACACCCGTCCTGTTTTAATAACTCCTATTATGCGACAGTTTCTTAAACTACTTATTACGAACTCACGTGCTTATATTGTTATTCGTAATCACACAGGAAGCAAGCAACAGTATTAGTGCAGCGCGGTACGTTACGAGTTGGCAATATCATCGTCGCCGGCGCAGGGTGGGCTAAGGTAAATATTGGTTTAAATTAGAGTATTTGCTATAAGGGGTATAGTGGTGACACTAGGAATTCCTTTTATTAATTATCCATTAAAATATGATATCGGTGCGTGTGGTTAAAAATGCGATATATCTATATATTTATATCGTTCACGTCTTGATCTTGATACATGAACTATCTTGATAGAAGTCTCGATAAATGTTAAATCCTTGTTGATTTAAGATGAAATTGACTACCCAAACTTGATATAGGTACATTAATTGCGTAATAAGTACTAGCTAGTGATAATGTCTTGGTAGGAATGCAATTAAATGTAATCAATTTAACAATAACAATTTAAATATAAGGTCTTTACCTATGAAATTGGTGTTTTGTTTGGAGATTTTGGGGAATTCTGCATTTTCCATACTAAAAATTTTTCAGTTTTCTTCACAACGACAAATCGAAAGCTAATAATATTTGGTATCTATCATTAGACAAGCTTTAGTAATATGTGTAATATCACACTTCATAAAAATTATTTATCGTTTTTAAGTGAATGCAAATAAAATGATGTATTCGGGAGGCACTTAAAAAGAGTTGTCTCCGTGTCCAATTTTAACACAATTAAACTTACAACAAATTGTCAAAACAAATCAAGAGCTCAAAAATATAGTCTATTTTAGACCAGGTAATTATTTTTTAGGAATACTCTGAATCTTAATAGTTACAGACAAAATACTAAGAGAGAGAAAAATCACCAATTTCATAGGTAAGGACCCAATATAATACAATAATGCTGACGCGTTGACTTTCACGCATTCAATCCATCGCTTCTTCGGTCTTCCGCTCTAGGTCCGTCCACATCCATGCTCAGCATCCTTGTAATGTGGCACAGACGTGATAGTATGGTATATTTATGAGCAGCGTCCTAACAGGTGCGGGTGCTGGTGGCGGCGGACGGCCGACCGCTGGCCGAGGCCCCCCCCTCCGCCCCCGCGCGGGTGCTGGGCTGGCGGGAGCTGCCCGCCGCCGGAGACAAGATGCTCGAAGTCACCTCAGAGGTTTGACACTACGCTGTTCAATACGTTCAATACATACATAGAAAGATAAACTCTTAATTAGCATAAAATACACACACACACTCACAAACAAATATAGGTAGGACATACATTTTTTTCAACATTAATATTCAACATTTCAACATTTCCAAACCTCAGACTTCACAAGACTGTTAATTGTTTTATAGTAATAAGCTTAAGAATGTCAAAAAGTATTATTGACTTTAAAAGCTGTTTGAGGAAAAAGGGGTATTACAAGATAGATTATTTTAAAGATTAAAATTCGTGGCTACTATAATTTGCTCCTCTGCACATACTTATTTTACAATATTTAGAATGTTCTAAATTCCTTTTGTTATTATGGCTGTTTAAAAAGGCTAACTGTTGAGTTTCTTGCGGCACTGTTGAGAAGAAACAGGCCATTCACGTTGAAGTGTTTGTAGGAAAAAATATTGACGTGCAAAAGTATTTCATGTAAATCAAATAGCAGTATAAATGATTTCATTTCATTACACAAAACAACACAATAAACATTACCAAACAATAAAAAAAAGGTAAAAGGTAAGTAACATGTGGGCCATAAGAATGCAAAAGGGCTAGCTCAGATTATCTTGCTCTAAGAGCAACCCACTGATTTTTAGTTATTACCCAATAGGACGCCATTGAACAACCTGTTGATGTGTAAACTCTTTTGTAAGACAATGACCATAAGCCGTAGGTGCCTAAGTTTTCTTATCACAATACCTAGCTAGATTCACCTTTTTTAAATTCTTTCTGTTCATATTGCAATTCATACCTAATAACGTTGACTTTAAAGTTTATATTCGTAGGACACCATGCCTACAGATGTAGGTATGTAGTAGAATCTATACCTTTTAAATATTTGGCTAGACATTACAGAGATACCTTTCACTTGTTTATAAGCAGTAACAAAGAGGCCAGAAATAAAGACAATCGTTCCGAAAAGAACCGAATGTTTCTTTTACGGTCTGCGCAGACGAAGGTCTTTTTCCCGCGGCGGCGAAAAAAGTACTCTCCGCGGATAAAAAGTCCACCGCGATTCACCCCAGACTTAACGCACACGGTGTGCCATCATGCTCACATCATTACGCACCGCGCATGTCGCTCTCGAGTGCACAACGTGGATTAAAGTCCGCCATGTGCATTGCTTTGCCTAACCACACATTTTAATTCAAAATTTTGCGGGGACTCCGCCGTACTTTTGTCCGGTCCGCTCTCTGCATATCCTCGGTTATTTGGGGGATTTTAATACGCGTTTCTCTTAATCCCTCGTTGCGTTACGAAAAAAGGTCCGCTAAAAAGACCCATGAAGGCACATATTCTGGCAGCGAATTCCATTCCACGAAACAGCAGATTGGGTTGCATTAACTTCTAACGTCAATCACTATTCCGATCCAGAAAAGAGCAAACGAGGTGATGCGCTGGCGCCACAACCAGCGCATGAAGGAGAAGCAAGCCGAAGACTTGGAAGCGATCGAGGCGCAGCAGAGCGCTCATAGGGCGCAGTACCACGAGGTGTTGGCGCGGAAGCGGGCGATGGGCCGCTATAAGATGAGGCCGGTTGGACCACGGGCTAAGATGATTACGGAGGACACGCATCCTACACTCAATGTGCTTGTTAAAGGTATGTTGAGACTTATAGAGCAGGCGTTAAAAGATGTTGAGTGTAAATATGTGGACCGCATTCTGTAAATTGTTTTGAACTCAGAAAAGCTTGTAGGTTATGATTCTGATGTTGCCATTTCTTTGTCCATTTTTTTATTCGATCCACTTGGGATATCGAGTAAATTGGCAGTAAATCGATTTGGAACTAAGCACTATGGTACATTTATTCAGTGCAAAAAAACTTATTTAACGATCTAACTATACGTCGAGACAAGCCGCTAAAGATTTCGCGATTCGCTTGCTTTTTAACAGCAGTGACACACATAATCGGTCTGTCATTTCCATTGCTTAATAAAACTGATCAATTCAGTGGTAGGTCTATTTCTTCTGTGACAGTGATAGCCGATGGGGTAAAATGGCCTTCTTGTGAGACTGCAGTCATTCTGGTATTAGAACTAATGCTTTAGAAAGGTCAAAAGTTTATTCTCCTTGATGTAGTGTTGCCATTACAAAAAATACACAATGAACATAGTAGGGTTACAAACAATTGATAAACCCAATTAATCAGTAATGGTATTACTCAATAGGTGACGTGGACGGGTCCGTGGAAGCCATCCTGAACATCCTGGACACCTACGACGAACATGAGAAAGTAAAGCTCGACTTGGTGGATTTCGGCGTTGGACCCGTCACTCCCAACGATGTAGAGGTATTTCTATTATATAAGTAGTTTTTTTTTCACCCCATCGAAGAAGCATCAATTATTTAGTGCCATTGAAATTAAACATTTGCATTTTAATGCAAACACTATAGAAATACAAAACTCTAAATAATAGGTTGTATGGGATAAGATCCCCTTGATTTACATAAAAAGGGAGAATAAAAAAAATCGTCTTAGGGTTTAGATTTTAAACAATCTGTATCTGGCCGCACCGTATCGCACATTCCTATGCTTCTATCCTCTTCTCTATCACTCACAAGAACAAACATTTATAGCATTACTAGCTTTTACCCGCGACTTTGTTCGCGTAGAACTTTGAGATAGTGTGATGGTATGTAGCCTATAACCTTTCTCAATAAAAGGCTATTCAACATTGAAAGATTTTTTCAAATTGGAACAGTATCCTCAATTGGTGGAATTGAAAATTTACTCCTACTCTATTATTAGAAGCAAAGTTCATAGTAGTGTTAATTTGTTCTTCATTTTTCTGGGAGGCGTTATTTAATTTGTCTACCCGTTCCCATGGGAATATCGGGATAGGTGAGGTAGCCTATGGCGTTTCTCAGGCATTTATAATATTAGTATGGTGGTATCCTGGTTTTGTATATACTACGTTTTCAATTTCTTAATTTTATTTTATTAATGTAATATTTTAGACTACTTGCATTTGTATTGAAAAATGTGGTAAACTGCAGAATTTATAACACATATATTTATTTATTTTTGTAGTTTATGTCATTAAAAAAAAAAAGAAAAGCGAGGATAGAAACTTGCTGAGTTTCTTGCCCGTTCTTCTCAGAACAAGGCCTCCTGGTAGTTTTGTGAACGGATGGCGTAGTTTATCGCTTTCACGAAAATTTGTAAACTGCTTTTGACGTTCATAAACATGTGCAAAGACGCATCTAAATTGAATAAACGATATTGAATTTTGAAAATTTTGAATTTTATGGTTCAACGCCCTCAGGTAGCAGAAGCATTCAAAGCAATCATATACGCCTTCAACGTCGAATGCCCGCCGCCGCTCGCCGTCGAAGCTAAGAACAAGGAGATCACCATAAAGAAACACAACATCATCTACAAACTGGTCGACGACATCAAGCAGGAGATCACACTGAGGATACCGAAGCGGCAGGAGGAGGAAGTCATAGGTACCACACATCCACTTAATGAACACAATGATTTTTCTAGTGACATTGTCTCTCCTTATTATTCTTATATTGGGTCCTAACCTATGAAATTTGTGTTTTTTCTCTCTTAGTATTTTGTCTGTAACTATTAAGATTCAGAGTATTCCTAAAAAATTATTACCTCGTCTAAAATAGACTATATTTTTGAGCTCTTTTGATAATTTTTTGTAAGTTTAATTGTGTTAAAATTTCGTGGTCCATTATTTAAAAATATCGAGGAAAGATATCGAGGAAATGGCCTTTTAATTGTTGTTTTAATGAAAATATTCAACTGATTTTTATGACGACTACTCGTTTGAGAGGCCGCGGAAACGTGGGTTCGATCCCACCGCCACTGAGTTTGAATAAAACTTATGTACAGTTCATTGTGAATATCCCGTGCCTCACATTGTGCCCGGTGCATGGCAACAGGCTCGCCACCTGCCACATGGGGACCTCACATATATGACGAAATGTGGGTGTTTAACACCTCTATCTACGTAATGATGTGTTATGTTTTATGTTGATTTTTAAAGAAACAAAGAAATTAAAATATGAAACAGGAATTATAAGTCCCTATCAACTCTCGGTCTAATAGGGATATATTGGGTCCTTACCTATGAATTGGTGTCCATATTGGTGTTTTTTTTCTCTCTTAGTATTTTGTCTGTAACTATTAAGATTCAGAGTATTCCTAAAAAATAATTACCTCGTCTAAAAATAGACTATATTTTTGAGCTCTTTTGATTTGTTTTGATAATTTGTTGTAAGTTTAATTGTGTTAAAATTGGACACGGATACAACTCTTTTTAAGTGCCTCCCGAATACATCATTTTATTTGCATTCACTTAAAAACGATAAATAATTTTTATGAAATGTGATATTACACATATTACTAAAGCTTGTCTAATGATAGATTCTAAATATTATTATCTTTGGATTTGTCGTTGTGAAGAAAACTGAAAAAATGTTAAAATGCAGAATTCACCAAAATCTCCATACAAAACACCAATTTGATAGGTAAGGACCTAATAATGGGTCTTAATGCCACTGTTTCGTAGGTGAAGCGAACGTCGTCCAGCAGTTCCTAGTATCGGAGGGCCGCCGCAAGGTGCCCGTGGCCGGCTGCCGCTGCGCCAAGGGGTCGTTGACCCGACACGCGCTCTACCGGCTTGTGAGGGGAAACACAACGCTCTACGACGGTAACAGACTAACCACTCCTAATTCTATTGGGTCCTTACCTATGAAATTGGTGTTTTTATTCTGTCTTAGCAATTTGTCCGTAACTATTAAGTTTCAGAAAATTCTTATAAAATAATTGCCTCTTCTAAAAATAGACCATATATTTGAGCTCGTATTATTTAATTTGATAATTTTTTGTAAGTTTCATTGTGTTAAAATTAGACACAAAGACAATTATTTTTAACTGCCTCCCGAATACATCATTTGAATTGCATTAACATAAAAACGATGAATAATTTTTATCAAGAGTGTTCACACACATATTGCTAAAGCTTGTCTAATGATACATGCCAAATATTATTATCTCTGGATTTGTCGTTGTGAAGAAAACTGATAAAATGTTAGTATGTAAAATGTCCATACAAAACACCAATTTCTTAGGTAAGGACCTAATATTATCAGCTCAATTGATTCATGACCCACTTAGACAATAAGTAATCGTTATACCGATTTGTGAGGAAAATACTACGCTCTGGGTATGACGGTTAGGGAGTAACTAATACTGATACTACTATGGAATTTATTGATTCATGATCCGCTTTGATAATAGTTCGTCGTTATACCGATTTGAGAGGGAAACAGACATGTTTTATTGGTTGCGACTGGCGATTGGAGTATTTTGACCATGCACAGTAATTGTTTACATGACGCGTTACTTCACAAATTTCACGAACATGGTGGATAGCGTTTTAGGTAGATGAATAAATAAAAAATAAATATCTTCAAACATTCACACCTATCAACTAGCCCCATTTTAAGCAACTGATGCTGCTTGTGTTACGGACACTAGATGACGGATAAATATATTTAATAGATAAATACATATAAATATCCTGTATATGTATAAATATATATTAACATTCAAGACTGGAGAACAAATGCCTGAAAATTCATCACCCAAACATTTGCTTCCACCGGGGATCGAACCCAGAACCTCTCGAGATGGCGTCGTCTTGAGACCGGCGTACAGACCACTCGACCACGGAGGTCGTCAAGATGAAAAAAAAAGTAAAAATAAAACATGTTTAAAATTGAATTTCTACAGCAATCCCTTATTTAGATTAATTGAACATGGTATATATTATTTCGGACCCTTGTACTAAATACGAGGGAGGGTCAATAAGTTCGTGACTTTTTGAATTTCCCGCTCTAAATGGTAATGACAATACTGCTCCTGTCAAGAGGCAACTGTCAGTTGACTCGTGGCAAAATTTGAACAAGAGGCGTAATTTGGTTTTTGCTTGACAGTCTTTTACAGTAGACTACCGCGCGTTTTTTTAAAAAATGGAAAAAAGTGAATTTCGTGTGCTCATTAAACATTACTTTTTGCGGAAAAAAAACATCCCTCAAACCAAGGCTAAGCTTGATAAATATTATAGGGATTCCTCACCATCTATTTCCATGATAAAGAAGTGGATTACTGAATTTAAATGTGGTCGTACAAGCAATAAAGACGCTGAACGTCGCTGAACGCCCAGTTGAGGTCTCTACATCCAAAACAATAGAAAAAATACACGATATGGTTTTAGCTGATCGGAGATTGAGAGTGAGAGAGATTGTTGAAGCCGTAGGCATATCACATGGCTCAGTGGTTTAAATTTTGAATCATCATTTGGGCATGAGAAAGCTTTCCGCAAGATGGGTGCCGCGATTGCTCACAATCGATCACAAACGCAACCGTGTAACAATTTCAAAGGACTGTTTGGCATTATTCAACCGCAATAAGGACGACTTTTTGCGCCGTTTCGTAACCGTAGACGAAACATGGATCCTCCACAACACACCGGAAACCAAACAGCAGTCAAAACAGTGGGTTTCTCAGGGCGAATCGGCGCCAATGAAGGCAAAGTTGGGTTTGTCAGCCAATAAAGTCATGGCGACCGTTTATTGGGATACACGCGGTATAATCTTTATTGACTAAATTCAAAAGGGGAAAACAATAAATGGAGAATATTATTGTAACTTATTAGGTCGGTTTAATGAGGAATTTAAGAAAAAACGACCGCATTTGGCCAAGAAAAAAATTCTTTTCCACCAAGACAATGCAAGGGTACACACATGTGCACTTACCATGGCAAAAATCTATGAATTGGGCTATGAATTGCTCCCTCATCCACCCTATTCTCCAGATCTAGCACCGAGTGACTACTTCTTGTTCCCAAACATAAAAAAATGGCTCGGTGGAAAGAGATTTGAGTCCAAAGACGAGGTCATCTCACAAACAAATGCTTATTTTGACGATCTCGACAAATAATTTTTTTTGGAAGGGATAAAAAACTTGGACAAACGTTGGACTTCGTGCATAGAACTCCAAGGAGACTATGTTGAAAAATAAAATAACTTTATATCTTAAAACCTGTGTTTCATTAAAAAAGTCACGGACTTATTGACCCGCCCTCGTACTATGTATATTAAGCATTATTTTTATTACTTTTGATATGAGTCAACTAGCCTATTGTCTTGAAAAGAGTACTTAAACGCCATATAAATAAAGATGAAATTCCAGGTAAACTGGCATCGATGAAGCACCTAAAGGAAGAGGTGGTGACGATCAAGCGCGACCAAGAGTGCGGGTTGCGGCTGGGGGACACGTCGGTGCAAGTGCAGCCGGGGGACACGCTAGTGTGCTACCGGCTGGTCGACGTCAGCGACACCACCACCTGGGACCCGGGCTTTTAAGCTCTACTTAGTAAATTGATTTGATAGTTGAATTGGGTTTTATTTAAGTTACCATTGCTAATAAAACCATCTGACGATCTTTTTAAGCTATTGCATAGCTCCTATCGCGGGCCTTGAGCGCGGGGACCGAATCCAGAAATTCCGTAACGAAAAAACCTCACGCTCCGTAACGAAAAAACCTCACGCTCCCCACTCCGATGCGCAAGGAGGTGTGGCTTTGTGGATTACAACTGTTTTCCGCTTGGGGCGCTTATAACTTTTTTCCCATAGAGAGAGAGAGAGAGAGAGAGAGCATACAATTGCATAAGTTGATACAAAATGCAATAGCTTTACCGCGGCAGTCCCCGAGTGCCACACGTCTTTTTTATTTATCTCCGTGACAGTGTTTGAACAAAGTTTTCAGTTTTTAGTGTTGCCATTTTTGGAACATTTTGAGTTTAAGTTCTAATTTGTGTTAAGCCACTACCCCTTTGGTACTTTCCGGGTTTTCGTGGTTGCCAACGAGGAAAGTACATATTAATCCAACTTGGGCCATGCCCCTTATGTCACGTGTTTGCAAACACATAACACAACTCAGCGAACAGAACATTCTAAATAATGAGGGTTTTCTACAAACGGTCAACAGATGGCAGTACTGTAACGTCGGGTCTTTTAAAACATCCTCGGATCTGGTGGATCATCATTTTCGATGCAGTACTTTCGACCATAAATGTAGAATCAGACGACTGTGCTATTTGACAGCTGTTAGGGTGCCTTACCACTAGAGCTATGCTGTGTGCGAGAAAAAATAGACTGATAGGATTAACTCGTTTCACGTGACTTGCAAAATGGTGCCATCCTATTATTTTAACCGCTTCCTTGGTTTAGAGGTTCACACCCCCGAGTGTTGATCGAGAGGCCCGGGTTCGTTTCCCCATGGGGGCGGAAGTTTTTCTGCTAGGTTTGGTTGGCGGTAGGGCTTGTGAGACCGCGTGGCTAGCTACCACCGTCTTACCTAAATTTGTCGCCATAATAACAATGTTATAAGCATGTGTTCCGGCAATCAGAGGTAAGATAGCCAGTAGCTGTTGTTGAGGAATACAGGCTTCCACCTTCGGCCTTATCGTCACTTACCATCAGGTGAGATGAAGTCCAAGAGCTTACCTGTCATATGAAAAAAAAATCCTTTTTCCTCGCATAGCTCTAGTGAAAAGGACCCTCAACCACCCACAGACCCAAGTTTTACATAGCGCCGCCTTGTGGCAGAAAAAATAAAGAAAACCCTCGTTGCATAATTTTTATCTAAGTAAAATCTAATTATCTTTGTATTAGGAAAAAAACATCGGAAAAACAAATAATTGTAAGGTAAATAAATAAAATGCTGATGTTATAAAGAGAATCCTCTATTTAAATATTAACTTGATAGGCTTGTAATTCGTGTCTCACTAGATTTGAACAAAGAATTACTATAGTTAACAACACAATATTTCATCGCAGACATGTCTTGTTTTTGAACTAATACATCGAATGTACTGAAGTTTTCAATGCAAGAAATGGTATTAGCATTATATTACAAATTTAACAAACAATTATTAATAATCTAGCTAATACAATGCTATGGCCAAAATTCAAGAGATATATCAATCTTATTAATGCCCGAAATGTAAATTTCACATTGCTTTTTTCCAATAACAACCATAAGCCTTATAATTTTAAGGTCTATTGTTCAAAAGCTTTGGCCTTAAACGCACTAAGCGTTTGGAAACTTATTTTGTTCATATTTTCACTGCAACTATATAAACAATTAACAAAATGCATTCAAACGTTTAAATGAACCTCATCTTAAATTTAACGTGGCCGTTTAATTTTATGCTTAAAATATTTGGAACTTTTCATTCATTTTCATGGATTAAGCGTAACTGACGTAGTCCATAAGGCATTTGCAATATGAATTGATTTAAAATGTAGGGTTACCATAAAATCAAAAAAAGGTAATATGCAGTCCATAATAAAAAAAAATTAAGGTATGTATCAAGTATCTAATTATTGTATGAAACGAAACCTTTTTGCAAAGGTAGAAATCAAGATTGGTTTTTCTTCTTCCCTTTAACTCCATCCTAAATGGTTCACAGTTTTTGTGGCGGCACATAAAAAAACCATACCTTTTGGCCAGAATCATGTAATTTTCGCCTCATCTAAGAAGACAGCGATAAATGACACTACACGGAAAGATATAGTGACGAAATGAAATAATAGAATCTTCCCTTGAGTATGACTACCGAATCACGATTATAATTAAGCTGGTTGGCATGAACTCACAGAGACGTTTGATATGTACGCCACACTTTTTGACGTATAAGCGCGCGCGTAGCTGTGAAACGCGCGCGCATGGCCGGCGCTGGTGGCCAGCGTAGCTATAAAACCACACTCAAAACACGTAAACAAAGAAATTAATGGTGGCTAAGATTTTTTGACAGCTCATAATGATAATATAACAAGTAATGATACGGATATCATGCTTCAGTGGTCGTTCTCAAGGAGGACACAAAGTGAAGTCACGTGCAAGAACATGTATACACATTTGGCAATAAATCACTTCTAATAGAATGGAGTAAAGAGTTAAAGACTATCACTTGTGAAATGATATCTACACAGATTGAACGCGACTGTACTATAGTTATTAAATTGTACATTTAACCTTTATGCCATTTTATGGAAAAATTAAGTAGCAAACGCACAAGTCGAATACAGAATAGCAATAATTTTATAAATAATGCTTTATTATAATGTATGACAACATTTTATCGCAATGGATAAAGATCATGGATATAGTGAAAATAATCAAACAGCTTTTTACTAAATAAATGTTAAAAAATTTAAAATGTTCATAAACTTCTATGGACTGAATAAGCTAGATTTAAATTGCAGATTTTAAAACAATTGGACTACGTCATTAGGTACAGTCGAGTAAAAAAAAACATGTATACACATTTTAGAGGTGATAATCTTTATTTCCTCTAGTCATTTGCTGTCAAAAAAGGATCCATGTTTTTGAATGCGACTGTACGTACAAAATAAATAATTGATTATGCATCATTTAAAAATCCACAACTGGCGCAAGAGGCTTCACAACAAAAGACTTCTGCCCACGACACCGAGGCATACCAAGCGTAGAAATATACAAGAGGATGCTCACAATACCGTTTCGGCACCGGTTGCAGTCTCAGTCGAAAACGTTATGGTTCATCCACACTACACGAGGCGACACGAGAACGAGAATATGGTGTGTCGATGGGTCATAACTATACTCTATCCATTTTGATCTGAGACAAAAGGTAAACAAAGAATTTGTGGTTCACAAACTTTTTATCCAATTCTGGGACAAAATAATATGGACTCTAATTTTTTTTAAATAAAATAGAAAAGGAGTAGCCGTACTTAATATACCAATATCGTCATTGAATATAAACATTATTTATTTGTGTAATGGAGTAATATTTTATGAGTATTAGGTATGTTAAGTGTATTTAAAAAACAAGCTATCATTGCTATCATCCAAATGATACTAAATATTAAATATATCAATTAAATTCAAAGTAGATTCAAGGTGTCATGAACATGTTATGATAGTTAATCTTCGTTTGGAAGTATTCAATACTCATAATAAAATTTTGAGAATACTATTCGTTTTAGGTCTTTTTTAGTAGCAACGATTAATTTAGTAATATAAAATTACGTTAAAAATATAACATTAAAGTAAAAATACCAAAAATTATTGAAGGTAACAAGTAATTACTTAATTTATATCATTTAAAAAGTTTGTAATAATAAAATATTAAATAATCGTATGTTTTTGATAAAACTTTTCGACAATGAGTAACGACATCTTAATGAACCCTTTTTATGGTTTGTTTACATTTTGTCTCAGATCAAAATGGATAGACTAGAGATCGGATATTCGGATGAATACCTAAAGTACATTTTTGACTAGCATATTATGTAAACGGCTTCTCTAAATATTTTTATGAAAAATAAAATGCCGGGATTGCAAAACTAATCAGAGGCATATTCAGTTAACGTTTTATTATGTAAAACTATTTTTACTTGTTTTTACTATTAATACTTGAATGGTAGGTAATTTGATGAAGGCTGTAATAGAAAAAATGTACATAAAAAACATTTTTTTATTAATATTTAAAATAAATGAAATAATAAAACTTTTTCTAGACTCGGTTCTCGTTATTTAACTATTACAAAATACTTATTAATTTTCGATAAAAAAAAGTGCTTTCCACAATAGCTAACATCTTAAGTTTAGGTAAATATGCATCCGAATATACGATCTCTAGTCATAACGTTTTCGACTGAGATCTGTTTGATGTAAATACGTTCTTACTTACCGCGATCGGGGCCTAGCACATTTCCATACGGTTCTATACAACGACAACGAATATTTTAAGTGCCTGAAACGGTTCTAACACGGACATGTTGGTATACTAAGTAATAAGTATAGTGGGCAGATACCTTATCTCTGGAATAAATAACTGACTTTAATTTCTTGACATAAAGAAAATGCATTCCAACACAAGTCATTCAATAAAACACTTAAATTACATACAAATAAAGGTCAGTTTCGTTACTGATTAAGCTCAAAGTTGTCTTTTCTATTAATAGTTTTTTATTAAGTCTTCAATTTATCGACGGAAACCTATAAAGTTAGAGACTCGCTACGATACAATTTATATTAAAACAAGACGTTATACGCGATACACATAAATAATAGTGACTATAACCATTAAAATATAACAAATAATTTAGGCTGAATACATGAGGAGTCGTTGCTAATTTTGTGATAAGTAAATTTTCTAGAAGTACTCACAGTACATAGCTAAGTAGTGTATCTAATCAAAACATCGTTTGATATAAAATATTGCAGTCTGCTTACAGTTTGAACACCAAGGCCCGTATTACAGAACCAAACTCAAGCGTAGATCTCTGCTTGAGCGCAGTTAAAAAGGGATGGCGCTGTGTGGGATCAATAGCGCCATCCCTCTCTAACAGTGCTCAAGCAGAGATCTACGCTTGAGTTTAGTTCCGTAATACGGGCCTTAGACGCATGACTATAGATAACACAGATATATATACATAGATGACGCAAATGCATGTACTGCGTTGGTCGCTGCAAAACTTTTTTTGTATTATAATTGGTGGAGGGGTATAGGCGGCATTGGTATTTTTCAATCAGTTTTTTTCTCCCTATAGAAAGGACGATATTTCTATAGACAGGACGCGCTTGGTTTCAATACAAATCGTTCTTGCGTTATCTATGTAAATTTATATCTGTGATAGATACTAATATCAATTTTTAGTACAGCTAAACTCTTTACCGATATATAATAAAAAAGATGTCTTCACATAGGTAAAGATTCTCCTTGCCATGGAGGCATGTCATTTGAGGAGGAAACACATAAAATATCGTCACGTCTCTATTCCTTGATATGTTTAAGTCCCAATGTAACTAGCGAGCCTGTTGTTATGCACCGGGCACAGTGATATCAGCGAACAAGCGACTTAAGTTTTATTCAAACTTAGTGTTACAGGCGGCGGTGGTCGAACCCACGACTACTTATACGAGTAAAGACGTCTTTCATCGATTAGAGAATTAAATAGGAAACAAAATAAGATGAAAGTTAAAAATATATAGAATATCTATCTAGGTTAGTTCTATTTTCAAATTTAAAAAGGAACTTATAGACAACGTTTTCGCCTGCACAAAAAATATTTGTTGGCAACGCTAATACTGACTATAAAGAATTTGCTGGACTAAAAAATTGATGTAGAGGGTGGAATGCAGTATCACGCTCGGTGTAAACATGTAAGCAGAATCGAGAACAAAGTGGCATTGGTCTAATAAAATAATTTGACTAATCTAACTAAAACTATTAGCTGTAATAACCGCGAGTGAAACGTTCAAACAACCCAAGTCTCTCAGACGCACCTCACACTTTAGAAAACTGCAATTTACAGGGACATTGAGAAGCATACGAGTGCGTCACGCGTTGTCAACAACACGACTCTGAACCATACAAGTACCTACGAACTCAACTGATTTGTATACAATTTTGTTTTTGGTAACCACGCCATCGTAGTGAGGTACCTACTCATACAAAACTTATGACGACCTCCGTGATCAGTGGTCTGTACGCCAGTCTCAACGCTTCGCCCTCTCGAGAGGTTCTGTGTTCGATCCCCGGTGGGGACAGATGTTTGTGTTATGAGTACAGGCATTTGTTCACCAGTCTTTGATGTTTATATAAGTATTGTATATTTTCTGAATATTTATATATACATTATTAAATATATTTATCCGTCATCTAATCCGTAACACAAGCAGCATTAGTTGTTTAATTAAAATGGAACTAGTTGATAGGTGGGAATTTCTGAGGATATTTATTTATGTATTTATTGATAATTCATCCATCATGTCAGCCTCCTCTCTCTTGTGCCAATCCTTCCGGTTCTGTGCAATCAGCCCCCAGGTGTATCCTGCGACTCGTTCGATATTCATCACATATTCGTAAAATTACGAAAAGACGATTCAAAGACGAAGCAATATTCTTACATCGCAGTTTTGTTGTTAGGATGATTATTTTTTGTTGCAAAATTTGATTTGGTCATGTAGAAAGGATGGATGAAAATAGATTGACTAAAGGGATATATGAAGGGTGCGGGCGGAGATACGGGACGCAGAAGCCCTAGGCGAACGTTTCTCGACCAAATCAAAGACGATCTAGAGAAGGGTCAGGTCAAAAGTACCCGAAAACCAAGTCAAGCTAAAGCATACCTTACGCCAAATGTGGAATGAGTAATTTTATTTTAAACTAAGCTTTAAATTAAGAAGTTAAAAAAAGTTATTTTAAATTCATTCACTTAGATATTAATATTATTTTAATTTATATTAAATGTCTATTTCGTGGCTTATATATAATAATATAATAATATCCTCAGACATTCACACCTATCAACTAACCCCATTAAGCAACTAATGCTGCTTGTGTTACGGACACTAGATGACGGATAAATATATTTAATTGATAAATACATATAAATAACCTGAATATATAGAATATAAACATACAAGACTGGAGAACAAATTCCTGAAAATTCATCACCCAAACATTTGCCCCCATTGGGGATCGAACCCTGAACCTCTCGAGACGGCGACGCCGTGAGAACCGGCATACAGACCACTCGACCACGGAGGTCGTCAAATTTATATTATTATTACATTATTTGTAAGTTGCAATTTTATTATTATTTTGAATCTTTCTTAATGCAGGCAGTGTTTATCTAGAATGTTTGTTACATTTAGCTTGTTACATTATATGTAATGTAAATAATTGTATGATTTATGTATACAAACGCTGATAGACCTTAAATAAATAAATAAATAAAAACGCCAAGCATGTATGAGGAATGCGATGAGAGTTGTTTAAGCACAAGATATATGTAAGCATCGTTACAAGTTGAAAGAAGTTATCTCTGGCTACACAATTATTGTGTCCTAGGAATCATTGTGAATTCACCATTATACTTACAGTCATGAAACGCAATGATTGATGCACACGACTTATTCCATATTTGTGTAGTTACCAAAACAAAGTTACCGATACCATAGTGTCGTGGTTCAGTGCATGTATCATTGACAATACACTCAGAGTAAACAGAACTGGAGTAGCCTTTGTCTAACATTCCCCTCTGCCAAATGCACAAGCATCGGATGCTTGCACGTTTAATAAAACTAGTTGAGCCGCCATTTTGACAGCCATAACATTGTAAACGTTGCGGCGAACAGAGCTCCCGCAAAAATGCCTGCCTGTGCTGTTTTTTGTTGTAAAAATAAATAGAAAACATCGAGTATGCTAAAAGATGGTGTCACCTTTTATTTGTAATTATAATTTTTAAGATTTTATGATTATTTACTTCATTATTTCATGTTTTAGAATTCTACGATTTCAAATTTCGAACGCTAGTCTCGTGGGGAGTGCGGCTGTGACGTTGTCAAAACGCACACCGCACGAGACTGTTTTAAGCGTGTGTGCGTGAAATTTAAATTTGTGTGTCGAACTATGCATGTGTGCATTTGTAAAAACGGCTGGCTTTGAGTGTAGTGGTAACCTCACCCCCCCCCCCACACACACACAAGAAATGGCAGAAAAAAATGTTTGAGAAATTGACTAATGGCTACTCCAGTTCTGTTTACTCTGAGACAATACATTATACTTACAGTCATGAAACGCAATGATTGATGCACACGACTAATCCTATATATGTGTGGTTACCAAAACAAATGTTACCGATACCATAGTGTCGTGGTTCAGTGCATGTATCATTGACAATACACGGAGTGTGTATGCGATACGAAGCAATCTTTGATTGCCGTCATCCTAAACTATATTTACATAAGTGAGCCGAGAAAGTCCTTACAACAATACAATATACATTCTGCTATACAAGTAGTTCGAATCTCAATTCTATTGCTATCTAACTTTGCATTCATTTTACTTTACAATAGGAGAAATGCGGCGCTGCATTCTGGAACTTTGCTGTGTGTCACAAGAAGAATCTTGATCATCTCCCAAAAAGAAGAAGTCATATTCACTCTAGAATATAGTTATCGTGGTATGAGTAGAACATTCCAAAACTTTGCAACTTAAACGAACCCACCGTTAATATTTTAATTACAGCAGAAGGTTATTTCATTTTGTGTCTACTTATATTAGTACCATAACCCGAATATTTTTTTTAATATAAATAAATTTCTTATGCAATGAATTTTCATAAGATTTAATTTTACATTTAACAAGAATGATTTTCAAAAATTCTTGCCGAACTAATTATGTCGCTGCCTTTATATTCTGATGCAATGACAATGTTTTGCCATATAATTCAATGGGCGATTCGTAAAATCTGAATCGACTTATAAAATATATTAGGTAATGGGTATTCTGGTTGAATTTAGCCCACGAATTATACCTATATAAAACTAGTCTCGTATTTATCACTTCGAAGCACGAATCGCTGAAAATTTGTGTAGAACACAGGAAAGCTCCAGCAGCATACAAATTTACAGTCACAATAACCTGCCTAACTTGGAATAATTTATTATCGTTCTCACACCACACCATCCTCTCAATAATTCCGCGATATGACGCCGAACCCCACACGTCAAGTCGAAAATGTCTCTAATAAAGTCGATTTCCAAAGTTGTACTCTTCGTCGAATGGGGTTTCTAGAAGCGCGAGGAGTGCAGTAAGATGTCGCCGGTGGAGGTGCCGGTGAGCAGGCACAGAGAGCGGGACAGCTAGTCCACCAGGTCTATCCTGTCGATGCGGCGGGGCGCGCGGGGCTCCGCCCCCAGCGCCCGGGGCCGCGCCCACGTGTTGACGCAGCCGTCCGCGCACGCCGTCACCAAATACTCCCCTCGGAACAGCAGAGCCGTCAACCGCTCGTGCGCGATCTTCTTGCACACCAGCGGCTCCAGCACCGGACACTCGTCGAAGCGCGGACACGACGCCGTCCCGATCAGCCGCAGCGGGTCGTACGCGTCCGCCCCCGCCGCCCCCGCGCTCCGCCCCCGCAGCGCCACCGAGCTCGCCGAGCACTTCTGCTCCGCCGGCTTCGACAGGCTGAAGTTCCGCCGGTGCTCCGACCGCCGATCCCCGAACGAGAACCCCGCCAGCCGCTGCGTCAGCGAGTTCACCCCGGAGCTCTCCTCTTTGGCCTTCCCCACGCTAATATTCAGAGTGGACACGTTGTTCGATCTAGACTTTGCAGGTTGTTTGGACCCAGAGGACTCGCCGGCGGCGGCTTGGCCGAGTTCCGAGTGTTTGTGGCCGATCTTATTCGTCTTTGCGGGCTTGGCTGGCGGCCGGGCCGGCACGCCGTTGGGCGAGAGCGCCTGGCTGTTCGGGGACAGGTGGGCGGAGGCTCTCGCACGCGCTGGGGGCCGAAGCACGTCCTCCGTGAGATCCCACAGACAGAGCTGCGTATCCTGCGAGACGCTCCCCAACCTATAGCACTGCGCGCTCTCGCCCCGCTGCCGCTCATCGTCCGCGCCCTCCTCGCTGTCGGCGTCGGCGTAGTTCACGACGTAGGGATCGAACGCGACCACGGACACCCAGGACCTGTGTCCCTGCCCACGCGCCACCACGCGCAGCTCCGCAAACGACCATACCGTCACTAGGTCATCTTCCCCGCCGACTACTACATATTTGCCATCGGGAGACCAGCACACGCAGAGGAAACCGCCGAAGTACGATCTCGCCCGCCCGATCAGGTCCATTGTGTCGTAGTGGAATACTCTTAGAAAGCCATCTTGCGATACGACAGCCAAGTTCGTCCCACATGGCGAGAACGCAAATTCGTTTATACAGCTGCCTTCCGCTCCTATCACCCACCTGTAGAGTGGGTTCCTAGTTGATTTAGTCCTACAGGTGTGTATCGAGTAGCCCTCGCCTTGCTTGAAGAGCTGGTAGTGGGGCGCCGCCGTGCCGCAGGTCAACTCCTCGTTGTAAACGTACAGTTGGCCCGAAGCGTGCGCCGAGATGAATAAATTACTGGAGCCAGGCACCCACTTGATGCATGTTACTCTAGTTTTGTCAATCAGTCTCTGAAAACCGAAAAATTGGACATTGAAACATGAATTATCTATCAAGACTGCATCTTATGTGCAGCCATATTAGTCACTGCTCAGTGATCCTTTAGTAGTTGTAGAGAGATGGAATTCTTACAGATGACATAAAATTTAAGCCATTTACAATCAAGTTGCAGTTTGCCAAATAATTTTAATAATAAAGTAAAGGATAATTATTTGATTTAAAACAATATTTTATTGTTATTATAACATTCAAAGGAGATAATTAAAAAAAATCTTCCAGTTACACAAACAATTATTTCATAACAAATAATCTGCTAACACTAACAATTGTAATTCAGTACGGTTTTTAATAGCCCTTTTACCATCAGAGAAATATTAAATAACAAAAATATTATCATTCATATATCTAGGCTTCAAAATGTATATGTCATAGACCCAAACATATTTGTAACAATAATCTGACTGAGATGGTAAAAAAGGTTAAATCCACACTGAATCACATTCACCTCCACCTAAACATAGTAGACTTACCTCTTCATTATACAATTTACTTAATTCTTTTTTAATAGGGTCTATGAGTTGTATTTGGCCGGTAGAAAATCCTATAACTAAAGATACACTCTCTGCTGTCATAGTGACTGTGTTAAAGTCGTGGCATGTTGGGTTAGTGCCTTTGTACATCTTTTTGTCCACAGGCTTGGAGAGATCTGCTGCCTGAAAACAATGCAATAATATATTTTGAACACATTTTACACCAAAATTAAGTTATTTGAGAATAAGTCCAAACTATAGTAAAACTTAAGTGTTTTATAGCTGAGATTTCTGTAAATTTTGGAACATCATTTAAGTAAATATAGTTAAAGGCATGCTAATCACAGGTATATGTCTCAATCCAAGTTGCCAAAAAGGTAGACAAAACAAAGGTAATGTTTCATCTCTAAAATGTTTTGTGATGACTGTAGGTAATTGAAATCAATAGAAATGGACAACAATTTTAACGTTAATTTGAATAACAAATTCGGTAAGTCGGCTTTTTTGGTTTACCTCTTTGGCAACTTGGATTGAGACATATTATAGTACGCTCACAAAAGGAGTAACATTCATTAACTGTATAACTTAGTTAGACAGTGACAAACCTATTTTAAGCATAATGTCTAATATCTAATAGTATAACTTTGGGATTTCTTTTTTCTAATGTCCTACCTATTAACATTATATCTAAAAATAGCTATATCTATACTAGAATACTATGAGTAAAAATGCATTGTGATTGTGTATCCTATTATGATTTTACATTATTCTATTAACGATAGAATGTTTAAGTAAACTATCAGCGATGTTTAAGTAAACACATTTATTCATAAATTAAAACAGCAATGTTTTTATAAAATGAATGACTTCATAGGTGTACTGAGATGCTGGTGTAAAATAAATAAATAAAAAATAGAACTGAATTTTAAAGATAAATACAACTGATATAAGAAATTATAAGGTCCAATTTAATGATAGTAAAAGAGAAAGTGAATTTCTCTTATAGTCAATAAAGATTTTATCATTGTCTTTGCAAGACATAACATACAACTATCTCTAGTTCTCGCCATATAACATCATATAGATTTTAAAATCATTCAGGATTGATTATATTTTTCTTTTTTGTAATTATCTCTTTTGAACCATCATATTATTGTGTAAATATAGTACAAATATGCAAAAGAAATAAATTCAATAAGTTAGCATAAAAAATCTAAGTTTGAACTAAGGCTTTAAAAATAAAACATTTTTTTTATACCTAAAATATTTAAAGCTATGTTATGACATAATTATTAATAAAGTAGCGAAAAGGTGGTCATGTGTTTTATGAAAAATAAATCTACACAATAGCAATGTCCTAAGGTAAGCTAAGCAATATAAATAAGATTCTTTACAAGAGAGTGTTACTTCATAATCGGCTATTGCAAAATAATATCATCAAACGGACTGTAGAGCATCATTAGATACACACAAATTTAAGAGATAAGGAACAGGAAATTTACAAAATGATAACTGTATAAACATAATACACATAGATATTAAAACTACAATTTAAATTACCTTTTTGACTCCTCTATACACATAAACATAAAGCTCCTTTCCATGATTGAAGCAAATTCTATCATCTGCGGCTTGCCCGTCGGAACCTGGCGCTCCACCTCCCGGGCCTGGCGGCAGCGACACCAACGAGACGCGCACATGCGAAGAGCCTGATCCGCTTGTATATCCCACGCGATTAGGCCTAGAATACTCAGATAAAGTCATCAGGCGGTAAGTGCCTTCTCGTGTTACAAACTGTGTTTTCACATCGTCCTTTCCGCCAGAGTCAGGTTGCACAGCCATGTTATCATATTATCCTGATAAGATTCATGGAATCAGCCGCTTGAGGAGCCCCGATTAAAGTTGACAGCTCAACCGAATTACCGACGACAAATTTGTAACCTTTATAATATTCTCATAGTCTCATTTTAACCTATATTGGATAAAGTATAGGTATTTTTAAATAAGTGCTTGTAAGAATACCAAATTTTATCTATAAATTGTTGTAATAGGCGATTTTGTGTTTGCAACATGAAAAGTCAAGTGTCAGACATGACAATTGACAAGTTGCTTATGGATTTTTTTTTTATTCTTGGTGCTTGGTTTTAGATTATTCAACCAAACCAAAACAAGATACCAAATTGTATAATTTTATGCAGGAACAAAGATAAGCATTTTTCAATATCGTACTATATCTTGGCTAGGTTGCTAAAAATGTTATCAAATTACCATAAAAAAGACCGACATATTGGCAGCGGCAGAGGGGCCTTTATACAGGTTATTTTTAATGAATCAACAACTACGCAAAACTACGTAGCTCTCTATACAGGCCGTCCCACGGGTATGTCACATGGAGGGATAGTACCGTAGTATCTCTTCTTAGTCTGTGGATAGTACCTTCAATATTGCAGATAGAACGTTTTACTGAAAGAAGACTTTATTTGAATTTCTTTCACAAACTATTTAAACGGCATTCATAGATATTTAAATAATTACATAGTTGAACCGGGAATCGAACCCGGTACACGAGAAAAATAATTAACCTGTAAGCTTTATCATAATTATCATACATACCGATCGAATGGTTTCATTGTAAGTATAAATAGACAAACAGGAAAGTTAATTAATACAAACGGAGTACTTTACTAATCATAACATCAATAAAATTGAGAGAAAGAATTGCATTAAATTATTATATTATGGTATAGAAAGGCTTCGTTTATTTATAAGATAATTGTATATATTATAATTAAACTATTTTTGATTTTATTTAACAATTTATTTTACATTTAAAACACAGTTCATAAAAAATTAATTTTGGCATACATCTACTGTTACTTCTCTTATTATATTAGGAGCTTTGCAGAAATGTTTTGTTTATAGAAGAATGCCAAAATGAATCTTTTCTTGTAGCTTATGATTTATTCCTTTTTTTCACAAGCTGTATCCATTTTCTCCTCCACTTTTGAGTCAGGATGATCTGTTTTATTTTTATCTTTGTCTTTATCTTCATTTTGTTCCAAAAAGTTTTCCCATTTATCAATCCGCTTACTGATGTCAGCGTCAGTTTCAGCAATCCTGTACTTTGTCCTTCCATCCCAAATTTCTGCAGTGATTTGTTTTTTACCAAACCACCTACCATTAATCAACTGAATAACGGCATCTGCCATCTCTGGCTCTTTCATTGTGATCTGTGCCACTCCCTCTGGATGCCTATCATATATTACAACCTTTCTTACTTCCCCACATTTAGTACACTCTTCTCTCAAGTCCTGCTGATAATCCAGAATCAACTGTACATCCTTGTCGAAATCAGTTGGATGGAATAAGTTTTTGACAATTACAACTCTCTCATGCTTTGAGCGCTCTCCGATGAACTTCTCAGGTCTCCAGTCAAACAGCTTCTGCTGCATCTTCTTTATCTTCTCCAACTCCTTTTTTTTCTTCTTTTTAGGCTTAAGTGCAGGATTATATTCTCCTTTTAGTTGAAAATGTGCTCTCTCAACTTTTATTGTATTCCCTTTGAAGTCACTACCATCAAGTAATTTCAATGCTAAATCAACTGACTCAATTTTTATGTATGTACACAAAGCATCACCTTTAAAACAATCATGTTCTTTATCAACATAAAGTTTAACTTTCATTTTCTGGGTACTCAGATCTCGTTCTACAAGACCACACTTTTGCATAAAGTTTACAAATTCTTCTTCTGTTAAATCTAATGGTAAATTGGAAACATAGACTTTAGTATTGGTGTCTTCTGGAGGTTGGAACCATTGTGGTTCAGCTTTCCTTTTCACTCCTGCAGGCTCCAACTTTTTCTGACTTTCTTTCTTTTTATCTTCTTTCTCTCTCTTCTCTTTATCACCCTCTGCAGCATTATCTACAAAACCATAGGACATTTGGTAGAAAGCTAAAAATTCATCATCAATTTTTGGTAACCATGCCTTCTTGTCCGCATCCCAAAAGAATTTCGAACCATCTGCTTCAGTGTAAACATGTGTATCATTTTCATAACTATATTCCCTATCAGACACTTCAATTTCACCATCCTTTGGTACCCAAGATTGGCCAGTCTTGTCCCAAATGTACTTTTTTTGGGTTGATGGATCAGTGTATATTGCTTCTTTATTTTCATATGAAATGTATGGAGCATAATCACCCCAAGATGTTTCAGTTGTTACGTCAGGTTCGTTTTTCTTCTCATCGGGCGTATTGCACGAGGAATCTGTACCTTCTATCTCTTTGTTGGAGTTTTGAGGTGAGTTGAGTTTTGCATCAACCTCATTTTTTTGAGCATTTTCAGTAATATTTCGTACTATACTTTCGGCGTCTTCTTCAGAAACATTTGAATAAAGAATACTCGCTGCTTTCTCTTTAGCTTCCTGCTCCTCACTGGCCAATTTCTGAACAGTTTCGGATGATAGTTTTATCACAAACCCCGACCTTGGTGTTTTGACTTGCTTAGACATTTCAAATAAAAATGTTGTTTTCTACTAGAAATAAACTTTCATACGAAATGTATTTTATACTATATGCCTATAAATCAAAGATAAATCGTTAAAAATATCCAAATAACATGAATGTGAATTCTTACATAGTTCATAAATGACTATTGACCACAGATTAGAGAGATATGTCTAAAGATTGACTGACATTGACTCTATGTCATATTACATTATTTTGCCGTTTTGTTCATAAACTAAAATTCAGAGTTAAATGGCTGTACAGGCTTCGTTCTCTTTGCCTTCCCTACATGGGAAAATTTTATAGGGTTTTTGGCGGCATTCAACTATGGCGGACGTGATTTTTATTTCAGTGATTGTAATATTGTTTCGGAGTGGATCTTGTTACGTAAAATCAGTGAAGTTTTGTGTAATAAGTGTCAATAATGATGAGCAATGTGGAGGATCATTGAAATAATCGTCAAGTGGTGTGAAAAACGATGAGTTTTTTATCGTGGTAATCCACCTCATCCAAGTGTCTGCCATTGATCGTTTGACGCCAAACTCTCCCAAGATGCATTGAAATGCATTACACTAGCATTTCAATGCAAACTACTGAAGACTTGGCTGTATGGGCTCCGTTCCCTTTGCCTTCACTACATGGGAGAATTTTACAACAACAAAATTCGGAAATGTCATTGTCAGTCAGTCAATTTAACTCAATTTCGTTTTACAGAGTTTTATGAATTACTTTCCATTCAAAGTTGGTTAATTTGATTATTTTAATGTAGTGTGACTGAAACACAAAATCTGATATCACAATTAAAACAGGTTATCAATTTAATAATATTATGGAGGACCTTGAAGACGTTTTTGTTAGTCCTCTGCCTGATTCGCCGTACGTAAAGCCTTTTAGGCTGAACTACACGCAAAACGGCAAAACGAAGTCGTGGGATCTGCTTCAAGTTCATGATAGCGTAGCTATTATAGTATTCAACATTACCAGGAAGGTTATGGTATTCGTAAAGCAATTCCGTCCAGGCAAGTACTAATAGACGACGTATTCAGTATACCCCAGAAGGTGTAGGCTGAGGTGCTAACACCTACATAATTTGTATTATTATTAATCATATAATTATTAACTTTATCAATCATTAATATACCTTTTGTTTTAGCAATATATTACAATTGTATTGAACCCAGTGACCGTCATGAAAATATTATAGACACCAAAAAGTACCCAGCATCTTTAGGCATAGCTCTCGAAATGTGTGCTGGCATAATAGATAAGGATAAAGCAATTGAGGAGATAGCCAGAGAGGAAGTACTAGAGGAATGTGGTTATAATGTTGAACTTAAAGACTTACACAAAATCATGTCATACAGGTATGACTTATAGCTGAAAATTTTGAATGCTACACTGTTAGTATTGTAATTTTTGTTTTAAATTAATTTAAACTTCAGGCATTATGAATCTGAACCTCCTTCCCAACGTAAATATCAAACATATAAATCTTCAAGACGTTGGTATGTAATGGTATCATTGAAATACTTTTCATATGTAATTTGAGATACAATTTATTAGGTATTAAATTAGTTTACTATATTTGTTTTATTATTTCTTTATAGGAAATGAAAATGATAGTTCTTAAACTTGATACCATGACAAATATATTAACTAAAATATTGTAATTATAAGTTATAACTAAATGATAATTTAAGATTATGATATGTTACAGGTCAGGGGTTGGAGTACAAGGTTCTCTACAAACATTGTTCTATTGTGAAGTCACTGATGATATGAAAACTGAACAAGGTATAAATCTTTTTGAATAATAGGTCATTGATATTTTATATTATTTCTACCTTGAAGGTAATCTGTATATTGTTTGTTCAGAAAGTACCTATACCAGTAAATGTTTCTTATCAATACATTAAGTGAAATAGACATTAAGTTACATAGAAACTCAAGTAAAATTACAGTTTTATCTATGCAACACTTATCTATTTGAGATAAGATTAAGATTTATGTGAGAAATCACTGTGTTATTGATAGGATTATTGGAAATAATAATTATAATTGGCATGGCTGGCAAATTCCATATCTGTCAGAGATTTTTTTGCAAGTCTGATTTTTTATTTATTTTTGGTTGTCATTTATATTAAATTTCAAATTCATATGAACACCTCTTATAAATACCTTCCATCCCAATAAAGAAAATTTATTATACTGTGCAAGTTCTAAATCAATAGTTGGACTTATTGTTTCCTTGAACAAGCCACTCACTACACTTATTATTTTTCAGGTGGAGGTGTAGATGACGAAATCATAGAAGTGGTGGAGATGACTATACCCCAAATTGAATCAATGATGGCATCTCAGGGACCATTGACAAGCCCACCAAGCTGCCTGTTCTCCCTCATGTGGTTCCTACACCACAAGGCTGAAAAGTTCAGACCGTAGGGAATTTTCACTTAATATGTGTTTCTCATGAGGAAGGCCTGTGCCCACCAGAACATATATAGGCTTAGGATAATATGCTTAATATTTTATTATTAAGCATAATTTTGATTGAGTACTTATATAATAGAAACCTTTATTTCATCATTTCCATTTTATTACATAATTACTAAAATATATTTTCTTTGTTGTCAGGAGTTTTACACGGACATGCGGGGAATGCAAAGAGATTAAATAATTTTTGGTAATAGTTACAAAATTCAATTAATTTTGTATAATTTCAAGTATGATAGCTTACTCTAAAGTTTTGTTCTTATACACCAGTCAATATAACAAAGATAATATATAACATTGCTATTCAAAAAAGTCAAGGAAATTGTAAAAAAAAATTTAAAGAAACTGGCTTTTTACTAAATTTTAGTCTTAGTCACAAGTAGTTTACAAATACTTCCCATTTATAAATAGTACATGTATTAATTTATGTAGTTAATTTATTTTTATAGCAAAACAATGTTACAGAATACTTGTTTAATGTTTATGTTACCTTTTCAGATGACCTGTAGGGTATTTTACACAATGCATAGTTCACAATTTGTTGTATTAAAAATTCGCAATTCACAACGCCAGTGAATTAATACAAAGACATACTAATCCATACAGTATTTTATTTAAAAAATAATAAAGCTGTGATTCCAATGCCTTCCTGTGATAAAATTATAGAGGAATATTCTTTTTATTATTTAATTTTGTCTTTTATTTAAATCTGCTAAGGGGCTCGGTGTCAGTTGGGACTTCGACAGCGCGTCTCCGCTGAATAAATAATAGGAGAATGCGTGCGGTTAAGGTTTTTTTATTTAAAGGAATTTAGCCTAGTACAATTATGTGCGCCGGACCAAGAATGTCTCACTAGCGTGGGAGCAAATAAGGTGCCGATGGACCAAAGATGAAAGAAGTAACAATAGCTTGTTTAGCTTCTTATGTGCGCTACTTATCAGAAGACAATTTGTATGAAATCGGTCTAATCACAAATCTTCGGTGGTAAACGTTTGCGCGATGCAGCGTACTGGTGGCGCCATCTCGTTCGGAACTACTGCAGGCACGAATGTCTAAGGTTGTAACAGTTGCCGTGTTACAAATCTTTATTTATTATGTGAAAAATTTATAATATCTTGATATTCCATTAATCTAGTCTCCTAATAATTAATGAAATGTGATTGACATGCATACGCTGCCCAATTTTATGAATGTCAGCAGTAAAAATGTCCCAAGCTTTTTTCCTCAAATACCTATACTCATCAACAAAAAAAAATTTACATGTAAGGTTCGAAGTTCTATTAAGCTAGTTGACCCTTTTTTATTGGGCCCCAAATGTTTCATTAATGTTAACCATCACTATAGAAAATTGTTTTTTTGGCACCTGTATCACAATTAAATATTATATAACGTTTTTGCTTCAGAGGCAAAAACGCCGTTGGCCAATAGTTTGCCATGATGGTCTATGACACAGCCGACAGAAGTCCGACAGACATGCTTGATTGGTTGCGAGCGCGACTGGCGTTTAACGGATTTTGATCATGCGTAGTAATTATTTACATGACGAACAACATGGCCCCAATACCACGAACCCAACCTCCCCCTTACGTCCCCAATTTCACGAACATGGCGGATAGCGTGCTTGGCAAATGAAACAAAGTAAAAATAAAACATGTTTAAATTGAATTTCCATAGCAAACTCTTTGTATATTTATTGAACATGGTATATTTCGGACCCATGTACTAAATACTAAATGAGTCAACTAGCTTATTGAAAACCATAATTTTCTTTTTACAACTCCTTTCCTTGCCTGAATAGAGAATAGCAAATTCATTCCAAGGGAATATACATATATGTATATAATCACGACTATTATCTCCTGAGGGTTAGTCGGAGACTAGGCAAAAGCACCGCAGTCCACTGCCATAGTCCGCGCTTCACCAAGCAGTAAGGGAATATAGATGTTTCAGAATAGAGCAGATGCCAAATGAAGTCGAGTGTGTAAAATACGAGTACTGGGGCTGACATGACAAATTGTGATAAAAAGCTCGTAATTTTCTAGAAAAAAAAAATATCTTTTAGTTTTTAGAGTAACGTTTATTCAGCTCAAAAACATCTATATACAAAGTCAATTTGACTTTGTCTATGTGTTACATCGTTGGACACGTATTTTTGAGCTGAATAAAAGTTACTGCCAAAATAATGTACCAACTGCTTTTCTTGCCTAGCATGCCGTAAAAGGCGACTAAGGGCGTATTGGGTACTGGGTCTGTGATTGTGTAGGCGATGAGCTAGCCACTTGTTACTACTCTTTCACGATTTTTCATCTGACCAAACCCAATTTTTGTATGGCTAAATGTGGTCTTAAGGTACACAGTGCTCCTTGGACTCTGCCTACCCCTTCGGGGATTACTGGCGTGACTGTATGTATGTAAAGATTACTATACCGCGCCTAGTTCCAAATCTTAGACCGTTTAGAGTAATTCTTTATTTAGAAGTTAGACGCGTTATGTAGATCCTGATGCCACCTTCCAATAGCTATCAAGCTGCACACTCTACTTCCTTTGGCGTGCTCTAAAACTAAGCATTGCCGAAAGAAATACATTTTTAAATTATTAACATTTATTTACCACTAAACAAAGTGATACATCTGACACGTTTGCAGTACAAAGTATTGTGTATATAACAGCCATCCAACGCAAACATGAGTCCATTAACCAGTTTGGAAAACTTGGAAATATCTTTTATGTCAGTGTTTTGAAATTGAGACTCATTTTTGTCACTTGCCACTGTCCATCAATTTATAGAGATTTTATTTATACCGTGAAAAAAAAATTATGCAAAATTATCACAATTTTAGCTACCCCCAGTTCTCTTGCAGTTATGAAAAAAAGTCGAAAAACACTTGTAGCATAATCCCTATACTTGTATCCTAATTTCTGTCTTGCTTGCCTAAAATAAAACGAGACTTACGAGTACAAAGCCATAATATCTTTCAATCAAAGAGCCGACTTAACAAAAAAAGCCGACTCAACCAATAATTTCATTATTAATCACATTTTTACATGGACATTGGCACTAGATATAATTAACTGTAACCATTGCTGTGTTTCAACTTTGGTACTGTGATCACAAAATATTTAAGAGATTTAAAAATATCTTCGTTTTCGTATACCTTTTGTGGAATTTTGATTGATAGATATTAAAGCGATAAATATGCTCTTTTACAAAAGCACTACTTAGTTCTTAAATATAGACACCTACCTCTCAATATTATTATTTACTTTGAATACCATTTATTTGCACTTGACTGTGATACACTTTACATGTATAAATATACCTGTAATGTGTAACGAGTGCAGAGCCCTTGCAGAGCTTTGTCAACATAAATTAATACAGGTCAAACTGTGAACCACCTTTTTTTGAAGTCAGTTAATAAAAAAATTCCGACTTTGAAAATTGTATAAACATTCTATTTAAAAAAATCCCTATTAAAAATGCAGGCATATTGAAAACTAAACTTAAGTACAGATGTATAATTACAAATATTGCTTGCCCGGTGCCCGGTGCATGGCCAGCAGTGGCGGAGCGTCCGTATAACCCGATTCCCAACAGCCGTACCAAACGAGCGAGCATAAAAAAAATACCTAACTATAAACAAATTTGACTTGTTTCATTACTATAATGCAGGTACAAAACCATTTTATAAACAAAAAAAAATCTTATCATGTAACAGTAAAACATGCGCTCGAAACAATACGCACAAGTTCCAATCACTCACACATCGCTCCCGCTCTCTAGATTCCTTCAATTAACTCGTAAAATCTCGAGTTATGGACGCCTGCGATACAACACGCACACAGACAAGCGTTCTCTTGTCACGTCTGTGTAGGTCTCTCATAGATGCACGCAATAGAGAAATAGTACCTAAAGATTGCCTAACATGCCGGCTTTTCGCGGCCTACGAGCCTATCCATCGATACACTACGACACACGCACACATTAGTAATAAACTCTCACATACGTTTTGAATGCAAATTTAAGAAGTAAATATTTTTTATCTTATGACAATAGCCATAAGTGCGGAATTTCTTTCGTGAAACTCATTTAATATCGCGACCGTTCGCCGCCTGAAATGCTGCCACCGACCGGCTTGTATCGCCCCCTTCTCTTTCTAACTCAGCCAGTTTTATAATGATCACTCTTTCTAGCCTCGGTATGAAATTGCGGTTTATACCGATGCCGTGCCGAGTTGTAGATATTCTGTCTTACTTAGCCGGTATATTACCGTCTCATTCTTTCTGGCCTAGTGGACATTATATTAGTTTATTTTGTTTTGAAATTCGCTTGCACTCACATAAACTTAACGTAATTAATTAGTTTTATTGTATTTTTAGCAGTAATTCAGTGAAATAGTAAAATTTAACTAGCCTGTGTGTTGTTGTTTTAAAGGTGTATTGTGAATTGTGTAGCTCCGCAGGGATTTAATTGGTAGGTTTTAGTTTTTAAGCTATTGCATAGCTTCTATCGCGGGCCTTGAGCGCGGGGACCGAATCCAGAAATTTTTAAATTAATTTTGGTTTATTCTCTCTCGGCACAATAATGGCCGCTTTGATGCACATAGATTGTTGTCTTACTGATTTCTTGCTAAGTGAAGGAAAGCAGTTTTCAAAGTTGTCCTTTGAAAATAAAAAAAGACGTGTGGCACTCGGGGACTGCCGCGGTAAAGCTATTGCATAGCATTTTGTATCAACATATAATTTTATTTATTGTTTTTTTACAAAATGCTTAACTTAAGATTTGTACCTCTTATGTAGGGAAATGTTGACTATTAATAGTTGAACTAAAACGTCTAAAGATTAAAATTATAAAATTCTGTTTTGTTTTCTGATTCAAGCAGCGTTTGGAATCGAACGGGATTTTCTGATGTTAATAATTTATCAAACTCTGCCAAAAACATGTTCAAAGTGAGAAACATATACGTAGTTGCTTAGCATTGCATGAATTTGGAAATAGTATAATAGAAAACTATTTTAACAATAATTTTGAGGCTCATAACCGCAAAGTCGAACGTAATCGAAATCTGTTCAAACGCTTCAAAGACACAGTTGTTCTCTTAGGTAAACAAGAATTAGCGTTTCGCGGGCAGGACGAAAGTATATATTCGGATAATCGTGGTATTGTTAAAGTATTGTAAATGGTATGTGTTTATTTGTTTATCGCACACTGTAGACCCGTCCACACACACAAACACATGCACTACATACACAGACCAAATTACCCATTTTTTGTGGGTCCTAATTTTTACTGCGGCTTGCCTAACTATTTTTTTCACGCCACGCCACTGATGGCCAGTCTCACCTTCTGGTACACAAGAAGCTTAAGGGACTTCGCTTGTCCTCAGCATATACGTCCACTGCTGGGCACAGGTCTTCCACATAGGAGTATGAACCGTAGCAACACCACAATGCGGGTTGGTTGGTAGAAACGGCAATAGCGACCGGGACCAACGGCTTAGCGTGCCTCCCGAAGCAAGGAGGAACTCGAGATCACAAAGTTTTGGTCACCCATCCACGGCATGACCATGGCGATGGTAGTTTTGTTTTCGATCGAAACCCAAAGCGTACTAACCACTAGGCATGGAACGTTTCATGAATAACATGCGAAAAATCATATGATTTATTATTTCAAACGTCACACCTGCTAAGTCGCTTCACTTTAGTGAAATCGCAGATCGTTCGCATCGCATTTCATTCGTTGTTGAATGATTGGATGTGCCCTGCGAGAGTGAGCGAGTAGGAAAGTAGGATTTTTGAGCATCAGAGAATGCATGTTAGAAAAAGACGAACATATTCGTGAGGGACGACACCGGATATTCTTCAATTTCATTACAAAGTCAATTCATATTCCATTACGAAACACTAGCAACTAGCAAGTGTGACATTGGGCCACTGCGAAACAAAAAATCATTACCTGTGAAATATCACATGTGAAATCATATGAAAAACATTCATCATTTGATTGAATGATAATGGATGAAAAGTAGCAATCATTCCCATGCCTACTAACCAGTACGCCACCGAGCTCTCATGCGATACGCTCACGGTACAACTGCGCTTACGCCTCGCGTACGAAGTATGTGTAGTCCTTGCATATTGATTATTTATTAAAATAAAAACCTTAACCTACCTTTAGGGATACAGTGATGTGTTGTTAAATGTTGGTGGACAGTGACATTAGACATAAAAAAGGTTACAATCACAGAAATAAATCAAGATAGAACGGTCAAACGGGCGGCGAACGCGTGTCTCAATTTTGCACTATAGTGCAAGATTCGTTGAACGTTCATTCAGTCCACGCGCACGTCTCGACTTGAACACATCGGAGCGGTTGTGAAAAAAATGCCTTATTGTGCAGTGTGTAACTGTAAAAACGAAAGTGAATCGGTCAAAGGGAGGTATTTCATTCCACGGGTAAGTAATTTATTTTTACTAAGATCGTGATTAAATGACAAATAAAAACGAAAATAAAAAAATCTACCGGGCGTAAAACGACAATACGTTTTATTCTTATCCATTACGCGTTTCAAAACATATTCTAGACTTCGTTTCAAGGAGAACGCGCAAAGGGAATGAAATTATGCGATACGTGTGAGTACTAGTATTACGTCTTTAAGATTATCAATAATGTCGTCGATTTGTTTCAGTGCATGTTACATCATTATTTCATGTGTAATGACGTCACACTGGGGGCGTGGCTTACGCAAAAATTGACACGAGCTATTCCTTAGCTATGCACTTGCTTTATCCGTTCTTTTTGATTTATTTCTGTGGTTACAATAGCATTGACATAATGCCCCATCTCATAACCATCTGACTTGAGAGAGTGACAACAATTATAATAATTAATACCATATTTCGTTAACTCTCCTAGTGTATTCGTGTAAGATCTTCCACAATTTTTATTAGATCATCTACAGTCGCGTCTCGTTTCATACCGCCGCCGTCGTCGATCTGAAAATAAAATAATACGAATTAAAAACTCGATTTTATGTTAGTCATATTCGCCAGGATTGCTCTTAGCGATAAGCTTTTATAAAATATAATACCTAGTCACCTCGGATAGAAGCAGCACCTTGGGTAAAAAAAACTAGAGGGCCTCGCGTTAAAAGTACCTCGTCTCCCTCTTGTAAAAAGTAAAGTCTCCCTCGGGTTAAAAGTACCTCGTCTCCCTCTGGTAAAAAGTAAATAGTCTCTCTCGGGTTAAAAGTACCTAGTCTCCCTCTGGTAAAAAGTAAATAGTCTCCCTCTGGTAAAAAGTAAACAGTCTCCTCGGGTAAAAAGTACCTAGTCTCCCTCTGGTAAAAAGTAAACAGTCTCCCTCGGGTAAAAAGTATCTATTCTCCCTTGGGTTAAAACTACTCAGTCTCTCTATGCTAAAAATACAGTTTCCCTTTTCTAAAATGTGCTGAACCTCTCTCTGCTAAAAAGTGCAGAATATCCCATTTAATGTACCCTATTTAATGGCAAATAAAGAATTTGTATTTTGTTCCCTCCATAAAAGTGCCGTAAACTATGCTTGATACAGGAGATGTATCAAGCATAGTTTACCTCCATTATCCTTAGTTCCAAGTGGCTCACCTGTACCCCCTGTATGGTGTCCTTCTGTATGTCCCTGGTGAGGTCGAGGAAGCTTTCGATGAGGTCGCCGTCGATGAAGCCCTCGGCCGCCTCCGTGGTGATGTCGGAGTTCAAGGACCTCCAGAACGCGTGCGGGATCTTCCCCACTGACTTAATCGTGTGCGTCATCCGCTCTTCTAGCTGGTGGAGTAGCTCGTATAGGTCTTGAGTTAGTTGGACTACTAGGTCTGTAATAATAAAAATATTGTTATTTATTTATTTATTCACATACTACTTGAAGGCTTACAGGTTTCCCTAAAGCGCCTCCAGTCAGTAAAAAATGCACACAATATTATCAATAAACAATACAATTATTCGAATGTCAAATACGTTAAAATCAAATCAAATCACAAAAAACAGAACAAAATGTGTTTAAAAGAAATAATAATAATAAACTATATAAATAAACGTTAAAATGTGAAAATATCAATGGATATAAATCGAAAAAACTAACTACGGAGACGCCTTATTATGAAGAATGGGCAAAAAGTAATACATTACAAATAATTTCATTGCTTAATAGATTACAAAAACATTTAATTTAATTTTAATTTTTTTTTTTAGTTTAGGTATCCGCCCCGTTCCGAGGCACCAGGCACGTGCAGTCAGGCTTGTCGTTTAGGATTTTCAGGATAGTGTTAGGGCTCCCGCGCGCGCGGGAAAACCGTCTGTGTGCGCTTGCGCAAACATCGCAGTCGCACTACAGTAGCGCGGGAGCCCCACCAGTATCCTGAATTATTATATTGCACTCGGAGAGCGTTGATGGCCCGTTGCGTATAGCTTACCCACAGGTTGCACGTGTATAAAGTTTGGCAGAATGCTTTGAATAAAGTTATTTTTACTCCTACGCTACACCGCGCAAAGCTGCGTGACAACATACAGCGGATCACCATCGCCCTCCTTTCCCTTTCGATATCAGTATCGTCTTTTAAATTCTCAGTAACGACATGGCCGAGATATTAAAATTCTTTCACCTTGCGCAAAGCAGCGCCGTTGAGTAACACTTGGAACATCTGCCAGCTTACGACCCTTCACTTGGAAGACCATGAGCTCGCTCTTACTTACATTATACAGCGTGGCCCGTCAGTTGATGTCCAAAGAATAAAATTGGATTCCTTGTACTAAGGGGCACCTGAATCACCCCCATGTATGTTCAGCGATTCTTTATAGTTTAGGAGCTAGAAGCATTTTAAGAATTTTTTCGAAATTTTTACCATGCATTGGTTTTTATATTTTCTCTTTCTTCTTATCATTTTCGGTATTTTTTTTTCTGGAATTATTAGTCGATAGTACTAGCTACCACCTGAAAAAATTTTATTTGCCTTTGCATTGTAGAACTAACCAAAAAATTTGTCTAAAGCAAAATGTTTAGAGCTTAAAACAAAATAAATTAGGGGCACTAGAGGTTTCTAAATGGTCTCAAAAACTTCGGAGGACCTTCAACAGAAGAAATCGTTAAAAAAAATCACATATTAATAGGGGTTTCTACGACAACACCGCTCAGTCAGGGGAAGCGGGGGACGAACGAGGCTGCGCGCGCGTGTCGCCGCCATTTTTAGAACATTAACGTTAATCTTGAAGAGCGCATACACGCGCAAGAAATCATTCATAAAAATTTAAGGTCTACGGTAACAAGTCTGATGAGAAGTCGTTTAAAATGCTTCGTGAACGTGCTAAGTAAGTTGAATGGGACTGTTATGCTAGATATATCTCGGATATAGAGAGTTCTATAGCCGAGAACCCTAAATCCTTTTGGTCCTATATAAAAGGTCAACGCAACTCGTCTTCGATTCTCTCACAAATGCGATGTGGTGATCACCTGTGTCGCGATGGTGCAGGTATTAGTGAGCTTTTCTCCACGTATTTTTATTATAATTTTTTGCCTCATGGGTGGAATAACTCCGTAGCGCATGAAAATTCTGATGGATTGAATTGCCCGTGTGACATAGCCTCAATTGAAATCCTTTCTGACGAAGTACTCAAACTTCTCAAAGGTCTTGACCTTAGTAAGTCTCCTGGGCCCGATGATGTGCCTGCCATTTATATGGTTAATTGTGCCAATGAATTGTGTGTCCCTGTGACAATCTTGTTTCAAAGATCTCTGCAGGAAGGTATTATGCCTGATAAATGGAAATCCGCATTTGTAACGCCGATATACAAAAAAGGTCCAAAAGATTGTGTGGAAAATTATAGGCCTATCTCGAAGCTTTGCCTACTTGCTAAAGTTTTTGAGCGTATCATCTTCAACCAGGTCCTCGGCCTCTCTGACGCTGATAAGCTTCAGGATGACTTTAGAAGGCTGGATGATTACTGTTGCGTAAATAAACTTGACCTAAATGTATCTAAGTGTTTCTCCATCAGCTTCACAAGAAAAAACCAACCTTTCTGTTGTGGCTATTACTTTGGACACAAAGCTTCTTTACGATAAACATATTTATACAATCTCTAATAAAGCATCCCGTGCCTTAGGTTTTGTAATGCGTATGTCTAAGCCTTTCAAACATATGAAGACATTAAAGATGATCTACTGTGCTTATGTTAGGAGTCATCTGGAATACGCGAGCTCAATCTGGAATCCATGCTATGACATATATATTAATCGCATTGAAACTATACAGAAAAAGTTCACACGTTTCCTGAATTATAAATTTAAGATACCGAAAATGAGTTACAATGAACGCTGCGCTAAATTTCACCTTTTGCCATTATCCTCGAGACGTAACATTGCCGATATTGTAATGCTACTTAAAATTATAAAAGGAATCATTGATTGTCCTGAACTTCTGCGCAATATTTTGATAAAGGTACCCACACGCGCACCTCGTAGTAATGCTTATAAAGCATTCAGCTCCCTCTTTCTCGCACTAACTACAGGCATAACAGTTTTATTATTAGATCTTGCTAAAAAGCTTTACTACAAAAAAGCTTTACTAGAGCAGCAGTGTGTGTGAATGTGTTAGCTGCCTTGGTTTTAGTGGCCTTGTTTTTTTGTTTATAGGCTATTTCCTTTTTTCTATCTTCTATTTTAATTATGGCTATTTGTGATAGCTTTTCATTGGCATTTAGTTTTTAATATAGATGTTATGTTTTTGAATATCGCTGTTAGCTATTCGAATAAAATAAAATAAAATAAATATTGTAATACTTATGAATTGTACAATTGTAATACAGCGTGGACATCAACTGATGAGTCACGCTGTATATAAGACCGTGTGTCGACTTATTTACGATTTATTATTTCTGTCACTTTCAATTCGAACGCAGCGAGGCAGCGGTAGCCCAGTTAGGACGAACGGGGCACTACTTGTTAAACAAACCGCGTTAAGCTCAGGTTCGATCCTACCGCCCTGCCACCACTGAGTTTGAATAAAACTTACGTACAGTTCATTGTGAATACCGCTCGCATCTCGTTTTATGCTCGTTGACTAGTTAAATATTAGCACAAGCAGCCCAGAGCCGGTGACGGTGGTCACGAGCACGTGACATGTCCCGACGCAGCAACACTCACACACAGCGCCGGTGACGGTGGCCACGAGCACGGGGTGCGCGACGGGCGCGGCGGTGTCGGCGTGCTGCGCCACCAGCGCCCCGTGCCGCATCACGTGACATGTCCCGACTCAGCAACACTCACACACAGCGCCGGTGACGGTGGCCACGAGCACGGGGTGCGCGACGGGCGCGGCGGTGTCGGCGTGCTGCGCCACCAGCGCCCCGTGCCGCATCACGTGACATGTCCCGACGCAGCAACACTCACACACAGCGCCGGTGACGGTGGCCACGAGCACGGGGTGCGCGACGGGCGCGGCGGTGTCGGCGTGCTGCGCCACCAGCGCCCCGTGCCGCATCACGTGACATGTCCCGACGCAGCAACACTCACACACAGCGCCGGTGACGGTGGCCACGAGCACGGGGTGCGCGACGGGCGCGGCGGTGTCGGCGTGCTGCGCCACCAGCGCCCCGTGCCGCATCACGTGACATGTCCCGACGCAGCAACACTCACACACAGCGCCGGTGACGGTGGCCACGAGCACGGGGTGCGCGACGGGCGCGGCGGTGTCGGCGTGCTGCGCCACCAGCGCCCCGTGCCGCATCACGTGACATGTCCCGACGCAGCAACACTCACACACAGCGCCGGTGACGGTGGCCACGAGCACGGGGTGCGCGACGGGCGCGGCGGTGTCGGCGTGCTGCGCCACCAGCGCCCCGTGCCGCATCACGTGACATGTCCCGACGCAGCAACACTCACACACAGCGCCGGTGACGGTGGCCACGAGCACGGGGTGCGCGACGGGCGCGGCGGTGTCGGCGTGCTGCGCCACCAGCGCCCCGTGCCGCATCACGTGACATGTCCCGACGCAGCAACACTCACACACAGCGCCGGTGACGGTGGCCACGAGCACGGGGTGCGCGACGGGCGCGGCGGTGTCGGCGTGCTGCGCCACCAGCGCCCCGTGCCGCATCACGTGACATGTCCCGACGCAGCAACACTCACACACAGCGCCGGTGACGGTGGCCACGAGCACGGGGTGCGCGACGGGCGCGGCGGTGTCGGCGTGCTGCGCCACCAGTGACCCGTGCCGCATCACGTTCACCATGTCTCCGATGTGAAAGCGGCCCATGTTGTCCAGCTGCTGTCTATCTTCGTCTGTGGTTGCCGCACTGCAAAATATAACAAATGTTTATTTTACACACCACTATAACTTGTTGTAAAATTCTCCCATGTAGGGAAGGCAAAGGGAACGAAGCCCATACAGCCAAGTCTTCGGTATTTTATTTCTTCAGTATTTGCATTGAAATGCAAGTGTAATACATTTCAATGCGTCTTGGGAGAGTTTGGCGTCAAACTATCGATGACAGACACTGTGGTGTTACTTGAAAAATCTCATCGTTTTTCACACCACTTGACGTTTATTTCAATGATCCTCCACATTTCTCATAATTATTGACACTTATAAGACAAAACTACACTGATTTTACGCAACAAAATCCACTCTAAAACAATATTACAATCACTGAAATAAAAATCACTTCCTCCATAGTTGGATGCCGCCAAAAACTCCTATATCCACACACCGCTACATTATCCAAGGGCCACATCCAGGCTCATCATATCTTTGGACATTGCCAGATCCAAAATAACTTCCTGTTCATTTTTCTTACCTACATACCTAACATTTTATTACCATCCTACCTCTAGATTCTAGAGGTAGGAAGGTAATAAAATCTAGAGTGTAGAAGCACAAATAATTCCAAAGGGTCAAAGAGTCCGGAGTGGTTTCTAACCCATAAAGATAACGTTTATGGAGGTCAGTGTTGTTAATTTAAAATGTTGTTTTTAACAGTTTGAAAATAAAGGTTACACTAACGGGACTTCTCGAGACGTACATTATGTAGTATATAAACACGCTTTATAGAGACGTACCTATAATCTACTGTATCTTAAAACATTTAAAACCAATCTCGATGCTCGGGGTATTGTAAATAGATAAAGCTTTGATCAGAACAAAATCTGTAATTCTACAAGTGACAATTACTTGTTTAATATGTCTCTGGTTAACTTTAAAAGAAAACTCTATTGTATTATGAGAATCTCACTGTGTATTGATGGTGATCCTACATGTGTTACCAATATTTGTTTAATTGTAGCTTTAATTATAAGAAATGCATGCTGTGTTAGCCTATATTTGTTTTTCCACTAAAATTTTATGTTTAAACATGTTCTGAACCAAATAAATAAATAAATAACAAATAGACAATGCAACGCGAAAGTTTAAAATCTTAGTTTGAAAATAGCTTGACAATTAGGCAAAACGCGATTTACACTGATGAGTTGGTCTGTGAGGAATAGCTTTAAAAACAAGTAAGCAGTCTGCTAAAAAGGCTAACATCCTTGACTTAGGGTCACTTGCAGGAAATTTTAAGCCTAGCATAAACCTCGATTTCGATAATTTTTTACATAAGAACCATAGTAAAATTGTCAAAAAATGACAAAATGTCGATTTGATACAAGTGGGCCTTTATGATAATTTGATTTTAAGTTAAGGCATAACGCTACGTCACAAACATACGAATAGAGTACTAGTATAGTATGCACTTTATGTCTTTAGCGTTAGGGTTGAAAATAAGTGTACTTCCTCTGTGACTTTGTAACGAGGCGCTATAGCTATATTAGCGACTCGTTTCTGTCATTGCGCTCTTCTCTGGCCATTTTACTCTTGGTTTCCGTTTTTAAATTTACTGTCTGTCTCTTTTTATTTGTTTTGTTCTCATAATGCATTCTTACCAGACTCAGCGTGTAGAGCGGTTGACTCACCGATAACAATTTAAAATATCATTTTAATATATTTATAATGTGCTGATCAAGTTATAAGCTTATCCTAAAAAGTTACAAAACCAAAAGATTCTCGATTACCAATTCCAGCTATATTAAAAAGTCTATAAGTTTCTTTAAGGCACTATTGTTAGTAACCCCACCTTTTATAATATATTTTAGTGTTAAATGTGGAATTGTGTTTGAGTGTTCAGTGAAATTTACCCTTTTATATAATTGTTCCAGTTGTCCCTTTAATCTTAAATAATACAACCGCAATAAGTGACAACTGTATTTTTATTTAAGCATCGGTCCACCCCGTCACAACTTACCCATCCTTCTGGCAGATGAACAAGTTGAAGTTGTTCTCAGCGCCGAGGAAGGTGTCGTCGTCCAGGATCTCGACGGCCGTCATCCAGTTGGGGCTGTGATCGCGGGCTATCTCTTCAAAACTACCTTCCATCTGTACAAATTTTACTAATAATATAATATCAACTACGAACCACAAACCGAGGCCCTGACAACATTGTAACGTAATTCAGTGTGACAAACATTTATTACCCTTCTTACTGGGCACGAATAACGAATTATGGGTTCCAGAAAAGAAATCTCCTCTAAATCAAAGAGTTTTGATAATCAAGAAAAACACACAAATCATATATTATAGGCAGAGGTGTTAAACACCCACATTTCGCCAGATATGTAAAGCCCCATGTAACAGCGAGCCTGTCGGAGAAAATGACAGACGAAAATACACATAATGGGTTTTGTAATACGATTGAACGACGATTTTGACGGCCACCATATCGTTAATTTAAATTTTTATTTTTGTTGTAAATAGTTTAACTTTCTTTTAAATTCATTTTAAATGTTAATTTATAACTTAGTTTTTATTGAATATTGAAAAATCTGTAATGAGCCCGTGTAATTATGTTGTAATGATCCATTGTTGGTCGATTCAATAAATGTTTTTATTTGATTAATCATAATTTTAGCCTTTAAAGAAACAGAAATAAATGAATCCTTCATACAACAAATAGAGAGTTATATCTCACCTGTTTATATTGAAGCAGAGACATAGACCTCATTATATCACCGACTAATATAAAATCACCCTTGACTTTCAAATATAATGCTACGATGTTGTTGAAGTGGCTGCACTCCAGCCGCAGTTCCTTGTCTGGTGTCCATTCGAATAACCTTACCTTTGGAGAGACAGAGAATAAAATATGTTTATTTTCGTTTGACCAATATATACAGAGTATCAACAATAGTAATTTAAGATATCTATCAAGTCATAAACACTGTAATATAAATTAAAACAAGAACAAGAACAAAGACTAGACTTATTTAACTAGAATAAAGTAATATTATATATCACAAATTACTATTTACATACAGAACAATACATTATTCCAACATGTTTATTGTGTATTTATTCTAAAATATGAAAGTATATATGTATTTATTTTACATAACATATTTGTGTTAAGCACCCACATTTCGCCAGATGTGTTAGGTCCCCACGTAACATGTGGCGAGCCTGTTGCCATGCACCGGGCACAATGTGAGGCAAGCGATATTTACAATGAACTGTACGTAAGTTTTATTCAAACTCAGTGGTACAGGCGGTGGGATCGAACCCGCGTTTCCCGCGGCCGAGCGAACGAGTAGTGCCCGGTCCATCCCAACTCGGCTACAGCTGCTGCTGTATTTATTTTAGTGTAATTAAAATGATGTAGTTTATTGCTTTTAAAAAAATGTATTCATATATTTGATGAGTATCTGTTATATCGTCTTTTTTTTTCATATCTGGTTGACAATTGCCCTCTTCACCCAGTTTCACTCTATGACCCTCCAAAGTTCCTCGTCCCATTAATATGAAAAGTCTCCTATTCTACACCAATTCTCCTCCAATACTAAAATTTCTAATTAATTACATTACTATGTATAATATAAAATTATAATATTATGTACTTTATCGTTTCCTTTTATTGTCTGTGCCACAACTGTACGTACATGTCTGTCTGTGTTGTCCTGTGATGTGAAATGTCATTGTGTGTTTTTAGATAACCCAAAATACAAAAAGGATCTTTTTTTTTAACACCGGGCATATTATATTATACACAAGTGCTCTCCTTACCTTGAGCTTGGCAGTGATGGTTGTTGGCTCGCATACAACGACCGATTGACACTACCATACCAAGAAGACTTGAAGACATCTCTTTTAGCGATAAGTCCACCATTGTAAACAATATTATTTATTACACGTTTTGTATATTTTGTTCAAATGCAATAAAGAGTATATATAAAATTTGAATGGCATCAGAAATGCTTAAACGTCGTGAAAGATTTCAAAGAGGACAGTCATGATGTTATTAGCTATGAAGATATAACAGAGTTTCACTTGCTACTTTCCTGGCACACATCCCCTTGTTACTAACTTCACATATGTCTTACGGTTTTAAGTGGATTTGACCTGCTGCTTTATTAGAACGGCGCTGATTTGGTCAAGGTACGCCTAGGCGGTCCACCTCCAACATTCCCATTCACATCTGCCTTATATCTGCGTCGTGGCTCTACTATTAGGTCCTTACCTATGAAATTAGTGTTTTGTATAGAGATTTTGAGGATGTCTGCATTTTACATACTAACATTTTATCAGTTTTCTTCACAACTACAAATCCAGAGACAATAATATTTGGCATGTATCATTAGACAAGCTTTAGCAATATGTGTGTGAACACGCTTGATAAAAATTATTCATCGTTTTTTTGTTAATGCAAATCAAATGATGTATTCGGGAGACAGTTAAAAATAATTGTTTTTGTGTCTAATTTTAACACAATTAAACTTACAAAAAATTATCAAATTAAATAATACGAGCTCAAATATATGGTCTATTTTTAGAAGAGGCAATTATTTTATAAGAATGTTCTGAAACTTAATAGTTACGGACAAATTGCTAAGACAGAATAAAAACACCAATTTCATAGGTAAGGACCCAATATTATTCATCCTCTTAACATGCCCAAGCCAATTCAGCAACTCCTTCTCTATTTAGAATTGTCCTCAGCCTATATACGTCTCACTGCTGAGCACAGGCCTTCTTCATGCAGAAACACATGAGGAGTATGAGCCGGAACACCACCACGCTGGCCAATACGCGTTGTTGGGTAGAAGCGGTTGCAACGACCTGCCCCCTTTTAGTAAACTGTCGGAAACTAAACGAATCACGGAATCTCTATTGCTGTCACTTTTTATTGCGGCGAAATTAGAGCGAGACGGGCGGTGACTTTCCGAATCGAATCCGAGAACCCACAGTTTAGAATAAGGGGGCTGACCAACGACTTTACGTGCCTTCTGAAGCACGGAGAAGTTCGGGATAAAAAAATTTGGTAACACATCCAAGGCATAAAAGAAGACTACCAGAGTTTGTGCGTCGTAAAGGTGACTAATGGACTTAGAACTGCACAAAATTCAATTGCTTTTAGCAGCGACGGGCTCACCACCTGTTACGATGGCAGTTGACTGTTTTTGCGGTGATTTCGCCTAGTCTCTGACTAACCCTTAGGTTATAATAGTCGTGATTGTATATATGTACACATTCAAGGCCTGAGTCGCCGCAGAGTCTTTCTCCTCCACTCTCCCCTATCACACGCCATATCAACATTCACTCCCATTCTAGCCATGTCCTCATTCACGCAATCCATCCATCTCTTCTTTGGTATTCCTCTCCCTGCGTTACCATCCACTCTCATATTCATAACTCTTCTCATTACATGCTCATTCTCTCTTCTCAAAATATGTCCATACCACGACAGCCGCTTTTCTCACAACTTCTCTATCACTACGCCACCGACTTATCTATGTAAAAATGCGCTGCTCAAGAATATGGCCGTATAAAACTAGTCCACTTACTGTACTATTGACGGAAGCGAGCAGCTTCCCGTTGAACTCCACTAGCGCGTAGCACGCGCCCTTGGTTTCCTTCTCCGCGACTTGTATAAATTTACCTTCGGTCCAGTGGAACAGTAGTATTCTACCCTGAAACAACCGACAGAGATTTAAGAATAAAATATTGGGCTGAATCTTCGACGTCGAATCAGCGTACTTTGTTCTCTGTCGAGTCGGTCAGTCACATCCCGTTTCGGTTATACAGATTCCGTAATTCATTTGTTTGGCGCAATCCATAAATTACGTCTACGTTATAGGATGGGAGGGGTGCATTTCGTGATTTCACATAAAAAAAATATTCAAATGGAAATAAAACGGCTGTTATTTAAACGGTCAGAAAAAATTCGAATTTTGGTCAGCAAAAAAATACAATTGGTCGCCTAAAATAACTGATTGGTCAGCAGCTTATAGGCAGCAAATATTTCTAAATTGGTCAGCAAAATAACTAATTGGGCAGCTACTCAAATGTTTTCTCTGCTGCCAAAATGTATTCATTTTCCTATAGCTCCTGGAATAATTATTTTGCAGCTCACCTAATTATCTTGCTGCCTAACTAATTATTCCGCTGACCAACTAGTTATTTGCACCACGCTCACTCGCATACACTCCCCTTTCAGTGTTCACTCCTTAACCTCTAGATATTTCTCACCTGTTTAGGCTCCGACTCCTCGGGATGCACGAGCGCCGTGCCCACCGCGTAGTAGTGGTTGGGGTCGTCGCTCAACTTGCACGAGACTAGCGACATAGCGAACTCGTTCGCCATCAGTTGATGTGCGTGGAGAACTGTGGAGTAAGTACCTCAGAGCTTATAATCATGAAGCGGTCAAATATTCAACAAATATTATCTGGATTCGTCGTTGTGAAGAGATCTGAATAAATGTTAGTGTGGAAGTCTGCAGACTTCCCCAAAATCCCCACACAAACCCCCAATTTCATGGGAAAAGAGTATTATTTGCCAAAATCACTGAGAAAAAGCCGTGAATACTATGTGTGTAGGGTTGCGCCCTATTAAGTGGGAGCAGTGAAAGTTCTGATATAGTGCAGGTGTAAAATGCACCTCTGCCATATATTGGGTCCTTACCTATGAAATTGGTGTTTTTTTTCTCTCTTAGTATTTTGTCTGTAACTATTGAGATTCAGAGTATTCCTAAAAAATAATTACCTCGTCTAAAAATAGACTATATTTTTGAGCTCTTTTGATTTGTTTTGATAATTTGTTGTAAATTTAATTGTGTTAAAATTGGAGACAACTCTTTTTAAGTGCCTCCCGAATACATCATTTTATTTGCATTCACTTAAAAACGATAAATATTTTTTATGAAGTGTGATATTACACATATTACTAAAGCTTGTCTAATGATAGATGCCAAATATTATTATCTTTGGATTTGTCGTTGTGAAGACTGAAAAAATTTTAGTATGGAAAATGCAGAATTCCCCAAAATCTCCATACAAAACACCAATTTCATAGGTGAGGACCTAATATAAATTAAGTAGTGTCGATCGCTATTCCCATACATTATTGTTCCTTGTACCCCTTCGATCGACTTATTACGTTAGGTGGCGCTAGTATACTAGCGTATATAAGTTTTAGACTAACTAAAAACCCAATGTATGGGAATAGCTATCTATCTATACTACTTAATTTATATATGCCTCTGTCTACCCCTTTAGGGACACAGGCGTGATAATATGTACGTATGTGTATGTGGTTACCTTCAAAGGTGTGTTGATCTAACAACAACAAGTGGTGTAGTTCCAGATCTAAAGCTGAGGGCGCGTGTTTCGGCGGCTGAGGTGGCGCCCCACTGGTGGTGGCCGCGCTACTAGAGGCACTGGCTCTGACGGAAACGGCGGCCGGCCCAACGCTGGCCGTCCATTCCAGTTTGTCCACGCGCATTGTTACTACGCCAAAAGTCTGATGGTATAAAAGAACTGATATTATCTACTGTAACAAAAATTTGCCTAAGTTCAGTTGTATTTTATGTTGTAAGAGCTTGACGGATTTTCGACCTTAATATGTTCGACATAAAAGCAAAAATTATTTAGTTTGTAACGATAATATAATGAATGCAATACAAACATAATACCTGTGTGGCTTCCTGATAAGCGATGCGCCGAGGCGTTTCTCCCAACGGCACTGTGCGGATGTGTAGCTTCTGTATCTCGTCTATGGTGCCTATGGTCACCGTGCTGTCAGTTGCCAGCGCTAAACTGGGCGGAGATTTATTCATATTTATTATAGGTTATTGTTGCTAGTAAAAAACCGAATCAGATACAAGATTATGAATATTTAGAAGTCTTTCGAAAAAATTAAAATTTATAAATTTAATTTTAACTTTACAACTATAAATTTAGATTCAGAGATAGTCTAAAGTTAAAATTCTAAAGTTGAAATTCAATTAGACATGAGTAACTCAGATCTGAACCGGTTCAAAGATTCAGATCACTATGCTTGATCTGTTTGAGCTGCGACTCAATGTGAAAACAAACGGCTCGCTGCTCCGTGTCTCTGGCACGACTCGTCGGGGACGTTCGGGCTCATTCGTTTGAGCTGTTTATATGTTTCTGCTGTTTTGCAGCTCCGGCTCATTTCCGGCTCCGGCCGACGGGTTCGGTAGCGGTCGGGAGTATTCGGTATTAATCGGACTAGATTATATATAGTACTATGTAAACAATCGCAATGATGTCTTTGTATTTAAATTAAAAATCACCTGACCACCAGATTGAAAAGCTTCTTGCCTGTAATACCGATTTATTAATGTAAATTACTTTTATATTATTATTTTATGTTTAATACGTTATTTATTAAAAAAGTCAATTCAAGATTATTTAAAATAAATATTTATGTATAACCAGTATTTTGTCTGTAGAATCTTTGTTTCTGTGTAGTTATTATTGTAGTGTAAATGAAAAAGTGAAGAACTTAATTTTTTACATTTTGTTTTTATTTCGTTCATTTTCTAAGTGAATCAATTCATAAATTGCATGACTTTTTGCGCCATCTGTTGTAGTTTGTAGTTGTAAAACACAAACTTGCGGTTCGCGCCAGATCAAAAGATTCAGGTCCCATGTGAGCTGATCTGCGAGCCGGTTCACAGCTCCAGCTCACACACATGAACCATGAGCTAATCTGCGGCTCAGAGATTTTTGTTGAGTTACCCATATCTAAATTCAATCATTAATAATTAAATGTTTGTAATGAAAAATCTAGTAAACTGCAGAATCTATGATAGATAAGTTAGATATCTATTTTTTTTTTATTTTAAACTTCAATGACGTTGTATTGTATGACATTTTTTAAATATTGTTATGTAAAGGGAGGGTAGAAACTTGCTGAGTTTCTTGCCCGTTCTTCTCAGAACAAGGCCTCTTGGTAGTTTTGTGAACGGATGGCGTAGTTTTTCTTTTTCACGAAATATTGTAAAATGTTTATGACATTCATAAGCATGCACTAAGATGCATTTAAACTGAATAAATGCTTTTGATTTTGTATACCGACGCGAATTGAATATAATTTAGGTGTCTGTTTTCACAATATTCTGGCAAATAAACAATTGGATGATTAATATAATGTTATGAATACTGAGTGTGAGTTAAATAGAATATCAACCGACTTCTGACTGCTGTATTAACACACAGCTCAAATGTAGGCATCCATTAAGATGGTTTTTCCAAAATTAATCCCTCAAGAGGGCGAAATGGGGACCAAAGTGAGCATAGAGAAACAACATTAAATAAATTATTATTTAATGCACTTTAAGAATACGAATGATGAATTTAATGCGAGAAAAAGCTAGTCCTAGAATTTTGTTTTTATAATCAGCCCAGCAAGTGACTCAACACCACCTGATGATAAGCAGTAGATAAGTCCATTTGCGAAGGATGCCAGGGTAGCACCAAGGGATACAGGCATAGCGACCTCCACCTTGCTGGCTCATAAGATGCCTTTTCAAGTCTCTTTTGAAGGAACCCATGCTGTAGGAAGGAACACTTGTGCCGGTAGAAAATTCCATGCTGTGGATGTACGAGCAAAGTATGATTCGCTAAACCTTTTTGCCCGCGCGGGCAAAGAGGTCACCGTATATGCGTGGCTCCGCAATCTGGCACGAGTGCTCCTTAGCAAGGCAAGGGTGGGATAATTGTCGAACTCTTGATTACCAAAGCTTACCTGTCTGGATAGGCGACGGCGTTGAGCGAACACATATGCGTGACTTCCTTGAGGTTCACGTTGGAGAACACCAGCTTGTGGTTGGACGAGAATATCACGGTGGGCCGGTCCGAGCACGCGAATATGTTGGTTGTTGATAGAGATCTGCAAACCAATACTTATTTATCAAATATTGTGATTCACGAGGGCGCTTCAATTATTTGACTTTTCTAACATAACAGTGAGAGCCAAAAGTTACCAAAAGTTAAGCTCTTAATATTAGGTCCCTCCACTGCCCTATCTATTAACCAAAGTTTAGAGTCTAAACAAATGACAGACACACGACAGACACTCGTGACAGAGTGACAGCATATTCAAAGAATATGCTGTCACTCTGTCACGAGTTTATTGTCAAATGTTTACTTTCAAATGTTAATACGAGGTTTAAGAAGAGTTTCTTTACAAAAATAACTGGGACAGCAGGTTTTAATTTAATAAAGAATTCGGAAAACTAATACGTCATAATAAAGGTTTAATGACTTATTTGGCTGACTTAAAATGTTTAGGTTGACTTGTTTCACAAAGAGTATCTTCTATAACCTATATACCTGAACGTCCTCAGCACCGTAGGCTGCGTTCCCAAAGTGAACTTCTTCTTGTTAGACAAGACTCCAGTCTCTTCGTCAACCGTGAAGTAGAACATAGAGCCGTCGCCGAGCGCGCACAGCAGATAGCACACGCCTTCCAGCACGCAGATTAGAAGCGAACGGGGGATTATTTCTGGAAATAATTATTTTATTGTTAGAGCAGGAATAGAATGAGCCCTCTTGGACACCTTTCGATAGGTATCGTAAAAAAGAAAAGGTGGGCTATTTGGTCTAACAATACGCGGTCCTGACTATAAAGGTTGGCGGTATTTTTTGGAACCAATTTTTTCTATTTCATTTTCTATTTGTGGTGGGTATATATTTAGTGGATATCGCTTATGTCTTCTCTTTTACTAGTGATTGTCATTTGTGGTCTGCTGTATTAATTTTATTTATTCACTGTACCTTATGGGTTGTCTGGAAGACATCTCTATTAGAGATAAGTCCGCCCATTGCATACATTGTGTTATTTTTATTTTTATGTTACCATGTGTTGTTTGGCAATAAAGAGTATAATAATAATAATAATAATATTTGTTAAAGGGATATTAGGCATCCTATATGAGGGTAGTATAAATATTTTCATCGACGCCGAGTCGTCAATCGCAGTGTCAAGATAGCGATAGTGAACGGCTTTTTTAAATTTACTTATTCAGGGAAACAAACAGTCAAATACAATTTACGAATACTTAAAACTAAAAGACCTGACGGTTATATCAGCAGAGTCAGTGCGGCAATGTAGACACGTTATGCTGCCCATTTCCTTCAATAACGCACTGCTGCATTTAAGGTGATGGATGATGGCAGTGTCAGCGTTCACCACCGATACCATAGCAAGCCGCAGCGTCGTGCGTCATGCGTCACGCCGCCGACTCACCGCCCGAGAGCCGCTCGGTGTGCAGCGTGCGCAGCGCGGGCAGCCGCAGCACGCGCACGCAGCTGTCGCTGCGCGTGCGTCATGCGTCATGCGTCACGCCGCCGACTCACCGCCCGAGAGCCGCTCGGTGTGCAGCGTGCGCAGCGCGGGCAGCCGCAGCACGCGCACGCAGCTGTCGCTGCGCGTGCGTCATGCGTCATGCGTCACGCCGCCGACTCACCGCCCGAGAGCCGCTCGGTGTGCAGCGTGCGCAGCGCGGGCAGCCGCAGCACGCGCACGCAGCTGTCGCTGCGCGTGCGTCATGCGTCATGCGTCACGCCGCCGACTCACCGCCCGAGAGCCGCTCGGTGTGCAGCGTGCGCAGCGCGGGCAGCCGCAGCACGCGCACGCAGCTGTCGCTGCGCGTGCGTCATGCGTCATGCGTCACGCCGCCGACTCACCGCCCGAGAGCCGCTCGGTGTGCAGCGTGCGCAGCGCGGGCAGCCGCAGCACGCGCACGCAGCTGTCGCTGCGCGTGCGTCATGCGTCATGCGTCACGCCGCCGACTCACCGCCCGAGAGCCGCTCGGTGTGCAGCGTGCGCAGCGCGGGCAGCCGCAGCACGCGCACGCAGCTGTCGCTGCGCGTGCGTCATGCGTCATGCGTCACGCCGCCGACTCACCGCCCGAGAGCCGCTCGGTGTGCAGCGTGCGCAGCGCGGGCAGCCGCAGCACGCGCACGCAGCTGTCGCTGCGCGTGCGTCATGCGTCATGCGTCACGCCGCCGACTCACCGCCCGAGAGCCGCTCGGTGTGCAGCGTGCGCAGCGCGGGCAGCCGCAGCACGCGCACGCAGCTGTCGCTGCGCGTGCGTCATGCGTCATGCGTCACGCCGCCGACTCACCGCCCGAGAGCCGCTCGGTGTGCAGCGTGCGCAGCGCGGGCAGCCGCAGCACGCGCACGCAGCTGTCGCTGCGCGTGCGTCATGCGTCATGCGTCACGCCGCCGACTCACCGCCCGAGAGCCGCTCGGTGTGCAGCGTGCGCAGCGCGGGCAGCCGCAGCACGCGCACGCAGCTGTCGCTGCGCGTGCGTCATGCGTCATGCGTCACGCCGCCGACTCACCGCCCGAGAGCCGCTCGGTGTGCAGCGTGCGCAGCGCGGGCAGCCGCAGCACGCGCACGCAGCTGTCGCTGCGCGTGCGTCATGCGTCATGCGTCACGCCGCCGACTCACCGCCCGAGAGCCGCTCGGTGTGCAGCGTGCGCAGCGCGGGCAGCCGCAGCACGCGCACGCAGCTGTCGCTGCGCGTGCGTCATGCGTCATGCGTCACGCCGCCGACTCACCGCCCGAGAGCCGCTCGGTGTGCAGCGTGCGCAGCGCGGGCAGCCGCAGCACGCGCACGCAGCTGTCGCTGCGCGTGCGTCATGCGTCATGCGTCACGCCGCCGACTCACCGCCCGAGAGCCGCTCGGTGTGCAGCGTGCGCAGCGCGGGCAGCCGCAGCACGCGCACGCAGCTGTCGCTGCGCGTGCGTCATGCGTCATGCGTCACGCCGCCGACTCACCGCCCGAGAGCCGCTCGGTGTGCAGCGTGCGCAGCGCGGGCAGCCGCAGCACGCGCACGCAGATGTCGGTCCACAGCCCGACGCCCAGCAGCCCCGCCGGGCCCATGTCCAGGCACGCCACCTCCTCCTCCATGCACTGCTCCCTGTAACACACGTGCCGACTCCTTAACACGCTCCCACTAGAGGGGCCCCGAGATCTCTAGCAGCAACTGATGCTGCTTGTGTTGTGGACACTAGATGACGGATAAATAGGAATATTTCATATATCCAAGACACAAGAACAAATACTAAAATAACTATTACAAGAAATGGTCAAAATGGTACACGAAAATGGTAAGAAATGGTTATACGAGCACGCGTCGCATGAATGGTAGCTGTTTACGTACTAAAATTAAATTAAATAAAAGGTGTAGATTGCGTAAATGAAAATTGCTGAGCTGTTGGTTTGCGAAGCACCGAACAAACAGGTGTGCGTAGTACAGAGGCGTGATGATATGACGTAGATGACTCACGCGAGCAGCTCCAGCTTGCCCTGGTGCAGCGCCACCAGGTACAGCCTCGGGCCGGCGGCGCACACGACGCGCGTGTCGCTGCACGCCACCACGGACACGCCGCGCGGGCCGCCCGCGCGCCACTCGTCGGCCAGCTGCCAGCCGCCCGCGCCCCGCGCCACCAGACGTGATGATATGACGTAGATGACTCACGCGAGCAGCTCCAGCTTGCCCTGGTGCAGCGCCACCAGGTACAGCCTCGGGCCGGCGGCGCACACGACGCGCGTGTCGCTGCACGCCACCACGGACACGCCGCGCGGGCCGCCCGCGCGCCACTCGTCGGCCAGCTGCCAGCCGCCCGCGCCCCGCGCCACCAGACGGATACCCTCGTCTGTCACCTACACATGCATAATAATAATAATATTCATTTATATACTTCCCACAAAAGAAATTACAAAAATTTCTTAGTACCTAAAATTATGATTCACTTTTATGAGATTGTGTACTGGGATAGATAACTGAATATTGCGGGTCACCAGGATCTATCGATACATTGAGTTTAAATATGTCCAATAAACAGTGTGAGATATGAAGACCGACCGAATCTTCTTATTTATTAATAAGTAGTGTGTGTGTGTGCGTGTGTGTGTGTGTGTGTGTGTGTGTGTGTGTGTGTGTGTGTGTGTGTGTGTGTGTGTGTGTGTGCGTGTGTGTGTGTGTGTGCGTGTGTGTGTGTCTGTGTGTGCGCGTGTGTGTGTGTGTGTCTGTGTGTTTGTGCGTGTGTGGTTGTCTGTGTGTGCGTGTGTGTGCGCGAGCGTGTTTTAATCTGCATACCACTGTAACGAGGCGCTATATCAGTATTATAGTGCGCGCGGAACTAGTTGGCCGTACTTAGGTGGCGACTCATCTCGCTATTGCAATCTCATGTGCGTTTTGTTTAAAGTAGCCGGAATTTTCGATGCGTGTTGCCGTCGCGAAGTACGGCGCCGAACTGAGTAATGACTGCAAGCCCCCGCCTCTCCGTCCCACCAAGGCCACCAACCAAGGCCACCGACCACCCAAGGCGCGGCCAACTAGTTCCGCGCGCGTGTTAGAATATTAGTATAATCACAGAGTGGTTACGGATTTTCTATTATTCTACACGGCAATCCATACTAATATTATAAATGCGAAAGTAACTCTAAGTAAAATGTATTATACACTTATGTTGCTATAGTGATGGCATTTTTAAATGAGATTTTATACATGTTAGTGCTCGTGACTGTACCAACTGCCTGCCTGATAATTAATGATAATAATGATTAATACTGATGTAATTACATGTCTGAAAGGTTAAAATTGAGGTATAAAAAATAAGATCTTGTAAACGTAATCTATACATACTTGTACCAACTGGTCATGACACACATTGCCAGTGAAGAATGTTTGCCGATCAGACACAAATCCTTTGATTTCTGTTTCTTCAACTTCTTCGCCGTTTAATGCCAAGACCCTGGACGAAAAACAATTATGTTTTATGACCTTGAGTATAACAACTGTTTGCAATAAAATTTATACAAAGTAATAAACATAAACTGTTTAGAAAATAAAGTTTCTCACGACAGGGTTAGCGCCCACATGCCATCAGGTCGATGAGCCTGCCGTCGTTATGTGTGTGTACCTGGTCTGGCCCACGAAGGCCAGCACGAGGGTGGCGTGGTGCGTGTCCCCCGCGAGGGTGAGCGCCCACATGCCCTTGATGCCGTCGGGTCGATGAGCCTGCCGTCGTTATGTGTGTGTACCTGGTCTGGCCCACGAAGGCCAGCACGAGGGTGTCGTGGTGCGTGTCCCCCGCGAGGGTGAGCGCCCACATGCCCTTGATGCCGGGCAGGTCGATGGACGCCTGCTCTTGAATACCGATGCCGTTACGGATCACGCGCAGGGAACCCATTTTGAAAGCGCCTATAAGAAACAGCACAAATATATTTTTTAATAGCCTAAAAAAGTTTTTTTTTTGTCGCTGTGATTTAAATATATGATGGATAATTGCGAACAAACATACGTACATACAGATCAAACTGAGAAACTCCTTTTTTTGAAGATAGTTAATAAATTAGAGTATACCTAATTAATCCTTATAAATTATTTGGAATAATAACGTTGCTCTAAGCCATTGATCCTAATTGCTTTTTATCAAGAAACATGAGGCCCATGAGGTTTTTTTGCTAGAAGTCTACAAATTGAACCTAAATGAATACAACTCTTGAATTTCAATAGCTTACTCACCCGAGCAAGTAATAAGCTGGTTTTGTCCTTGTCGCTCCAAGTCCACGACGCACATATCAACAATAGGCCCTAGACTCGTAAAGCTCTCCATTGGCTGCACGTATTGGTTGGCCTCGTCCCTAGTTGTGGTCAAACGAACCAACGCTGAATCGCCGAGTCTTGAACCGATGAATACCACGCCGTTGTCTAAGTAAGTCATGCACTCGGGAATTGGGATATCGCCTGTGAACAAATTACGGTTTTAGCGTCAAGGTTTTTGGGACGATAGTTGTTTTACAGAAGTTCAAATTATCATAATGGTTGGCCCATATCGAGATGTCAGAGATCTAAAAACAAAACGTAATAGTGTTAAATTTCGAAACTACAAGAAATGGGAGTGTATTTTTTTATTTAATACGATTGGCAAACTAGAAAGCTGTCCACCTGTCCCCTTATTTAAGAATATATGGATGAGCGTTTACGGACCGCATTACAATGCTGTTATTCGTCGCACCTTGTATTTATATACTTGTACATGAAACTTTATTTTGCGACTCAGGACTTGCTATTTTGTTTATTACACTAGCCAAAAGGTTTAGTATTGGTTGGACTCAAATGTTATTGTTGACTATCACACTTTTCACTGATCAACTTGGTTACCTGCTTGATGTCGACGCCCCAAGACCATACAGCTAACATAAATAAAAAAGGCAAGAGTGAACAGGCTTTGAGTTTTCACAGCATCGTCGCATTCCATCAAACGCAGGAATTCGTAGAAAAAAAACTAAGCCAACATACCCAAGAGTTCGACCTTCAAGTCCTTGACAGTCTGCGTGCCGTCCATCCTCTCATGCAGCTCCAGCAGCAGCATGAAGAGGCGGCCCGCCACGTCGCCCAGCAGGTACCGCAAGCCACGCGGGTCCACGCGGCAGTAACAGCTTATTGGAGTTAACTGGGGGTAGACAAATATTATTTGACCAAAAGTATACACGGTTATTTTTAATGACTCAACAACCTCGTTAGACTAGTTAGCTAACATCTTAAATAGCAACATTTGTTCTATGAGTTCTACCAAAACTCAATACATTAATAAAAAAATATTTTACAAGCTTATAATGTACTGTCGTGACATTAGTAAGTCTATGTTCCGTTCATACGCAAGACGACACGCGCGACGCTCGGGCACGCGATGCGCACAGAGCTAAGAACATGCAGCAATTGATGTTTGTTTTTGAATAAAAGTAAAATGTGTCAAATTATCAAAAATCCTAGAACATACACAATATACATACATAAAATCACGCCTCTTTCCCGGTGGGGTAGGTAGAGGTTAAGATTTTCACTTGCTACGATCCTGGCACACTCTCTCGCCTCTTCTACTCTTCTTACTTGACTCATACATGCTTTTCGGTTTAAGTGGATTTGACCTGGCCCTTCCTTAGAACGACCTCAATTTGATCAATATACGTTCGCCTAGGCCGTCCACCTCCAACTTTCTCATTCACAGTTGCCTTGTGACGCATAACGTCGATTGTCATAACATCGTTTGTCATACATCGAATGGCATAATCATCAAATAGCATAACAATCATGTCACATATTCCTTCTTACTCATAACATTTAAGTGGCATAACTCTCTAAAGGCATATTATTATAAAGCATAACTATAGAAATTCCTAATTTCATTTAGCACAACATTAGGTAGTCCTAAAATGTATCGAATAATCACCCAGATTCGAAAGAACCAATCCCAAGGAAATGTGTTCTGATAAATATTAGGTTAAGGTTATTTTTTTTTATGACCCTTAAAAACTATATTTAGTTAACAATTTGGGGCAGAGAAAAATATTATGCGTTGTGATCATTATGCTTTTCATTAGTTGTGCGTTTCAAATTTATGCCTTTTAATACTTATGACAAACAATTTTAGCCGATACAATATTAGGACTCTCAAAATTATGCGTCGCAATTTTATGCGTTTTGATGATTATGCCTTTCAATATTATGGCAATAAACGTTATGCTTAAAATTACGGAGCCGCCTTGTGAACCTGCCTCGTGAGTCTACTTTCATTCACCTCTGAAAATGCCCAAATCAACTAAGCATCCCTTTCTCTATTTTATCACTACTTCCTCCTTCACGCGACAACTTCGAAGTCATCATAAAGATCAGGGAAACTCTCTGAGAATGTCACAAGCTAGACATACAAGTTGTTTTGGCCTGGATACCTGGACATAAAGGTATTGCTGATAATGAGCAAGTTGATACGATTGCAAAGAATGCGATTTCAGTAGGTCTGGATAAGTACAACATATGCTACTCCAGAGATCTTCGTAGTTCCGCTAAAGTTAATTTGACCAAAAACTGGGACGGCATTTATCAACAAACTCGTCAGGTAAAAGGTAAACATTACAGCAACCTTCAACCGATCATCCCCTCTAAACCTTGGTTCTTCCGCCATAAGAAAATACCAAAACCTATCACATCTACTATTACTCGTCTTAGATTGGACCACGTTTGTACCCCGGTGTTTTTAGCTAAAATAAGTGTCGGAGATCACTCTCTCTGCGAATGCGGACTAGACGAAGGATCTCTGGAACATATTTTTTTCTATTGCCCTAAGATTACGGTTCCCCTTTACAACCTTCTGAATAAAAATGTATGCCGCCCAATTAACATTAATTTCCTTCTATCCTAAAGTCATTCCCACCTTGTGTATGTCTTGTGTAAGTTTCTTAAACATAACAAAATTTACTTGTAGTCAATTGAGACATTATAAAAATGAGCAAAGGAAGGAAAAACCACATGCAATAGTAATAATACTGCCAATTGTTTTGATATCTCGAGTGGCATGTTAAATGTTTGTCTGTTTGTGTTGGTTGCAGATGCTCAACGAAATCCTATGTCAGATCATACACCGTACAGTGGTATACATTATACCTTGTATCTTTTAAACTTGACATTGACAAAATCGTCAAATAAAGAGACGGAGCCATCCTATCACAAAAATTTAATTCAATTGATGTCAGCTGTCTAGTATTGCGAGGTTGTTCATTTATTACAAACTAGCGGTTGCCCGCGACTTCGTCCGCGGTTACTGGTTTTTTAACAATCCCACGGGAACCCTTTAATTTTCCGGAATTAAAAGTCTTAGATCTTAGATGTTGGCCAGGGATATAAGGTATCACCATGCAAATTTAATTGAAATCGGTCCAGCCATTTCCAAAACAGGTCCAAAACAGGAACAAAAAATAAAAAAATTAAAATTTTGTATCATCCCTCTTTTTACATCCCCTGACTTGATTTTCCGCATTTTTTTTCTATGTACAGACATTCGACCTCTACAGTTATATTATATGTATAGATATAGATAATCCTGTATAGGTAGATGGATGGAGTGCTCGGCGGCGTAGTGGTTCCTACGCGCTTTGGCTTTCGATTAAATTAATCTATGCTACTTTCTCCATTGTCAGTTTGATGGGTGAAACTCGAGATGAGATCACTAAGTTTTTGGTCAACTCCCACAAAGATAGGCTATGGCGAAAAATGGTAGTAAAATAATTTATAAAACATTGCGTCTTTTATCGAATGTACCGGAGAATGTTCTGAAGAGCTTTTTCATCTTATCCCACCGTCTCCTTTCTTGCTAAGGAGCAAGCTTCGCGCATTGCGAAGCCACGCATTTAGGGTGATCTCTTTGCCAGCGCATACTAACAGGTTCAAGGAATCATACTTTGTGCGTACATCTAGAGCGTGGAATTCCCTACAGGCACACATTTCCTCACTCCTACAACATGGGTTCCTTCAAGAGGCGTGAAGATGGGCTAGCAAGTTGGGGATGGCTAAGGTTGCTGATCTCTATCTCTATCTCCGCAATTGGGCTCTCCTACAGCTTACCATCAGATGGTGTTGAGTCAGTTGCTGTGCTTTTTAAAAAATCTCACCTTGATTTGTGGAGGAGCGACTGCTACATAATTTTGTCCATCATGGTAAACAATTGACTCCTGTCCTATTACAAGTGCGCCACCTAAAATCAAATAATTTAATGAGAAAAATATAGCTACTTATAACATAAACATAAAATTATGTTCCGCATAGGATAATTTTGAGTTGTGCATGGACAAAGGTGTTCACATCAACATTTAACCTGCTTCTTAACATTAATACCGCATTATGACATTTATCGTCTTTTTATCACATTCAATTGTCAAAGTACTGCGGAATTTGATTATTGGGTGTGATAAATATCGTATCCCGCTGCTCATGCTACTTAGACGTTCCCATACTATCAAAGATGATTGCAAAACAATTTATTTACCAAGTGGGCTAGGAACTGGTATAAGAATAGATGCCTCAGTCTCAACATTGTCCTGTTTCCACGGAACTTTGCAAAATTCTTTTTCTCTTATATTGATTTCATGTGTCTGCAAATAAGAACATGAGAACATGAGTACATTTTCTTAAAAACATCTCTTCCTAACATTGACAAAAAATTCCTTAAAGTAATTTACCTTAATATGTCTGCCATTGAGATCTTGGTGAATTAAAATTAACGTGGGATTAGCACAGCCATGCATGAACTCAACATCATACACATTTAGTTCTTCCAGCCTAAAATTAAAATTTACATTAAAGAACAGTGAGCATAGTTCCATTTATAATTCTAGGTAATTGATAGATTAAATATTTCATTTGTCTTCTTCAGACATACTTAGATTCACAAACAACATGGTGTGCACTTCAGAAGTGTAAAAGGGTCAGAACCAACCTTTATTAAAAAAAAATATTTGAATAGTACAATTATTTACAGTTTAGAATTCAGTCATAATCATAATAATCAAACTGAAAAAGTTATAGATTTAAGTTATACTTTCTCTGAATTAAGTGTAAAGTTTACCTTAGAGATGCAGCCTTTAACTCTGTGGAGTCCTTATCCAAAGGAATAATTTTAAAAAGTCCGTCATATAATCTCAGACCTATGACTCGAGCTTGCGGGTCGATGATGGCTAACATACCATTCTCTGATGGCTTGCCTACCCTGCTCGATACATCACCGTGCGCTCTGGTAATAACTTCCAATTGACCATTTGGACCAGTTTTCCATTCTAATATCATTGCATTGTATCTTGCAGTTAGAATGAATACTAAATCTTTGTTTTCATCCTAGAAAAATATAATCGGTGAATGGGAGGACTAATTATCTTATTTTGCATGAAAGAAAAGGCTGGCATAAGAGAGGTTATTTAGTTATTTAACAACCTTAGTTGTGGTGAAGCTGAAACTGTTGTTGCTGCTTCTACCAAAGCTGTGCGTGCCAACTGTGTGCGATGAAACTAATAACCAATCAGATTGGTCTATTTTGCCAGCCACATAAAACAGCATTTCACCCTATCTTCAGTTAATTTATCTCACATTATGCTCCGTTAATTAAAACAGCTGTAGAGTAAAGGCAGCCTAATTATAGTACCATAATTCATCATCTGTAATGTTTGTAGACATAATAGGATCGAATCGATTGATCAATAGAATTGTGGACCCTGGCTGTTCACGAACACTTCACAGACGAGGGGATATTATGTTTTATATTTATGAGAATGGTTACATAAAATAATTTAAGGTTTAATGATCACACTTACTGGAGGTCTGAACATCTTCATTTTAGCCACTCTGCCGTACAATCCCACTTCCTTCAAGGGTCTCAGTCCCTCTGGAGTAACTAAGTACATCTCCAGACGGGTCACTTTTGCGACCAGCAGGTTTAAGTCGGTTGGTGATGTAAAATTGCCTAATAATGGTAAAAAGGAGGGATAATTCTACCAATTTCTATTGAGATACTGTGAATATTTCTTGTAAATCCTGTATAATTTACATGAAAAAGTTAGGTCTGTGCATATCCACGAAAAAAAACCTTACAAGCTGTTTGTTTTCAATTTTGCTATACTTTTTCTAACCAATACTTTAATGTCTGTAAAAATTTAAAGCCATAAGATACCTTAAAATTCATTAGCCTCTGTTTCATTTCAAATGCAGTTGTACAATCAGAAATGTTTTATCATAATGAAAACCTATTAAAATAGTTCAAAAGTGCTATTTATAGTCAAAAAGGGGTTGATGATACTAATAACAAATAGAAATATCAATTGATTGGTAAACTTATTTATAGGAGATAAAACTGATAAAAACCGCAGTTAAAACAAACAGGGGGTGCTACTTGATAAAATTGAATAAAATAATAAAGGTGACAAGAATATAAATAACAATCATGATTATAAGCCGTCGCTTGATTAAGTGAAAAACAAGACCACTCCCTAGAGTACAGTAATAACAACATATTTACAAAAAAATTTTTAGAAAACATTTCTCGCAAGCTTAGGATAGAGCTGTGGCCGTCAGATTAAAATAGTTTGTTTCATCTTTTTTAGCGCCTATTAACATAGCTCTGGCATAGAATCTATTTAAGATCATAATGTAAGATAATTATTAGCTAACTATGAACTAAACATAAAGAAAAATCCATAATATACAAAAATAACTCGATGCACTATACATATAACCTCAATTTATCTGCATCAATCTTTTTCAATTTACCTGTAACACATGCTGTAACGGCGGTTGGTTTCTGAGCAGTAACGACGTAATTGTAAGCCATTGTGCTGTTGCTTTGAGTCTTATCCAAAAGAGTTTAATAAATCTAATAAAATCATTAAAATTCCCAATATAACGAACACAACAATCCTATCGGCAACGCGGACCAAAGATAAATAACTCGCACCGACGTTAAAATAATAATTTGACATATGTCAATCGATAACGACAGATGAAGAAAAAAAATAAAGGAGTGTTATGGTTTATAGCTAGTTTTTGAAAAAAATTATACTCCTCTTGTCCTCTGCCTGCCTCGGCCTGTAAAATCAGACTATTCGCTTCCCAATAAAATAGATAACGTATTTTGCCCATGAAAGTATTAAATGCTCATGATTTTGCCATCTCTGCCTAACCCCTGTGGGAGAAAAGCGTGTTTCATTACTGCGTGACCTTATTTATTGCATGTTAGAGCAAGTTGAGCTTATATAGCCTACTGTTTGAGCTTCTGGTTTTTTAGCCCCTTGAGGGTCACCGCGAACACCAGTTTCTGTTGTGTCTGGTTTTCAGACCATTGACAGGTTAAAAGTTATGTATGTAATGTTATTTTTATAATACAGTTAGCCGAGGGCGAGGATGGAGGAGGAGTGGATAGTTTTCCTACCCCCCTTTCTCGGCCCCGAAAAAACATATTTATACAAACACGATAGCAAGTCGATAGCGGCATGCGGCACACGCAGCGCAGGGTGGCAAAGGCCACTGCAGTTGTCGACACGCTATGGTAAACGGCTAACCATCGGTTGACAGCGAACCGTATTCTCTCTAATCTGTACAGTGATCTCTGCAGTGAACACAGCAGCGACGATGGGCTTCTTGTGTTGAAGTTAGTTGACTCATATCAAAAGTAATGAAAATTATGTTTAATTCACATAGTATTTAGTACTAGGGGTCGAAATATACTAAGTTCAATAAGTGCTTTTATATGAGGAATTGCTGTAGAAATGTTATTTAAACATATGTATTTTATTTTTACTTTTTTTCATCTGCTTAAAACGCTATACGCTACACGCTAAAACGTAATTTAAAATCGATTGTGAAGGCCTCATGAAAAAAAAAATATATGGAGTTTTTGGCGGCATTCAACTATGGCGGACGTGATTTTTATTTTGATGATTGTAATATTGTACGGAGTGGATATTGTTACGTAAAATCAGTGTAGTTTTGTGTAATAAGTGTCTGTGATGATGTGCAATATGGAGGATTATCGAAATAAACGTCAAGTGGTGTGAAAAGTGATGAGTTTTTTATCGTGGTAATCCACCTCATCCAAGTAGCACCACAGTGTCTGCCATCGATCGTTTGACGCCAAACTCTCCCAAGATGCATTGAAATGCATTACACTAGCATTTCAATGCAAACTATTGAAGATATATATATTGCAGACATGGCTGTATGGGCTTCGTTCCCTTTGCCTTCCCTACGGGAGAATTTTACAAAAAAAAAAAAAAAAAAAATATATTTTTATAGTGGGGGTTAAGGGTTAACCATGGTTAACAGTAATTATTCATTTGGGGCCCAATGAAAAAAAATGGTCAACTAGCCTATTTGTATGAGCTCGCTCTACATTCAAGTATGCTTTTGTCTCTTTCTTTTATACGATTTCAAAATTTTTCCTTTATTGTAAGAGATTTTTGGCTTCAAGTTATTTTACGGCGTGTGCTACTTGGTAATCATAAATCGCCAGCACAAATTAGAAAACTCCTTCTTCTATCGATTTTGCACTATAAGTCTGTCGTACTAAGGTAAACAATCTATTAATTTTGACAGTTTTGTATATTCTGATGTGCTGTTAACTGTAACAGAGTTTTATGTGCGTTTATAGAGACAAAAATCTTATAAACTGTTGTATGCTTGTGTTGCTCTAATCAGTATTAATCTATTCAGTCGTGTAGGTAAGTTATCATTGTAAAAACTACTATTTCCTTGAGCAACGTGATTTCAGCTACTTTCCGCTAGGGGCGCTTTTCACACTTCCTCATCAGTACATGTACATCTATGCACTTCCCTTACAAATTAAAATTTTTAACGCAACTAAAAAAGCGAAGTTTTTTACAATGACAACTTAGATCAATAATGGTGTTGTAGGCATGGACTTATAAAAAAGTGTTATCGTTATATTAATAAGGGTTAGATTGCAAATTAGGTACTTCTTACAATAATAAACGTGTTTATCTAAATAGCTAAATAATTATTTATTTCGTTAATCTTATTGTACTATATTTACAAATATAGGCGTGTTTGTTTAAATTTTATTAAATGTTCAGTCTTGATGCTTGCTCGGCGGCACGCTCTCGAAGAGCACTTGAGTTAGGAATGTGAATTTCTCTGAAAAAAAAATGCACTTATAAATATAATACATACAAAAATCACGCCTATAAACCTCGAAGGGGTAGGCAGAGTCCAAGGAGCACTGTGTTCCTTAAAACCACATTTAGCCATACAAAAATTGGGTTTGGTCAGATGAAAAACCGTGAAAGAGTAGTAACAAGTGGCTAGATCATCGCCTACACAATCACAGACCCAGTACCCAATACGCCCTTAGTCGCCTTTTAAGCCTTTTCTCGCCTTAGTAGTCTTTAAAAATAATAATATAACATAAATCACGATATAAGGTCTCGACTATATTTAGCCTTCAATTTACTTTGTCAACATATACTTTAACTAAGAGGTACCAACAGGCAGTATACACTATTTGTCCTCTTATTTTCAAGTGTCGGATCACGGATTTGATTTGGCAAGTCACGTTCCATCTCGCTCCGATTCCCCATAATAAAAAGTGACAAGTATAGATACCGTGATTTGTTTGTTTTCCGATATTTATGACAGCTGGAGTATGGAATTATCTCTGTACTTACATGGGTTCCTTCAAAAGAAACGTGTCATGGTCACCTTATATGAGAGGAGCTCGGTGTAGAGGTGGTTAGTACGCTTTGGCTTTCGATTGAAAACAAAGCTACCTTCGCCATGGTCAGGCCCTGGATGAGTGACCAAAACTTTGTGATCTCGAGGTCCTCCATGCGTCGGAAGGCACATTAAGCCATTGGGCTCGCTATTGCGACTGTTTGTACCCACCAACCTGCATTTGGCCAGCGTGGTGGTGTTACGGCCCATACTACTCATGTGTTTCTCCATGACGAAGGCCTGTCCCAGCAGTGGGACGTATATAGGCTGAGGACAATTGTAATTTAAGGCTTATGCGTAAGAATTTAAAGTTGAATTTAACTTACTTAATATAGCAGTCGGGGTCTTCTTATAATACACGAAGACTGTGTACACAACCACGCCAATGACTATAAACCCAATAGCCATTAGATACTTCAGCGATGGATCATGTACTATAGGAAGGATGGAAAGGAATATAGCTACTAGTAGTACGAAGCAAGGCACTGGAGTAGGGACTCTGTAAGGCCTGGGTTTGTCAGCCTGAGTCTTTCTGAGGACTAGCAGAGCCACCATCGCGAGCCCGTAGAAGAACCAGAGGAACCAGCTCGCGAATTCTATGAGCGTTCGTATATTGCCCACTATTATAAAGATTGAGGTTAGGAGTGCCTGTAATAAAAAAATGAGTTTCAAAACACATAATATCAAGTCCCCGATCCCCGAAGGGGTATAGGTGTAAATACCCCTTATTTCGGTTAATATTTTGATTTTTTGTTTCTATGCAACAACAACCAACCCATCTCTTCCCTTGGGTGTCGTAAAAGGCCACTAATGGACATAGAACTGCATAACCACCCAATAGCTTACAGCGGCGAAGGGCTCACCACCTGTCACGCTGAGCACATGTACAGTCACTGCTTGGTGAAGCGCGGACTATGGTAGTTGACTGATTTTGCGGTGCTTTTGCCTAGTCTTTGACTGACCCTAAGGGGATAATAGTCGTGATTATATGTATGTATATAACAACAATAACATATCATCACGACATTATCCCCGAAAGGGTAGGTAGAAGTGTAAAACACCGACGATATAATAGTAATAGAGCAAGCTATATAACAGTCTCGCGGAAATGCTTCGGCAGAACTTAAGTCGCTCCCACAGAAGGAGTAGTGACAGTTCGCCATATAAATAATTATCTATTATTTATTTGTTAATCAAAAAATTCAATAAATTTATTTTTATATAAAATTGGACCTTCGAGCCGGATAATTGTCAAAATATTAAATACAGATTTTGATATAAACTTCGTTAGTTTAGAATACATGCCTCTGATTTGTTTTTACCTTCGCATTATGTTATTGCGTTTTCCAGTTAGAAGTTAGCACCTAATCGTAATACCGTGAAAACTATACATCACATCATAAACTGCTATGACGTCATTAACTCGCAATCACATAATTTGAAAGCGTGAACTCACTTGAAGGAGCTCGCTGACGTAGTTCGTATGGGTTTCGATATTGGCATCAAAGCTTCTTTATCATGGTCAGTCAATACTTGGTTATCACGGTCAGTGATTTTGATGTCCTCCGTGCTTCGGAAGGCACTACCCATCAATACGTATTGGACCAACGGACTATACTCCTCATGTGTTTCTCCACATAGAAGGCGACCGGCTGGTAACGAACTTACTTGGAAAGCCACTGCGGGCGCCGGCGTCAGCCGCTTCATGTTGACGTAAGAGAACACTTCGAGCATGTGGCCGCCTCGCGCGGCGGTGTAGCACACCCTGCAAGTTAAATAACTTTAACACCTTTTTGTCTTAGACGAACCCTGACCAAAATTAAGTCAAAATCACGGAATGAGATCCCTATATTTTTTGTTGCGGATCAAAGGACCGGTCTCGACTTTCTATATTGAACTCGTTAATTAACATTTAACCCCTTATAGGGCCCCGCGAACACCGGTGTTCGCAATCAATGTTTCTATTTCTATGATGTATCGTTTTGTACCCCTTGACTAGTTAAGAATAGAGAGATTCTCTTTTTCTTGCCCTTTTCCCACTCTGGGTGGGGTCGGCACAACATGTCGTCTTCTTCCATTCTCCTGTTACTCGTCAGCTCAGCATCCACCTATTTTATTCTCAAATCATCTGCACGCATTCAAACCATCGCTTCTTTGCTCTTCTTCTCACTCTAGGTCCGTCCACATCCATGCTCAGGATCCTTCTTATAATGTGACATTCATCCCTCCTCATCAATGTCCATACCACGTTAACCAATCGCTCTACTTTTAAACTTCCTCTAATAAACTCATTCCTGATCTTCTCCATTCTTATGACTCCACACATCCATCGCAACATTCGCATCTCTGCTGAGTGCAGATTTAAAAATAGAGAGATTAAAAACACTAACATTAAAAAACATATGCTGAGTCCTATTCTATTCCCGTTTCGTTTGACCGCACTGTGATTTTTAACCTCGCGGGAAACTCTACATTTCAAGTCACTCGATACGACAAAATGTGCAAAATATTTATTCCGCCAGACCTTACTTCCTTAACACTGCCACAGAATTAAAAAAAAAACCATGCGGATAAAAATTTCAGTGAGGTCGAAGACGTTCAAGTTTTAATTCACATCTTACATTTTAATAATTGTTTTACCTAGTAACACCGAACTGCACACTCATAGCGCAGCCGAAAGTAGCAATAGCGACACCCAGCGGTATGAGGAAGCTCGCCGGGCCCAGCACCCTGGTCCCAAACGCCACAGCCACCGCGGGCACCGACGTCATCTCGGCGTAGCTTAGAACGGTCATGTATGCGACGTTCATGAACACATACAGGCCGGTTATTAAGGGAACCGCGATTGATATGCTGAGAGGCACGTTTCTGTAATAAGAAATTGACAATAAATAAGTAACTTCTGAAACACCTTTCGATGAGATTGAACCTGAACACTCATTATATCCACGAACGGGTGTTATATTGAAAACCTATTTATTCAGTTTAAGCCACATCCCGAGACAAATAAGGCGAATTTTTGTGAATTTTAGATGATATAGGAATAAATCACATCTGTGTAGATTGTGTTTTTCTCTTCATTTTTACGGGGTGTGTGCCTCAATAAGACCTTCATTGTGAAAAACGTAAACACGGGTATATTTAAAGCCTAACAAAAGAGATTAAAAGCCGTGAACGAAAAAAGCTCGCTGTTCAAAACTAACATTAAAGTAATTAAACTTATATGTTTTCGAATCTCCACAATATACAGTGATGAAAAATGCCGCTACCACCTGACTCAATCTGTAGAAATACGTGTCCGGCAACGACATACGACTCGGCCACGGATATACCATAAAATGAGCGTTTGGAGTTTGTGGTAACCTCACAAGTAGAGATGCGCTGAACATTCGTTTTGTATTCGGTATTCGGCATCATTTCCACTATTTGTATTCGGCCGAATTATTCGGTTTTTGGTTTTCGAAAGCTGCTGGGAAGCCGGCACTTAAGGAGCTCAAGCGAATATTTAATTCTGTACTTTTTTCCGGGAGAATTCCGAAGGGGTGGCATGGAAGCTTAGTCGTACTGTTCTTCAAGAAAGGCGACAAAACCTTCTTGAAGAACTATCGACCGATTTCACTTCTAAGCTACGTCTATAAGTCGTTCTCAGGAGTCATCTCGAATTGTCTTACGAGAAGACTTGACGAAGCGCAACCTCCGGAGCAGGGTTCAGGGTGCCGGGTTCCGACGGGGTTATAGCAACATAGACCACATTCACACGGTAAGGCAGGTTAGACAAGTGTGTGCATGGCGTTTGTGGACTATGAGAAAGCTTTTGATTCTGTCGAGACCTGGTCTGTTCTAGAGTCCTTGCAGAGGTGCCAAGTTGCTTGGCGATACATCGAAGATTTGAGATGTCTAGTCGAATCTCCCAATATGTCTGTCAAAACCCAGAATGGGCGGACTGACCCTGTCCTTCTGCGCCGTGGTGTAAGACAAGGGGATGTCATATCCCCAAATCTCTTCTCTGCGGCTCTGCAGGATATGTTCGGTACGCCGGACTGGACAAGACGCGGCATTAATATAAATGGCGAGTACTTCTCACACTTGCGATTCGCAGACGACATCGTAATCATGGCTAAAACCCTGCAGGTCTTGAAGGAGACGGTGAACAGCCTAGCTGAATCATCTGAACACATCGGTCTGGCGTGCATTAGGGGAGTCCTTTGTCCAGCAGTGGACAGAAGTAGGCTGAAGATGATTCGGTTTTTGTGCCTAATATATTCGGTAGTATTTTCTTAGCTAGATGACCGGGTATAGAACAAAAAGAAATAACTTTATCTGTAAGTTTTATGTTACATATATGAATGTTGTTTATGTTGCTGAGCAAAGTAATTATAAACCGAATAATTCAGCCGAATATCCGGTTCGATAAAGTTTAAACCGAATAATATTCGGTATTCGGTTATTCGGCGAAGCCACTATTCGGCGCATCTCTACTCACAAGCTATACGTATACAATCTCAAATTAATTAAGTCCTGTATTATGGGTATGTGTGTTAGTCTTCTAAATTGCTTTCGTTATCTACATCGGCCCATAAAGCAATGACGAGGTCGCCTCATATTGATCAGTCTGCTTGACTATATCTACATTTAGAACTTCCTAGCGTATGGGTTGTTCCTGATGGTAATAAAAGTAAATCTTCATTAACACCTCTATTAATAATAATGAGTTGAGATTAACTGCCGTACTCAGAGTCGTTCGTTAACTTTAATGGTTACTTATGTTAAAAAATTCACAGTTATATTAATACACATAAAGACGAATTTAAATTCGTTAATGGAACATTAGCTTAAATGACGTCTCTGAGTGCGGCCGTTAGACTTTAAAGAGGGCTGATGAAACCTAACTTTATGTACCTGATTTCTAAAGATCTATTTTCAAAAATTAAAGACTATTTTTACGAGGACCTCAGTGGCGTAGTGGCCAGTACGCTTTGGCTTTCGACAAAGCTACATTGGCTATGGTCAGGCCGTAGAAGGGTGAATAAAACTTTGTGATCTCGAGCTCCTCCGTGCTACGGAAGGCTAGTGAGGCCATTGGTCCCGGTCGCTATTGCAACTGTTTCTACCTGCCAACCCGCATTGGGCCAGCGTGGTGGTGTTACGGTCGATACCCCTCATGTTTTTCTCCATGAGGAAGGCCTGGACATCTAAAAAGATAAACCAAGATTGACCAGGGATAAAAGGTATCACCATACAAAATTTAACTGAAATCGGTCCAGCCATTTCGGAGATTATCCCGTACAAACAGACAAACAGACAGAGAAACAAAAAATAAATAAAAATACATTTTTTGGTATTTTCACCCTTTTTACAGCCCCCTGACTTGGTTTTAAGCATTTTTTTTTCTATGAACAGACATTCGACGTCTACAGTTTTATTTTATTATATGTATAGATTATAATTACGAGTTACTTACACGCCAGGGTTGATGATCTCCTCGGTGACGACAGTGACGCTGTTCCAGCCGTCGTAGGCCCAGAGCCCGGAGTAGAGCGCCAGGGAAATGCCCCCCGCGCTCACTGTGCTGCCTTCGAAGCCTGTCTTCAGGTGTTCGGTGTTGCCTACAAAACAAATATTTTATAAGATTTATAATTATTGACATAAATAAGTACATGAATATATTCATTTGCTCCACTTGCTACGATCCTGGGACTCACCTTTCACTTAATCTACTATAATTAATGTTTTCATGCCCGTCTGATGAAGGTGCTTCATCACCAATAGAATATATGAAAAAAATCGGCTGTGTTCGTCTCAGCCTTTATACATCCCACTGCTGGGCACAGGCCTTCCTCATAAGGAGTTTGGTATGTAACACCAACACGCTGGCCCAATGCGGGTTGATGGGTAGAAACAGTGGCAATAGCGACCGGGAACAACGGCTTAACGTGCCTTCCGAAGCACGGAGGAGCTCGAGATCAAAATTATCTGTCCATGGCGAAGGTAGCTTTGTTTTCGATATCGAAAGCCAAAGCATACTAGCACTACGCCACCGATCTCAGGGTCGGTTCAATAAACATAAATATTGACTGGGCCTCCTGGTAGAGGTAACTAGTGAATGGATGACAAAATTTGACATAGATAAGAGTATGAACGTAAATAACTTTTTATTATGTAGTGATAGATATAAAAAAAAAAAAGCCTTTCATTTCTGTTGTGTGAATTCTACCTACCTTTATAAATCTCATATATCCCGCCGCCGATGACAATGAGGCACGCAAATACTTTGCATACCCCAAACACATTTTGAACCTTCACGAACAGTTTTACACTTGTTATGTTTATGTATGTCATAATAGCTGAAACAATAATTGAAATATTTTTAATTCGCAACAAATAACTGAACAAATGAAATGTTTAACATAAAAAAAATTCAATAGTAGATTTGTTTGAGACATGACTGAAATTCATTACAGTTTAAAAAAACTCTACTGGTTATATACCATTCTCAACTGTATAATATGTACTAACCAGAATAATTTGCCAAAAATCGGAATATTGACATCATTGTTTCAATAGGCAACATTTCTTATACATATTCATGTAAATAATTAAAATACCAAGATTATTTAAAGACTTCACTGAACTTTTAAGTATTACAACATATTATATTGATAAATAAAAAATATTGATTGCTTAACTCTATATAAGTCCACAATAATTATACAGGTCTGCAGGTCTCTTACAATAAAATAAAACACAAACAATAAACTTATAGTACTATATTTTTATCAAAATTTATTTATAGAATTTATTGGTCCCATATCTCTACATTAACATTAAAAGGCAAGCTTGACTTCTTTACTGTTATACGGATTTGTCGTCACTATATTCATGTCTTTGAGGAGTTCTACTAGTTGGTAGTTCTCTGATGTTATAGTTATGTGATCATTGGGATTGTCACCCATCCTTAACATCATTAGTTGCTGTAAGAAAAAAAATAGAATTTTTAAAATAGATAAATAGATATGTGTGTGGTGTTTATAATAATAACTTAAGGTTTTTCAGTTAGGTAATGTACAATTATGTATTTTAGGATAACAATGTATGCTATAGAAAACATTCCAATATACATTTAAACTAACATAAGACAAACCTTACAATTTTTTTTTACATAATAATAATAACCATCAAGAATAAATATCATAATATCTTAAGCTATCCATAAACAAATAAACAATAAATTTCAGTAAGCCCACCTATTAAATCAGTAACCCAATGGGTTTTGAGTCATAACTTTTATAGTAAGTCTATACAATATCTATAAAATAAATTGTAATCAGAGTGGACTTACTCCCATAATTTCTGTGATCATATCACCATAACCAGGGTATAATGTGTGAATCAAGCCTTGGAGCTCGTTCTTCATCATTTGAAATTTCTCTTTAGCTTTTAACAAGTGATGTGGTTTTACGTCTTGTTTCTTGACCTTTGGGCGAGACTTTGCTTCTTGAGATGTTTTGATTAGCGCTTTTAACCTACGAATAGAAGTTTTTTTCTAAAGAATATTAGAGTTTAGATATAAGAATATGTAAATTGTTTACTAACCTCTTCACCCTTTATACACATTGTGCCTGGTGCATGGCAGCAGGCTCACAACCTGTTACATGGAGACCTAACATATCTGGCAATATGTGGATGTTTAACACCTCTGCCTAGCCCTTCAGGGAAAGAGGCATGATGATATGTTGTTATTTTTTTAACTCCTTGCGGGTCAATATGAACACTGGTGTTCACAAAGAATATGTTATGTGTCTGGTTTTCTGAGCATTGACAGGTTTATAATTGTCTACTATAAAAATTTTACACTAGATGAGTGTTGAAATAAACAGTGGTTTAATTATAACATCTAAATATAGGTTTATCAATTTATTCAATTTATATAATTTTTTAAGTTTTATTGATAAAAAATTTATTCATAAGGTATTTATGAAGCTCACCTTCTAATTTCGCTATCAACATCGTGTATACAGGCTCTTGTGTAAGCTTTTAACTCTTCAACTTCCGAACTTTTGTGTTTGATTTCATTTAAAAACTGAGCACTTAGTAAATTCTCGTCAGTTACTATACGCGTATTCGCATTCTCAACTTCAGATCTCAAGCCTTCAATATAGCACAATTTCTTTTCAGAGATATTTTCGTGTGTGATAAACTTAGTATCTGCAGGGGCATTTTCAATCACGTGTATAGTATCAACGCAATGGGCCTTTATGGCTTTAATTTCCCTTTTCAAAGCGTCTTGCGTTTCTGTATTAAAATCATTAGACATTGTGAGGTTTTCGGAAAGATAACTAAAAAAATTTAGACACATATTTGAGTTCGTGGTTGCAGTATGAAACAACGTCTTAAAACTTTTAAATAGCTATTGATGCAAAGATAAAGCCAAATTTATTATTTCTTACCTTTGCCTCCAGTAACTAATGTTTTGAAATTATGAATTTAATCATATACAACAAAGGTACATAGAATAATAAATCGTGGGAAATAACGAGCACAACAAACACAATTTGAAAATTTTGAAATAAATAACATTCATGGCATTGACACTTGACAGTAATTGACACTTACTTCAAAAAAATGGCGGTTGTTAGTGTTGTAGCCGACATAAACACAATCGAAATAATTCAAGTCGATTCCATCGTTTCATTTTGGGTTTGTATTAAGTTTGATGTGGGTGTATATTGTTTTGATGATAAGTTTTAATTTTACCCCGTTTTTAACATGAGTATTATTTTTATATTAAAACCAAGGCCCTGAAATAAATATAATTTATTTTTATTTTGGACTTACACAAGGCAGATAAAGATGCTAGTTTTATAGCAGCGTCCTTGTAATCTTGTTGTATGTTCGGTGTGAATGGTTGTACAGCATACTCAGCAAATGTCATCACAATAACTGCTACTTCAGCTGGTCTCAAAATCATGACGTATATCCAAGCACAAGTAAAAGAGGGCAAGGGCCCCCAAAATTTGTGTGTGTTTCCAAAGGCCTCTTCGAAATATGCATATTCTGCTCCTGACTTTCCCACTACAGTGCCTAATTCAGCAAATGATAATGCTCCTGGAATAACATTAAAATTTTCAATAAAAATTGAAATTATAGAGCCAATGGAACGGGCGTCACCTTCCTCCGTCTTACCTACCTAATAAGGATATAACTCCTGATAGTGTCCAAATAATAAGGCACAGTGCTACAGAGCCGGAATGCTCCAACGCTGATGCTGGTGATATAAAAATTCCAGAGCCAATCATGACACCAAGGATCAAGTTAACTGCAGAGAATAGCCCCAACTCTCTTTTTAATTTTACAGTGCTCCCTTGAATGGATCCTATTTCTTTATCAACCTCTAATTTAGCTTTTTCTTGTGCCATTATTGGAGTAAAATCTGAAACAAAATATGTCATAATGTGAAGTAATTCAAAAATTATGTATTTTTGAATGATTTTTCATAGGTATTACAAATTAAATGCTGGCTTTTGTCTGCGACATGCCAAGTATTTAAACGGATAATATTGGTCGATTAAAGATAAACAGTAACTATTAAAAATGATATCCGTTTAAGATATTCTACAATGGTGCCTAAATTTTAAGTCCATCGCTTTTAGCAATACATGACTGAATCCTGCATTAAATTCCGTTCATTGTTTTTGGATGAAGCCCGTACAAACAAACAAACAGAAATTCTTAACACAGTTGTTTTCATTTTTTTTTTGTTGGTTTACAGAAGAAAAAGATCGTTTTACTGATATAATTTCATATAAAAACAAATCATTCATGAACAAGCGAAAAACATGTATGAATAGTTATTATTATGATTATTCATTAGTGGTTAAAAACAATGAATATTAAAAAGTATAAATGTAGTAAACAACTATTTAGTAAAGATTTGTAACGAAAATGCTCTCATATGACACACGATGTTGTGCGCTAATTGATAATTATGTAACTAAGTAAACATGTACAGTCAAGTGCATAAATATGTATCTAAGCAAACGTGTCAAAAGAATATATATATATGAAAGTATATTAAGAAAGTATCCAATCTAACTGTCGTATATATGGTTGCAGCAATTGATCAAAAACATGCATACATTAAAGGACAATTTGTTTTGTATCGAGCGAAGAAATCATTATAATGGTATTATTGATGTTTTCCATTAATGAATTATGCTATAAAATGTTAATATAGATAAAAATGCATAGTAATTATGATTTTGCAAAAAGGGTAATAAAAAATTATAGATACCAGAATAGTTTATAAAAAATAAATATCAAATGATCGACAAAAATTTGGTGTCGCTACAACAAGTGGCTGTTTAAGGGCTTGTACTCAAAACTGCGATGCGACGCGATGCGAAATCGCAACGCAGAAAATTGCTGCGATGTGATTTCGAGCGGCAAGGCGTTTCGAAATCGCAGGAATGCGCGATACGAATCAATTAGCGAGTTCTTGCGATGCGTCGAGGGAGATCGTAATTTTTTTACGATGCGACGTCGCTTTGCAGTTTTGGAAATGAAATGAAGCTCCGTAACACAAGCAGCATTTATTTGCTTAAAATGGGACTGGTTGATAGGTGTGAATGTCTGACGATATTTATTTATTTAAAGCTTTATCCTTTGTTTCATAGCAAGAAACAATTGTTAACATTTAATAGAAAAGAAATTCAAATTTTAAATTAATGTCAATAGTGTCAAAAAATACAAAGAATATTTAGTTTTATTTTTAATTGGCTCATCTATCTAATGATCTATACAAACCATTTTAGCGACTTATTATTGCTCACTTAGTTTACATATTTTTGAAACAAATCCGGAGGCATAATACGATGAGAAAAGTGTTACATATTTATGATACCTACATAAATACATGCTATTGCAATGGTTTAAAAAACATATTTATGCACTTGGCGATAGATATATATTATTGCTCACTTAGTTACTTACATATTTATGGAACAAAAGCGAAGACATAATAACGATGAGAAAAGTGTCACATATTTCGTGAATCCTTACATACATACATGATATGGTAATGGTTTTCAAGATACATATTTATGCACTTGACTGTATAAGGTTCAATCATTGTGCCATTTCCTACGGACAAATTCATAGTATCTCTTTGTAGTATATGAGACACAAGTATTATTGTAATCACATAGTAACTAACATAGGTTGAGAATCATTTAATGTAACTATAGGTTAGTCATGGAAATGGCACTGCTCGTGCAAAAGGTCACGGTTCGATCTCCGCCTGTAGTACTGCATTTGAATAAAGCTGAAGTAGGTTTCAGGAGCTTGGTGGCGTAGTAGTTAGTACGCTTTGACTTTCGATTTCGAAAAAAAAGCTACCGTCCCCACTGGCCTTGGATGGGTGACCAAAAGTTTGTAATCCTAAACTCTTCCGTGCACCCTAGGGCAGATGATTGGTAGTATTCTTTTAATGAGCCGCTACCACACGACTCATATCTCGTCATCATATTTATGGATAATATGGAATAGGCAGTATTAATTTAAATAAACTGACGCTAGTAATTCAAAGTTAATAATATTGTTATCATTGATAAAAACACTCTGTTACAACCCATAAATTATTAGTTTGACTACTTCGTGGGACGTAAAACAATGTTCTGTTATCTGGAAATGTTTCTACTTACAACAATGCATTGGAAACGAGAGTAGCTAATATAAATTCCTGCATACGAGTTGAGGGCCAGTGCTATGCGTATTCATGTGGGCGGTGAATGAACTTTACAACCCGTGTGAATGTCAAATGTTAAGGACGTCCGAGGTCGTAAGATCACCAAAATTCATTCTCGAATGACAAACTGGGCCAGTTACGACAATCAAGCAGGAGCGATCGTAATAGGCTTGACCATTGTGTACCGCAAATTGTGAAGCATTATCTAATATCGGGGTTTACGTTCCTCTTTAATGATAGCATCCGCATTAAATACGAGATGACATAACACTATTCCTACATCATGTTTAAATACATATAAACGTTTTTAATATACTTAATTCATATTTAAACATTTAAGACTGGGGAGCGAAAAAGTACTTGTATTTATGACACAAACTTTGCTCAAACTTGAATTCAGTCTGGAACTTCTACAGTCGGAGACGCATTGAAACCAAGATACAAAGCACTCGCCTCTTTATTGTTTATATTGACATTTTATATTTTATCTAATATTTATATGTAATTGGTGTTTAACGCTGATATAGAATTGAGGACAGGGTGTGGATTAAATTATAAAAAATGTCACAGACTTAAATTTTATCTAATTATATGCCATTAGCAACAAAATTACACGTTACTGTGTATGTTATCAATACAGATACATTCATGAGTAATAATTACTGATTGATGCTTTTATTGTCCTTATCAACCGCATGTAAAGCAGTTTCTATTTTGATTAATAAGTTTGTATGATTATTGATTAAAATTAAGCGTACTTAAATACGTGAGTGTGGGTCCATATTGGCTCACATAAAATTTTTAATCATATTTTTTGGCTTACTACCGATATGTGTTCATAATAATCACTCTTCATTATTTAATTGTTCATGCTTTTTTATTAATAAATTTTTATTACTAACAAATTTTATTCATTATCTTACTACCAAAACCTGTTAATTTTTTTTTCATAACAGACAATTATCAAAATTTTTGTATTAAGAATATTGTGCTTCACGTATCTTGCCAGCATTCAAACATGCAGCATACATGGCTTCAGTCACGGCTCTGGCGCTGTGAGGCTCTGGCGGCTCCACGCGAGCCGCCAGAGCCTCACAGCGTTTTCGCTCACCACCTCAGCTTCGGCTTTGAATTGCACTCTAGGTGTAGGGCAGACAAGACTATATGGGGTTGGTTTTGCAACGATTCGTTTCTGCCACGTCAGTTTTGTATCACAAAATATTGTAATTAAACCTAGTTACTTATATGAAGTGAATATTTATAACATCAAACGATGGTATGATAAATAAGATGCGACCTATCACGTTTCACTTACATTTATGATAAAAAAAATTAAGAAAATGAATATGTTTGTTTAAAACAAATGTATAAATATAGAAATTTTGATTTTCATTATTATGGATAAAAACACTTAAGATTAAGAAATTTCTGGAAAAAAATCTAGAATAAAATACATATAAATATAAATAATAAAGTTATTTATTCTAATGATTATGAGTTTCAATCATTCGTATAAACAAAGAAATATTAATAGTAAAAACAAAGTGCATGATTAGTGTTCATAAGAATTTCAAACATTATAGTTTTTAATAATTATGAAGAATGATCATTATGATTTTAAATGGTATGAGAAATATTTTCGAGTTTATGAGATGATATTTCCGATTTTATGAGTTGAAAATTTATATAACACAATGCGCACCCATGAGAGTGCGTTACTTATTACGCTAACAGCGACTTCATCAATGTAAAGGTACAGTAACAACCAAAACTCTTCTATTTGTTTTATTTTCAAATTGTTCAAAAGAAAAACGTTACATTTGTATTAATTTGCAATATCTATGTTATCTTACTAAGTTATTCTGGTTGCTTACTTACTGTTCAAAAGAATTCTAAAATAGGATGAACCTCTAATAAATGTGTAAATGTTATCAACTGTGTGAACACTTAAAGTATAAAGTAAGCAAGCTCTTAATTTTAAGATTAGGCCGCTATTTAGATAATAAAAAATCTACAAATGATTACAGTGGTAAACTTAGCCATTATGGAATTAGGTTGCGGTTCCACTTGGTGTAGGTAAGTAATGTTTCATTGCTAGATATATATTTGGCTTAAAGCAAGTAGAATATAAAACTGGAATATATGGATGTTGTAAAAAATTGTGTTGCATGCGGTAGTTCTTTCTTTTCCTTTGATACGTTGACCTCAGCGATGCATTCACATTACAGCTCGATGCAGCACATTACTCGTGATTAGCATGCAGACAAGATGCGAAAGACAGTGGGATTTTGGTTGCATATTTCACTCATGCAGTTTAAGTAGCTTAACTCTAGTGACGAGGTTGATCGATGGAAGTCTTTTCGCATAGGTTTGTTGTTCAATTTTAAAGCTTAGCTACATCTCACACAATGCGTGGAACCGCGACCCTAATCTTAACTTCTTTTATCAAGTGCGTTGAACACATTTGATAAAACATTGTAAAAGTAGGTAATTAATTAATGTAATAATGTCAGTGTCAAGTCTTGTGATAATGAGCCTTCCGTATCAACAGCAACATTCCGTCTATTGCTGATCGTAAGTCTGGAATTTGTTTCGCTACAAACCTATGTTTTTTTCTGCTTTTATAGAAGAAAAGCAAGAAAAAACAAAGGTCTGTAGCCACTAAATAAATATACGTACAAATTACTAATAAGTTTTTTTTATTTGAATGACCTGGTCTTATGCATCTTTGCTAAGATGTATGCCCATAGTGATTTACTGTTTTAACTTGCATATCCGTTTTATGTAAGGAATTGTTGTCAGTTTTACAACCAGTAACTTTATATCTTTCCAATTAATAACACTGTATTGTTCAATTTATTTCAAAATGTACCAAAAAATATTTGGAATATAAACTTAGCGCCCAAACTCACTTGTTAACATGTTCGTAACGTTTTACATACTACTCAGAATTCATTCAAGGCAAAATTAGCGTAACATCAACGACTCAATCACGATTGAATTTGAAGCATCATTATTTCACACAAGAATCTTTTTAGAAAAAAAATCTGCCTATAGACGCCTAGGCATAGGCTTTCCTCATGGAGAAACACATGAAAAGTAATGAGGAGAATTAATGATTCAAAACAATGGCAAAATAATTAAGTCGTGGATTTAAATATAATTTTCCATAAAGATGACAAATGTAAGTGATACTGTTTAGATGTTATGTAAATGAGCTATTATTCAGTAGCTGAGCTAAGAAAAGTGTCTAATTATTTCGCTTTGCCAATAATATTTTGTGATTAGAATGTTAATTACATCAATTTCGACTTATTGCTTTTCTAACATTTTTACCATAAAGTGATTACTGATGACTTTTTGTCGGGATACAAAAATTTTATTTGACGGGATATCAAGAAGGGTAACTCGCTATCTGCTGATGTTTTTTAAACATGACCCAGCACCTTCAAGGTTATAGAGAATCTATTGTTCTCTTTAAAATCACTATGCTCATTTTTATATCAATTGAGAGTCGTCAATACGTAAACAATATCATTATAAACTGTGTTCTTAATATGAATCACATTGAATATTCTCCACTTCCTGAAGATTACACAATTTTGGAAGGATTCTGGGGAATATCCAAATTTTACTCAAGAATTATGAATTGAATTGAATTCTACTACTTAAAAGGACACTAAAATGTATGTTGACTTTAGAAATCATAACTCTTAAACCGATACTATAGAACATTGGTACAAATACAGATGTAATTAAAATTCCTAATTTCTTAACACAGCAAAGTTGTTGGTATAACAGGCTCTTACGCCTCTTACTTAAGTCAATGTTAGGTAAAGTTTATAAGGGAGTAGGCCTTGCTATCACTGCTATCTAAGTTTCTGTCATGAATTTGATAATAAAATTTATAATTATTACAGAACCTCTTCCAATTGGATTGGTTTTATCTTGTAGATTGTTTTAAGTAAATTAGTAATCAGGAAACAAAAATTTAAATTGAATTATTAAAAACTATAATTTTAAATTATAAGTTAAGCCAAGTTCAAAGCATTGCCCACTTAATATTTAATTTTGTGAAAAACAAGACAACATGGTAGACAATGCGACGTTTGCCCTGCATCCAGCATAATGTAAACAATTAAATCATCATGAATCGCAAAAATGTGTAGAGTTATTTTTAAAATATATGCGCTTCTTTGTCCATTAAATTTCTTGGATGCATGTCTAAATATAGATATTATCGAAATCATCCACATATGTATTTTTACACAGTTTTATCCAAGATAAAATTATTTGAATGACTAGAGTAAACGACCTCGTACCAAGAATTATTTACTCACGATACATTAGTATTGGTAACTGATGACTTTACAAGAATGTGATACTTCTGTACACGCAGAAAATGTTTATAGTTGCGTGGTGAATTTAAAGCCTAACGACGTATATAATAGAAAGTGTAAATTAATTATAAAAACTTTGACATAAACATAATATCCGGATATAATACTCTAAGCCTAACATGCGTACAACTGCGTGATTGGTACTGCGTGATAGTAAGAATTAATAGCATAAACAGTTAGATTATAAAATAAACATCATCATCATCATTTCTAGCCCATTTTCTTCTACAGTTGGATATAGGATTCTATAAGTACACGTCATCGAAAAAAATATCATTTTTAACGTAAAAATATGCACAACAAATAGTATGCACGACTAAAGTTTCAACAATATAGGTATTTGATGTGGTGACTGAATTTTTGAATGAAGGTAATATCTGAGGGTGAAGTCCATGTTGGGATCACCTACAAAACTTTTTTGGAATTTAAAAAAAATCTAGAAATTTTAAATCTTCAAAAAAGAATTCAATTCTAAGTAATATATATTTCAAACTTATATACTTCAACATTCAACACTGGTTTTTGAGACTTCTAAGAAATAAACTAGGAGATATTTTGTCACCAGCCTATCAACGTCTCAGTGCTGGGCACACTTCTACATGGGGAAGGTGTATTGAAAACAAAAACACACGAACTATTACGCCATAGAGTTTTCCCAGATTACAGGAGGTATACATATAATACATCCATTCTAATATTATAAATGCAAAAGTAACTCTGTCGTCTGTCTGTCGGTCTCGCTTTCACGTTAAAACTTCTGAACCGAATTAATCGAAATTTCGTACACAGATAGTCTAGAGCCTGAAGAAGGACATAGGCTTATTTCTATTCCATGGGATAAATACTTTTTATCCCATATGGGAACGGGTACTGCGCGGGTGAAACCGCAGGAAGCCAGTAGTACTTTTAATGTGTCATATGCATTAGATTCGTGGCTTGATAAATGACGCGGAAATAAGAGGGCTTTTAGAAAATTAAAGTATATGTAGTCACGCTTTTCTCCAAGGGTTTGCTATTTCCGTTTTCAGTGGCATTAATTATGGAAGAAATTGTTTCCTTCTTTCTTCTAGTTTTGACCGTAACATCCAAGTACCTTGTTAACTAAAGATTGGTTCTTATTTCAAAGGGCCTATTTGTACCATTTTGAAAGGGTTAAACATGTTATGTTCATTGTCTCGTCTAGACACATATTAAGATTAGAACAACTACCTGTTTGACTCGTGGCCTGGTAGTAATTGAATTAAGACTCTGCACTGCCTGCATGAATAAAATAACATAGTGTGTGTTCAATCTATTAATTTTACACTTACAATTTAAATTACATACTTATGACTTCTAATAACCATAGTAAACCAAGCATTTCAAAAATCAGTATTAGTTTTGGAATTGTATTAATGAATGAAGTACTTCAAGGTTGTTTGTTGCTAAGTATAAGTTATCGATAAGAGTATTGATTTCAACAAGGGATTAAAATAAAAAATAATCTATACTTGATTAGTGTTATTTCTAAATTTGTTGTAATCAAGGGTCATTTTGCAAAGTAATTTGTTAAGTGAGAAGTAAGAGAAGTAATAATTATAATTTCCAAGAAAATATAAAGAAAATTTTAAGTGTTTTACTTACTATTGGTCCTTCCAACACACAACAAGGGTTTGTTTAATATTAAAACAGATCTACACTAGAAAACTTATTAACACAATAAAAACATCTGACACAGCATAAGTGCTTGAATTTGTGTTTGTTTTCTTTTATTGTGTCTGCCTCGTTTCGGTCACACAGTCGGAAACATTCACCGGCTATGTGCCGCACGTTCGACCGCGGACACTACTCACACAATACTGTCTGCCTGTCCTGGGCTCCTGGCTATATCAATTAATATTGAAACTTGTGGATTTTGTGATAAGATTAGAAATAGAGCATTTTTATTTCGATAAAGAGATGGTCAAAGCTCAGTCTCATATTAAACTGATGCTCCTTATACACGCATAAATGGAGTAGTTGATAACTACTAAAGTTATCGCCAGTACATTGAATTAAATGAACTCTCTTAATTTAAGTGGTTAATATTTCGATTTCTATCTAAAATCTGTCTTGGGACAAAATTTACACATATAGAACATATATTTACTTTTTATTAGTTCAAATTCAGTTTGTTTACTCGTCTTGTTTTTCAGTTTTTTAACCCTAGCCCACAATTTTAATATAACTTGTACTATTTTATTAATAAATAAATGTAAAGTTATTATGTTTGAACGTTGATAGAAAGTCTATACTTAGCGAAAACAATAAATAATAGTTTGTTATTGTGATTAAAGCTCAGTAAAGTTGCAATATTAACTATTAAGCAATAATTTATTATTGTCATGGGATTAATTTTTCTATTTTTATAATTAAAAAAATTGTGAAAAATAAGAAAAAAAAGCGTTGATCTAATACTGCTGTATATTCTAATTATATTCACAAGTTTTTTATTTTCTTTGGAGATTTATAAATCCACATATATATCATAACGCCTCTGTCCGTTATGGGGTAGGAAGAGTTGTTACCACTCTCATACAGATTACCGAAATCATAATATTTTATTATGAAAAAGAAATAAGAGTTTCAAAGTGTGTAAGATATATTAAGAGTTAATTGTAATTATGTAGCGTCAATATCTAAATGGTAGTGGTTATTTACCTCCAGTAATTACTTAAACAATATTTTTTTTATGTTATGGATCTGTCTACTTATTTACTGAGATTTCCTTAATATTTTTTGAGCACTAATATTTTTACCAAGACCATGAAATAGTTCTCAGAAGCAATACACGAGAGATATCCTTAATGTTGCAAGTTGCAGTTAACATCAGATAGGTCTTGACATGCTGGCATTTGTCCTAATAGATTACTTTGTTATCACAGTTTTAAAAATTTTCAAAGTAGCTATACTAGGTTGACCTGAGATTGAACACAGCTCTGACCGCACGCCGCCGCCCGCTGGTTCGCTACAGCATGTGGTCTATAAGTATAAAAAAACGTGGTAAAACTGGATTCATTTTTAAATATTATTTAATCATATAGGACGCTGCATCGCTTGCCTCACATTGTGCCCGGTGCATGGCTACAGGCTCACCACCTGTTACACGAAGACTTAACATATCTGGCGAAATGTAGGTGTTAACACCTCTGCCTACCCCTTCGTGGAAAAGGCTCCATGATATGTAAAGTCAAGAATGGTTATGTAGGTACAAATATTGAGGGCATAGTCAAAATTGAGATAATGTTAGTTTTCACCAAAGTAGGACTTTCAAACCTACTAGACCCTTTTTTTCAAAAACCCTGAATAAAGGATTTTTTTTACAGTTACGAAAGTCTAGCTACAAGATGGTATATTCTACCATTTCCTTATAGATAATTACTTTATTAACTTTACCGTAAACTGTTATAATCGAACTAAATAATTATTGTACAAAAATATATGCACATACAAGCAATGTTATTTATTGATTGTGAGATGGTACAAACGATAGATTATTTTTCAATCGATTTAAAGCCAACAACACAAGTTCTTTTTTGGATGTTGCCATATACAAATTAAACCTACTATAAACAGTTCTCTGAGTTCTTGTTTAATAACTTACAGTCTTGAACATTAATAATAATTATTCTTTTCGGCATTTATATAATTATAAACTAATCAGTATAGAATCTCAATGAAAATAATATAATAGAAAATAAAACTCGCAAAGCCTTTAAATAAAAAGGTGTTTGTATGAATTTTTTATTTTAAGCCTGGCAGCCCGGATGCGGTCTTTCAATTTTTGCGGAAAAGCTTGTTTCAAGCGTTCCCAAGGCGTTTAGTGTAAAACTTTACTAAAATTGTGATAATATCTCTTTAAGTTATCTTAGAATAGCGTAACGTAAGTTTGTGAAGTATTACCTGCACATTGGTTGGTTCAGCATATCGATTTGCGTTCCAGTGCTGCTATTTGAAACTTGCAGGTTATCTGTGTAGTAATTTGATTTTTGCACTATTTTTAGATTATTAATTGATTTGCAATGGAAAGTATGGATGTTGCACAAGAGGGTACGTCCACTGCGTCTACGCCAGTTGTTGAAAATGGTGAGTTTTCTGTATATGATGTATTCAATCAGTTCATGCATCTTTCCAAAACGTGTTTTGTGTAAATAGCCTATATTCGTATTAATTCGGTAATTAAACCCTCAAGGACCCGACAAAAACGTCACGGCAGAGGAGATGACGTCCAGGGACTATTATTTTGATTCTTACGCTCATTTTGGCATTCACGAGGAGATGCTAAAAGACGAAGTAAGAACGCTGACATACAGGAATGCTATGTACCATAACCGGCATCTTTTTAAAGGGAAGGTAAGTTGTCGACGATTCCACAGCTTAGCAATGTTTTTCTAGTATTTTATGAAAGGTTAGAGTTGAAAGCCACAGTTTTTGTCTTTAGTGATAAAGACAATGGTCTGCCTGGAAAGACTACCTGCCATGACAGCTTATTATTATCACATTTCTCTAAAATAACACATTTCTCTTTGTTTTTCTTATGATATTGATGGAAAAGGATGAAAATTTTGTGAGTTTTTGCCACTTCATCTTGAAATAAGGAACAAAATAATATTCATTTATATTACTAATTGCTTATAAATGAAATACAATCACTTAAAGAGATATCTATAGATGATTTATTATGTTTTAGACCGTCTTAGACATAGGCTGTGGAACGGGCATCTTGTCCATGTTTGCTGCGAAGGCTGGTGCTGCCAAGGTCATTGCAGTAGAGTGTTCAAACATTGTAGATTACGCAAGGAAAATTGTTGAGGCTAATAGGCTGGACGATGTTATTGAGATTGTAAAAGGAAAGGTAAGTTATTGCAGGTCTACCTTTTTTATTTCTTGTTAGGTTACAAAATTAAATTACAAATGTATCATCCAATATTGTTAATTTTTCAATGACTTTATTTTATTATCAGGTTAAGTTTATATGATACAAACTATAATTGTACCCTTCATACATATATATCTCATCATCTGATATGTTTCTAGACACAATAGGAAATCTATTGTGTCTCGTTCTTAACAGGATTAGTGTCAGTCCAGGGAATATTACCGCTAGGTTTGGCCTGTGACTTCACAGCTGTGTATTATAGAAATCATTCTGATATTTCTTCAAATCTATATTCTGACAAATGCAAAGAACAATTGATTTTTTATTATTTGCTGTTGGTCAGTGCTTATTTATTTAATATTAAATGTATTTCGAATTATTGCTGTAGAGGAGTGAATGCTTAACATTGGTGATACTTAAAAATGTTATAATACATTTGGTTTTTACTATAGCGAAAAATATATTTTTTCTTTATCTACAGGTAGAAGAGGTGGAGTTGCCTGTAGAACAGGTAGACATTATCATATCTGAGTGGATGGGGTACTGCTTGTTCTATGAGAGCATGCTGGACACGGTTCTGTATGCGCGTGACAAGTGGCTCAAGCCTGATGGCATGCTGTTCCCTGACAGGTGAGGAAATAGCACCGAATTAATTACTTAACTATAAGCCTTAATAAATAATTAATGAACACTCTTACGATGAACTGATTTTATATTGAATTATCTTACCTGCAAAAAATTTTTTTTTTTTGCAAGCAAAAAATTTTGGAAAACTTAATATAAAAAAATTGTGACACTTCAAGAATAATTTCATATGGACAAAGGGGTAGTAAACGGTTAAAATTTTGAATCAATTCTATTACTTAAGCCAATTTCTGGGGGTATCCTCAAAGTAGCAACTATATATTTTAGGTAGATAAGTTGATTTTATGTTGTGTTATAACGAAGAGCATACAAAACACAATCAAAGTATTTAACTTGTACAGTCATCATAAAAATGTTATATGTTGCAGATGTACATTATTCATTTGCGGTATTGAAGATCGTCAGTACAAGGATGAGAAGATCAACTGGTGGGACGATGTGTACGGTTTTGATATGTCATCTATTAGGAAGGTTGCCATCTCTGAGCCACTTGTTGACGTTGTTGATGCTAAGCAGGTTTGTACATAGTTTCATAATCTATTGTGGAGGCAAAAATGATGATTATTAATAAAAAAATTTTTTTTAATAAAATCGATTACCTATTTATGTCGTCATCTTCTTCAGGTGGTCACAAACTCAAGTCTTCTCCAGGAGGTGGATTTGTATACGGTCAAGAAAGAGGACCTCAACTTTGAATCTAAGTTCCATCTTTTGGTAAGGATTTTGTGATTACTTTTGCTTACAGTATTACATAACATCATGCCTCTTTCCCCGAAGGGGTAGACAGAGGTGCTAAACACCCACTTTTCGCCGGATATGTAACAGGTGGCAACCCTGGTGCCATAAAATACAGAACTCATCTTATCATACAGGTTTATATAGGTCTTCATAACTTTCTTACATATTCCACCACTACCGTACGCCATTTCAATTCTCCCTTCTTACTAGGGTTGCTGAGGATTCCTTTTCCGCTTCCTCATAACGCGGAAGTTTCGCAATATTTTGAGTTCCTCAACCATTACCGCATCCTAATAGATAAAAGTAAAAAATTCCTCTTCTTCTATCGCTTCCTCAAAATTTAAGAGGAACATCGCTCATGCGCGTATCTTTCCTAGTGCCTTATGGTGAAGTAGACAATGAAACTGTGCGTTGTATAAGTTGTACAATTAAACTTATTCAAGGAAAGGGTGTGGGACTTCTGGAAATGGCACTCAACTCTTAAAACACAAAAAAGAATCATCATCCTTTTCCTCATCCGCTTCCTCTTCCGCTTCCTCATCCGCATCCTTTTCCTATAAATATATCCTTATCCGCATCCTCTAAATTTGTGCGTGACATTTCCTCTTCTTCATTATCACTTCCTCAACAACCCTACTTCCTACTCAATTAATTCATTTTCTTCTCTCTTCCTCTCCCACTTTATTCTACTCTTATGACCTTTCTTCTGAAATGTTTCTCCAAGAATTCGAATTAGAAAGACGCATCCCTGAGTACGTGATTCGTTTAATCCCGACATTTGGTTCCACGTCCATTCTGTGTATTTGCTGTACCAAAATATTGGGTCCTTACCTATGAAATTGGTGTTTTTATTTTGTCTTAGCAATTTGTCCGTAACTATTAAGTTTCAGAACATTCTTATAAAATAATTGCCTCTTTTAATAATAGACCATATATTTGAGCTCGTATTACTTAATTTGATAATTTTTTGTAAGTTTAATTGTGTTAAAATTAGACACAAATACAATTATTTTTAACTGCCTCCCGAATACATCATTTGATTTGCATTAACATAAAAACGATGAATAATTTTTATCAAGCGTGTTCACACACATATTACTAAAGCTTGTCTAATGATACATGACAAATATTATCTCTGGATTTGTCTTTGTGAAGAAAACTGATAATATGTTAGTATGTAAAATGCAGACATCCCCAAAATCTCCATACAAAACACCAATTTCATAGGTAAGGACCTAATATTTCATTTTGTCACTATAATAATATTATCCTTGGGCGTAACATCTCGTGACCGTCTCCAGGTGCGCCGCAACGACTTCGTGCAAGCTCTAGTGACGTTCTTCAACGTGGAGTTCACGAAGTCCCACAAACGGCTCGGCTTCAGCACCGCGCCCGAGGCGCCCTACACGCACTGGAAGCAGACCGTCTTCTACTTCGACGAGTACATGACGGTAAGCCTACACTGGGTTATTTTTAATGAATCAACAACTTCGCATTAGGGAGCTTACATCATAAATAAATATCCTTTTTTTTTAAATAAATATCCTTAGACATTCACACCAATCAACTAGTCCCATTTTAAGCTGCTTGTGTTACGGATACTAGATGACGGACAAATATATTGATTGGATAAATACATACAATTATTGAGAATATACATAATATAATACATATATAATGAACATCCAAGACTGGAGAACAAATGTCTGAAAATTCATCACCCAAACACTTGCCTCCACTGGGGACGCCTTGAGACCGGCGTACAGACGACTCGGCCACGGAGGTCATCATCAAATAAGAGCATTTGTTAATTTGACAAATTTTACTTTCATACCAAAAATATATATCAATTTCTGAATGTTAGCTCTGTACACATTGCGCGAGCGTTGCCCATGCAATTGAAGTCCAGTTCCGATTCTATAGTGCAAATAATATTTCATTTTTGAATATGGAACGCTTTTTGTACGTGTAAGTATCGATTGTGATGCAGTACATGGATTTTGACTTTGAACAAATGTTGTATGAGAAACATTTTATTGATTTTGACTAACTTCTGCTACTTAATTTTTTTTCTTTCGATACAATAAAATATTCCCTATATGAAACTGAGTCGATCAGCATAATTTTTTTTAATTACTCATTTCTATAGACAACTCACGCTTGACCAAAAAAGTACTATTTATTTGTTTAAGCTTTCATGTCCATTACAAAAAAAAAATGTACACATGGCGGACTTAGCGGCTAATATCGCTCTCTAACAGTCAACCATCAGGCAAAGCAGAGACTATGCCAAATTTTTTCTCACGAAAAAGAATTAATGGTTCCTAAGGCCGTTTCCCTGTATCCTCTATAGTTTTGGATTTCCCCATACTGTCCCAGTTAAAAAAACTGTATTATAAGCTTATAAAATCGTTAATTAATGTATTGAGCTGTGGTAAAACTCGTAGAACAAACGTTGTTATTTAAGATGTTAACTAAGTAATCTTGGGAGGTTATTGATTTATTATAAATAACCGTGTATACATCCTACAGCTGAGCACTAGCCTTCCAATATGTTCCCCATGGAGGAGGGCCTGTGCTCTGCAGTGGGAACCTATGAGAAGTACTGAAACACCGTACTTTGGCGCTTTGTGAATTGGTAGAAACGGTTTCAATAGCGAGACTAACTTCTTAATGTATTAACTGTCTTATATGTATTAACTTTTACGACCTCCGTAGTCGAGTGGTCTGTATGCCGGTCTCAAGGCGTCGCCATCTCGAGAGGTTCTGGGTTCGATCCCCAGTGGGAGCGAATGATTGGGTGATGAATTCAGGATATTTGTATGTATTTATCTATTAAATATATTTATCCGTCATTTAGTATCCATAACGCAAGCAGCATTAGCTGCTTAAAAAGGGTAGTTGATAGGTGTGAATGTCGGAAGATATTTATTTATTAATTTGCCTCTAGCACAAAGGAACTCGAAATCACAAAGATTTGGTCATCTATCCAAGGACTGACCATGGCGAAAGTAGCTCAGTCTCCTATTTATTAAAGTTCATAAAAATATTTAAAATCAGTCTACAGTCTAAGTGCAAATCGTAGTGATTCTAGACTGTAATAGGCAAACTATTTACTCAGATGGACCGCAATGTCACTTTCGTTAGTCAATAAATCAGACATACAATAATAATGAAGCATAATAAATTAAATAAAAATAAATTAATGCCTACTTGCATTTATTGTTACAGGTGAAAAAAGGCGAAGAAATCACAGGTACCTTCTCCATGAAACAGAACGCGCGCAACAACCGCGACCTCGACTTCGAGGTTGAGATCGACTTCAAAGGTGAACTCTGTGAGGTTAAAGAGAAGAACCATTATCGAATGCGTTGAGCGGCTCGTGTCATATGATAGGTCCCCTTGATACAGTTTAGTTAAGGAATTGGCAGGCTACATTATCTTGAAGTTTGGAAAAACATTTTAAATTTGTATGTTTGTACACACATATATACTCACGACTATTAATGCTCTAAGCGTTAGTCAGAGACTAGGCGAAATCACCACAAAAGCAGTCCACTGCCATAGTCCGCGCTTCACAAAGCAGTGACTGCACTCAGCGTGACAGGTGGTGAGCCCGTCGCCGCTATAAGCTATTGGATGTTGTGCAGTCCATTAATCGCCTTTTACGACACCCAAGGGAAGAGATGGGTTGGTAGTATTCTTTTGATGAGCCGTTACCACACTACTCAATATTTGTACTGTTAAAAATTCATTTTTAATCCCTTGTGTCTTTGGCGGCATTCTGGCATGCCAATACAATAGATTTTGCTGTTTTGTCTCGGTCCTGTGAATTGTATGGCTATGTCGTACTTCGAAAAACAGGTGTAACAACACACTTAACGAAGCCGGAACCCACGTATTGTACCCATCAGTGGGATCATTTTTCTCTTATAGACCATACCTAGGAAATTGATAACTCCCGAGATATTAAAGGTTAAAGTTGAGATTGTTTTTTTAAATTTCTATGAAAACACACTTAATACATCTTTTGTAAATTTTCATCTAAAGAAGCATAGTCGAATTTTTTTAAAATTATAGTAGTTTTGTGAAGTGTCAGTGTTAAACTCAAGATGCCTTGGCAAGAATTTAGTGCGCGGGAGTATTTTAACATGGTCTACTGCTATGGCATGGTCCATGGAAATACCTCCGCAGCTTTGCGGCTGCACGGGACCGAATATCCGAGCGCCCATCAACCTGGTGATCCAAGAGTGATTATTCGGGTGATACAGCGTTTGTTGGATAACCATTGTTCATGTGAACGAGGGGGGAGGCCGGCCAATAAGACAACGTGACTGAGCAAGCTATCCTAGATGTGATGCGACAAAACCCACGTTTAGGAGTTTTTGTCCGACCGTGTGAGACTTCGGTAACGGCGGCTCGCGCGCAATACATTGCACTGTACATTTTACTGTATTTTTAAATGTGAGTTGATTTGATAGTCTAAATGCGTAGGCGCCGGCTTCGTTAAGGGTCTTGTTACACCTTGTATATTTCTTTGACAATACAGATAGAGTTGAAATGTTTGTGTGATTCAAAAAGTTTTTGGTAGTTTCAGTTTACAGTTTGTGTAACGAATTTTCCAAACCTCAAGGTAATATACTCTGCTTATATCAGTACCAGGTATTCATTACACTTCAGTTTATTATAAAATGTTGACGAAAATAGACATGGTTTTAATAATCTTTTGTTAAAATAAACAATATATTTAGGAAGCAAGGGAGATTCATAGTATACAGCCATGAAATATCTTAATTTTTTTTAAACATTTAGTCTGTCTTTTTTAAAATTACATTTATACTCTTGATTTTTTTACCGGTGGACCTCCTTCCTTAGTCAACAGGTCTTTCAATTAATAAACATATTGGACAATTTGAACGTTGTATTCTCACAAACACTTAGGTTTAATAGCGTCAAAAATACTTCGTTATTCAACTCAGCAAACAACTTGTAATTCCTGCAAATTTAAATTTTATTTAAAAAACAAAGAAGAAAGAAGTGCATGTCTTTGAAAATCATAATAAGCAGAATACATCTTAGAGACAGTAGAACTCATTACATTTGATTTTAATGAAAAACCCAATAAGTGTCAGTGTCCAATAAAAACTGCTGATACTTTTGGTAGGTATTGCAACAGCAATTGCCAGCGTTCGCGAAAAATAGGGGTTTCTATTCGTTTGTAGACTTTGATATATTAACAAATGTCAGTTTGGTACACCGATTTAGAAATCAGAGTATATTTGGAATTTTTAACCCAATATTTTTAATAAAAATGTAAGTGTACTAAAGCGAAGATGAAATTTACTTTACTTCAATACTGTTCGCTATAACCATAGATAAATTAAGTAGTATAGATTGCTATTCCCTACATGCGTTTTTAGTCCGTCTAAAACCTATTATTGTTGCTTGTATTGTATTATCTCTTCTTTCGACTTATTGGCGCTAATATACTAGCGGAATTACTTAATTTATCTATGATTCCGCTAGTATAGTAGCGCCACCTAACGTAATAAGTCGAACGAAGGGGTACAAGCAACAATAATAAGTTTTAGACGAACTAAAAAGCATGTATGGGAATAGCGATCTATACTACTTAATTTATCTATGATTTTACTAATCAAGTCATGGTCCATCGACTTTAAAATGTTTCTCTAATAAATTTCATACATGTTTAAGTTTTTTTCTTAAAATTAATGACACAATCAACTATTGTGATGTTTCTGATTTTGATACTCTCAGAGGTAACTGGTATTCGTTGTATAAGTTTAATAATTAAGATGTATTGTTAACTGTATCAAGCCGGAGGTCACTGTGTTACTATTGATAATTAACTTTAACTTTCTCAGCCCACTTTTCGTTTTTTTCCTGAACTGTAGGAAATCTAGGTGTAAAGGTGAAGCTGTATAAATTGCTTGGATGTTCCTAAAGGAATGCCATTAAGTAGACAGCTTTACGTGTTGTGTGTAGGTGATATAAAGATGTACATACACTGGAGTGTTGGCTTATGATAATCAAAGAAAAAGGAACTTGCTCATTGTCATTTCACATAACAAAATATTATCATCTCCGTATACATCCCAATCTCCGATCAGATATAACCAAAAATATGCATACACATTTGACTGGTGTCAAGGCTTTATTCCCTTCAAATTAAGGTCATTCGGTCAAAATTGTATGTCATGTACACGTCACCGTGGGCGAGTCTTTTGCCAGTGTGAGCGATATTCACTAGTGGTGGATCGTTGACGATTGTTGAGTTAACGATGTGTAACTGGTATTTTTAAATTTTTAACCGGTTCAAAAAGGAGTTAATAGATAAACCAGATAAAAGATCATGTTGGTAATAGATTTAAATGGTTTTACTGTAATAAAAAAGCAGTTGATTATGCAGCTTGTTGAATTAACACCCAGTCGTATTCCCAATCGAGTGTACTTAATCTTGAAAAGACCATTAGAGATGGTGCTTCATTTCAAGTGAAGATCTTAGCTTGTTTGTTTCTGCAATACGGGCCTAGTGTCTATGGGTATATCGAGAAGTGTAATAAAACCCATCACAAAATCATTCTTATATAAAACAGAGCAAGCTTATTAGTGTTGGTAAAAAACGAAAAGTGGATATTTGCATACGTCTTTTATGTATGATTAAGATTCTCATGTCTGTATCGAACCGCCTAAGATATTCTCTGCGTCTTTACTTCCAATATTAACGTTAACTGCTGCGTTTACGTTGATAAATTATTGTATATTTTCTGAATATTTATAATTAAATAAATGTATCCGTCATCTAGTATCCGTAACAAGCAGCATTACTTGTTTAAAATTTAGCTAGTTGATAGGTGTGAATGGCTGTGGATACATTTGTTTATTTTATTTTGCGAGTCACGTGAAACGAATGTTAATGGTATATTTTTCCTTGATCACTAGTTTTGTGTAATAAGTGTATGATGCTGTGTCAAGTGGTGTGAAAAGTGATGAGTTTTTTATCGTGATAATCCACCTCATTAAAGTAGCACCACAGTGTCTACCATCGACCATTTGGCGCCAAACTCCCAAGATGCATTGCTTTTTATTACACTTGCATTTAAATGCAAATACTGAAGAGATATATTATTAAGAAAGACGAGGCTGTATAGGCTTAGTTCCCCTAGCCTTCCTTGAAAGGGAAAATTTAAAAAAAAATCTTTGTGTCTCCATGAGGAAGGCCTGTGCCCAGCAGTGGGACGTCTATAGGTGGAGGGCCAACGACGATATTGAATAGTAAACTTAAACGCATCAGTTAATGTTATACCGGAGTTACCGCGACGCATTATCAAACTGTTCTTAAATACGAACTATGTGCTAAATGTAAGTGTACTTGAGACGTAACGAAACGTATTTTTATAGTTCTCATAGCTACACGAATGTGTGTCTTATTTCGAAAGTAATTCTGAAGGTTTTATATCGAAGCGTGTAAAGGACACTATTTTTATTCTGTATTTACTATACAGAGGGTAAAATTATGAAGAAATAATCCAGTAATGTGTTCAAATCTTATGAGATCATTGTAGTTTTTGTACCTGTAAATCCCAACTCTATTGTAAGCGAATAAGACACACAATCGTCCAGCATTACAGTATTTCCCAGTAAAAAGCTGCTTTGTGTCAAAATGTGTCTGGGGAAATTAGATTTTATTGATAATGTAATAGCTATCAAATTGAATAGACCCAATGCCAATGACTACTAGTTATAGCATTACTCAGTTTCACTTTTTCTACTATGTAGTGAGATGTGTGTATGTTAAATGTAGGGTTAAGTATTCGAGGTGCATAAATGAGTGGAGCTGATGTTGTGTTTTATTTACTTTATTGTTACAAAAATTAAGTTTATTTTTAAAATTATCTAATTTTGGACGACACAATCAGTCTTAGAATAAAATGGAATGTTTTGGGCATTTATAATAATCTTCTAATGTTCATGCTGTCGAAACATTCTAAATGTAATTCAAAGTAAAACATGTCGCCAAATTCAAATTGCTTGAAATCTCTTCTTTTTAGTTGTTCGAACAAGATTACTATAAAATCTAAATATGAAGCTTACTCCTTCGTCTGGTTTAAAATTACAATGCCAACTTGGAACTGCATTGCATAGTTTAATATTCAGTATATGGAATGTACAAATCTGACAAAATTTTTTACTCTAATTCTTAGATAAAAAGTTCAAAATATTAGGAAATTTGATAGCTTGTGGTAGTACAACGAAGTACATTATTATTAACAAAATCAGTAAAAAAAAAGATACTAAAATTATTATTGCTATGGATCCTATGTTTTTCGATCTGGCAATATAATGTGTCATACATATTACATATTGTTTGAAATTCCTATTTTTAACTTAGAATATACTTAAATCTAGATGTACCTAAAATGGCATCTTTTCGTAGAGGCTTTATTAGACACTATGTCAAAGAATCTGAGAACTATGACGATTTATAATGACTTCACTTATTACTAGGTGTGTCGATTTGCGTGAATATGTAAAAAAATTACGACAGACTACAATAGTGTGAGTCACTGTCGGTCATTGTTTTTTTATTGCCACAAAATTTTGTCCCATGTAAACGGTTTTAATTATCACCTCCACAAAAAGTTCAAGGTTTTGACGACGCTGTTTTAGTTACATGTTAGATTTGTAAATAACATTTGCTTACTTCGTGTTTTTTATGAGATAGGGGGCAAACTAGCAGACGGGTCAATTTCAAAATCTACAGAAACATTTACAGGAGCTGACTATTTATCTGATCTACCAAAATTTCGATTTTTTTCTACATTTTGCTGGGGTAATACACAAGGTAAGCATCTAGGTAATCTGTGATCCAAAGCAGTCACAAGTGCGTTGCCAGCCTTTTGTGGGAATAAGCTCTTTTCTAGGTTTTCATATCGTACTGGTCCGGAAACTGCAGGCGACAATTCATTCCCCAGCTTATTTGAAAGTGTAAACTAGAATGTTGATGTGTGCAATTCAATGCAGCGGTTTTTCGCGTGATAAATATACAGACAGAGATCTTAACATTTTCCGCCGGCTCCATACGTTGGCCCCAAAATAGGCCCCAACGCCACTCGTCCAACGTGTGGATCTAGAAAATCACATTGGCTAGCTCGTGCCAAAGTTGGGGCAAATGTGATTTACTAGATCCACATGTTGGACGAATGGCGTTGGGGCTAATGTTGGGGCCAACATGTGGAGCCGGCGTTACACTATATAAAAACATTCGCCAACACACATACACACGAGTAAGTATTGTAGTGTCTAAATACCTAATGTGAATAAATGAAATGATCATAGAAAAAACAATATCAAGTTGGCGTCCGTAGCCAAGATGCCTTTCGAACATCGCTTAAGTTATCGCAATTTGAATAATGTAAAGGATTTAGAACATTTCGCAAGCTTCAAAACTTTTACATAAATTTTTGGTTGAAATGATCAAAATGCATCTCGTCTACGATCCTTGTTTACAAAATATTGTAGCTTTTATTACGTTTTAAAATAAGGTTCAATTTAGGCAGCGATGGCGGTGGGTAAGGCAGCAACAGGGTTGCTCTTGTACAGGTCCACGCAGCAGCAGTCGGAGATGAGGCGGAACTCCTGGCACGAGTTGGCGTACAGGAAGCCGCAGTTCGACTTGCGGCAGGTGAACGGCAGGACTGGGACAAAAGAAAGACATTAAAGACTTACATAAATATATCGAGGAGCTCCGTGGCGTAGTGGTTAGTACGCTTTGGCATTCGATATCGAAAACAAAGCTACCTTCGTCATGGTCAGGCCTTGGATGGGTGACCAAACTTTGCGATTTCGAACTCCGCCGTGCTTCGGAAGACACGTTAATGCGTTCTCTGTCGCGATTGCAACCGTTTCTACCCACCAACCCGCATTGGGCCAGCGTGGTGGTGTTACTGCCCATACTCATGTGTTTCACCATAAGGAAGGCCTGCAGGTACCCATCAGGGGGATGGCTGAGGACTATAATAATACTAATAAGTTTATTATAAAGCATAGTTCACAAATAATGACATATCTATGAATCTATTACTAAAAGCTAAATATACTGATACCTGAACTAGGATAACCCTGTATTTCAGGTGAATTAGACCTTAAAAAATCATAATAAATTATACAAGATAATTATCATATTATCCTTCCTAATTAAAACAATAAAAATGAGGAAAAAAATGCAAATCATGTCAAGATAATAATTTTTTTTAAATTCATAATCAATAAATCTCTGTACCAAGACGGCAATACGTGGGACAAATAACGTGCGTCAGCAATCAGCATAAAAATACTGAAAGTGGGTTAAAACAACAATGTTGCGAAAAAAATTACTTTTACTTACATAACATAATTATTCGAAATGAATTATTCTAACTATAAACAGCTTCACGCCATCCCCGAAGAAGTAGGCAGTGGTTAACACCCACTTACAAAGACATGACAAAGGATACAAGAAAAGACTATTTAATTCTTATGAAAAAGACAAGTGACAATATTCTTTTCAGAATTTTTGTCTGAAATAGCAAAGTCAACTGATTTGTGGTGCTACGTGACTGCTTTCCTTTTATTTTACGCTATTGGTCGGCCTAGAGTGATAAGTGAAAATGATATTACAATAATAATTAATTAAATTCATAATTATGATTATATCCAAATATATCTTTCTGGGTTATTCAATATATTTATCCGTCATCTAGTGTCCGTAACACAAGCAGCATTAGTTGCTTAAAATGGGGCTAGTTGATAAGTGTGAATGTTTGAAGATATTTATTTATTTATTTATTACATTGAAAATTATTGTTGCATCGTTTTCTCATATCGTGTTTCATTGGTCATGTTAAGGATAACGTAACACTGTCAAGAAAAATAGAAAACAGCTAGTCACAGGTGCTACAGTGTAAAATATTAATAAGGACTTAATTCTAACAAAATTCATCACGGAACCGCTTCAAGTTGGACCTGAAAACGTGTACGGCAACACCTTGAAACCACGACCACGGAGTAGGTAGTATTAATATGGAGGTACCAATACTTACATGAAGGGTTATCACAGCAGCAAGCATCATGCGACTGCTTGTAAGAGCAGTAGCTGTAGACGGAGGAGTCGCACAGCGGACATCCAGGGTGCGCGCCGGGCGGCCCCGCCGGCCCAGGGTTCTGGTACTGTCCCTGGTAGCCCCCCTGGTAGTTCCCTCCAGGGTAATACGGGCCGCTAGGGTATTGCTGTCCGTAGCTTCCCGCTAATAAAAAGTCCAGGAAGTCTCTTATTCCAAAACCTGTTGAGTTAGTCATATGAAATGGTGGTTAGTTATGATGATGAGACCCAATTAGCAATGAATTTGGTTATTCCATATATTGCAAATAGATGTAGTTGGATTAATTGTATGCCATAGTAGTAGGTATATGTTTGCAAATGAAATGAAATTAGTAGGAAGTCTGTACAAAGACTTGCCACTTTTGCCAGCGACTCTCGTAAATGTTAGTTCTTTTTTTCAAATTAAAAAAATTGCGGCGATTTTAGCGACGACTCATCATTACTTGGTGATGCACGGACTATGGCAATGGACTGCTTTTTGTGGTGCTTTGGTCTAGTCTAGGGGATAATATTATAGTCGTGATTATATGTATGTAGGTGGTATGTATGAAAAAAAAATTAACATGATCCTATATTTTACGATACCTGGCATTACGTTCTTAGTTAAGTAGTTCTTACGTTAAGTACCCGCTTTAAAATAATTATTAAAAAAGACTTTGTTAAAAAAAATGTTTGCTTTTTTGCCATTTTTATTTGCATTTCCAAAAAGTACCTAAGAATCACATTTTGATTAGGCTTCATTTTTATTTAACTAGGAATTTTCCGTGTTGTTTAGTCTGTGGAAAACACACTGAGGGGGAGTGGGAGAATGCGTTCGAAATTTGAATTTGTGGTGAACTCATGCGCATGAGATAGTACTTGTCAAAAGCTAGGTATATTTTTCGACTTCCTTGGAGTTACAGTGTTACATTTGAATTTTTTTATTAGTGACTAATTTCCGCTTACCCCGCTTTTCGTAACTTTTGTGTGAGTTGTATTTATGTCTTGTGTAGTGACTGAACCGCAAGGTGTTTTGTTTGGTGGTTTTTATCCATACATCAGAGGCGTCATGCGGTCGTCTGCTTGGAGCGCCCGTTCTGGAATCTTTCAGAGGACTTGGGACCACGGTACACCCGCCAGGATTGCTGCTAAATAGGTAAGTGTTTTCCACTGCTTACAACTTCAGAGATTGCCGTTGATTGTAGTTTAACTCACTATCATTTTCAGCGTGTTTTTATGAAGGGCATTCAAACTGGCTGTTTAAACTAAATAGTTTCATATATACTTAATATCACTGTTGTTATATCGTTAATCTTATATAATTAAATGAATTAATTACGCATTGTTTTAAAAATATTGTATGCTTACGACAATGATTGTAATTTTATCTGTGTGAAATCTACACATAAGAGTTCCGTACTTTGTTTGGTAATCTTAATTTGTAAGTACGTACTGTATTCAATTACCTATATTTTTACGGCATACATTATTTTAATAATTAGCCACTTCTACGTATTTACGAAAACACAAATTTGTATTTAAACTCAAAAGCTACGGTGACACTTAAATTATAAATTTTCTAAGAAAACTAAAATAGTGGAATAGTTAATTAAATTGTAACAGACTTTTTATACACCGTAGGTACTTACGAGTTTTCAAGAAGCAATTGAGAACTTTTTGTACTAATTATGCACATTGAATGTGTTAGCTTGGGTCTAGAGACGGGAATATTAGAAAAAGATAATCTTTCGTAATAAAACTATTTAGATCTAAGTCAACAAAGTAGTTGGTTACAGGTTTCTGGTAGATTCTTTGTGCAAAATAGGATTGGTCCGGGACACAAAAAGAATGTACCAACTGCTTTTCTTGCCTAGCATGTCGTAAAAGGCGACTAAGGGCGTATTGGGTACTGGGTCTGTGATTGTGTAGGCGATGAGCTAGCCACTTGTTACTACTCTTTCACGATTTTTTATCTGACCAAACCCAATTTTTGTATGGCTAAATGTGGTCTTAAGGAACACAGTTCTCCTTGGACTCTGCCTTCCCCCTTCGAGGATTGCAGGCGTGATTGTATGTATGTATGTAGGATTCCTGTCCAGACGACGATTCTGCACTCCTAGTGTAAGTTATCATTGTAAAATACTTTTTTTTAGTTGCGTTAAGAAGCTCAAATTCTATGGGAAACGTAATTTCTGATACTTTCACGTAGGGGTGCTTTACACGTTACGTTGCCTATAGAAATTTAGCTTCTTGACGCATCTACAAGAAGTTAAGTGTTTTATTAATAACCGACATCAAAAAAGGAGGAGGTTAACAATTCGACGAAAACTTTTGTTTTTATTACCACGTTTTTATTAACTCTCTTGTTTGTGTATTTGTCTTAGAATTTTTTAATTTAATATTATTTTACAATTGTAATTGATAACAATACCTGTGTCAATTTGGTTAGTTAATATTGGACTGAATATACTTGATAAAACATTATTTTTTATGCTGTTTTGTCACACTGTAGATGGATGAGCTATAAAACACCTACGCTATGTCAAGGGTGCCGTGTGTGTGATTTTCACATATAGCGGAAAATCTGAAATAAATATTATTATGGCAGTGGAGATAAATGGAAGTGTAGATCAGATTCCTTGTATTAAAAATAATAACATTAAAATAATATCCCGTTCTACTCTTATGAACGTAGTTACTCGACGCAAATAGATGAGGTTGGTAGTACGTAGTTTAAACATCAGCGAAAATAAACTATAGGAAAAGTGATAGATTTATTTTCAATTTGAAGACGTTTAAAGATTTTTAAGCTATTGCATAGCTTCTATCGCGGGCCTTGAGCGCGGGGACCGAATCCAGAAATTCCGTAACGAAAAAACCTCACGCTCCCCACTCCGATGCGCAAGGAGGTGTGGCTTGAAGGCCGTGCATGTTAAAACCCAAGGTGGTTACCAAAATGAAACACCGTGTCCAAGGCGAATACAAATTTTAATTAACATCGGTTTGACCATATAAGTCTATGAGAGTAAACAATAGTGCGTTTTAAAGGATAGGTGGCGCCATCTAGTGATACAACAAAGAACTAATTTTTAACAAAGACAACAAAGACGCCACTTTGGTTTTATTTATAAGCTAACTATTACACATTGTTTATTATGAGTTTTGTTATTTTATTAATTAGTTTATTAACATTTATTTTAGATAATTATTTTATGATTTAATTTACTTATAAGTGATCCGAACGAAATAATGTATATGCAAACTACAACAGTTTATATAATTTGTTTTCTTATCGGCCACCACGCTCAAAAAGTGTAACTTGAATTAATATCAAAGAAAAAGAAATACTGCACGAATAAAATAAATAAATAAAATTATAATTGCATAAGTTGATACAAAATGCTATGCAATAGCTTTACCGCGGCAGTCCCCGAGTGCCACACGTCTTTTTTTTTAAATGTTTTAATCACATGCAATGAGGTTTTAAGCCATGCCTAGGTATGTGAATTAAACCTGACCATTAGAGACAATTTATGAATAATGTTTGAGATATTTTTTAATGATCACATGCGTTTGTGATTCTTGCTATGTGTCGAAAAACGAGTGAATCTATAACCTAAGCTTAGACGAAGATTTTTGATTTGCGATTTTTATTAAAAACATTTACGAGCATCTGCTCGAATATTATTCTAAAATGTTCAACTAGTAAATAGCAGGTAAACTAAGGATGTTATTGGTCACTAATAGAATCTTCGTCTAAACGTACTGGATGTTTGTTGAAAATATAAATTGTTTCATACCGTTTCCATTGCCTAGGCGATTCCTGCTTAAGTCGTAATTGGTAGGAGTTAGATCAATACCTATTAATATAAATAATTATATTTTATTCATTAAGGTCTCCCACTGCTAGGCACAGGCGTTCTTATATACAGAAACATGAGGCAATGGGTACCTCTACCACACTGACCCAGTTAGTCGTCCTCAGCCTATATACGTCCCACTGCTGGGCGCAGGCCTTCCTCATAGAGGAACACATGAGGAGAATGGGCTGCCTCACCACCACGCTGGCCCAATGCGGGTAAGTGGGTAGAAAAGGTCCCAATAGCGACCGGGACCAACGGCTTAACGTGCCTTCCGAAGCACGGAGGAGCTCGAGATCAAAATGTTTTGGTCACCCATACAGGTTTGTTTTCGATATCGAAAGCCTACGAACCACTACGAGGCAACCAATGGCCATGTCTTCTAAAGCACAGAGGAACTTAAGATGACAATGTTATGGTCATCCTTAAATGTCTAACTGGCTGTAGTTGCCAGTTTTTTTTAATATCAAAACTAACTAGTGTCTATGAATCACCTGACCATCGCCGACGAGCTTCTCGTTTAGGCTTTTCTGAAATCTGTAATTTTTGTAACAGATCTAAAATTGCACAAACTAGTTGCAGTATTGATTTCTGAAATACTAATGTACAACATGACATATTTACGGTTTTTTAAAAAAAAGTATGGTTAAAATTTTATTATTTTTCCTTAAAAAACAAATTGTCTACACTTTATTAATTGTGTAGGGTGACAACAGCACCATTTTTTATTCTTTATATAAAAAAGTCTTGTAGTAAATAAAATTCTTATAGTAAGATATGTTTGAAATAAAATAGCCAATTTTTATGAAAATCAACACAAATGAAATTATATTTATCTGAAGAACTTTTCTAGGCTTTTCTAAGAACTTTTCTAATTATACTTATTTTGTAATAAATTACTTATTATTAAGTAATATTAAAATTACAAAAACGAATTCATCTTTAAATTATATTATATCGTTGACAACGTTGACGGATTTTATTAATTTTTTATGAAATAATTTGGACTATATTGATTAAGTAACACTCACCATAGCTAGTTGCGATTGTTGTCGCGAAAATAAACAGAACAGCCTTCATTGTAATTTTAAATTGTAGCACCACACGAGCACTGTCCGTCGGTCTGTATGAGCGACCAGCCCAGTGGACGATTTGAGTATACCAATAAAAATATACTACAAGGCTTAGTTTATAGGCAGACTTACCGGTATCTTCGCAAAGAGAAGGCATTTGCTCTTTGTTAAAAAAGTTTTGTTTTTTGTACTCTGCGCCACAAGCGTCATGTTTAAAATTCTTGAAATAATTGTATTTTGTAAAAGAAAACAATTCTCTGAGGCCTGTTGTGCTTTTAGCTAATCTAGATGTGTTTTTACTTGTATGACTCAATTTTTTCAAGGCATAATTCTCTTCATAGAATACGGTGTTCTGTCTCATTACTGTTATTGTCATTGTCGTTCCTCCTTATATGTCGTATCCTTGAATATTTCCTTAGTAGACATCGTAGTTAGTACAGAAGTGTTATTGTTAAAAACATTTTAGGCGTTTTTATATAATGAGATGATTCATTTACTTTATTTGAAGAATTTTAAGATGGATGTGTGAAGTGACAATAATAGTAAGGATTGAGAATGAAGATCGAAAATTTTAATGATAACGCCTTTTATATGTGACTACCTCATCACATTCTAGCATTCTTCCTGTAAATCTGAGAAATGATAAATTTATGTTATAGTATTGTAATATTTCATTACATTATATTCAGTCCAATATTGAGAGGAAGACCAAAGGGAATATGGATTGAATGTGAAAGTGAAAGAGGAAAGATAAGGAGGATGCTAAGTCGTTGAGGGATAGAGTGACCAAAAAATGTAACACGGTCAGGAAGAAGAAGAATTAAACGTCGTTCTTCATTCATCACTTATTTAACTTGTTTGCCAATTTTAAGTAAGAAACAAACGCAAAACCTCCAATCTTCAAATCATGGAATTTTCCTCGTTTCTGTACTTTCAATGTACTTGTATTTCTAATGAATTTATCCAATGGTCCAAGGGCCTGCGCAGTCGTCCTTAAACTCATAGCTTCGGCCGTTCTCCAGTAATTAGGTACCGGTTATGATCTAACATGCGACAAGCTGCGCTGGTTTCACAGGAAAACGACTAAATATGACATGCATTACGGCATTTATAGGTACCTAGGTAAGTGCAATTATGAATATTTGAGTACTATAGTCATTCTTGTAAGTTCAAAATGATTTTGTTTATGTTATTGGGTCAATATTAAAAATTTGATTAAAGACCTCGGTTATATCGCCACTCGGCTATTATGTTTATTTGTATAGTAATATACTATAATCCATTTAATTGGTTTTGTCATGAGTTTAGTCGTGGATATACAACAAACCGATGCAGTTTTAATATTTATCATCAGTTGTCATCAGCTACACTGCTTCACAAATCACATGAGAAGTATGGCTTATAACAACACCGCGCTCTGGATCAATTCGATTTAACCATTTTGGGTATATTGCACATAATACTTAATATACCCAAAACGGTTCTTATATTTGTATATTTAATTAACAACCTCTTGGTAGGTATTTAAATGCTACAAAAATGTGTATATAAGATATTATAATATAATGTTTTAGATATATTTTATTCATCTCTTAAATTTAGATCACTAAAGTTGTATGGTTCTTATCTTAAATTACATTTGAATGGGAAGCCTTCTTTTCATTGTGATTGTACCGCGTTCTTGCCGGCTATAAAGATTCCATTAAATAATGTGAATGAGCTGTTATTATCTGTAAAATTTAATAGAAATTTAACTGTATAATCTAGACTACAAGGGTGGCTAGCATTCGTGTGATGGTTATGTAGGTAGGATAACGAAGGCATTTGTCGGTGGTAAGTTTGCCTTGAGGTACTCGTATCATCGTTGAGTCATGAAGATATAAAGTACCAGTATGATATTACCTACTCATGACCAGGAAATTGTTTTGGTGGAGTGGGGAAAAACATAGTATTAGTAAAAAAAGTAATTTGCCTTTTCTGGGGAGGTATGATTTGACATCTCCATGTTTTCTTGTAACTTAATTTCCTGATCCACAAACAATCTTTTTTTTCTAAAGTCAACCATTTATCCTCAAGTTAGGACTAGCGTGAACTGAAACAATAAAGTTCTCGATGAGCAAATTAGTCATTGGCTCTTGCTTCGTTAGTTTTGAAGCGGTGACAAACTGGCAAATAGTAATTTTCTTTCCGGGGACTTTATTCTCGTTGAATAATCTTTCATAGATTTTTGTTGCACAACATTAAAGTTTTAATTCTTTTCTTACCTGATTATTTTCTTAGCCTGTTTGAAAGTGATAGCCTAGTTTAGGCATCTAACCTAATAATTTCGCTGAATAGTGAATCTCTAGTGGTGCTTACGAAGTTAGTTACACTATCCTCTATACTATATCTGATTTTTGGAATTGGGGTAATAAATAAATAGTTTTTATTTTCTACCTCATTTTCTTAGCGATCTCACCAAGCTACAAATAAACATTGGTGTGCTTAAGATACATCACAAACATCCCGCAGCATCATGTGTTGTTTTGTTTTAATTGTTACTTCTATTTGCGGGAGTCAGGGTCTAAAGGTATATGACCGAAGACCAATGAACCCGTGTACCGTTCGCTAACCAGTCAGCCTAGTCTATATTATATCGTGACATTATCTTGAAGGTTGCTGTTGAATCAATTAGTTCGGAATTAGTTTGCCTCTCCAAACCCAAGTTTGATGTAGGTGTAGCGGAAACGAACATACATGCACAGTTATTGTAATCTGACAGACTGACAGCTGTCAAAATGCCCGAATGCATCGGTATTTGCTCTATTTGTATTAACTGTAATGGCTTAGGCCCGAGTTCACCAACATTTAAAACAACTGATTATAAGATAAACAGCTGTTTAAATCAATTTTTGTGTTCACCACACGTTAACCATCGATTATAGCTCTGAAACAACCGATCAACTTAACCGAGCCTGACAGCAACGTTAACCTCCGTTTTACTTACATTTACTACATAATGACATTAAAAGTGTTACCAAAATTTAGCTTTATGGAGTTGTGGTGGAGTCAGTGCGTTTATTTTCAATAACATCACGGTATTACAAAAACGTTGGTTAAACAATTATTGGTGAACTCGGGCCTTAGAACGGCACAACTAACCAATAGCTTATAGCGGCAACGGGCTTACCACCTGTCACGCTGAGTGCAGTCACTGCTTGGTGAAGCGTGGACTATGGCAGTGGACTGCTTTTGCGGTGCCTTTGCTTAGACTCTGACTTACCCTTAGGGATAATAGTCGTGATTATAATAATATTGTATGTAGAAATGTAATTATGATATGTTTCTCTTTAGGTAAGTACTAAATTATATTTGTAAATAATTTTTATATAATGATCAATATTTTTCCGTAGCATCCAGAGTTGAGTGGGTTTTAGGGTAGTTTCAATGTAGATTCGTTTCTGAGGTTTTGGGTTGCAGTCTTTGTAGGGCCAGACGTTTATGTGAAAAATATGAGCAGTAATTTTGATAAACTAATATTTCCTTTGAAATTTTAATTTTTTTATGTAGGTCTAATAATATGTTTGTTTTCCCGCTACCCTAATACCACAAAAGAAGACATTGGTGTGAGTTTACATAATGTATTTTATTTTTATTTAAAACCATATTATTATGCTCTGATAGCTAATCTTGGAAGAGATCACTAACAAGACCTCCAACCGTGTCGACTAAATATAAGTAATGTTATTTTTGTATTTATATATAAAATTCGTAATAACAGTTATGATTTATATAATTGGATAGCTATCAGCAGCTAATTAATCATTGGCAATTTTTCATCCAGTCTATAATACTATGAATGATATGAACTTTCCATTTCTATGGGCCTAACGTACCTATTCTTTACACTTTTTTTATCAAATTGAAGCGTGATATAATACAGGTAACAACCTGTACAGACAGCATACAGCAGAACTATAAAATGAGGCTCTAAATTACTCTTAATATGAGGTACGATAAAAAAAGCAAATTGTTATCTAGTTAAAAACTTTAATAAATTTTTTAACCGTATAAATTATAAAAAATATAAACTTGTAAATCTATTCACAGCTACGAATTAAATAAAATACTTAAAGCACTTAATCAACCAACTTATTAATTAAACTTAATTTATATAAACAATAACAATGTAACTGTTTTTTAGTCCTTTCGGTGAATTTCGTATGACACTATTCAAACATAAAAATACAATTGTAAATTGAACAGCTTGTACCCACAACGAAAAAAGAACACCTGAATTACATAAAACAGTTATTTTCTTTTCAAATTGTGATAATGTCACTGAAATATTCCTTATTATTGATAGCTTTTATTGTAAATAAGACTTCTCCTCGATATTGATTGAGAAGCAGCATAAATGGACACGGGTTAAACGGCGTTAATAGCTTATGGTGAGTATGGTATTTTTATTTATCGGCTATTAATTGTTATACATAATTTAACAAAATGCGATACTATTTAATATATTACTCGATTTAACTTTACTTACAATTTAATTTAAAACCTTTTCAAACATAATATTTTTAAATGCTTATTATCTTTATAAAGTTAACTCAATAACGAATGAGATTTTATGGGTTGTACAGTTGAGCAAGTTCGTAGTCAATCAGAAAAATAATAAAGATACCTAATAGTGCGCGTCATTAAAACATATCAGAAAGGCTCCACTACTTTCTATATCTATAAGGTTTTCTAAAAGTCTCTTCTGATCGACAGCGTAATTGTGTCTGAGTAGGTGTAGGTTAGGTTACAATCGTTTTTTTTTTAAATTTTACTACACAATCCTGATAACATGATATATGATATGCTAGTTATACCCTATTCTATTTTAATATAAGGTTCAAGTTTCATCGCTCTCATGATATCACCAGTGACGGAACAGCGGCCGGCCTGCATAATTGCACGAGCGTCCTCCTTCCCTTGCACGAGCTGCTTGAACACACTCTCGTTCAGTGTAAACGTACAATCAGGATCTTCTTCTGGCTCTCCCTCATAAACGACAACATTGTTCAGATCCATGGCTGGAATTGAGACAAGAAATAATAAGAAAAAAAATAATTAAATATTTTTTTGTCCTGAAAACTTGGAATAGTTTGTGTCACTACTGCAGCAGAGTTTCTTAGAGACTATAGAGCAAATAATTGCTTAAGTTATTTGCTTTGTATAAAGAAGGTAAGAAGGTAGATGTAATTTCTCTTAAAAACTATGATGGTAATAACGAAACTTGTATCTTATGTTACAAGAACAATTCATAATAGGATAAGAAGGAAATGTACTAATATCAGTTGTTCTCAAGTATATTAAGTTTCCTATCGCTGCAATAGCAATCAAAATTGTTGTAGAGGGTTCCAAATCTGTGACCTAAATAAGAATGCAACGCCTTCGTTTATGTATTTCGGTTATAATAAACTTAATGTAGGTATCTCCAGTGAAATATATGCGGTGATATGGTGTGAAAGTTGTGTGTGTAATTTATACTTGTTAATTAACTTCTTAAAATCAGATATAATTATTTTTACATAATTCATATCAGTAAACTGCTTTACCAGCGTGTTGGTTTTACGGACCGTACTCCTCATGTATTACTACACGTAGACCTGACGAAGACCTGTGCCCAATACTGGGACGTATAAGGACTGTTGACGAATGTACTTAATTTTTAAGGTCATTGTTCTTTTTCTTTCTTCTGCCCTGCTCCCAATTTTTTTTGGGTCAGCGCAACATGTATCCCTCTTCCGCTCTTTCCTATCACTCGCAATGTCACTACTCAGTTCCTTCCTCATCATATCATCATCCACACAATACATCCAGCTTCACTTTCATCCTCACTTCCATGACCACGGTTTTTGTTCTATGTACAGTCACGTGCAAAAATTTGTATACACTTTTGACAGTTCATGACTTTTATTAGTAGCGAATAAAGACTATCATCTGTCAAATGTGTATACATATATTTGCATGTGACTGTACATAAACATACATATCGCCACTCCTCTATCCCCGAGGGGATAGGCAGAGGTATACACACCCACATTCCGCCTTTTGTTTTAGTCCCCATGTAACAGGAGGCCTGTCGCCATGCACCGGGCACAGCCCTTTCTAAAATACTTTGGACAAAATCTACTTGAAAGTTCGACAACTAATACGTAAACTTCCATAAAATAATATACAACTTACTCCAACAATACACAGAGCTTCCTTTAATGATGTTGAAGAGGAAGATGCCTCCAAGCTCCCGGGCCTTCTTAGGGTCGGCGGCGGCCACGCGCGCCTTGATTTTGGACACCAGGTCTGCCTTGCCTAGCTGGGCCTGTTCGCTCTGGTTTGCTCCCTGGAAGTAAAGAACATTGTATACATAATATTTTAATATAAAAAATATATGCAGAGTGATAAATTTTAAGAGGTCAGTATGGAGGTGTTGCAGATATATCTGATCACAGGAACCTGGTCAATTCATGAACGAGCGGAGGTGCATAGAATAATAAACAAAAAATGTAAACATAATGAAACCTGTAAGGATATAATATGCAAGTGAGTACAAAATACAAACAACTTATTGTCATATACTTATTTCTAAATGAAGTATCTACGCATACAACGCTTTTTTATTACTAATTAATCCTCAACAAAACTGCACGACATAAAATTACCGATATTCAAATCAAACGCTAAATGACGTTCTGCCATAATTTTTTTTGCATGTAAGTATTTAAAGTTCACCTCTAATGGGTACCGTCTTAGTTAGTATAACGTAACTCTATTATATAATAAACATAAGATTTTTGTATGTCAACAGAACACCAAGTAAAAGTATCTAACATATAAACTAAATTAATATCGAAATATTGTAAACAATTTAATTGGCACATTTGAGTTTCTAGAGCAAACAATATTGTTTTAAGGGAATTATATGCATATAAAATTTTAATTATAGGTAGTTACTTACCATGTTGTCCGTGTATCAGTTTCCGTTCACTCGCACGCAATAAGAGCGTCGGCGCGCGCGCAGGCCGGAGGCTGCGGCCATCCGACTTTCACTTGATTGCAACACGTAGATTTAGTGGCGGGACACCATATCTACTGGTTCTATGTAGATTATCTTTTGCGAGGTTTTTTATAGTATATTGGGACACATTTTTTTTTATCGAAATAGCAAATCCATAATAATTAATTAAATTTAACAAAAAACTGCGGCAACATAAACATAGCATTTATCATAATATTTTTATACTGTACTTAATTTTAATAGGCGACGAAAATATAGGTAGGTTATAAAAATTCAATAAAATGAGAGTTTTCTCATATTTAGATTAAATAAATTTAAAAGGCTCTTGTAATGCTCTTGTAACCCTTCTGGTGCTGCAGGCGTCTATGGGCGACGGCAATTACTTTTCCATCAGATGATCTGTTTGTTCGTTTGCCCTCAATTCCATGATAAAATCATCATCACTACCATTAGGTACCATACAAATTAGAGATGCGCCGAATAGTGGTTTCGCCGAATAACCGAATTAACCTTCGGTATAACCTTTACCGAATTGGGTATTCGGCCGAATTGTTCGGTTTACAATTACTTTGCTTAGCCACGTAAATAACATAATTATGCAAAATGTACGTTTCGTGTCACTAAAGGCGATGTTAAAATAAAAGTTTACTATACTGAGCTACCAATAGCCTATGAAATCATTATGTTGACATGAGTAGCATAAATTTTACACCAGAAGTTATGTTTTTTTGTTCTAAGAAAATGCAACCGAATATATTCGGCACAAAAACCGAATAAATCGCCGCATACAAATAGTGAAAGGATACCGAGTACCGAATACAAAACGAATAGACCTTGGCTGGATAAAATGTTATAATGTGAAAATGATATGAATTTTTTTACAATTTTGAAAAAAAAAATGATATTTTGTGGACAGTTTTAATCAAGGGGTGACATACTCTAGTAAAAAAAACTCGAGTCCACTAATAGGCCCGACTTACACAAAAGCGTGGTCACCCCTTAAGCGCAGTGTTATACGTAAATTTCACTTTTTATAATACCGCTAACGACGCACGCAGACCACCAAAATAATGAGCGACTATTTTTAAAAACAATAAAGTAAACATTTTTTGTACCGTTGTTTGTTTTAATGCGCCAATGGCTATTATTATACATACTAGCTAGCTTTATAACTACTATTGTTGATATTGTTAGTGCTATGAAGAGTACCTTATTATTAAGCACAATACTGCAGAAAATGTATTACCAATTAAGTGACTTTTTTGATGAAACGTTTTGACATTGAAATACAATATGAATGCATGTGTGTAATTGACATTGATTTACATAATTTTATTGAACTTTACTTTTAACTGTCACATTGCTTCAAATCAATTATTTAGAAAAATTTTCATGACTACTTTTATTATATTAACTTGTAACGATTTATCCTGTACAATATTTGCACGCTGACTGTATCAGCAAAATATATTATGTCTATCTCTTTGTGTAACATCTATTGTGACCATATTTAAGCAAATAAAATTTCATTTCATTTCATTTCATTACTATTCTATAGCTAGCTGTGCCCGCGCCGACGTTCGCGTGGCTATTGATTTAACGCCGATAAGAGTTTACAAAAAGTTTTTGTGTGCTTATTAACACGGCATTGTTTTTTTACAAAGTACTCTACATTACATTCCTACCTCTTATTAGCAAAATGTTGATTGTTAATATTTGAACTAAAACCTATAATTATTAAAATATTTAAAATAACATTTCTTGTCAGTGTCATCTGATTAATTGTTGTCATGGTGATAAATCTCTGTTGTCGTGCCATTATTTTACAATGCACAGAGATAAAATTCGAAATGAAATTAGTTTTTGACGGAATATATCATATTATACTGGGTCGAGCAGATATGGATAACCACAGTTTATAAAGGGATAAGTGGTCGATGCCACGGTTACACCCGCGCGGTACCCGTTCCCATGGGAATATCGGTATAAAAAGTAGCCCATGTCCTTTCTCAGACTCTAGTCTAGACTATCTTTGTACCAAATTTCAATTGAATCGGTTCAGTAGCTTTGACGTGAAAGAAAGACAGACAGACAGACAGAGTTACTTTCGCATTTATAATATTAGTATGAATAGTAAAATTTTTAGATAAAGTAAATCAATATACAACTTCAGACATTCATAGCTATCCAATACCACTTGAAATAACCAACATAACGCACTTGTGGTAAAGGTTATAAAATTAAATATTGATAAATTAAATATTGATGAACCTCTAACTAAATAAAACATGTACATACGACTGAAGAAAAAATTAATATAGTTATTCATCACACAAACATCTGCCCCTACCGGGACACGAATCCAGGGCCTAGGAACTGGAGACAGGCGGCCAGGTCACTCGGCCACGGTGGTCGTCAAATCACTAATATTTCTATAAACACCACCTGCACAAAAAGCACGCTTTATTTGTAAGCAAGATTTTATTCTCTAGGTAAATAAAATAATCAAATTTCCCTAGGGAATAAAGTAATTAGAATTTAGAACGTCAAAATATCAACAAAAATAAACGTGAAATTTAAACGAAACACGGTTTACATTTCAATTTATTTCAACTCTAAACAGCCTGCATGAAACCCAACTATTTTTGCCCTGAAAAGATTTGTACTTACTGATTTTGCTAATAACAGCCAAAATAAACTGTATGGGTACCATTGTCAAATTTATTGATTTTTCCTGTTTCTTTTTAATTTTGTGTTTCACGGCTTTGTAACAAAGTTAAGACTTGTTTACAATGATCAAAATACAAAAAAAAAAAATCAGAAATCACACATTAATTCAATAGCATGAATTAATGTGTGTTTTTGATATTTTTTCTGACTAATGTGTTCGTTTGTTATATAACCTTTTTAATTTGAATTTTTTATGAGAAACAGGCACAAACATGTGCCTGTTTCTTTTTTGTTGTTTTGGTTACTTTTGGTTATTTTTGGTTGTTTATGACTGGTTTTGGTAGTTTTCGGATGTTTTAACTGTTTTTGTGGAAGTGAACTCCACTGCTGCATTGTGATGAGAAAACGGTATTTATTTGACACCCACTTTATTAAAATTTGAAAAAAGGAACAAAAAAGCCTCATTGACGTTGACTTAATCATTTATGTTCCTTACTTCACGGTTACCTGCCGTCCACTACTTCGCAATGACGACTCTGTCAAGTATGGGAACAGTTTGAGACGACAGTCGTCCAACGATAAATTAATCTTCACGACATAGCGGGATTTGGATGGTCAGGCCTTGGATGGGGATCAAAACTTTGTGATCTCGAACTCATCCTTGCTTGGGAAATGTAAATCCGTTGGTCCCGGTCGCTATTGCAACCGTTTTGACCCACCAACGCGCATTGGGAAAGCGTGGTGGTGTTACGGCCCATACTCGTCATGTGTTTGTCCGTGAGGGAGGTCTATGCCCAGCAGTTAGACGTACATAGCGGGAATGCGTTAAAAGGCAATTGATGTTCATAACACCAAAGCAGAGAAGATAATAGAGTAGCAATGACGTAAGGGATGACGTAACTGTCCACCAGCGGTCCAGTATTAAGTGGTACGACATAAATCTGGCCATAATCCTCTAATAGAAGTATCGAGCAAGCAGCCGCAGTATTTACTGCACTCGATAAATTGTTAACGGTGCACTGGGCAGCCATATTTCTCGGATCATACCAACTGCACTGTGGTTTACAGTGTGGTGTAAGTCACAGGAGGTTGGCAACCCAGTTGCTGTATGAGTGTGAGACGTGGAAGGCCATAAAGGACATCTTGTATATACTCCTTTTTTTTTATGAGAGGAGGCGAACGGGCAGACAGTTCAGCTGATGGAAAGTGATCACTGTCGCCCATAGGTATCTGCTGCATCTGAGAAACTGCAAATGTGTTGCCGGCCTTAAGAACGCTCTTTTCTTGAAGGAATGTCGTATCGGTTCGGAAATACTACTGGCGACAATTGCTTCCACAGTTTGGACTGTTTTTTAACTGTCGTAAAACAATTGACAATACAAAATTACATGTGATATTGTAACCAGCATCTACCTGCAACTCCTACAGAATGTGTTTTGCTGTTAACCGTGACATACTATGTCAAGACAATATTCTCATTATTTTCACCTGTCTTACTGTTTGAGCCTGGACTCGGATTGCAAGTATTTCTAATTTGCAGCAGAAATATGTAGAAGTACTGTGCAGACGAAGAGCGTAGGTTAGTACGTTTTGATTTCTATATAGAAAACAATGCTACCTTCGCCTTGTACTGGCCTTGGATGCGTGATCTTTGCGATCTCGAACTCCTCCGTGCTTCAGAAGGCCGGTTAACCCATTGGTCTCGGTCGCTAATGCAACTGTTTCTACCCACCAGCCCGCATTGGGCCAACTTGGCGGTGTTAAGGCTTATACTCCTCCTGTGTTTCTCCACGAGGAAGGCCTGTGCCCAGGAGTGGGACGTATATAGAATAAGGACGACGACTGTTCAGACGACTCAAAAACGAGTTTCCTTCTGGTAACTTCACTCGTATCTATTATCTATTGTGCCTGGAGCTGATATTACTTTGCTGAGTCAAATTGGCTGAAATGTGCAACCAAGATTTTGTTACTTGAACTTTAATGTTGTCTGTGTCCACGTGCGCATATACCCCCTTAGGGACTACTTACACTTATTCAGCTCCATGCAGCGTTTTACTATGAAAAAGGTCAATTTTATATGACACGCTTACGCGGCTGCACGGACGCGGAAAGCTGGACAAGTTCCATACAAAACTGGCGTTTTATAAAGTTTTGTATGGACAAACGCTGAATGCAGCTGAATAAGTGTGAGTAGTCCCTTAATCATAAACGCTATTTCAGTTTTAAATACGGTCATGGTGAAATAATGTCTACATTTTCCGCTGCCGCCTATGCTTTAAACGCCGCATAATTCATGCGTGCAGTGTGAATTTTAATTGTTTGCCGATATCTCTGCTAATGTGCGATTTTAGCGGGACTGGCGTATAAAAATGACCTGTTTAACTGCTCTACTGAAAATGCGGGCTTTTATCGTTATCGCTTTTGAGCTTATGGTGATGTATTTACCAAAATATGCTTTGGTTTATGTAAAAACACTAGATATTATTTGTGGACGTTCACTTGTTTTTACAATAGGAATACCTATACTTTCTCGTTACCTCGTTGGATACAGGGTGGAAAATTTTCATGGGTATTGGAGGGTAAGTACCTTGAATATTTAAAATTGCTTAATTTACTTGAAAGAAAAGAAAAGAAGAAGAGAAACAAAAGAAACAAAACTGCGTTGACAATCCAATTTTGTTTCTTTTTGCTTTTGCTTACCCAAACTTGGAATAGAACCAGCTAAAATCTAAAAAAATATTAAATGTCGCTTTTTATTTACTAACCTAAACAATTACTATTATTCAAAATAAAAATTCTCTATGAAATATTGAGCCCTACACTATTTTCTTTGCCTGAAAGGTTTTTTTTCATTGTCTCAAAGGGTTTATGTTCCAGTTGGTCCCTTTGTCATGAGGTCAGGATCTGATGATGGAATCCTAGAGATTTTTCTCAAATTTATTTAAATTAATTGTACCACGAACAGATATACTTTTACGTATTTACGAAGGCAGAAATTATTTTTACTTTTGAGTGCGTTTTCTTTTTGATTTTTTTGGAAATGTTTTATTTTTATTAAAAATAAATTACTTCAAAAGCTTACAAATACTAGATTATCAAACTTGGGAACACAGTAGATGATAAACCTCTTAGAAATTTCATACGATAAATAACGATAAAAACACTAACGAAAGCTCACCGAAAGCTTGGCAACTACAATACAACAGTTGTAATGCCCAAGCCAACAGCGACCTCTATATTTTAATTCCATCAACTGTACTCACGATTTCTAGACAGTGCCGTGTGGGGACAGAACCAGTTTATGGGAAAATCAACTTTATTCTAATACCAAAAGGTTGGGTATGACAGTAAAGTTATTGTGGTCGCTAAGTAGGTTTATTTGGGCAGTCCTAAGCAAACTTAAGTCTCTTCCTAGAGACATATTTAACATGTAGCCAATGAAAAAATTATTTGGAGTACAAAATGGAATTCTTGTTTTCGTGGGCTGCGCCATGTCTAATGTTGGGTAGTGGGTCAATGGAGACTTCGGAGGTTACAAAGGAGATGGTCATCTCTGACCCAAGTCCAACAAGAAATTACCTATCTTTTTTTATTATGTTTAGTGTAACATAAATGTTATTTTTACAACATTAGTGGCTAACATATAAATGTTTTGTTTTTCCTCAGGCGTAGAATGAAAAATATAAGGAAAATATTTTTTTCTAGATTGTCTCAAGTCTGGGTAGTTTGGGATGATGTCCCCGGTTAGACGTTATCATCTGGTACTCATATTATAGCCCAACCAACATAAATTCGTATCTTAACATCTTTTTCATATTGCACCTGAGAAAAAAACAAAGCAACGTTATGTGTTAACCATTAAAATTGAACATAAAAATTATATACTTATGTTACACTGAACAAAACAAAAAAATTAGATAGGTCTCATAAGATCTCTTTCTTGTCGGGCCTGGAAAAAGGGCCGTGACTATTCTCCTTTCATTAGCTTCGCCGAGAAATAAATATATTTTATTGTATTTGTGAAGAAAACTGAAAAAATGTTAGTATGGAAAATGCAGAGTTCCCAAAATCTCCATACAAAACCTAATATTAATAGAAGCAAGGGAATAAAATGTATAAAATTTCAAAATGGTATGTACTGTCGCGGTCAGAAAATGTTTATCAGTTTTCAAATTTGATTCCTTATCACTCTGTTTTTAATAAAGACTATAACATATCAAGTTACTTATTACCCTTTGAAAAATTAATAAACAATGTGAAGTATGGAAATATGGAAAAGACAAATTAAGAAATTACAGTTATCAAAAATGATTGTTTGAACGTCATTTGGACAAAAGTGAAATTATAATCAGAAATTTTAAAAATAAGATGACAAAATTTTATTTAATAAAATAAAGATTGTGTGAGTTTATTTTTTAAAATTATTTATAATTAAGAAAAACTGAAATATTAAAGAAAAGTTTTCTTTAAAAAGTTTTCGATACACGTCTAAATGTCGTCGATGGATTCTCGTGTTATTAAAAAATATAGGAATAATCTTTGGGTATAATCTTGGTATAATCAATGATCAATCAAATTGATACGAAATTAATAGACATTTCGTGATTTCGACTTTTTTGAATTCAATGTATGCAAGCAATTTTGATAATAAGGGTGGTAAACATTATCTGACCGCGACTGTATAATAGGGCTTTACCTATGAAATTGCCGTTTTTTTTTCTCTCTTAGTATTTTGTCCGTAACTTTTAAGTTTCAGAGTATTCTTAAAAAATATTGGGTCCTTACCTATGAAATTGGTGTTTTTATTCTGTCTTAGTATTTTGTCTGTAACTATTAAGATTCAGAGTATTCCTAAAAAATAATTACCTCGTCTAAAAATAGACTATATTTTTGAGCTCGTTTGATAATTTGTTGTAAGTTTAATTGTGTTAAAATTGGACACGGAGACAACTCTTTTTAATTGCCTCCCGAATACATCATTTTATTTGCATTCACTTAAAAACGATAAATAATTTTTATGAAGTTTGATATTACACATATTACTAAAGCTTGTCTAATGATAGATGCCAAATATTATTATCTTTGGATTTGTCGTTGTGAAGAAAACTGATAAAATGTTAGTATGTAAAATGCAGACATCCCCAAAATCTCCATATAAAACACCAATTTCATAGGTAAGGACCTAATATTTACCTCCTCTAAAAATAGACCATATTTTTGAGCTCTTTTGATTTGTTTTGATAATTTGTTGTAAGTTTAATAATGTTGAAATTGGACACGAAGACAACTCTTTTTAAGTGCCTCCCGAATACATCATTTGATTTTCATTCACATAAAAACGATAAATATTTTTTATGAAGTGTGATATTACACATATTGCTTAAGCTTGTCTTATGATACATGCCAAATATTATTAACTTTGAATCTGTCGTTGTCAAGAAAACTGAAAAAATGTTAGTATGGAAAATGCAGAGTTCCCCAAAATCTCCATACAAAACGGCAATTTCATAGGTAAAGACCTATTATATTTTTTACAGTCACATACATATGACAGTGACGTGACATATGTACACCTGACAGTTACAGGACTTGAATCCAGACTCCTTGAAGACAAGTGACTATGCAATGTAACTAATATAAGTGATAGGAATCCATACTAATATTATAACTGCGAAAGTAACTCTGTCTGTCTGCCTGGTTCGCTTTCTCGTCAAAACTTCTGAACCAATTTAACCGAAATTTAGTACACAGATAGTCTAGAGCCTAAGAAAGGACATAGGCTACCTTTTATCCCGATATTCCCATGGGAACGGGTGGCACCAGCGGGTAATTGTAACAAAATTTAAATAACGCCTCCCAGAAAAATTAAGGACAAATTGACGCCACTATGTACTTTGCTTCTAATAATTTAGTAGAAGTAAATTTTCAATTCCACCAATTGAGGCTTCTGTTCCAATTTGAAAAAATCTTTTATTGTTGCATTGCCTATTTATTGAGGAAGGCTATAGGCTACATACCATCACACTATCTCAAAGTAACTATTCTACGCGGACGAAGTCGCGGGCAAAAGCTAGTTGCTAATATTGGGTCCTTACCTATGAAATTGGTGTTTTTATTCTGTCTTAGTATTTTGTCTGTAACTGTTAAGATTCAGAGTATTCCTAAAAAATAATTACCTCGTCTAAAAATAGACTATATTTTTGAGCTCTTTTGATTTGTTTTGATAATTTGTTGTAAGTTTAATTGGACACGGAGATAACTCTTTTTAATTGCCTCCCGAATACATCATTTTATTTGCATTCAATTAAAAACGATCAATAATTTTTATGAAGTGTGATATTACACATATTACACTAAAGCTTGTCTAATGATACATGCCAAATATTATTATCTCTGGATTTGTCGTTGTGAAGAAAACTGATAAAATGTTAGTATGGAAAATGCAGAATTCCCCAAAATCTCCATACAAAACACCAATTTCATAGGTAAGGACCTAATATTAGGTGGGCAGCTTACTGTTTGCAAGTAGTGTATTCAATTAATTAACAAGGTAGCAACTGGAATATCGTATAGAAGTGGTTTCCAAGAACTAAAATGAGGAAAGGACCCAATTAGTATAATATATTTCTTAGTTTAATTGCGAATAATGATCGGCCAGAATAATGAGGAGCGCGATAAAAGAATGTCTATTCTATACCATTAAAATAAAATAGTAGAAGTATAATTAGGAACAGCAGATATAATAATTTTAGTGGTACGAGTAACACCTGCCCTGGTTGTTAGTCTTTTTGTTTGAATTACACAGTGGTTATGGATTTTTTATTGTGTCAGCTAACGGCAATAAACTTGACGCCTAATACCTGGGACCAATGAAATTATTGGCACCGTGAACACCGGCGCTCGCAAACAGTAGGTAGATGTTTCTATATATAACTCAAAGGACTGACTGACTGACATAGTGATCTATCAACGCAAAGCCCAAACCACTGGGAGGATCGGGCTGAAATTTGGCATGCAGGTAGATGTTATGACGTAGGCATCCGCTAAGAAAGGATTTTGATTAATTCTACCCCCAAGGAGATAAAATATGTATAATAATAGAAATATAATTTTTATCGGCCTTAAATCAATAGCCACGCAAACGACGTCGCGGGCACAGCTAGTTACTAATTAAGCGAGTGTCACGTGATCACGTCAGTCTTGCAGGCTATAGGCTGCGGGTATTTTCTAGTGTAACTATCTACCAATGGTTTTAACTCCACCAATAGCTTTTTGAAGCGTTTTTTATGAAGTAATAACTCTCGTTTATAATTAACATAAAATTGTACTAGCATTAATTCGACTACTTTTCTCATACAAACTATTCCCAAATAAAGTCGACTGCGAACTAAACTTCCTAGAAGTTTTGTCAGAAACAAAAAACTAAAGTTCTGTCTAACCAGTGTCTTACCTTTTTGGCGTTATAAGCGTAAACGTACCTACGTATAAAAATAAATAAAAAGAGTTTGGCGGCATTTCACTAATGGCGGACGTGATTTTTATATATATTTTTATAGATATAGTTCCGTAAAATCAGTGTAGTTTTGTGTAATAAGTGTCTGTGATGATGTGCAATGTGGAGGATTATCGAAATAAGCGTCAAGTGGTGTAAAAAGTGATGAGTTTTTTATCGTGGTAATCCACCTCATCCAAGTAGCACCACAGTGTCTGCCATCGATCGTTTGACGCCAAACTCTCCCAAGATGCATTGAAATGCAATACACTAGCATTTCAATGTGAACTACTGAAGAAATAAATACTGAAGACTTGGCTATATGGGCTTCGTTCCCTTTGCCTTCCCTACATGGGAGAATTAAAATAATAATGTCTGTGCAAATAGGAAAAACAATAAGCATTACCTACCTACATTGACGACTGGTTCGGTGGACGAGATGCGAATATCGGAGTACCATGTGAAAAGAAAGCAGTTTTAATATTCATTACCAATGGCGGACGCGAATTGAATATTCTGAAACGAATATGACTGAATGAATTTATAAATTCCATTAATTACGTAGGTTCTGCTGAACCCCTCTTATGCATTGTAAAGATGAATTGTTGTTTCAGTCGGTATATAGTAGGATTTCGTTAATGACGTTGTATTAGATTTTGTAAAAACCCATTTATTTTCGTTTTATAGTTAGCGTTTTACTTTTTTTTTCATTTATTTAGAACTTTTTACTTACTTTTTACTTTTTAGTTCTATAATTTTGTGTTTAATTTAATTAATGTGCTTTAGTTAAGAGATTGACGATGACAGATATCATGCATCCAACAAAGTATGGGGCGCGATACGATAAGCGATACGATAAGGCCGAAGGTGAAAGCGAGCTTCGCTTGTAATATTCGACAACTGAGGAACTGGCTATCTTACCTCTGATTACCGGAACACAACAATGCATATAACAATGTTATTGTGGCGAAAATATTCGGTAAGACGGTGGTAGCTAGCCAGGCGGGCTTAGAAATCCTACCACCAACCAAACCGAGTAGAAAAACCACTGCCCCCGTAGGGAATCGACCTCCCGATCTATTCTTCCGAATTGAGAACCTCCTCCTGTTTTGAAGTCGGTTTAAAAGCTAAGATTGATTCAAACCCTTTCTAAAGAAACCTAAACAACATGTCTTATAAAGCAAAATCTCAGTGTTAAAACCTCTTCGGATCTCAGATGGGGTGATGTCTCATATTTCTTAGAATGTAGATTTTACTAAACAAATATAGTTATTTTTGTGTCGTCCTGAAACAAATGTTTTGTTTTCATCCAATATTGTTCTCAGCCGACCTGTGCCCGTTCGTGCCGGTCCGCCGCAAATGGAGTGATAAAAGACCTTATATAGGTTGAATAACAAAATTCGCCCGTTACCCTTATAGGGTAGGGTAGTATGCGTCTTCAGGACCCGTTCTTTGAGTCCAGTGCACTGGAAAGTGTAGCCCAAGACACACGCGCAAGTCAAGATGTTTTGTTTGAAGATGTACGCGCTCGTATTGCTCTCGTTGGACGCGAAACGCTAACGCTACGCCTACGCCTCGTGTGCGAAGGGCCTTAGTTTGTTAAAAAAAAAACAATTTCAAATGGAAAATTATTTTGCGGCGGTTTAATAAAAACTTTATTAATGTTAAATACTAATTCAATAATACGGAATACTTTATTCGGAATCTGTGCCGATATTAATAATATAAAAGGTTTATGAAATTGCCGTTTTGTATGGAGATTTTGGTGAAGTCTGTATTTTTTATACTAAATTTTTTTCAGATTTTCCACAACGACAAATCCAGAGATAATAATTTTTTGCATTATATAAGAATACTTCCAAGCCATGGGTTTCGTAAGAGGCGACTTATGGACTTAGAACTGAAGCGCGGATTATGGCAGTGGACTGCTTTTGCGGTGCTTTTGCCTAGTCTCTGACTAACCTTTCGGTTATAATAGTCGTGATTATATGTATGTGTGTGTGTGCATTTTCGTTATATTATTTTTACCCAAAATATACAGACAGATGTTGCTGTTTGCCTCCTACCTGATGTTAAATTTGAAATAAATAGAAAATGTTTTTCAAAAAAATGGGAATTTACATTCAAACGCTCACCCAGAAGAGTTGGTCGCGTGGGAAATTCCCCGAGCCCGGGGAGCGGCGGTCATATGTCCTTGTCTGATGTCGACGTGACGCGTGCGGGTATAGAATACACTGGCCTGACGAGAGATAGCTTAGAGGTGCTTGCACACGTCAGGTATATGTATATAACATCAGTATGAAAGTAAGCGGCGACGGGCTCACCACCTATCACGCTGAGTGCAGTCACTGCTTGGTGAAGCGTGGACTATGGCAATGGACAACTTTTGCGGTGCTTTTGTTTAGTCTCTGACTAACCCTTAGGAGATAAGCGTCGTGATTATATGTATGTATGTATGAAAGTTAGCATTATATTGGGACGAAGGAAGACTACATACCTTTCTACATGCCTGGTTGATAGGGCGAGGTTGGTGGTGAAGCATAACATAACATATCATCACGCCTTCCCCAAAGGGGAAGGCAGAGGTGTTTACACCACATTTCGCCAGATATGTTAGGTCACCATAGATAGATAGATAGATAAAATTCTTGATTGCAACTAATAAAAACACAGAAATAAAGTAGAGAAAAAAATACAATGCAACTTATAGCTAATAGCAATATCTTCCAGGAAACCTTTGGGCAGAGAGAGAATAAAAGAAAAGGTAGGTGTAATATACTTACATATATAAGGTGCATATATAAACTACTATATATAAATTACATAATATATTATATACATATACATAAATAAAATTACGGAAACGGAACCATGTACGTTTTATTCAAACTTAGTGGTTCAGGGCGATGGGATCGAACCTGCGATTCCCGCGGCCTCTCGAACGAGTAGTGCCCCGTCCGTCCCAAGTCCCAACTCGGCAGCCGCTGCCTTATTACTCGTAGATAAATGATGTATCAGAAATTCAGAGCGATGTGAGTGTGAACCTAAAGGATTTTAAATGTAACAACAACAATAACCTAGTCAAGACTCCATTTCGTTTATTAGGAAAAGCGTGAATGACGGCAAAAGAGTAAGGAAAACTTATTTGAAATAGTCGAAGTCATGGCACGTCTGTATCTGCTGATGCAGCACGGTCTGCTTAACCGTGACGCACGTGTCGGTCTTGCACGGGCGCAGCGCGCGCTGCGACGCGCTCTTCTCTTCTAGCAGCTTCTGGCTGGCCGAGTGGCTGATGGGGCGAGTGAGGTTGGTGGTCGAGCAGGTGATGTCATGGTGTTCAATCTGTTGCGTCTGCGCTAGTAATGCCCGACGGTGTTCGACTGGAAGGGAAAGGAGTGGCTAGTTAGTCGTATTGGATTAATTAATATTCGTTATCATAAATAATTGTTAATAGTGAAGTAGCTAAACATAATTATTGCATATTTTATTTATTGCGTGTTTTCGTATAGTTGCGTTCTGCTGCTAACTTATGAAATAAAGCGACTACGCTGTTTCACGCTGCGCTTGCTAATGCGAATGTCGTGTCGTGAATGCGAAAACGAATTAACGCGATTGTCACCGATCGGCCACGACTGCCCGCTGGTCGGGGCGCCGATCAACAGTTCTTGTTAACTATTTTTAAGATAATAATCTAATGTTTTTTGCAAAACACAGAGCATGCTAATGAAATTAATGAAAATTTGCAATTATAGCCATTGCTATTAGTTAGTTCTTATACTTTGCATTAATTAGTCGAGATCAAAATAAGCTCTTAGGCAAAATTTTGCCTTACAGCACCGTTATTAGTGAGACACGACTCAATAATAGTCCGTTGATGTCTATGGTTTTGAGCTGACGTTGTGGCAGGCTTCAAAGCGTGTCGGTCTGACTGATGTGGTCTAAAGGCGTCGCCATTTTAAAAAGCTCTGGGTTCGAATCCGCTTGGGGGCCAGTGTTTGTGTGATGAATAGGAATAGGTTTATCAGTCACGGATGTATACGTATTTAGGTTATTATGCATATTTATAGAACTATTGTATACTAGTGACTTCCCGCGGTTACTGGTAAAAAGTAGCCCATGTCGTTTCTCAGGCTCTAGACTATATGTGTACTAAATTTTGATTAAATCGATTCAGTAGTGTTCACGTGAAAAAGTCAGAGAGAGAGTTACTTTCGCATAATATTAGCTATTATGTAATATGAATTCGTCATATTAATACCTCTGGGCTCAAAGGGCGTAAAGGACAATATGCTACTTTTCAGGAGAAGCATAAAACGAAAGAAAAAGTTTATTTCGTCAATTACTTTTTTGTTTCATGAGCTATTAAAGTGCAATCTAGGAAAAGAATTTAGAGATAATTTTTTAAAGATATTTTTAAACACTGGCTTAGCGCTGTATTACGGAAGTTGCTTACTTTAAACACATATTATGTAAAGGTATGTAAGAATATATTACTCATAAGAAATATATATTTCGTAGAATCGTCCAAACCAATATGTGACAGCGCCAAAATAATATAATCTACACGTACTTACGGATTCGTCGAATGGTCGTTTCAATCCTTTGTTCGCATATGCTTCCTACGAGTAGGAACATCACCACGGCCAGAATAATTGGGCCATAGTACCACCATTCCATAGATTGATGTCACCCTGCCAAAGAAAAGTTATAAAAACTCTTATCATTAGTTATAATTGTGTAACTCTTTTGTATATAATGATTAGTTCGCGAGTCCGCCACTAGATGGCGCTGTTAACAATCGTATTTTACAGAGTGTAAATTGCGAACAAGCCTGAATCGCGCTAATATGATACTGCTGAGACGATATATATACGATTAGGTTCATTTTTAAATATACACATTTGTCACCTAATTTGGCCTTTTATTTTATGAATAATAATTAGCCCTATCAAGTACTTGGTAGTTCATGGTTTATTCAACAATATTAGTAGTTCTCGAGTTGTATTGTAACCGCATCTTGGATAACGAAATATGCGCGCACTGCGACAATACAAAATATTTTCCCACTGACTTTGCGCGACCCGCCTGTACCACTGAGTTTGAATAAAACATATGTACAATTGTACAGTTCATTGTGAATATCGCTTGCCTAACGGGAACAGGCTCGCCACCTGTTGAGAATGGTTAAGTTTGGGGTATGAGGTTCTATAGTCAAATCAGGCAGGAATGAAAGAAAGAAAGAAAAATATATTTATTGAGAAAAATATAAATATATATATATTTATTTATTTTTATATATACAAATTGTGAAACTAAGGTTGAAACAAAAGAACTTAAGCTTAGTGATCATAAAAGAAAAAGCCCCACAACTGCATGGAATGGGAGACCCAATTCAGCATTACGCGAGAACAAAATGTGATGACAACGACCTAAATTAAAGGATTTAGGTCGACTTAACCTGTAACCCTGTATAGAGAAAAAAAACTGATTTAAGTATACAGTTTTATTCAAACTCTGTGACTGGTGGTGGGATCGATCCCGCGACCCCTTGCAGGAGTGCTATCCACTCCACCAACCTATAATTGCCTGCTCGTTTTTCTACTAAACTTTATTACTGATATTCTTTAAAAAACATATTTTCTTTCCACTTTACTATGAATGGAAATATTCTACGACAAAATCCTTTACATTTCTATTCACGGACACCTGCGGGCTGATGTCGTACTAAAGAACGCCGGACAATCCGGACACGAACTAATTAAGCTGGCGAGAGATCTAAAGTAGGGATGTTACAGATTTGAGTTTATCGGAACCGGAGTCGGAACCGAAGTTTTTAATTTTTTTTTATCGGAATCGGAACCGGAGTTGGAGCCTGAGTCAAAACCAAAGTCCGGGTGGAAAAGAAGTTGTAGGGCAAAAAAAAATTTTTCGCAACTTAGGTGTATTTCGATTAAGTTAACGCAAAAAAACATCTTAAAGCGGAGATGCGAAGAAGTAATTCCTCAATACAAAACTTTTGTGTAGACGATGTTAATATTAGGTCCTTACCTATTAAATTGGTGTTTTGTATCGAGATTTTGGGGAATTCTGCATTTTCCATACTAACATTTTATCAGTTTTCTTCACAACGACAAATCCAGAGATCCACAAATCCAGAGATATTTGGCAATCAAGCTTTGTGTAATATCACACTTCATAAAAATTATTTATCGTTTTTAAGTGAATGAAAATAAAATGATGTATTCGGGAGGCACTTAAAAAGAGTTGTCTCCGTGTCCAATTTTAACACAGTTAAACTTACAACAAATTATCAAAACAAATCAAAAGAGCTCGAAAATATAGTCTATTTTTAGACGAGGAATTTTTCAGGAATACTCTGAATCTTAATAGTTACAGACAAAATACTAAGAGAGTAAAAAAAAAAACAATTTTATAGGTAAGGACCCAATATAAAATAACTATTAACACCCCGGCGACGAGTCAAAACTTGTAAGCGCGCTCTGACCACGATCGCGCACTTACGTGATGTCAGATCCAATTCAGATCCAAATATATCAGAACCGAAATCAGAATCGAATGTGTGAAATCAGTCGGGACTTCCGACTTTTTGGAACCAGAACCGACGCTCAGTAACATCTCTAATCTAAAGCTTAGCACCGTCCGGCCTTATCCGGACCGTAGCTATCCAGTCCGGGGCTTTGCCTGAAGATTTAGGGTCCGTTCACACAGACCGGCTCGGAGAGGAGAGCAGATTTTTATAACGTTGAAAACAGAGTTTTGAGTGATTGTAGTAAAGTTTATTTTTGCATGTGCATTTTTTTGTCGTTAAAAATGCTTGAACGCGCTTAGTGTGAAATAATAAGAGGAGCCGACCGGCCAATTCCGAGCGTATACGATCCTGTCTGTGTGAAAAGAAAAATGCGAGCCGACGCTCTCCGAGCCGGTCTGTGTGAACGGACCCTTAAGCTTTCGAAGTATTATGACAACGCTATAATCACATTGAAATAAGAATTGAATTGTTTTGTAATACTATTATTGTTGATTCATAATTCTCTCTATTTAACCTGTCGATGGTCAGAAAATAAGACGCAATAGAAAAATCTATACGGCGTCGCCATCTCGAGAGGTTCTGGGTTCGCTCCCCGGTGGGGGCAGATGTTTGTGTGATGAATACAGGCATTTGTTCTCCAGTCTTGGATGTTTTATATGTATTGAATATATTCTGGTTATTTATATGTATTTATCATTTAAAAGTAGTTTATGTAACTGTCACATAATACGGAGTTATGTGCAGTTACATACACTATTTTATCTACACTCATTATTCAAAGAAATAAAACAAAAAATTTAATAAATTTTATTTATTGTTGGCTGTGTGGAAAATATTTGGCAGTTTTGTGCGTTTTTATGAAAAATAAATGTTGCATAATGAGTTCAACCTGTTGCATAATGGTCATTACAGTTTCCATTTTTTACAGTTCCAATTTTCGTTTTAATCATCTGTGTTAAAAAGTATGTCATTTTGAGTTCGAGTCTGAGTTCATAATTCGAACATTATAACTGTGATAAATATATTTATCGTCATCTAGTATCCGTAACACAAGCAGCATTAGTTGTTTAAAATGGGGCTAGTTGATAGGTGTGAATGTTTGAAGATATTTACTTATATATTTTATTTATTGTTTGCGATCACCGGTCTTCGCGCTGATCCTCCAGAGCTTAAGGAAGAGAATGGTTTAAGTCTTTAGTATGTAATTTTACGTGAATTTTCATAAATATAAGTGTAGCTTATTTCAATACAAGCCTGGCCGAGTTTGGGGTTAAATGAAGAAATAAATAAGTACATAAAAATATAAGAGTGTGGCGCTTCATATGAATCATTTGCAAGAAATTCTCAATGTTTTTATAATTCTATTAACACTCGTAGAAGCGTTGTTTGTACACTTTAGCTTCGATATCGAAAACAAAGCTACCTTCGTCATGGTCAGTCCATGGATGGGTGACCAAAACTTTGTGATCTCCAGCTCCTCGGTGCTTCAGAATGCAAGTTAAGCCGTTGGTCCCAGTAGTTATTGCGACCGTTTTTACCCACCAAGCCGCATTGGGCCAGCGTGGTGGTGTTACGGTCCATACTCTTCACGTGTTTCTTCATGAGGAAGGCCTGTACCCAGCAGTGGGACGTATATAGGCTGAGGGGTATCACATCTCATTAAACATTGGGTAGTTAATATAGACCTGTGACGGGCTTGCTAGAAGATGTTGCATACTGATAATTACATTGCTTTATTTTTGTGCAATAAACAGTTTACTATTATCCGCGTCAAAGATAAAATGGTCCTGTCTCCCAGACTATGCATCCTAATAATATTTTCAAAGGTCCACTGGGGATAATTCTAATATTACAAGTGTGCATAGACAATCGTTTAACACGTAAACCATGTGCGCCTCGACTCTTGGGAGCCGGGCGTTTTGCTTTTTAAGAAAGCAATAATGAAATTGCGGGAGCCTCTTTCTCACAGCTGGATTAATAATTCACAAGAACAATACGCAAATACTAGAGGGTTGAAATAAACCCACCTTGTTGTAAAAGTGTACCAACTATGCACTTGGTTATATTGACACTGTCCTTGTTTTTCTTTATGCAAATGAATGAGACACAATCGTTTAAAGGGACTTATCTAAAAGTGGACTGGTTTGTTCACTCTAAGCGAATGATACTTTCATTCTAGAGTGATATCATCAATTAAGGGATCTCTTTCTAAAATATGGACTATCGACAGGAGATAGACTTCGTTTTTCTATTGCTGTTTTTGTTATCCTCTAAGTGGCTCATGAGTTTCTTGCTGGGTTCTTCTTATGAAAAGCCACATTACAACCACAGTTAAAGCTCTGTGGTTGTATTTGTTTCAAGTGCATTTATATAAATTTTTAAATTTCTTAATTGTAAAATATTGACGTTTTTAAGTGCCAGGTTTGACCTATGAAATAAAGTTATTTTTGTTTGTTTGTTTAAGCAAATGTTAGTGAAATAACAACATGTCTCTATTCCCGAAGGGATAGGAGAGATGTTGCGCCCAGATTTCCCCTCTTACGAGTACATTTAAATCATCGTGAGAGTCACATAACGTAACACATCATCACGTCTGTATCCCCAAGGGGGTAGGCTGTTGTGTTAACACCCACATTTGAGTCACATGATAGTCCCATCATCAGATAAAGCGCCTCTTCAAAACATGAAATAAGGACAGTCTTTGGTGTCCTCGTCTTCTTTTAAGCAAATTAAAGGGACATTCTAGTTTTAATCCAAGTGTAACTTAAACATTATTACATAATGTAATTGGTGACTCACCGACAGCAGGTACTGAATAAATTTTGAGACGTCCACAGCTCAGAGCCATATTCTGTTTATAAAAAATGGTACGTTGCTCATTTTGGTTTAATGTTCTAGCTCATGGGTTTTATTTATCCATTTGGTAATGGTAATAATTAATCACGGAACCTCACGACCTCCGCGATCTTTTGACTCTTGACAGATTTGACAAATGTGATTTTTTCTAACCTCAACAAAGGAGGCCTTTTACTTTTGGCTTTGAATGTAAATGGGAACGGAATGCAATTACCGGGAGCTTTGGGTTTTCATTTATCAATATTGGAAGGAGCGTCTTCAGCTGAATGCTTACAAGTAAAAGAATGACTTGAAATTAGTGTCTGTGATTTTTTGGGCATTCGTAGTAAGAGGATATTCGTTTGGTTGCGTTTATTTTAATTTTCATTATGAGAGTTTCAAGCAGGCTGCTGAAAAAATTTCTAACCGCCTCTCTGGTCTAGCGGTTGACACCGCTGGGTGTTGATCGGGAGGTCCGGGGTTCGATTCCCCACGGGAGCAGGAGATTTTCCGCTCGGTTTGGTGGTTGGGCTTTTAAGCCGGCCTGGCTAGCTATCACCGTCTTACCTAAATCTATCGCCATAATAACGTTGAAGCATGTGTTCCGGCAATTAGAGGTAAGAGAGCAGTTGTTGCAGAATGCAGGTGAAGCTCGCTTCCATCTTCGGCCTTACCATCAGGAGAGATGAAGGTCAAGTGTACAAACCGTATTATTATAATTATTTTTAATAAGTCGACAATATCCGCATCGTTTTGTTATTGCACAATAATTTGACCTACTTTGTACTAGACTAGAATGCGCGCGGAACTCGTTGGCCGCGCCTTCGGTGGCGACAATCTCGCTATTGCCATCTCATGAGCGTTTTGTTTAAAGTAGCCGGAACTTTCAATGCGTGTTGCCGTCGCGAAGTACGGCGCCGAACTGAGTAATGACAGCAATCACCCCCGTCTCTTCGTCCCACCTCTCACATACCTAAGGCGCGGCCGACTAGTTCCGCGCGCAGTATAACTCGCATGTATTAGACAGTGCATTAAAGGCATTCATTGTGTATTGACATTTTAATGGTCTCTAGTAGACGTTCCCGTGACATCTCACAACATAATCTTGACATACTAGTGGAGTTAGCAAGGGCCCATACACAAAGAGCTGGCCTGTTATATTTAAAAAAAAATCAACAGATAGGACAATTAATCCTTATGCAGCATGGGGCAGGGCAGTACTGACAACTTTTGTGGCAGAGGTTCTTGAATGACGGCGCGTACTAAGAAGCGATTCCTTGTACGCGCCGCTGTTGGTAGACCACTCTCGAGTGAACCGACGATCTGGTGAAGGTGGGATCTAGTGGGGAGCCGCTTGGTGCGGATAGCTCAAGACAAAATTCTGGGGGATGTAAAAGAGGGAAATACCAAACAATGTTTTTAAGCTATTGCATAGCTTTTATCGCGGGCCTTGAGCGCGGGGACCGAATCCAGAAATTCCGTAACGAAAAAACCTCACGCTCCCCACTCCGATGCGCAAGGAGGTGGCTTGAAGGCCGTGCATCGTCTAACGTCGTTTCAGTTCGGCAGTCTTCGACACGGCGTTGTGTGCGTGCGATTAGACGTTTTGTACGACTCTACGAAACTCGCACGAATCGAGACGAGCTGCTCCGAAAAAAATGCAAAAGCAATAGCTTTACCGCGGCAGTCCCCGAGTGCCACACGTCTTTTTTTCTATTTTTTGTTTCTCTGTCTGTTTTTACGGGCTTATCTCCGAAATGGCTGGCCCGAATTCAATGAAATTTTCCACCTTATGTCCCTGGTCAACATCTTAGATACTTTTTATTCCTGAAAATTATAGGTTCCCGAGGGATAGTTAAAAAAACCATAGTAACCGCGGACGAAGTCACGGGCAACAGCTAGTATAAATATAAAACTCAATTTAGTCCAACTACTTTTACTCCAGAAAAAAGAAACTGCAATTACTTCATTATTCTGACCGAGTAATGTTAGAATAATCTCTAAAACTAGCTTAAGGCATAATCGCGGTGGCGGTATTAACGTAATGTTAGTAAGAACTAGACATTATTTAGAACGATCTTTGCTTCAGTAAAAACTACCACGACAAAAATAATCCAACCCGCAAAGTAATCTCTTAAAAGATCATCTGCCATTTCACGCCTTTCTGAGAGCTGTCCGCTAGGACACACGGCTACAGGGGATGGCGAATAACATGCTATAGTCTGACCACTGAGGAGCTCGGTGGCGTAGTGGTTAGAAAACAAAGCTATCTTCGCCATGGTCAGTACTTGGATGGGCGACCAAAACTTTGTGATCTGGAACTCCTTCGTATTTCGGAAGGGCCGTTAAGCAGTTAGTCCCGGTTGCTATTTGCAACCGTTTCTACCAACCCGTATTAGGCCAGCGTGTTGGTATTAAGCCCATATTCCTCATGTGTTTCTCCACGAGGAAGGCCTGTGCTCAGCAGTGGGGGATAACAATATGTAGGTTGAGGACTATAATCTGACCGCAACCGCTGTACAGTGCCCTAGCACTGCGCGCCGGGGTGGGAGCGATCGCCGTCAGCGATTGGCGAACTGACAGCCGATACTCACCCCTTCAGCCCGCGCACATACCCAAGGCGCAGTACAGCCGTTGCAGTCCGACTATAATTATAAATAAAATTATGTATGAATGGAGAGCTGGAGCTCGGTGGTGTGGATTTACGCTTTGGCTTTCGATATTTAAAACAATTACACTTTCGTCATGGTCAGTCCTTGGATGGGTGACCGAGACGTCAACATGCTTCGGAAGGGCTTGTGTGATGGTGTTACGGCCTGTGCTCCTCTTATGTTTCTCTCGTGGTACGTAAGGCTGATGATATATGGCGATTCCCGCCTGCCTTAATTCAAATAACTCATTTAATTTCCGTAAAAAAGTAGTACCCGTAAGTATAATATTAGTTTAGAAAACTATGATTAATGATTAAACGAACGACTGTCAGACTTATTTGAAGTTCAAGCTTATTTATATTTATAACTCTACAAGTAGGTAATTATTTTAAATACAGGCATTTATCTTTCTCAATGACTAGTTTAATCTTGCCATTGAAATTTTAAGTAGCTCCATGTGAGGGGGACCTTTGACACTAGACTACTAAATTTGAATAAAACTAACTATATATTTATGGTGTTATTTTTTAATATGACAGGTAAGCTCTTGGCCTTCATCTCATCTGATGGTGAGTGACGATAAGACCCAAGGTGGAAGCGAGCTTCACCTGTAATCCACAACATCTGAGGAACTGGCTATCTTACCTTTGATTGCAGGAACACAACAATGCTTATAACATTGTTATTATGGCGACAAATTTAGGTTAGACGGTGGAAGCCAGGCGGCCTTAGAAGCCCTACCACCAAGTAAACCGAGTAGAAAAACCCCTGCCCCCGTGGGAAATCTAACCCCGGACCTTCCGGTCTACACCCGGTGGTGTCAACCACTAGATCAGAGAGGCGGTTGTGGAAGGGAATTGATATTGGACGACCTATGGCCGTAGCTGATTTGTAAGAAGTCGGTTTTTCTTAGTTCCCAAAATCAAATCTCTTGATTTTGATGGGGGCAGGTATTTAGATTTTTTAAAATTTTATATATTAATTTTCGTTAATAAAGGTAGTAGGTATATTTCTTGCGATAACTATCAGCGTTCTATTTATAAGAGAAAGCCATAAAATTCACAGGTATATGTTACTCGTACATCTAAACCTGACCAAATTAACCCATTCTAAGCAACACAGACCCATGTTTTCCAACTAGATAGGCACACAAAGCCGGGTGCTTAAAATCCTGTTTCTGCAATAAAATGTTGACTTTACTCCTTGGCCGTAGGTACACAGTGTCACGCTCGTAACCCGGATAAAAACCCGGGTACCGGGTGGAAACCGTAAAGATTTAACGGACAGCTGCTGCTTTCAGAGCGGTTTATGGGAAGAAAAAAACCGCCTTGATGGGAAGCCGATGTGATAATGATAGGCATTTTTTATATTTCAACGATGCAATCTGATTTTATGTGTGTCGGAGATGTGTGGCGACAACAGTTACTGTTGCTGGGAGTTTATTGAATCATTTTAGCCATTATATTTGATGCGAGAGTAGATGAAGACTTAAAGGATAATGTTTGTGTGATGAATACAGGAATTTGTTCTCCAGTCTTGGATGTTGGCTAGTTATATATATCTATGTTCCTACCTACTAACTAGCAGAGATGAAGAAGTTTCATGCAAGCTAGGATCTGATCTATTTGATAGGAAATGGAATGGTGTTAGTAAGACTTGACAGTAAAGATATGGCTTGTAGAGTAAAGAATATCTTGCAAAAGTATGACGAACGTTGGAGACAAGAAAGGTGCAAAGATTAATATGAACAGGTTTTTCCAATCATGAGGGACATGAAGAAACTTTACTTCGAATTAAATTGACTTAGTGTTTGAAAACCCCGAAATTGACTTTCAAATTTCTGGCTTCCAAACATTACATTGGTTAGATTAACTTTAAAACCGAAAGCTTTACTTTACCTTAGTGTCCTCTAAATCCAAGTTAAACAGGTCACTGCAAGTAAAGATAAGCAAACAGCACTTACGGCCGCTGGGGCGGAAAGGTTCTCAAGTGGCGACCACGTTCTAGAATGCGTCGAGTTGGTACACCCCACAAGGATACTTGGACCCCTATTTGCTGTTCCATTCCACTGAGAAGCAGTATAAATAGAATGTATAAGGAATATGAAGCTATCGTCACCAGTGGGTCTAGTACGGGTCTCTTCTGGGCACGGACTTTTTCTGATGTAAAGTGATTATCACCACCCTTTTAAGTGGGAGTACGTTCTATTTTTGAAAGTCCCGTAAAGTCACTGAAAAACTGCAGGCGATAATTCATTCCACAGTTCAATAAATATAATATGAAGTCTATGTAGTTGTATTACAGGCTTTTACAACGTTATATTGTTTTCATACGGATCAAGGATTTCTTGACCAGGTTTGAGGGACCGGAAAATCTGGAAAATTCCTTGGCTCCAATCGCAACTCGCTAATAACGGACCAACATCGCCCATCGACTCTATTACCAATTCAACCCTCGCGCGGTTTCGCGTAAAAACAATCGACACGCAACAAATCGGCCCGCTTGTAACCGGCCCGGTTCGTTCCGGTTTCACTAACGTCTCTAATTGCTACGTGCGACGAATCTGAACCGGCTACTAATAACCGGTTAATTAGCAATTTTTTTTGTATTTTATATCCCTTATGAATTAAATGTAATTTGATTAGGTAAAAAATTGCTTGCTCGAAAGGCTCTTTTTCCTATTTAATTGAACGGCTGGTAAATACGGGCATTATTTGATGGACCGTAGTTACAGTTGGCTAGATTTCAATATGCTTACTTTTGCTATTTGTATGATCACGGTGTTCTTTATCAACTTTCCTTAAAGCAAAATTGATGATTCAGCTGATAGTTTTAAGGTATTATGTATTCTAAAGGCTTTTCAAGGTTTTTATTAAAAAAATCTAAACGTGTGTGTTAATATTTTAGGATTTTGTAACACATACATACATATAATCACGACTATTATCCACTAAAGGTTAGTCAGAAACTAGGCATAATATAAGCAGTCATAACTTCTATAGTCCGCGCTTCACCAAGCGGTGACTGCACAGTTGCACACGTTCTCAACTTAACAGGTGGTGAGCGCGTCGCCGCTATAAGCTATTGGGCGGTTGTACAGTTTTGTGTCCATTAGTAATTATATAATTAATAGCATGAAATTAATAATTGTTACAGTTCGTAGCGATTGTCTATCATACATATCATCATAAAATGATCATGTTCGGGTGGATACTTTAGTTCTAATGGTATATCACACCCATTAAAAGCTGGCAGGGTTCCCATATAACAATACGTTTGTTCAGAATTCGTTTGACGATAAAAGCTCTGGAAATTGTGAATAAAAATAAATTTATACCAAACTATCCGAAAACGGTTTCCAGTTGATTCGATTCAGATGTTTTATCTCCCTCTTTCTCGTACAAATGAGAGTGATGGATGTAATTCATTCAAAATTGAGAAGAAACAGCCATTATCATTTCACGCCAATAAGCAGAACGAGTATGTTTTAGTTTTATGGGTGTTTGATAGATCTAGCTTTAGTTTAGCGTTATTGTGGTTGTTTAATAAGTTGCATGACTTATTGTTTGGAGAGGGCAGTGGTCGTTATGCGTGGTTATCGTCACTTATCATCAGGTGAGATGAACGCCAAGGTCTTATGTAAAAAAAAAAGTTAAAACAGACATTTGTTTGAGTGGTGACACATTTCTACTCCAATTACAGATATTTATTTCAAATCAGCATCCCTTTGAAGGTAATGCACTTATAGTTAAAGGCTTCCTCCTATGATTTTTGCATCTTCACATACTTTAGCATGCTTGTATCCTTAGGAATTTGTAATTTTTGAGAGTGGAGGGTAAATTGTTGTTTTTTCTTTAATTGGTATCCTCAAATGAAGACCAGTTATAGGTTTAGACTAGTGCAGTACTCCCTGAATTAAAAAAGCAGCCCAACTACGACACCGTCGCTACCGCAGCGGTTTTAATGGCGTGTATTTCGTGGGATCGCGTTCGAAATGAAATTCATTGTGCCCCAAAATGAGTTCCATTGTTCTCAGTCTAGATAAAACATTGCAGGAAAATTACGGGTCTCACCCGTCTGTGTCAGTCATTGAAAGCGGGTGCTACACAATATTGCTGGGTTTACGGGTTCAACCGTCTCGTCGGGTTTTGTGGTCCTTCTGCCGGATCAAGGCGCAATTAAAAATTTTCGTCCGATTCGCCGAATTTGACGGGTGGGTGCGTGTGTGGATCAACCCTTGGGTGGGGATACTTTCTGAGAGGTTAATGAAAAGTGTTAATAATTTTGTAGATCTAATTTCCACATCAAAGGGACGTTTCATAGCTGTGCCGGCTACACGCGCGCGCTTATTCGTCAAAATGCATGGAAATCTCGCTAGCGCAGGCCGCTGGTGCGGCTCTGAAACAACACCAAAAAATACAGGCAACTATGGCCTAGTTGGGAAAGACCGCCTGTACCGCTGAGTTTGAATACAACTTAAATACAGTTTATTGTGAATATTGCGTGCTTTAAACGTTGTGCATGGCAACAGCCGTCACCTGTCATCCCTTGTTACATGGGGACTCAATTCGATATGCAGATGTCAGCGCCATTGCTCTTCTCATCAAGGATGTCAGTATGCTGCAGCTATCTTCTCATATGGACTCCTCTACTGCTTATCATCAGGTAGTGTGGAGTCATTTGCTGGGCTTTTTATAAAAAAAAATCACCGTGCAGAATTTCATTGAAATCGGTCCAACCATTTTGGAGATTAGCCCGTACAAACAGACGAATAGAAAGAGAATCAAAAAGAAAAAAAAATGTTTTTGGTAGTGATATATACCTCCTTACTCTAATAAGTTTTTCATTGTGTATTGACGTGACATTGTCATCATTGATATTAAAACAGAATGTGTTACAGCACACGTTTTATTTCTATATTTTAATATACACAATAGGTAGTTTCCCTCTTTTTACATCCCCTGACTTGATTTTAAGCATTTTTTCTACGTACAGATCTTCGACCTTTACAGTTTTATTAGGTATATGTATAGATTATACGATGCATTATTCATATGCATTAGATTTTTATTTCCTCTCCCTTTGTAAGTCTTTTTCGTTCACAGACACATTTCACAATAAATTGATATTGCTTTCAAAATTCAACGTATTAATTAATAATGTACACGGCCGTCGCACGATTTGCCCGCCACATTTACATATGCGTTCGCGTAATTTATTTTCCTGTTTTGTGAGAACGTGCGCGCCGCGGAAGTTGTTGGATTAACAAATGCCCGCCCCAGTTAGGTAGCATTAGCCGTTTCGCTTTCCTCGTGCGTATTTACCAGCATAAATAGGTTACTGTTACAGTACCTTGTCATTTTCACGTCAGTGCCAACACAGAGCGTTTTTCACTAAGACCTTAAAATGAGACAGTACTAAAGTTTGTAAAATGTGACTGAATATGCTAGTTTACCCTTTTTTTATTGGGCCCCAAATGATTAATACTGATAGCCATCGCCATAAAAAATAATACAATTTTTTCTGAAGCCTATAACACAATAAATTATAAATTACGTTTTTGCTTAAATGTCAAAAACGCCATCGGTCCTGATGGTCTATGAATTATCTGTGCCGTAACGTCACGATTATTGTAAACAATTCAATACGCATGCGTGACATAGCCGACAGTTATGCTGGATTGGCTGCAACTAGCGTTTAACGGATTTTGACCATGCGTAGTAATTGTTTACATGAATCGTTACTCAACAAATTTCACGAACATGGTAGATAGCGTTTTTGGCAGATGAAAATAAAAGTAAAAATAAAAGATATTTAAATTGAATTTCTACAGCAATCCCTTATTTATATTTATCGAACTTGGTATATTTCGGATCCTTGTACTAATTACTATGTGAATGACACATTATTTGATATGAGTCAACTAGCCTATTAAGCTTTATTTTATTGTAACTAATACGGGTGACCTCAAATAAGTCTTATTGGAAGGGGATAAATAGGTACTTCCCTACCAATAAGACTCATTCGAGGAGCTCGGTTGGTAGTGGTTAGTACGCTTTGGCTTTCGATATCGAAAACAAAGCTACCTTCGCCATGGTCAGGCCTTGGACCCGTGTTGGTCCGGGACGCAAAAAGAATGTGCCAACTGCTTTTCTTGTCTAGCATGCCGTAAAAGGCGACTGGGGGCGTGTTGAGTTCTGGATCTGTGATTGTGTAGGCGATGGGCTAGCCACTTGTTACTACTTTTCACGATTTTCCATCTGACCAAACCCAATTTCTGTATGGCTGAATGTGGTCTTGGGGAACGCAGTGCTCCTTGGACTCTGCCGATCCCTTCGGGGATTGCAGGCGTGATTGTATGTATGTTGAAGAGTTGGGTTGAACGCGCTGATATCAGGAACTACTGGTCGGATTTTTGAAAAATTCCTTCAGTGTTAGATAGCACATTTATTGAGGAAGGCTATAGGCTATATAACGTCTCGCTATCCCAAAGTAACTATACCGAGCGGACGAAGTCGCGGGCAAAAGTTACTTTTATATATTCCATGTAGGTACTGAGAATCCTAAAATATCCCATTATGTTTTCTATCCTGTATTCCTTGCTAGTGTACAATGGCGTTCCCGAGAAGGGTTGACGTCAGGCAGGCGGTCCCACGTGAAATATGGAGACAATTTTTACAACATGAGAAAAACTTGTTGTGTTGACCTCAGTTTATAGTGAGGGGAATACAGGGAAAGATTCTACAATAATTTTTATCATTTATAGTTAGTTGCGTAAAATTGTGATTGATAATTCACAAAATATATACAAAACGTGTCTCGGTGGCGTAGTGGTCAGTGCGCTTTGGCTTCGATCGAAAACAATGCAACCTTCGCCGTGGTCAAAGACAAGACTTTGTGATCTCGAGCTCCTCCGGTCCCGGTCGCGTTTGTGACCGTTTCTACCCACCAACCCGCATTGGGCCAGCGTGGTGGTGTTACGACCCATACTCCTCATTTGTGTCTCCATGAGGAAGGCCTGTCCCAGCAGCGGGACGTATATAGGCTGATAACGATACAAAACGTATGATAAACGTATGATTTTTTTTTTGTTTACTTAACTTGTCTTATATTTATTTTACGTTCCCCGATCATCGCTTTTGTCACATCCGTAAAATTTTATTTATTTATTATGTGTTGTTACATATTTATGTATCGGTATAATATTATTTATTTTATATTTATATATATTATTTCATTTATTATTTCATATGTATATATTGTTAAGTTCACGCGACTCAGTTTACTCCTCAGCATTTTTCCTTCGCAGGTGGGTTGGAAGACATTTCTATTAGGAATAAGCCCTACCTTTTGTACTAAATTACCTGTCTTTTTTTTTGTATTGCTTTTGTGTTTTTTTTGTGTGTGCAATAAACTGTTAAATAAATAAATAAATAAATATATACTCTTTATTGCAATTCAAAAACAATTACATAAAACAGTTTGTTGATATTAGCAATCGAAATTTAACGGTTCACCAGTTTTTTTTAATTTATTGGTAGTAGCTCTTATCATTTTTGGCATGTATAAGATTATACATAAAAAAGTAAATTACACAAATTGCCATATATTACCCTCGAAAATATTACTCGTAATATTATTTCTTTATCATTTTCATACACGACATTAAATCATTTTAACAAATATAATAAACTGGATGGTCATACCCAATCGAATTGGCCTCTTTCTAATCAAACAGGAAAATCTGATTTAACTTTTAAATTGGTAGGTACTATATTAATGAAATTATCTCGTGTTTTTCCTCTGATCCTTGATATTAAATATTGAGTAAGTTATGTAGTATACGTACCTACTTACTACCTAATTTCTTATCTTAATGAATTACTAATTACTCTTACAAACTTATATTTTGTTCAGTCACGATGAAATTACATCTTTCCACTTGCTGTCGTCCCACTGCTGGGCACAGGCCTTCCTCATAGAGAAACAGGAGTAAGCCGTATCAACACCACGCTGGCCCAATGTGAGTTGGTGGGTAGAAACCAGGACCAGGACCAACGGCTTAACGTGCCTTCTGAAGTACGGATGAGTTCACGATCTCAAAGTTTTGGTCACCCATCCAAAGCCTGACCACGGCGAAGGTTGCTTTGTTTCGATATCGAAGGCCAAAGAGCACTAACCCACAGAGCTCCTCCACTACTTCTGCTTATGATCCTTGCATATATCTTTCACTTCATTAAGCTACTTAATCAAAATCAAAATTAACTTTTTATCATAGACCCTATCATAACTTGGCACATTTTACATTTTGAATAATTTTTTTACAATGTACATAATAATCATTAGGAGTAAAATATTAATGTTCACTCACTGTGTTTGTAATCGATACAAGCGGCCGGATTACGAGAGTAAGGCTCCGTGGTCGAGTGGTCTGTATGCCGGTCTCAAGGCGTCGCCATCTCGAGAGGTTCTGGGTTCGATCCCCGGTGGGGGCAAATGTTAACCCCCCGGTGGTGTGTGGTGTGTGGTGGTGTGTCCCCGGTGGGTGATGAATTTTCAGGCATTTGTTCTCCAGTCTTGGATGTTTATATTATATTTATATATATTCGGAATATTTATATGTATTTATCTATTAAATATATTTATCCGTCATCTAGTGTCCGTAGCACAAGCAGCATTAGTTGCTTAAAATGGGGCTAGTTGATAGGTGTGAATGTTTGAAGATATTTATTTATTTTTATGAGAAGAACCCGGCAACAAACCCATGCGCCACTTTCTTTTTTATAACGTATTATATCGTATATGAATACCCAGAAAAATAAACATTACACATACCAGCCTTTTAATTTAGTAGAATTTTGTAACATAGAATATACCACCTAAAAGTTAGCTAATAAACTTATAACACAAAACGGTACATTGTATTACCATAAAGCAGGGAAACGAAGGCGTAATATTAAACTTCCTGTGGACTAAAGCCATAAAGAGTTTAATCATCTCCCAGCAGAATCTTAAGAACGTAAAAAGTTGAGAAAAAACATAAACACTCTTAGAACGAGCGAAACGGTATTAAAACTGTCTACAAAGTCGCACACGTTATTATTTTTTTATCTCCTTTTATCTAATAAGGTGGTTAGGTTTTCTTTGAGATCTTGACTAATCTCGAGTTCTGTGCTTCGGAAGGTATATTTTTTAATCTATAGTTTTTAAAGAGGTTTTTTATCCATAGGATAAGTCAACCCCATTTTCCCTTATCCTTAATTATTAATCTATGAAACTATTTAATTTCTAAGTGAAGTTTCATGTGAAAGTATTGTTACCGTGTGTGACCGACACCAATTAACATAGCTTTTTTGCTATTTCTAAACTACATACATACAATCACGCCTGTAATCCCCGAAGGGCTCGGCAGAGTCGAAGGAGCACTGTGTTCTTTAAGACCACATACAAAAATTGGGTTGAGTGGTAGGGTCGTTGGGTGTTTGGTTGGGTCTTCTGAACTAGGATCTGACACAATACTCTGTACCAAATACACATCCAGGTTATTTAATCTAAAATCTCTTAGTAACAATGCTCTCTCATCTCTGTTTCTGACATATTCCATTAGCAAATGCTGTATGTCTTTGATTTTATCACAAGCGGTACAGTTTTGTAAAACTACTCGTAGCATTAAGACTTCGTTCAGGACACTACCCAGCGGCAAAGTTTGCATTCTTGATGAAAAGGGTCTCTTCTGACAAATGTTTCGGAAGGTATGTTCAGCCGTTGGTCCAGGTTGCTACAGATTCCACGTGTGCACATATTCTTGTATTCCTTAAATGTCGGCAGGTATGTGACTTACATTGTTTTTATTTCTGCTCGGTTTGGCTGGTGGTAGGGCTTCTAAGCCCGCCTGGCTAGCTACAACCGTCTTCACTAAAGCCACCGTAATAACAATGTTTTGTTGCAATATCTTGCAAACTTAGCTAATTTTGCATTTTTAAACATAAGGAATTCCGGAAAATTCATTAGTTTTATACTAAAAAGACAACGTATAAATAGAAATAAATACTTAATTAATATCATGATCGTATTTTCCATTCTCTATGTGGTTAGTTAAAGAAACATAAAGACAAATAAGTCTTTTAATGGTAATGAGAACATCGAAGACTATTTTTGCAGGACTCATAGTCATTAGTCTTTTTGAGTTTTCGATGATCATACATACGTAGACCGACTGAGTTCGAGCTAAGCTCAGACTGTGAAGTTTCAGGTGAGTGATGCCATGTGTTGTGACTTGCAGGTTTATGTAGTTTTTGTTGAACTTGAATAAAAACGCTGTCTTTTAAAATCAAAATTATATTTTCAAGACATTACTACAACAAGCTTTATCAACAAGTGAAGAGAAAAAGTCACAAGAGAAAAAGTCACAAGAGAAAAAGTCACAAGACTTGACGGATTGAAAAAACATAAAAATCTATGGCCGCAAGGGTTTCTATTTCGCAACACCATGTAAAAAGCGTATGTAAAGTTATTTTTTTAATTATAATTATTAGAAATTTCGGTATAATCCTGTTTTATAGATCAATAATAATAGGTATAATAAATTTTAGAAGTTATTAAGTTTTCCGTTTTTCCCATATATTCGCCCCACTGTGCGACGACGCAGATTACAAAGGCGATATACATTTACAATTTACATAGACGATGTAAATGCATGTACTGTGAGTGTTCGAAAACCCCGACCGAATGTCGGGGTTGCCAGCTGCTAATTAGTCTGCGCGCGACCGTACGGCTGCAAAATCTAAAAATAATGCCTCGTTGTGTGATAATTGGCAGAGGGGAATCGGTATCGGTATTTTTTTATCAGTTGGGATCTCTCGGCTCATACACTTACGGCAGTGACGTCACAGTAGACGTTAAAAAGTTGACACGCTTGGTTTCAGTACAAATCGTTATACTTGCGTTATCTAAGTAAATTAATATCTGTGCTGAGCATAGAGAGGTTATGGACAGAAGGGAAGATGGAAATATCAACTCTAATAGACCTCAAAACATTTTCCATTACAGTAAGAAGCAGAGGTGTTTGGTGTTTATATCCACCTTTCCTCTGATATGCTTATGAGATTAGCGCGCCAAAGTAGAAGTGGACTAGTCACGTCTTTAACTTACAGATTGCGAGCCGATTTCCGTTCCTAGCAAAAATTTACAGCCGGCCGGCCGGCCAGCTACCGGTTCTCACAGCTCTGTCGCTGTGCCGCGTCGCGATGAGCCCACTTCGCCGTTCAAAGTACCAGCCGCCGGCATGGACGGGCGTGCTCTGCAAAAGCCGACGGCTCTTTCGCGCATATGTGTAGCAGCCATAAACCATAAGTATAGAAAGCGAAATTCATATTTAAGTTTTATTCAAACTCAGGGTTACTGGCCACTAGTCACAACTAACGACTTACAAGTGCCATCACCCGACTATCGCTGCCGCAAAAGGGTAACCATTCATTGTTATAATTAAGCAAACTTCGTACCTTCAATAAATCTCTGTGCTCCTCACAAAAATGTCCCTTCGTATACAACGTTTAGGTCGCGATACAATCCTCAATTAAGAAGACAAAAGGGGAGCATTATTCAAACGTGCGGCTGACCGTTGTCTTTGTTTATATCTATTTAATTTAGAACCGGCGTCAATCGTGCGCAGGGCTGCGTAATTGGCTTGTCAAAATCCGTACGAATTTATTCATTAACGCTCGAAATCATGAATAATATTAGGTCGAGAAAAATCTTAGTTATATGCGTTGTGGTTCTTTTATTGATTTGCGGTTAGTAGATATTTTGTATGATAGGATATAGTGTGTGTGTGTGTAAGAAAGATTTTTAACTAAAATTTTTGAACACACACATATACGCGTACGTTGTCGTTGGAAGATTGTTGATTGATTGTTGCTTGTTGATTATTTGGGGACTTCAAACGGTCTTGAACAGCTGTTTGATATCGACGGCAGCCTATATAGACTGAAATATATCTTTCAACTTTTTTACATATGACAGGCAAGCTCTTGGCCTTCATCTCACCCGATGGTAAGTGACGATAAGGCCGGTGGAAGCGAGCTATCTTACCTCTAATTGCCGGAACACAACAATGCTCATAGGTAATCAAACCAATATGCAATAAATAATAGGTGATTATATTGATGTCGCAAAGCAAATTTGAATGAAAATGATAGCAAGGTGTTTACTTGTAACAAAGCAATAACTCTATAATGGCAATTGCGAATATGATAATATCTTGCACAACCAGAACCAACCAACTGCACAACGATCCAATAGCGTATAGCGGCGACAGGCTCACCACCTGTCACGCTTAATACAGTCACTGCTTGGTGAAGCGCGGACTATGGAAATGGACTGCATTTGCCTAGACTTTGACTAACCCTTAGGGGATAATAGTCGTGATTTGAAATTAGGTTTTGGGTTTGAATCGTCCCCGTGTGCATTGGCCTGCTGCGTCGCCGCCGGCCGTGGGACTCTTCGGAGGCTCTCCTCGACCGCGATCCGTCTCTGTCTGGAGTCGTTGGTCGGACGCCATAGATATACATCGGTCTGCCAATATCACCGACCGTGGGAAGCGAGCATAAAGACGTCGTGGACGTTAGTTCTTGCAGGTCCTCGAACATTATATTCGCAAGACTAATTCTCAATAAGTTGCAATTGAACTTCGACAAGAGTTCGTCACTCCGTTGCCAAGCTGCGCTTAACATAAGTACAATGAAACTAATATACATAATGTCACAACTGTTACTGCTTTACAATAGAGTTCAAATTAGCAGTACAGCTGTGTCGATACGGCGCTCATCGAAGAGTAACTTTATTAATACTCGGGACTTGGAATTGTTTATGTTTCATTGAATTTAATTATGGAGTTGTTGAGTGAGTGGTGTGTACGAAGGAGTGGTAGTACCAACAAAGTTTTATGATCGACGATATATTATATGTCTGAAACCGAGTCGTTGCCCTGATAGAGCTCGAATTGGAATGTCGGAGAGTTTTTACACACATGCACCTACCGTCTAGCCAGCGGTAGATAAGGTCTGATAATGGATGCCCCCATAAACCAAAAAAGGAAGGACGACATGTAGCTCGTAGCATACGTCGTAGTAGATTTGTAGGTCGTAGTCTGGTTGTAGTACGCACGTGCTACGAATGCTACAGTTTATACGGTACTCCATTCAAGCCAACAAATAAAGAAATATATATATGTCCTCAGACATTCACACCTATCAACTACCTCCATTTTAAACAACTAAGGATCGAGAGGTAGCGCCTAACCCAGGGTTTGCCCATATATTTGCCCAAGAAGAGTTCGTGAAGCGATTGAGATAAAGAAATAGAAGAATTTCAATCGGGAGGACGGGTTTAAATTGTCATCAGCGTGGAATCCAGCGATTAACAAGTGTACGCCGCGGACTGTACCTTTACAAACCAATCCAGATACTGTTAGTGTGGTATGCCGTAGTGACTATGATATTAATAATGTGTGGGTAGAAGAAGAATCACGGGCCTGCCCGAGCAGACGACGCCGCGCGTCAGTCAGTGACAACTGTTGGTGTAACCCAGCCGAAACGGCGAGCAGTAAGTAGTATCTATATACTCCATTATGTACGTCGCGTGTAGTCCAGGTGCAATAACTTTTATATACAATGCAACGCGAAACTTTAAAATATTATGTTTTATCTTAATTGACAATGTAATAGTCTAAGCCCTAAACGACAAAATAGAGGTCCACTACAGAAAAAAGTTCACCATACCCCAGTCCCTAACCCGTGGGCATTGGTCAATTACCCTTTGAACCACTGTCGCAAATATGGCAGTATTTTATTTAAAAAATAAAAAGCGGCAGTCAGCGTCGGTAGGTGATTCGAGTCACGCGGTGACGAGGGTCGCGCGTGGTCAGCGCAATTTGTCTGTACCCGCAAAACATCCATCAATTACATATAGCAGATATCGGTCAATGACGGCTCGGAATAAGGTGTCTTGTTCTCTGATAGCGGTTGTTTTATTTACCGTACAAGGTTCATTTTATCGACTTGACGAGGTCAGTTACAAGAAGGATAATTATATTATTGGCTATTAAAAAAAAAGTATTTGGCGCCATTCAACTATGGCGGACGTGATTTTATTTCAGTTATTGTAATATTGTTTCTTGTTGCGTAAAATCAGTGTAGTTTTGTGTAAAAAGTGTCAATAATGAGCAATGTGGAGGATCATTGAAATAAACGTCAAGTGGTGTGACGAAGAGATTTTTATCTTGGTTATTTACCTCATCGAAGTAACACCACAGTATCTGTTTGACGCGAAACTCTCCCAAGATGCATTGAAATGCATTACACTAGCATTTCAATGTAAATTAATGATGACATAATTATTAAAGTTATGGCTGTTATGGACTCAGTTTTCTTTGCCGACCGTTTGTAGAAAAAAGGAAAAAAAACCGGCCGCTTGTATCGATAACATTGATAACAACTACAGTCAAAGCGCTGTGGTTGTACTTGCTACAAGCGCTCGCGGTAATTAACCTTATTATATAATATACTTTTTTAATTTCATTATATAAGTTGTTAAATTTGTTGCCTATGAAATAATGTTATTTTTTGTTTTGTTTTGAAAGGGGACGTTTTTGAAGCTTCTCCACTTGTATTGAAAACAAACAACATTAATAGGAATTAATACATTTGTTTAGAAGGAACAGCATACTTTAATTTGTAGTTACTCACCCGAACTATTTAAAAAATCCATAGAGGCGAGGCTGTTAGAGCTTCATATCGAACAGGATTCTTATTTTCACAAATAAAAATTAACTTGTTTCATGCTGTGTTAGTCTTATAGTAATTGTAACATTTTATCATAAGATTATGAATTTATCTACTTTCTACTAGCCAATAAAGGAAAAAACAATAGCTTATAGCGGCGATGGGCTCTTGGCACGCTGACCACATGTTACTGCTTGGTGAAGCGCGGACTATGTCAGTGAACTGCTTTTGCGGTGCTTTTGCCTAGTCTCTGACTAACCCTTAGGGGATAATAACCGTGATGATTATTGCGACGGGGTGAAGCCGGGGATAATTAAAATTCAGTTGTATCGTCACTTAAGTATCGTATATAATAATGAAGATTTAAGGCACAACTGAAACAATTATATAAAAAAAGGTAAATTACACTGAACACAAAACAATTTCACATTTAACACTTAAATATATTATAGAAAGGGTAGGGCTACTTACAATAGTGCCTTAAAGAAACATATAGTCTTTGTTATAAATTAGGAACTGATAATGTGGTTTGTTGTAACTTTGTCTCAGCTTATAAAAATTGATTCACTTTATAAATATTTTACAATTATTGTTAGAAGGGAGTCAACCGCTCTACGCACTGACTCTCGTAAGAATGAGCTTCGAGAACAAATCAAATAAAAGAGACAGACAGCAAATTTAAAATCGGAAACCAAGAGAAAAATGGCCAGAGAAGAGCGCAATGACAGCAACGAGGCGCTAATATAGCTATGGCGCCTCGTTACATTATATGTGCGTGTGTATGTGTATGTATCTGTTACAACTAGGAAGTCCATTATGTGAAGAAACTTAGCCAAGTTCCATCCACCCTTCAACTTAGTAGCAAACCCAACAATTTAATGTACCTACCTGTAATTTTTTCTCTCAACATTTCTAGCTATTCCAGTAATATTTTCTAAACGCCATTGGGTGGATCCGGATTGAACGTTAAGGCAGGATCATTTATATTGGATACCAAATAAATAAACGATGTCCGTTGCGTAAGCGATTTATTGCTGGCAGGGAGGGTGTACCTGCTAAAAATATTACTAAATAAACATATGATACAGGTTTCCACGGAGCTCACTAAACACGTCTGTATCACCACATGGTTGAGTCTATTTTACCATGTTTTTTTACTTCCATGGTCCTTTCCAATACCATGGATTGTACTACTGGGACTTTTAAGAGAAATTGTTTAGCTGTTTCATACATAACATATTATCACGCCTCCTTCCCCGAAGGGTTAGGCAGAGGTGTTAAACACCCACACGAGTATTGCACGAGTAGTGGCCCGTCCGTCCCAACTCGGCTATTGCAGCCAACCCATATACCCGGTTCATATACGATACAAAAATACAACAAAAGGACGTCAAAGTAATTCTTTGATCTATTAATAACTTAAAAATGTTAAACATAAAGGGCATATGAGTGAGATTAATGAGGGTAGTAGTGAAACAATTAACATGCACACACAAGCATTAATTGATTACAGCAAATAAATAATCAATTTTTCTGTAAGTTGTAACTAATAAAACATATATCGCTTTTAGCGATATGACCGCCAATTGTGTACATTTTTGTGTACAAGTTGTCTGTTTTCTACTATATATATGTTGTATGTACAATAAAAAATACATAAATAACTATTTAAAATGATATTTTATAACGTACGTCAAAAGGTCAAAAATGTGTATACACTTTTGTCATTTGAAATTCATTATTTCCTTGTAATAAGACTCTTTGACTGTCTAACGTATGAACGTATTTTTAAACTTCATTGCACCTATGTACACGGGGTAATTATACCTATTGATGAAAATATTGCAGACTTTAATTAATCCATTCTAATATTATAAATGCGAAAGTAACTCTGTGTGTCTCCCTGGTTCGCTTTGACGTCAAAACTACTGAACCAATATAACCGAAATTTGGTACACAGATAGTCTAGACCCTGAGAAAGGATCCCGATATTTCCATGGGAACAGGCGCCATAGGGTGAATGTAAAAAAAAAATAACGCCTCCTAGAAAAATTAAGGACAAATTTACGCCACTATGAATTTTGCTTCTAATAATAGAGAAGGAGTACATTTTCAATTCCGCCAACTGTTCCAATTTGAAAAAGTCTTTCAGTGTTGAATAGCCTAATTATTGAGGAAGGCTATAGGCTACATACCATCACAATATCCCAAAGTAACTATTCTACTCGGACGAAGTCGCGGACAATAGCTAGTGCGGGCAAAAACATATATTTCGTCGTTGCGCCTGACAGATTCCATATGTGATATTCACAAGGTTTTGGGAAACAATAAAAAACGTGTTATTAAAATAAGGAACAGATATTATCTGTTCCTTTCCTATTATTATTATTATTATCCGTTCCTATTAAAATAAGGAACAGATATTATCTGTTCCTTATTTTAATAACATGTTTTTTATTGTTTCCCAAAACCTTGTGAATATCACATATGGAATTTGTCAGGCGCAACGACGATTTGTGACTTATTCATGTCCAAACTTACTTAACGAATCTGTGTATTAAATTATTCGGCGAACTCTCCACTTAGCAAGCTTTAGTTGACAATATTCTTGAAGCCGGATGATAAACGGTGGCTTATTAAGAAAGTTGGCGCTTACTTAACGATAGTTTAAAATGTTAGATACTCCCCCGACGCAAGTTAACTTAAGTTAGATCGAAGCATCGCGTGCTTCCGATAACCATAGTGTAGTGTTGACATGATAGTAGGATTGTTCAGGAAGACATTGTCGTCGTCCTCAGCCTTTATACATCCCACTGCTGGGCGCAGGCCTCCGTAACATCTCCTCGCTGGCCTAATGATGGTGGGTAGAAACGTCTGCAATAGTGATCAGGACTAACGGCTTAACGTGCCTTCCGAAACATGGAGGAGATGGAGATCACATGTTTTGGTCACCAAGGCCCGATTATGGCGAAGGTAGTTTTGTTTTCGATCGAAAGCCAAAGCATACTAACCACCGTCACCGAGGTCCTCGAGGGAGAAATTAAAAAACAGTTTTATATTAAGGACTCGATGCGGACTCGGTAACTATTTTTAAAGAGGGAATCAGCTGGCCTACCCTGTGACGTAATGTTGACAAATCATTATTGATTTGATGCAACGTCAAATGTCCTTTGATAATTTCAAATTGAAATTTGGTTAGAGAGTAAGGCAGCTGTTAGGTGTAATGTTAAAATTTCTTATCTCCTTTACTCACCAACTAAAGATTTATGAAAAACAAATAATATAACAAATTACCAAAAATACTTATTATTTATTACATTACAAATTTTGCTAAATATTTAAGCTAAACAATATATAACAACAATAAATACAAGGACAGGTTGGTTCTGGTCCTGTTTGATCAATCTCGGTATGTAAAGGTACTAAACAGGTATAACAAAAATAAATAGGATATTATCTCCCTTTCCCGTTGGTTAGTACTGTATACCTGGCAGGTCCGGATACTGTATTTTAAATTTTAACTTGTTCCGTTGATCTTTTCTCAAATATTCAAATATCTTGATATACTTTGTTATTTGTGCTTCTTAGGTACTGTATATAGTATGGTTATACCATACACTACCACCAGGTAGTTTTTGCCCTTTTTCTCGGGCTTTTATTAATATTTTATAGGTATTTATACAAGTGCTGCCGGTAACCTATAAACCAGCCGCCATGTACAATTTTATACGCTCTTCAGCCAATATACTCGAACTTCGAGCTATTTAATTTAATGATCCCTTGATTATAATATTGCTGAAATAAATTCTAGGACTTCTCTTTTCGAGATCTCAGTAAATTAGCAAAATCAGAACCAGCGCGTGAGACTTTTTTCAGATATCGATCCACCGATTCGAGAGGGATCCGTCTCGACCGTAGCTCCCATAGACGAGGCAAAGACACACTCGTCCGGACATCCAAGAATATGAGTAATGTTTGTTTGTTTATATTATCTACTAAAAATACTTAAAGGACCCCTTTTCATTTGAAATTACGTCCATTAATTGCAAAATAACTTGTATTTGAGTATAAACATGCAAGTGCATTTATACTCAACGAGGAATTTATTTATTTACTAGAAATTTTGTCAACATTATTATTATTACATTTTTTAAAGAGGATTTTACAAGAAACCGCCATCGGAAAAATTAAAATTGCCCAAAAAACTTATTCGAGAAGGACGCCGGTCGATTGATAAAGAGACTATCTTTGTATATACTGACTAGCCTGTTTTGAGACGCTAAACTCTATGGTTTTGTCTATGAACCACGATCAAGGTGAGTCAAACTAGTATTTTAAAAACAAATTAAAAGTTAAAATGACATAAGGAATTGACATATGTCATTATGACGATGTAAACAACATGAAACAAACAAACATTAGTGATTTTACTTAACTCTGATGCCTTCATGTGTAATTAAGACGGTAATAAGCTATAACAAGAAAAAAGAGTGTTACATAGGGTTATAATACCAGAAAGCTATTTTAAAATACATGCCCAAATCGAACGTCAGGCGTAGATAAAGGATTTGGCACACCTGCCACATTATATTATATTATGAACAACATTGTCGACCTCTTTATATTTTGTATAGATTAAGCGATCTGCCCGTGCGCGCATGATCATAGAACGCGGGAGAATGCAGGACGCGTACGGGCAGGTATAGCATCTCAATCCAAGTTGCCAAAAAGGTAAACAAAAAAGCCGACTTACTGAATTTGCTATTCAATAATAACACTTTGTACATGGTATTAGAAATATACGATTAAATGTTTAAATGTTATTTATTTTGCATAAGCGTAATAACACTTGACAACAACACACAATATATATATTAATTTTTTAAAGTTAACATGACTTAACTTGTCAATCATAGTTTTTTACATATCATAGCTATTCGTGCCAATATTACGCGAGTGTGTAATCTCTTTCTAACACTCCGCCTCACATGAAGCGTTTTATATTGACCATATTAGCTAAGTTTTCAAGTCTTGGTCCTGGCAGAGCTTTCGTTAAGAAGTCCGCAGGCATTGCCTCTGTTGGCATATATGTAATGTTTATATGTCCTTCTTTGGCTAACATTTTTATGTAATGTGCCTTTATATCGATATGTTTCGATTTTTGGTTCACAATGTTGTTTTTTATAAAGTTTTGCGCAGCTTGATTATCACTGTGTATTGTAACACATTCTTGGTTGTTACCAATTTCATTAAATAAATTCTTTAAGTATATCGCTTCTTTTGCTGCTTCTGTTAAAGCCATGTATTCAGCTTCAGCTGTTGATAAAGCAACGGTCCTTTGTTTCTTTGACTCCCAACTGATTGGTGACTTTGCGTTTGTAAAAATGTAGCCTGTGTACGACCTTCGATCTATTACGCAAGAGGCCCAGTCCGCATCAGCGTATCCGACGAGCTTTTCTTCATCCTTTTTGAAAATTATCCCAATATCTTTCGTACCTTTTAAATATCTTAAAATTCTCTTGGCAGCATTGAAATGTTCTTGAGAGTAACAATTATTAAATTGACTCATGTAGCTTACGGCGAACATGATATCTGGACGGGAAGCTATCGCCAAGTACATTAGGGATCCTATTAAATTTTGGTATGGCAATTCTTTCTTACATATTACTGCTTTATTTAACTTTGTTCCAATTTCCAAGGGTGTCGACACATGTTTGCAATTGCTAAGTCCGTATTTTTCTAGGACACTGTTTATATATTGCTCTTGACTTATTTTTATACCATTATCGACTTTTGTAAAATTTATGCCTAAGCAGTATTTTAATTCTCCAAGATCTCTCAGTGCAAATTTATATGATAGTTTAGTTTTAATGTTATCAATTTTTGTTTTAGACTTGCATGCTATTAGTATGTCGTCTACGTATATGCTAACAATGACCAAATATACGATTAAATGTTTAAATGTTATTTATTTTGTATAAGCGTAATAACACTTGACAACAACACACAATATATATATTAATTTTTTAAAGTTAACATGACTTAACTTGTCAATCATAGTTTTTTACATATCATAGATATTCGTGCCAATATTACGCGAGTGTGTAATCTCTTTCTAACACATGGACATGCATGTTACGCCAGCCTACCATAGGGTATTCGTCGATACACCGTTAACCCCGATTTCAACATAGCAACGACACGAGGAGCTGACTCGGCGCAACGTGAGGCACCACGGTCATGCGAGCCATCGGTCACCGCGTGGGACACTCTTGTTCTAGCATCGAACATTGTCACATAGTTTAACTAGTAATAAAATAATTCATGTAATATTATAATTAGAAAAAAAATTCATTTTAAGTAAATAGATTTTTTTTGCATCTTACGCTGCCGCCGTACGTAATTTGCACGTAAATATTAGGTCCTTACCTTGTGTTTTGTATGGAGATTTTGGGGAATTCTGCATTTTCCATACTAAATTTTTTTCAGTTTTCTTCTCAACGACAAATCCAAAGATAATAATATTTGGCATCTATCATTAGACAAGCTTTAGTAATATGTGTAATATCACACTTCATAAAAATTATTTATCGTTTTTAAGTGAATGCAAATAAAATGATGTATTCGGGAGGCACTTAAAAAGAGTTGTCTCCGTGTCCAATTTTAACACAATTAAACTTACAACAAATTATCAAAACAAATCAAAAGAGCTCAAAAACATAGTCTATTTTTAGACGAGGTAATTATTTTTTAGGAATACTCTGAATCTTAATAGTTACAGACAAAATACTAAGAGAGAAAAAAGCACCAATTTTATAGGTAAGGACCCAATATTTGAATGACATGAAAGATTCCTTTTTGCTCTGCCCGCATCGCTGACTGGTTTCTCTTCCCGGACGCTGACCGATTGCTCCGACGGACAGTGTTCTTCTTCTTCTTTTTTGCCTATTCCCACGTTAGGTGGGGTCGGCTCTCCTTATCCTTCAGCGTCAGGACATTCTGTCCTGGGTTGTCGGGTCAGGCAGTTGGGACTTCTCTACTAGATTGGCCATACTAGTCCACCAAGTCAAGGCCGGCCTCTTCCTTTCTTGCCTTCTGGGATTGCCATTGCCTTCTGAACCACATGCTCGCTGTTTCATGATAAGGACACGACCCCCGACGGACAGTGTTGTTCAATCATAATGCGGGCAGCGTTCAATTTGACTTTACCGCAGACCGCAGAACGCATACAGTGTGATAAACCCTTAAAGGCAAATGTACTCCATGTAAGATCCCATCTTAGCTTAACATCAGTCGATATTGGGGTCAAACATTTGATCATAAATTATTCTAAGAATATGAAAATTATCTGCTCGGGAGTCGGATGGAGGGGAACCATTTATAAATGGACGAATGGTACGACAACGAAATGAATCATTATTACAATCCGATCATTATTATGTTCAGTCGAATTCAAAAATATGTATAAGTCGCAGGATGATAGATATAGCCGTAGTATAGTTATATCTCTAGGTATATAATTATATACCGGAACATAGATATATTATAGCTAATCATAACTATCTTACTTAGAATATGATTTTCTATCCGACCCTTTTTCTTTGCAGTTCAATGTAGATTGACTATTATTAATTATTTCACTAAATTTAATTTAGTTATATACCTAATTATGAACTAAATATAATTAATAAGTAATAATAATAAACCTAGGGATATTTAACATAATTACGGCTATAACTATCTTATTGCGACATATACGCATTTGACAGTAATGGCTCTAATTGGAAGGGAATAAAGAAACCTGTTAAATCTGCATACATTTTTTAAATCGACTGTACCTACCTAATTAGCCACAAAGCAGTCAAATTCAGTCTTCTGAATGCACTTATTACGCTTTCAGACTACCCTAGTACCTTACCTCAAAGCACCTTACCTTAATATACTTTTTCTTGTTACACTGTGTTCTTGACAAGTGTTTTGCTTGTAAGTTAAGTTTTAAATAAAACAAATTTAAAAGGGATGTGTGTTCATACAATGAAGACGGTGCAACTGTTTTACACACACTTAAAACTTGTATGTGCACACGATTGGAAAACGCTGTACGTTATAGATGCTCATGAGCTGGGAAGATTTGGTGGCCTGTTGGATAAAACGTCATCAGCCTATATACGTCCCACTGCTGGGACAGGCTTTCCTCATGGAGAAACACATGAGGAGTATGCCATAGGTGAGATAATTCCTCTTGAAAATAGCGCAAAATAAGGTTGACTGTCCTGAAATTTTGTCTAACCTGTATATAAATGTCCCACTGTGTCTCTGCCGTCCTAGGTGTCTACTTCACGTTCCATTTTCGCGTACAGTGTATCACAGAAATTCCTACTTAATTCGAGTCTGTAATATGTTTAATGAAGTTTGTAGGCCTGGTTGTGCTAATAGCATTGATCTATTTTGCAGTAGCATAAATTCTGTGAATAAAATCATGTCAGAGGATTACTTGTAATGTAAGAATTTCAATATTAAGTACATTAGTGTTACCTGCGGAGGCTTGTTATTGGCTGTTTGATGTTTGTACATATATATATTTCCTTCTGTAAGCTGTAAGCCCCCCAAATAAAATAAAAATAAAATAATGCCATAGGTGGCGTAGTGAGGAGCTTGGCGGTGTAGTGGTTAGTGCGCTTTGGCTTCGATTTAAAACAAAGCTACCTTCGCCATGGTCAGGCCGTGGATGGACCAAGAGTTTGTGATCTCGAGCTCCTCCGTGCTCCGAAAGGCACGTCAAGCCGCTGGTCCCGGTCGCATTTGTGACCGTTTCTACCCACCAACCCGCATTAGGCCAGTGTGGTAGTGTTACGGCCTATCCTCATGTGTTGGATAAAATATTATGATTATATTAAATACTAGTGGTTTCCTGCGATTTTACCCACGCGGTACCAGTTCCTATGGGAATATCGGGATAAAAAGTAGCCAATGTCCGTTCTCAGGCTCTAAACTATCTGTGTACGAAATTGCGATTAAATCGGTTCAGTAGTTTTGACGTGAAAGCGAGACCGACAGACAGACAGATAGATAGATAGCGTTACTTTCGCATTTATTATATTAGTATGGATTGGAATGGATATAGTTAATATAGTAATATAGTGTGGATTAACCTGAGCTGTATCATGTTAGTGAATATTGTTATTACGGCTGGCGATGTGCGTGTGTGTTTACACTTTCCTCACCTTATATACTCTTTATTGCAATTCAAAAACAAATACATAAAACAGGTTGTTAACATATATTTACAAGGGCGGACATATCCCTAACAGAGATCTCTGCCTGTCAACCCACGAAAGTAAGTTGAGAAAATAGATTATAGGGGATACAAATGCATAAAGAAGACAATATTGAAAAACTACCTTATCTGGTATATAGTGATGATAAACTTCCGGATCTGTGCAAATATAACTTAGGTAAAAATAAAAATAAAAATATGTAGCATAAATCATTTTTCACGTTCTTTTTGTAAGCTCTCAAAGGCCACAAAAAGGAGACGCAATAGAAATACAGAACGCTTGCGAACGCCGGCGCTCGCTTGGCCGTTAACGAGAGAAATTGATAGGACAAGCAACATATTCGCTTCCGCTAATGCGTATGCATTGAAACAGAATTACATTAATTTAAAACTCATCAATATATTTAACATTTATAGATATGCGACAGATGTCAGTTTGGTCCGTGCCGCCGAACTCGGTTCGGTCTCGAAACAAAATAATTTATATTATATTTGTGGAGTGAAACCCCATGACAGATGGTCGCGAACCCGGCACTGGGTAAGCAAATTGTGTACTGTGTACAACATTTCAAACGTGACAATTTAAACAAGTTGTGAACCTTCTTCGACCGACTTAACTGTCATTTTCGGTTAAAATGGTAATAAAGTGGACATATGGGTATTTTAGTCGTAAAACAGGTCTTAACATGTAATGTGGTTTTAGGATTTGTCAGGGGGGGGGGGGGGTCCTTAAAATAACCATTTCTTAACATTTCAACCATCAGCTGTTTTTATAGCATCATGTCATAATAAATAGGTATTGTATTACTATGGTTTTTAATTATCCCACGGGAACCCTTTAATTTTCCGGAAAAAAGAGTATCTATGTAATACGATTATCAATGTAATATTGACCTAATGTCTAATATTGACCTGATCTATCTAATATTGACCTAGTATCTAAGATTGACCTGTATCGATGGTTGTGATAAAATACGTAACTTTATTGCATTAATGTAGTGACTACGGCTTTCGATAACAAAAATAAAACTACCTTCGCCATGGTCACGACTTGGATGGGTGACCAACTTTGTGATATCGAACTCCTCCGTGTTTTCGGAAGGCACGTTATACCAAAAACAACCATTTCTCCCCACCAACCCGCATTGAGCCAGGTTACGGCCCATACTCCATAGGCTGATGACGATAGGACCCATTCCAATGACAGCGTTTCCATACTGAATTTATCCATTGTTTTATTTCTTTGTTTTAGCTCTTGGATACGCAAAAGGAACTTTAATGGAATTGTAGTGAGATAGATGTTAGGTTATGGTTTGAGAGAAAACATTTGAGTTGCTGCCCAATTAGTTATTTTGCTGACAGATTAGAAATATCTGCTTATTTTAGCTGAGCAATTGTATTTTTTGCTGACTAAGGGTGCTTACATAAAGAAACAGGTTCCTGGTACAGACAAATCAGTGCGAGTCGGTACCGATCGGTGCAGGTGTAATATTTCTATGTTCCCATATGCAGTGACTTATAAAGAACCAGGAAAAAAACTGTTTTTACCAGCCTATTATTGGGTCCTTACCTTTGAAATTGGTGTTTTTATTCTGCCTTAGCAATTTGTCCGTAACTATTGAGTTTCAGAACATTCTTATAAAATAATTGCCTCTTTTAAAAATAGACCATATGTTTGAGCTCGTATTGTTTAATTTGATAATTTTTTTTATGTTTAATTGTGTTAAAATTAGACACAAAGACAATTACTTTAAAACTGCCTCCCGAATACATCATTTGATTTGCATTAACATAAAAACGATTAACATTATAACGATTAATATTATGATTAACATATTGCAAAAACTTGTCTAATGATACATGCCAAATATTATGAAGTGAAGAAAACTGATAAAATGTTAGTATGTAAAATGCAGACATCCCCAAAATCTCCATACAAAACACCAATTTCAAGGACCTAATATAAACCTGTTTCTTTATAAGTGAGTGCTTACGATAACATAGAAATATTATACCTGCCCTGATCGGTACCGACCTGCACAAATTTTATTTGGAACGGGAGCCTGTTTCATTATGTAAGCACCCTTAAATTCGAAGATGCGCGTAAATTGATTGATTGTATACTTATTACGTATTCGTTACGTTAACACGTTACACGTTAAACGTGACATAAATATAAAACTTATAGCCGATGCAGCTACAACAGAGAACCAGTAATATAGTTCTGAACTCGGGTTGCGGCTAATCTTTGTGTAAGTCGCTGTGAGTGATCGCTGTGTTACTTTAAACTTTCTGCGACGTTGTGGGGACGCTGTTTTATTTATTTCATTTCAGGTCTGTAGGTTTTCTTTGTTCTTTTGATAGATAGATGATAATTTTCAACTTTAAATAATATGTACGGATTGAAGAGTGAAAAATACATTTATGCCTTTAATTAACTTTGATAATATCAATTTTAAATGCGCAGGACTAATGCCTGGGATGCAAATTTCGCTTAGCAGAGAAAATGTCGAATTGCACGTAATATTGTCGTATGTTTGGTTCACCTGATGAGAAGTGATTACCGCCGTCCATAATTTGCAACATCGATCGGTCTAACTGCAATACATTTGCAGCTTTGAGATAGGATTACGCTCTCTTCCTGGACTGGTGAAAGGTCCAGAAGGTGAATTGAAAACATTTACCGCATTCTCACAAATCTCATATTCGAGATTCGTTTAAAAATGTTTAATTTATTAAGGCAACAATTGCAAGGAGGGCAATTGTTGAGCTACCTTATACTGTTAATATCCTCAATAAATGTTGCAATTACACATGTACGCATTTTGTCAAATAGACTACGAGTAAAGGTGGAAAAAGTAACTAAACACAAAACGAGTAAAACATATTAAACTATTTAAAGTTCGTTTTAATACATCGCATCGCTACGATTTTAAAATTAACGTTATGAACGCAAATAAATTGCTCTTATCCAAGAATGGACAAGATCATGGAATGAGTATATTAGAGGAAGTTTGAAAGTGACAGAAAAGATTAGGAGCAGTAGGTTAGCGTGGTACTGACATGTGATGAGGAGGGATGAATGTCACATTACAAGAAGGACGCTGAGCATGGATGTGGACGGACCTAGAGTTAGAGGAAGACCAAAGAAGCGATGGATTGAATGCGTGAAGAATGATATGAGAATAAAAGAAGTGGATGCTGAACTGACGAGTGACAGAGGAGAATGGAAGAATTGCATTGAGGTCTTTTACAATTAAAGTTTTCGTCGATACCACGTTGATCGAAACTGGGCAACATATCCGAATCAGTAGTAAGTAATTGCTATTGCAGTTAGTTCCTCATCAGGCTAAGTCGGGCAAGAAAAACCGGCTGAGCACTTAATCCAGCCTCCGTGATCCAGTGTTTGTATTAGCTTAAAACTTTTCCTGTGACAGTGTCGCACAGTTTTACCGTATTTTAATGGCGTTTCAGTAAGTTTCTATGTTGTGGAACACTGGGATTTTTGTTTGATGAATATTTTTTTTAAATATTACAGGTAAGCTCTTGGCCTTCATCTCACCTGATGGTGACGATCAGGTGGAAGCGAGCTTCACCTGTAATCCTCAACATCTGAGGAACTGGCTATCTTACCTCTGATTGCCGGAACACAACAATGCTTATAACATTGTTATTATGGCGACAGATTCAGGTTAGACGGTGGGAGCTAGGCCAGGCGGCCTTAGAATCCCTACCACCAACCAAACAGAGCAGAAAAACCCCTGCCCCCATGGGGACTCGAACCCCGGACCTCGCGATCTACACCTGGTGGTGTCAACCACTAGACCACAGAGACGGTTATGTTATACCTAAATATAAAGGTTAGATGCCGTCTTAAAAAACTATGTATTAATTGAAAATCTATACAAGTAAGGCGTGTGTTTTGAATGAAATGAAATAATTTATTCTGGAATTAGATTTACATGAAAACTTTTGCACGTCAATATTTTTTTTCCTACTAGCACTTCGACGTGAATGGCCTGTTGAGAAGAAGTGCCGCAAGAAACTCAACAGTTAGCCTTTTTTAAACAGCCATAATAACAAAAGGAATTTAGAACATTTTAAATATTGTAAAATAAGTATGTGCAGAGGAGCAAATTATAGTAGCCACGAATTTTTATCTTTAAAATAATCTTCTATCTTATAATACGCCTTTTTCATTAAACAGCTTTTAACATTTGACTTAAATTTATGCAGGGGCAAGTCCATAAAACTTTGTGGCAGCCTATTATACATTCTTATGCTGATTCCTATAAAATATTTAACAGTTTTGTGAAGTCTGAGGCTTGGCAAAAAATATTATCAACCATACATAGCATACCATATTACCATCACGCAGGAAAGGCGTAATGGTTCCTATCCTGTCCTCAGCCTATATACGTCCCACTGCTGGGCACAGGCCTTCCTCGTGGAACACATACGTTCGTGGAAACACATAAGGAGTATGGACCGTAACACCACCTCGCTGGCCCAATGCGGGTTGGTGGGTAGAAACAGTCGTAATAGCGACCTGGGACCAACGGCTTAATGTGTTATACTAGCTGTTTCCCGCAACTTCGTCCGTGGTTAGGATGGTAAAAAAAAAAAACTTTTTATTTTCCAATTATTATTACAACCTGAAATCATAACAACAGAGCATCTTAATTAAAGATTAAGTTCCCTGTTTATTAACTATCTCACGGGGACACATCGGGGTTTTACATTCTTCTGACTTGGTTTTAAGCATTTTTTTTCTATGTACAGACATTCGACCTCCACAGTTTTATTATATGTATAGATTTTTTTATTGTAAAATATAAGTACATAACAAATATTTTCTTTTGTATTGCTTCCATAAACAAATACAGTCAGCGTCAATTAGTTAGTGACACTAAGGGTGTTCGAATAAATAGAGGCTACCAAACGGTCAATAATATCGGTACAAATATAGATTCCATATTGTTGTCAACAATATGGAAACTATTTGTATCGATATTATTTACTTTTTGATAGTATATTTATTGAACATCCTAACATTCAATGTTTCATAAACACGTTAATAGACTAACAAATAAAAATGTCAACATTCCATAGCACAGTTCGTCGAAGTTAAAAAGTACTAGGTAAGTTGGGTATTGAGTGTTCGGCCGTTGTTCGGCGCCGTAGGTGAGACGTTCTGCACTCCGGAAGAGAGAGCCATTTTACGCTGCCTTTTAGGGAGAGTGAATGTTGGGGCGCTAAAATAACGCTGCCCTTTTGAATGTGTTTATTTTTCAAGGATTATTTTAATACACCTTTACTTAATTTAGACGCTCTTATGACGTTGTAGAGTTGAAACTTCTATAAAATATTTTAAATGCAGTCGGTAGTAGAATAGCAACTATTATTATTTTATTTATTTATTATTTTACATCAAGTCCACACTCATATTTTGTTAGTAATAATTACTTATCCTAAATGTTAATATTTATTTTAGGTGCAATTTACAACATTGATTCAGGCAGACACAGCCTACAATGTCAGCGATCATTTTCAAGTGATTCATTATAGATGTGTGTGAGATGAATAAGTACGAGAATTTGTAATTGGATGATATATTTCTTGTAAAGGTATTTAATACTCCGTATGATCCGTGATATATCCTTAACATAAAAGCGCAAACAGCTTACTTTGGGCTACTTAGATGTAGGTGTGACTGTTAAAATATATTTTTTATTAATTAATAATTATCTTAGTGAAGCCTTAATCACACTGATAAGGTGACATATTTTATATATTCTACACTCGTGCGACAGGGGGACAAGCGGCCTGTTGGTTCCCATTTAGGACGAAAAGAATTGATTAAGAAAAACAAGGTTTTCGTTTTCGTAGAACTTAGGTTACACAAGAAACAGGTACGTGACATTTTTTTCTTAACTATAGAAGTAATAGAACCACTATAGAAGAAATAGGATCTAACGAAGTAGATGGTATACTTGGTTACAACTTAAAGGCAATAATTTTACCAGAATTTTACTTTTACCAAAATTACGCCCAACATAAAATGGATGTTAGAAATTATACTAAAATTGTGAAAAATAAAGAAACGCGCTCAATCTTTTCAAAATATGTTACATACATAATTAATAACCTTAAATCATTCAATAAAACATAAAATAAATTAATTTATACACCAGAATTATACAAACAGATCATACAATTTTACCTTATGAAATATAATATTATACAAATCAAATACCTATACTTAATCACTGTTTATAACGGTTTGGTTAGGTTGCAATCTAGTCATCTGTTAGTACATAAAATATCGGAAAATCTTACCTTCATCATCGCACATATTTTATTATATATATTTAAGTTTATAAAAAACAGTTAAACTACTTCTAAAACTTTACATTACAATTATAACTATAATAAATATACCTCAATATAATATTTATCTTATATATTTCAGTGTAGACAGTAGCTCTGAAATATTGTCATAAAAAAAAACATATACCCTTACAGCGTCATTTTAGCCGCCCCTGATGCCATAACTCCTGCCTTTCGAAATGGTCTTGGATTAATGGCTCTTGTTTAGTTCAGAAATGTTTGTCATTGACCAGGTGGGCCCGCTCTTTGATTTACCGTTAAGAAACTATGCTGAAAATACACTGGTGTAATATGCATCCTTTTTAATGTTTACCTGCTTTTTTGGTGTAAAGAGTTTAAGTGAAGAATTCGGTGACCGTGTTGAATTTTGGATTTGGATGAAATATTACGATTATAAGTCAACGAAAAATCTTACATCACTAGAACCCGATTAATGAAACAAAACTCTGTAGCTTAAATTCACAGTTTGTTTTGAACTTTAGGACAGAGTCAAAACTAGTAGTACGAGTAACTAACCAGAAATGGTTTTAACTATTCGAAACTTAAAACTATTACCAAAACGAACGATCATCGCATTTTGAACACGATGGAAACTCATACGTTTTCAACATTTATCGCTCAATCAGCAAATAAAACATGGACTATCCACAGGCCCGAATCCCAGGGCGAGAGAGGCCTATTAATCTTGATAAATTATCTTTCTACGGACTCTCATACCAGTTCTTTATATTCCTTAGACGCGGTAGTACGTACGTTTAGAGGTCTGGGTACAAATTGGACAAATTCTCTTGGGATAGGTGGAGGTACATACACAACCGTCCTCAGTTGGTTACGTTCATGTTTATCATGGGAAAACACATCGCAAATCGGACCTTACCGTCTTTATATTGTTACTGGTTAAATTTATCGTTCTTATCTCCATTCAAGGTTGGTGTCGCGATGTTGTTCGCTCTGAAAGTTTGTTCAAAATATTATTTACAGCCGAATAAGTAGATTTAGATACAATTAGTATTTAAGATTAACATAACAATATAAGTGAAATTTCTAATTGATCTTATCTCGTGTAAGAATGTATTGTTAGTTGAGAACGACAAAAAGAAGAGTGGAAGACCCGGAATCACCATTTCATACGTAAATCGTCGACACTATTGTGTTATGCTTTCCAATGTGTTTTACTTTATGAAAATCACAAAAATAATAAAATTAAAACTTCTAAATCCTGTCACTGCGCATAATATTGATGATAATCAATATGACGACCTCTGTGGTCGAGTGGTCTGTACGCCGGTCCCAAGGCGTCGCTATCTCGAGAGGTCCTGGGTTCGATCCCCAGTGGAAAGTGTTTGGGTGATGAATTTTCAGACATTTGTTCTCCAGTCTTTTTATATATACTTATATATATTCAGGATATTTATATAAATTTATCTATTAAATATATTTGTCCATCATCTAGTATCCGTAACACAAGCAGCATTTAGTTGCTTAAAATGGGACTAGTAGATAGGTGTGAATGTCTGAGGATATTTATTTATTTTATTTATAATAATGTTTTATTAATGTAAATTAGTGAAAATAAATGACTTTGATTTGCGCATCATTTTAGTGACGTCTGTTCACAAAATATATTTTTATTGATAACTATCCGCGACTATATTTATCCGCGACTTTATTTTGAATAATAGAATGTTTTAGGTACCGAAATCAATCTTTTTAACTGACTTCAAAATTTTGCATAAGTCTAATAAAAGTAAATTGAAACCATAATTCGAATTCTATTATCAAAATTATTTGTGTAAATACGACTTTTAGAACTTCATGTTTTGTTATATTGTCTTTCGGTATTCGATAAATTATTTCACAAGTTACATCCCTAGCAGCAAGCACAAACTGGTCACGCTTAAAATTATCCTTTCTTCCAGTTGAAATAGTCAACACTGCATCTTTCTAGACTACAAAAAAGCGCCCCTAGCGGAAAATAGCTGAAATCGCGTTTCTCATAGAAATTGACATTCTTAACGCAACTGAAAATGTGAGGTTTTTTACAATAATAACTAGGGGTATTGTTCCAAACTTAAACACACACAGAGGCCCTAATAATAAATGTATATCCCCCTAGTACTTTTTATAGTGAACTGACTGACGTATAGCTTACTAACAAATGGGGTACATTTACCTCAAAGCATTTTGACATATCATTTGTACCTTATTGCATGTTCACTTAAAAAGCGCATAATTTTCCAATACTTCCATGTCCAATCTAAGAAACTGCCGAAGCCATATATCTAACATTTCAGCAAAAGCTGAAAATAATTCGTAAAAGGTTAAAAGTGAAACGGTCGGAATCATCCCGACAGACGTCTGTGGAATTTATGACTACTTAATATTGTCTTAGGGATGGGACGCAGCCTCTGCCGAATTCGGCACTAGTTCGGTAATGTTCGGAATTCCATTATGCATTTCAAAGATATGTTGCTGTTTTATTACGACGATATAAATACTAAAAATAAAATGCAAGGGTTTCAGGTGCAGCAAAAAACTTTGCTAATCTTCTTGATTTCTTAAAATATACTAAAAGTACCAACGATGGAAAAGAGAAGGTACGATAAGGAAGAATATTGTCCAGTACACTCGAGATGGTATAACCGGTAAACACGTAAAAGGCGCGGTCATCATTGACGCGCACTGCTGGTACATAGATACAATCACGCCTGTAATCCTCGAAGGGGTAGGCAGAGTCTCAGGAACACTGTGTTCCTTTAGCCACTTTAGACAAAAATTGGGTCAACAGATTCAAAGTCGTAATATCCCGACGCAAAGGCTCTAGGTTCAAAACAGTATTTTGGTTCATTGTTTTAGGTCTAATGCGGTTTTAAAGATAAAATAAAATTTATTCTTAGCAAAACACAGACACTCACATTAGTTTTATTTATACTCGTAGCTCACGCAGCATACTAGCAATAAAAACGAAAAATACACACATACAATAACGACGATTATCTCCTATAGTCAAAGCCTAGGCAAAAGCACCGCAAAAGCAGTCCACTACCATAGTCCGCAAAAATGGTAATTGTGAAAATTGCCGAAACATGCCGAAACCGAAACTAATACCCGTCTTACCCCATCACTACGTCAGGTAAAAAGCGGTTTCCACAAACGGTGAATGTATCCAATATTATTATTAATGGCACATTGAAATGCTGGGGCGACTTAACGAATATTTAATATCGCCCAAAGCCGATTTATGCTACCGTTGAAATGTATTGTAAGTACCTTTTGGTTTATGTGACTTGAGGATCGCGTCTGTCCCCGAAAATATCTATTCCTTACTTTTAAGGAAAACTGCGGTAAACGGTGCGTTATGGGGTATTCTTGTTTACTCTTTATACGAGGTACCTTATGTGTATGAGATGTGTACTTCATGGTATTTATTTGACTGTTTGTTATGGTGTCACTTAAATAAATATTACAATATTGTTAGGTTTGACCTTTATTTCTGTATGTATTCGGCGTACAGTGAGCAATGAAAAAATTGTTTTAAACTTGAGTACATTTTTTTCTATTGCACAATTATTTTTGTGTATATGCGTAGGTACTGCGTTTTGAACGGTACGGTTTTGTGTGCTTATTTTATTAACATATTTTTTTTCCTTTACTTTTGCTCCCAGAAATAGATTTACATAGACGCAAATGCATGTATTACGCGTGTTAATAAAACCCCGAGAAATCCTCGGGGTTGGCCACCGCTACCTACAGTCATTGCGGCCGGAGTTCTAGAAAATCTAGAAAAATGCGTCATTGCGTGATAATTTACAGCAATACCCCAAAAATTTCAAACACCCACAGACAGGAACATATTTCCTATCACAAGTAAGTTATTTTTAATAATATGCGTAAATTTATTTTAAAACTAATTTGTAAGTATTCCAAGCTATGACACTATAGATTGCGTGTTTGCTTTGAGCATTTCATCTGACGTTGTATGTAATGAAAGGATGATAACCCAACAAGCGACACTGTCTTGCAAATTTAGCGAATAGTGTGGTTCGTTTTACAACGAGTAGCAATAATAAATTTTGCTTTCGAAGGGGACAAACGAATAAATATTATAAAAATACATCGTCGTCGTCGTCAGCCTATGGCAGTCCACTGCTGGACGTAGGCCTCCCCAAATTCACGCCACTTCGATCTATTTTCGGCTTCTCGCATCCAGCTCCTGCCAGCCACCTTGCGCAAATCGTCACTCCACCTGGCCTGAGGGCGCCCTACACTACGCTTGCCGAGGCGCGGTCTCCACTCCAGAACTCGTTTACCCCAACGGTTGTCGGTTCTGCGGCTAATGTGGCCAGCCCATTGCCACTTCAGCTTGCTTATTCGGTAGGCTATGTCGACAACTTTGGTTCTCTGTCGGATCACCTCATTTCTGATTTTATCCCTAAGAGAAACTCCGAGCATAGCCCTTTCCATAGCTCGCTGAGCGACTTTAAGCTTGTGGACCAGCCGTACCGTCAGTGTCCACGTTTCGGCTCCGTATGTCATAACGGGTAGGACGCACTGATTGAAGACTTTCGTCTTTAGGCATTGTGGGATCGACGATGAGAATACTCGATGTAATTTCCTAAACGCTGCCCAACCCAACTGGATTCTTCTGTTCACCTCGTCCTCGAAGTTGTTTCTACCTAACTGCAATGTCTGCCCGAGGTACACGTATTTTTGAACAACTTCGAGAGCGGCACCGTGTACTGCAATCGGTTCCGGTAGTACATGCTCATTGAACATGACCTTGGTTTTATCCAAGTTCATCCGTAGGCCGATACGTCCAGAAGAGTTATCCAGGTCATTTAGCATTTTTTGTAGGTCCTGCAGCGTTTCTGCCATGAGAACGATGTCGTCCGCAAATCTCAAGTGAGATATGTATTCGCCATTAATGTTGATGCCTCGCCCTTTCCAGTGCAGCGTCTTAAACATGTCCTCCATTGCATTTGTAAACAATTTCGGGGAGATTACGTCCCCTTGCCTTACACCTCGATGCAATGGTATACATTTTGTTTGCTGATTTTGTACTTGGACGGACATAGTGGCAGCTTCGTAGAGACATCTCATCACTTGGACGTATCGCCAATCTACTTGGCATCGCTGCAGGGACTCCAAAACAGACCAGATCTCAATCGAGTCGAAGGCCGTCTCATAATCCACGAATGCTAGACACAGGGGCTGATTATACTCTTCGGTCTTCTGTATAATCTGCCGCACTGTGTGGATGTGGTCTATGGTGCCGTATCCGCTCCGAAATCCAGCCTGTTCCGGTGTTTGAAATTCATCGAGTCTTCGCGCAAGGCGGTTCGTGATGACTCTTGAAAACAGCTTATAGACGTGGCTTAGAAGGGAAATGGGTCGATAGTTCTTCAGCCGAGTCTTGTCTCCCTTTTTGAAGAACAGGACGACCACACTCCTACACCACGCCTCCGGAATTCTCCCTTCGAATAGGACAGCATTGAAAAGCTTTTGGAGCTCCCTCAAACATGCATTTAGTATATTTTCACATTCACATAAAAATACATGCATTTAGTATATTTCATATTGTTGTATGTTCGAGATTTTTATAGTTTTCCACATGAAACAAACATTAAAAGAAAAATGGATTGCGGCCACGGGAAAGAAAGACTGGTTCCGGATTAAACACAGTACTATTTGTTTTTTGCATTTTAAAAATACCAGTTTGATTAAAGGGAAAAAATTAATGTAATAAAACTTATTGACGATGAAGATGAAGTTAGTGAATAGATTTAAATTTTAACCTATTCATACATAAGAAAATACAAACATACTTACAATCATACATACAATCACGCCTGCAATCCCCGAAGGGGTAGGCAGAGTCCAAGGAGCACTGTGTTCCTTAAGAAAATACTAACAGTATAATTTAAGCTAGGAGAGTAAAAATGGAAGCAGAACAGACTAGGAACTCTTTTTTTTCATATAAAAACATCAACAAAAATATCTGTATTGATATTTACTGATTTTGCAAATATTACCTTAATTGAATGAACTATAAATGGCGAATTTATGATTTTTTCCTTTTATTTAGATAGCCAGTTCCTCGGTTGTTGAGGATTACAGGTGAAGCTCGCTTCTACCCTCGACCTTATCGTCACTTACCATCAGATGAGATTAAGGCCCAAGAGTTTACCAATCATATGTAAAAAAAAATTGTTTACACGGCTTTGCAAAAAACTTAAGACTTGTTTACAAACATTGTGATTTGAACATGCTTCTACTACCTATATTAAACGCGATTTTTTGTCCTTTTATATCTTTTTAGTCTGTTTTTATTATTTTGCATTTTTCGAAATTCATATGCGCTTTATTATGGTTTTTATTGTTTCAGATTGTTTTTAATTAGGTACTTTAGATTGTTTTTAAATCAATTACTTCATGGCCAATGCGATTCGGATTCGAGCAGGGCCAACCTGATTATCATCAAACGTCTTCTTTTTTATTTTTTTCTACAGTAGTACAAAGTACATTGTGCCTATGCATGGCTTGCCACCTGTTACACGGGGACCTAACATATATATCTGGCGAAATGTGGGTGTTTAACACCTCTGCCTACCCCTTCGGGGAAAGAGGCGTGATGATATGTTATGTAGTAAATAATCAATTTAAACTACTAATGAAACCAAGATAATATGTAATAAAATCTACTTAAAAATAATCAATGATTCTTTATCCTATCGTTAAAATTATTAAGCACTTTGGAAACACTATCTTGGAGCGTTCAAATCGGCAGAATGGAATCGACGGCATTGGTCTCTTTGAATCTATTTAGATTTATTTCCCTTCACTAAATTACAGCTGTCATGGGCTGTCATGTCACAGTTGATGCTAAAAGGTTGGCACGCATGGTTTCAGTACAAATCCATAAAGATGCATTTTCTAAAGTAAAAGAATAGGCTAGTTGACCCATTTTTTTATTGGGCCCCAAATGATTAATTACTAATAGCCATCACCAAAAAAAATTATACAATGTTTTTCTGAAGCCTATAACACAATAAATTTTACATTATAAATTACGTTTTTGCTACTATGTCAAAAACGCCTTCGGTCCTGATGGTCTATGAATTATCTGTGCCGTAGCGTCACGATTATTGTAAACAATTCAATACGCATGCGTGACATAGCCGACAGTTATGCTTCATTGGCTGCGACTGGCGTTCAACGGATTTTGACCATGCGTAGTAATTGTTTTCATGAATCGTTACTCAACTAATTTCACGAACATGGTAGATAGCGTTTTTGGCAGATGAAAAAAAAAGTAAAAATAAAACATATTTAAATTGAATTTCTACAGCAATCCTTTATGTATATTTATCGAACTATAATAGGCTAGTTGACTAATATTATACTAATATTAGACTAATATTAAAGTTTTTTGTGTTAGCTAGGAGATAAGCTTATCTTTTTTTATTAATTGTATGCTCCATTTGTTGTAGGTAATTATAATGCCAAAAAATGTCATTCTCGTTAAGTCATTGGTCTTAGCAAATTTGTATTGGATGAAAAAAAAGTGAGCAGCCTGCTTATTCAACATACGTAGTCTTGCTATTCGCCAACTATTTTGAATAAAAAAATCACTTTACATTTTGTCATATTCCAAGAAATCTGATGATATTTCTTTAAGCAAATTAAAAGTATTTTTTACGAATTTGAACTTATGGAAGATCGGGTGGCTAATGGTTTCTTTGAAAATAATAGGTATTTTCACTATTTTCATGAAAGACATATATAGTTTTTTTTATAAGGTTCAGTGTTCAGTGATTTAAAAAGGATTCGCAAATTTCTAAAGTGAAATTTTAAAATTGTCTATTAAATTCTAAGTTTTGACACGACTCGTTAATCTTTAATAGAATCGAGTAGAAAAATGAAGCCTGCATTCTAAGTTAGGGTGGTTTCACAGTCACGCCGGCGTGGCGGCAGGCGCGCGCTGACACTTTAAAACGCGTAACTTCAAAATGCTCCGTTCGTGTATCGAAATCTAGAGCGTCTCGCCGGCTGCCGGCGTGATATTGAAACCATCCTTAGATACTCAGCAAAAAGGTGATAAACATGCGAAAAAATTTAAAGATTTCAAAAGAATATTTAGAAAAATCTCACCGCCTGTACCACTGAGTTGGAATAAAACTTATATACCTACTAATCTTTGTGAATATCGCTTGTTTCACATTGTGCCCGGTGCATGGCAGGCTTACCCTATATATAAGTTACTATGCGTTCTACCCACCCCTTCGGGAAAAAAGGCGTGATGATATGTTTCTTTGTTTATCTAGAAAAAATATTGTGTAACAACAAATTCTCACTCTCAATCAATTGAATCAAAGTTGATTGATACGTAATATTATTGACACAAAAAATTATCAAACAATGATTGATTTTGTTTTGAAATGCATTTCAACAGCTAATCAATCAATCTCTGTGTCATAGAGACGTAAACATACCTATCACGCAATATGAGGGTGCTTACCTCAGTACCGGCGTTGTGTTTGAAAATAAAGACTTTGGAGAGTACTTTTTTTTTTGACATCTACCCTATCAACAAGTATTCAACATTTTTACACATTTTTACACACATTTTACTAACAGAGAATCGAATTTTACATTTACATTTTTACTAACAGAGAATCGAAACTAGTTGAAATTTTAGAAAAAAAATTGTTTTTGATGTTGATAAAAATAAATAATAAATAACAAAGAACTCATTCTAAATGAAAATCCTGTTATAATAATTTAATTGTGCATAATTTATACATTAGGATATTAAAGGATATTTTTTTTTGCGTAAACTTAAATAAATAAATAAATATCTTCAAACGTTCACACCTATCAACTAGTCCCATTTTAAGCAACTAATGCTGCTTGTGTTACAGACACTAGATGACGGATAAATATATTTAATAGATAAATACATTTTTAATTTAATATTTAATATTTTTTTATTTTAAATGCCTGAATATTCATCACCCAAACATTTGCCCCAGCGGGGATCGAACCCAGAACCTCTCGAGATGGCGACGCCTTGAGACTAGCGCACAGACTACTCGACCGGAGGTCGTCATACTATGCATAATCCAGTTGGGACTAGTTCTAGAATGACTAGTTAACTCCCAATCGGTCTTAACAATGCATCATTCGTCCTCAGCCTACCTATATACGTCCCACTGCTGGGCACAGGCTTTTTATTTTTCATTCTTTTGGTCACCCATCCCAAGCCTGACCATGGTGAAGGTAGCTTTGTTTTCGATATTGAAAGCCAAAGCGTATTAACCACATGCCAGCGAGCTCCTCTAACATTATAAATGCAAGAAGCAAAGTTTATAAGTCTCTCCTTTGAAATAGCCTTTTTACCTAAATAATTGATTATTAATAATGTATAGTTGAACAGAACTATTGAAGCTACACATAAAATATTGACACTTATGCGTCTAATACCGACCCTAAAAAGGGATCTTCAGAACAAAACGGCTTAATCAAACCTATATCAAAAGGTCTCGATTTGCGCTGTACATTAAAAATTACCGCACCACGTGAAAGAGGTCGATTTAGGTTCTGATTTATTGGTAATGAGGGTAAGTTTTAATTTGGCCGGCTTCCGGCCGGCTGTAAAGCTGTCTGCTTATGATATTTATTGGAGACGGAGTCGTGATTGCGTTGGGATTAATGCGGACATAAAAAAAATGTAAATTTTATGTTAAAATATTTTTTAGGGTAGAGTCAAGTAGGTTTTTTGTTTGTTGTAGCTTTATTGTGGTTGGATTGAGTGTATGTGTATCTGTAAACAGTAGGTCTAGAAAAAGTGCCTATAAATTGACGATTTCCATAATGGAAAAAGAAAAAATGTATGGGACTGACAGTTCCGATAAATAAGTCACGTGATTCCATCAAGCGAGTAGCTGTCTACTGTGTCTACGCCAACAAGAATAGGGTGATTGTATCTATGTAAAATTGAGCGTTTATCAGAAAAAAACAGCGATAGATGATTTAGGCAAACGGTATCACATGTGCATGTTTTGGTTCGATTCCCGCCTAGACCGATAACGAAATTAAGCTGAAGAATAACAATTGCTAGAAGTTGCTCGCCCAATGAATGGCAGCTGGATAGCCCCAATATCTTGGCACTTAAAAGCGTCAGATGTATGTGCGTGATGAAAAAAAAATGAGCACCAGTATAACAGTTTTCCTATTTTAATTCGTCCTTCTCACCTTCCCCCATCAATCACAGGACCAGTCTTGCTGGTCTTCGTTGTCACTGCTTAACTGTGGCCGCAATTCCTGCGCGTACAAAATCATATTTAATTATTTACACGTAATCGTGAAGCACAGGTAGGTTATTAGGTCTAATTAGGTACATTAAATTTCGCCAATCATTTCTTTGCTGTATCCCTAAAATAAATAAATAAATAAATATCCACAGACGTTCACACCTATCAACTAATTCAATTTTAAGCAACTAAATGCTGCTTGTGTTACGGATACTAGATGACGGACAAATATATTTAATAGATAAATACACATAATTATTCAGAATAATTTTATATCATATTATACATATATAAGGAACATCCAAGACTGAAGAACAAATGTCTGAAAATTCATCACCCAAACACTTGCCTCCACTGGGGATCGAACCCAGGACCTCTCGAGATGGCGACGCCTTGAGACCAGCGTACAGACCACTCGACCACGGAGGTCGTCGTAAAATGGAATTCGCTTCCACATGTGTTCCCTTCCTCTTGCAATGCTGTGTTATTTAAAAGAGGCGTGAAAAGGCACTATGCAGCCCGACAAAGTTAAGGCTGATGCTGTGGTTCTTCGATGCCTTGCTACGCTTGCATCAACTTCACTTAACAACAGGTAAGTTGGAGTCATTTCCAAACCAGCGTCAGGACTCAAAAACCTGACGTCATGCTGAATTGGCTACCTGTTTTGGCACAGTCGTCAGACAGTTTCAAATATTAGGTCCTTACCTATGAAATTGGTGTTTTGTATGGAGATTTTGGGGAATTCTGCATTTTCCATACTAAAATTTTCTCAGCTTTCTTCACAACGACAAATCCAAAGATAATTATATTTGGCATCTATCATTAGACAAGCTTTAGAAATATGTGTAATATCACACTTCATAAAAATTATTTATCGTTTTTAAGTGAATGCAAATAAAATGATGTATTCGGGAGGCACTTAAAAAGAGTTGTCTCCGTGTCCAATTTTAACACAATTAAACTTACAACAAATTATCAAAACAAATCAAAAGAGCTCAAAAATATAGTCTATTTTTAGACGAGGTAATTATTTTTTAGGAATACTCTGAATCTTAATAGTTACAGACAAAATACTAAGAGAGAAAAAAAAACACCAATTTCATAGGTAAGGACCCAGTAGATAGATAATATGTATTCCTGTATTTTTATTTGTTTGTGTATAATATAGCTATGTATATATTCTTTTATGTCCGTACAATGTCTCGTGTCGGTGTCGGAAAAATTTTTTTCTTTCTTTCTTTCATTTGTCTGGTCTAATATAGAAAAAAATCGCTGCATTCGGGCGGCGTAGAACCGGACACTACGGAGACCTTTGGGGAGACCTAAGTCCAGCAGAAGAAGTCTCTGGGCGGATATGATAATGAGAAACCGGGCATTTAAGCCGACTTATATTCAGTTGAGGAGCTCGGCGGCGTAGTGGTTAGTAAACTTGCCATGGTCAGCCCTTGGATGTGTGGCCAAAACTTTGGTATCTCCAACTCCGTACTTCGGAAAGCACGTTAAGCCGTTGGTCCCGGTTTCTACCCACCAACCCGCATTGGGCCAGAGTAGTGGTGTTACGGCCCATATATGTTTCTCCATGAGGAAGGCCTGTGCCCAGTAGCGCGAAATATATTATGTCTGACTGAGGACAGACATTCAGTTTTGAGATTTATACGTTGAGATGACAATATATTATTATGCTATCAATCTCGATGGAACATATACAAGACAGAGATGTATACTCTGAAATACCGGAATCAACAAATAAACCATCTTCCGATAAGGATATTAATACGATCGGATAATGTACAGTTGACGGCGCGGCGCTGACGCGGCCATTACGGTGCCCGCGGCTAATGAACAGCATTAATAATGGCGGCTTGATACGTCATAACAGGGGTGAACTAGGGGCATCACCTGTTATTTGTTTATAAAAGGCTCGTAAATGGCTCACTCAACACTGATGGTGGTAGGTGTCCATAGGCACTGTTTCGTCATCATGTTAAAGGGTGTGGTTTGATATTCATGGTTTGACGTTGGATGGGTGACCAAAATTTTATGAGTTTAAGACCTCCACGGAAGAGAAGCACGCTAAGTCGTAGGTTCTGATTGGTATTGCATCAATTTCACCTACGTTGAACGTCGCTAACGCGGCCATTACAGATGCCCGCGGCTAATGGCGACTTGATTCATCATTGCAGGGGTAGAACTAGGGTTGTCACCTGTTGTTAGTTATTGGGTCCTTACCTATGAAATGGGTGTTTTTTTCTCTCTTAGTATTTTGTCTGTAACTATTAAGATTCAGAGTATTGTTAAAAAATAATTACCTCGTCTAAAAATAGACTATATTTTTGAGCTCTTTTGATTTGTTTTGATTTGTTGTAGGTTTAATTGTGTTAAAATTGGAAACGGAGACAACTTTTTAAGTGCCTCCCGAATACATCATTTTATTTGCATTCACTTAAAAACGATAAATAATTTTTATGAAGTGTGATATTACACATATTACTTAAGCTTGTCTAATGATAGATGCCAAATATTATTATCTTTGGATTTGTCGTTGTGAAGAAAACTGAAAAAATTTTAGTATGGAAAATGCAGAATTCCCCAAAATCACCATACAAAACACCAATTTCATAGGTAAGGACCTAATATTTATAAAAAGCAAATAATCAGCAAATGGCTCAAGAGCACCTAATGGCACGCAGAGATTCCGTTAATGATAACAGAACCAGAACTGGCCACTTCCACATTGACCCAAAGAATGCCTTGATGTGAGGAATGCGTGTATGGGATACGCAAATATTTGACTATGCCAGTCATTATAAATTAATATAAAAAATTGTCGCCAAAGGGTACACACCCTTTTGTGTATTATTGAGATATATCTCCTCCGTGGTCTTTCGACGACCGTAGTGGATTGGTCCGTGCGCCGGTCTCAAGGCATCGCCAATTCGAAAAGTTCTGGTTTCGATCCCCGATGGGGGATCTCTGTGTGATAAATACAGGCATTTACTCTCCAGTCTTGGATGTTTATTTAGGTATTGTTTATATTCTGAATATTTATTTGTATTTATCTATGAAATATATTTATCCGTCATCTAGTATCCGTAACACAAGCAGCATTAGTTGCTTAAAATGGGGCTAGTTGATAGGTGTGAATGGCTGAAGATATTTATTTATTTCCAATTCACCAATAATTACCTAACATAGGTACCTAACGGATTATTAACTAGAAATTATCCAATTACACCTAAGCCACCTGAATACGGCCCCTATCTGTATAGCCATATATGTAATTGTCATAATCATAGTCCCCTCGAACCATATGTATTATGTTCTTGCATATAATATGAGTGTAATGTAACACAAAAGTCTATAATCAAACGGTAATTAGTATATTAAATAATTGCACAGAAAATTGTCGAGAAGTGTGCTAGTATATGTTCCTTTTAATATTACATGGGTTACAAGAAATATTCAGCTGAAGGCTTCGTTGAAGGCTATTTCTGTAATAATGTTTGTAATTGCTTTTGATAGTGACCTTAATAACTCCGTGGTAAGTATCGGTAATAAATTATTTCTATTGAAATATAGGTAGGTTTATAGCAGCACATAATAATTTAAACTTTATAATTCTATGACCGTCGATTTTTTTCAATAATAGTCGGTGGTACAAACATACATGGAGTGAGGGTCGTATCACTTACTATGCTGCTGACTCTGACTGAGTGTGTGTTGCCATAGCCACCTGAAACAGTATAGAAAATATAGAGATCATAAATTTTTGGTTACCCATCTAAGAGCAGACCATGGCGAAGGTAGCTTTGTTTCCAAAATCGAAAGGCAATGCGCACGATTCACGCCGACGAGCTCTTACGAAGATAAATTTAAATATCCATCACGCATGTAAAGAGGGCAAACGTTCTCCGTGTTAAGTAGTGTTAAAGTATTTGGAGCGTTAGCACACAGGGGTGTAGTACACAGCAGCGTAGCACAGAGAGGTGTAGCACACGACACAGTACTTCGATATTCGGAGCGGGCTTTTGTGTCGAACAAGCGCCGTGAAATATCTACGTAGCGCCCGTCACTTTACCAGACGGGGCGGACCTCACTGGGAGCGCGGCTTAAATAGAAACTTATTTAGTTTTTTCGGTATCTTTAGGAATATAAACTATTCCTGAATACATACATGCATATAATCACGATTATTGTCCCCTAAGGGTTAGTCAGAGACTAGGCGAAAGCACCGCAAAAGCATTCATTGCCATAGTCCGCGCTTCACCAATCAGTGACTGCACATGCGTTCTGCGTGACAGGCGGTGAGCCCGTCGCCGCTATAAGCTATTGGATGGTTGTGCAGTTCCAAGTCCATTAGTCTCATCTTATTCAACCATTCTGTTGTTTTTATTGTTATATTGCACCATAATTCTAACTCTACTTACTTCGCTTTCCGGTGGACTGGTAGAGAATGCTATAAGGCATTATGTCCGCCTTTGTTATTTCGTACAGAAATAATAAATAAATAAATCAATCTATCCTACATGCCAAAAATTAAAAGTAACTTTGATAAAATTTACAGAGAGCGTATTCCCACTTAAAAGGCTGACAACGCACTTGTGACCCCAGTGGTGTTGCGAGTGTCCATGGGCGGCGGTAGTTGCTTAACATCAGGTGACCCGTCTGCTCGTCCCATAAAAAAAGAGATATTTATATTTGTCAAATTAAACAGTTTTGCGATGGCCCATTGACAGTGCAATGGTCGTTTGATAGTTATTCTATTACTCACATTATTTGACCTGGCGTTTGTTCAGAATTTTCCGTGATTTGAAGGTACGTTCGTCTAGGACGTATCAGCACCTGCATCATGAGTACTTTCATTTATCTTCCACTTTACTAAGTATTCCTTCCTCTATTGTTCTCACTACTACGACGGCATTTATTAAGAATTAGTTGGATTTATAATAAGGACTAGAGACAGGCTGCAGCTTCGTATGGATAACCCCCGTTTTAATTTCTTAGAGGTGCAGTTTCAAAAGCGGATGCCTACCCTTTTAGGAACCTACCTGCCATATTTATTTATTTATTTGGAACAGGAGCTCGGTGGCGGAGGAGCTCGGTGGCGTAGTGGTCAGTGCGCTTTGGCTTTGTGACCAAGTCTTTGTGATCTCGAGCTCCTCCGTGCTTCGGAAGGCACGTTAAGCCGTTGGTCCCGGTCGCATCTGTGACCGTTTCTACCCACCAACCCGCATTGGGCCAGCGTGGTGGTGTTACGGCCCATACTCCTCATGTGTTTCTCCATGAGGAAGGCCTGTCCCAGCAGTGGGACGTATATAGGTTGATGACGATTTATTTATTGCATCATAATGTACATACAATAGGTCTTATCAGGTAAATTTTGACAACATTATGAACCCTGTCGGGCACTGCAAAATTGACAAATGAAATAGGATAATTTCCATTAATAATACTATTTTAATATTTATAATTTTTTTTTTTTTTTTAATATCCTCAGACATTCACACCTATCAACTAGCCCCATTTTAAGCAACAAATGCTGCTAATGTTACGGACACTAGATGACGGATAAATATATTTAATAGATAAATACATATAAATAACCTGAATATATAGAAATAGATACAAACATCCAAGACTGGAGAACAAATGTCTGAAAATTCATCACCCAAACATTTGCCCCAACTGGGGATCGAACCCAGAACCTCTCGAGATGGCGACGCCTTGAGACCGGCATACAGACCACTGGACCACGGAGGTCGTCAAAAATTGGTAGGATATTTCAAGTTTGTAGGTGATAGAGATAGAAAACAAAGCTACCTTCGCCATTGTCAGGCCGTGGATGGGGGACCAAAACTTTTGTGATCTCGTACTCCTCCGAGCTTCGCAAGGCATGTTAAGCCGTTGGTCGGTTGCTATTGTCGTCGTTTCTACCCACCAACCTGCATTAGGCGTGGTGGTGTTATGGCCAATACTTCTTATGTTTTTCCATGAGGAAGGTCTGTGCTGAAAGTGGGACGTATATTAGTGGCTGAGGACAGATATTCAGTTTCGAGATTTATATGTTGCGACGACAACAAAATATTCTTTGACTCTCGATGGAACACATACAAGACAGAAATGTATATCCCGAATTACGACTTATTTAGACGGCAGAACGGAACATATAGTTTTTGAGATTTCGTGATTAATCAGTGAGTGGTATGCTTTTATAATAGGTCTTTACCTATGAAATTGGTGTTTTGTATGGAGATTTTGGGGAAGTCTGCATTTTCCTATAACATTTTAAATTTTTTCAGCTTTCTTCACAACGACATATTCAGAGATAATAATTTTCGGCATGTATCATTAGACAAGCTTTAGCAATACGAGTATGTGTGATATCACTCTTCTAAAAAAATATTTGTCCTTTTAAAGTGAATGCAAATCCAATAATGTATTCGGGAGGCACTTAAAAAGAGTTGTCTCTGTGTTCAATTTTAACACAATTAATTTGTTGTAAACAAATTATCAAAACAAATCAAAAGAGCTCAAAAATATAGTCTATTTTTAGAGGATGTAATTATTTTTTAATCATATTCTGAAACTAAATAGATACAGACAAAATACTAAGGCCCAATTGCGCGATCGAGAGTTAGCACTTAACCCTGGGGCAAATATATGGACGAACCCTGGGTTAGGCGCAAACTCTCGATCGTGCAATTGGGCCTAAGAGAGAGAAAAACGGTAATTTCAAAAAAAAGGTAAAGACCTATTATAAAGAGAGTAAGAAGATCCTCCCAGTGTGTCAGTGCCCCGCAGCTACTCCCACTCCAATAAGGCGGCGGACGAGCACCTGTACAGTCGCCGCACGTACATTAATCTTGCGCAAAAACAACCGGCTGAGACGTTGCCTTTTAACTTGAATTCAAAATTTTTTCTAAGGCATTGGCTTCTTTACGCGGGCCTTACAGACGGCTGATACCTTGTATTTTTGAAAGGACGGGCTGAAAATTGGGAATTATTTACAATTAGAAACGTAGGTCATGTTAAAAGAATGTCCGTCCGTACTGTCACGTTAATGATATATTTTAAAATAAGTAGCTGATAACAGCATTAAAATGATTTCTTGCACAAGAACGTATGATTGATTGAATGCTACGTTATTTTTAAATTATAGGTTATATTCAACCTCTCCCTTTCCTGAGGGAGGGGCGCATTCAGGTTATGCTTTACCAAGGCCCGTATAACGGCTTAAAGCAAGGTGGTGTTTAGTCGGTAGGAGTCCGACATAACCCCCGGCCGGCCGGTGGGTATCCAATGAGGGATTCACCACCTCCTTCTCCTGCATGGGAAGGTAAAGAGTCTTTCTTCAGAGGCTCGAAAAAAAAAACAGATGTTCAAAATGTTCAAAGGTGGATAGTTTATCATATCGCTGGATATGGTTATCATTTCGGTGGATAAACTTAAAAAATCGGTGTAACGAAATAAATTATCGGCGCTGGTTTGTCATATCGGTGTAAACCAGAATTCAAATTGAATTTTCTCCTTATGTTGTCTTTATGATTCTTATGTTTATGATGTTAAATTTTGGAGATATTTTATATCATAAAGATTACAATATACCTGAAAAATATACAAAATAAATATAAATGAAAAAGTCCACCGATATGATACAAATAATTGCATTTTTTGCAATTCACCCAGTAGCAGCATTATACTTTGTCATTCTTTTTCGACATTAATGCCATGACAGTATAGCTCAATTTGTTTCGCGGTATAGCCATAGACAAGTGAAGTCAGAAAGTCATTAGGAGCTGGAAATGTACTGAGAAAATTGGTTTGTCTACTACTCAGGTTTCCTCGGAATGTTACTTGCAAGAATGCAATATCGCTGGTAACGTACTTTCTGTTTGCGGTCTTCTTTAAGCGAAAATCGTTTCTTGCTCCTGACGTTCCAATGAATACAATTTACTATTAGGTTTATGAATTTCAGAATAAACGAGCAGGACTGATAAATTAAATTAAATCCTCATATCGTTGAACACATAATTTGCGCAAACCGGAATTAAACCCAGAACCACTAGAGAGGGCTGATGGATGATTTAAAGAATGTCAGGGTCAGTTGGGAGTAATTCGAAACTATGAGGGATATCAAAACCTGTTCTCAGGAACCATGACATCGATTTTGGATAAATTAATAAAAGTATTCAACATTTTTTTCAACTCCCATACCTAACAGGGAATCGAAACTAGTTGAAATTTCAAAAAAAAATTTGTTTTTGCTGTTGATAACTTTTAAATAAATAACAAAGAACTCATTTTAAATGAAATACCTGTTATAATAATTTAATTGTGCATAATTTATACATTAGGATATTAAAGGATATTTTTTTTTGCGTAAACTTAAATAAATAAATAAATATTTTCAAACGTTCACACCTATCAACTAGTCCCATTTTAAGCAACTAATGCTGCTTGTGTTACGGACACTAGTTGACGGATAAATATATTTAATAGATAAATACATATAAAGATCCTGAATGTATATAAAAATATATATAAATATATATTAACATCCAAGACTGGAGAACAAATGCCTGAAAATTCATCACCCAAACATTTGCCCCCACCGGGGATCGAACCCAGAACCTCTCGAGATGGCGACGCCTTGAGACCGGCATACCGACCACTCGACCACGGAGGTCGTCAAATTACATAACATTATATAAAACAGGATAATTCGAATTGACGTTTGTATTCAATATCAACATATCAGCCCATTTCACCCCCTATAGTGGGGTATATAGGCCTCCACGTTCAGATTTTTTATTACTGAACATTGCAAGACAAGAATTTAAGAACATTAACATGGTTGCTTCAGACACCGTAATAGTCTTAAAGCTTGTAGAGTTGTTCACAAGAATATCTGTTTCACATAGGCCTTGGAAATAACGAGGAAATCGCTTGACATTGTCGTTGCGTTACCGGTTTGAGGGTGACGTTAATGTTTCGGTGTCCTGTTTCTGATGTATAAGCGTGTATGTACACTCTTCTTTGAAGACAAGCGAAGCAATGACTTTTACTGAAGTAAGAAAAAATCTAGCGTGGACGAACTTTAGAGCTGATTATTGTTTTTGAGCGAGAAATTTATTTTAAATGAAACATGTGTTCTTTGCGATGTATATATAACTCACAACAACAAAAACTATTTTTTTCTAAAATTTGGTGGGAGACAGGAGACAGGACACGGGGCACGGGACACGTAATGTGGGGTCACTTCTGCCTTGGCGTGATGATTGTGATGTGACTCAACCTACTACTCGATACCTGTTACTCGATACCTATCACCCGATGCCTATTACTCGATACATTTTACTCGATACCTGTTACTCGATACCTGTTACTCGATACCTGTTACTCGATACCTGTTACTCGATACCTGTTACTCGATACCTGTTACTCGATACCTGTTACTCGATACCTATCACTCGGTGCCTATTACTCGATACCTTTTACTCGATACGTGTTACTCGATACCTGTTACTCGATATCTGTTACTCGATACCTATCACTCGGTGCCTATTACTCGATACCTTTTACTCGATACGTGTTACTCGATACCTGTTACTCGATACCTGTTACTCGATACCTATCACTCGGTGCCTATTATTCGATACCTTTTACTCGATACGTGTTACTCAATACCTGTTACTCGATACCTGTTACTCGATACCTGTTACTCGATACCTGTTACTGGATACCTGTTACTCGATACCTGTTACCTACTTGATACCTTAGTCGATGCTTGACACTCGATAACTGATTCTCGATACCTGACACTCGATACATGTTATCTATTTCATACCTGTTAGTCGATTCTCGATATCTGATTCTCGATACCTGATACTCGATACCTAATGCTCGATACCTGTTACCCGATTCCTGTTACTCGATACCTAGTACTCAAAAGTCCAATGTAGGAAGTCAAAAATCGATACTTTTTTCGCTCGTAGTACTCGATACAATTCGCACGTCTGACACGATATTCAACGTTACTGTTCCTACCGATACGATTTTTAAGTTTGGCACCTAACTGTCCAAAATGAGACAATAAAAAGGTCTATTGTTATGCCTTTCATGTGACTTAAGGAACAGTAAACTTCACTGTTTTTTAGTCAAACTTCACTGAGATGTGGTACAATTTATTGTATCACTGTAATAGTTCAGGAGTTGTTCCGTCCCTTATTCAGTTAGACCTTATCTTTTCACACCTTACATTACACAATACAATCGTTAATCACATTCACATCACTCCCGTAGACGCCTGCGTAATTACCATCGAGTACGAGTCGCTCCTACAGGTACACTTATCTGCAGCTTGCTGTAACACTGTCAACTATTGGAGATGATAGTGATGGGCGTCGCTTTATGGGATATCGATGTTTTTGTAATGAAGAAAAGCTCTTATATGGGATCAGAGAACTGTTTATTGCGAAAATTATGAATTATCAGTTTGTTCATTGTTGTTAGCGAACGCCAACTTCACGAATAATATATGTTTCTTATTGTGTCTTGTTCTCAACGGTCTATAAGGTTAATATAAAATAAAATGTATAAATAAATGTACATGTGTGAGTGAAGTTGGTTCTTATTGACCTGCTATGTATTTGTTTTCTGCCTTTATTGTGTCATGTATTGTTATTGTCTTGGATGTTTATATATATTGATTTATATTTAGGATATTTATATTTATTTATCTATTAAATATATTTATCCGTCATCTAGCGTCCGTAACAAAAGCAGCATTAGTTGTTTAAAATGAGCCCCATTTTAATAGGTGTAAATATTTGAATATATTTATTTATTTTATTAATCAGTGATATGTGCCTTTTTTCAATACCATGACAGGTTGAGATTCATTGCGGAAATAAATACTCACTTCAAGAGGCAAGACAACAAGACAACGATAATAATTTGCCGACAAAATCCGTGGGGGTACCACCGATTTTGAATAAATCTTATGTAGGTATCTACTATACTAACAAACTACGATTATGGTTATCATTTTGCCCTGCTTGTTTGCTTACAAAGAGAAAAAGAAAAATAAACTTTTTTTATTCAATTCAATAGTAACCAGTTACATATACCTACTTAAGGTTAAGTACTTAAATTAAAAGAAAGCAGTCAAGTCTTACAATTGTCGATAATTTAAAATCGACAGGTACAACACTATAGGTACTCTAATCCCCTTTGTTCAGGCCAACATGGGTGTGTGGGCCAGATAAGCCCGGCATTGTATCTTCACGGAGACGGTCGGGTGGCAGATAGCTAATTTACATTCGAGTTAATTGAATGGTGTGCGTTCATATCGATAAAAAGCGATGCCACTCGATACGCTTTGTGTTAGGATCTGTTTCGATACAATTGGCGAAGACGTGGACGTTATTGACATGCAAATGGGTGATATATGCGAAGTGTGTTGCGTCTTGGTCATGTAATTAAATTGTAAAGACACAAAAAGAATGTACCAACTGCTTTTCTTGCCCAGAATGTCGTAAAAGGCGACTAAGGGCGTATTGGGTACTGGGTCTGTGATTGTGTAGGCCAGAGGTTCCCTTACTTATTTTTTTCATAGACCACTTTCAAAATTTATCTGGTTCCGGTGAACTATTTTTTTACCATATTCCCAAAACTCGACAAAAATGTGAAGAAGTGAAGACAACAAGACCCCCATCCAGGCTCCCATGAACCCCTAGGGGTCCACCTGGAACTAATGGTGTAGGCGATGAGCTAGCCACTTGTCACTACTCTTTCCAGATTTTTTCATCTGACCAAACCTAATTTTTGAATGCCTAAATATGGTCTTAAGGAACATAGTGCTCCTTGGACTCTGCCTACCCCTTTGGGGATTACTGGCGTGATTTTATGTATGTATGTATGTACTATCTTAGTAGTACTATTTTGTCTTCCATACTGTTTTACCTCTTAGTCTCTCTAAAAGGGGAAACGGGTGTCCACAGTTTGTATAAAGAAACAATATTTGATAAGCAGGGAAAACGATAAAAAAACAATATATGGGGGGTGTATATATTTGTTAGAAAATTAGAATATAGTTAAATATTAGCTCTTCCTCCATATTTTGCTTATATGCACTATTTCAAGTGGATTACAAACTTCATAAAAATAAACCAATACGTAAATTTAAGAATAAAATTTTCCAATAGTATGACACATTGACACGATCAAAGCATAAATCCAAAACATTTCATTAAAAATAACACTTCACACCAAGGAGTCTGCAACATGCACAGTACATAATAAGACAACAACATTACTGAGGTGCCACACTCGGTTATTGATGCCTCTAAAAATGAATGAAATAAACAAAGTATGTCATTCCAACTACTATTAACTTGCGGAAAGTTTGACATCATCAGAGCCCCTGAGACATTATGATAGAGATATTACCAGCGAAGTAGCAAAAAAACATAAACAAAGAAATAACCTCCAATTGTTACTAAGATAGTCAAATAAGATGAATCCGCTTCAAATAGATATTCGCACGCAGTAGTTAGTGGATGTTCCCCTGAAGGGATATTATCCAAGTTCTAAGACATAAATGCTACGAGTTCGTGCTTTGTATTTAACTTGTATTAAATTCTTGAACATAAAACTTGGGGCGCAGTCGAGGGTTCTTGTTCCTACAAATCTAGGTGATTCATCTGAATGAGATTGTTTAGATCTCTTCACCTCTCGATGTTAAATTATCTATGTTAGTATAAGTTATTAATATAGCCTCTTTATTATCTTTGTATTATACAGTTTTGTATTATAAAGATGCATTATAACTACATGCATTAATAATTTCAAAATTGAAAAAAATGTATTTGCATAAAATTGTTTTATGATTCTCATAAATCATGAAGTCTAATAAATTAAAAAAAAATCAAAATTCAAAAGCGTTTATTCAGTTTAGATGCGTCTTAGCGCATGCTTATGAATGTCATAAACATTTTACAATATTTCGTGAAAGAGAAAAACTACGCCATCCGTTCACAAAAACTACCAGGAGGCCTTGTTCTGAGAAGAACGGGCAAGAAACTCAGCAAGTTTCTACCCTCCCTTTACATAGCATCATTTAAAAAATGTAATAAACTACAACGTCATTGATGTTTCAAAAGATAAAGATAGGTAGGTACTTATTTTAAGTAATATTTTGCAGATTATCACATTTTTCATTACAAACTTGTACAGATAGTCTAAAGTATAATCTATAAAAGTAGTATCTATATAACGATAAATACGATACGATATTCACTCTTGCCATGCCATACAGTCACGAGCAATATCATTAATTAGGCTATTTATACTTGTACCAATCAGACAAGCATGAGTTGACCAGACCCCGGCAGTGGCACCTGTTCACAGGCATGACGCATGAATCAGCCATCGCTTTGATCAACCATATTTAAGGGAACGTAGCGACCCGACGCACTTGTTATTCGCTATATGTAGGAAGAGTGTAGTTTTTATTTCATAACCATAATTATTATAAAAGCCGGTATAACACCCGGGGCGTACGTTCTGAAACCTTCGGAAGATTAAATAATTACACAAGCATTAAGCGTATTAAACAAATTATATAGAACAACAAGCGGAAAAATTAAATTGTCGGCAGCAGTATGGCCAAAAATCGAGATTCGGCGAAAACCCGAACGTTGCAATTAAAAACTTAATATTGCCAACTGGCGCTCACGTGTTGCCTCGGGAACCGGGCCTCTTGCTACAGACTTGGTGTTAGATACTCTTTACTAAGTTGCAATGTAGGGACCCCATAAAAAGCGAGTAAGACGACTAAACTTAATGATTTATCTTGTTAATATTGGGTCCTTACCTTTGAAATTGGTGTTTTTTTCTCTCTTAGTATTTTGTCTGTAACTATTAAGATTCAGAGTATTCCTAAAAAATAATTACCTTGTCTAAAAATAGACTATATTTTTGAGCTCTTTTGATTTGTTTTGATAATTTGTTGTAAGTTTAATTATGTTAAAATTGGACACGGAGACAACTCTTTTTAAGTGCCTCCCGAATACATCATTTTATTTTCGATCACTTAAAAACGATAAATATTTTTATGAAGTGTGATATTACACATATAACTAAAGCTTGTCTAATGAAACATGCCAAATATTATTATCTCTGGATTTGTCGTTGTGAAGAAAACTGATAAAATGTTAGTATGGAAAAAGCAGAACTCCCCAAAATCTCCATACAAAACACCAATTTCATAGGTAAGGACCTAATAATTATGTAATATCATATAAGAGTAAGAGGCTTGTTTTGTTTTATTGCACAATAAATACACAGACCTACTATCCAGATAAAACATATTGAAATCGCGCTTATAATTAAACAAGTGACCCGCTTTCGGTTTCCTATCACCAAAATAATTTTGATTGCCTAAAAATTTTATATATGTCATCAGCCTTCATATGTCCCACTGCTGGGACAGGCCTTCCTCATGGAGAAACACATGAGGAATATGGGCCGTAACACCACCACGCTGGCACAATGCGGGTTGGTAGGTAGAAACGGTCACGACCGTGCCTCCGAAGCACGGAGGAGCTCGAGATCACAAAGTCTTGGTCACCCATCCACGGCCTGACCATAGCGAAGGTAGCTTTGTTTTCGATCGAAGCCAAAACGCATTGACCACTACGCCACCGAGCTCCAAAAATTTTATATTGCCATAACATAATTCACAATTTCACACCATGCCTTAAAATTAGCTCCCGTAGGAACTATGAAGTACATTAAAAATACATAATAAAGTCACGTCTTTATTGGTTATGAAGATATATTTTTGAACTTAAATGACACCTATATACTGAATGTTTGTTATAAATGTTATGCTACAATAAGACGCATGGATTGCGAGTAAATGATTTTGTTGTGATTTCTCGTGTTTACAGCACAATAAACTATACCAAGAAAACCAATACTACATATAATTGTATATTGTTTTGGTTAACGAATAGGATTTTTTATTTGAAGTAATTACATTCGTGTTTGTTATGTCACTTTTTAAAAATATAATAATTAAAATTTCTATATTATGAAATAATTTGATCACAAAGACGTTACATTTAGTTGTTATGAGAAAATATTTATAAATAAATGAATAAATTACTAAAAATATTGTTTTCTAAGAACTCGCACCAAAATCAATTCCATCAAACGCGAAAAATCGCGATCAAAGAAACATATGGGTCACAGTAATATATATATTTTTTAAGTTGGCTTTTAAAGCGGCTGACACATTACTATCTAACGCGTGCACCATACAGGGAGTACACCAGTGGCGAGCACTTGGGTGTCCAAAAACAACGGCGGGTGCATTACCGCGGAGCACATGGTTTCTCCACCGCTCCATGAAACATTCATAACTGATACCAAAGAGTAAACATGCTGTAGCGCCCGCGGGCGGAATTGTGCCTATTATTTGAGAATCGGAGAGCTACCCAAGTTACAAAGCCGGCCTTTTATTACATTTCTTATTTTTTTATAATGATGATTTTACGAACCTTATTTTGAGTATTGCTTCCATGCTACAGAGCAAACTATCTATGGGCGTATTAAGTATGGGCAAATCAAAAATTTATAACGTATTTTTTTTTAATTATGCAGCAATAGTGAAAAGGTATAAAATGTTTGTGTACATACTTTCGACAACCTCCGTGGCCGAGTGGTCTGTACGCCGGTCTCAAGGCGTCGCCATCTCGAGGGGTGCTGGGTTCGATCCCCAGTGGAGGCAAGTGTTTGGGTGATGAATTTTCAGAAATGTGTTCTCCAGTCTTGGATATTCATTATATATGTATAATTATGTATATTATGTATTTGTATTAGCTATTAAATATATTTGTCCGTCATCTAGTATCCGTAACACAAGCAGCATTTAGTTGCTTAAAATGGGACTAGTTGATAGGTGTGAATGTCTGAGGAATATTTATTTATTATATTCATATTTATACATATATACTAGATGTAGAATATGTAACGTTTTAGGTTATGCAAGAGTTCTTGCAATAAAGCCGCAGAAAGATGCATAACTTTAAACTTTGCTGTCCAGAGCCCGTAGTTTATAATGGGAACTTGTTAACAAGAAACTTCTATTGTGGATATAATTCGGAGAAGCAACCAAAGTTGGTGCTGCGACCTTCGCAGGTAATTGTGGACGAACAAACTTTTGATTTCGTTTGTCTTTGGTGACTACCGCTTCGTTGTCGCCGATACAGTTAAGCGAAAGTTTGTTTTGGCTAACTTTTGCGGTGACTTTTTTGGCGTGTGCTTTTATAAAGTAAATGCTTTTCAAATTTTGAGTGTAAGAAAATACAAAACAGACGGCTGTAATGTTTTGAAGGAAAATATTTTTAAGAACGGGCCTAGAAAAGACGGCAGTTCATACATAATGCGTCAAAAAATTTTGCTTATTAATTTTCGATAAATTCGTAATAATATTCATCAACTTTTCAATTACCAGGAACCTGTCTGGTAGCTCATTCATACATTTACGGATCGTTAAAGCTGTCTTTATCATCTTTCCGTATCCTATCCTAATCTGAAATTATTTAGTGGTCTAATTTATTTCACGAGTGACATAAAACTAGAAAAAAACTCGCCAATTCACGAACATAAATATAGTTAAGTTAAAAACAACTCCAAAAGGTAAACAAACTTCAGCACCTGTGTACAAATGTTTGTGGCCATGACAAACATTGACCCCGCAGAGACTCGACACAAGGACCTCTGCCTTGCGACCCGTTGAGCAAGCTGACCGTGAAATTAGAAAACTTTACGCCACATTATTTAGATACAGTTAACAAAGTTGCTCTAACTGGTCATGTTTAGATTCCGTATAATTTTCAGGATGTCCCCTTAAGACGGAAGTCCTTCTGGGAACTATGTGTATCATAGCTTCAACATATATATCTTTGCGTTTAGTGAAGACGAAGTATGTATGAATATACATAAATTGTAATTGGGTAATGGAAACTACTCTTCTTATCCGGTACGCTCGTGACAGAGCGGTGATCTCTATGCAGTAGTAGTGTCGGAAGGGGCAGACGTGATGCGCCTCACTACGTCTCGCCACCGCTGCCTGCTCGAGGAGGAGGTCATCCTGTAACGAGGCGCCATAGCTATAATAGCGCCTCGTTGGTGTCATTGCGCTCTTCTCTGGCCATTTTTCTCTTGGTTTCCGTTTTTAAATTTGCTGTCTATCTCTTTTTATTTGTTTTGTTCTCGAAGCTCATTCTTACGAGAGTCAGTGCGTAGTGCGGTTGACTCCCTTCTAACAATAATTGTATATATTTATAAAGTGAATCAATTTTTATAAGCTGAAACAAAGTTACAACAAACCACATTATCAGTTCCTAATTTATAACAAAGACTATATGTTTCTCTAAGGCACTATTTTGTACCTTAAATTTACATTATAAATATACGATACCTAAGTGACGACCCAACTGCATTTTAATTATCCCCGGCTTCACCCCGTCACAATCCTACTGCACTCGTTTCCAAATGGAAATTTAGCTTTTGAAAAATTGTTCATGGCCTAGGAAAAAATTTTTAAGTACAAAATAATCCTTTGTAAAAAATATAAAAGCAGAGTATTAGGTTTTAACATGTCGTGTCTGAGAACTACGGCATAGATTATTCGACGGATGGATACTTTTATACAAAACGGATTAGTAAAATAACTTCGCCGGTGTATTAAAAGTAGTAATTATCTTTCAAACCTTGAAAAGTTTGAATCCTAAATCTATGTTTAAGTATGTTAACAGCCTACATAACAGGCTCCTTAGTTATTTAATCTTTGCCACGCGGTAATAACGTTGTCGCTACATCCAACGCTGGTTCAGTAATAGTAAATTGCAGATGAAACTGCCATATGACTGCTTTGGAGCATTGTACATCTCATAGAGTCACAATCTAATCTTTGACTATAACAGGAGAGAAATATGATGACGAAAGAAAGATACAATATTCGCCTGTACCATTACTATTGAAAAAAACTTAAGTACTTTTTTAGTTTACTCGTAATAACGCTTGCCTTGTGATGTGTGTATTGGAAGTTTTACCTGCTACTTCTTGGATACAGGTTTGAGGCCTTTGATACTTTCGCCATGGTCATTAATCTCACTTATGTGATCTTGATTTATTTTGTGCTCTGTAGGCCTAGCACGGGCCGGAGAGAAAAAGTCCCCGGAGAGAAAATTACTCATTGCCTCTCGCTTCCGCGCGAACGAAGAAGCGAGAGGCAATGACGATTTTTGTCTCTGAGGACTTTTTTACTCCGGCCCGTGCTAGGCCTTCTGGAGTAGGATTGGAAGAGGAGGAGGAAGAGAAAGCGGATGGAGAAGCGGGTGCGGAAGAGGATAATGATAATTTTTTGTGTGTGTTCAATACACAAAAATTCATCAAAATCGGTTCAGCCTTTTAGAAAGAGTTCAGTGACATACACTCTCAAATAAGAAATGTACATTGTCAAGTTCAAACAAGCAAGGAAGAATGGGAGGGCTCGCTCGCTACCCGTTCGGCTCAGGCGCATCGTGCTGCGACGCGCGTGCTTTGTCATGGATACGCACATGCGCAGTGAAATTCCATTAAATAAGAGGAATTGTTTATTTCTATTCGGTCCTTACCTATGAAATTGGTGTTTTGTATGGAGATTTTGGGGAATTCTGCATTTTCCATACTAAAATATTTTCAGTTTTCTTCACAACGACAAATCCAAAGATATCCAGAGATATTTGGCATCTATAATTAGACAAGCTTTAGTAATATGTGTAATATCACACTTCATAAAAATTATTTATCGTTTTTAAGTGAATGCAAATAAAATGATGTATTCGGGAGGCACTTAAAAAGAGTTGTCTCCGTATCCAATTTTAACACAATTAAACTTACAACAAATTATCAAAACAAATCAAAAGAGCTCAAAAATATAGTCTATTTTTAGACGATGTAATTATTTTTTAGGAATACTCTGAATCTTAATAGTTACAGACAAAATACTAAGACAGAATAAAAACACCAATTTCGTAGGTAAGGACCCAATATTATGTACAAAGTCTCTTTACAAACCTTTTACAAAAAAAGACTATTTTAAATAAAGATATAATGTAAAATAAAGATAAAAGGTCTGTAAAGACAAAGGCCACAAAATAATCTAAAAATATCGAATATTTCTATGTCATATCGAATCTTTGCCGATCAGTTAGTCGCCACGCTGGAATCACTATCGAATGTTCTAAGCAACGCAACTGTGCCGCGAAATTTGTTGTGACACCAGCTCCACTCCAATGTTCTCCATTATATTTCAAAATGCACTTTTGAATAATATTCTTTGAGCTAGAAAATGTGTCCCACCATCTTGGCGACAAATGAAAAATGTGGTTAAAAAAATGTTGCAGTCGCAATTTTGTTAAACAAAAAGCACTTCATAATTTTTATTGATGCGGATGTAGTATTTTACAAAAATAACATTTAGAGATTCAATAAGATATCTCCTCTTTTTCCTGCCCTGTTCCCAATTCTATTTGGGGTCTGCGCAACATGTCTTCCTCTTCCACTCTCCTCTATTACTCGTCAAGTCAACACTCACGCCCATCCTCATCAAATCATCATTCACACAATCCATCCATCTTTTCTTTGGTCTTCCTCTCCCCACACGCACATCCACTTTCAAGTCCATAACTTTCCTGGTGACATGATCATACTCCCTTCAACAAGATATATACATACACATTTGATAATATAACCGATTTCAATCAAATCAAATCAAAAATAATTTTATTTCATAGGTAAACATAGCACTTAAAATCGTCAACATTCATACATAGTCACATTTATTATACATAAAGTAAATTTAAATAATAAAATTGACAAAAAAGACTTAAAATTCACTGCCGCGAGCGCTTGTAGCAAGTACATCCACATAGCGCTTTGACTGTGGTTGTAATCGATACAAGCGACCGGATTCCGAGAGTAAGGCATTTCATGAGAAGAACCCGGTAAGAAACTCATGAGCCACTTTTTTAAAATAGCCAATCATACAATCTATAAGTCACAGTGTTACATTTTTTACAATTAGAAATTATATGTCAGTATATAATCAAAATAAGATTAAACATTGTTATCTCTTGTTACATTAACTTGTATGAATGATACATGTATTAACGTCTCATTACTTTAAACTGGCAAATAAAACTAAACATTATTAAGATTAAGCAACGGATGTCCACACATGCCTATCATCTAAATAATCCTGAACTTTGTAATATGCCTTTCCCATGAGGGTTTTCTTAATATGCGGTTCAAACCTGTGCAACGGCAGTTCAGTTACATGTTGTGGAATTTTGTTATATATTTGTATGCACTTTCCCATAAATGAGTGACTAGTTTTACGTAGTCTAAAACCTGGAACAGCAAGCCTGTTCCTGTGTCTTGTGTTTAGACTGTGACCGTCGCTGCATTTTAAAAATGTTTTTATATTTTTATAAACGTACATAATGTTTTCATACACATATTGGGATGCAACTGTCAAAATATTTATTTCTTTAAATAATTCCCGTAGTGAATCACGAGGTTTAAGTTTATAAATAGAACGTATTGCTCTTTTTTGTAGTACAAAAATGTCGTGAATATCGGCTGCTGTGCCCCATAACAGCAGACCATACGACATGACACTATGGAAGTAACTAAAATATACAAGTCTCGCCGTTTTAACATCCGACAACAATCTAATCTTTTTTACGGCATAAGCAGCCGAACTGAGTCTTGCCGATAGGGTGTTAATATGAGATCTCCACTGCAAACGAGAATCCAGGGTGATCCCTAAAAATACCGTTGTATCAACACATTGAATTATCTCCTCATTAATTTTAATTTTTGTACTGACCTGCTTTACGTTAGGCAAAGAAAATTTGATACACTTTGTTTTTTTAGAATTTAATAATAAGTTATTATGAGTAAACCAACACATTACTTTGGAAAGGGTGTTATTTACATCGTCAAAGTCTTCTACGTTTCTATTGATTTTAAAGATAAGAGATGTATCATCTGCAAATAATACCGTTTCACATAGGTTGTTTACATAGGATGGAAGATCATTTATATAAATAAGAAATAGTAGTGGTCCTAATATTGAGCCCTGAGGTACGCCCATTAGAATTGGAGCCCCTGAAGACTCAGTTTTATTTATAATCACCTTTTGTAAGCGATCACTTAAATATGATTTTAATATATTTATCGCATTTGCTGAGGCGCCATAATGGTGTAATTTTCCCAATAATGTTTTATGTTCTACACAGTCGAAGGCCTTGGAAAGATCACAGAAGACAGCTAACGCATCCTGCTTATTTTCCCAGGCATCAAATATTTGCTTCATGAGCTCGACACCCGCATCAGTAGTACTTCTACCTTTAGTAAAACCGAATTGCCTATTATGAAATAATTCATTTATTCTAAAATGAGAAATCAGCTGATTGTAAATGACTTTTTCAAATATTTTGCTCAAAGTTGGTAATATTGATATTGGGCGGAAATTTGAGGGGTCTGATTTGTCTCCAGATTTAAATAATGGAATAATTTTACTATATTTCATGAGATTAGGAAACACCCCATCGTCAATACATTTATTGAAAATAACCGCTAAACAAGGAGAAATATTTTTAATTATTCCTGAGATAACTGCCACTGATAAACCCCAAAGGTCCTCAGTTTTTTTCTTATTCAAGGATTTAAATGCCTTAATTATGCAATCAGTTGTAATTTTATGGAAATCAAAAGGACTATTAAATTTATTGACACTACATTCTAAAAGTGAAAGTGCATATTCTGTAGACGAATTCAGGTTACTTGTGATTTTCGCAGGAATTTCTGAGAAAAAAGACTCCATAGCATTTGCAACAGCTTTGTCTGTTATTATTAATTTGCCATCAATGTTAAGTTCAAAAGAGCCATCTTTAAATGATGTTTTGCCGGTTTCTTGATTAATAATTTGCCATGTAGTTTTAACTTTGTTGTCGGATTTTCTTATTTTATTACTAAGAAAGTTTGCCTTTGCAATATTACACACTTTTTTAAATATTTTAGAATAATTTCTGACATAGTTTATAAAAGACTGGTCGGTTGATAGGGACTTTTCATAATATAAATCGTAAAGTTTTCGTCTACTAATATAAATACCTGGAGTAGCCCAATCACTGAATTTCTTTTTTGAATTTATTGAAATAGTTTTTTGCTTAAATATGGTAGTAAACTCTACATTTATATGGTGGCATAGATTTTCATACAGTTCATTTATATCACTAGAATTTTTTAAAAGGTGGAGTCTGTTCTCAATATTATTTTCAAAGCTCTTTAAGCGACTGTCTGTTATTGGCCTAAAAGTAATTTTAATATTTTTGTTAGCTTTATGGCGCTCAACAATTATTTTCTGCCCAGTGTGATCAGAATCTAACCAGTTAGCAACACATTTATCCAGTATAGTGGAATTAGAAAATATGTTATCCAAGCAAGTAGCTGAATGGGGAGTGATCCTAGTAGGTTCAAAGAAAACATAATAAAGATTATATGATCGAAATAAATTAATAAATCTGTTTGTATAATTACTAGACATTAAAATATTTATATTAAAATCTCCACAGACAACTATATGCTTGTTATTGTTGCTAACAACATTAAGAATGTTTTCCATAGCAGACTCAAATATATCATAGCTTCCTGAAGGGGGTCTGTATACACAAACTATTATAAATTGTTCAAATTCCACACATGAAACTTCAACATTTTTCTCAACTGACTGCTTGATTACATCTAATCTTTCTTTGTATTTGATATTATTTTGTAATAGGATCAAGGACCCACCTCTAATTGCAGTTTCCCTTGTAAATGCACTTACAATTTTATAATTCTCAATACAGTCTAATAATTCATTTTTTCTCAACCAATGTTCTGTGAGACATAATACATGTATATTCTGACAAAATGATTTCATTGTTGGGAAGTTAAACTATCCCCGAGTAACATAGGCTATATTATATTTTCGAAAAAATAGGGATCCTTACCAAAACTGTAATAATGTAACCCAGGGAGCAAAAAAATATTCTTAAAATCGCGTGCGCTGCAAAAATTATTGATGATAGAATAAAATGATGTACTTTTACTTTGTAGAACACATGTCTTAATATTATATTTTAGTTACAATAAGTGTTTTAAACATTTAATTACAATTTTGCCGCTAGAAAAGGCTCTTTCTTAGCATCTTGGTATTAATTCTAATCAAAATAAATTACTTTATGTTCAAAAATTTTATGAATTATTGAATTCGGACCTTCTATTCGAAACATACCGCGAGTTTGAAAATGTAAATAATTTTGCCAAGTTTAAACTGAGTTTGCTGTTGTGGAAAGAGATGAAGTACCCTTTTTAAGTTTCATGCCAGCTTCGACTCAAGGGAAAGAAAGATCTGGTTAGGAGAAAAGTGGTATTAACATAATAATATAAATTTACTAAAATCAAGAGTCTAATTGTTTACAACTAGACGAAAATGAATTTTGAATTAGATTGGTTTTACATTTGAACAATATTATGATTTTGTCGTCACCTAATTGTTTCTTCCAAGAATAGGATACGATTATCGTTAATACCTAAAACTAGGCTTGTTTGTATATGAGATCTTAAGCCAAGGTCACACGCAGAAAGTTTCCGTTGTGTAATTTAGGATATTAAGATCTGAAACCTGATTAAGACTGTTAGCTTAGAAATTTAATTAACTTCTACGTAAAATAAGATAAACAATTTTAACGGAGATTATAGAAGCTTATGAATAATTATCAAGGATATATCTACTTTCTTCTACAAATATCTAACAGTGAGGTGACTCTTAGTCGCAGAAAGAAGAGATGCGCGAGTGTCTTGCGATTACATTTACCGCGCGCATAGCTCGACTCTCACAGTAAGAAAGGGATGGCCCTATTCATCTCCTCATCTCATTCTAACTGTAGCAGAGATCTTGAGATTGTATCTACCTAGGCTAGGCTCGCCCCTTTAACATATTCGAAATGTGGGTGTTTTGCGCTGGGCGATTTCTTGGCGGAGCTTGGATGGCTTGAACGATCCAGTATTCACCCTCTGACGCAAAACAGGCGCATAAATAGTCGTCGAGTTGCGGAAACTGCCCGTAGCGAAGAAGAAAAAGAGGGTGTTATCACCTCTATCAACGGGATAGAGGCGTGGTGATATGCATGTATGTATACCTATATCGTCTTTGTGCCTCCTAGTTAGGGCAGTTATATTGTCTACATTTAATAGTGGTTGACACTAGTGTGTAGATCGGGAGGTCCGGGGTTCGATTAGCCACGGGTGCGGGGGGTTTTCTGCTCGGTTTGGTTGGTGGTAGGGCTTCTAAGCCCGCCTGGCGCCTGGCGTCTTACCCCAAGTTTGTTGCCATAATAACAATGTTATAAGCATTTTTGTGTTCCGGCTATCAGAGGTGAGATAAGAGGTGAGGTGAGATAAGTGAGAGAGGTGCTTTCAACTTCGGCCTTATCGTCATTTACCATCAGATGAGATGAAGGCCAAGAGCTTACCTGTCATATTAAAAAAAAATCTTTATTTACTTTTTTTGACGTTTATACATATTTTTATATTGCCTTTAGACGTAGTTAGGATCAGCATCACCACCAGCATAACGCTCAAACAACCCCCTAATTAACAAAAACAAATTTCGAGGGTACTAAATAAATTCTTAAAAAACGGCCACATTTAATTTCCTTGCGCAAGGCGACCCGAGTTAGCGCAATCGTTAAAGCAATTTTCCCACAAATGAAACTTTCCCTAAGGACGTAAATTAGTCGTAAATTAAAAAAGGAACTCATAAAAAATCCACCTTGTTATCTTAAATTTTCAAGTGTTTTTTAGTGTTTGCTCGTGAATTCGTGGATGCCAGCTGGGTGCGTTATGGATGTTTACTAACGAGACTAAGCTTGAAGTTTATTATATTTTCGTTTTTGTACAGTTCTCCAAGATTTGCATGTATAAGAATTTATAAATGGTTTTATCTTCTTCTCTGTTCTTTTGAAGGCAGCGGTAGCCGACCTGGGATGGACGAGGCACTACTTGTTCGAGAGGTTATTATGGCCGCAGATTTATGTAAGACAGTGGTAGCTAGCCAGGCGGGCTAAGAAGCCTAACCACCATCGAAATCGAGCAGAAAATCTTTTGCCACCATGGAGAATAAAATCCCGAGCCTTCCGATTTACATCCGGTGGTGTCATCCACTTGACCAGGGAGGCGGATAAAGAGTAAGTTTTATTGAAACTTATTGGCACAGGCGGAATCGAAACCGCGACCTCTTGAAGGAGTAAATGCGTCTTTTTCAACTCGTAGACAGATAAAGTACATTAACATTAGTACCCTATCTTTTAATTCAACACCAAAATACAATAAAAAAATAATTGGTGGTGAAAACGTTCGCACATTCGATGATACCAGTAAGAGCTTCAAGTAACCCCTATCTCATTATCAATTCTCGAATCAATGTCCCAAGCCATTCGACCTAGTTCCCTCTTTGAACAATTTGATGGCAAATGTGCTTCGCTCAAGTGCCGCTAATTCCGCTGACGTTAAGTGCTTGTTCGCATAGGTATACGCGGGCGCGGGGGTGGGCGCGATAGAGGGTGCGAGTGCGATCACCGCAAACTAAACTGGCAGCTTGCGCATGTACGAGCGAAATTTTAACCACGAGCAAGGTCCGTTGAAAATAGTCTGGTGCTTTAGGACCTACTTGTTTTTAGCTGGTAATCTAGACCGGGTTACGGCAATCTAGAGCGGCACAAGAGCGTTCGCGCATATTCGTACACGCATCCTGCAGCTCGAGTACGGCCGAGCATCAAAGAACGTGTATTAAATTTTGCGATGTATGAGCTGAGATGAAATTCCAGAGCTTGCAAGGTTTGATGTTTCGTGACCGCTGCCGCCGCCTTGGCCGCCGCCGCCCCCACCGCCGTGCCCGCCTCCGCGCCCGCTTGTCACCGTGAACAAGCACGGAGGTGACCGCATCGAGCGTGCTGAGCGATAGCTCCGTTTTAGCTGCATTTAGTGCTAAACACTCGCTTTAGTGCTCGCCGCAGTTCTGTACAAGTGCTGACGAGCTTAATATGGTTTGAACCTTATTAACAAGATTGATATTTTAACAGACGAGTACAGTTATTGTGATAAAGTCAATGTATGCCTTAATATTTTAAATAAAATAGTACATTGTTCTACAAGGGTTGAAAGTAACTTAGTCAGACCTATCTTGGCGCTTAAGCGCAGCGAGGGCGCTAATTATAAATTTTTGTCGGTTTTAAATATATTTGTACATTATTTCTTAATTTATATTAATCCATCAAAATAGCAAAATAGCTTAAGATAACAGCAGAAAAATAACTATTTCCACACAATTTTTTTACTCTAGATGATCTTTTATTTTGTAATAGCCTTATTTCATTACAGTTTTTAATATAAGATTTAAATATATGGCAGTTCTGTTATATTTGGTGGGATTTTATTATAAAACTGTATACATTTTCACATAAATGACCAATTAGTTTCACGCAGTCTGAAGACTGGCACAGCGAGTTTATTTTTAGTTCTAGTATATTATGACATTCGTTATTTTCCTTAAATGTGTGGTCATGTACGCGTAGCTGTACACCGGGATCCGTGCGCTCGGGCCGTATATATTCGTACGAAGTTATATTTTAACCGCGTACGCGGGGACCTGCCTCACCCCTTTTGCGCCTCTCCGCTCGTCTCGGATCACACGCAGTAGATCGCCGTGCTTGGTCCCCGGTCAGCCACCAGCGGCTAGCCCCGGGGATCGGCGCGGTGGGTGCTGCGTGCCGAGCGGGTCGGTTACGGCCGCGCCCGGCAGTAAATCCCACTACCACCGCTATACCGCACTGCATCCGCGTCGCGTAGGCGTCGACTGGATGGCAACATGCCACCTCCGCCACAAATCCCGCCGACCCGGAGGGCGACCCGCCCACTCCCCCCTCTCTCTACGGGGGTGAGGAAGAGGAAGGTGTTCCACCGCACGCAAGCGGCCCAAGGCGCGATCGAGAGGATCGTCGCTGCGGACCAAGCCCGACTTACTCCTGCTTCCTCCATCGCCGGTCCTGCCAGGCCCTCCTCAGCAGGCAGCGAAGAATTTTTCCGTGGCAGCCCGCTACCACGGACCCCGACGCCGACGGCGGTCTCCATGCCGTCGCTCGAACCAGCCGCCGCCCCTGAGGTCCTGGCCGCCCCGCCCAGCGTAGTACCACAACTAGCGGGCTCCAACTTCCTGCCGCCGACGCTCAACATACCACCGCTGCCACAACGGACCGGTCGACCACGCCTGGAAGTGCAGTCCCCGGGCATCAAGGTCGACCGCTTCCCCGCCCCCGTGCCCCCACCGCAAACAGGAAGGATTGCGTTTTCCTCCCACTCCGGCTCATCGCTGGAGATGTCCTTCGCTGCAGCTGCTGCCTCGTCACCCAGCCCGCTGCCTAGGAAAAGGATTGCGTCCACATCCGCCTCACCTGCAACTACCGTGCCAGCCGCTACCGCCGCTGCTAATGCCACTACCGCTGCTGCCACCACCACCGCTGCTACCACCATCACTACCGCCGCCGCTGCCGCCACTACCGCCGCAGCCCCTACCCCCCGCGCCGCCCCGAGATACCCACCGTTAGTGGTGGAGGTACTCCCGGATTGGCCTGCACACTTCAGGGAGCTGAAGAAGCTGCTGGGCCACTCCCCAAATGGCCGCGCCTTTGGAAGGGGCGTCCGGTTTATTCCGAAATCGGACACTGAGTACCGGATCGTTCAGCGATACCTGACCGAGCTGGAGAAGACCACCCGGATCTCGTGGTTCTCCTACTCGCTCCCAGCAGAACGAAGCCTGAAGGTAGCTATTAGGGGGCTACCTGCAAATACCGCTCCGGAGGACATCCAGGCAGACCTCCAAGAGCAGGGCTACCAACCGGAATACGTGCGAGCTATCCGCGCACGCACCGGACGCGCAGGCTGCCTGTTCCTGGCGCAGCTCCAGCGCACCCCAGACCTCACCCCGGGTATCTACGACATCACAGAGCTCCTGTGTATGCCCGGAGTGAAAATTGAAGCACGGCGCGGGAAGAGAGGACCCGCCCAATGCCACCGCTGCCAACAGTTCCGACATTCGTCGCACCACTGTCACAGACCTCAAGCGTGTGTGCGTTGTGGAGAGGAACACGCTGCCAGGGACTGCCCCCGCCCCCTAGAAGAGCCGCCAACCTGCGCCAACTGCGGAGGCGCGCACACGGCCAACCACGTTGCCTGCCCCACATTCCGGAAGGAAGCCCGGAACAAAAAGGCCGGCACAGTTGCCCGCACTACTGCAGCCTCGGGAAGGAAGGCAGCTACCGCCGCAACACCCGCTCCTCAAGCCGAAGCGGACGCGCCACAATCACTGATGGCCGCCGCAAACCCGGCACAAGGAGGCGGGAAGAAAAGAAAGCGAGCTCCCCGCAAGAAGAAGGCTGCAGCACCAGCGCAGCCCGAACCAACGGTCCGGCCCACCGCACCCGTGGTCGCTGCCCCACCTAAGGGGACGAAGGCGAAGCGGGAACCAGCAGTGGACCCTATGACGGCAAAGGTGATAGGGGTACTGAACGCAGTACTCCTGTCAATACAGGAAGGGAGGGACCCTATCCCACTCATCCTACAATGCGTAGCGGAACTGTGTGGATATGGACGGTAAACCACTACGCATTGTCTTCTGGAACGCCGACGGTCTGTCCCCCGAGAAAACCCGTCTCCTCAAGCTGCTGCTCTCACAGCAACAGGCGGACATTGCGCTCATCAATGAGACGCACCTCAAGCCTGGGACACGACTCTATGCGCCTGGATACCTCGCGTACCGAGATGACCACACTTCACCAGCCGGGATTGCGTACAGGGGTTTAGCAATCCTGGTGAAAAGGAAGATCGTCCACCAACTGCTGCCTGTACCCTCACTCAGCACGTCGCACGCCCTCGGCGTGGAGATCTGCATCGACCGCTGCCCCACCCGTGTGTTTGCGTTCTACAAGCCACCTAGCGCAAAGCTGTCAACGGCTGACGTCCACACCCTGTTGGACTCGCCGATCCCGACAGTAATCGCCGGTGACTTCAACGCCAAGCACACGGCATGGAACTCCAACTTTATCTGCCCATCCGGTCGCCGTCTCCTGGACGACGCAGATCAACACGGATACGAGGTGCTAGGACCAGAGGTCCCGACGCACTACCCGTACAGCGCAGCCTTCACTCCTGACGTCATCGACCTAGCAGTGATCCGCGGCCTTCCAGCCGCCCCGTCGATCGACGTCCTAGACGACCACCTCATCTCGGACCACCAACCGGTGATGCTTACGCTGAAAAGCGCGCCATCCAGATGCACACCCACCCCCCCGCGATTCCGTCAAGACTGGCAAGCTTACGCCGACCACCTGGCAAAGCACTCGCCACGCCGCCGCATCGAGACTCCAGCCGATGTCGACGCGCTCGCCGAAGATCTCAGCGCTGTCATCACCACAGCGCTACGAGACTCCAGGCTCGAAGCTGCGTCCACACGGAAGCCCCCTCAACTGCCGGCTTACATTCTGGCGCTGATCGCGAGGAAGAGGAAGCTGAGGCGTCAATGGACCCGCACCCGATGCCCCACCATGAAAACCACGCTCAATGCTCTGGCAGCGAAGATCTCGGCGGAACTGGAAACAGTCGCCGCCGAGTCCTGGCAACGCACCATCGAGCGAGCTGGTGAAGACTGGTCTGGCATCCCAACTCTCCGGGAAACCGCCTCCGATTAGGCCCCTCCTGGCTGGTGACAATACCCCACGTTACCGTGCCGAGGACCGAGCGGAGATCTTTGCGGACCACCTGGAGAAGCAGTTCACACCGAATCCAGCTTCCTGCATGCAGCACGTAGAAGCTATCCAGCAGCGTCTTAACTCCTATCTCGAGGCTCCTCTGCCTACCACAGAGGACCCAGTTGTCTTCTCCCCGGGACAAGTACAGCGAATGACACGCCGCACCAAACTGAGAAAAGCCCCTGGCCCCGACGGCATTCCCAATGAAGCCCTGCGTCACCTACCTCCGCGAGCCATCGCGACGTTGACGCAGTTATTCAACGGAATCCTCCGCACTAGCCACTTTCCTGCATCCTGGAAACTCGGTCGAGTCATCATGCTGCCCAAGCCCGGGAAGAACGTTCTGAAGCCCGAGAGTTATCGCCCCATCACGCTGCTGTCGACTATCTCGAAAGTCTTCGAGAAGCTTCTACTGCTGCATCTGGAACCCCACATTAAGCCACGCGACGAACAGCACGGCTTCCGCGCCGAGCACTCCACGACGCATCAGCTCACGAGAGTACTGCACCATCTCACGGTAGCCCTCAACAAGAGAGAGCACGCCGTTGCAGTACTTCTCGACATGGAGAAAGCGTTCGACCGCGTCTGGCACGCCGGCTTGGTCTACAAGCTGTCCACGTCCACTACTCCTCGGCGGATAGTGAAGACAGTGGCCTCCTTTCTGCAGGACAGGCGCTTTCACGTCACAGTGGACGGTGTCCTGTCCCCAGAACGACCAGCCCTCGCAGGCGTACCCCAAGGGAGCTGCCTCTCGCCAGTGCTATACAGCCGCTACACCAACGACATCCCAGCGCCCAAGGATGCTATCCTAGCGCTTTATGCAGACGACGCCGCCTACATCTCGACCTCACTATCCGCCGCACACGCGGCGGTTAAGATGCAGCGCGTGCTCAATGCCCTACCTCCCTGGCTGAAAGACTGGAGACTGTCGGTCAACGTGACGAAGACCCAGGCAATCGTCGTGGGAACCGGCCTGAAACTCCCGAAGCCTCTGTCACTGCTCGGATGCCCCGTCAACTGGTCCCCAACGGCGAAGTACCTTGGAGTCACCATCGACCGTCGCCTCACGATGACCCCGCACGTGAAGAACGTGGTTGGCCAATCGCGAACCGCTCGAGCTCTCCTGCGCCCTGTACTGTCGTCCCACCTCCCGCTGCGCGCGAAGCTGGGTGTCTACAAGGCGTACATCCGCAGCCGCCTCACGTATGCCTCCCCAGCGTGGTATGCGCTGACGTCGGAAAGCCTTCGCACACGGTTGCGTGCGCAGCAGTCGCTCGCCCTACGCACCGTAGTAGACGCCCCTCGCTACATGAGGAACGACAGGATCTCTAGGGATCTGCGCATGGAGAGTCTCGATGACTTCATCGGTCGCCTAAGCGCCAACATGTTCGCCCGTGCTGCTGGATCATCCCACCAGCACCTCAGGGAGCTCGCGCCATACCATCGGCGCCCCCCAGATAGACCGCTGCCGCGGGACCTAGTCCCCGCCGCAGCCCCACAGGACCAAGATCAACTCGTCGGTACCGGCTGATGGGCGCTTGCTGGGAGCTATCTCTCAGCAAGCTCGACCTCGCCGCTGCCCTCCGAGATCCACCATGGAACGACCAAGCCGCCGCTAGCTCGTAGACCGCTCACTGGACCTCCCCCCTACCGGGGGGCCCTGCCAGCTGGGGTCAGGTCTCGCTCGCGGCGTGAAGACACCCGGACTTGACACCCGGACATGACACCACGTGGCCTAGGCCACCCCCCATTGACCCGCCTGTCTCTGCAGGCGGCGTTGATAACTAGTGAAACGGGCCAACGCCCGCAACACTCTCCCCCCGGATCCCCTAGGGGACCCGTGAGATGACCTCGAGATGATAAATGACCAATTAGTTTCACGCAGTCTGAAGACTGGCACAGCGAGTTTATTTTTAGTTCTAGTATATTATGACATTCGTTATTTTCCTTAAATGTGTGGTCATGTCTATAAATATTCGCATAGATGTATTGGGAGGCAACAGTCAATATATCAATATTCTTGAATACTTTTCTGAGTCGAATGGCTTAAGTCTGTAGATGGCTCGTACAGCTTGTTTTTGTACAATAAAAATAGTCTTTATATCAGCTGTTGACCCCCATAATAACAAGTCGTATGACATTACGCTATGAAAATAGCTAGAGTGGAAAAGTCTTGCCGTTTCGACATCAGACAAGAGTCTGATTTTTTACCTGCAAAGGCAGCAAATATGTGCAGATTCCACTGTAGGCGTGAATCTAGCATAATACCTAGAAATAGTGTGGGATCAACACACTCTAACACTTGTTCATTAATTTTTATAATTGTGTCGACTTGTCTTACATTTGGTAATAAAAACCTTATGCATTTTGTTTTGTTCATTAAACATAGATTGTTATTACTCGTATTAAACCAACTGGTCACTCTACTAACATCATCACAATTGTTGTGTACCAAATTTAGATAAAATTTAGTCATCTTTACGTTAAACCGACGCACATAGACAGCGTTACTGTCGTTTTTATAATATACGTTTGGATAATAAAAATATACTGAGTTATAAGATCATAACTTCTCATAATTTATGTTTAGAAGAGTGTTTCCAGTGCACAAAGCCATTTTTATATCTTGATTTGCTTAAAATTTTAGTTTAAAATTTTCATATTGTGGTTACTTTTTAGTGTAAGTGCATTCTGTGCTAAAGGACTTCAGGCTAAAGCCGTAAAGTTTAAAAGTATAGTTCTCTTAACAGCGGCCATCAGGTGTCTAAAATAAGGAACGTTGGCTTAGCTGGGTAACTGAGCTTGGAGATTTCGTACTACAGTAGTTTTATGATTTAATGGGTTTATTTAGGGAGCTTTATTTATTTAGTTTTAGGGTGGTTTCATAGGCGGCCTGGCCGCCAGCGCTGGCCAACAGCGCCGGCGATTTCCATACATTTTGTCGTAAAGCGCGTGCGTGTGGCTGTGAAACAATGTTAGGCTTCTCTTGTTACTCTTGTAAGGGCGTGTGCGTGGCTAGCGCTTAATTTTAAGTGCCTAGCTAGCGCTGAATACGTTAGACAACTTTTTAATCGTCAATCACGCTTACGGTTCTTTTTACTATTTTCAGTATTTTCCCTTAGGGCTTTTCCTAGCTTATGTCCAATCTTCTTGTTTTTGCCCTCCAAGCTTTTTGGCCAAGCTATAATACAAGTACATAAAATAAATATTTTCTAATATCTACACTGCCAACAAACAAAAACTAGCCCAAATTAAGCATCTCAGACCCGTCGCACACGAGGCTTAAGAGAAGGCGTCGCGTAAGCCAATCAAACAAGTCAGCACACGAAGAGGTGTCGCTGCAACTACTCATCAATATGCCGTTTGTGGTATGCCGTATCTAAGTATGACGATTAGACGACGGATAATTAACTCCTTCTTCTTCTTGCCCTTTTCCCACTCTATGTGGGGTCGGCACAACATGTCTTCTTCTTCCATTCTCCTCTGTCACTCGTCAGCTCAGCATCGTCTACTTTTATTCTAACATCATTCTTTACGCATTCTATCCATCGCTTCTTTGGTCTTCGTTTCACTGTAGGTCCGTCCACATCCATGCTGAGCATCCTTCTTGTAATGTGACATTCATCCGACGACAATGATCACAACGGATAATTAACTGAACTTCAGTTAATCAAACTCAATCGTACAGACAGGGATTGACCAACCTAAAGGAGAAGTGCCGTTTCTTAACTTACCGCTATTGCGGAAGCAGGAGTGAAATAAAATCCACCTTAAAACCTCTGAGACATCGAGACCGAAGATAAAATCAGAAATGACGACAGAATAAACATTACGCCCGCTGTTTATATTATTCAGGAATCGACCTCAGGACGGTTTCACGACACAAACAGTTTCATTTGATTCTGTGAATAAGCTTATGACTGCATTATCCTTGGTAGACAGTGATGAAATTATTTAATTAGTCCTAAGCCCTAAGAACCTTTTAACTCTAGTGCATATTTTATAGACCATTTAAGCTACTCACAGATGCTATAGTAGTAAAAAATGTTTGTATTTTTTAAGTGCAAGTGACAAGGGTTCAGGAAGTTGTTTCAAAATTCAATATTTGCTAATGCAGGTCTTGTGTTATATACCTAAGAGTAGTTTTGAGATCATTGCAATTAACGTCAATTTTAGTTTCGTCACCCATCCAAAGAATGACCATGGCGATAGAAGCATTGTTTTCAATATCAAAAGTCAAAGGGTAGAACCACTACGCCATCGAGTTTCTTACTATGAAAGTTATTGATATAAAAATCCCAATATAAATAACATGGTGTGTGAAGAAAGATTTCAGTCTCATTTTCTCCTGGCCTTTTCCACTCTTCTCTTCTCTTCCACTTTCTCCTATTACTCGCCATGTCTCTGCTCACTCCCTCCCTCCCCTCCTCATCTTATCATTATTTACTCATTTCTGTCCGTGAATTTTCTGATGACATGATCATTCTCTCTCCGCATTACATGAAGTTAGATATGAGTAATTGTACAATTATTAATTCCACATAATATTTATTTATGTATTATAACTAAAGGCATCTCCACGCGAGTAAGCTATTATCACACATGGGGCCGATCTTAGCGTAATTATTTCCTTATACTATGCCGATACACAATACAGCCCAAATAAATTGGGGTGGGAACGGCACTTAAGCGAACAATGCCCTCGATCCAGTAACAATTAACTAATCTAAAACAGATTTGGTGTTTCTTTCCTTTTAGTCCCATAGGAAAAAGATGGACCGTGGTTTTATAAAGAATAAATGGATATAGTGGCGCCCAACGTGGTGTTAGCTAGCTGGGCGCCAATATATTGCAAAACATGTTTGATATTTTTTTTACTCTGATGTAAATAAGGATCTATAGATTTGAAAATGATAAGCTATTTTCAGCAGTCTCGTTGATTTCATAGCATACACACACTACAGTACCTTACTATAAAATAGAGTAGGAGAGTTCATAGGATATTAAGATTGTTAAGTCTGACAGATGAAACAGAATAAGTTAGCGTCAAAATCGGAAAAAAAATGACCTTATGGTGACTTCAGACCTATAGAGATAACCCAAAAATTTGAAATTCAACTATATGTGATCATGTAGGTACAGTCAACTCCAAAAATATGTAACTCCTGTCAGTTAATGATTTTTATCTCAGGAAATAAAAATTGTCAATTCTAAAATGTGTGTATACACACATTTTTGTACTCAACTGTACAAGTAGTTACAGTTTCCAAATATAAAGAGTACCTCCAATCTTTTTCGTCAAATTTAACACACAGACTTATTCGATCCAGAAGCCTAGTAGCTGTATGAGTATTCGAATATCAAATGCCAGACCAAAGATATAGACGATCGTAAATTCCCGTTATGTACATACAGCGCGACTGGTTTACGGCGCCGTACGTCGATCATTAATAACTGAAGGGCAATGGAAGTCGACTGAGGGTTTGGTTCGGATTAAGTTGGGTTATTTCTTTGCGATATAATATAATAAATAAATGTACAATGGTATATGAATGTATCAAAGTACTTAATTGTTAGCACCAAAAACACGTAACAGTGAAATTAAAATATAAAAATGTAAGAACCTTCTTCTTTTTGAAGTCAGTTCAAAAATGCGACAGGCGACGGCCTTATCGTTAGGCAGGGATCTCTAAGGGTTGCTGAGTATGTGCCATTTCAGTGACCTAAGTAATTAAGTTTAGATTTATATAGATTTGCTTTTGGTCGCTGAATAAATAATTATACTTTCTTTCTTTCTAAGAAGACAATAAGAGATAAGATAACAAAGATTTAACAACTTGTAATTTTAAAATTCCGAACTTTTTTGTGATCTTTGTTAAAAATCGCCTGTGCCACTGGCGGAAATTGAACCACGAAATTTCTTACCGGCTATCTCTACCGGCGTATTAGGTCTGTGATTGTGTAGGCGATAAGCTAACCACTTGTCTTCTCTACTTCTACTCTTTTTTCATCAGACCAAACCCAATTTTTTTATCGCTAAATGTGATCTTTAGGAACACAGTGCTCCTTGGACTCTGCCTACTCCTTCGGGGATTACAGGCGTGATTTTATGTATGTGTGTATGTATCTCTACCGGCTTATAGCAATACCAATAGCTAATAGCGGCGATGGGCTCACCACCTGTCATGAGCACGTGTAGTCACTGCTTGGTGAAGCGCGGACTATGGCAGTACCTGTTTTTACGGTGCTTTTACCTAGTCTCTGACTAACACTAAGGGGATAATAGTCGTAATTATATGTATGTATGTATCTTTACCTCTATATGAGGCATAAGAATTGAATTTTCAACTATATCTTGTTTTTGGCAGTTGAGTGGTTATTTAAGTATCTATATCACCAATGGCAACATTGAACAATTAATTAAAACAGTAATATTCAAATATCCAATAGGTAAGTTGAAAGTATATTGAAACAACGTGTTACATGAATTATGCAAAACCGAACTTGAAGATTTTTCTTTCTACCCTATTTCGTGACTCGACATGAAAATTAATTCATCCTCTGTGGTTTCTTTCGTGCAACAAATGCTGCTTTAAAAGTGGACTTCACGCTGTTATTTTAAGGTTAGGTTTCGAATGGTAATAGTCTGTAGTGCATTATCTAGATAAGTTAGAGAAAAGCAAGTTTGTGGTTCGCTAATTATGAATTTGTTCTGTCATGAATGGCTTTTATCGCTGTGCAAATGCAGAGCGGTGCTGCTGGGACGAAAATAATAAAATAAATGTTGACAGCTTGGAAAATTCCAATTACAGCACGTGTACCCCATTTTAAGTTGAATAATTATAGTATTTGTAATAGTAATACATATATAATTGTGTCTATAGATAGAAGATAGTTCATTTTAGCAATACACAAGAATGTAATAGGATGTTTATTATTTTTTCATATGACAAGATAAGATAAGATAAGATTTATTTGTGAAAACATGAGTGAAATTACATAGGTATTGTAATATAATAATTCATCCAGTTCTACATGTTTTGCCATGAAGGCGTACAAATTTTTATAAAATTTAATCACATACGTAATCAAGATTTAAATCATCACAAAATTAATTAAACAATAATAATTATTTAATTTTTATAATGATTTTGACTCATAAAATTAATGGTTACATGTCAAAGTAAAATATGGAAATTAAACATTTTATTGAATACCAAAAATATTGGTGTCACAAACAATACAAGTAATGTCATAATTGAATAACACACAAGACTCAGCACATAAATTCAATGTCATATTTTATACTTCATAATATTTATAAAATAAAATCATAAATAAAAAAAAACAAAACAGGTAAGCTCTTGGCCTTCATCTCACCTGATGGTAAGTGACGATAAGGCCTAATTCAATAAAAGTATTCGTATAATATTTTGTTCAATATATGCTTAGTATGGGTACATAGTTATTGCTGTGCAGAACTAAAATCATAAACCGCCATGTATGACTAATATTCATTATCATTAACGCTACATGGAATATTTGCGTGTCCCGGAATACTATCATAAAGGTAAGACAGCGTTAATAGCGCTAGAGCACAGAATTACGTTAATATAACACGACAGTCTACTCGTTAGAAAAGCTTATTGAGTATTTTTTAGAAAACTACTGATTCTCTTGATATTATATTTAGCATGTACAAGATATTATAGATAAATTAAGTTGTATAGATGTTTAAAACTTATTATTGTTGCTTGTACCCCTTCGTTCGACTTATTACGCTAGGTGGCGCTACTATACTAGCGGGATCATAGATAAATTAAGTTATACCACTAGTATAGTAGAACAAGCAACAATAATAAGTTTTGGTCAAACTAAAAACCTATATATGGGAAAAGCGGTCCATACTACTTAATTTATCTATGCAAGATACACATAAGCGGCTGGTAAATGACAAATTTCTTCCTCTCGTAGAACAAACGGGGACGCTAAGGCCTTTTACTACTCACGAAAAGGCAACATAACTGTCATTCATTCGTTTTCGCTTTATTCTCGGGCGGTTTGTACTTGACTTCTCGCTCCCAAGCTTCGCGAAAAATATCCTAAGTTTATGATATTAAGGCCAATTTTCGCTTGATATGTCCTAGTGGGGATGTAACAGTGGGCGATCTTGCTCCCATGTACCTGGTACAAGCATAAGAAATTCTTAATAAACTGTAATTATAAACTCAGTGGTAGGTGCAGGCGTGGTTCGAACCTAGATGTCTTGCATGTCTAGTGGCGTTTTCCCATAAGTACCACAAAATCTGCCCCAATTGTTACTAGAGTCGTAACGACATGGGCACGCAGATCGTCAATAATACTAAATAGTAATAAGGTCATCGCCATTAACGTAATAAATAATAGTTAAAATACGGTCGTAATATTTAAAACAAACAGCAATTAGAACGAGATCCAAAAATACACCTCATAATAACTTCTGACGCGAATGTTTAGGTACGAAAATAAGTTGAAAGTTTTAATTAGGGGGCGATGGGCTCAAATTACCGTCCGCCTTTAGTTACGGCCCACTGGGGCGATAGCGTGAGAATTATCTTAAGTAGATTCTTTTTCTTCGGACTTAATCAAGAAAACTCAGGTAGGCCCATTGTATAGCATTCGGTATGTGTATTTCGTTGCTAGCTATATTTATGGATGTAATTTATAAATCTATAATGAGACCCGTCGTCATGTATGGATCGGAATGTTGGCCTGTAAAGCGGATAGATGAACAAAGATTGCATGTAGCTGAAATGCGTATGTTGAGATGGATGTTTGGAGTGACAAGAAAGGATAGATTGAGGAATGAATATATCAGGGGAGGTCTGAAACTAGCCCCTACTGCTGATAAATTGGGAGAAAAGCGACATTCCAGACCAAATGCTCATTGCCTCTCGCTTCTTCGTTTGCGGGGAAGCGAGAGGCAATGAGTAATTTTGTCTCCGGGGACTTTTTCTCTCCGGCCCATGCTAGGCCTACTGGTATGGTCATATGTTAAGGAGAGAGAACAATCATAGCAACAGGAAAGTTATGGACATGAAAGTGGATGGGCGTGTAGGGAGAGGAAGACCGAAAAAAAGATTGATTGCGTGAATGATAAATGATAAGAAAGAAAGTGAGTGTTGACTTGGTGAGTGATAGGAGAGAGTGGAAGAAGAGGAGATGGTTGCGCCGACTTCAGATAAAATTGGGAATAATACAGGTCAAAGAAGAAGATAGACACATTTTTGAAAGGCAGACTTAATTCTGAGTTCACTTCTATCTTATAGTCCTTTCCCACAGACCAGCTACGGTAACCGCTTACTCGTCCTCAGCCTATATACGTCCCACTGCTGGGCATAAGCCTTACTCATGGAGAAACACATGAGGAGTATGGGCCGTAACACCACCACGCTGGCCCAATGCTGCTTGGTGCGAAGAAACGGTCCCAATAGCGACCGGGACCAAAGGCTTAACGTATCTTCCGAAGCACGGAGGAGGAGCCCGAGATCACAATGTTTTGGTCGGCCATCCACGGTCTGACCATGGCGAAGATAGCTTTGTTTTCAATCGAAAGCCAAAGCATACTAACCTCTACGCCACCGAGCTCCCTAACCTATTACTATCGGGTTAATTTGTGGTTTGTTTGCCACTTTTCTCTTCTTCTGTCAATTATTCCTACTCTACGTGTGGTCGGTACAATAAATATTGTTCGGAAATGTATTAGCAATGAACTGAAATTTATCTGCTCGCTTTCGTGTTTGACAAAACAGTGTTTTTTTTTCTTTTGACATTATTACATATTATGTATATCCTTACATATGAAATTGGTGTTTTCATTCTGTCTTAGCAATTTATCCGTAACTATTAAATTTCAGAACATTCGTATAAAATAATTGCCTCTTCTAAAAATAGACCATACATTTGAGCTCGTATTATTCAATTTGATAATTTTTTGTAAGTTTAATTGTGTTGAAATTAGACACAAAGACAATTATTTTAAACTGCCTCCTGAATACATCATTTGATTTGGATTAACATAAAATCGATGAATATTTTTTATCAAGCGTATTCACACACATATTGCTAAAGCTTGTCTAATGATACATGCCAAATATTATTATCTCTGGATTTGTCGTTGTGAAGAAAACTGATAAAATGTTAGTATGTAAAATGCAGACATCCCTAAAATCTCCATACAAAACACCAATTTCATAGGTAAGGACCTAATACATACATATAATCATTAGTTAGTTAGTCAGAGACTAGACAAAAGCACCGCAAAAGCAGGCCATTGCCATAGTCCGCGCTTCACCAAGCAGTGACTGCAGTCAGCGTGACAGGTGGTGAGTCCGTCGCCGCTTTATGCTATTGGATGTTGTGCAGTTCTAAGTCCATTAGTCGCCTTTTACGACATCCAAGAGAGGAGATAGGTTGGGAGTGTCCCACCTTATTATGTTTTTACAAATGTTTACTACTTTATGGTTAACACAAAGAGGTGTTAACATACATTTTCCAACAAATATATTAGGTCCTTTTTTGTATTAGGTCCTGTTTTGTATGGAGATTTTGGGGAATTCTGCATTTTCCATACTAACATTTTTTCAGTTTTCTTCACAACGGCAAATCCACTATCATTAGACAAGTTTTAGTAATATGTGTAATATCACACTTCATAAAAATTATTAATCGTTTGTAAGTGAATGCAAATAGAATGACGTATTCGGGAGGCACTTAAAATGAGTTGTCTCCGTGTCCAATTTTAACACAATTGAACTTACAACAAATTATCAAAACAAATCAAAAGAGCTCAAAAATATAGTCTTTTTTTAGACGAGGTATTTATTTTTTAGGAATACTCTGAATCTTAATAGTTACAGACCAAATACTAAGAGAAAAAAAACACCAATTTCATAGGTAAGGACCCAATATTTCTTGAAGTATTCTAGAGGAATAATCAAAATACATACTAGCACAAGTCATAATGAAAGTACACTAATATTTTCCTTAGCAATGGAAACTTTCTGCGCCGCCATTGGCCGCGTGAAATTTTAACCAGTACACTCTGCAGTAATTTAATTACCGAACTTCTTGTACAGTCCGATCCATTTTTAACAAAGGTATCGTGCCTTCGCCGTACACTACATTATATATTTGTTACAAGGAACTATAAAATCTTTTGGAAAACTGTTTTAACGTTTTCTTGAGAACTTTTAAGATTATAAACGGTGTTTCTAAACTCACCCCTAAAAATCAATTTTAAGTACCGTCTGGTACTAGTTACCAGGAGTAGGAACGGAGTTGAACATTTTGGAGGTGATTTCTCTTAATGAACTAAACTAACCATTTAATAGAGTTGCGCTTTAACACCTTGGCGGGAAATGCGAACACCGGTGCTCTCAAACAATAGATGTTTCTTTAGAAATCTGTGGGATCGTCATGTGCCCGTTGACTAGTTAATGTCGATGATTTTTTTTTGGCAAATGTAAACAATGTGTCGGCGATTAAAAATATCAAGCTACAGTCCGGTCGGGACGGGAGTTCAGTGGGGTAGTGGTTAGTACGCTTTGGCTTTCGATCGAAAACAAAGCTATCTTCGCTATGGTCAGGCCGTGGATGGGTGACCAAAATTTTGTGATCTCGAGCTCATCCGTGCTTCGGTGGCGACCGTTTCTAACCCGCATTGGGCCAGCGTGGTGGTGTTACGGCCCATACTCCTCATGTGTGTCTCCATGAGGAAGGCCTGTGCCTAGTAGTGGGACGTATATAGGCTGAGGACGGCTCGGTCCTCATATTATGGCAGTGACCACTGTAAAGGTGTCCTATCCTGTCTTAATAAATGTCTTTCTATCCTTAACTATCCTACAATCCCCTTTCGGCTTAAGGGGGAGTTTTGCAGCACCTTGTATATTATATAATCATATTATAGGTTATGACTCATCACCTGTTGTATGATATAAAACACCCTATAAAATACCTAGATAGAGGCGTGATGATATGTCCTGAGATGTTATTTAAACCAGCAGTGGGCTATGAAGTTACGATAATAATAATCATATTTATAAAAATGTATATATATTTCTTTTCCCCAAGTCTAAGATTTTAATTGAAAATCTAAGAATCGTAATTGTAATGTCACCTATTAATAGAAAAGTAAAATATTCACGGAGTGAGCGGATTACCAGCAACGTAGCGTTTCGTCAGCCGAGATGCCTCCTCCATTATTCGCTGCAGGCACAGCTCACGTGGACAGAATACAGTGTCTCCGAGGGCGGACATAAATATAACTGAGAACATTCTCACCACGTAAAGAGACACAGTAGAGTAACTCGATAGAAATTTTTATTTGTTTATTTAGTTCATCCAACTTAAAACTATTTTTACAGGAACTAAGCCAAGTGATTCTTAGCACAAGAACACAACAATGAACCTCTATTAAGGTCGAAGACTGTATAAAATATTTTCTACAATAAACACACTTAGACCATGACCTAGCCTTTCTTATAACATGTATTATAGTACTCGTATAACTCAAAGGTGACTCACTTAGTGATCTATCAACGCACAGCCCAAACCATTGGACGGACCGGGCTGAAATTTGGCATGCAGGTAGATGTTATGACGTAGGCATCCGCTATGAAAGGATTTTGATTAAATCTATCCCAGGGGATAAAACAGGGGATGAAAGTTTGTATGAAACTTTGTCAATTTTAAACCGATCGGGCTGAGACTTTGCATGCTTAAAGCTACTATGACGTAGGCATTCCCTAAGAAAGAATTTTGATAAATTCCACCCCTAAGGGGATAAAATAGAGAGAGAGAGATAAAAAAGAGTTTGTTTGGTTGAATGCGCTAATCTCAGGAACTACTGCTCCGATTAAAAAAAAAATCAGTGTTAGATAGCCTATTTATCGAGGAAGGCTATATTACATCACGCCACCTCGAAGTGAATATTCCACGCGAACGAAGTCGCGGGCAATAGCTAGTAAGGTATATAATGCTACTCTTGTGAATTCATTCAAAGGGCACCCGAAAAGATCCAAATCAAATCAAAAATATCTTTATTTTATAGGCTTGATATACAAACACTTAAAAACGTCAATTTATGAATAAGTGAATTTACCACTTGTCAGCCAAGTCGTTTATAATGTGAACAGCTCTGGTGAGTGGCGCCTCCTCGAGCAGAAACGGGAAATCTCGAGCGACTGTCCAGAGTGAAATGGCGTAGCGTGTTCTTGACATTTAAATTGTAAAGGGATACAGATAATTTTATCTTACTACTAATTTCAAATAGATATCTTGTAGGCACGAACTCTTGATGTCATCTGGCCATCAGTGACACAATCCATACTTCTCGTCCTCGCGTTCACTCGTGTCGCCTCGTGAAGTGTACTGGGTCGTAACGTTTTCGACTGAGATTTGGTTGTGGTAACTACGTTCGTATTTAGTGCGATCGGGGCCCAGGTGTGGTAGTTGCCAAGCGTTTGACTATAGGTTATGGTAGTTTCATAGCCGGTCACGCGCATGGCCGGCGCTGCCCAACAGCGTCGGCCGCCGGCGGGCGTAGCTCTGAAACCACCCTTAACCCCTTGAGGGCCAGCGCGAACACCGGTGTTCGCAAGCAATAGTTGTTTCAATTTTCTGATCATTGACCCTGCCAACAAATTGTCCCCGCACAACTCTTGATTCGGCTACAATAACCAAGAGTTTGGTATAACCTTGAGAGAGATAGAGTATTTGATTTTTTTAAATTTTTTTATATTATCTTCTGACATTCACTTCTATCAACTATCCAAAAAATGTATGTGTACTTTGGGCTATTTTAACTCTAAGTTGGGACACTTAATGTGATGGACGGAAAACCACGGAACCCTACATTGAGCGTGGCCCGACACGCTCTTGGCCGGTTTTTTTTTTATTTTCATTCGTATTTTCCAGATAATGTCTATGTAGAGGTATATTAGAAAAAATCTATTTTTTACTGTTAAACAGTTTTAGACACAAAAAAACTTTTTCGTAAAATTTTATGGAAATGTTATTAAAAGAAATATTAGTTAGCCAGGTTTACTGGCGCCTTTTTCACTATGCACATTATTCTCATAAAAATACGGCTAGTTCCATCTTGGTAAAGCACGAATGGCACTAGCGTTGTATTCTCAGCGCTAAAAAGTCATAGTATAAATTTTTAGGGATGTATATTATGCTCAGGTTCTAGACGAGATTTTAAAGAACTGGATTTTTTTACTCCACCATGGCAGTATCCTTTTTATTTAAATAAATATCTTCAAACATTCATACCTATCAACTAGCCCCATTTTAAGCAACTAATGCTGCTTGTGTTACGGACACTAGATGACAGAAAAATATATTAAATAGATAAATACATATAAATATCCTGAATATATATAATAATCCAAGACTGGAGAACAAATGCCTGACAATTCATCACCCAAACATTTGCCCTCACCGGGGATCAAACCCAGAACCTCACTCGACGGAGGTCGTCAATACTGTAAAGAATTTCATAGAGTGCAACAAGCACAATGTATATTTTATTTATTTATTTATATTTTAAATTAATTAAACATAGCTCAGTAAAATTATCAGGGCTTAGGCAGAATATTAATATCCATATTGGAGATATAAGTGTGTTGGAAGGTACAAGCTTTCAAAACATGGCCCACGTCATCATAGAAGCGAGACGTCTACTGCTGGTTAAAATAAACAAGGATTTCCACGATTTAATCGGTCCGGCGTTGACCACATCGAGCGGCTTACCGGGACCTTCACTTCACTAGATAGTCGATTCTACCAAAATGACAACGGTACTTTTTTGTATATGACTATCTCTCGAGAGCTCAAGAAAGCTGCAAAGAAATAATTGAATAGTCAACCACACATCAAAAAGAAATATTTATTCTTAAATAGTTTTCTCTATAATTGAATCGGCTTCGCAGCTCCGAATCGGTACAAAGCCCCTATAATAAACACGTCGCGTCTTCCAGCGTTGCAGTTACTTCGATCGACAACTCATTTTTGCTTCGGACTGATTGAGCAAAACTAAGTTCAGGTAAATGACAAAACTGTAAGAAAGAGAACAGGTTTTTATTCAAATATTTTTATAGAAGATTCAAATTGTCGCCAACACCAGTGTATAACCTTGGGTACAACAGGTCGCTCCTGATGGTGTAATGGAAAAGGTTCTAAATAAAAGATGCCTTTAAACCATACAAAAAGAATTTAATATATATAAAAAATCGGAGCCTATATACATTCGGTGAAAAAACTAAATAGCGTGTTTCAGTAATTGCCGTCCTTGGGAACAGCGCCATCTATTGGCCAAATTACGAATCAACTTTTAACAATGGTTTGTACAACCAGTTTAAACAAACACGATTTTTTTATTGTTAGCTAAAATTGAATAACGGTTTATAGTTCCCTAATTTTTAATACTTGTTATGGTGTTTTATTATGCAGATCTGTTTCTTGAACTAATAATAAAACTTTTATCAACAACCATTATGCATTTTTATCATGTATATCAAATAAATACGAAATGTGGGTGTTTAACACCTCTGCCTACCCGTTCGGGGAAAGAGGCGGGATGTTATGTAAAACTTAATAAATATTATTATACTTATTATTTTCATGCGTGGCATTCCGTGCCTTCAGTTTTCTGATGGATGCAAAGAGAGAGCGAATAGGTATCTTCTAGAAAGCTCTCTCTTTCATATCTTTATCATCAAGCAAGTATGCCTAATACGCAATAAAAAAAACATACGTAGCAAGAGATAAAAACACCAGTCTTTTTTGTAGCATTCGTAGCACCCGTAGCACAAATGTTGCAGCCGCAGCCATCTTGTAGCAAGAATATTACATAACATAGCATAATTATCCCCGAAAGGGTGGCCAGAGGTGGTAAACACCCACATTTCGCTTTATTAAGCCCCCATGTGACAGGTGGCGAGCCGGCTATGTACGTTGTGAAGAAAACTCACTGGACAGGAGGTGGAATCGAACCCGCGACCTCTTGATCGAGTAGAGCGTCTTTCCCAGCTCGGCTTCCATTGCCAACGTAAGTATTTCTAAGATTAGTATTTTCGATACTAGGTATTATGCATTCTTGAATAGGTTGATTAAAATTTCACGTACTGCGTTGCGATGTCATCAGTAAGAAAGTACGGTCGCGAACAAAGCAGTTTGTTAGTCCTGTGTCGTTTTCGCGCCGCCTCGCAAACGGACAAGTGCTTTTTCATTTCCTGCCGCCAGGGGGCGCAGAATGCCTATATTATTTCTGCTAATGCCTCCCAGTTGTCGACGTTATGCAATTAAATTGTGTTTTAGCCGTTATACAAAATTATTATGATTGTTGTACTTTTTGGGTCCAATTGCTCAAGTTTGTATAGACCTTACAATTTTGGTGTGCCAGTTTAAGGGCGAGTTTTGTTTGTCGGGTTAACGAGGTCGCGTTTGTTTGAGTTTGAGTTTTTATTTATTTAATTTTGAACTTTAATGTACACATATTAAGTGCCTTGACGATTGTCATCATACGCTAGCAGTAATTGTGTTTTTTTCACGATATCATAAAAGTATTTTATTCCAATTTTGTGGACTTTTAAAATGGACGTGACGAACTCTGCCTACTTCATTAGGGTTAGAAAGGATATGCTCTGTTTTATAGGTTAAACTGCACATTGTACAACAATAGACTTACATACACTTCACCAAATTTACTGGTAAAAAGTTGTTTCCTGAATAATAATTGTATGAGAAACAATATTTTTTATAATTCAATTGATTTAAATGATTTATTCAGATAGCCCCGTTTGTTTGTTTGGTTTAGTTTTTGTTATTTGAATACTGACGGATAAAAACCCCTCTTTTCCCCGAAGGGGTAGGTTGAGATTTTAAACACCTCAGATAAGTGTTTTATTCGTTGGCAGTAAAGACCTTTAGATAAAGTCATTTAAATGGGCCAGCGGCGAAACGTTATTGCCTGGTTTCACTGCAAATGTTTGTATGAATATTTATTTATTAGTTGCTTTTCTAGAAGCACAAAACGAGATAATACAAAGATCTATTTTTTGCGAACACTTGTGTTCGCGATGCCCCCCCAAGGGTTTAGTGTATGGCAGCATACACAAGGTTACAAAATAACATTAGGCCAATTTTAAGTAGAATAATTAGGTGTAATGATATTTTATGTTTGTTTTACTACTGCTTACTAACAGATAAAAGAATACTACCAACCCATCTTTTCCCTTGGGTGTCGTAAAAGGCGACTAATTGACTTAGAACTGCACAACATCCAATAGCTTTTAGCGGCGACAGCGTGACTGACGCTGAGTGGAGTCCTGCTTTGCTTGGTGAAGCGCGGACTATGACAATGGCCTGCTTCTGCGGTGCCTTTGCCTAGCGACTAACCCTTAGGGGATAAAAGTCGTCATTATTTGTATGTATGTGTTCCATCAGATGGTGCTTGCGAATTTGCGAACTATACATATAATGCGAATTTATTTTATTTAACCCTTAATAAGCAGTAAATGAAACAAGAGAACAGAGAAGAGCAAATAGCATAAACAAATTATTTCAAGACAAACAAATCCGAAGCTTTATCTTGAAGACGCCTTGAGAACTAAAATTACTGCAAAAGGAATCTTATAACTCAAATTAGTGTAATTCGACTTCAACGGCACCGGCTGACGCTTCACGGAGCCAAAAATCCTAGATTAAAGTAACGCTGAGTAAGTTTAAATTAATTAATGTCACAACAGCATCCATCTGCAGTATTTTGATGGTTCTGTCAAAGACTACAGTTGTCTGTGGTTTCTTAGTGTAAACTTAGATGGGCTTTCTGTACCTATTGAAAAGAAAAATATTGTTTTATGTTCTCTCATTTGGAACAACAGTTTATGTTTTTAAATACGTACTTACGAGTATGTGTATGTATTTGTACATGAGTGTTAATACATATGATTTCAAACACATACACGTTCATTGGTATATACTTTTATATGTAAAAAGGGAGCAATCGGGCAGACAATTATATTTTTAAAGGCGTGAGTGGCCCTTGGGTGGTCTTTACACTTATTTCGATAGTTTAGGGAATCAGTATGGAGCTATATTTTAGATTTAAGTACACAAATTTGTTGACACAGTACACATTTTAATATCACATTTGGATAAATGTACCGTCCTAAGCCTATATACATCCCACTGCAGGGTACGAGCCTTGCTAATGGAGAAACACATGAGGAGTATGGGCCATAACACCACCACGCTGGCCCAATGCGGGTTGGTGGGTAGAAACGGTGGCAATAGCGACTAACGCTTAACGTGCCTTCCGAAACACGGAGGAGTTCGAGATCACAAAGTTTTGGTCACCCGTTCAAGGGCTGACCATGGCTGTTTCCAAGCAACCTTTTCTTATTACCATATTTTGTCTATTTTTCTTTATACTTTTTTACTTTGAAATCTGCTGTCTTCTCGCTGTCTCTTCTTTGCATGCCACTATATATTATCCCTTAGTACATTTTTCATTTTAATTTTGCGTGGTTTCATTCATAAGTTAGTAATCTCCGTATCAATGGCGAAGGTAGCTTTGTTTTCAATATCGAAAGCCAAAGCGTACTAACCACTACTCCACCGAGCTGTTCGAGATGTATGTACAATACTATAGATTTCATTTTAATATTGGGTCCTTACCTATGAAATTAGTGTTTTTATTCTGTCTTAGTATTTTGTCTGTAACTATTAAGATTCAGAGTATTCCTAAAAAATAATTACATCGTCTAAAAATAGACTATATTTTTGAGCTCTTTTGATTTGTTTTGATTATTTGTTGTAAGTTTAATTGTGTTAAAATTGGACACGGAGACAGAGTTGTCTCCGTGTCCAATTTTAACACAATTCTTTTTAAGTGCCTCCCGAATACATCATTTTATTTGCATTCACTTAAAAACGATAAATAATTTTTATGAAGTGTGATATTACACATATTACTAAAGCTTGTCTAATGATAGATGCCAAATATTATTATCTCTGGATTTGTCGTTGTGAAGAAAACTGATAAAATGTTAGTATGGAAAATGCAGAATTCCCTAAAATCTCCATACAAAACACCAATTTCATAGGGAAGGACCTAATATAATTTTGATCGGGCGCATAATCGCGATCAGGCTATTGGCCGACAAAATATCTCCAGTGCGCGCTGCCGTGAAATGTCATGCACTTTGTAATAACAGACGACCCAAGATTCTTCACATCATTTATCAATATCTGGATGTCTCATAGCCAACGTCGTCCAGTAAATTGATTAAGTCTCCCGGGAAAGTCGTCCATCCATGCCTCAATTAATCGTCGACATCCACGCAAGCCGTGATTTCGTATGCACATATATTTCCATATTATTGCTATATAGCTTTGGTTTTCATTAACGGGAGTTTTCGATTGTTGAAAATATAAATACTCGTACAGCTGACTAGGTGAACTTTGTACTGTCTTCTTCTTCTTTTTGCCCTTTTCCCACTTTAAGTAGGGTCGGCACAACATGTTTTCTTCATCCATTCTCCCCTGTCACTCGTTAGCTCAGCATCCACTTCTTTTCTTCTCATATCATTCTTCACGCATTCAATCCATCGCTTCTTTGGTCTTCCTCTCACTCTAGGTCCGTCCACATCCATGCTCAGCATCCTTCTTGTAATGTGACATTCATCCCTCCTCATCACATGTCCATACCACGCTAACCTATTGCTCCTAATCTTTTTTGTCACTGGCGCTTCTTTCGAACTTCCTCTAATATACTCATTCCTGATCTTGTCTATCCTTCGAACTGAACTTCGTACTGTATCAGTATAAATTAATGTGACAAATTTCAATAATAAAAAAAATAGAAAATCAACTAAATCTAATCATATGAAAATCTAAACCATCAAAGTAACTACCGGGACTTGAACCCGGAAAATTTTAATTGCGACATATAAGCCACTTTGCTTCAGGGGCAGTCAACATTATTTATGATTTAAATTCACTTTATGAACATTCATGTGCATACAATGTTATATGCACCTAACAGACATGCCAAATAAAATAATATAATTGATACTACAATTAACGGCACTCAAACAGCTAACTTTTTTTATACTTTTTAGGTATCTATATAACAAAGCTACGGAAACCATATCAAATTAAGAGATCAGCATCTTCAAAATTACCCAAGTTTACTAAAATCCATTTTAATTGATCTTTGCACGTAAGGTTCTCATCAACAAAAGGATCAGTGAGCCTCCCAAAATCCTTTTAAGCTAGGCAGAAAACGGTTCAAAAACAGCTCTTAAAGATTCTTTGAGCGGGGCTGAGCCGTGCAAAGTGTCCACATTACTCTTTAAGTAAGTCCGTGAGGATAAGTGCTCAACATTCACTATTCAGCAAATAAACCAGCCATTTTCCTTGGATCTGACCGGGTAATGGAAAAACAGAGGACGATGGGGTGACAACGCATAAACTTTGAAGTTGAGACATTTTAAAATGGGAAGTAATCAATTGGGCAGCAATCAAATATTTTGACAGCAATATAATAATTATATTGATAACCAATTTTCTATTTTGGAGGAATATACATTTTAACTCATATCAATAAACACAACTTCTAAAAGACAAATATGTAAGTAAACTGATACAACTCAGACAAATTAAGTAAATAAACCACTATTATATGCAAAATATTAATCTATTTATTTTTTCTCTCTTTCTCATGTAAACCAACACATGAGGATTTTGGGCCATAACACCAGCACGCTGGCCCAATACGGTTGGTGGCCGGTGGGATTTTCATAGTATTTGCTATAATATTTTATTGCTATTAAAATTGAGACTTGCCTAAATAGGCAAGTCTCAATTAGAAATGTACTTGAATGAGAGCACAGCAAGTTTATCCCCCTTTTCCTTTGCAATGTTGTTTATTAAATTAAATGCCTTAATCCTAGAAGTAGTAGGATTTCGCCTGGTATACTTTGTACAGTCGAGTATAAACATGTATACACATTTAAAATGTGACAATCTTTATTTTCTTCTAATTGGAGTAAGTTACTCTCAAGATTGGTTGCATATTTTTGGAGTCGTGTGTACCAACTTAGGGCATTTTCCCCGTTAGAAAAAGTCATTTGAACTTAGTAATATAAAACCCCAAAAATATCACAATATTCCCTGTACCTTAAAACTTCTTTGTGGACAATTACGTATGATTTTCTAATCTCGTTTAGAAGGCGACCAGAAAGTGTCCCAAGTTCTAAGTTTAACCAGTCACGTTGACTCCAGTTTGAGTGTTCATTCGAGATAAATGCGGTTCGACGTAAAATTTGTATTATTATAATTATTTATTCTAGAACCTGCAGTTACTCGGGCGCTCACCTCTGGGCCGATAGGGATACTTTTAATACATTAGACGTTATTTATGATTACAGTGCCGCGTAATCGGTTTTGTTTTGTTCTTGGGTTTTCGAGCGTAGGTGTACGTGCCTTTACTTCGATCAACAATACATTTGTTGAAGGTGCCTTTACGAATAAAAGCGAAATACATACACATATATTATATGGGGTAAAAGTATGAAATTGCCATTTTTATGTGGGAGTATTTATTTACAACTTAGCCTCTATTATATAAGTCTTCTCTTCTTTTTGCCCTTTCCCACTCTAGGTGTGGTCGGCACAACATGTCTTCTTCCATTCTCCTCTGTCACTCGTCAGCTCAGCATCCAACTCTTTTGTTCTCTTATCATTCTTCACCCATTAAATCCAACGCTTCTTTGGTCTTCCTCTCACTCTCACTCACACACCTCTATATATAAGTATATACATAAAATTTGCTGTCTCATAAAGTAGTTACTTAGCTACTAGTTAAGGCAGGATACATAACGTAGCGGTAGCAGAGTTGGGACGGACGGGGTACTACTCGTTCGAGACGCCGCCGCCGCGGGAAACGCGGGTTCGATTCCACCGCCTGTACCACTGAGTTTAAATAAAACTTATGTACAGTAACATTGTGAATATCGCTTGCCTGACATTGTGCCTGGTGCATGGGAACAGGCTTGTCACCTGTTAGGACGCTTCGCGATGCTGTCACACGTTTAATCGCATCGCTACTAACGCGTGTTAGTCGCATTTGAAACGCGCTACAGTAGCGATGCCAAAGCACTACAAATGCGCTACTCCATCGCGGCTGAATCATGCAAACGCGAGCGAGTGCAATACGGAATAGCGCTTGCATCGCGACAGAAGCGCGAAAGTGTCACGTTTGCATCGAGGTTAGTACAAAAAGTCGCCGCCCACGCTCTCTTGCATGTAGTAGCGATACCATCGCGTATCTGCGTCGATACAGTGGCGATGCAAACGCGATACTGTCGCGCATCGCTACTAAAATTCGCCGTGTGTAAGCGGCCTTACATGGAGACTTAACATATCTGGTAAAATATGGGTGTAAACACCTCTGCGTACCCCTTCGGGGAGGCTTGATGACATATTATGTTTAAGATTGTTACTTTTAGTGACAAGAAGTCATTAGTCTGGTACTTTAAGAAACAACAACTTATTACATTATTCCCAACGAACCATGCAGAGATGTCCACAACATTGGACTAATAAGATTAGCTAAGCTCCTCTGTAACTGGTTGAGGCGGTTTTAAACTGTACTCAAAATTACCAAAAAGTGCCATTACAATTTAACTTCTCGGCGGCCCACGAAACGAGACATATTGTTCATATTTGTATATTAGAAGAGAAAAGTAAAAAAAATTAATAATAATAAATAAATTAATTATATTGTAGCATATTGTTCGCGAACGCCGGCGTGCAACGGGTTAAAGTAAAAAGAGGCCGTATTTAGGGAAAACTCATTAATATGACCCAGTTTCGTCTGGGTCATATGCTGCTTCGATAAAGCATTCACTTAGTACTAATCGCCGGATGAGAACACTCGTGGTAAGACGAGGACTCTCTTGGTAAGCACCATCCAGTCTTTACCCAAACTCGGCCCTGACCAGGGACGGAGTGAGGTCGAAGCGTTTACTACAGTTGCACGTCCCCGACGACTAAACACTGGTTTGAATAAAATGCAGTGCATTATAAATATGTTCATATTCATATTCATTCCTTATAATTTCATACATTAAATAACACATATAAGTTTATATCGCTAGGCAGCGATGTCTTCCAGACAACCTGTCGATGGAAACCTGGGAAGAGATTTTATGGGCGCACAAATAACGTAAAAAGAATAAAAAAAAACATTAAAACACACACACAAACATTAAACATTATGTTTCATGCCATACTGTCTCCTATCGCAGGTGGGCTGGTAGAGATTTCTTTAGGAATAAGCCACACCCTTTGTACTTTCTATTTTATTTATGTGTTGTTTCTGTTTAATTGTTGTGCACAATAAACTATTAAATAAATAAATAAATAAATAAAATTATCTTAAAACTAGGTACAAACAAGAACAAAAAACAGCATGAACCATTATACTAATTGACTCAAATAAAACTCTTTGACTTTTGTTTCGAATTTCGACAACAAAAACAACTAATATGAGACAGTAAATTTCAAAGCAGAAACCAAGAGAAAATGGCCAGGAAAGAGCACAGTAACAGCAAAGAGTCACTAATATAGCTATGGCGCCTCGTTACAAATGTATCCACATCACTCCAGCCAGCGGCAGCGCTGTTAGCAGCGTCGGCTGCCGGCGTGGTTCTGAAACCACATTAAAGCCGTGTGGAATATGGGTGTTGCGAACACATCTGCCTTCCACTTCGGGGCTGTTAGATTAATGACAAATAATAACAATATGTTCTCTGTTATTTTATAAGCGAACACCCAACAATATGTATTAAATAGAAATTATACATCCACACCCTAAATCCAGCCCTGAATCACACCTCGGCCATTTTGATGGAATACCGATTATATCACAAAAACCTTCCCTGGACCCAGAATGTATTACGACATTTTACTTATAGATAAGATTGAAATATGAGCCCGCTTGCTCAGAGGGTCCAGATTCCATGTCTGTTCTGTATCTAAGGAAATATTTCACTTTTTCCTGCCATATATTTTTCCCATTCAAGTGGTTGATTGGTGTACCTTTTAGTAGGCTCCAAATTGTTTGATAATAGTATTGTCATCCAGTTTTTTGTGTTCAGAGATCGTTACAATAGCATGCGTTTGTAATCACAGTATATATTTTTAATAAAAACAGAAATTTCGAGTTTGTTTGTTTGTACACGCACGACATATCTGAGATAGAATGTAGTTTTCACTGGTGTACTGCTAGATTAGCAAAAAAAAAGATTACTTCGTTATTTCTATTCCTTTGAAATTTTTGACTAACAATTATTATTTATTTTTAGGGGGGTTTTATATGGGTGTTTAATACCTCTGCCTACCCATTCGGAAAGAGTCGTGATGAAGTACATAGAACAATAAAGTTAACACCGACGAATAAATTCAAAAATATTGCCAAATTTTAAGTTAAAATGAATTATAACTTTGAATGTTAAAATGAATTATAACTTTGAATATTAAAATGAATTATAACTTTGAATGAATAACTTTGATGAATTTTTTGACGCCCTCCGTGGTCGAGTGGTCTGTACGCCGGTCTCAAGGCGCCGCCATCTCGAGAGGTCCTGGGGCCGATCCCCAGTGGAGGCAGGTGTTTGGGTGATGAATTTTCAGACATTTGTTCTCCAGTCTTGGATGTTCATTATATATGTATAATATTATGTATATTCTGAATAATGATGTGTATTTATCTATATATTTGTCCGTCATCTAGTATCTGTAACACAAGCAGCATTTAGTTGCTTAAAATGGGAGTAGTTGATAGGTGTGAATGTCTGAGGATATTTATTATTATTATTTTTTTTTTAACTTTCAATTGAATACAATTTTCAATGACGTTTTAATTTTTATTTAGCTAAATCTGTGTCAGTTTTCTTTTATACAACAATTGGTTCGAACCTCATGATCGAAGTTAACGTTGCTTCTTGGTGCTTTTAGCATATTTGGCACAACTCACGCGTTAACCCTATAAATATATAAAGAAAGTGTTATATAGACAGCATAGGAGACGAGCTCACTCATTTAAACACAAGAACACAAAGTTTAAAAATACCAGGTTTAAAAAGATCAAAATAATAAACAAAAATGTTGAGCCGAATGAAGGGTCACTCAAAACGTGGGGATTAATAAAGGATTTCAGCCCTGCATTTTTGTTTATTATTATTTTTCTCTTTTCAAAAAGCTGTGATTTTTAATGTAATATTATTATTTCATTCTTTTTAACCACGCACAGCGAGCGCCATCTATTGATTAGTGTTAAATCAATCAATAGATGGCGCTCGCTGTGCGTAGTCTCCATACAAAACTTGAAAGTTGTTGAAATTTCGATCTGATAATTCTCGTAGAAAGGTGAAAGTAGTTACATTGTCACCGAGTTCTGAACTATTCCCAAAGTTTCGTCCCGATATCTAGACCGGAAGCGCCTCAAAATTGAGTTACAAAAATCAGGGTGAACAAAGAGACAAAGGAACAAAAAGACAAACAATAAAGTGAGTTAATAAAAACGTGGTAAAAATGTGTAGTCAGCCATCTTGTAATGTCAAGAAAACAAAATGGCTGAAATAACTTAGTAGCAGTTTATTTCAAACAAAACTAAGTACAATAGTATCAAGAGCCCTGTGGGTACCATTATTATGAATTGGCGGGTCCTCGCTAAATATTCATGAAGACCTTATGACCCTTAGAGGTAAGGATTAGGCGTCTATACTCGAGATACCTAAAGAGACATGCGTCTTAACGGTAATACTTTAGGATATTAAAGAAGAAGAGAAAAAATTTGGTAATAAAAAATTTTAGTCATATCGATTACAAACATTACATTTGTTAACTAATCAACGGGCATAAAACGAGACACAATATAAATATATATTGTTTGCGAACACCGGTGTTCGCGGTACACCAGTGAAAACCCACATTTAGCCTGACATAACGTTATATGTAACTCTTAGGCCCGGCGCACATTATCGGCATCGGCACGGCTCAGGATTTTAGGTGATAAATAGCATCATATTATATTAACTTCATGGCAACAAAGTAGAAATTTCCATGATATATGGCCGTAGTAACAATACCGCTTCGGTATGCTTGAGGTTGCTGCATCGGCGGCCTTGAAGTTGCTTCGGGATACATCGGCATCCTTCAGTACGCTGCCGCCCGCCGCGCCAAGGCAACACTCGGGGGTAGTTTGGACGGTACAGCATGCTTAAGGACGCTTCGTCATTCCTAAGGACGTTGCAGCATGCCAAGGCATAGTTGCCAACAGTGTGCGCTTACATGTAGGGATGCCGATGGATTCCTTTCCTTGCCGATGCCGATAAAGTGCGCCGGGCCATAATTATAAGGTTGCTCCTGGTGTGAATTACCAAAGATCGACGGGGAGGGACCGATGTTTGGTCCTTAAGTCGCCAAAGCTCACTGGGAGATCATTATGATGGTAAGAGGGCGTCTCTTCTTCTGCGTTGTCAAGTATTGTCAATACAACGCTTTTTTTTTATTTTTAGTGTGGTTTCAGAGCCACGCCGGCGCCGGCCAAAAACGCTGAACGCTGGCGAGATTTCCATACATATTGACCTAGTCACTTATTTATTTATAATAATAATATCTTATACTAATCTTACAAATCAATTGAGTGCAACAAAAACCAATTTAGGTTTGACTGAGCACCGAGTCATTTTACCCTCGATACGTTGTTAAAACATTAATACACAATACAAAATCCACAAACATAATGTACAAAAACATAATTTTAGATTTTAAGCTACGATCACATTGCTGTAAAACCTGATGTATATTTTTGTCAAATACCTACATTATATTAGTCTCAGTACCTGAGAAACGAGCCATACATAAACTTAACAAACAAAAGACTAATAAGAAACCATGTGGAACCACACGGGATAACTTTAAATAGTTAATTAAATATGGTATTGACAATTAATGACAGAAAATGTTTTTTAGGCAATATTTTACATTAAATTTTGTGATTTGTGTCTTAACATTAAAGGGTAATTCATTTATCAATTTAGGAATTTGGTATTGCAATGTTTGCTTTCCATAAAGGTTGTTGAAATTAGATACATATAATTTATTATTTATTACGCTACGAGTTGTTTTACTATGAAGAATATTGACTCCCTTAGCTCACTGAGCTTATAATACGATGCTCTGCAAACTGAAAGCTGAAAAACCAAACATTTCGTACAAATTACCTACTTGCTGTCACCATCCAACTACTCCCACAAATTGACCCTAAATCTTTGCCATATTGAAATAAAGTCGCATTTTGGCGAACCCAAAACCTTAAACGTTTTAGCACTATGATATTAAAGATAACTTCTTTCGCATTTTGTACACGATGTTATTGCGGAGACCCAAAGCCTGAAAGTGTTCATATTTTATAAATATTTGTTTTCTGAACATATTATTCGTATTATTAGACATATCTTTTCATAATAAGCAATTCAGATAATAGCATCCAACTGCTTGAAAATATTAAAAGAAAAGTTCTGAATAAAGTTATGTAACATAATTGATTTGAGTCCTTTGTTTTTTGAATTGGTTTTGACTTAAACATATTCCCTGCGTGGTTCTAAGTTAAAATAAAGATGTTATATAATATACTAAGTTTTTTGTAATAAAGCAGCATATTTCTAAAAATATATATTCCATGTTTTTGCATATAGTATAATTATTGGAAAACAAAAAGCTACTGTTTTATAACACGTCCACATAATGTAACCTTGTTATTCAACATTGCAACATAAAACAATAATGTACACATTACACATAACAATGCAATATAACAAAGTTATAAAACCATTGTCGTTTGTTGTTCTTCAGTGCTAAGTTATATAACATTGTTGTACACATTTACAACATGTTTAATAACATTCAGTGTCCTCATTATCTGAAAAATGTTATAAAGCAATGTTGTATAACATGTTATGTTGCATAGTTTGCACGCACCTTTAGAGGTAAAATATTGCCCCACATAAGTACAACCTACCCTTTTCCTAATTGATTGCTTATCTAATAACTTTTTAAAAAGATCATAACAGTGTTACTTTTTCTAAACCCTCAATAATTGAGGGCTTAAAAAACTGCCGAGACAGCATTTCTATATCACACAAGATCGCTGAGCAGGCGGGTTCTGATTGGCCAATTTTACAGACGACCCCGACACAGACACGGGCTCACCTTTTAGAACAAACAAAATTTTGATAACGAAGCTTCGAATTATTAATTAAGAGGTGCAAAATTAAGCTTTATTGTCTTGCTGATAGTATCTTTTCTTCTTTGTTCAGTTAATTTGGGAAGTGCGCCTACAGAATACGAAGTGGAGAGATTCTTGGGATTTTCGAGTTCCAAGATTTTTGTATTAGGATCCTGTCCAAAGCTCTTATCAAAATAATGTGCTTGTTTTATTTATTGATGTAGATATTGCTTAATGTGCAGTGCTGGATATTGGAATTTGATTGTCAGCGCATGGCTGTTAGAACTATAGAAACTACAAACAATTAGATTAATATATTTTTATATCATAACTTATCGTACAGATGAGCAAAAATTTTTCGAAAAGAATGAACGGCCAAGATTTTAAAATCACTTCCTTAATTTGAACTGTGACGATGGATGTGATGTTTTGTTTACTTAGTCCACCTTCAGGAGATCGCTCGCTCTGATCTTCATTGTCATAATCTTTCTGTAATCTATTCTTGTTGTACACGCATTACACAAGGTACAAAATCTATAGAGATTTTAGAACGTAATAGGCCAAAAAGGTAACTTCTCGCAGTATCTTCACTGTCCTGCCTTGTACCCAATTCTATTATTTGGGGTCGCCGCAACATGTCTTCTCCTTTCATTCTCTCCTATTACTCGCCAAGTCCACACTCACTACCATCCTCATCAGATCATCATTCACCCAGTCCATACATATTTTTAGGTCTTCCTCTCCCCACACTATCCACTTTCAAATTCATATCTTTTCTGGTAACATGATCATTCTCTCTCCTTATTACATGACCATACCAGGAATATCGTTTTTCTCTCAGTTTATCAGAATCGGGGCAATTTTCACTTCTCCTAATATATTCATTCCTCACTCTGTCCATTCTCGTTACATCACACATCCACCTCAACATTCACATTTCAGCAACATGCAATCTTTGTTCATCCATCCGCTATACAGGCCATTTTTCCGGTCCATACATGACGACAGGTCTAATGACTGGTTTGTAAATGTTTCCCTATAATCTAAGGGAAATACGAGGGTCGCAAATTGTTCCCGCAAGTAACATTTATTGACCACAGGCACAAGCAACACGCAAAATACACAAACAATCACATTATAAGGTCAACTAGGACCCGACCTCAGCACATGCTGCATCAGGCGAAGCTGGTATTCTGGCCGGGCCTACATATAAACATATATATACAGTACAAAAGAAAAATAGGTTATAAATAATAATTATAAAAAAATAACAATTTCAATAATTACTATAAGACAATAATAAAACAATAAATAAGATAACATAATTTTTAATTTTTTATTTGGGCCTGACGGTATGGGCAAGACCCTTTGCCTTAATGAAATGAAAATCTGTCACGTAATCATGATTGCAATATTTTTTTCTTAGATTTTTTCTAAGTTGATCTAGGAAATAGTTCGCAAGTAGTTCCTTCACGCAGTGTAAACACAGCAATAACAAAAGCTTATAATTATCAAAAACCAGTCTCAAATTTCTTATCTTTTGCTAACATTGCTGCTTAGCTTCTCAGGGTAGAATGCAAAGCAAGTGCTAGTACTAACAGCAAACGCCAGACCAATCTAATTTGCAGGTGTGGGCGTTACATTAATTGAGTATTAGGGAACGGCACCATACACTACCTCACCAACGAGGGTACTACCAAATTGATGGCCCACTTGAACTAACAACACCTTTATTTCTTGTCTCAGTATTGTATCACTCGCTCAACAGCTTTAACAAAAATAAGGGATGAGTTCAACTGAGTGATAGTGCAAAGTTTAGTTTAGACCACAAGAGGAAAATGTGGTATTGAGATTTGTGTTACAATTATAAAGCCATAAGCATAATAGTTTGTAATTTGCCTAAAGGTGGTTTGCTTCGTTTTTTGCCAGTCTTGTTGTCTCAAAACAAGGTTCATCGGTAAGGAACTCGCTAAATGAATGTAAGTACAGGTATTGTACATGATTTTTAAAACCGTTTACTGAATAGACTATATAAAATGCCACAAAATAAGAAACTAAAATTGAAAGAAAGAAAGATAGAAAATCTTTATTTGGTATCATAATACAGCTAGTAACAATGAAACATAACCTAATAGACTAGTTGACTCATATCAAAAGTAATGAAAATAATGTGTCATTCACATAGTATTTAGTACAAGGCTCCGAAATATACCAAGTTCGATAAATATAAATAAAGGATTGCTGTAGAAATTCAATTTCAATGTTTTTTATTTTAACTTTCTTTGTCATCTGCCAAAGACGCTATCTACCATGTTCGTGAAATTAGTTGAGTATCGATTCATGTAAACAATTACTACGCATGGTCTAAATCCGTTAAACGTCAGTCGCAACTAATCAAGCATGTCGGCTATGTCACGCATGCGTATTGAATTGTTTACAATGATCGTGACGCTACGGCACAGACAATTCATAGACCATCAGGACCGAAGGCGTTTTTGACAGTAAAGCAAAAACGTAATCTATTATTTAAAATTTATTGTCTTATAGGCTTCAGAAAAATATTGTATTATTTTTATGGTGATGGCTATCAGTAATTAATCATTTGGGGCCCAATAAAAAAGGGTCAAGGGGGTATGGCAATAATGCTTGTTGTTACATGGAGATTTAAACGTATTAGGCCAAATGTGTCAGTTAAACTTTTTCAGGGCCAAGCGAACGTTGGCGTTCGCTTGGCCCTGAAAAAGCGTTAGTATACTACTACGTTACTATACTAGCGTTAGTATACTACTACGTTACTATACTAGCGTTAGTATTTACCACGTTTCGTTATCGAGCCGTTCGACGACATAGCTTTCCATTGCAACGCAGCAACGTTTTACCGACAGATCTATTCAGTTTTGAGTATTCTTCTAAAGAAATCTATTAGTTTTGGATGATTTGCCGTACATTTTCTTTTTGGATTATTGTGCCAAACCTTTCCTTTATAAGCACAATTCACAACAGAGATATGTTCTCTTTTATTAATTTAAAATGCAAAAAAGATACACTCCTAAATCCTAAGCCAAATCGCAAAATTTTCGCAATGTTTATCTGGGTTCTGGAGAGCCGCTAAATATTGTAGTTCTGTTGTAGCAAAACTACCTTCCCCACGGTCAGGTCTTGACGGGTGACCAAATCTTTGTGATGTCGAACTCCTCTATGCATCGGAAAGTACGTTAAGCTAGTGGTCCCGGTCGCTAATGCAACCGTTTCTACTCACCGACCCGAATTTAAGGCGGAGAACGGACGTCGGAGAGGACCTCATACACGAATAGTACTGTTTTTTTTATCTTTTTTACCGTTACAATTATAAAATAACATTATCTATACATACATATAATAAATCTGTGGAGGTCGAATATCCGTACAAAAAAAAATGCTTAGAATCAAGTCAGGGGGAAAAAGGGAAAATACCAAAAAAAAAAAATTTTATTTTTTGTTTCTCTGTCTGTTTGTTCGTTTGAACGGGCTAGTCTCGGAAATGGCTTACCGATTTCAATGAAATTTTGCATGGTGATACCTTATATCCCTGGTCAACATCTAAGATACCTTTTATTCCGGAAAACTAAATGATTCCCGTGGTATAGTTAAAAACCAGTAACCGCGGACAAAGTCGCGCTAGTGAAATAAAATAAAATTATAATTTGACTGTAATGAAACAGAAAAATAATTACTTTGTGACGCCTTAGACCAACTGTGAGCCATCAAGTAGTATGTGAATAAATAATAATATGCTAAACTCTACCTAAATGACAACGGACGAAAACTTTGTATTTTATTATGTGTCTCCCTTGATACCAATTACGATGTTGAACGCTTTACTCCGCAGTAATCTACTCCTTTTTACCGTTGAATAAAGTCCTTATTTGGTTGCATTATGCTAATCCTAGAAGAGCCATTCCAATACTATCTAGAGTCACAAAAGCAATAAATGTTTAACTCCAAGGTAATTCCGATTTACGAAGTGTTAATCAAACGTGAATTTTAAAGACAGTATGGTAAGTTACACAATAGCCTGCAGCAAATGATCTGTTGCTTCTGAAAAACTACGTTTATAATTCAGACTTGTAGTAAATGTTCTTAGATAGCCTGTTTGATAATTTTAATTCCTTAGTTGCTTGCAAAGTATACACTGAAAACCTTTAGCAAAACTGATGTTGTTAATAAATAAGAATAATCTACATAGAATGAAAATTCCCCAAGGTCCAACGTTAACGATATTAAAGTAACAAATTAAGGGTTTGTGAGCTAGCACTTTTTACCTTAAATTACATTAACTTCCAAAACAGTTTTAAGGAACTTAATTAAGAACTTTACTAAGCAATTGAATACAAAACTGTAACTTACACGAAACTAATCTCCCAATAACAAGTCCCAAAAGAGACTATTCATAGAAAAACACTAGTGAATTGGCCACAACGAAAAGCTTACCAACATTAATTCGGGTTAAGAATCTCACAGAAGTGCAATATAAGTGAAGGGGGTCCTACAGGGTACTATATTCGGGCCTTTATAAGTGAAGGGGGTTCCACGGGGTACTATAATCGGGCCTTTCGCAAGACGAAGTAAGTAGGAGCTCACACGGAACCAATCTAATTTGCCGGCGCGGGCGCGGCGTTACATTAATTGGACATTACGGCCCGCAACACGCCCGGCTACTTCTGCCCGCTGTATAAAAATCTATTCTCTGGGTGGCCGGGTACACTGCGGACGATTGGAACTCACAGCGGAGCGCTTTGGGTTCCGGATTTTTATTTTGAATTCCCACGCAAAAATAACCATTAGAAAAACTGTATATTGAATTCTGAATATTCTACGGCAAGACGCCACCAAGACGCCACCTGATAATAAAGTAATGGTACCAAAATTAAGATAGTACAGTTTAAAATTTCTCCACATAAAAGTGAAGTTAATATTGTCTTAAAAGTAACTAATATAAAGGTAGACATAGCGTCAATTGAACTCGTTTAAATATCGACGTTTGATCCGACGAAGGGAGCTTAACTGATTGTTATGGGCAAACTTGAATGAAGCTTATATCCACAGACGAATGTGATAAAAATAAATGAGTCACGAAACGTATGCACTTTAAAATTTCGCAAGAATTTTTTTCTCCAAATATAAGCCAGTCGTACACAGCAGTGTACGCAGATAATAACAAAAACCTTACGTGCAGAGCTCCCTAACGTGCAAACACGAGATTTGCTTTTGGCCTTTTTTCTCGAGCAGTGAGATTCGACGCTAATCGACGCGCCCGCAATAATGTTTTATGGCCTCACCGATTAAAAGTGAGTGGTTGAAGGGCACAATAGAAAGAATCATGCTGTGCGTGAACGGGGAATATAGCCAAATATATTTTTTGAGAAACAATACTGGGCTTAATGTTGTGTCATTTATGCTCGTTCAAACGGCCTTTGTTTTTTTTTATGTAACAAAATTGGTCAACAAGCAGACTAGTCCAAAAACAGGTAACTGCATACACTTGTAACTGTTGGATCTGCCTACAACTCCTACAGGAATCACGGTGGAAGTTGCCGACCTGTGGCATAAGATGTTGAGACACCCAATAATTCCACAGCCAGTTTTGGCCATCAAACTCAAACACAGCAATACAGGCACTGCTTTTGTGCAATCTGGATTTTGGAATTAAAAACAAAAAAGAAGAATTAGATTGGCCTTTCAGTTTTCAACCACACACAACGAAAACGCTTCATTTTTCTATTACTTTATCATAATATTTTCAGTAGAACCACATAATTTTAGATCTGATTGAGGATTATTTCTACGATGATTTATAAATAATTAATGCTTGATACTTCATTATATATTTATATTCACAATTAAGAATTGAATTGAAGAATTCAGCCTTATATCGTAATTATTTAACTGTTCAAAGTTAATCTTGGGGTTTGAAGAGAGCATGCCAACATAAATCACAGCATTGAACACCATGAGCATTGGGCAATCGTAAAAGTTATCTGTGGCTCTCGAATCGGTGCATCCATTGTTGAGAGGCAGTAAAATCTTTTTATCGGTACTTTGGGTAGGGTGTCACTGCTCCATAATTCTGGTAAAAACCGCACATGCATAATGTGTGAATTGTAAAAAAACCTTGTAAATGTTTACAACAAATTCTTAGTAAATAAGACTTATTTTATTTTTAGCATAGGTTTGGAAGTAGTAACCTGCCTATATATATTACAATATACATGTCCCACTGCTGAGCACAGACATATGATAAGTAAGGGCCGTAACACCACCACGTTGGCCAAATGCGGAATAAAGGGTATTAAGATTTTCCAGCGCAACGATCAAGACCAACGGCTTAGCGTGCTTCCGAAGCACGGCGGAATTCGGGATCACAAAGATTTGGTCACCCTTCTAAGGAGAGACTTAGTTAGAGAAAAGAAGCTTTGTTTTTGATGCCGAAAGACAAATCATATCAGGACAAATCAAATCAACTAATACGCCGCCGAACATCATTAAACACCTAACGCATTACACTTCACAATCCATCCATCCATCAGTCCAATTACGTCCACTGCAAGACATAGGCCTTCCTAAATAGTCACACTTCACAATATGTGAAAAAAATATGATAATATCCCACTCAGTACTAACATGCTAAAAATATGTTAATAATTTTATGTTCGCAGTAAAATTTTATGACTGAAATATATCTATTTTCCTCATATTTTCATTTAGTAAAGACGAACATAAAATTAACATTTATATAGCATCTTTTTGCTTGAACGAAAAGAAACCCTATAAAGTTACATGTATGGTTCAATATTTCTTATTTGCTTTTTATTTAAAATATGAGGTTGAGACAGGCATTTTGGTGGCTTTATTGAAAAGATAATTAAATAGGTTGGTCTTGAAGGAGAAGTTAAAATTTTATGATAATTGAGGCAAGTGAGAAACTTTTCTTTTACAAACGCAAGTAATTATTCAAAGAATTGGGCGCTTGGAATTCAAGGTTTTTTTAGAATACTCGAAAAGTTTTCAAAGGGAAACGCGGAAGTAATTCCCCTGGTTCTTAGCGACCATAGACCACAGTAAAGTCTTATCATAGAGTTGCATGTTTACATCATCGGCGCATATAGATTCAAATGCCAAGAACAGGCCTATGGGAAAATTTGAGAAAAATATACATTTAACCTTAAACAGGATTATTAAGCATATTTTTTGCGTCCATCCAATAACCAACTGCGTGGCCACTATGCTTATTCATCACAGTTTTAGAATGAAATTAAGGGTTCTTCTTCTTTGATGGATGTCCATTTTCGATTCCGCACATCGTAATTTAGCACGACGATCAAATCTTTGCAAACTACATGCAAAAGTACAGATACAGCTTTTTCGCGCTATAGTGTCATATTTTTGTTTATTTTGTAGTTCAGGGAGGAAATTGAGGAACTGAAATATGCAAGTACCGTAGCAAGTGAAAGTAAGCGATCTCTGCTGATCCCTACGGAAGAATGGTTTAAAATTTATGTAATAATTTATTTTTCAATACATTTTACAAATTATTATCACTTACAAAAAAAAACAGCTTATCTCCTTAAAGCTAACAACCCTAATTAAAAAAAAAGAAAACAATAAAAAGGGAAATAAATAAATAATTATGTGCAAAAATCGCTGCAAGATAATCCATCGCTGGCAGTGTGCCAAAAAGGCTGGCCGAATCACCTCTCTGAAAAGTAATTCTACTTTGAGTGAATTACAGACCAGCCTTATGAGCGGTCATGCCCCAGGGTCCAAGCGTTTCTACCCCAAAAGGCGCCCCAATAGATACTTGCGCCGTTAGAGGGTTTCCGCAGAAGCTACAGCAGAACTCGACCTCACCGAAGTTACTGGAACGTGAGAGGCTGCTAAGTCGACGCAAGTTGCATCCCACACCAAAGCACGACCCATCCTCCAGGGAACCGGTATCATTCCATCAGGTCTTGCCAGTATCACGGGCCCATCCATTTGCTTCGAGAACGGATGGAGCACCGGCTGACGCAATAGCCCGATGAATGACACTGTTACTTCGGAGTGTCTTGAAATTCTGCCACTACTTCTCGGCCACGATAAACCATGGTGACCAAGTGCATCAACGGCAATGCCACATGCCAGGGATGCCATGCCAGCGATGTGGTACATTTTAGACGGCGCCAATACGCAAACATGAAGCTATCCGGAAACATTTGTCATCTAAAAATGTGCGTATGTTTGTTGATGGTATGTAAACCGGTTCCGATAAAATTTGGTCAGGGGTTGCAGCAGCTTACCATTAAGGGTCAATAAACTTTCAGGGGAATTGGGAGCAATGGCATCTGTAGAAAAAAAAGGCGAGCGGCGCCTTTGTTGTCACCATTGCTCAACTTATTTTCCACAGCTTTGGCTCTATTGTAATTATTGAAAGAATGGTTTTGATTCTAAATATTAAACATTAAATTGTACTTCTACTTTAGATTAAAATTAGAAGTACAATTTAATGTATTTTACCGGAAATGTATAAAATCTAGGAGTTGTATACAATTCCTAAGATGTGTATATTCTCATTGATATTTAGTTAAGGTTATTTTTAATGACCCTTAAAACAAAATATTTCTGTCCATAATTACTGTCTAAATTGAGTAGACATTATAAATTTGGTTTTAAGAGTCATAAAAAACCTGAACCTAATATCTATCAGATTGTCCTGTCCCGTGTTGGTCCGGGACACAAAAAGAATGTACCAACTGTTTTTCTCGCCTAGCATGTCGTAAAAGGCGACTAAGGGCGTATTGGGTACTGGGTCTGTGATTGTGTAGGCGATGAGCTAGCCACTTGTTACTACTCTTTCACGATTTGTCATCTGACCAAACCCAATTTTTGTTTGGCTAAATGTGGTCTTAAGGAACAGTGTTCCTTGGACTCTGCCTACCCCTTCGGGGATTATAGTCGTGATTTTATGAATGTATGTATGTATACTTTCCTAGGAATTGTACTGCTTTCATGCATTTCCGGTAACATATATAGTAGGAGAGCTGGCACGAATTTTTGGGTAGGTATTTGAGGCAAGCTGAAAACTTGTCCTTTACCTCTCCTATTATACCCCAACAGGGAACTGCAGACCTGGCTGGTGAGTAGCGGGGCTAAATTAACCCCTAAATTTTAAAAAATATTATTTCCTTATTTTGAAAAATATATTTGAGGCAATATGCAATTTTTATATGTTGTAGTTTAATGTATAAAGAATTAAAAAAAAAAATAAGCCAGACGATTTGGTCGGGATTTTATAATTGCCAGACGCGTGCAAAAATATTTTGCAAAAAAATATAAAAAATATATTTGAGGCAACTTGAAATTTTAATAGGACATTATTTATAACTAAAAAATAAGATCCTCAAAAAGACAGGTCATTTCTGTGGGACTTTCTACCTGCCAGATGATCCAACAAGTTATGTATAGGTACGAGTGCGTAGCGCTATAGACAAGCTGTAGAGTGAGAGAGAGAGTTTATCGGCAGCTGCGTTCTTGCTTTCCGCGTTATTATTGGCTCTGGCGAGGTCACGTGACTTACAATAGCCACGAGGTTCCAATTCAAAATTTCGGAGTAAAAAATAAAAAAAATTGTGAATTTCTACTAAAAACGGTTCATATAAAAATGATTGTGTTGATTTGTGCGTGTTAAATGGATATATTTATTTTGTTATATTTTTTTATCATATAAAATTTGTTATCTAGTCAATTTAAATATAAATCTTAATGTAATGGTTTTTTTCAACAAATCATAAAAAAACATTTTCTTTAGAAAATTAATTTTCCAAAATCTTTTGTTTCAATAATTTTTTAATAGGATTTATATTTTCGCCACGATATCTAAAATTAAAAAAAATACTTTTTTTTTGGGACAGTTATTTCTGTATAAATTTGATTTAAAATTTATACAGAAATTGAATATTTTTTTCATGTTGAAATTAATAACGGCTAACGTATTAAATAAAAAAAGTAACGATTTCAAAAATACAAAATCACAAAGTCAGATTTATTGAGATATAATAATTATACAACTGCAGAATTATGAGTACAAAAATATAAATTTAATTCATCCCACGTCACAAATAAATTTTTATTCATCTGAGGATGCTCCTTCATCAGAGCTATCAGAATCTTCTTCCGATTCATCTGCATCAGATTCGGCTACCTCTGCACCTGGCAGGTAGAAAGTCCCACAGAAATGACCTGTCTTTTTGAGGATCTTATTTTTTAGTTATAAATGATGTCCTATTAAAATTTCAAGTTGCCTCAAATATATTTTTTATATTTTATTGCAAAATATTTTTGCACGCGTCTGGCAATTATAGAATCCCGACCAAATCGTCTGGCTTTTTTTTTTTTTTATTCTTTATACATTAAACTACAACATATAAAAATTGCATATTGCCTCAAATATATTTATCAAAATAAAAAAATAATATTTTTAAAAATTTAGGGGTTAATTTAGCCCCGCTACTCACCAGCCAGGTCTGCAGTTCCCTGTTGGGGTATAATAGAAGAGGTATAGGACAAGTTTTCAGCTTGCCTCAGATACCTACCCAAAAATTCGTGCCAGCTCTCGGACTAATATATGTATGTCTAGGAGTTGACCATGTCATTACGTCTTTAAATGGAAGGTCACACCTCTTCAAAGTCAAATATTTTATTCAGTTCAGATACATACTCTTATGAATGTTAAATTATTCCAACCGTTCACTAGCCACCAGGAGGATTTAATTAATTATAATCATGTGTATGTATGCAATAGGCAGCGGTAGCCGAGTTGGGACGGACGAGCTACTCGCTCGAGAGGCCGCGGGACTAGCCGGTTCGATCCCACCGCCTGTACCACTGAGTTTGAATAAAACTTAAGTACAGCTTATTTTAAATATCGCTTGCCTCACATTTCTTGCCACCTGTTACATGGGGACTTAATGATCTGGTGAAATGTGGGTTTTAATATCTCTGCCTGCCCCTTCGGGGAAAAGGCGTGATGATTATGTTGTTGTAAGTATATGCGTACTCATTTCATATTTGCTACTAAGAGATAAGGCTTCACATTATGCTAGCAAAAGCTTAATACACATCAGATTTATATAATAATTGTAACAAACATATGAATTTAACACTCATTATTATAATTTGCGGCGCGTACGCTCTACCAAAATTATCGCCGGTTCGTGTTCATGGTCTTATCGCTTATTGTGATTATCGTTAACCGTGGCTATCGTTAAATCTAACGATAAACGCCTCCTGCTAAACCCTCCGTATTTATCCAGCAGATTGGGTATTAGAAAATAACAATTTATTTTAAAACATTCTGAGCTTGTACCCAAATTTCGGGCCTGTTAATTTACTGATATTATCTTTAAACAAATGACATTCGACTTTTATGGAGATGTTATAGATTGGTGATGGGAAATAATTAGTATTTTGTAAGTAGCCTTGCCTCTGGGTGCCTTTCTTACTTAACATTAGATGAAAAGGAAAGAACACATATATACTGACAACCACAAAAAAAGAAAACAAACAGTATAAGTCGAAATAAAATACAAAGAAGGAATTATGAATGAAATTCATTCTTAAGTCTGCGTCAGTCGGCAATATCACCGATCGTGGGAAGCCAACATTAAACAGATTATGATGATGACAAAGCCGATAAAGTCAGTTGGCTGGCCTTTTGATAAAGAAAGTACAAAAACTTCTCGTGGTTATCAATAATTCAGTATTTTCTGTACTGATTCAAACACGATAATGTTTAAACATTTTATACAATTAGTACCAACAGCTTTTCCCAATACAAAACCACTTATTCCAGCTTATTTTAATAAAAATCTATCTAAGACGTAGTCGAGACCACGTTTTCATAGTTTTTTATTACTCCTATCACACACAAAGGCTGTTCATGCCGTTAGAACCTCCTTTATAGGAGAAACAATAACTTCCCGACGGCTGCCTCCCGGATAACTGGGTTGGCTCGGTTCGGGTGTAAAATTGATTTTTAAAATATCACCCGGAAAATATTATTTCTTAAAGGTGTTTTGAACTCTTCGGAGAGCTTCTAGAGTTAGTGGCTTTTAAATAACTTAGCGGTTTCTTGATGGCTCAAAGTTTACGTCGCCTTTGGGAATGGGGAAGTAATTAAACAATGATTATTATTGTAAGGCCGCGATGGCTGAGTTGGGTGGGTGTTTAACACTTCTGCGTATCCTTTGGGGGAAAGAGGCATCATGATTGAGGAGGAGGAGGAGGTGAGGAAGAGTGTCACGAGTGTGACCCGGGTCTAAGCATCCTTGTTCTAAGAGTGCGGCGAGTACAAAGGTGTGGCTAATGCGTGTGGAGCACGACCGTTCGCGCTCGTAACGTCGTCCTCAGAGTCGAGGTGGACGTGCGTCGGCCTTCGGAGTCTGGGACAATCTCTCTAGAGCAGTTGAAGGCTCTAACGATAAGTGGGTTGGATGAACGAGCGGGTAGGAGTTTCAAATGTAGCGCTGGTATGAAGAATACTTTTAGTTTAGAAGATCGCTAGCCTTACACCGATGCACCTTGTTCCGTGCGTAGTAATACAATATTATTTTTGTGGTAATAGCCCTCTGTTGTATAGGGGCTTCAATTAATCATGCGATGTGATCATTTTTACCGATGTCATGATGTGATCATGTTTCCCGATGTTACTATCTCGTGTCATTTTAAAATAGTTTCACTGTCAAAATGTATAAAAATCTCGCCGGTGCTTTTGGCCAGCGCTTGCGGCCATAGCTATGAAACGTCCTTAAGCGAACCCTTCATACCCTAGTGGTTTAACTCTTAAAAGAAACTCTTTATTCTTATCGACGACCTCCGTGGCCGAGTGGTCTGTACGGCGGTTTCAAGGCCATCTCGAGAGTGAATTTTCAGACATTTGTTCTCCAGTCTTGGATGTTCATTATATATGTATTATATTATGTATGTTCTCAATAATTATATGAATTTATCTATTAAATATGTTTGTCCGTCATCTAGTATCCGTAACAGAAGCAGCAATTAATTGCTTAAAATGGGACTAGTTGATAGGTGTGAATGTCTGAGGATATTTATAATTATTATTATCTCAACTCATTGGATACATTTCTTACGGCTGACATTTGCATAGTCTTAAATCCAAGTTAGTGAACAAGTGCGATTTTATCTACATGCAAAAATACAAAAAAAAATTTAACACGTGACTTTAATTTTTGTATACTTTCGAGTTCGGTATTAGGGATGTTTCTTAGGTACGTTGGCCAACAGCGGCGGCGAGATTTTCATACATTTTGACGTATAAGCGCACAAGTATGGCTGTGCAAAGATGTCAGTGGCTTCGTATATTTGTAAGCGCGCGCGTCGGCTGCGCTGGCGGCGAGCTTACCACCCTTGAACTCCTTTTTTATCAAATACAAAAAAACTTTTTAGTAAAAAACTTATCTTTAACAAGGATCTCTTCCAGTCAACCTGCCAATGGTCTGTGAGACATAGGTGTTATAAAAATATTACCGATTCGAAACTTCAATATCATACTACTCGTATCAAATCAACAACCAATGCTTCAATTCACACTGCAATGTTACTAGAACTAATTTAAAATCCCTATAACTCCCTCGGGTTACTGGGCTATCTGAGCTCCATAATTTCCCGTAGACTAATATTAGTTATAACGTTGCTAAACTTGTTTGACCAGTAAGTCCGCCATACCTCGGGGATTAGGCACTGCTTCTGCATAAGTTATGTACTCAGTCCTGTGTAAGTTCGTCAGATTTCTGTCCTTGCACCTCGTTAACATCACACCGTAACTGGGAACTAATTGAGCTTTTAATTTCTACTATAAATTTACAATTGGCTAGTTGACTCATATCAAAAGTAATGAAAATAATGTGTCATTCACATAGTATTTACTACGGGAGCTCGAAAGTTCGATAATATAAATAAGGGATTGCTGTAGAAATTCAATATAAATTTGTTTTATTTTTACTTTTTTTTCATCTTTCAAAACACTATCCACCATGTTCGTGAAATAAGTTGAGTAACGTTTTATGTAAATAATTACTAGGCATGGTCAAAATCCGTCAAAAGCCAGTCGCCACCAAACAGGCATCGTCATCAGCCTATATACGTCCCACTGCTGGGACAGGCCTTCTTCATGGAGAAACACATGAGAAGTAAGGCATAACTGTCGGCTATGTCACGCATGCGTATTGAATTGTTTACAATAATAATGACGCTACGGCACAGATCATTCATAGACCATCGACCGAAGGCAAAACGTAATTTATAATTGAAAAATTATTGTTTTATAGGCTTCACAATTTTTTTTTATTATTTTTTTATGATGATGGCTACCAGTAATTAATCATTTGGGGCCCAATAAAAAAAGGGTCAACTAGCCTATTGCGTAACCAATGCGTTTGAAGAAAGAATGCTTAGCAGAATAAACTTTGATGATTGAAATGTAAGCTTTTGATTTACGTTTTTAATTTATGTAACATAGCAAACCGAATGTAAAGCAAAAGCTTACATTTCAATCATCAATGTTTATTCTGCTAAGCATTCTTTCTTCAAACGTATGTTACGCAATTGTAAATTTATAGTAGAATTGGGTCGTTGGGTAAGATTTAATTTCACATTATTATTTATGGGAAGTAATGAATTGGGCAGTCATTTAATTATTTAGTCAGCAAAATTATTATTTGTGCAGCAATATATACGTTACGCATATATAAAATCAAGCAAAAGGATCAATGAACGATCCAGGATCAATTCTTAGGAAATGATCTACCTACCGACTAAACACCACCTTGCTTTAAGCCGTTTTTTCTGAATAGCTAATTAAATACAAAATTTCCTGAACTTTCGTTACCGCCATTTATAAGCGTGCAGCGCCATCTCTTGGCGTCTGACTATTGAAACTCCTTGGAGGAGGCATCTCTTGGATCACAGTGTCATACCATGTATATCCAAAGCGCAATATCTATACATTCATCTGTCTGTAAGTACATTTGTCTCAGATACGAGAAATTCACAATTTCGCGCCTCCCGCCTTCCAATTTGATTTATTATTTATGAACACTGATAAATTGAGTTGACATCTCAAACGTTTCGTAGATGTTAATCTTTGTAGCAGCTAAATACGCCCCCGAGTGGCGATATTTGCGTGAAGTTCTTCGGGATTCCTTCTCGGGTTTTGACTTTGATTTCAATCGATATAATTATGCCGTAGAAAAAAACTTAATGTGTATTTAAGGAAATATAACCTACCCTAGGTTGTATTTCCTTCAATACACATTAAGTTTTTTTCATGACGTAGCCATCATGAAGTCGTTTTTAAAAGAAATAAGTTATTGTAGTGAAGTCTACTTTTTTGAATGTTCGTTTAAAGAAGGTTTTTTATTTGGCTAAGGCCCGATTTTTCAATCCTCAGATAAAACTATCTGACAGTCAAATGTTAGCTCTGTCCCTTTTCTTTTTATGACTTTAGAAAGTGACAGTGATAGTTTGAAATGGAGTATAATTTTATCTGAGGATTGAAAAATCGGGCCTAAGACTCTCTGCCGTCTTTGAGCCGTGTGGTAGCGACTCATTAAAAGATTAATACCAACCCATCTCTTCCCTTGGGTTTTGTAAAAGGCGACTAATGGACTAAGAACTGCACAACCAATCAATAGCGCCGACGGGCTCGCCAGCTCGCCACCCTCGCCACCGCTGAGTACAGTCACTGCTTGGTGAAGCGCGGACTATGGCAATGGACTGCTTTTGCGGTGCTATTGCCTAGTCTCTGACTAACCCTTAGGGGATAATAGTCGTGATTATATATATGAATTTAAAAATCTTTTTAATCGGCATTGGTATTAAATATTATAGGTATGATAGACATACATAGGCTTGATCTGAATAGTTTAAGAGTTTTGCCCTTAAGGAGGCTTAATTTGTTTTTGTATTTGTTAGGGTGGTTTCATAGCTACGCTGGCGCGCGCTTTGGGTGTTTTCATGGGTACATTGGCCGCCAGCGCCAGCCACGCGCGCGCGCTTACAATTACACGGAGCTTTTAATACGTTTTACAGTCACACGCTCACAAAATTAATGGAAACCTCGCCGGCGCTGTTGGCCAGCGCTGGCGTCTAGTGTACCTATGAAACGTCCCTTATTTCGTCTTATATTACAATTAGTACTTGTTTTTGTAGCATTTACTTAGTTCTTTGTAAACTATATACTTAAAAACTCCAAAAAACACATACCCAATAGATTTAGATTGTGAGACAGGACCCAAACGTTGTATTTACGGTGTTCAATGTAGTTGCAATACATTGCGTCGTCTATATCGCATCCCATTTAGCTTGAGCGACTGCAGACTTCAATGGATTCAATCATACTTAGCACGTCTGAGGGCAAAGGACCTATAGAAATTTCGATTTAAAAGAGTATTCTTTTTTGAGGAACGTGAACGCGTTTAATTTAATTAGAGTCTGTGTTCTCAAAGTTTGTATACTTGCTCCAAGCAGAAACAACGATTATGTCTTTGTAAACTCAATAATAGGTTACTGTTAGATCTAACGTCACGTCAAAGGTCACTTCGTTTTAAATATAAGCAAAACTCGTCCAGTGTTGGTCCGGGACACCAAAACAATGTTCTAACTGCTTTTCTTATCTAGCATGTCGTAAAAGGCGACTAAGGGCGTATTGGGCACTGGGTCTGTGATTGTGTAGGCGATGAGCTGAGCCATTCGTTACTACTCCTTCACGATTTTTCATCTGACCAAACCCAATTTTTGTATGGCTACATGTTGTCTTAAGGAACACAGTGCTTCTTGGACTCTGCCTACCTCTCCGAGATTACAGGCGTGATTGTATGTATGTATGTACAACTCGAAATACCAAAAAATAACATAATTTATAAGCGGAAATCACTACCTTAGCAGTGACTTGTGGATGAGGAGCTTCATGGCGCAGTACGCTTTAGCTTTCGATATCGAAAACAAAGCTGACTTCGCCATGGTCAGGCCTTGGCGGCTAAAACTTTATGGTCTTGAACTTCTCCCTGCTTCGGAAGGCACGTTAAGCCGTTGATCCCGGTATTGCAAAAGTTTCTACACACCAAACCGCATTGGGCCAGCGTGGTAGTTCTACGGCCCACACTCCTCATGCGTTTCTCCATCAGGAAGGCCTGTGCCCAGCAAGGGACGTATATAGGTTGAGGACAATGACACGTGTTCCCTCCTTTCTACAATACAGGTCCTTTAAAGGGATGATTAAAGGCAGTGTGTAGGCCGAAAAAGGCAGGAGTGGTTAATGCGATTTTTTATTTTTGACGAGCTCGCCACCTGTTACGCTGAGCACACGTGGTGACAGCACATGTGCTCAGCGTGACAGGTGGCTCGATTCACATTCAATATTTTAAAGTTTTTTGAACTAAGTTACTGTGAATTATACTTTTTGAAATATTCGTTTTTAAAATGTATTTTAATTGGCTAAGAAACTTTGGCGTTTTTGAGCCATGTGGTAGCGGCTCATTAAAAGAATATTACCAACCTATATCTTCCCCTGGATGTCGTAAAAGTCGACTAGGTGACTAATGGACTTAGAACTGTTACTGCACAACCATCCAATAGCTTATAGCGGCGACGGGCTCATCACCTGTCACGCTGAGTGTAATCACTGCTAGGTGAAGCGCAGACTATGTCAATGGACTGCTTTTGTGGTGCTTTTGCCTAGTCTCTGACTAGCCCTTATAAGCCCGTCCCTCTACTTGCTCCGGGAGCAGCTGCGTGCGGCGGATGGCTTTCACGCACGCGTACCACCGGCTAACACGTCTGGGGATTTTCCGAATATGGCCAGAAAATCTCCCTCTGGCGCAAACCTCGACCTAGTGTCCGTCTAGGTCGGGAAGCCGTGGGACCGGCTCGGAGAGTTGCTCCGGCAGACCCCTGGTCGCTCCCACAGAAGAGCAGGAACGTGTATATCGGGGAGTTTTAGTGGGTAGTGCTAATATATCAGGTGAGTCCCACACACGCCTACCGGCTAGCCACCGGTAGGTACGGTCCGTAAATGGATTTCTCCTCGTAAAAAAAGGGGATAATAGTCGTGATTAATTGGAACCATATGGATATGAAGAAGGCTTCAGCCTTGAATATTGATTTTACTACGAAATATCACACATATTGTGTTTTAACCAAATTCCTTTATGCTTTTCGATAAACTTTACTGTGCGTATATGAAATATATTCAGTTTAAATATAAACTTTTGAAAATAAAAAGCCCACACGTGTGTGTATGATTTAGAAACCCCGTAATGGTACGCTCCGAAAAACAGCTTCACCTGCGAAATTTTACGTTCATATTTCTACTGGTTTTGTTGATATACTCGATGTGCCTATATTTTATGTGCGTATAATATTTTTCATTCCAGTAAATGCTCATTTTTTGATATATTAAAATTAAAATTCGGCCATGTTGGCATATTGTTGGTGGCTTATAGCTTAGCTTTTTCAAAGCATGAGTTGTCAAATGTTACATTGTAATTAAGAAGGAGAACTAAGGTCACCGTCATAGCTTACAGAACTGTAAACCTTAAGTGGTAATGGGCAGGGTACATTACTCGTAGAACTGACGGCCGTTGCGGCGGAAAGGTTCTCGAGTGGCGACCACGTACTGGGAGGCGCAACGTAGGTAGGCCCCAGCGAGGTGGACCGACGATCTGGCGAAGACCGCAGGAAGTCGCAGGGTGCGGGTGGCGGTAGGTGGCGGTAGGTAGGTAGGTAGTAGGAGTAGTTGTGGTGGAGATTAATGTGGGAGGCCTATGGCCAGCAGTGGACGTCAATAGGCTGATGGATGGATGGAATTAAGCATTATGTCTAAGCAATCAGTCAACAATTTTAGGACGGAACGGAGAACGGAGGAACGGAACAATTTAAGGAGGACGAGAATGGGAGCTTTGTTGTCGGTATCGAATGCTAAGCTTACTAACCACTACGCGACGGAGCTTCTCACGTATGGCCCAAGTCAATACACCTTGTTCATATTAGGGACGTTCAAGAGGTGAGCCAGCACAGCTATCCTACGTTATTTTCATAAATTTTACTGTAAGATTTGCACAACAATTAAAAATTTTATGATTTTTGCTGTAATACTTAGAAACTAAGAAATACCTAGGACGAAATGAATTCTTCGAGTATAAGACCAGTCATTCCCTTTCCACTGTACTGTTATTTTTGTTACAACGTGTGTAAGGTCATAGACGGGTATATATCGGGTCGCCTTTTGTACTTCTAATTCAATTTAATTCTTAGACCAAATTATAATGGTGGCAAAGCAATTATTAGGTAAAACAATAATTGTTCGTTTTAAGTTTAGGCCAATACTGTTTGGCCATGTAATACAAGGACTAAAATTTTTAGGCGAACCGTAGGGCACCTAGACTGCATAATTACCGATAATGATTTATAAGATTGGTAGAACTATGGCATTTGAGCCAGGATACAACGAAAAACAAGATATTTTTTCCCAACAAAAGCCCAAAACCGCATCCATTCAAAAAGTCCTTTGATATTCCACAAAAACAAATTGATGACAAATTAACAAACAAATGCTGGTATTATGCTTTGCACCGATAAATCTACGGCGTGAGCTTTGGTTTTTTGCCGTAATCCAGAGGAAAAAAAGGATTTCGGGGTCCCGCATGCAAATAAATAGAACTCACGATCAGCATTACGAAGTAATAGGTTGGTTAGAGTGGTGTGGCAGCGTTACCAGAAGTTTTTTTGCCAAGTAGGGCTTTAATCCTTTTAGTGTAAAAAACGAGCGGTCAGATTTCCGCTTTTTCTGCATAGTAAAATAGCGTATATTAAGTTATTAAATATTATTTTAGCTTTTTATTTGAGTTTTAAATCACGTGTGTGACGATAGATATCAAAAATACCCATGATGACTGTATAACTCGTTTGTATGTATAGTTTAGTTCGTAAGTCCGCCACTAGATGACGCTGTTAACATTGGTAGTGTTAATTGTGAACAAATCTGAATCACGCTATTAAAATTTGTCGCTGGGCGATATATATACTCTTAGGTTCATTTTTAAATATACACTTTTTGTCATGTTCCTTCGATTCGGATAACGGAAATTCTTATAATTTTTTCTTTGGGTACTGACTGACCGACTACTGACTAGGGGTAGTGTGATGTGATACCTTATCTACCTAAGTACCCGAAATGCGGGGCTGAATGAGTGAGCCTGTCTGTGTTTCGTGAATTTAAGTGTATTTTTATTTTATTTCGTATTATAATATGTATGTATGTAGGCCCGGCCAGAATACCAGCGCTGTATCAGCTTCGCCTGATGCAGCATATGTTGAGGACGGGTCCTAGTTGACCTTATATGTGATTGTATGTGTATTTTGCGTCTCGCTTGTGCCTGTAATCAATAAATGTTTTTCTACCTTTCATTCTTCCTTTCGTGCTCTGGACATTTATTATTGAATAAAAAGTCGGGACGCCCCGCCAAAATTGTAAAATTTAAATTCCTGCGAAGCTGCCAGTCAGTGTTTTTTTTATAAACATTTGTCGTTAACATTTTCCAATTCCAAATCAATTCTTTATTGAGTATTTAGTAGGAAATCTTTGTGTACGGAACCACAGAATCAGATGCTATCAATGCGCCGTTTTATCAGAACCGGCTTTTATCCCGATTGGGCTCGACCGTATATTATTTGGTGCCGCATCGGTGGTTCCGAAAAAACGCTGCTTTCTGCGGTCGCCGCGTGCACGTGGTGGTTTAAATGCTTAAAGCCTCCTCTTTTTATTTTGAATTTTTCTGGAGAGACCTGGCATTGATAAAACCGATATACTATTTCAATGAGAGTAAAGGTGATAGCGTAGTGGTTAGTACGAGTTGCGATTTTCAAAATCAAATCAAATAAAAAATATCTTTATTTTATAGGCTTGATACAAACACTTAAAAACGTCAATTTATGAATAAGTGAATCTACCACTCGCTCGGAACGCATACATCCCCGAGAAGAGCGAGCCAGAAACTCGAGGCTTGCTCTTTTTTACACATTTTTTACAATTCTTGTTTTTTATAAATGTTAGGCTAGTACAATCAAGTGGGTGAACATAGATATTATGAACATAGATTTTTAGTATTTTTAGCATTTGAAAACTATTAAAAATTAAGCATCTTTCGCCATGGTTGGACTTTGAATGGGTGACCAAAACTTTGCGTTTTTTTTATTGTAAAAAGGGGCCAAACGTACAGACGGCTCATCTGATGGTAAGTGATCACCGCCGCCTATAGACATCTCCAACGGGATCCTTTTTTTTGCATAATCTTTTCACTCATAATATACTTTGGCAAATATGAATATGGCATAATGTTGTTTGGCATAGTATAACTTAAGCATAATTTTCTTTTTGCACAATATTTATTGCGAATAATTATAATTTAAACTTATGTAATTATTCATAATATTATTCCGCATAATGGTTTACGGCATAATGTAAATTCGATTAGGTACGACGACGAGCGAAGCCAGGAGGAGTGTTAGGTAGAACAGTGCCCTCAACGCGCGAGCCGAGCGAGCAAAGAGAGCATGCTGCGGCCGTAGCCGGCGAAGCGTCAGAATCGATATTTTTTATTAATAATCAATTCTAAAATTTTATTATGCCTTAATATGGTTATGCCATTTGCAATTATGCATAAAACTTTAAAAATAAAGTATATTTAGGGGAGCGCATGTTTTCGCATAACGTCGATTGTCATAACATCGTTTGTCATACATCGAATGGCATAATCATCAAATAGCATAACAATGATGTCACATATTCCTTCTTACTCATAACATTTAAGTGGCATAACTCTCTAAAGGCATATAAAAGGCATATAAAGCATAACTATAAAAATTCCTAATTTCATTTAGCACAACATTAGGTAGTCCTAAAATGAATCGAATAATCACCCAGATTCGAAAGAACCAATCCCAAAGAAATGTGTTCTGATAAATATTAGGTTAAGGTTATTTTTTTTTATGACCCTTAAAAACTATATTTGTGTCATTGAAATATATTTAGTTAACAATTTGGGGCAGAGAAAAATATTATGCGTTGTGATCATTATGCTTTTCATTAGTTGTGCGTTTCAAATTTATGCCTTTTAATACTTATGACAAACAATTTTAGCCGATACAATATTAGGACTCTCAATATTATGCGTCGCAATTTTATGCGTTTTGATGATTATGCCTTGCAATATTATGGATCTTCATATTATGACAATAAACGTTATGCTTAAAATTACGGAGCCTATATTTAGTGAAGATTCCATTATGCCTATTCATATTTTGCTTGAAAATTTTATGTAAGCCAGACAACAACGGAAGAGCTGCAATGCGTTGCCGACCCTACTATGCGATTAAAATTCAAAAATGCGTGGTGGCGTTACGGTCCATACCATCTCATTCTCCTTGTAAGAAGACATGGGCCCAGCAGTGCGACGTAATATATTGTATACTAATAGTGGCTTGGTCAAGTACGATATCAATGACTTATTTAAGTCAGTTTTTTAAGTTAGTTTATTTTGGAGATGATACTTGACAGCTATCAAATTTATTTGCCATTACATTATTAGGGTGGTTTCATAGGTACGCTGCCACGCGCGCGTGCGATACAATTACACGTACGATAGCTACTATAGTGCGTGCGGAACTAGTTGGCCGCGCCTTAGGTATGTGAGCGGTGAAACGCTTGCTTGGTTGAACGGGGGCGCTTGCTGTCATTACTCAGTTCGGCGCCGTACTTCACGACGGCAACACGCAAAGTTCCGGCTACTTCAAACAAAACTCACATGAGATTGCAATAGCGAGATGACTCGCCACCTAAGGCGCGGCCAACGCGTTCCGCGCGCACTATAACATCGGTGCACAGCCACGCGTGCGCGCTTATACGTCAAAATGTATGGAAAGCTTGGGGGCGCTGTTTACCAGAGCTGGCGGCCAGTATTGCTATGAAACGTCCCTAATTTACGAGAATATTTTGAAGGATCACTTAGTTTATTTCTCAGATGATACTTGACAGCTTATCACATTTTCCATTATAATATAATGTTACAATCAACACTGTAACGAAAAAATATCAGAAAACACACAGCCTTATAATATGATTATTTATTATTTATAACCTCCAAAATATACTAAGTAAATTGACTTCTACAAAGTTAATTCACGTGACAGACAGAACACATAAAAAAATCATCACGTTGTCTCGTACCGAAATAGTCGATTTACGCAGAATAAAAAATAGCCACCGATAGGGGTCGAGCGTTGAAATTATAAATCATACGAGGCCCTAAACCTAAACACGTCCAGTTGACAAAAAGGGTGATTTCTCAGAATTTATGGCAACCCCGCCATGTAAGGGCACAGGCACACAATTGTAAATAATTTACAAACATGAATACGCTTTTATACGGGGAACAATAGACGTTAGATAATTAGTGCTACAGTTAATGAATTGGGTTTCTAACGACTGAGATATCGTATCAGGTTCTATTTGTATACTATGTAATACTTCTACTTCTTAAACTACTTATTTGATGAATTTTGTCTAATAAATAAATAAATTGAAACTCTATACCAATAAATTAGTCCAAAGTAAAAAAGGTCCCTAACGGTGGAAGTGCTTTGACTGGTCTAAGCCCCATAAAAATACCAAAGTAAGTAAGTAAGAGAAGCTTGGTGGCGTATTGGTTAGTACGCTTTGGCTTTCGATATCGAAATAAAGCTGCCTTCGCCATGGTCAGGCCTTGGATGGGTGACAGAAACTTTGTGATCTCGAGCCCCTCCGTGCTTCGGAAGGCACGGCAAGCCGTTGGTCTCGTTCGCTATTGCAAACGTTTCTACCCACAAACCCGCATTAAGCCAGCGTGGTGGTATTACGGTGTATTTCTTATGTGTTTCTCCATGAGGAAGGCCTGTGCCCAGCAGTGGTGCACAAGGCGACCTGTTGCACAATAAGTGCCGTTTTAATCGCTGTGTGTATCAAAACTCATCTTATAACCAATCAAAGTCAAAGTCAAATAATTTATTTAGTTTTGGTATTTACATACTCTTTTCTGAGAAGCCTTGTTCTGAGAAGAACTGTTTGAGAAACTCAGCAAGTTGTTTCCTCCCTTTACAATATAATAATTGTTTTTGAAAGATTTTACAGTATGCATTGTCAAAAAAACAAAGAAATTGTTAATGTCAACATCATACAGACCTTTCCAGACTGTAGCATCTTCTGTGATAACAATCGTTATCTCCTGTGATAACAGTCAATTATTCTTCCAGTATAAATTATCAACAGTATGCTCAGAAACATTAAATGCGACGTTAAATCAAATCAAGCGAAGTAATCAACAATGTACAGGACTCTGAGATCCCGAGCCACGAGTACAACGGTAGTGTATCCACGTGTAAGAACTATAGGATAAGTCTTACTTTTACAAAGTGCATTTTTAACAACATGCTTCACTTTTGAGGGACTTATGAATTGAGAGCTCGTGAGCATAGTGAATCGTTCGGTTTGGATTTTGGTATTGAAACAAGGCTACTTTTGCCAGTGTCTTTCCTAAGATAGGCAGCCAAAACTGTGTATCCATCTTCGGAAGGCACGATTTTCTCCATTATTTGGACGACGTGTTTAGCCGATTGTCCCAGTCGCTACAGCAACTCTTACGCAACCAAATTGGGCCAGCAAAGTTCTCCAAGTAGGAGGCGTCAGACGTCACTAGGCTACACACCATCACACCTTTATTCCTGAAGGTCCATAGACGACCGCATTCAACTGATATATTAAGCATCCACATTTCAACGACCTCCATTGCCGAGTGGTCTGTACGCCGGTCTCAAGGTGTCGCCATCTCGAGAGGTTCTGGGTTCGATCCTCGGTAGGGGCAGATTTTTGTGTGATGAATGATGATTATTTGTATGTATTGTTATGTGATATGTTCTTTTAAAGTCCCAGTGTAAAAGGCCTCCAATGCTTGACGACCTCCGTGGTCAAGTGGTCTGTATGCCGGTCTCAAGGCATCGCCATCTCGAGAGGTTCTGGGTTCGATCCCCGGTGGGGGCATATGTTTGGGTGGTGAATTCACGCATTTTTTTTTTACATACGAAAGGTAAACTCTTGACCTTCATCTAACCTGATGGTAAGTGACGTTAAGGCCGAAGGTGGAAGCGAGCTTCACCTCTAATCCTCAACAACTGAGGAACTGGCTATCTTACCTCTGATTGCCGGAACACAACAATGCACAACATAAAAATAACACAGATTTAGGTAAGACGGTGGTAGCTAGCCAGGCGGGCTTAGAAGCCCTACCACCAACAAAACCGAGCAGAAAAACTTCTGCCCCCATGGGGAATCGAACCCGGACCTCCCAATCAACACCCGGTGTTGTGAGCCACTAGACCAGAGAGTCGGTTAAGAGAGGCTGTTCTCCAGTCTTGGATGTTTATATATATTTATATTTATTAAGGATATTTATATGTCTCACACCCAGTTGCAGAAACGAACTTTAAAATTTAATGCTCCATTAAATTTATTTATTGAAGTGTCAAAAGAACACCTTAGCGTAGTTTTACGTTGCACAAAACGACATTAGCACCCTGTCAATGCTAAAGAGACATAAGCTAGAACTATTTTCTGTAATAACCTTAACTTTAATGAACCTTAATGTCTCATTAACAAATGTCGTCCTTAAAAAATCTTTGTGCAACTGAGTGTTTATCTATTAAATATATTTATCCGTCATTTAGTGTCCATAACACAAGCAGCATTAGTTGCTTAAAATGGGGCTAGTTAATACGTGTGAATGTTTGAAGATATTTATGTTATTATTTATATTTATATTAAGATGATTATTCCTGTATCACAACCGGGAACAGTGTGAGTTAACATACATATAAACTTATTCACCTAGTCCCACTTAAGTATCGAATGTTGGCCACCAGAGGAAGTAGCTGTCTTCGTCACGCGTACCCTGCCAATTAATACAGATTGATGCGTTGCTAATCTGATCGAGACAACGCGACAGACGAACTGACATGCTCCTATCCTGGTTATGACTATTGTAGCCAGGGGAATGCGGTGTCACGTATGACAAGAATGTTGTAAGAATGTTGGTAGGAGGTAAATCGAGGGGTAATATTGAGTTTCCGTAGGGGGATATTTTTCGAAATATTTTTACACACAAAGTTGTAACTAAAGCTGAATACCCGTATGTTCCATACTACAGACTTATCCATACTAATATTATGCGAAAGTAAGTCTGTCTCGCTTTCACGTCAAAACTACTGAACCAATGTAACCGAAATTTGGTACACAGATGGTCTCGAGCCTGAGAAAGGACTTAGGTTACCTTTTATCTCGATATTTCCATGGGAACGTGTCCCATACGGGTGAATGTTAAAAAAATTAAATAACACCTCCCAGAAATATGAAGGACAAATTTACGCCACTATGAACTTTGCTTCTAATAATAGAGTACTAGTAAATTTTCGCGTGAATTTGGGGAGGCCTACGTCCAGCAGTGGACTGCCATAGGCTGACGACGACGAGTAAATTTTCATTTCAACCAATGGGGATTGTCTCATTTTTTTTAATTGTCATAAAGTGAAAACCATTTCGAGTAATAAAGTTGCTGATCGTAACCAATTAGTTAGAAAGCGAAAATAATCATGGATTATTAATATTTTAGCCTTTAAATGAATAACCTTCATTTGCCCTTCAAATGACGTCACTGTTGGCTGAATATCAGTAATGTGTTTGCTATGACAGAAATGACATTTACTAACGCACACACTAACACAAGTGTCATAGTCACAAACAAAAAATTATAACCTTGCATTGTAAGGTAAATACATAGATAAATACGATATGTTCTCATTGTTTTAATAACGTTTTTTTAAACGTTTAATGATTATGGAATATAGAAAGTGCTTGATCTATTTTATCCATTTCAACTAAAAAAACAGCATGTCGAAAATATTAGACAATCCCCATTGAGGCTACTGTTCCAATTTGAAAAAATATTTTTTGTTGACGTTAATCTAAATACAAATATCCAATATGCATCACTCATTTTTATAAATACAAACAAACATATCATCAAAAAGCTCAGTGGCGTAGTGGTTAGTACGCTTTGAATATCGATATCGGAAACAAAGCAACCTACGCCATGGTCAGGCCGTGGATGGGTAACCAAAACTTTGTGATCTCGAACTCCTCCGAGCTTCTGAGGACACCCAGATACATTTAAGCGAAGGCCCGACTGCTATTGAAACCTTTTCTACCCACCAGCCAGCATTAGACCAGCGTAGTTGTGTCACGGTCCATACTCCACACGTGTTTGTTTACACGAGGAAGGCCTGTGCCCGGCATTGGGTAGTATATAGGCTGAGGACGGATATTATCACGCTTCTATCCCCGAAATGGTTGGGCAAAGGTATTAAGCGCACATTTCGTCTGATATTCTTAAGCCCCCATGAAACAGAAGGCCAACTAGTTGCTATGTGCTATGCACCGGGCACAATGTAACGTTATCTAAGTTTGGTTTCATAGCTACGCTGGCTGCCAACGCCGGCCACGCGCGCGCTTACAATTACACAGAGATACTAACATCGTTTCACTACCACGCGCGCGCTTAAATGTCAAAATGTATGGCAATCTCCAGGCGGCCAGCGTACCTATGCAGCATCTCTACAAAAACGTATACACATAAAATGTTAGATGCTACATTTGTGGCGATACGAAATTTTATACGACCGAAATTCGCTGTACAAATAAAAAACTCATCTGTTCTTCACAGCCTAGAATCCTATAACCGACATTGATTAGATTTGATTTGATAGCGTTCTAAAAACAACACTCAACTATTCATGAGACACGCTCATTCCTCGTGCGTTTTGATTTTCTTTTTATAAATCAAACAATATTTTTTGTCAACACTCCCATTACTCACTTGACACGAGATCAGATCGAGATGCCATTTTCTTATTTCGAGCCAGACTGGGCTAAGCATGGACCTTATCAGAATGTCGTTGTCAGGAGGTCCCAAATAAAATATCCCTTACATTCTGCTTTGTTATGTTATCGAGAAATATGTCCCTTTCGTTCAGATTGCGCGTAGTTCTATTTTTTTCAACGTAATTACCCGAGCATAGTCTGGGGACAATATGATGGAAATGAAAAAGTGAGATATAAAATCTAATGTTGATCTGGCGTCTATATAAAGCTAGACAAATAGTGATTTACGACTCGAGTTATTTGCAAAGGGACTCGTGCCTCAGTCTTGTATGCATAGATTTAGGAAGATATACATTAGCGGCTTGGAGATAAAAAAATATGTAATTGTGTCGGTAAATGTCAAATTTCTTCGTCTCGTAGATTAAACGGGGACGCTATGGCTATACTACATAATATTGGGTCCTTACCTATGAAATTGGTGTTTTTATTCTGTCTTAGCAATTCGTCCGTAACTATTAAGTTTCAGAACATTCTTATAAAATAATTGCCTCTTCTAAAAATAAACCATATATTTGAGCTCGTATTATTTAATTTGATAATTTTTTGTAAGTTTAATTGTGTTAGACATTATTTTTAACTGCTTCCCGAATACATCATTTGATTTGCATTAACATAAAAACGATGAATAATTTTTATCAAGCGTGTTCACACACATATTGCTAAAGCTTGTCTAATGATACATGCTAAATATTATTATCTTTGGAATTGTCGTTGTGAAGAAAACTCAAAAAAATTTAGTATGTAAAATGCAGACATCCCCAAAATCTCCATACAAAACACCAATTTCATAGGTAAGGACATAATATTATATTCTACATAAATTTCACAAATCACTGAAAATAAAACTTAAAGACATTATCAAAGGTAGGGTTACTTACAATAGTGTTTTCGTAAAGATATTTGAAACTTGAACAATAAATATCGTTATAGTTTATGTGCTCGTATATATAAATTTGTTATTGTCAATTGTTATTGTTATTTTTATAAATGTTTATAGCCAACCGCTCCAGACTCTCTGATAGGAATAAAATTGGAGACTGAAAACAATGAAAAAGAAGACAGATGGTTAGTTTAAAAACAGAAACAAAGAGAAAATGGCCAGAGAAGAGCGCAATAACAGCAAGGGTCGCTTCTTTTTTAAGGCGAAATTTGGAAACTTGCATTGAAAGCACTGAGGTTGTTTAATTAATCTGTAATAGCTTATTATGTAATAATATCTCATTATTGCTGACGCGACTATGACTCACGATCCGTATACTGAAATAGTTAGTATGCATACCTGGTATATTGAAATTTCCTAATTACATTGGAACTGAATACAAAGCGAGGTACTGTGGACCTCATATTATAAATAAACATCGTGCCATATTATACCACTTCTTAAAATTATACTTTGTTTATTTTCGTCTCTTTGTGTTTGTAATTATTGTCACCCTTGTTTTCATTGCACCACATTAACATTTATTAATTTTCAGGTTTCCTTTTTTTATTCCCTTACGAGCACTTTAGGAAAGTTCCGATGATCTCCGTGGTTGAGTAGCATCAGTCGAAAAACTCTACTGGTTGAACACCAGTAGTTTTTTTTAGAAAGCTTTATTTAGTCCCTTTAGTTTATTTAAACCCTTCAAGGATTGCAGGCGTAATTGTGTGTATATATGTATGTTATTTAAAAGAAGTACGATATTGAAGTCAGTGGTAATCATAAAAATAGGTCAATAGTAAATTTGTTATTTTTATACATTTATGCGAATCGAATTATTGGCCCGATATGAATAGAAGTGCAGTTTTGACAATTATTTCTTGCACTGACAATAATTTATTTTAATGGCAGGCCTATATACGTCCCATTGCTGGGCACAAGCCTTCCTTATGGAGAAACATATGAGAAGTAAGGGCCGTAACATCACTACGCTGGCCCATTGCGGGTCGGTGGGTAGACCAACGGCTTAACGTGCTTTCCGAAGCACGAAAAGCACGTTAAGCCGTTCTCTCGGCTTAACGTGCTTTCGAGATCACAAAGTTTTGGTCACCCATCCACGGCCTGATCATGGCGAAGGTAGCTTTGTTTTCGATCGAAAGTCAAAGCGAACTAACCACTACGACATCGACCTCCTTCATTCTTCAGCCGCCTTAAAACTTGATAATACACAATTACACATTTTTTACAAATTACAAGTCAGGTTAAACTAAAACTTAGCAGACACTAATTGCGAATGGAAAACAATGGGGATTTCAACTATTTAATCACAGACTTGACCCGAGAACGTTTGAGCGGGAATAACAATTTGAAGGGTGTGGTGGTGGTGCCAGCGGAAAGTAGATAGAAAATAAATTTTTCTTAGGGTGGCTAGCCCAAAAAATGTAAAAGGGACTAGAGTTATGCATATATTACATATGATGTTCAATGGCGCAGTGGTTAATACGCTTTGGCTTTCTATCCAATGATCGGTACTGCGATGCCCGCATCCAGGGGCGCTTATTACTGTGATCTTCGCCAGATGGTCGGTCAATGTTTGTGGTGAAAACACCACGCCGCCGGCGCCGGTGCCCGCGGTATGAAGAAGGAGCGCAGGAGGGGGTCATCGACCCCATCGCGACAGGCCCCGGCCGCGGGTCTGATACTTGTGACCAATACTTCACGCGGAACGCACGTCCTTTTGTCAGGCAAAATTTTGTATTTCATTATTTCGTCGTAACCAGTTCTTACACAGTCCGTTCTTTTATTTATATAACATCCGTTAAATTTGCCTAGCGTTTAGCTCCATAAATTTTACTCGTACCCCCGTGATTATTTTTAATATAATGGAAATTAAAGTAAAGTAGTAAAATGGACCAACGATCTGGTGAAGATCGCAGTGAGCCATTCAATGCGGGCAGCGCAGGACGGATCGTTCCAAAATAGCCACAATTAAGGACAGTAGCGATTTCATAAGCATACTAAATCGCTTACACCGCAACTCCACACATCCGTCAAAGCGACCATCTCAAAGCGACCCTCAGAAGACGAAATTCATAATCACAAGATAACAGACCGACTCGAGATAAACGGCAACATCAAATAAATTACACTGCTTTCATAATTCATTCTTTTTATTTCGTCCCACAAAATGGTCCACCGCAAAACATAGCTCGGAAAATAAATATGTAAGGGAAAATGTTTATTAAGGTTTTGTTTGATTTAATTTAATTACAAGACTGTCAAAGCGGATTTGGTGAGCTCGATTATAAAATTTCTTACGGGTAAATGTAAAAATACTTTGTCTTTTGTGTGGCCAGTTCCCCCTCGCGTTAAAAAGTATTAATTTTGACTTGTCTATTTTTGCCGCAAAGATGTGCTTGCATAGTTGTTTTTCGGTATTAATAGAATGATATGAAATAAAAAAAAAAACAAGAACGAAAGAGAACTAAAATTGAAACTGTATCCAATAAATCCACTGTCAAAGAGTTGTGAATATATTAGCTACAAGCGTCCGCGATAGTGAATTCTATTCGCATTTTTAATATTTTTCTTTTTATATTACGACTAGCTGTTGCCCGCGACTTTGTCCGGTTACTATAATTTTTTAACTATCCCAGGAAAACCCTTTAATTCTCCGAAATAAAAAGTGTCTAAGATGTTGACCAGGGATATAAGGTATCACCATGCAAAATTTCATTGAAATCGATCCAGCTATTTCGGAGATTAGCCCGAACAAACAGACAGAGAAACAACAACTCTTTTTACATCCCCTTGACTTGGTTTTAAGCATTTTTTTTCTATGTACACACATTCGACCTCTACAGTGTATAGATGTTTTATGTTTATGACAAATAAATGAAAATAAAAAAAAGAGTGTTAGGCGGCATTCAACTATGGCGGACGTGATTTTTATTTCGATGATTGTAATATTGTACGGAGTGGATATTGTTACGTAAAATCAGTGTAGTTTTGTGTAATAAATGTCTGTAATGATGTGCAATGTGGAGGATTATCGAAATAAACGTCATGTGGTGTGAAAGTGATGAGTTTTTTTATCGTGGTAATCCACCTTATCCAAGTAGCACCACAGTGTCTGCCATTGATCGTTTGACGCCAAACTCTCCCAAGATGCATTGAAATGCATTGCACTAACATTTCAATGCAAACTACTGAAGAAATATATACTAAAGACTTGACTGTATGAGCTCCGTTCCCTTTGCCTTCCCTGCATGGGAGAATTTTACAAAAAAAAAAGATGTGTTATCTTTATCTGATGACGATTTAAAATGCTATGTTTAGCCCATAAAATAAAGACCTTACGAATTTGAAAATAATTGACTGCGTAGAAAAAATAAATCTATTTTAATGGAAACAGGACTAACCAGCTAACTACACACCTAATTACAAGTAATAGACAAATACAAAACTATAAGAACACTAGCAATTTTCAGAATAATTTTTCACTTTTATCTAAAGCTGCATGGAGGTTTATATTTATGTGTGTAATAATCAAAAACATAAATTGTTATATTTAATTTATATGCAGTTACCTCTCCAAGCAAACATTGAATAATTTATTACATAAATAGCTGCAAGTTAGCCAGTGGAAAAAATACACCAAACATTTTTGTTCAAAGTAAACATGTTTATTCATAATGATTTCCCAGAACACGGATTTAATTTCGTAAAATTTCCATTAACCAGCTGATTTTCATTAAAACACACTTCAAAGACTTGAAATAAATACCGAATTTATATTATTTTACAAAATTTAACATTAAACTAGTAACAACACCAACGATTCATAGTTATTTTACAGTTGTTAAGGGCCTCATGCAGGAAATTTAAAACGAGATTTAAATCTAGATTTTGTGATTTTTTGTCATTTCAGCCATAGTGAAATTGTCAAAAAAAATTCCTGCGTCTTGCAGGAAATTTAAATCGAGATTTAAAACTCGATTTTGTCAGTTTTTGACATTTTTACTATGGCTTTTATGTCAAAATTTGACAAAATCTAGATTTAAACTATGTTTATAATTTCCTGCAAGTGGCCCTAAGGGACGTTTCATAGGTAAGCTGGCCATTGTAAGTTGGAGATTTTCATACATTTTGACGTATAGTCAGAATGTAAGCCAGGGAATGAAAAAAAAAGGAAAATACCAAAAAAAAATTGTTTTTCTGTTTGTACGGGCTAATCTCCGAAATGGCTGGACCGATTTCAATGAAATTTCACGTGAACATAATTTTTATTCCGGAAAATTAAAGGGTTTCCGAGAGATAGTTAAAAATCAGTAACCGCGGAGGAAATCGCGGGCAACAGCTAGTTTTATAATAAAAAAAATTATGTTGGAACTTTTTAGCTGTATTGGCTGAACTTTACAATGCAAAAGGAACTGTGGAATATGCTTCCGCACTTAACATAATATCTAGAATCACTAACATAAAGAAAGTCTATGTAAGGCACACAATTACATAAAACAGCTTGAGTTTTTATATTATAGGTAAAAGTGGTCAAAGAAGGTTGCATTCTTAACGCGAACACATTACTGCAGGTATTAGATTGTGAATGCGATGTTTTAGGCAATAACCGACTACGGATTCTAGGGGCGGCTTATCCCAAACTAGAGGAATTTATAGGCATGCCCCCAGCCAACATCATAATGTTCATCCAGGACATTTTGGTGATGGCAGGGAGGGATGAATAGGAAAGGGCAAGCACAAAAGATCCCATAGGGTTACCTCAGCCCCTCCTCAGGCTCCTGTTACTAAGAAGATAATGTATTGCTCTTGCATGCCATAGACTTGGCGAAACATGTAGAACTGATTAATGTCATTATGGCTATTATCACCATCATTTTATGTTGCGTGTTTCATGTAAATAAACTATTATTATTCTTATTATTAATAAAATTAATAAGCATAATGAGTACATTGACTTTGCTTTTCCATTATAAGTGCTCCCATGTATCTATTTTTAATTTCATGCATTTTGTCAAATCGGGAATTATACTGCTGACAATATTATTTTTATACCACTAAGGTGGCAATCAAGCATACGGTTCACCTGATGGGAAGCGGTTACCGTAGCCTATGGACGCTTGCAACACAAGGAGTATACTCGCGCGCTGCCGACCCTTCAAAAACTTTTTTTACACCCTTCTTGAAGAACCCCAAGCTACCAGGAATACCCTGAGGGAATCCACGGCAGGGAGCTCAATCCACAGTCCAAGCGTACGTGGAAGGAAATTCCTTTTAAAGCGCACAGTACGCGACCATTTTGGATCCAAGGTGTGAGGATGAACTCACTGTCGATGGCGAGGGGGGCGATGATAGGAAGTGGCCGTGGGCATCATTTTGATGTATTTTTGTCAGTAATAGTTCAAATTTAAAGTGCAGAATCGGATAAATAGGTCCTCACTCTACTAAATTGTTACGTATTCTAAAACAAGCATAAGTTTACATCTTTAGCTGTAACCGATTCTAAACTTTAACAACAAATACCTAAAAATAATTATTAAACGCTCAGAATGTTCCCGTTGTCAATCTAGCTAATCGTGATGGATGCCATCGCTGTCGGATTGATCGGACAGCGGATGATCACGTCGGAGCTGGATTGAACTGGATCTCGCCGGTTTAGCTCAAGTACGTTATCGTTTTTCGCTCTGACATTTCCAATATAGCCTATTTCGATTCTATCGCTTTGTAGCTCTGAGGTTATTTTTAGCGAATGTTATGGTTCTGGAACTAATATTTTGATACATTGAAAATGTTTCCTTTTCATTTCAGGTACAGCACCTGGAGTACTAGCAGATACTGTAAGTAGAATATTAAAAGACATAACTTTTTTAGTTGTGTTAAGAAGCTCAATTTGTATGGGAATATTCTTTTTCTTTTTTCTTTCTTTCTTTACTGGAGACCATAAAACAGAAATCACAATACAAAAGTTATAAACAAAATTCTATGTTTTTAAAATAGTGTTGGGTGTTGACACCCAGTAGTGAAAACGATTGTCACGAACGGCAATCAAAATAAACTGAATTAAATATAATCTGAAATTTAAAATCTGTGTCCGTTATTGTATGTAAAGTTTACATTTCATAATGTTCCTTAATCAAGTAGAAATAAACATGTATTTTGAATAACTCTCGCGTATTTCAATAGTGGCCATGCACAATTTTAGTTAAAAATGCAAGCTGTCTGCGTGGCGTCATATAAATCCTCGCCATACAGATATTTATTGCGAGTTTATGCAAATACAACTTTTTAATTATTTCCCAGTCCGAAAAAACAGCGGCAAACATGAATGAAATCTCGAAAATATCTGGTTTATTTTTTATCCTACATTATTTATATAATACAAAAATCTAAATTCAAAGTATATTTAAATCAACGACCAGCTCGGCTTCGCACGGATTACCCCCGTTTTACCCCATTAGGGGTGGAATTTCGTAAAATCCGCTCTTGATAGATGTCTACACTCAATAACTCATCACCTGATTGATATGTTCGTAGACACAATCAACACATAAAATAAAACTGTAAATGTCGAATGTCTGTGCATAGCAAAAAAAATGCTTTAAATCAAGTCAGGGGGATTTTTTCATTTTTTGTTTCTCTGTCTGTCCGTCGGTTTATATGCGCTAATCTCCGAAATGGTGGGTCCGATTTCAATGAAATTTTGCATGGTGATACCTTATATCCCTGCAACATCCTAGATTCTTTTTATTCCGGAAAATTAAAGGGTTCCCGTGGGATAGTTAAAAAACCAGTAACCGCGGGCGAAGCCGCGGGCAACAGCTAGTAGGAAATAAATTTTGTTTCGCCATTAACAGGATTAGCGTCAGTCTAGGGGTTATGAACCTACTTGCCAAATTTCAAGTTTGTAAGTGTTATAGTTTCTGAGATTTCGTGATAAATCAATAAGTAGCGTTGGAGACCAGCGTGCCAGTCTTTTTGATAGAAACAATTTTATGTACAATTTTAGCGAGAGTGCTTTTAACCATTTTACGTTTACGTATTAAAATATATTTTTATGGTGTTTATAGTAAAAAACACATAAAGGACATTGCTCGTAGAAAGTTGAAAGTAGGTCCAATTTTCATTGTCACCAGGTTCTGAACTATTCCCAAAAAGTCAGCCCGATAGAAGTGCCTCAAAACTGAGTCACAAAAATCCCACCCGGACAAACAAAGACACAAAAAGACAAACAAGAAAGTGAGTTAATAAAAACGTGGTAAAATAAAGCTGATATTGTCGTAGCAGTTTCATTAATATGCACGTGTTATTTTGTATATCCATAGTCATCCATAAGACGTTTGCCTAGGAATCATCATACCCAGAACTGTGATTCAAATTGATTTTAGCAAAATAAAACACAAAAGTACACTAAAATACAGCAAAACAGAGGTTATTCCAAACCAATTGGACTCCGTGTGAATTTTTAAAGAATCTCCTTTCGGCGAATTGAAATAGAAACTACTTCACATAAATCGGAGCGTGAGTGTTGAGATTCATGTTTTTTATTTGCAGCAGTCGGATATTTGAGGCTGCGCTAGCTGAGAGGAACGAATGGCAACGGAAAGGCGCCGGTTCAACACCCGCCCATACTGTAACGAGCAAATTTTTATTTGATTTTTTTTTTATAATTGGTCAATATTTTGACCATTTGGCTTACTTAACTACGGATCAAAAAATTACTCTTAACTATGTAGCTGTACATAGACAATAAATAATACTTTTGTAAACGAACACTAAATAAACATTTATTTTATATTTTTCACTACGCTTCAAGCACAAAATCAAGTTGGCTACAGTTAAAAACACTTCGTATTTCACATTTAACAAACTTAAAAATTACGGTCCCTTCGTAATTAGCGAGACACGCATTACCTGTTTTTTCGTCCCATTTTTAAACAAAGTTTATTTGGGCCTGTCGTTCTTCCTCTCCGAAGGCTCAACAAATTAGGAACGCTTTGATAAATAACATGATTGTACTCGTAATTATCACTCTGCGTGTTTAGGTGTATTAGTTTTAAAAATGAGCACATTCGGTATAATACCAAAGTCATCGACATAGCTCATAGGATTAGCGCGCCGTAGGACCGACAATCGTTGGAGCAAACTTGTCTTGGAGTGGAGACCGCGTTTAGGCAAGCGTGGCGTGGGACGCCCTGTGGCCCGATGGGCCGACGATCTCAAGAGGGCTCCTGGCAGTGGTTGGATGAGGGAAGCCCGGAACCGAGAATTGTGGTGTGGCATGAAGTTCAGCAGTGGGCGGAGTGTGTCTGTTGATTTGATTAGTTTTAATTGAAAATCTTTGTCTGGGACATATCTCCTCGTCTGTTGATCGGACTCCAGGAGTCCGCTGGCCAAAAATACCTGTCTGTGTACCGGACTCCTGCCCACCAATTCTACTAAAATTTAACCGGACGTTCCCGTATCGTTACAATTGCGTAACCAAAACCAAGAAATAATGCTTATCAGAATAAACATTGATGAATTAATTGTATGGTTTTGCTTTACGTTTTTGATTTATGTAAACTAGCAAACCGAACCGAAGACCGAAACGCACGGTTGCGTTTTGCTAGCAGAATACCAACAACGTTCGAACATAAGCGTTAAAGCGATACCAAATAAAATAGCTGAATTGGCCTACTGGAGTCCGCTGTGACAAGCGGTGTTCATTTAAAAAGACGCTCTACCTGATTAAAATTTAGAATTAATTATTCATTGCAATACAAAAATGCTGTTACGGCATACATGATAATGCTGTGTCAACAAATGCGTCCTCTTCTTTTCTCCTATAGTAAATTGCGTGTCCGGCGGGGTCCATGACCTTGTATTAAATCCTGACCATCTTATGTACATTATGTTTTGCAATAAACTTATTGATTGACTAATAATTTTCTTCATGATAGCTTGTTGGCTGTTGTGTGTGACGACACAAGTTTTACATAAGCTGCTCAAATAAGTGCTCCAAGATTTGTTCACATATTTGAAAGACTGCTCAAACATTTGCGACACTGCCAGACATGTGTATACTCCACTGATGTAATAAAACTCATTGGCAGTCAAGATAAGGTTAGTAAATAGATTTAATTATAAAATATTTAACATATGTCCATTGTGATTGACAGAATAAAATATAGCACAAAAACCTTCAGCATTGTCATGGAAAAGGAAGACTAAAAGATAGAAAGATAAAAAACGTACCGAATATTGTAAACATTATGTGTGAATTACCTATTACAAAAGGAACCCTTTTTTTTTCAAAAAATCAACAAGAATACCTGTACCGAATTCGCAAATATTAATTTAGATTAATGAACTACAAAGGTGTCATTAGGGCCGATTCCGTAGGCATAAACTAAACCAAACTATACTAAATTGTGTATCTATCCCTCTCTAATTATATAGAGAAGAGAAGGATAAATACACAATTTAGTATAGTTTGGTTTAGTTTTTGCCTACAGAATCGGCCCTATAGTTGAATTTATTGGATTTTCCTTTAATTTTTCAATTTTTGTTTCTCACGGCTTTGGAACAAATTAAAGACTTGTTTACAAACATGTGATTTAAACATGCTACCACTATATTAAACGCGATATTTTGTGTTTTTTTCATTTAAATGTTTTTATTATTTTGCATTTTTGATATTCATTTTCTCTTTATTATGTTGTTATTGTTTTAAATTGTTTCTGATTAGGTACTTTAGATAGTTTTCGATTGATTATGATTGTCTTTGAAACAATCATTTCATGGCCTTTCCAATATGACCTGATAATCAGGTCGGTCGACGAGCTCACCACCTGTCACTCTGCAGTCACTGCTTGTTTAAATGCAGACTTATCAAATCAAATCAAAAATAATTTTATTTCATAGGCTAAACATAGAACTTAAAATCGTCAACATTCATACATAGTCACATTTATTATACATAAAGTAAATTTTAATAATAAAATTGACAAAAAAGACTTAAAATTCACTGCCGCGAGCGCTTGTAGCAAGTACATCCACATAGCGCTTTGGATGTTGTTGTAATCGATACACTATGGCGATGTACTGCATTTTCGGTGCTTTTGCCTAGTCTCTGACTAACCCTTAGGGGATAATGGTCGTGATTATATTTATGTATGTATGAAAACGAACATAAATTGATATTTTCTAGGCAAGAGCAGACATTATTTGAGTTTGTGTTCCCCACCTGAGCCCACATTATCCCTTTCCATCACACGTGATTGCGGACAAACACAACGAATTTTATACTAAGATTTTCTTGGTTCATCAACCTTTAGGACTTTATCAGACAGACGCGGGCTAAGATCGCGGCTAGGCCAGTGTCAATATCTCGATACCAAAACATTAATATTACACAAGAAGCAACGTTTCACTTCAATAATTAAGAGCAAACCCATCTAAAACAATAAAAAAAATATCAAGATATTCATACCAGACAACGGACCGCAGTGCCCCGCTTAGGCTGCGGCTGTCTGATAAAGGCCTAACCGATCTGCTCCTGTTCTTTCTTTCTCTATAAAAATGCGAGGAGTATGGGCCATAACACCACCATGATGGCCAAATGCAGATTGGCGGATAAAAATTATTTTTTAATGTCTTATCATAGTTACAAAACCGATATTTCTTTGCAGAAGCAAACTTAACTGATTATTGAACACGCTATCCGAAGCACGAAGAAACTTGGCACAATACAACGCTCGAGACAGACAAGGTTTTGGTCACCCATTTCGGGACCGACCACGGCGAAAGTGGCTATTCTTTCAATATTGGAAACGGCACACGAGTCATTACACTACCGAGTTTCTCGTGATGAATCCCATACTATTAAAGGTAGACACAACAGGAAAAAACACTTAGAAGGAATCATACGTGTATTTATCATGCACCATCGTATGTCACATCGACAATGTAAAAAAAATATACAAATAATACAAAATGAGACACTAGAAGCCTGCCAGTCCGCAACACATACTATTAATATTTTTTTCCTAAACGTCCGCCACGTGAGCTGTTAAGTCAATATGCAACGTCCACATTTGACAGCCGTAATCTGCAAAATTTATTTTATTTTTAAGTTAATGTGAAAAAAGGTTTACAAATAAAACGTTTTTTTTTACATATGACAGGTAAGCTCTTGGCCTTCATCTCACCTGATGGTAAGTGACGATAAGGCCGAAGGTGGAAGCGAGCTTCATCTGTAATCCTCAACAACTGAGGAACTGGCTATCTTACGTCTTATCTTACGTTTACGTTACATTTAAGAGGTATCACGAAATTAAAAGTACCGCTGTATTCCATTCCCAGGATGTTTGATAGATATAATATGAGAGATAAATATTGACTTGACGAGTGATACGAGTTATTATATTTATTATAGGCAACATTTCAAGCAGTCTTCTACCATAATAGGTTCATTCTTGTGTTCTTGTACTATATAAATTTGTTCACTTGTCTTATGTACTGGTATTAGCCTTAGTTCCGGTAAAAATAGTTTTAAGTTGGATGAAATTTATTTTATATTATTTAAGTAAAGAAAAAGTATTTCCTTAATTTTTTTAATCCCCCGTGGAGGCAAGTGTTTGGGTGATGAATTTTCAGACATTTGTTCTCCAGGATGTTCATTATATTGGGTCCTTACCTATGAAATTGGTGTTTTTATTCTGTCTTAGCAATTTGTCCGTAACTATTAAGTTTCAGAACATTCTTATAAAATAATTGCCTCTTCTAAAAATAGACCATATATTTGAGCTCGTATTATTTAATTTGATAATTTTTTGTAAGTTTAATTGTGGTAAAATTAGACACAAAGACAATTATTTTTAACTGCCTCCCGAATACATCAATTGATTTGCATTAACATAAAAACGATGAATAATTTTTATCAAGCGTGTTCACACACATATTGCTAAAGCTTGTCTAATGATACATGCCAAATATTATTATCTCTGGATTTGTCGTTGGGAAGAAAACTGATAAAATGTTAGTATGTAAAATGCAGACATCCCCAAAATCTCCATACAAAACACCAATTTCATAGGTAAGGACCTAATATATGTATTATATTATGAATATTCTGAATATTATGTATTTATCTATTAAATATATTTGTCCGTCATCTAGTGTCCGTAACACAAGCAACATTTAGTTGCTTATATGAGACTAGTTGACAGGTGTGAATGTCTGAGGATATTTGTTTATTTATTTATTTCTTATTCCAACCTTCTTCTTAAGGCACGCCGAGCCATCAGTCCGGGTCGCTATTGCAATTGTTTCTTCCCCCCAATCTGCATTGGGCCAGCGTGGTGGTGTTACGGCCCCTACTTCTCATGTGTTTTTCCAAGTAGACAGGCCTGAGCCTAACAGTGGGACAAAGAAAAGGAAGAGGACACGTGCCGACTCCATTTGATCGTGACATGACCTTTGAGCTGCCTCAGAACAATTACTTCTTAAACTAAGACGAACAAGCGAAAACAAACACTTGTTATTATAGGAAAGTGACCCACAACTTGGGTCGTAATTAACCCAAGGAAAAAATTGTTAATACGCAAGTCAGGGGTTTTTGTGTCCCGGGACGAGGTGCCACGCGCATGCGTTGTTGCCTGTGGTTCAAGTTAAAGGAGACTAGCGATTAGTTAAAGCTGATATTTATTAGTGTGTGACCTTGAGAATAACAATGTAGTTTTCTCTTCTGATTGAACGAAAAGTTTTGTATTTTACAGTTTTGATATCGTTCATAATGCTGATATTCTTTGAAATGAACTTTACGTCAATGCTAAATTGGATGGCCACGTTTACTCAGTAAGTAAGTCACATATAGTCACATATGTTTATACTGCTTGGTAAAATCATTTTAAAATACCTATTGTAAAGTGTAATGACACGCCCCGTGTTCCGTTACAAACGTATAAAATATTTAATATATTCTGAATAGCTCGCTGTTATAAATATAAGTGTTCTTTTTAAATTTTTTAAAATTTAAATTAATTTAGTTTCGTACTATCCTTAGCACTGTTACGAAATGTCTGTGTGTTATGAAGGTAGATGAAGCGAAAGAAGTATGTTAGGACCGTAGCAAGTAGGAAGAAGTAATCTATGCCTACCTCTCTAGGAGAATGGCATGATAGTATTTATGTACCCTTACAATAACAAATCAACATTCTCATGAGTTTATATAATGTTGACACTTACATGTCCTTGTGTTACTCAAGACAAACACCGGGTTAATACTCTAAGACTTAGGCCCAATTGCACGATCGAGAGTTAGACCCTAACCCAGGGTTTGCCCATATATTTGCCCCAGGGTTAGTTGCTAACTCTCGAACGCGCAATTGGGCCTTAGAGTATTAATATAGAATCTAAGTTGTGCGATGGAAGCAATCTACCAGAACTTATATCTCAAACGTACCTATTATATTTCACTAGTAGGACAAAAATTATAAATAAATTAATATCTTCAGAGATACACACCTATCTCATGCTAATGCTACATACAACTAATGCTGCTTGTGTTACGGATACTAGATGACAGATAAATACATATAAAATAATACATATAAAAATATTGAGAATATATACATTTACAAATATCCAAGACTGGAGAACAAATGTATTAGCATATGTGTATTATATACTATATAATTAATATATAGTAGTTTATATAAAAGGATCCAGATAATTTAAGAGTCCTGGCTAACAACATATACTTGTAATCTTTATTGTTTCTCAACAGTTTTGTTAATATTTAGTTAACTAATATGTACTTCTTTTTTTTTTTACTTTAACAATGTGTCCTTCTTTTATACAGGCCACACATATTTTCCAAAAATTTCATTTACATGTTGTGCATAGTTGTTAAAGGGATATAAATTTATTTATGTATTTACACCTAAGAAGTATTTTGTAACAAATGTCATGATTTGTATCTTGTAACTGTGCCAAATAAATAAATAAATATGCACCTTATTTATTTATTTATTTATTTAGCTTTATTTTTCCCTTTACACAGTTTCTATTTATTACTTAATTAGTGTATGTTTATGTTATGCTATGTATTTTGCTTAGATATTTGTTAAAATTGTTAGTATTTGTGCTTAATTTAATGTTAGTATTGTTAGGTGTAAGAGCCGCCTTCTGCGGTGAAAGCCTCCTCCAATCTATTCCAGGCTTGTCTATCTTTTGCTAAAGTAGACCATATTTTTCCACCTATTTTAGCAATATCGTCACTCCATCTTTTCAAAGGTCTGCCCTTGTTTCGTTTTTTATATATAGGATACCAGTTTGTCACTACATGGGACCACCTTTCATCAGACATTCTCTGTATGTGACCAGACCATTTCCACTTTAGAGTTAGCATGTGTTTAATAACGTCTTTCGCTTTTGTTTTTTGTCTTATTAGTGAACTTTTGACTTTGTCTCTTAGTTTGATATTCATGTAACTTCTTTCTAAACCTCTTTGCCAACTTCTTATTTTAGCTATATCTGATTTTTTCAAGGACCAGGTTTGGCATGCGTAGGTAAGAACTGGAGTTAAACATATGTTCATTGCTTTGGTTTTTAATTTTGTGGGTATATTGCTTTTGAAAATCTCTTTTAGAGCCCAGAATTTGTTCCATGTACTCTTAATTCTGCGATTAATTTCTTTTTCTGTGCATGATTTCATTGATATTATATGTCCTAAGTAGATGTATTCATCAACATATTCAATATTACGTGATTGTATAGATATAGGTATAGGTTCTCTGTTAGACATAACTTTAGTTTTTTCCCAGTTCATCTTAAGTCCGACATTCTCGCTGTGATGGTTTAGTGATTCTATCATGTAATTAAGACTATATGGGTCTCCTGACAGTAATACGATATCATCGGCGAACCTGAGGTGTGATAGAAACTTTCCATAGATATTTATGCCCATATTGCTCCAGTCGAGATTCCAGAAAATGCTTTCCAGAACGGCGATGAAAAGCTTCGGGGAAAGGGGATCTCCTTGCTTTACCCCCCTTTCTATTGAAAACGTTGGTCCTTTTGTGTCTAATTTGACTCTTGTCGTGCTTCCTGAGTAAATTGCTTGGATAAGTTCAATGTAGTCGTACTGCAGTCCTTGCTGTTGTAGCGCTTTCCATATAGAGTCATGCGAAATTGAATCAAAGGCTTTTGAGTAGTCGATGAAAGCAATATATAGTGGGAGATCATACTCCGTGCATCGTTCGATTACAATTTTTAGTGTGTGTATGTGGTCCACGGTTGAGAAATTTCTCATAAATCCTGCTTGTTCTACAGGCTGGTTCTCGTCGATGATGGTAGTGATACGTCTGAGTAATGTTGATGCGAATACTTTGTAGAGACAAGATATAAGACTGATAGGTCTGTAGTTTGAAATTAATTTTGGGTCTCCTTTTTTGTAGAGTAGCGCTATTTCAGAACATGTCCATGTTTTAGGTATTTGTTTTGTAAATAGTATGCGGTTAAAAAGTTTCGTGAGTGGTTGTATAAGGATATCTTTAGCGTCCTTTATCATTTCATTTGTTACTCCATCTGGTCCAGGACTCTTGCCACTCCTTAGATTTTTTATAGACCGTTCCACCTCACTCACCATAAAATGTGGTACCGGTTCTTGAGCATTTTTATAACTTTCAAATGTTATTTTTTCGTGATTTTCCTCGGTTAATGTATAGAGATTTTTATAGTATTGTGTTGCTAATGTCATTATGTCTTTCCTGTGAGTTACGGTGTTTCCGGATGAGTTCAAAAGTTGAGTCATAACTTCTTTCTTATTTTCAAGTTTTTTGTAAGCCCTTTTTATTCCACCTGTTTCTGTAATGAATTTGCTGATCGTGTCTAATCTTCTCTTTTTGATGTTTTGTTTAATTTTTTTATGTATTATGCGGTATAATTTACTAAGAGTGTTCTTCTCTTTTCTCGTTTTGTTTTTTTTATTTTTTAATAAATACTTTTGATCCTTCAAATATTTAATTTCTTGTGTGATAATTTCTTTATTTCTTTTCTCTATTCTTTCTTCATTTTGTTTTTTGTAGCCTTTAATTAGGTGAGTTTCAATTATATTGTTCAGTTGGTCGATAGAAATTGCATCATAGTTATCTGGAAACGATAATTTTTCCTTCTTCGTATCTTTTGTATATTTTTTGTTTCGGTAGTGAGCTCGTGATTTCTTGTTATTTTCTCGGTTCGTATTTATAGCTATTCTTACCATTCTATGGTCGCTAGGGTGTTTTAAATTACTTATTATATTGACATTGTGTATATTTTTGGAAATATTGGTAGCTATAAAATCTATTTCGTTTTTTGACTTTCCATTTGGGGCTCTCCATGTCCATCGGAGTTTGTCAGATTTTTTAAACAAAGTGTTTGCAATTTTGAGGTGAAATTGGAGACAGAATTGTATAAACATCTCTCCCCTTTCATTCCTTTTTCCGTAGCCATATTTTCCCATTACTGATTCTTCATTTTCTTTAGGGTTCCCTATTTTCGCATTCATATCTCCCATGACTATTATATTTTTTGTGCACTCCTTCATAGCTTTCTGTAGATCGTCGTAGAAACTCTCTATTTCTTTTTTGTTTGCTTTATTTGTAGGTGCATAGGCTTGAATTAAACTGAAAAGTTTCCCACATATTTTTACTTTTAACACAACTATCCGCTCGGAAATAGCGATGAAGTTTTGAACCTCCGTATTGCTTTGCTTTCTTACAATAAAACCTACTCCTTTCTCTCCTTTTGTTTTCCCGTAGTAGTATAGATGATACATTTTTCTGTCTTCTATTTTATAGCCTTGTTTTCTTACTTCAGCGATTCCAATAATGTCCCAGTTAATAGTCGATATCGCATATTCAAGTTCAACAACTCGTGCTTCATTTACTAAAGATCGGACATTAAATGTGCAAATGTAGTATTTTTTTCGATTTGGAGGGTGGTCGTCTTGAACCCCCGCGGTGACGAGCCGTTCTGGGGATGGTTTAAGTGTTTTTTTTTGTTTTTTATATTTTATTTTGTTTTTTATTTTTGAGGGTGCCGTATTTTCATTGTTCTGGAGTGACAATTTTAATTGCTATTCTTCTGGATGTTGGGAAGGAGAAGCTAGGAGTCCTCCGTCATCTCGGAGTGTATTGGTTACATTTGGGGATTGCTTAGATAGGTAATTTTCCATTGAATTTTGACTGTTACCTGCTTTGTAACTGTTATATTTATTTTTTTTCAATGCCTGTTGTTGTGCGTAGGCTTTGCTAGTATTTCCAGATTGGTTTGGTGGTGTTATTTCTAACTCGCGTTTCTTTTTATTTATTCCATTTTCGAAACTATTTCTTACTTCTTCCTCCGTGTCGCTGTTATTATTTCTTTTTGGTTCTTTTATGACGAGCTTGTCATATCGTAGATAAGCAATTTTTCCGGCTTCCTTTTCCTTTTTTAGTTGATCTTGTAGCTTTTTACGTATTTCTAGAATCTGTGGTGGAAAGTCTTCTTTTAGGTAAATAGATTTAGTTTTAATATGTTTCTTATTTTTTAAAATTAGGATTTTTCTACCATATGTTGTAAATGTAACGACAATAGGCCTCGCTTTTATTTTTGAATATTTGCCCATTCTGCGTACTATTTCTATTTCCTTTCTATCACAATCTTGTTTCATCTCGTCGTTGATTATTTGTAGTATAATTCTTTCCAGATCCTGATATGATTTTTCACCTTCCTGAACACCAAAAAATATAACATTTCTTTGTCTTATCTGTTTTTCAATTACGCTTATTCTTTGATCGAATTTCGAATTTTTTTCTTTAATTTGCTGGAGTTCACCCTGTATCAAGTTAAAATTTTTATCAATTTTATCGTTAATCTGGTTTGTAATTCTTTTTTCCACGTTAATCAGTGATTTTTCATTATCTTCTTTAATATTTATTCGTAGCCCTTTTAGTAATTTTTCAATTTCTGCCATGATAACAGTTATGTTTTGAACAGTTACCCAAAGTGCCCTCTATCGAATACACGGTGAACTATAATGAATTAATATTGTAGCTCCCTCTGTCGGCTAGGTGTCGTATTAAGTTGCTAATCAATGCTATTTAGCATTCTACCAGATACTGCCTTATACGTCTTTGTTAGCAGGTAAATTGATAGATGTCGCCACTCTCTACAAATGTATTGATTTTGTGAGTGAAAATGACAATGTATATTTTAGATTTTGTAGGTTATGATTTTAATTTCTTATTTTCATGCTATTGTGAGAAGGTGAATACTTGGTATAATATACTTGCGATTTGCGATAGTGGCTTGATGGTTTGCGAGGCACTTCACACAGTATATCTTTACATAATTTCCCTTTGTCATTCGTTGTTCATTGCAATTTAATTTTCGCAATTATTTCTGTATTTATTGCTTGTTTTTGGTAGACAATACTTGGCGTTATTCTTATCACACTTTAGAACAACTTATAACATTAATCAGCTCAGTTCTGTTTAAGATTACACTTAAATCTTTTTAAATATGACGAGACTATTTAAATTCACTGTTTACATTACGGCGCCCTCTAGCGCAAAAAAAAATGCACCTTATATATGTATGTATATTACACCAATCTTTTCTTTCATTGTATCTCTGCCCAAAGGGTGCCTGGAAGCCATGGCTATTAGCTATAAGGCCGCCTGTGTTGCATTGTATTTTTTTTTCTTTACTATATTTCTGTGCTTTTTTTTGTTGCTGTTGAAGAAGGCCCACTCCTCAACAGTTGCAATAAAGAATTTTATCTATCTAAATGCCAGAATTCATCACACAAATATTTGCCCCCACCAAGGATCGAACCCAGAACCTCTTGAGATGGTGACGCCTTGAGATCGGAGACCACTCGATCACGGAGGTCGTCAGACGTATTAACAATAATTAACGCTTGTTTCTTTCACTTTGTACCAATCACCAACGTTAGTTGAGGCGAAAACCAAGCGTGCGAGCAGGACAACCGCACTTCTCCCATTTGTGTTCTCAGAATTATTGCAGTGTTAATCGTGGGATGTGCAATAATTTTAGCGGCGCAAAACGTGTGAACTCTATTTTTAGAACACGAAGCGCTTTATAATGGCTTTATTCGCTAAATGGCAGCGCTGAAAGCGCTTTAATGCATACGTTTACTACTACTGAATTTGGTAGTTATCTCAAATACACAGTTAGGCACCAAAAACTGAGTTGGGAAATTGGTAGAACTTGTGCTTGGTCGCTGGTTCGAACTTTACCTGTACCATTGAGTTAAATTTAAGTAGGTACCTACAGTTAGCTTAGGGGAAGATCTATAAATTCGTCGTTAGACCGGTTGTTATGTGGATCTGAACGTTGGGCAACGAAAGGGATGGATGAAAGAAAGCTGCACTCAGCAGAGATGTGAATGTTGCGATGGATGTGTGGAGTCACAAGAATGAACAAGATCAGGAATGAATATATTAGAGGAAGTTTAAAAGTAGCGCCAGTGACAGAAAAGATTAGGAGCAATTGGTTAGCGTGGTATGGACATGTGATGAGGAGGGATGAATGTCACATTACAAGAAGGATGCTGAGCATGGATGTGGACGGACCTAGAGTTAGAGGAAGACCAAAGAAGCGATGGCTTGAATGCGTGAAGAATGATATGAGGATAAAAGAAGTGGATGCTGAGCTGACCAGTGACAGAGGAGAATGGAAGAAGAAGACATGTTGTGCCGACCCCACCTAGAGTGGGAAAAGGGCAAAAAGACGAAGAAGACCTACAGTTGAATTAAATTATCGCTTCCTCATGCAGTTCTAGATGCATGGCAATTGGCTGCTTACGATACCTAGCTTAAAACATCAGGCAAAATTCATCTCGGTCTCTTCGGGCATATAGGCATTTCTTAAAAAATTTGTACGCTTAAAAATGGTCGCCTACAATTTTCAACAAATATTTTTAGACTTGTTAAAATGTCATGAGCCTTATAACGACGGCCACAAGGTCCTGAATTACAGAAATACTTTCAGTTTTGATTATATACGGTATCGGTTGTATATACAATTATAGTATGCGGGTTTCGAGTTGCATACTTTTGTTTTTCGGTTGTTTTTAGGTTGGAATAAAACTTACTTATTAACTCATTTTTGGGTCACGGAACTTGGAAACACGATGTTATTTATTTGATATTATGATTTATTACTATGTAGGTATAAGTTTGGGCCTCTATTTTCCGGTCGGCGTATCTCGTTCATAGAAATTTAGTGTTTTATATACGGGCGACTAATATTACCAATCCGTAGGGTTGCTGGTAGTGCGAAGAAACGTGGGGGGAATCTGATCTTCTTTTTTAATATGACAGGTAAGGTCATTTATTTATTTTTAAGGAAACAAACAGTATACAAATACTTATTGTTAGAAATAAATAAATTGTTCATAAACCAATAAAGTTTCCACCGATAAGTGTTACATATTAAACTGTTGTACAGCTGAGTACGAGCAAAATAACGTTAAATTAACGTTAACGTTAAAACAAAACGAAACAAAACACAAAACAAAACAAACAAAACATAAATATATTATTAGAGCACAAATAAAATAACTATTATCACCACAAAACTTATATGATTATACTCTTTGAGTTTTTTCTATATATTCCTAATGACAAGTTGAAAACATCAAGATAAGAGAAATATTCATTATAATTACGACAAAAACGAGTCAAGAAGATGTTGCTTGCATAATTAGTGGATGAAAAAATCATTCATGGCCTTCATCTCACCTGATGGTAAGTGACGATAAGGCCGAAGGTGGAAGCGAGCTTCACTTGTAATCCTCAACAACTGAGGAACTGGTTATCTTACCTCTGATTGCTGGAACACAACAATGTTTATAAGATTGTTATTATGGCGACATATTCAGGTAAGACGGTGGTGCTAGTCAGGCGGGCTTAAAACCCTACCACCAACCAAATCGAGGAGAAACAACCCCGGACCTCCCGATCTACACCAGGTGTCAACCACTAGACCAGAGAGGCGGTTTAAAGGGTCATCCATGCGCTGGGCTGGACCGACCAAGTGTTTCGAAATAGGAGGCCATGTATAGGAATGCGTCGTCTTCCAATAAGGAGAGATGGCGGGAGCTCGAGTGGAGGGGTGTCATTTGGTTCTTCGACGTGGACGACTCAGCGATACGATTAAGAAAGAAGAAGTTTGTATCACTGTTTTGGGTATTAATCTTAAATTGGTCGATTAAGGGCCACATGCGGGAAATTTTAAACCTAGTTTAAATATCGATTTTGTAAATTTTTGAAAATTTTTGTAAATGAGCCATATAGTAAAATTGTGAAAAAATTAAAAAATTGAGTTTTAAGTCTCGATTTTGATTTCCTGCAAGTGGGCCTTAGTAAAATAGATAATTTATATATATTACCTATAGATAATATATACATAGTAATAGTAGCTTTATGCATGCAAAGTTTTGCGAAGATTGCATGTAGCTGAAATGCGAATGTTGAGGTGGATGTGTGGTGTGACGAGAATGGATAGAGTGAGGAATGAATATATTAGCGGAAGTCTGAAAGTTGCCCTGATTGCTAATAAACTGAGAAAATAACGACTTTCTTGGTATGGACATGTAATGAGAAGGGAGAATGATTATGTCACCAGGAATGTTATGGACTTGAAAGTGGAGGGGCGTGTGGGGAGAGGAAGACCAAAGAAAAGGTGGATGGATTGTGTGAATGATGATTTGATGAGGATGGGCGTGAGTGTTGACTTGACGAGTAATAGAGGAGAGTGGAAAAAGAGGACATGTTGAGCCGACCCCAAATAGAAGTTTCATACAAACTTTCACCCCCAATTTATCCCCTTGGGGGCAGAATTAATCAAAACCCTTTCTTAGCAGATGCCTACGTCATAACATCTACCTACATGCCTTTCAGCCCGATCCGTCCAGTGGTTTGGTCTGTGCGTTGATAGATCACTATGATCACCTTTGAGTTTTATAATTATATCGCTCAGCAACAATTTCATTATTAAACTTTTTGAAATTTTACAGGAAATGCAATCAGTCTCCGATTAAAGGCTTTATTATTTTGAAGATATTAAACTTGTTGTTAAAAAAAAGTGTAATAATGACATTGTTGTACGAAATGAGCGATATAATTATATAAGGTAAGGTAAGGTACACAATTAGCGATAATAAGTGCAAATTGTGCGGGCTTAGGCTGTTTCCTACAACGTAGACCCGAGTGCGGGTTTCTGGGGATTGCTAGAACCTTCTTTTTGAATAGAGAGTACCAAATCGTGTAGGTTATATTGGTTGATATAGGAATTTTAGCACCCCTTACACTCCTTAATAAGTTCAAACAAGTTACACTTAAAAGTGTTTGGATATCTCAGTGATTACGTACCTCCATGACCTATATACCTTTGACTTAGATTAAATTTTGTGATTGGAGTGAGATCTGGAAACTTCGGTATTGCATCGATTGGTGCGAGCTAACTTAGAGTATAATTTCAAACGTAAGTGGGGTGCGACTTGTGCTGAGTTAAAGTTAGTGTTTATTTCGTTTTCCGATTTAATAGTAATCCTAGTTTTTCTGTCGAGTTCATCGTCAGACTATATACTCCCCTCTGGCTACAGGTGTTTCTTAATGGAGAATCACATACCTAAGTAAGGGCGTGTTGGTCCGGGTTGTCCGGGACACAAAAAGAATGTACCAACTGTTTTTCTTGCCTAGCATGTCGTAAAAGGCGACTAAGGGCGTATTGGGTACTGGGTCTGTGATTGTGTAGGCGATGAGCAAGCCACTTGTTACTACTCTTTCACGATTTTTCATCTGACCAAACCCAATTTTTGTATGGCTAAATGTGGTCTTAAGGAACACAGTGCTCCTTGGACTCTGCCTACCCCTTCGGGGATTATAGGCGTGATTTTATGTATGTATGTAAGTAAGGGCCGTAACACCACCAGTTCACCACCTGGCCGAATCCGTATTGCTGGTTAGAAAAGGTACTCTGTCTACCCCTTCGGGCATCCAGTTAGGATGGTACGAGTATTGTATGTTAAACAATGATTGTAGTCAACTTATTAAGATACCATCGACGACCTTGTCTTAACCAAACAAAAATAATCAATAAAATATAATAATAAGCCTGCGTTTACTCGTGACTTTGATCATGATAAAGTGGATTTTGATTGCTTATTAATGTTTCTCTGGGGCGTAGTTTCTGCGTGTAATATAGTTTTAATCGATATCAAACGGTGTATTATTTTACAATGTAATTTTAAAATCTGTTCACATGCCTTTCAAGGACGTTTCCTAGGTACGCTGGCCGCCAGCGCTGGCAAACGTTTAAACGCACGCGTGTGGCTGTGAAAACCGAGCGCGCGTGGCCGGCGCTGGCCGCCAGCGTACCTATGAAACCACCTTTAAGAAAAGTATTATGAGCTATATTGGTAACCTTTTCAGGGTTCAGCAGTCAACCAGGAACCCTTATAGTTTCGCCAAGGCCGTCTGTCTGTCTGTCCGTCCGCGGATAATATCGCAGGTGGGCTGGGAGACATTTCTGTTAGGAATAGGCCACACCCTTTGTACTGTCTTTGTAATTTGTCGTTTCGTTGTTATGTTTTTCTGTGTACAATAAATTGTTAAATAAATAAATAAATAAATAATATCAATGACCGTTAACACTAGAAAGCTGAAATTTGGTACCAATATGTATATGAATCACGCCAACAAAGTGGTAAAATAAACATACATATAATCACGACTATTATCCTCTAAGGGTTAGTCAGAGAATAGGCAAAATCAGTCCATTGCCATAGTCCGCACTTCACCAAGCAGTGACTGCACCACTGCACGTGACGGGTGGTGAGCCCGTCACTGCTATAAGTTATTAGATGTTGTGCAGTTTTTAGTCCATTAGTCGCCTTTTACGACACCCAAGGGAAGAGATGGGTTGGTAGTATTATTTTAATGAGCCTCGAACAGACGGGTCAATAAAATGGTAAAATAAAAAGTTGAAAGATATGTTTTATTATGGAATTTTTGGATAGGTATTTAAAAATAATAAAAATTTATCCTCACACCCCCTCTAACTTTTGAGCCATAAAATTGTAGAATATGAAAAAGTTGCAAAAGTAAAACTTTATAAAGACTAGGAAAATTTTTTCAAAATTGATAGGTTGAAAAAAAATTCCAAATGATTTCTGAACTAAGTTTGTAATTTAATGGTATATGCAAGCAATTTTATTATCTTCATTTACATATATTAGGTCCTTACCTATGAAATTGGTATTTTGTATGGAGATTTTGGGGAATTCTGCATTTTCCATACTAACATTTTATCAGTTTTCTTCACAACGACAAGTCCAGAGATAATAATATTTGGCATGTATCATCAGACAAGCTTTAGTAATATGTGTAATATCACACTTCATAAAAATTATTTATCGTTTTTAAGTGAATACAAATAAAATTATTTATTCGAGAGGCACTTAAAAAGAGTTGTCTCCGTGTCCAAATTTAACACAATGAAACTTACAACAAATTATCAAAACAAATCAAAAGAGCTCAAAAATATAGTCTATTTTTAGACGAGGTAATTATTTTTTTTGGATACTCTGAATCTTAATAGTTACAGACAAAATACTAAGACAGAATAAAAACACCAATTTCATAGGTAAGGACCCAATATATCTTATTATATGAAACGTATTCTCTTTAAAATAAAGAAAAAAGAATTACTAAAATCGATCGCACAAAAAGTGTGTCGTCTTTATTGTAGCTCTTATTAGACGGAAATAAAGATTGTCACCTCTGAAATATGTAATCCGCATTAAACTGAAGAGCATGTGTGAGGCTAGTAATGAGAGTAGAAGAAGCGAGAGGATGTGCCAGGATCGTAGTAAGTGGAAATCTGTAAACTATGATCACCCCACAGGGAATGCAGCGTGACTTTATGTACGTATGTAAAATGTGTATATGTAGCAGAATGATAGATATATTTACCCGTTGTATACTTATATTGATAGGAATATAATTGACGACCTCAGTGGTCTGTACACCGGACTCTAGGCATCGCCATCTCAAGGGTTCTGGGTTAATTAGGTTGGGGGCAGATGTATGTGTGATGAATACAGGCATTTCTCCAGTCTTTGATGTTAATATTTGTATTATATAAAATGTGAATATTTATATGTGTTTATCTATTAAATATACGTCTTCTAGTGTTCATAACACAAGCAGCATTAGATGTTTAAAATGGGGCTAGTTGATAGGTGTGAATGTCTGAACATATTTTTTTTTTTGTAATTATACACCGGTATAGTTATTCTAACGGTATCCGTGGTCGAGTGGTCTGTATACCGGTCTCAAGGCGTCGCCATCTCGAGAGGTTCTGGGTTCAATCCCCGGTGGGGGCAAATGTTTGGGTGATGAATTTTCCGGCATTCGTTCTCCAGTCTTGGATGTTTATACTTACATATTCAGAATATTTATATGTTTTTATCTATTAAATAAATATTTATCCGTTATCTAGTGTCCGTAACACAAGCAGCATTATTTGCTTAAAATGGGCTAGCTGATAGGTGTGAATGTTTGAAGATTCATTACTATCTTACAAGGAATATCATTTTCAAGCGACACCTTTTCTTTGCAGTTCAATATAGATTGTCCTCATTCCTACAATTATGTCACTAAAATGATTTTTCATATACGTTCAATTACGCCGTTTCCGATGCGAAAGACACAGAAATAAACCAAGCAATTACGACAGAACAAAAAGAGCAAATACTAAAATTATTTAAACTTCCAACTACATCCATTTGCTGGTTCAAAGAGACGTCAGTTCGTTTCAATTGTAACACACAGGTGTCCGGAGTCGGACACTCCATAGCGTCCGGACTGTCCGCCGGGACGCATCCGTAGCTTTGACGAGGGAAAAATGGAAAATCACATTTGCTTAAAGGAAAAAATTGGCGTTTTCCCTAATCTCGTGAAAGGTTTTAAGTCGCTTTTTTGTTACGCTTGTTAAATTGGGAGCGCCGGTAGTTGCTGCTTACTGATATTATTATTCGATAATACTGACTGTTTTGATCGATATCCGTAGTTGAGGTATAAATAACTTAGTTTTGAATAATGTCAATGATATTATCAAACTTAAATATTTACATTTTATTAACTTAATAATGTAATAAATATGTTACCGTAAAGCTCGAACTATTGTAAATCCTAAGATTTTCCAGTAAAACCAATCCTTAATGGTAAATGTTCAAATATAACATGTCATAACTAGGGAATGTATTCTGATAGATATTAGGTTATGGTTTTTTTATGAATCTGTGTGTCAATAATTGCTGTGTCTAAATTGAGTACACATTTTAAGTTAATATTATTTTTAAGGGTCATAAAAAAACCTTAACATAATATCTATCAGATTAATATATTCCGGTAATATGTATAATACTATTATATTAGGTCCTTACCTATGAAATTGGTGTTTTGTATGGAGATTTTGGGGAATTCTGCATTTTCCATACTAAAATTTTTTCAGTTTTCTTCACAACGACAAATCCAAAGATAATAATATTTGGCATGTATCATTAGACAAGCTTTAGTAATATGTGTAATATCACACTTCATAAAAATTATTTATCGTCTTTAAGTGAATGCAAATAAAATGATGTATTTGGGAGGCACTTAAAAAGAGTTGTCTCCGCGTCCAATTTTAACACAATTAAACTTACAACAAATTATCAAAACAAATCAAAAGAGCTCAAAAATATAGTCTATTTTTAGACGAGGTAATTATTTTTTAGGAATACTCTGAATCTTAATAGTTACAGACAAAATACTAAGAGAGAAAAAAACACCAATTTCATAGGTAAGGACCCAATATTTTGCTTCCCGTGTTAATAACATCCATTAAGAATTACTCATTATTGTATTTCTAAAACCAACATCCACCAGCTGACAGCGGTAAAGCCTTATTGAATTCGAATGGTAGAAACCCGATTTTTTTTCCCATTTTCAGAAATACTTATACTTACCAACGCCTGTCGGTAAATCCTAACACTTATTCTTAAACTTTAATATTTACCTAAGCTTTTACAGCTTTTACAGTAACATGTACACCGTGTTCCTGGCATAAGGCGACTTACACACTGAGCAGCACGACGGAGAATTGTGCGTGGATGTGTGTCCTAACTCTTAAGTCTTAATTAAATTGGTAATTTTTACTATGTAGATACATGCATATTCATGAATTACAACTTGTTTGAATAGGTATTTAAAAATAAATAGGGTTTAACTGAAATAATTTTTGTTTACATTAATATTTTCGGAAATAATCGCTCCAAAAGTGGAACCCTCTTAGTTTTAAACCATAAGTTTAAAAAATATGAAAAATATCTCAAAAGTAGAACTTTGAACATTATTTTCAACTGATGATGGTTGAACAGTTTTTGAAAAATTTTACAAAATAATTTCTGAATAAAGTTTCTAATTTAATTGTATATGCAAGCCATGCAAGCCAAAACCCTAAACTGAGCGTGGCCCGACACGCTCTTGGCCGGTTTTTTCAAAATGAACATTATTGGTACAGTCGGCATCAAATAGTTAGTGACACTCAGGGTAGTCAATAAATTAGACACTACCAAATAGTCTATAACATCAGTACAAATAAAGTTTCCATATTGCAGATAACACAAAAGAGTTTTTTTATATATTATATGGAAGCTCTTTTGTGTGTTTAAGAATATGAAAACTTTATTTGTACCGATATTATTGACCTTTTGGTAGTGTCTATCTAATTGAACACCCTGACTGTCATTAACTATTTGACGCTGACTGTACAATTTGGTTTTTCGCCAATTGACAAGCTAATAAATTGAATGACATTGAATATTACTAACTTGATACCTAACCTCATCAATAAGCAGTAGGTACGTACAGTAAAGTATCAAAAAAAGCTTTGGTTGCAACAAAACTTTTGTAAGAAACAAATAAAAAAAATGTGTCAATAGATTCTATACATTTTTATAAAGATTAAAAAAAAAACTAATATAGTATACTACCAGGATGGACATGGCACGGGTTGCTTAATGTAAAGAGGTTGCCGTAGTCTATGAGCTTCTAGCCCCTTGGGCGAAGAGCCCAATGCCCTCATCATATCTTCCCCGTAAAAACAAGAGAAAGCGTAATGTACAGAATAGGAAATGAGCCCTCCCACAAGCAAGGAATTTGAGAGATATTTGGATTCATCTTCTCTTTACAACATTTTTTGAGAACTGTTGTAACCTTACTCACCGCAGGATCACAACACTGCGTTCTAGATACATCTAACCTATTCCCATTTAAACTCCAAATTCCCAGTAGGTCATATTTTCATGGAGACAATAGTTTAATTTTATAGTGTTAGTACGCTAAAGGCAATAAACGTAAAATTGTCATACATATAGGTTTATCCAAAAGTCCAAAGTTAATCAACTGTAAAATATAGTAAAGGAGGCTCAATCTTAATATTAACATATTTAATTTAGTATTGTTTCATAAATATAGACGAAATTATAATATTAAAATGTATAAAATGTGTCCCAAATAATGCCGTAGTTGTTTGATATGTTTGTCATGTTTATCTCGCTTTACAATTACATAATGCTCAAACAGAATAAGATCTCAATTATTAAAATATATTCCTAAGGAACAATATGAGATTCCTCGTAATAAATATAGCCACAATAATGTTACAAAGACAACATTAATATTAAAAAAGTTGAGTCATTGTAAATTTTAAGCTAAACAAGAGACGGGACGCGGGGAGGGGAGCTACGGCAGTCGTAGCGCGCGTGTCGCTCGTAGCAGTCGCTACGGCCCGTCCGTAGCAGAGAACCGTAGTACTATTGAATTGTATCGCCGCCCAGTGATAAAACCAAAATTACGTGTAATAACGTGTGTAATCACAATAATATTGTGGTGTGTAGTGAACTGTGGATGTGTTATGTCAGTTTGAAGGTAAATACATTGTTTTTATTTATGTATTGAGAGCCTGTATAAGGATGTATGTAAGTTTTTAGATAATAATACGAGTATCAAGAGATTTTATATCACAAAATCTTCTATTTCATTTGAACGTGTCTGGGGATATTAAGGGGTGTTTCAATGTTGATAGTAGTGTTTTGACCTTTGTATTCCCTAAGTATAAAGTATATTTTTTCGGCGGTGTGGTGTGATTTCTACACATGTAATGTGTATATTTGTATGCGAAATGTATTTCGTATTTGGCAGGTCAATGTTCTCTCGTGACTCAAATTTAACACATATAAAGTACTAGCAAGGTTTCTCATATTATGTATATATACCATTCTAGATTCTGGGAATTCGTAATATTTGAATGATAGACGCATATTATTATCAACGATGTTTTTAATTTTGACGGTAAATAACACACTAACCAGCATGGTGGTATCATATTTCTCATTTGTTTCTCCATAAGGAAAATCAGTGCCCAGCAGTGGGACATATATAGGCTGAGGACGTTATGAAAGGTCGTAGGTCTGTGTTACGAATGAAAATGTTCTACCGGGAATAGTGTAGTGGGTTTGCTGTCATATATATACTATCGTCATACATTTACCACCAGCGTCTCTGGGAAACTATATAGAACTGAAATGTAATGTAATGTGTAATATGTAGTTTACGATTTACGATTGTCCTGATAGAATACTATGCAAACTGAGACAAGGGGTTCTGGTGAAGCCAGCTGTAAGCCTTTGTAAGTGTAAGCTAGTGTTAGTTATCTTTGAAAAAAACCTAACTTTTTTAGTTGCGTTAAGAAGTTCAATTTAAATGGGAAACGTTACCCATAAAAATTTAGCTTCTTTACGCAACTAAAAAAGTTAGGTTTTTAATCAACTTCAAAAGAAGGTTTCCAGTTTCACCATTTATGTATATTTGTCCGCGACTATCTCGCGGAAGTGTGGTTGGATAGAAGACGTAGCGACAACAATAGAGAAAGGAATGCTGAGATGGTTTGGATATGTGGAAAAGAGGGATGAAAATAGATTGACTAAAAGGATATACGAATCGGGTGTGAGTGGAGATACGAGACAAGGCAGACCTAGGCGAACCTTCCTTCATCAAATTAAACACGTTCTTGAGAAGGGCCAAGTCAAAGTATCCGGAATCGCGGAGAATGTATGAGGACTGTTATGAGAGTTGATGAAGGGAAAGAAATATGCATGGATCGTAGCAAGTGGAAGATGTAAACTCTGCCTACCCCCATGGGAAAAAAGCGTGACTATATAATAAATAAATAAATAAATAATAAATAAGTATGAGTAATAAGTATGTATCTCGCGATTGGCTGACTTTAGATGCGTTCTTTACAATCGGGGGGCACGGGAGTGCCCCCGCCAGGTCGAGCGCGAACCAAACACTGCCGTACCATCCTTTACTGGAACCATTTCGCCACATTTTCAAGCCCCTATTTGAGAATTTCTGGATAAGACCAGAACGCAGAAATTTTCGTCATCCAGTAAGCTATAATCATATACTTTAAATCCAAAATTTTAAGTCTGTAGGTATTTTAGTTCCGAAGCTAAGCGAAAGCAAAGTCTCGCATTTACGACACTCACGTGACACTCACTCACTCACTCATGATCATCAAAATAGAACTAGTACGTCCCATAAACTCAGAGAGCTAAAATTTTGTACAGAGTTAGGGTTTAATGGCCACATAAAGGGAAAACTATAAAAACTAGGATAATCGAAGATCTGGAGTACCTGGTGACTCTGATTAGAAAACACAAGAGCCCAACCAAACTATTAGAGATCGACATACCGCCTTTACAAAAAATATTCAACTTGGTGGGCCACTTGATCTGATATCGAAAATCGAAGGTCTGAAGTATCTGATGAAAAACCTTCAGCTGGTCTCAGCTGTATTAGAGATATGGTAATACCCCCTATTGGTCCCTTGTTGGTCTGGGATACAAAAAGAAAATACCAACTGTTTTTCTTGCCTAGCATGTCTTGGGTACTGAGTCTGTGATTGTGTAGGCGATGAGCTAGCCACTTGTTACTACTCTTTCACGATTTTTCATCTTACCAAGCCCAATTTTTGTATGGCTAAATGTGGTCTCAAGGAACACAGTGCTCCTTGGACTCTGCCTAGCCCTTCGGGAAAAGCAGGCGTGGTTATATGTATGTATGCATGTATGTACTATTGGTACATAAAAATATCAATCGAAAAAGAAATATGCCCACGTTTCTACAAAAAGAAGTGAAATCCCACCAAAAACATTCTGTAAAAGCTAGCCATGTCTCGATGGAGCTGCAGTAAGGAACCTTAGACTTCGCACGCCTTTGTCTAGATTTCATTACTTTTTAGAGGTAAGCAAGCAGCTCCATCGAGACATGGCTAGTTTTTTACAGAATGTTTTGGTGGGTGTCAAGTTACACTATTAGTCTATTTTTTAATTAGTCAATGTCATTTGACACACTAAGGTTAATTATACTATTATTATTAAAATGATAAATCAAATCCATTTTTTAATCATTCAAAGATACATGTTCAGTTTAAAATATAATTTGACCTTGGATATCAAATTATCTACCGCTAAATGACATGTCACCCTATCAAATCACTTGGACTAATAAAAAAATGGACATAGAGGTGCTGGATAACTTTATTCAATATAAAGAAGAATACCAAAATAGGCTACAACTTAATTTTCTAAAGAATTACAATTTATTATATGTGATTGTATATGTATTTTGCGTCTTCCTTGTGCCTGTCGTCAATAAATGTTTTCTTTCTTTCTAATTCACTCACTGAGAAAACACAAGAGGAAGTATTAAATACATTAAAAAAAGCGTAAAAAATTTGTTGAGCATAAAACAAAACAAAAAAGAGTGGGTTAAAAATAATACTGGTCAATACACAAGTTAATGCAGTGCTATTTATCGTAGCGGCCGACTACGATAAATTTGTAAGAATCATTTACATTATAAACTAGCTGTTGCCCGCGACTTAGTCCACGTTTACTATGGTTTTTATCTATCCCACGGGAACCCTTTAATTTTCCGGAATAAAAAGTATCTAAGATTTTGACCAGGGATATAAGGTATTACCGTGTAAATTTTCATTAAAATCAGTCCAGCTATTTCGGAGATTAGCCCGTATAAATAAACAGAGAAATACAGAATTGAAAAAAAAATTTTTTGGTATTTTCACGGTTTACATCCCCCTGACTTGGTCTACAGCATTTTTTTCTATTACAGACATTCGACGTCTACAGTTTTATTAAATTATATAAATACATCTAATATTACTCTTATATTATGATTTAAGTGAGTGGGTGTACTTTTTACACTGATTAACTCAATTGAAGCACACTTTTTGCTCCCATACTCATTAAATTTGCACACATCTTTTCACACCACGTTTAAATTAAATATTAATTCTAACAATTATTACACTTAATCCCACACAGACACATAGAAAAAAAATACAAATTTCTTTGTCTACGTAACAATAGCCAGCATCTTGAGTAATTCTAGGTTTTTCATTGTAAAAGGTACCAAGTTTAATTAAAAGATATAACAAAATAAACGATAATTAAGTCCAGGAGGTATTAAATTGAACTGACTTTCACCGCAGCAACGTGTGTGAAATTCGGAATTACATGTAGTAAGATTAAATGTTAAGTAATCTTAGTATTAAAATGGTATATCCAACCATAGTGATTCCTCTAATATTGACCCCTCATATTAGTATAGAATATACTTTATTGCACAATAAGAAATAAAATGCTATAAAACTTAACTATATGTTGTACAAAGGGTGACCTTATCGCCTAGAGCAATATCTCCCAGGGTACCTAAAGATGGAGAGGAAAGCATCTATGAGAAAGTTACGGAGAGAAAAGAAATTTTTAATATTATAGAAAATTTTAGAAAAAAATCAATGAACTAACACTAATTAGATATACCGGGATAATATTTGTATCTGACACTTTGCGACACATAATATATTTTATTAAAACAAATAAAGCTTATTTTGAGTCAAATTTGTTTGGAAGAGATTCAGGCCTTCATTCATTGTGCGCAAATCTAGTAGCTGGAGTTCTCTTCCGGCATATGATTTCATCCCTTGGCCCACCCCTTCGGGGATGATATAATATGTTAGATGGTATGGCTACAATTTTCCATATTGTGTTAGTGAATATAGCGTGCACAAAATTGTGAATTAATCTTGCTTAAAATAGATACTATTTCTTCTAAGTGTTCCTGTAATTTAATATTAAATATTTAGTAATCATAATAATTTTCAGCACAATTCAACACTGGTATTGTATTTCGTTGTTAACGATATCCCTGGTGTTTAATTAAATTCCAATTAAAGGGCTGCTTTTATTACAAAATAATATTTAATATACTAACAGTAAAATAATATTTAGCATGTGGCCAGGAAAACTGTTTTTATGTAGTTTTTTTGTTTTGTGAAAGGTCTTTTCCCATGAAATTGGCGATTTAAAGGAGAATTTTTTAAAAGTTTACCTTTCCCATACTGTTAGTACTATTCTATATTCAATATCGTTTATTAAATTTAGATGCGTATTAGCACATGCTTATGAACGTCGAAAGCATTTTACAAAATTTCGTGAAACCGATTAACTACGCCATCCGTTCACAAAACCACCAGGAGGCCTTGTTCTGAGAAGAATCAGCTATCCTCCCCTTACATCAACATTATTGTTTTTTTTTAATGTCACTACAACGTCATTGAAGTTTTCTTCAGTTTTCTTGACAGCAAAAAATCCAGAGCCAATAAAAAATTTATTTGGCATGTTTTATTTGACAAGCATAGTAATATGTGTCATTTGACACTCATCATTATTATCATCATCATCAACCAATGCTCGCCCACTGCTGGACATAGGTCTTTCCTAATGCACGCCACCGCTCTCGATCTTCGGCCGTTCTCAACCAGCTCACTCCAGCCAACCTACGAATATCGTCATCCCCATAGGGCGTGCCACACTGCGATTGCCGAGTCGCGGTAATTTGACGCTGCATGAAAATTATTTACCATTTTTTATGTTAATACAAATGAAATGATTTATTCGGGAGGCAGCTAAAAAGAGTTGTCTTCGTATCTTATTAACATTAAATTTACAAAAAAATATATCAAAACAAAACCTGAGAACACAAAAATAATGGGCTATTTGTAGAAGAGGTAATAATTATAGAAGAATGTTCTGAAAGTGGTTTACAAACAAAATACTAAGAAAGGAAAAATCGCCAATTTGATTGGTATAATTTCATAGGACCCAATATTTTCTTATACATGAGAAGTTGACTTATTTTTACAAACTAGACTAAACAGACTGGAAGTTTGACTTCGCGATTTAGTAGTCGTATGAAAATACTAAAAGCGTTTGTTTATTAGTAGTTCTCTCGAGTTAATTGTAAAAGAGTGGCGTTTTGTATGAAATATCTTCAAAATTTTGTTGACCGCAGAAGTATACAACCAGAATGGAAGACTATATTCAAAAAATTAATAATGCGAAAGTTACAGTTTGTCTGTTAGCGTATTATCTTGTCTTGTATAAAGCTCGCTGCCGTTAACCAGATACCATGGACTGTGAGCGTGATACGACCGTTTCGGGCACGTAAATATACTTTTTTAGAAGTGTAAGAAAAATGACCTTTAATTTATACAAATGTAATCACATACATGTCCCTGACTTTATTAGATACAACACAAACTAACCGTTTTAACCGCCTCTGGTCTAGTTGCTAACACCACCGGGTGTTGATCGGGAGGTCTGAGGTTCATTCCCCAAGGAGACTGGAATTTTTCTACTCGGTTTGGTTTCTAAGACCGCTATGCTTGGTCTTACAAATCTGTCTCCTTAATAACAAAGCATTATTTTTCCGGCAATCAGAGGTAAGATAGCCAATGCCTCGGTTGTTGAGAAATACAGGTGGAGCTCGCTTCCACCTTCGGTCTTATCGTCACTTAACATCAGGTGAGTGAGAAGAGCTTACTTATATGTAAAAAAAACCACACAATATTACCACACTTTAAATAGAAGAAAATGACGACTAGGCTCGTATTGAAAAATAACAATGATTGTGTACGTGCTTAACAAAATAAGTAATTTAAAATAACAGGACTTTACGAAGAACAAAAAACTGTTAAGTTTTGTGGCGTGCGGAAACAGCGAGCGATAAAGTGGAATGGGCAATAATTATTCTTTTTAAAATAAAGGCAATGGAGCTTTTAAGCAACGTTTTTGGAAGCATGTCACCCAAACAAGTTTAATTAGTAGATTAGTAGCCAAGGGCTGTAAGGCATCAATTGCAGCCCGAGATATTTAGGCGCACGAGCGCAGCGAGGGCGCTTATAGTTCGAGGGTGCAATTGATGCTTACACCCGAGCTAACTACTCTGCTTTACATCTCGATTGTGAGGTAAGTGGAAAAAAAGGCATTACAAGAATGAATAAATTTATTTTCAAGAACTAAATTTAGCTTCGCCGTTCGATATTCAAAATTGATGAAAATAGCGAAGCGACCTCTTTTGTCACAAGAATAAATAAATTTATTTTCATGAACTAAATTTAGCTTCGCCGTTCGATATTCAAAATTTATGAAAATAGCGAAGCGACCTCTTTTGTCATTGGGCTGAATGCATGATGTCTAGTGCCAGTAAGATGGTTAGATGTACGCGAACTTTTTGAAAGAGTTTTTTTTAATTACTTACCGCCCTAGGGCGTTTCTAGCTACATTATTACCCTAGGGCGGTAATTGATCACTTACAACCCGCATCTGGGGGTATTAAGGACCTACTTACCGAACATGAGAGATGTAATAGTACATAAACATAACATATAATATATTGTTAGACCAAACCTATTTTTAGAGTATCTTTTTAATATTTACCACCCTGGCTAGTTTTGATATATATCATCACGCCTTTTCCCCGAAGGGGTAGGCAGAGGCGTTAACACCTACATTTCGCCTATTAAAAGTCGTATATATTTTGAAACAGAACTGGCTGGCTGTATTGTTCTAATTTCATATTCATATCCAACCTACGTGTAGAATAAAAAATACGAAAAAAGAAGACAAATTGTCTTTGACATTTGTCACGTAACGTTCTGTCAGATACGACAAAGGAAAGAGGTCCTGTCAAACATCTCTGCCACAATAGAGGGAAGCTGGGCCGTAACGTTTTTGACTGAGGTTTATTTGTTGTAAATACGTTCTTAATAGCTCGATTGGGGCCCTGGTACTTAATGTGAACGTTTGAAGTTTATTTTATTTATGTAGGTTATTTTATATCGTTTTCTAGCCTTTAATGTTAGTGGCATATTTTATTATTATTATATATTACTAGTTGTTGCCCGCGACTTCGTCCGCGGTTACTGGTTTTTTAGCTATCCCACGGAAACCCTTTAATTTTCCGAAATAAAAAGTATCTAAGATGTTGACCAGGGATAATAATGTATCACAAAATTGTATTGAAATCGGTCCATCCATTTCGGAGGTCAGCTCGTACAAACATACGAACAGACAGAGTAACAAAAAAATATTGTATATTATTTTGGGTATTTTCAGACTTTTTACATTCCCCTGACTTGATTTTAAGCATTTTTTTCCATGTCTGTAACATTTGACCTCTACAAGTTTATTATACTCGTATGTATGTATAGATTAGATAACCAAATCTACCTTGAAAAGTTTAATATAATAATGACTCTGTTACAGTTTTTATCCATAATACTAATTTTGTTTTAATAGACGGTGAGTTTTAAAACTCTTTTTGTTCCGGCTATTTTCATGTGCGGGTAGTCAATAAATTAAAACCAACACGCATACGCTGACACCTAGTTTTAATTTTTCGACAAAGTTTGTGGTGTATATAGGTTTTTCGGTATGAAAATAGCGCTTGCGTTAGTGGTCCAAGCAAATGTTTCTCATTTCTATGTCTAATGTGCAGGTTTAGAAATTAGACAGAAATTAGTCACTACTCGTTCGAGAGGCCGCGGGCAACGCGGGTTCGATCACACTGCCTGTACCACTGAGTTTGAATTAAACATATGTACAGTTCATTGTGAATGCTTGTCTCACATTGCGCCTGATGCATGGCAACAGCTCGTCACTTTACATGGGGACCTAACATATCTGGCGAAATGTGATATGATGAAGATATGATGCTCAGAAACAAATATTGCTGCAATATTGCGCATTTAGTATTTATTTATAAAATACTGGGTGGCACCTATTCCAACAGTATACCAGCATACCAACTTGGACCTCTTGACGCGGTTCAAAGACGAGCCATGAGAATTGTCGGCGATCCCGAGCTCACAAGCGGTATTGAGCCCTTAAGTTTGAGGAGAGATTTTGCTTCCTTGTGTGTGTTCTACCGCTTGTACAATGGGGTCTGTTCTGAGGCTATTTGATATGATGCCAACAGCTTCTTTTTATCACCGCACCGCTCGCCATCGCCAGGGAATTCATCCTCACACGTTACAACCAAAATGGTCGCGTACCGTGCGTTTTAGGAGGAATTTCCTTCCTCGTATGCTTAGGCTGTGGAATGAACTCCCTGGTGAGGCTTTCCCAAGAGACTACAGCATGGAGTCCTTCAAAAAGGGCGTGAAAAGGTTCTTTAAGGGTCGGCAACGCGCTGGTGATGCCCTCGGTGTTGCAGGCGTCCATAGGCTACGGTGACCACTGCCCATCTGTGTGGGCCGTATGCTTGTTTGCCACCCTGGTAGTATAAAAAAAAATATATATATCGGGATAAAAATATAGTGTATGTTTGTTCTCAGGCTCTAGATTATCTGAGTCCCAAATTTCGATTTATCAATTCAGCAGTTTTGACGTGAAAGCACGACAGACAGACAAAGTAACATTCGCATTTATAATATTAGTATGGATGCCTGGTATTTAAAAGCTTAAAATATAATAAACATTAAAAAAACATCCACGTATTTTTCATTAAGTGCTAATAATCTTCAAGTTAAGTCGAGAAAAGAATCAACCATCGTGCTTTGAGCCTAATAATATACAAGATCAGTTCGAAAGAAAATAGCAATATATATTTTGTAATAAATAAAAAAAAACTTAATAATAGTAAAAAAATACTTTGATGCCTTAAAACTCAACCAAAACGAGGTCGATTTGGATGATCCTGGCCTTAATTCCTCAACAGACACAAAACGAGCTACAATAATTTATTGTTTAGTAACGCCGGCGCTCGCTTGACCCTCTGCGAGTTAAGAATATTTTGTCTGTCTTTAATGAACCCTTATTATTCAAACTCACACCTACGCGTATAATTCAAGACTGGTTAAGTAAACATCGTTAACCGTGTTATGGATAACGGAACGTATATTTAGTAATTTTTATGTAAATACTGGAACTTGTAATAAGTCATGATGAATGTTCGTTTCCACTACCACTGCTGTCTAGGTAATTAAGGAAAATACGTTTGTTGCTAGTTCTATATTTAACTATCCTATGGATCAATTGAGTTGTGTGTGTCTGTGTGTGTGTGTGTGTGTTATGTGCGCGTGTGTGTGCGCGCGTGTACGTGTATGGAACAGCTTTACAATAGGCCTCTTATGGTCAATGGTCATGGACACCCGCAGGAGAAGTAAGGTCACTGATATTACATGCATGGCTCAAGAATACTCAAGTGACTGTGTGTACTGGGAGGCACAACTTTGGTAGTTCACAAGGTGGTGCGACAATCTAGAGAAGATTGCAGTCAATTGCTAACCAGAGTTTATTTTTTTACCGTAGCATATCTAATTTTTTGAAGAATCTATGAAGCTTCATCAGCTTTCCATACAAAACTGGCGTATTCTATGGACAAACGCTGAATACAGTTGAATAAGTGCGAGTAGTCCCTTAAGAGAAGCTTCTTTAAAGAGTTCGGTGGTGTTGTGGTTAGTACGATTTGGGTTTCTATAGGAAGCTACCTTCGCCATGGTCGAGGGGATGGGTGCTTCTCCACGACGAAGGCCTGTGCTCAGTAGTGGGACTTATATAGGCTGAGGACTAGTCCCTTATGGCCCATTTTAGCCTGATTACGAAACAGAGAGCGAGACTAGCTTTGCAACGGGCAAAATATTCCGCAATCAATGTTTGCAATAAACTGTAATTAAATTTTATTCAATCTCGTAGTACGGCCGGAGATTGAACCGAATACCACTAACTTTTAAAGCATGCCTAAATTGGCATCGGTATAAAATAAACGAAAATTTAATTAAAACGATTACGTTTTATCAAAGTTTTAAGTTGAAGGATTGATTAGCGTTATTCGCTGAGGTGATTACTTTGCGAACTTCGAATTTTCTCCTTAGCTCAACTGAAATAGAGTTGAGTTTGAATTCCGTCGAGTACAGGGGAAGCTATAGACAATATTGGAATAATTTTTTGCTGGTTGTTGGAGTTCAAAATTTTTATTTTTAGTCTGTTTGTACTCATCTCTTCCCTTATAGCGGCGACTGGTTCACCACGCTGAGCGCAGTCACTGCTTGGTGAAGCGCAGACTATGGCAATGGACAGCTTTTAATGTGCTTTTGCCTAGTCTCTACCTGCCCCTGGGGGGATAATATTCGTGATTATATATTTGTATGTATGTATCTAACTTATTTTTTTCAAATACGTTTTTCCTCGATATCCCATCAATTAATTATAAATTAAATCCATAACTTACATTTGAATAAGCCACCGCTATCAAACGGTATCCACAAAAACATAATAATAAAACCCAAAACATCAATTTATAATAATAATTTCTCATAACATCTGTTCAGGAAACTAATAACAGACATTCCCTCGTTGACTTCATCAGCAGATGTAATTGCATGTTTAGCTTCACATGGGGAGATTATCGCAATAATAATCAACACAACCCAAATGAGGATATTAATAATGGAAAATAATAGATATCAACAACCAACTACGGCTGAATGACACGTATAATGTGCTGGAGGGCGAAACGACAGTGACGGATCATTTCACGGGATAATACCCCCCTCCCCCCGAAATAAAGGTGGCCTGACTTGAATAATATATCGCGACACATATTCTTTCAATTACTGTATTCAGTGTGATGTATGTCTGAAGTTAGGAGCGTGTTTGATAAAGTTTTTCTGAAATAAGTTTGAGATATTGAAGTGGTTGATGTGAACCTTAATGTAAAATCTGAGCTAAAAAGACAGTTGTGATCAATCAAAACCTAATGAAATGGTATGAAATTAATTTGGTTAAAATTTGTTTATCGCAGAGAAAAATAATAAAGTTCTGTAAATTACAGTAAGTTATGAGAATATAAATGTTTCTGAATTTTGTAAATTTCTGAGTATTAGTGAGTCAAATTTAATAATTAAAACTATACTTATGAAAGTAAGTGGCGAAGTTTCGCCAAATACAATTCAAATTCAATTCATAACAAAATATTAAGTTATCCTGTATATTGTAATTGCATCGATATTAATATGTCCGTATAGGTAGATATACATGTAAAAAAACTGTAGAATGTCTGTACATAGAAAAAAAATCCTTAAAATCAAGTCGGGGGTAAAAAGAGAGAAAATACAAAAAAAAGTGTTCGTTTCTCTGTCTGTTTGTCTTATACGGGCTAATCTCCGAATTGGCTGGATTGATTTCATTGAAATTTTGCATTGTGATCCCTAATTGCATTGATATACCTGGTCGACATCTTAGATACTTTTTATTCCGAAAAATTAAAAGGTTCCCGTGGGGTAAACTATAGTAACCGCGTTCGAAGTCGCGGGCAACAGCTACTAAATTAATAAACAGGACAGAAAAAAGAGAGAGAGAGAGAGAGTAAATGGTATTAAATAAAATAACGCTTGTTACAGTGTCACTAATCTCCCTCAATATATATACAACGTACATTTAATTGTGTAGATTTTACATTACAAAACTTCACATTGTTTTGTCATTGAGAAAAAATACATTTTTGTGCTCATAACTTAGAACAATCCTCCAAACAGAACTCTATTTTCTCTGTGGAAATAATAAATGAAATAAATACTATTTTATTTCTGTAAATTCTTGGAAGCAAAACTTCTGGCAACCATTTTTCCACGCAGGGGTTAATCATTTTCGAAGTTCGCATTCTTAGCTTGACATATCAAAATTATCGAATATTTTCTTACCAAAGCATGGAAATTCATCGAATATTTTCTCACCAAAGAATGGTATAGTTCCGTATTTCCAGAAAATTACCAATTAGTAGTATTTCCCTGGGCGTTGGCGCCGCTCTAGTCTTAATAAAAAAACTTTGGTCGTCGGGCGCGGGTGCAAAGCGATTCTAAGTTCCCGTTTTTTTATTGAAAGCAGTTTCTAAGATGTAATTAAGTTTTGTTGGAAAATCGACATTGATCGAAGGAGATTTAAGTTTAATATCTGTTTTTCTTCTATATCTAGGTATACTTTTAATGTAATATTATAAAGCTAAAGAGTTTGTTTGGTTGCGGGCGCTTATCTTAGAACCTACTGGTCCCATTTGAAAAATTCTTTCAGTGTTAGATAGCCTAATTATTGAGGGAGGCTACAGGCTATAATAGAGTCGTAACTTTTCCACGCTGACAAAGTCGCAGGCAAAAGCTAGTTAAATATAAAGTTGTATGAAAAATTTTTGTACTTTAAAGATACAAAGGTGACAACCTTGTGTGTTAAATTTGCCAATTTCTATATTTATTTAACAAACAGAAATATAAACACAAACACAATCTAACAGTCGCAACACTTCATTATTCTCATAAGAGTAAACTTTCTTTCGGAATTCATACCACTAAATTGCATAATTTAAATAGCTACGTATACACAATGACAACAATAACAGCTGATAATGTATTGGAGTTATCTACTTCGTGTTTGTTCCAAAAAAACAAATAGGGCGATTCCGGAAGACCGTTAACCGCTGTATAGCTTAACAAATGTGCAGGTTTTTCTCTTGCATGCTTTTTTAGATTATTCGGTTTTTCTATTGTCGCTATTCTAACCTCAGCTCACTAATTTTTTGTTTTTTTCTGAACCTGTCCCTGACCCTGTTAGGAGCAAATCAGTAACTTCACTTTTGCCAAAATCAGATCATGTTCTGCCCTACTTTGACTCCAATAATCTTAATACATAATTTCACTAATTCTAAGCAATCGCCCTGATTTCGGGAACACGATAACTTAACAACTAAACAGAATTGTTTTCCGAAACTTAATAACTTAGATGACATTCTAATTTGCGTCTGGAACAAGTTAAGATTCAGACATCAAAGGCAAACAATGGTATATAAAAGTTCCGGATCTCTTCATTTTCGATTAAATAATAAATTTCCGTTGTTTAGAATTCGCACCCATTTGATACTGAAATGTGGGCGAATAAGTAAGATATTCAGAAATGTTTTTTCTATTTCCTTTAGACTGAAGTGAAAGCCTTGAGATCTAATTTAATTATTCCTGTGTCAAAGCTGAGAAGGATCTTGTTGATCCATAATTGGGATTCATTAAGCATTTATTTCTAGCTTTTGAGTCACTTTGAGAGAGATTTGGATCAGATTATTTTTAAATTTTATACAGGACCTCTATATTTATCTACATGTCAATCATGTATCTAGTAGGTAACAGAAATGGTATGCAGCAGCGTGTATTATACTGTTAAACTCGAACCATTTGGAACTGCTGTACCAGGATAACTGCTGTATCATTTTTGAGTTATGCGGTATAATTTATGCAATATAATATAATAGCACAAAAGATACCACATGAGCATGTGAAATTCAAATGTTTGATCGAATTCCACATGCTTATGCCGTAAGACTTGCGACCGGGACCAACAACTTAACGTGAATTGTCACCCATTCAAGGTCTGACCATGGCGAAGGTAGGTTTGTTTTCAATATCGAAAGTGAAAGCGTATAAAACCCCGAGCTCCTTAGCAGACGGCATTACGGCATGCTAACACAATAAAATTCGCTATTGCGTCTCGCTCCCGAAAATTTAATGGGTCTACTAGCGATAATCACAACAAATATGTGAGTTTTATTGCAATTCAAAGAGGTACAGTCCGGGAGTTAACCAACGGCTCGAGTGAAGACTAAGAGGTCTTCGAAAACGCTATGTACATACACATAATCACGACTATTATCCCCTAAAGGTTAGTCAGAGACTAGGCAAAATCACCGCAAAAGCAGTCCATTGCCATAGTCCGCGCTTCACCAAGCAGTGATTGCACTCAGCATGACAGGCGGTGAGCCCGTCGCCGCTATACAGTTCTAAGTCCATTAGTCGCCTTTTACGACACCCAAGGGAAGATAATATGGGTTGGTAGTATTCTTTTAATAAGCCGCTAACACACGCTATGTGATATCGGTAAATGAACCTATCAATATGAATTTGGAATAAATATATATAATTGGCTTACTTTTCTTCCTTTACTGTGAAATCTGTTACGATCAAGGTCCGTTCATCCAAATATTATTATTGTTTAACCTTTTTGGCTACCCATATAAAATTTTGCTTCTATTACTCAGAAAATATAGGTTTTCTATACAACTTTCCCGTTTTTCAAAACTCTGAGACAGATATTGGTTGTAATCTTCGCTATTGAAAAAAGCCATTACCCTGTCAAATCCATACTGTGGTCAGTATTTTGGAAGATCGTTTTATAACTGTCAAATTGTTGATTGGCATAACGTTGACATTCCGCTTTGTGCACGGAAATGGGATGCCCAGAATTTTTGCGTTTATCTGACAATTTATTTTCAGCGAAGCTACGCGTCCATCGGAAAGGCGATTATTGCTTGCGGCAGCATTTTATAAAATAAATATAATGAGATTTTGCTCAATATGAATTTCAAAAATGTTGCACAATCACTACGTAATAAACAAAACACTCCCCTTTGTGTCTGTCCTTTTGTTTAAATAGACAATTAACACGACGGATTTGATGCGGCTTCTTGGAAAGAGTGAATCAAGAACAAGGTATATATTGTATGACATAATATAGCAGTTGTACGAATCGTTTCAATTTAAATATTTTATTGTAAAACTTTTCAGATTTACAATATAATATTTAAATTTTGAATTAAGTATGATTTGGATAATGTGTGATCAAATCTTTGTGATCTCGAGCTCCTGCGTGCTTCAGAAGGCAGAGGTCGCCATTCACGAGCGTTCCATCTATCCATTTGGCACGCTGTCGATCAAAAATTCATCCATGAATGTGAACACATTGTCGCTCCAAATGGAGTAGCTCGCCACGATGGAATTCCAACCGCGCCGAGTCAAATGGCGCACACGCATGGTCAGGCGGCGCACTCGTGAATGCTGAAAATCAACGGTCTAGTAATCTAGTCGGTCCGAGCCATCGCGCCATACATTTTGCTCGTTCGTGAATCTTGTTACTCGCGAGCAAAAGACGCTATTTTATGAATCAAAGCTTAAGGCCGCCATTCACGAGCGTTCCATCAATCCATTTGGCACGCTGTCGATCCAAAATTCGTCCATCATAAAACGACTTGCAAACGCGCATATGAATAGCATGAATTCGACTCGATGTGACGTCGATGGACCGCTTGAGAGAGCCGTTGGTACTGATCGCTATCGCAACCGTTTCTACCAACGAATTCACATTGGGCCAGCGTTATGGTTTTACGACCCATAATCCGTGTAGGAAGGCCTGGCTTCTTCTTCTTGCCCTTTTCCCTTTTGCCTGTGCCCAGTGGAATGACAGCAGCTGCTCGTCAGTAGCTTATATAGCTGCTGAAGAACAGCTGCTACAATTTAAACAGCCAACGACTAAGAAGCAAAATACAAAATTAAGGCCTCCAGGCCACAGTGCGACAATAAAATCACTTTATCGCCTCGTTTATGAGCTATTAAGTTTTGAAAAGTTCGCGTGACACTTTAAATCGATTTACGTTTTAAAACCGAGCTACCAACGCCGGCAGTGCCTTTTAAGTGGTCTGTTTTTCATAATGAACATTTCTAAGCGAAAGAACACGAATTTATGGATTCATTTGTTTTTATGTAATCGTTTGGGTTTGAAATTTATAATGACGGAAGTAAGGTTTATAATCTCACGCGTATATGTTAGTTTGTTGTCATCTAAACATGGGTCTATTTTCACACGTTAATTTTTTTTCCGTGATCACTTTGTGTGTTATTCGGCTTCTTCAGAACTTCTTCAATAGAAATGGAACCACCTTAACGAGTATTTGTGAGAGTTTTTGCGATACAATATACATGTAGATATACATACCATCGCGCCTCTATCCCCGATGGGGTGGGCAGAGGTGTTACGCACTTACCTAATTTAAATAACGTTATCTACAGGGTACGCTGGCCGCCATCGGTGACGCGCGCGCTTATAATTATTTATTAAAATAAAATAAAATAAATTAGTCACATTTATTTAATCGTCAAACATTTACCACCAGCGCCTCTATCGGAAACTATTTAGATTCCTGGCTAGCCAAAGGGAACAAAACGAGACACAATAGAAACAAGTATTGTTTGCGAACACCGGAGCTCACGTTGCCCGCCAGGGGGCTAGGATTATTGATTATTCAAAATTCCAGTATTAGCAGTAGTTCCTATTCTGCGCAGTTTTTGTTTTCATCAAAATCGGGCTCGCGACTCCTTTGAGCACTTTTCGATATTACTTTAGTTTAGAATTTGACCCTGAAGGCTCACTTGAAAAATTCACCTGTATAGAACTGACGTAAATGTATGAAGAAAGATGTTTACAATTCTATTGCTAAGACTCCTACAAGAGTGACCTCTTGTAGGAGTCTTAACAATAGATGTCTTAATTAACATGCTTGTATTCTAGATTACTTTATATACAACATATCTTCTTCTTCCATTCTCCACTGTCACTCGTCAGATCATATCATTCTTCACGCATTCAATCCATCGCTTCTTTGACCTTCCTCTCACTCTAGGTCCGTCCACATCCATGCTCAGCATCCTTCTTGTAATGTGACATTCATCCCTCCTCATTACATGTCCATACCACGCTAACCTATTGCTTCTTATCTTTTCTGTCACTGGCGCTACTTTCAAACTTCCTCTAATATACTCATTCCTGATCTTGTCCATTCTTGTGACTCCGCATGTCCATCGCAACATTCACATCTCTTTATATACAAAAGCGTAGGGAGAATATTAATATTGCTGAATTTCTTATTTCCTTTTTTTTTCAGAACAAACATTCTTGGTGGCTGATGAACGGTTAAATACCTTACTTGAATAAATTAATGACTGATTTTTGAGTATATACGCTGATGATAATCAGAAGAAAAAGAATATAACAACGAGTGCTATAAATAAATATTACTGGTTGAAATAAAAAATAAAACACAAAAGCCTTTCCGTACCAACCACAATTCAATATTCTGTAATTCTATATGCAAAATAGTGTTCTAATACAAAAGCCATAACTTACTGTTTAGGTTAACCCGTGGCTGGCGTGCTGAAGTTGACAAGTTTATATTTAATTGCCGGTGTTAAGACGTAGAATAAAGCCATGGAATTAGGTCGAGTTATAAATTAGTATCTAAAATTGGTCGCCATTTTTGTGTAGTCTTTTAGAATGTAAAATTACTCGGTGTCGGTTGTGATTATAGTTTTGAATGGGGTTGTGAGAGTTTACCTCAAATGATTGTAGGGAAAATTAGATCGATGGAAGGAATTCATGAAAATGATATGGTGAATGAACGACATGACGAGTATGAGGGCTTTGAAGAAGACATGTTGCGCCCAACACTAAATAGAATTGGGAATAGTACAGTAGAGAAAGAAAATATATTAGTGTTTTTTCTCGTTTTTTTTTCGATACGACCTCTGACGACCTCCGTGGTCGAGAGGTCTGAACGCCAGTCTCAAGGCGTCGCCGTCTCAAGAGGTCCTGGGTTCAATCCCCGTTGGGGGCAAATGTTTAGGTGATGAATTTTCAGGCATTTGTTCTCCAGTCTTGGATGTTTATATATATTTAGGATATTTCTATGTATTTATCTATTAAATATATTTATCCGTCATCCCATCATCATTCATTCATCCATAATACAAGCAGCATTAGTTGCTTAAAATGGGGCTAGTTGATAGGTGTGATGTAAATGTCTGAAGAAATTTATTTATATATTTATACGAGTATAATAAAACTGTAGAGGTCGAATATCTGTACATAGAAAAAAATGCTTAAAACACTTGGTTTTATGGGGGATGGTAAAACAGGGAAAATACCAAAAAATATATTTTTTTAGCTAGTTTTATAATAATATGTTAATAGGGTAGCAAACTGAATAGAATTAATCGCGCTAAATCACGCCTTCACCATTGAGTTTGTTAAATATAGCCTGGCCAGGAATATAAAAAACCTTGCTATATTGCGGAAAATTGTTGGAAATAATTTATTTTAATGGAAACAGTAATTTTAAACAGTAATTTTCTTTTCGAAATGTCAACTATCACTTTTTTGCTGTCTAATCCAGTTATCATTAAATTTAGTACAATTAGTTACAATTTTGTTGTTTTTGTGCATTGTAAAGCTCAGGCAAAAAAAAAAAAAGTTTTTTTCATGAAATTCGATTGTGGAAAATTTTACTTTTTTTATTGGTTCCGATAACAAGAAAATTTCTAGCGCCCTCAGAGTGAGGAATTTTTTTATTACACAGATGGTTTCTCATTTTCCTGTACAGGGTATAAAGCGTAGTCAGAATATGTTTATTGTTTGTGGGTGTCAAAACCTTTGTACTCGTATAACCTTTCAGGGATATCGGCGTGTTGGTGTATTGCATTTAAAAATAGAACACAAAAATCGTTTTAAATTAGGTTTGCAAGGATCCACCCACGTAAACCTAATTGTAGACATAATCTCAAGGAGAAATGTGCTACATTGTTTTTAAATATCGAGAAAAATAATTACTCTCCTAGTTCCTACACAAGGGCGAACTTCCTATAAAAATGCTAAATTATTCGTAAAAAGTTTGCTGCTGCTTTCATTTGAAAGTCCTTGGAGCTATTGAGTAAATTTTATTACAAAAGTAATGCGTAATAGCACTTAGCGAGCACAAACTAGTCGGGAGTTTACCTACGAATCATTTGCATTAATGTTCCGACTGCAGCCGGGTTAAAGTCCTGTGAATTTTAAACGGTGCATTAGCCAATTTGTTCACGATAGTACCGGGAGGGGGAATAGCTAATTTGTTGTGTCACAGCTAGAACCTTTATTGAAATGCAACTGTGGAAGTATACAAGGCATAAAGGTTCTTATTTTGGTACCAGTAAAGTATACGATACAAAAGCAAATTTAACTTTAAAATCATTCAAATGTCTCATGAAGTCAGTGCTTAAATGAAAAATTAGAACCATATCCTTAGAAATTATCAAGGAAAAGGTTAATCGAAATATAATACTCGATATATTACGTGTCTGCTAATGACATTTTAACTTAGAAGGAATTGAATTTTGTAATTTTAAGCCCACGCGAGTTCTGCCATGTCATTCAAATAAGATTTGAATTTGTTGGACATTTAGTAACATCTTAGTAATCTAATTGGTATACTTGAGTGATGAAATGAGACAAACCTATCAGAAGAACAATATGTTTGGGTGTGAATGAAATAAAACAACCAAACATCTCTGTAGGTCTAGCACAGAAAGGAGAAGAAAATTCCCCGGAGGTAAGGAGATAATATTGCACATCGCATGCCTAGATCTTCCTCATCTCGAACATTTTTCGACCAAATGAAATCGTCTTGAACAATTATTATTATTATTCAGTTTTATTCGTTAACTAGTTTCAAATTTACCCGTATAATAGCGTGATCGGCAAAGCAAAAGTTATGTTATAAGTTATAGTGCTCAATCATTAATATAAACAGAAGTCGTGCCTTGTGGCGAAAACCGCAAACATTTGCGTCGTGGCGAGCCTTTCACCGCAAGAATTTTGCCTTTAGGCATTTTGATTCATCTATATAAATAAGGGAGAGAAGAGCTCGCTGGCGTAGTGGTTAGTACGTCTTGACTTATGAAATGGAAAATAAAGCTACCTTCACCATGTTCAGGCCATGTGACCTTAGTGACCTCGCTTAAGCCTGGTCCCGGTCTGTTTTGCTACCGCTTCACCCACCAACTCACATTGGGCCAGCGTGGTGGTGTTACGACCCATAATTCTCATGTGTTTCTCCATGAGGAAGCCCTGTGACCAGGGACGTATATAGGCTGAGGTCGATATAAATAAACAAAGTTGGGGTTACATCAGTTATAACTGAAGAACGGTTGGGCTGATATTAAATTGAGATTTTCTGGAACCCACGATTCAGTGTGCTGTCGTAATATGTATTTCATAATTGATAATAAACAAAAATTATTTTGAAAAAAGAAAGAGAGAGAGAATGAATTTACAAATGAAGTTTTTAAGCGCAAATCGCTGAAAAGTTTATGGAGCAGCGACTTTTCTACCAAGAACATGACTCTGATGAAAAGGGAGAAAGAAAATGTGACAGAGAAATTTCTGAACATGAAAGAGATGAAGACCGAAGACAATATGTAAGAACTGTTCGATTGGACAATATCTAATGATGATAAGATGAAGAACTGGGTGATGATTCGGCGAGATACAGTAGAGAGTGGAAGAAGATTCCTAGATAGACTTCTCGATTTTCCCTCTCATCATTTTACTACAAACAGTGTAGAACAAATTATAGTTTTGTTTGGACCCAGCACGTTCTGTAACCTTCAATTAAAACATTAAACAGAACCTTCTTCAAGGCTCCCACCGGTATCACTTAACACAAAATATAGGTAGCAATTAACATACCTGTAATCGAAGACGAGAATCCCCCGCGTACGGTATAGAGACAGTTGTATGATATATAAGGTTGGTATAGACTACATCGTTGACTAGTACCAGAACTTCGAGCGTTCGCTGCTTTTGAATTTCAATTAATCCATAGCTGATATAAGCGGCGCAGAACCGACTGTAATAGACGTTATGGACGTAAATGGTTAATGGACGCCAATGTCCAACAGTGGACGATTTCCGGCTAATATGATGGTGTTGACTACTGATACTTCAACGGCACTGCGAACATGAATTAAACGGTTCCCATTTTTATTTTGGCTGACGCAACGTGTCTTCTTCTTTCACTCTCAGCTTTCACTTCGCTATGTCTCCACTTACTCCTCTCCTCATCATATCATCTAAGCTCAATCCAATATTTTCTTCAGTCTTCGTCTCCTATACACTCCACTTTGATGTTCCTAAAATTCAGGGTGTCGAGGGATAAAGTCTAATTCAACCAAAACTGTACGTAAGTTAGAAAGAAATGTTACACATAACCGAATGCTCGAGCATTACATAGAAATGCTTTTGAAGAAGGCCGAGCACGCCTGTACTCGAACTTGTACTGAGAGAACCTTACACTACTAGCAAATACTTTAGTCTATATTCGCTTTTAATAGGAACCCTATATCTTTGTTATAGATTCCAAAATTACAGTGCAAAATTAAAGACGCGGCTGAAAGAACAGCGATGAGGGTTGACAGCAGGTTATTTATTACAGAGATAACAATCGATAATGAATTTTAAGCGTCTTGCTTTTACGGTGACAATTTGATTGTCGTCAAGGGTTGAACACCATCATTCTTAGTCAGTATTTGTACACCTATATCGGGGATTATATTAACGCTGTTCTGTTTTTTTTTTTTCGTTTTTAATCTAGCTTTAGTTGCTAAAATAATGGACGAAGGAAAAGTACTGAAGCAGAATTGTGGAGTGTAGAATTGAAAGGACTAGAATAAATATCAGGCAAAGTCTAAATGTTGCGACAATGACTAAAAGGACTTTTGAATGATGTAGGAGTGTTATATGTTAAAGAGATAATATGTCACTATGTCACATAATAAAAGGTGCATGAGGATAAGAGATAACAAAGGAAGTAAAAGATTGTGTGAAGTAATAGATTTATTTGTGGAGGAAGTGAATGCTGAACTGACAACATTACCAATAAATTTTTTAAAGAATGAATCTCCTGAATACTTTATCCTCAAAGCTACCTCACTCCCTGGGACACACTGTATTAATATTAAAGATAGTAATAAAATTTGGAACACACGTTCGTAGCGCACGTACTCACACATACACACGGCTCAATACGACTCCGATCTGAGACGCATAAAAGCCGAGGTCCAGGGAGGTGATTCTCGTCTAGTAGGTGCTTTGATTTTGGTGTTATAATCAAAACTACTTCTTTGTTTAGTCTTGGGTGGGTGGCCAAAACTGTGTTATTCGAAAATTCTGCACATTAACCCTTTGTACAACACCAATCCTCATTGGTTAGTGTGGTGGTATAATAGCCCTTACTCCTCATGTGTTTGGTGAAGGAAGGCCTGTATCCATCAATGGGACGTATATAGTCTGATGAAGATTAGTAACCGCTTATTCAGCAGAATTCCCCGCTAGCAGCAAAACCGCAGCCTCTAACTATTATATATGCGACCTACAAATTCGTCCGCGATGAAATTCCTTTTCTGTTAGAACGTATCTAGCTTACAAATTAAGGAGGCGCCGTGAATATTGCGTATCTTAAAGTTGTTTGAGGGATCATGTTGCGTGTTCCCAGAAGGTTTTCGAGAGACATACCAAAGCTTTTCTTAATACGAGTAGCTGTTTGTGTTGTAATTTAATAAGTTTGTTGTTACTTTGAGATGTTTTGATAATTTTTGAGTACTGTTTTATGTAATACTATCTGTTGCCTGCGACTTCGTCCGCGGTTACTATGTTTTTTGCAATATCTCATGGGAACCCTTTAATTTTCTGGAATAAAAAGTATCTCAGATGTTGACCAGGGATATAAGGTATCACCATGCAAAATTTCATTGAAAATGGTTCTGCCGTTTCGGAGATAAGACCGTACAAACAGACAAACTGATAAACAGACATAGAACCACAACAAGAAAAATATTTTTTTGGTATTTTCCTTTTTTTTACATCCCCCTGACTCGGTTTTAAGCATTTTTTTCTATGTGCAGACATTCGACATCTACAGTTTTATTATATGTATAGATATATATCGATTTTAAGTAGCTCCTCTAACACCATCATGGTGCCGACCAGGGCTACTCTCTGGGGTAGCTCCTCTAACACCATCATGGTGCCGACCAGGGCTACTCTCTGGGGTAGCTCCTCTTACACCATCATGGTGCCGACCAGGGCTACTCTCTGGGGTTGCTCCTCTAACACCATCATGGTGCCGACCAGGGTTACTCTCTGGGGTTGCTCCTCTAACACCATCATGGTGCCGACCAGGGCTACTCTCTGGGGTTGCTCCTCTAACACCATCATGGTGCCGACCAGGGCTACTTTCTGGGGTTGCTCCTCTAACACCATCATGGTGCCGACCAGGGCTACTCTCTGGGGTTGCTCCTCTAACACCATCATGGTGCCGACCAGGGCTACTCTCTGGGGTTGCTCCTCTAACACCATCATGGTGCCGACCAGGGCTACTTTCTGGGGTTGCTCCTCTAACACCATCATGGTGCCGACCAGGGCTACTCTCTGGGGTTGCTCCTCTAACACCATCATGGTGCCGACCAGGGCTACTCTCTGGGGTAGCCTCTACTAACATGAACATATCATGCACGTGCAGGTCGCGGCGCCTTATAACCGCTCGCGGTCTGCCTGTACAAAGTGAGTGTGGGAGCCGCCTAATAACACGTTGTTGTGGACAAAATCCTAATTACGGACCGCTCTCTTCCACTGACTAGTAGACATGTCTGGAAGTCACCTAGTAATAACAGTTATACTAACAGGACTACACGCGACGTATATTATGTAGTATATTGGGTCCTTACCTATGAAATTGGTGTTTTTTTTCTCTCTTAGTATTTTGTCTGTAACTATTAAGATTCAGAGTTTTCCGTAAAAATAATTACCTCGTCTAAAAATAGACTATATTTTTGAGCTCTTTTGATTTGTTTTGATAATTTGTTGTAAGTTTAATTGTGTTAAAATTGGACACGGAGACAACTCTTTTTAAGTGCCTCCCGAATACATCATTTTATTTGCATTCACTTAAAAACGATAAATAATTTTTATGAAGTGTGATATAACACATATTACTAAAGCTTGTCTAATGATAGATGCCAAATATTATTTATTATCTTTGGATTTGCCGTTGTGAAGAAAACTGAAAAAATTTTAGTATGGAAAATGCAGAATTTCCCAAAATCTCAATACAATACACCAATTTCATAGGTAAGGACCTAATTATATAGATAGTTACACCAACCGTGGTCACGAGCTGACTGGCGCGCGGCGTCGTCTGCTCGGGCGGGCTCGAGATTCTTCTTCTTTTATATACAATGCAACGTGAAAGCTTAAAATCTTATGTCACATCCACTAAAACTCCTCGATATACCCGATAAATCTCTTCTGCAGCATATCAGTCGTAGGGGGAAACCACCTTTGCTACTATTGGTCTTTGCTCGTGATAATGACGTCACGGATTTTATCGAAATGAGCTAATTTTATGCCATGATTTCATAACTATGGACCAAATCGGAGACGTTCTAGAAGAGCCAGGAGAAAAGCAACTTAAACGGTACATGAATGTAAGTAGAAGCGAAAGGTGTATGGTAGTGTAACGAGGCGCCATAGCTCTTGGTTTCCGTTTTAAAATTTGCTGTCTGTCTCTTTTTTTTTGTTTTGTTCTCGAAGTTCATTCTTACCAGAGTCAGCGTGTAGAGCGGTTGACTCCCTTCTAACAATAATTGTAATATATTTATAAAGTGATAATCAATTTTTATAAGCTTAAACTAAAAGTTACAACAAACCACATGATCAGTTCCTGATAAATAACAAAGACTATAAGTTTCTTTAAGGCACTATTGTAAGTAGCCCTACCCTTTTTATAATATATTCAGTGTTAAATGTGAAATTGTTTTGTGTCCAGTGTAGTTTACCTTTTTTCATATAATTGTTTCAGTTGTGCCTTAATTCTTCAATATATACAATACCTAGGTGACGACCCAGCGTCTTTCATTTTATCCCTGGCTTCACCCCGTCACAGTAGGATCTCTTCTTTACCCCCACCGAGATAGAGACGTGAATCTATGTGTGTATTACATAGCTAATACTATATCTGTTCGTGATTCAATTACTTAGTTCAAAACTCTTTGCAATGGTCATGTTTGGACATGTCCTGACGCGTCACGTGCCTAACTTATTGGTGTCGTGTTTCACGTTCATCTCACGTACGCGAAATTACCAAATGTGGCTATCCTTATTTGAGTAAAACTAAGTCTAGTGAACATAAGGGTTTTACGCCTATTTTTATGTCTGAAATGGTAAGAACATGTCAAAACTGTGCCTTGAAAGGGACCAAGTTGTCCCCTTTTTTAATGGTAATTTTATATTGTGGCCCTTTGTTAGTTTTGGTAGTCGAAGTGTATTTATTTTGAAAAAGAAAAAAAGAAAGATTTCTCACTACTGGACACGTGCTTTCTGACATCACACACCACGCTGTCCCAAAGTTGGTGGTTGAAATTGGTTGAGAAAGCTCGAGATAATACAGTTCATCCATCAATTCAAAGACCAACTATGTCGAACGTTGTTCGGCTGAGTGGCGAAACCGAACTAACTACGTATCGGGTTCCAAAGTTTTGAGATGTTGTCAGTTACTTATCTACAAAAGTATGTCAAAATGTTTACAACGGCTAAAGAAACTAAGGGCGAATTCGACCAAATTTCGATTTGCTACAATGGTGTAGTAATACCAAATATGCTTTAGCTGTCAAAAGCATACACAGCCAATAATCGGCTGAATTGCGTATTCCTCCGCCATTACAGTGGATTCGACTAATGAAATATAAGCATTTATTGGGGTCCGAGTCCTTGTTGTAATACGGAATTTGGTTGAATTCGCCTTAAGACAAGTACCTAGACAAAATATATTCTTGTTTAATAGTAACAATGACGCAGACTACTATCCTTTTCAGTTAGACAACTCTAGTCCTTAAGTTCTCAAACTTAACCCTCAACTCGAAAATGCTATTATTTCATTCGTTAAGAGGCAACGGAGCCTATCGTAGGCGTTTACTGAACTTTCTTAGAAGTGTCAAAGGGCGCTTTACACACTGCCGGCGTTGTGTCGGGCGACTTCCGACTGGAAAGAAATGTGTCAACTGAAAATAAGTTCTTAAAGTTAATTAAAGTTATATTTGCAGTTCTTCGGCGAGGATTAGGGACTTTATGCCTATTATGGAATTAAATCATACAATCAAGTATTATTTTGAGGACAAAAAAATAAGTGTTTATAATGGTATATCATTAAGGTATTAAGGTTTTTATTAAATCCCTTAATACCAGTATTAAGTGACGACAAATTATCTATTTAGCTGCTCGATTGGACCAATGTTGGGATCCTCGAATTAGTGGACTGTATTTTTTATAAATATAATGTCACTTAATACTGGTATTCCTTAATACCAGTATTAAATCCCTTGATTTAATAAAAACTTACAAAAAAGATGTTGCACGCTCAAGATCGGGCGGAAGAGAGAGAGCGATGTTGCCACTATACAATACATATTTTACCATAAATTGTAAATCTTAATGTTGCCAGTAACATAATCGTTACGACTTGTCATGAAATATCATTACTATAATTTATACGAGATTTCCATATTAACCTCTTAGCGCGATGGGGTCAAATTTGACCCAGTCATAGATGTCAGAGTTTATATTTCTTCTAAAAAAAAACACAAAAACAAATGTTAATTTATCAATATAAAAAAAAAAGAAATCGGTTTATTAAAATTATATTTTTTACAATTTTTCAAAGCAGAGCAGATGTTGTAGATTAAATGGCTCGCTAATATTCTGTCAAAGTATCATCGAAGCGTTATCAGTTCATACTTTTTACAATTTGCTAGTAGTTCTTGTGACCTTAATCGAAAAAAAACAGTAAAAGGGAGAGTATCTTATAGTTAGGATAAGGAACTTGCTTAGTCCTAAGCAAGTAGCAAGAAAAGGTCTGATAGACGTATCAATATACCAAACGAAATAAAATGAGGAACGTACTCGTTGTAAAGTCTTCTTGTGTCAGTAGGTTACAAATTGTGTGTGAAAAGGCAAGATTGAATAAAACGTATTCCATTTGCATAATATGCGATTCCGAAGAGTTATAATTTCATTGTCATTTTTATAATATTACCAGCAACCACCCGCGCCTTCGTAAGCGTGGAGTTAGTAATTTTAAACTACCATCCCCCCCAAGAGGGAGTTGATTTCTAAAGATACATTATTAGTACATCGCCACACCATGTATAAAGCATAGAATAACATTATAAATTACAAGTCTCTTGCTTCGAACTCATAGGACTTTCTTACAAACTTCCAACTACGATTTACCCCCTTAGGGGTAGATTTTCGTAAAACCCGTTTTTAGCGGATGTCTACGTCCTTTAGGGAACCTACCTGCCAAATTTTAAGTGTGTACCCTGGAGTTATACTTTGAGTTTAACCCTTAATTACTCGCATGGCGCAGCCAGATTCCACCCTCCCCCCGCTAGCTCCATAATAGGCGTTTTAGTTTGTATTTTATCAGCAACCAAGTCATCGGAGTGGAAGGATGAGTCGCTGTGCTCTTGAGCGGTGACCCCGTGCGAGTAATTATGTAACTTTTTTTGGAAAAGATTAGTTTTTCTATTATGTATTTATTTTGTGTATTATGAATTATTATTGTGTTATTGTATATTAAGTAAATAATTTTTTGTAATAAATGTGTTTTTTACAGCTTCATGCAATAAAATTATTTAAAAATTCAGTTTTACCATAAGTTTGGCTTATTTTTAGCGTTAATCATGGGTGGGACAGAAAAGCAAATCGTGCAATGGTTGCAAGAGGTTTCTGATGAAGAAGAAGTTGGGGGTTCGGGTTCTGAACCAGAGTTAGATGAAATAACACAAAGTGATCACGATAGCACTAGTGAGATCGAGTATCCCACCATCTACTGAAAAAGGGCACCGTGGCACTTCGTAAAGTACCAACAAAATGCAAGAAATGTACAAGATTTGTGTGCAATGATCTCTCTGAAATATACTGTCGACAATGTAACAAGAGTGATTCAGAGAGTTCCTCAAAATACTAGTATTAACTATGATCTCAGTATACCTAAGTACAAATTGATAATTATTTTAATTTAACTTGTGTTTTGTATAATTAGTAAGAAGTTCATGTTATTACCTATAAATATTTAAGAATAAATAAAGCATTTATAAAATAAAATAGTTTCATTTACTTATATATTTCAATAAATATTAAAAACTACTCATACTATTTGGGGTCATCTGTGACTCCATGCGAGCAGTTATGTAAGATTCTTGTGCGAGTAATTAAGGGTTAAAATGAAGTGATTTGCAAACATCGAAAATGTTAGTAATACGTAATGAAAACATTCTATCCTATTTACATGTTTTATTTCTTTATATGTATAACGCCACATTACTGCAGGGAAAATAAAAGTTGACCCATCCACGCTTCTAGGGGTGTCAGGAAGTTTCGCGTTTCTAGTGTTAAAGAACTACTATTTTAATGGATTATACTAATAACAGTCAGTCCAACTATCCTAGCTCTAAATATGGTGAAAGCTGAGTTGTATTTAATATAAAGATCAAAGCTGACATTCCATAGATTTTGGACTAAAAATACCTTATTGTATAATTGCATGTACAGTCACTGCTCGGGGAAGCGCGGACTATGGCAGTGGACTGCTTTTGTGGTGCTTTAGTTTCAATAAAACTGAGTACGAATAAAACTTCAGTACAGTTTATTATAAATACTGCTTGCCTTACATGGTGTAAGTATGTACACAGGCTCGCTTCTGTTACAATGAGATTCAGGCGATATATCCATCCATCAGCCTATGACAACTGCCCGGCATAGCTCTCCCCAAATAATCTCCGACCCACCGACGACGACCGACATGCAGCTACTTCTTGCGACCTTTCCGTCTTCTTGCGCCAGATCGTCGGTCCATCTCGTTGCGGGGCCTTCTACGTTGAGTCTTTATTAATACCGCAAGAGTATAACGCGCACTTAATACTAAACTGTCAAATAGAATTGCTAGACCTCACGCCTTCGGCGACTGTAATAGTAAGCCGGTTTAAGGTTTTTTCTTACGATACGTGAGAAAATTTTCTTATGAAATTCCTATATATTTTCCTCTCTCGCTGCCACGAGGATTTGTCAAATTAAGTGGAGTACATTATGTTTACTGCGGATTTAGCGCATTTCAGAACTGGTTTTTCGTGTTTTAGAAGCATATACAGGGATTAATTTGGCACATTGTTTTGTATTATGTTTTTTTGCTGGTAGCTTTTGCTTGTGAGTTCGTTAGCGTGATATTTTATATATAAAAAAAAATAAGTTTATGTTCATGCAGTGGTTATTACGTTGTATGTACAAACACAAATGGTGATAGACAATATTTCTAATATTGTATTCTTATATTTTAGATGTAATTTGTTTGTAATGTAAGAAACTGTTAAAAACAATGTTACTATGTATATAACTCCATAAAACTAAACTTGACAACCGCTTCATGGTTATGACACAGCCTTGCATTAATTGTAGTCTAAATGGTTTGTAATTAAGATGCCAGATCTTAATTACCAACCAATGACTGATACAAAACCATTGCATACACAATAATAAGTCTGGTAGCTTTAAATATATCTATAGGCAACGATCGAAGTCGATTGATAGGTCTGGTAGAAACTATTGATCCACGTCGATTGATCGATTCTATCATCGATCGATGCTCTCGATCGATCAGTCTGGTAACACCATTATATTTTATTATGTGATCTAAATACATACGTAGCCTTGTTTGGATGTATTTCCTTTATAAACACTTATTTTTAAAACTTTATGACGTTAGATAAAATCACGTTAATTAATTCACTATAAACTCACCTACTCATTGAATCATTTGTCAAATTTCTTATCTGTATTTTCGATCACTTTCTCATTTTTATTTTATCAAACACCCCACTATTTTGAACCCTATTTAATGGGGTATAGAGGCTACTATTAACAGCAATTGCTTTGTACAGCTGCGGTAGTATTTATGTTAGCCACGTGCGTGCTATCCGGAATGGCGGGTACTAGATTAACATTAATGTCCAATTGTAGTGGAAACATTTACATATTAACACAACACCACCATACATTCCATTGTACGTCTTATAAACACCACAACAAAGTTTATTTTCAAACGCACCACGTCAAAAATGTGCAAGGGTTTTCTAACAGGACATATTTTTACCGGGAGTGCACTGAATCGTTGATAAAATGCGATAAAGAAAATTTATGGGAAAATTAAGTAGCCACCGTCACAGGCAATTATTTTTTGTAGATGGAACTTTTGTTATATTATTAATTGACTAGTTTTTTCCCGAGACTTCGTCCGTTGCTTAGAGATAGTGTGATGGTATGTAGCCTTTAGCCTTCCTTAATAAATAGGCTATTCAACATTGAAAGATTTTATCAAATTGGAACAGTAGCCTCAATTGCTGGAATTGAAAATGTACTCCTTCTCTATTATTAGAAGCAATGTTTATAGTGGCGTAAATTTGTCATTAATTTTTCTGTGAAGTGTTACTTACATGTTTTAACATTCACCCGCATCGCACCCGTTCCCATGGAAATATCGAGATAAAAGGTAGCCTATGTCCTCAGTCTCTAGACTATCTGTGTACCAAATTTTGGTTAAATTGGTTCAGTAGTTTTGATGTGAAAGCGAGACAGACAGAACTAATATTATAAATTCGAAAGTAACTCTGTACTTTCGCATTTATAATATTAGTATGGATTTAAAGTGACGCAACGCTATATGTCGTTCGTCAGCGCAACGCATGAATGTATCGCAACACGAAGCCCATTCCACTGCAATGCGTAAAACTATATCTTTTGGTTGGTGGTAGGGCCTTTGGCTGAACCCGCCAGGCTATCTACCACCGTCTTACCTAAAGCTGTCGCCATAATAACAATGCTGTAGCATTGTTGTGTTCCGGCAATCAGAGGTAAGATACTCAGTTTCTCAGCTATTCACCTTCGACCTTATCGTCACATCAGGTGCATGACTTTTGTTGGGCTGTAAAATGAATACCAGATGGTAACTTCTAACCGGGGCATCATCCCAAATAGCTAGATTAGACTTGAAACAATCTAGAAAATATAGTTTCCTTATATCTTGTAACGTTACGCCCCCTCTCTGGAGGAAAAGGGGCAAACGGAGCAGGTAGAAGAAAATAGGAAGAAGTGTAGTGAGTAGAAAATAGGGAGAACTCTAGCTACAAAAACTATACCACGGTATAAAAGTAAACATAAACTATTTATTATAAAAAAACACAAAGAATAACGAAGAGGAAAGAGAAAGGGAGGAAAGTTGGGAATCGCACTTAAAGTCCATAAATATTTATACACGCGCAAGGAGAACGGGAACGGAGTCAAAAGGGGACTGATGGTGGGAAGTACTTATCACACTAATTATGACGTCACGAAGAGGCGGCCGACTATACGAAGAAGCGCCGGTGTTAACCGCCTGGCAGTTACACGCAGTGGGCGGCACAGCAGGCAGCTCAGCACCACGATGCCGACGCGGGGGTAGGCCCACAATGGAAGGCAGAGGCCTCGGGGAGATGCGGAGCACGGAGAGACACGAAGCTCGGAGAAACTCGAAGCTCGGAGAAAACACGGAGAGCGTCACATAGGACCACAGCTTCGATTCGATTCAGTCCCGAACCAATGTCATAGGCACGGGTACAGCCAATATTCACACACATACGTATCCAAAGACGCGACTCGAGGAAAATGACCCCCGATGTCTGGAATCATCGCCTTATATAGGAACGATCCCAGACATTTAATTTTGAAGTAAAAAGAAAAGCCAAACAGAAAAGTAAAATGGTGCGTATTCTCTCGGTAGCTATAAGACAGAAAGAGAAATAAAATAAAATACATAAAACCTACGTCTAAGTAAATATGGAAGGATGACAATTGATACGTCATGTCAAATAATTAAAATATTAAATATATTGAAATAATGAAATGAGAAATCGAAAATACTACATAAAATAATATGAAACGTTAAGAGAAAAAGCATGAAAATAGATTCGCCATAGATTAAATATATAAAAACTAACCCGAAAACCCTTACAAAATGAGATATAAATAAGATATAGCCATAAATAGATTACCCCATACAAATACAAAATATTGAAATAACTGACTAAAAGTACAAAATGGAAGGGAAGGCTCTATTCAACATGATGCGCTACAAACTAAAGATATATCAGCTACCGAGAAAACCCTTGCAAACTGAGAATTTTGAAAGTTATAGCCAAAAATACACCACCCATACAAATAACAAAAACCTTAAAAACTAGCTTAAAACTAAAGAATGGAGCGGTAGGCTCCATGCTACAATCTTTATAGTACGTCTGAGTAAAAAACAAAGTTACATATTTATGTTTCACTCTCAGAGGTTTCACTGAGTATAAAAAAAATTAAAAATATTGACATTGTACGTCCGAAATGGACAGGTTGTTGTTTCTAATATAAAATGTAACACCTATTTGTCACAGTTTACGAGTATACAATAAAGAGCTTATCTTATCTTATCTAATAAGATAGGTCTCTTTCTGGTCGGGCCTGGGTCAATTTTGAATGGGCCTTGACCATTTCTCTTTACCGCATGTAAGTGTGAAATTGCATAAACCTCCATTATTAAATGAATTTTAATGTAACTATATGAGTGTGATTTCTCGTTGTGCCACATGTTTCCACTTTGAACAAAATAATTCACGAGAAGTCGTTTGAGGGAGTGAGAAACGTGGCATCTTCCGGACGTTGGATTGTTCCTCCATTCCTGCGGTCTCATTGTTGAGAACAACTTATCGCTTCTTGAAGTTTCGTGTTTGTTGCGGGCTTACTTCTGCCTGTGAGATCGTCTTTTTAAACAAATAAAATATTAGGTCCTTACCTATGAAATTGGTGTTTTGTATGGAGATTTTGGGGATGTCTGCATTTTACATACTAACATTTTATCAGTTTTCTTCACAATGACAAATCCAGAGATAATAATATTTGGCATGTATCATAAGACAAGCATCAGCAATATGTGTGTGAACACGCTTGATAAAAAATATTCATCGTTTTTATGTTAATGCAAATCAAATGATGTATTCGGGAGGCAGTTAAAAATAATTGTTTTAATGTCTAATTTTAACACAATTAAACTAACAAAAAATTATCAAATTAAATAATACGAGCTCAAATATATGGTCTATTTTTAGAAGAGGCAATTATTTTATAAGTTACTTAATAGTTACGGACAAATTGCTAAGACAGAATAAAAACACCAATTTCATAGGTAAGGACCCAATAATTGAAAATCATTTCTAAGCGGTAGGGCGAAGGTGAAGTTTGGATTACATTCCCTTAGCTTATAAGTCATTGACAGTTCTGTATTTGAATGATCGAGAACGTTGATACATAATTGAATATTCGACAATGATGAGCTTGCATGTCGCCTCTATTGACATTACTGTTTGGAATGTAGGCTATTCACTTTTAAACACAAAACACTTCAAATGAATAAAGAGAGAGTTTATAGCTTCTTTTTAATAGGAATATTATAATTAATAATAATGAATGTACCAAATGCTTTTCTTGCCTAGCATGTCGTAAAAGGCGACTAAGGGCGTATTGAGTACCGGGTCTGTGATTGTGTAGGTGATGAGCTAGCCACTTGTTACTGCTCTTTCACGATTTTTAATCTGACCAAACCCAATTTTTGTATGGCTAAATCTGGTCTTAAGGAACACAGTGCTTCTTTGAATCTGTATACCCCTTTGGGGATTACAGGTGTGATTTTATGTATGTATGTATAAAGAAAATGCACGAGAAACTAAAAGAAATATAGAACCTAGGCTTATGCGATTTTCTTAGTGTTACTTTTGTACGAAAATCATGCAGAGTTTTATTGGTTCGAATTAATTGCGTGATGATACGTCATAAAAAGACGTGGCGTGCATTAGGGGAGGCCTAAGTCCAGCTGTGGACAAGAGTGGGCTGATGATGTGTTACGAGTTATAAGCTTACCTCTTGGAGAAATAAGAAAAATCGAAGCCCAATACCATTAGCTTGGTATTGAACGAGACAAACTCGTTATAACTTTACTCCAATGTAAATTAAGGTTTGTTGTTTTATGGCAGTTGCGAGATCAAAATTTTAAATCACACCGTGATGTTGATCGAATATAAATTTGTTATACAGCGTGACTTATAACGAATAATGATTATAACACTCCTGCTGAAAACGTTAAGAAAACTGAAAAAGCAATATTAAATGTAAATTCTCCTGGTGAAGGTTTAAACAGAACGATCCAATAATTATTCTTAAGGCTACTCCAAGTAATTAGGAACTATTTGAGACATTAATCATTTTGTTATTAATATTTTTATCTTTGCCAGAGCTTGTTTTGTCGTAATTTACGTAACAAATTGAGAACTTTTAATCTGGGTTTAAGGTTGTATTTTGTTAATTTTTAAGATGAAAGGACTTTTCGACCCACATAGCTCCGTCCCTTTCTAGCTCTCCTCAAGCAGAAAACGCGTGAATTTGGTTCTGTGGTACGGTCGGAGTCGTTGTGGAAACATGAATATTGTTGTGGAAGTACGTGTCTGTCAATCTGATTACCGAGTTTTTTCCATATGTAACAAGGTGGCGCTACTGCACAAAGAAGTTCGTTGTAAAAAGAATTTTAATTTAATAATAAAGCGAAATAAGCTAGTTGACCCTTTTTTTTTGGGCCACAAATGATTCATTACTGTTAGCCATCACCATAAAAAATAATATAATTTTTATTTGAAGCCTATATCACAATATATTTTAAATTATAAATTACGTTTTCGCTTAACTGTCAAAAACGCTTTCGGTCATGATGGTCTATGAATTATCTGTGTCGTCACGGTTATTGTAAACAATTCAAATCGCATGCGTGACACAGTTTGTCAAAGCCGACAGCCATGCTTGATTGGCTGCGACTGGCGTGTGACGGAATTTGATCATGCGTAGTAATTGTTTACATGAATTGTTACTTAACTAATTTCACGAACATGGTGGATAGCGTTAAAGAAAAAGTAAAAATAAAAATAAAACATGTTTAAATTGAGCAAACATGTTTAAATTCTACAGCAATCCCTTATTTATATTTATCGAATATGGTATATTTCGGACTATTGTACTAAATACTATGTGAATGACACATTATTTTCATTACTTTTGATATGAGTCAACTAGCCTATTCGCTGCTCGCGAAATATTATTTGAACCATGTTTTAAATTGTACATGATTGACCTACGGCTTGCTGATGATATCGGTGTCATAGCCGAAACCTTGGAAGACCTTTGCGCAATACCCGATTACCTGCGTAGAGCGCAATATCAAATCAAGGAATTGTGCAAGTGGAGTAGACAATTTCACTTCACCAAGTCAAATGTCCAAGAGAAACGCTTGCCATCGTTTTGTAATCGCTATAAAATAGGTTAAAGTAATAGCACAGATTACTTTAACCTATTTTATATCACACACGCGCACAACGCCAACCTATATACTCTGTAGTGAGAGCGGTGGTGGTGATCGAGAGGATAGAATTCTTTATTTTTGATATCGCAACATCTCCTGAAAATGCCAATTTCGTTAAGCCATTGGTGTAACCCTAGAAACCAATAATTGTCTTCACAAAAATCATATCTCCAATTATTGGATAGTGTAATTCGCCATATATTCAATCAGAGTAGCCAATGAAATAAATGAACCAGGATAATACCTAATTGTAATCACGCGTTAAGCTTACTGTGCCCAGCTTGCAATTCCACGCATCGGATCTTTCAATTAGCTGGCTAATAACCTCATTATTTGTGGATTGCTTTGTGGTTAGGTCTACCTAGAATACTAGATAGGATTTGTTCTTCGACTTATGGAAGATTGTTCTAGAGATATCGGCACTTGTTTGGTTATTCAGAAATTGTCATAAACTCTCCTTTTATTTTATTTAACATCAATTCAATTTCTTCCAATTCAAATTTGACATTTGTGACTAAGGGTATTGTATAATACACGTAAATTTTATTAGGTTGTAGAACATATTAATGTAAAGGGAGGATGGAACCCTTGCAGAGTTTCTGGCTTGTATCTTCTCTAGACAAGGCCTCCCAGTAGTGAACAGGCCGAAAGAAAAGTAGTGGTATTGTCAATTTTAGGATACTTACTTATAATTTATTTTGGTTTGACTTGTCAAAAGTGTATTTGATGTTATCAATTTGATTAAATGACTTTGAGTTTGAGTTTGAATTATTATATTAACATGTTTTCTTGTCTGTTTCATTTTATGTAAGTATAGTTTATCTTTGGGTTGGCACGGACTGGGCACTACTCGTTTGAGAGGCCGCGGGACTTGCGGGTCCGTTCCCACCGCCTGTACCACTGAGTTTTAAACAAACTTATGTACAGTTGATTGTGAATATCACTTTGCTCACCTTGTGCCCGGTGTAACAGGCTCGCCACCTGTTACATGGGGATTTAAAGTATCTGGCGAAATGTGGGCGTTAACACCTCTGCCTACCCCTTTGGGGAAAGAGACGTGGATGTTATGAAATTAAATTAAAATGAAATTCTTTTTAATCACTAGCTTATGCCTTTTGCGATTTCGTCCACATTGACTAGTGACTTTGAGATAGTGTGATGGTATGTACCTAGCATATAGCTAGCTATTCAACACTAAAAGATGTTTTCAAATGGGAACAGTAGCCTCAATTGGTGGAATTGAAAATTTGCAGTTGCAGAAACGAACTTTAAAATTGCAGAAACGAACTTTAAAATGTAATATCAGCATTATCTCTAATGCTCCATTAAATTTATTTATAGAAGTGTCAAAAGACAACCTTAGCGTAGTTTTACGTTGCACAAAGCGACACCCTGTCAATGCTAAAGAGACGTTTAGCTAGAACTATTTTGTGTGACAACCTTAACTTTAATGAACTTTAAAGTTTTAATGTCTCATTAACAAATGTCGTCCTTAAAAATCTTTGTGCAACTGAGTGAAACTTATATACTTTAGGAGTTAAAAATGTCACATGTAATTTTGGTGCTTTTATATTTTAAAAAAATGGAATAGTGGTAATTCTACATACACTGTACTGATACATCGAATATTTCGGACTTACAAAATGGATTCCTTTAGAAGAAGAATGAACAGTCACAATCGGGGTCAGTAATAAGGATGTAGGTAGATTTTTCTGTTGCCCTAACTTAGGATATAATCTTATCTACTATTTACCGGATGATGAATCAGTTCGTCCTATGCCCATATACGCCCCACTGCTGACCACACGCCTTTGGTGGAGGATTATGGTGGTGGAGAGTAATCCGATGAATCAATTGTTGTGAATGAATAGTTAAGCTTCAATCCGGACGCTGTAAAAACATCCAACGAATCTTGAAAACTGAATCACAATTCAATATCTGTCCAATCGTGCAATATTTTTTTAAGGTAATTTTATCAAAGGCTTCGAAATCACTCGAGTATTCCTCGGTATAATTTCAATGCAGCATCGGTATCTCAAGGAATTTAATCAAAGGAAAATATCGGGGACATATAGAAATTTTGCGGGTCGCAGAATACCCTTTGATCCACCACTCGGTCTTCTTGTAATTAATTGTAGCAGTTATCATACCATTGGCTTGAGTTTGTAATGTTAACTATTTTCATATGATGAGTCTTTGCTGTATTAATGCCTAGAATATAGATAACGAAACGAAACGTGGGTGCTAGTTCACCTCTGCCTACCCCTTCGGGGATATAGTCGTGATTTATGTATGTATGTATATAGATAATGTCGAATGGAAGAATTAGATAACATTATAATAATGTTATATCATCATGTCTACCCCCAGGGAAGGTAGAGGTCATATTTCGCCAGACAACCCACGTTTATGGTTGGTTTTTGATCCGTGGTCAGGTTGCCTAGTTGGTTAAAATATTTACCAATGGCGTAAACATATAATGTCGTGATATGACATCTTGACCAATAGTGAAATTTTCAGAAATTACAATAGTTAAAGAATAATAAGCAATTTTACCACAACACGATGCTGAGATTACTGAAATGGCGGCTACCGGCATAGCTGATGTATATTGCTTCGAAAACGCATCACAAATCTACCAATTGGTCAAGCTGACGTCATACATTTTTTGATTGTTACTGCAGATCTAAAAACTCACCGTTAAAAAGTCAAGGATTATTGTTGAAATAAATAATTATTAAGTATCTTCCGCTTTAGTTTTGGATACAAAAAATACCGTTAATACAGAAAGCAGTTCAATCCACAGTCCACGCTTCACATGTGCTCATCAAACACACCCAAATACATATAAATATTCAGAATATACTCTCTACGACAATATATCTCATATTATGTTCTTTAACATATCGGAACCTAGAACCTCTATCGATGCCGAAGCGAAGCCTAGAAAACGGAGTACAAACAATCTGCCATGGAAGTCGTCAAACTACCTATTAAATGTCAAATAAAAATATAGCTAGTTAATTTAATAAAAGTACCGAAATATTCTCTTTTTACTTCTGTTCCCACGGAAACATTTTATAAAAACATTCCTTATATCCTTGACCCCAAAACACACTGAAATTGTTTACCAAAGCAATTTGGTAATTAAAGTCATTTCTTTCGACATCCATCTGCAATTTATTCAATATAATTTCTTTGTAGACATACTTCGTCAGGTCAGCGTAATTGATATTGGGGTACAGTAAGCCACGTTGGTAATATTATTTTCGTTCTTTACGAGAATTTTAAATTTTCAGTTTACAAGTCCCACTGCTGGTGACATGCCTTTTTGTATGGTGAGGACGCCATGTATGTAGAATGGATATCAAACTATTTAATAAAAATCGAAATTCCAATACTGATTAATAACGAAATCCCATGAAGACGATAGACCCACACCACCACTCGGGTCCAATAAGGATAGTTGGGCTGAAATAGTTGCAACAGCCTATAGAAGTTCTACTGCTCGACACATGCATCTATTTGTTATGTCATCTAACTTTTTCGAACGCTCACGCTCCCCACTCCGATGCGCAAGGAGGTGTGGCTTGAAGGCCGTGTTTTAAATAAATTCTATCTCTTTTATATTACATGGCTCATTTCTCTCATAAATGCTAAATGCATAGCCATAAATATACTCGCGAAAAAGAAAAAATAAGAGACGATTGGCGTGGCCAGGCGCGGCCTACGAGATGAGTATAAGATCGAGTTGGCCATGCAAATTTTTGGAAGGAATTCAGAAAATGACTGAGTGTAAATTAAAACACGTACCTACTACGAGTATTTATTATTTTTTATTTATTTAATAATAGAAAAATTTGTTTTCTTATCGGTCACCACGCTCAAAAAGTGTAACTTGAATTAATATCAAAGAAAAAGAAATACTGCATGAATAAAATAAATAAATAAAATTATAATTGCATAAGTTGATACAAAATGCTATGCAATAGCTTTACCGCGGCAGTCCCCGAGTGCCACACGTCTTTTTTTTCAATACTTTGACGCATTATTGGATGGTGAGTCACTTGTTTTAGCATTTCCGTCACGATGCAACATGCATCCACTGCACTATACATACCGCTATACATTTGACGCATGCTATAGCATACGCGGCCACGCCGGGTAAAGGAGGAGTAAACTTTGTTTTTTCTTTGTGAGCGGAAAAGATCACATGTGACAGTAAGCGATCTGTGGTTTTATCAGCAGTGTCAGTAAGGAATATACTACCCATATTTTCTATTGAAAAAGCAACTGCTCAAACACCACTGACAATAAACTCAATGAACATGAATGCTGTAGCATCCGTGACATAATTAAAATATCCAATAATCCAATAAGAACGCTAGAGCATGCTCGTCCGCAAACGTGTTAAGTAGTAAATTATCGGATGTTGACGAATATATTCGGACTTTGCGGAAGTACAGGTCTTCACCAACACCTTCATGACCATCACCCAATGTGGAAACGAAGGAAACTAAAGGAATCCAAGTAGGTCGGGAAAATCGTTCCAACTGTGCAATCTAAAATCTAAAACTAACTTCGCCGCGAACGGGACATCACTAATTGCAAACACAACCTCAATTACTTTAGAGGCGTACGAAGTTTTAATATGTTTATTTCATTATATTCTGTCGTGTTTGTCTTCTCCCCGCAAGGGCAAACAAAATAACTTTTCTGTTTCGTACATGTGTAGGTGTACGATTTTAATCATAAAGATGTCCCAAGTTTGTACCCGTTTGATTGTTTCGAATTCGGTCACGAGTTTGTTAGAATTACTTTATATTTATGGAAAATTTAATTTTGCACACAATTGTTTTGAAAATTTATACGTATATGTATGCGAATAAGAATTATTTGGAAATAACACGAGAGTTTATTGCGGTCTTATAAGGATGCTTCTTGAATATTTGTTATTGAATTTGATATGACGTTACTAACGAACGATCATAATTGCGAATAAAATTTTATATACCTATATTTACACGGCATGACATTTTAGTTACTTATGGAATAGGGAACTAAATAAGGATGTATGGATACGGTGAAATTGTAAAATCCTATGAAATTACACTGATTAAAAATACCTCTGAGTTTCCAGCCAGTCTGTTAAGACAAGACTGACTATTAGTGAACTGGCTACTAGAAAGTGTAAACAATGAAGCTTCACTTTTAACTATTTACATTAAAACAATAGCTGTGTCTGTAACAATAACTGTTTATGCCTACATTAGCTGCTGAGAGCTGTTAATTACAGCCTGTAATTAACGCTCCTAGTGATAAATTTTCTTTTTAAATCCATGCTTTAGCCTAGACTATTAGCGATTCAAAATATTCCTTGATCATAAAGAAAACAATTTAAATCATCCACCAGCCCTTATTACGGGTTGACGGCACGCTCCAAAGCACCAATTACAGTAATGAAAATCAGATATTACCGTGTGCGGAAATCTGGCCGGCACATTGAAATCATATTAAAATATGATTGCATGGCGCCCTTTTTGGGACACGCCCGTGATGCAATTTTGCACCAATATTGCCTGGGTACGAAGTCCATTAGCAATGATTTTCGCTGCGGTCGATGTGAACGCAAAATTAAATGCAATAGATACATTTTGAACTTTGGCTTTGATGCGGTAAAATTTCATTTGCTTTGTCATCATTTAAAGTATATTTGTTCTGCAACGCACGTGTTATGTAATATACATCGGGACAACTCCTAAAAACTATTGTATAAATATTAAGCACTTAATTTTGAGTCAATTTAGTGTTAATTAAAATATTAGAAACCTTTATCTATCGGGTGCGGTTTGTGACATAACTATCTGAGATTTTATCAGCAACTGGTGAAACCGAAGGTAAGAGAATTTTGAGTAGTGTAAATTTGCCAAGCGAAAAATCGTGAGGGTGCAGTGTTCCAAATACTTTACTCAAACATCATCTCCAAGAAAATCTCTCAAACCAATTTATTTTAGAGAAGAATACGCTTAGGTGTATTTTTTCAGTTTACCACGTTTTCCTTAACGATTCTCATCGATACCTTCAATACATAATAAGCGAACGAACGAGTATGAAAAAGTGATTTGTTTTCGTATGGAGCCTGTCAGAGCACACCTGCCGGTTGTCACGAGGTAGAGATGTAGAGGTGCTTACGTAATACACACACGTACGGTCAGCAACGATAACTTAACACCTATTACTAAAATGACAGTATTTAACTTGTTTGTAAACCACGTTAAGTAACAAGTTTTGATGTTTAAGGAACTACTGTCCTGTCCTCAGCCTTTATACATCCCACTGCTGGGTACAGGCCTTCCTCATAGAGAAATACATTAGGAGTATGGGCCGTTACACCACCACGCTGGCCAAATGTGGGTTGGTAGATAGAAACAGTCGCAATAGCCGGGACCAACGGCTTAACGTGCCTTCCGAAGCACGGAGGAGCTCGAGATTTACAAAGTTTTGGTCACCAATCCACGCCCTGAACATGGCGAAGGTAGCTTTGTTTTCACTCAAAAGCCAAAGCGTACAACCCACTACGTCACCGAGCTCCTCGTTGCAGGAAGTAAATAGAAGTTAATATGGTGAAATTAGGTTTTCTTTTGTTTCAATTAGCATTAACAAGTTTTGAAATAAAGCCTATGTTTACCTTTTTTTTTAATTGATCTAAAGTGATCCCTCTGACAGCTACGCAGCTATCACCGGATTATTTTAAAGAAGGCAAGAACTTTGGTAGGTCATTAAGCCTGTAGTGGTGAACCACCACTAGAGCACTTCTCTCTGGAAGGCATCCCTCTAGGGGGTTCCGCTTCCAGCGAGAGTCTCCAAGGCGCTCGACCCGGAATCGGGGATCAGCAGACATTCTTAGGGTGCCTCTAACTAAAGGCTCGGACCTCGGCTCAGGGGGGCCGTGTCGTAGAGGTGTTGCGAGGGTGCTCACGGAGCACTGCGAGTGTGACCCAGGTCTTCGCACCCTTGCACTACGAGTGTGGTCTACAACAAAATGTTTACCTGAGTGTACTCTTGTTTGGTCTGACGATAGGGTAAAGGTCACAGAGATTCGTTGTTGTGGACAATGCTGGACTGATCATTGTGGATATCATTTTAACTGCCTCTCTGGTCTAGTAGTTGACACTACCTGGTATAGATCGGGAGGTCCGGGGTTAGATTCCCCATGGGGGCGAGGATTTTTCTGCTCGGTTTGGTTGGTGGTAGGGCTTCTAAGCCCGCCTGGCTAGTTACCACCATCTTACCTAAATTTGTCGCCAAAAGAACAATGTTATAAGCGTTGTTGTGTTCCGGCAATCAGAGGTAAGATAGCCAGTTCCTCAGTTGTTGAGGACTACAGGTGAAGCTCGCTTCCACCTTCGGCCTTATCGTCACTTACCATCAGGTGAGATGAAGGCCAAGAGCTTACGTGTAATATGAAGAAAAAAAGGGAATATCTAGCGGTGTGTCTCTTGGCTAAAAAAATTATAAAACAGAAGTACATTGCCAAATTTACCAAAGAAAGAACAACGAAAAAAATATGTATGATTAATAAATTCGTTATATTTATTAATCATACTAATATGTGCCAACATAAAAAAATCTAAGCACCTTCTCTGTGTAAATTTATTAGACTCTTGTTTACCTAACCCCATAGAAAATCTTGATCATAGTCAACACAAACCCATCTTTCACATATATAAATGCTTAAATCTGTAACGAAAGCACTGGCCGAGTGTAAAAACTATCAAACGTTCGCCCAAATCCCCGTGATAAAACGCCAATCTAAATTCTATGAACGGATTATTTTGAAACGCTCACACGGGTTAATTGGAAACGATAAACGCACAAAGCAATGGTAAAAATAGTACCAACCTTTGAATTGAACGAGAACGTTCCTGAGCGGGTTCGGAAGAATTACAATTGCTGTTTAAGCTTGTACTACCCATAAAGCTTCGATTCTGATTTTCTTTGAGGTAACTTTTTCAGTTAATAATTTGATTAGGTTTCAACTCAGTTTTATTGACAACTAGATTTTGACTTCGTACACGTATAATTCTGAATATAATCATCTATGATATTTTTATGTAAAAACGGAAAATGTTATATTTTAAATAATTACAACAAAAATGCAACTGTTTTGCAGACACTACATGAACCATGACTGAAGTGACAGTCAAATCTGTTCGCGAATATTTTAATATAGAAAGTAAATTAGTCGTCAACGAAAATTTACATACATACAATCACGCCTGTAATCCCCGAAGGGGTAGCCAGAGTCCAAGGAGCACTGTGTCCTTAAGACCACATTTGGCCATACCAAAATTGGGTTTCGTCAGATGAAAAATCGTGAAAGAGTAGTAACATGCGGCTAGCAACGAAAATTTCAATAATGATAATGCAAATTGCAGGTCAAAAAAGTCAAAGAAGTGTTACCAAAACATTTGTTGTTGATCGTACATCATACAAATAAAATCGATTAAGTATCGTCTATGTCGAACTTATGATGTTTTTCGACTATAAGTTGTGACTGGCTTATAACCAACAAACTATTCGCTTGTTGTTGCCTGGTAGATATTGCTATTAGCAATAAGGCCGCCTGTATTGGATTTCATTTTTTTTACTGTATTTTTTTATTTTCCTATGTTGCGATATATCTACAGCGTGGCACGTCAGTTGACGTCTTAAGAAAAAAAATGGATTCCTTGTGCAAAGGGGCACCTGAATCACCCCCATGTATGTTCAGCGATTCTTTACAGCTTAGGAGCTAGAAGCATTTTAAAGAATGTTTCGAAATTTTTACCTTGCATTGGTTTTTATTTTTTATCTCTTTTTTCTTAACATTTTCAGTTTATTTTTTTTCTGGAATTATTTGTCGATAGTACTAGCTACCACCCGAAAAAATTTCAATTGCCTATGCATTGTAGAACTAACCAAAAAATTTGTCTGAAGTTAAAAGTTTCCTTTCAAGCTTAATAATGCAGAATGCTTAGAGCTTAAAACATAATAAATTAGGGTTTCTAAATGGTCGAAAAAACAGACAGGTTTTTTTACAACATCTTCTGCTTCTGAAATTCGCCGCCTCAGCTCTCCTTCTCTGTCGGTTCCCCGTGCGTATGTTATTTCCTTAAAATTGTACTATCGACAAATTATTTCATAAACAAATTAAATGAAAATGATAAGAAGAAAGAGATAAAAAATAAAAACCAATGCAAGGTAAAAATTTCGATTTTTTTTGCAGATGCTTCCAGCTCCTAAACTATCGCTGAACATACATGGGGGTGATTCAGGTGCCCCTTAGTACAAGGAATCCAATTTTTTTCTTTGGACGTCAACTGACGGGCCACGTTGTATATCTATTAGCCGTCAAGGGGGAACCACAAACTTGACCTTTTTTTTCCTAGAATTAAAGCAGTACGTTATTGCCTTCATTGCTTCACTTTTACACGACTTTTACACATTCCCTTTGTAGTCAGAAGCGCCCCAAAATCAAAATAATATTCGTCCTTATTATCCTCCAAATTAATTAAAATGCCAATAAAGGGAGAATTCTCGTGTAATTACCAACAAATATTACACTCCAACTAATATGCGAGTTCGTTTAATCAAATTAATTAATATTCCCAACTTAACAGTTGAGCGAATGAAATGAAATGTCCCTATCCCGATGACTCATATAACAGATCTTTTTAAGTCTATTGTGGTTTCACGGTTGACAGTCGCGTATAATCCTGGTCCTTCGAACCGGATATAGTATAAGTCGGAACCCTTGATCTTTTTTCTGTGATATTTCATTGTCTTCGGACTGTATCTTTCTACATTATTATCATCTTACTAACAATAGTGGCATCGCTCCGGCTTCGCAGGGGTGCAATGCTGATACTCAATATTAGGTCCTATGAAATTAGTGTTTTGTATGGAGAATTTGGGGAATTCTGCATTTTCCATACTAACATTTTTTCAGTTTTCTTCACAACGACAAATCCAAAGATAATAATATTTGGCATCTATCATTAGACTATTTAGAATATTAGATATCACACTTCATAAAAATTATTTATCGTTTTAAGTGAATACAAATAAAATGATGTATTCGGGAGGCACTTAAAAAGAGTTGTCTCCGTGTCCAATTTTAACACAATTAAATTTACAACAAATTATCAAAACAAATCAAAAGAGCTTTAAAAATATAGTCTATTTTTAGACGAGGTAATTATTTTTTAGGAATACTCTGAATCTTAATAGTTACAGACAAAATACTAGGACAGAAAAAAAACACCAATTTCATAGGTAAGGACCCAATATGACATTATAATTCATGTAAATCTTTCTCTTAAATCACTCTATTAAAAACATGAAAATCTGTTGCGTAGTTAGATTTAAGCATACTGGACTTTTTTTCTGTGTAGTTGTTGGTTGTTGTTCTGCACCTGGCACGATGTAAGGCTGTAACGAGGCGCCATAGCTATATTAGCGCCTCGTTGCTGTCATTGCGCTCTTCTCTGGCCACTTTTCTCTTGGTTTCCGTTTTTAAATTTGCTGTCTGTCTCTTTTTATTTGTTTTGTTCTCGAAGCTCATCCTTACGAGAGTCAGCGCATAGAGCGGTTGATTCCCTTCTAACAATAATTGTAAAATATTTATAAAGTGATAATCAATTTTTATAAGCTTAAACAAAAGTTACAACAAACCACATGATCAGTTCCTAATTAATAACAAAGACTGTAAGTTTTCTTTAAGGCACTATTGTAAGTAGCCCTACCCTTTCTATAATATATTTAAGTGTTAAATGTGAAATTGTTTTGTGTTCAGTGTAATTTACCTTTTTTTATATAATTGTTTCAGTTGTGCCTTAATTCTTCATTATAAAATATACGATACATAAGTGACGACCCAACTGCATTTTTATTATCCTCGGCTTCACCCCGTCACAAGGCAAGCGATATTAATTTCTTCATTTTTTCAATTGAAAGAAGTAAGTCAGTAATAAACAAAGGCTATATGAATATTCTTTGGAAACGACGACGTAAAATTAATATAGCAAAGCAATTAGGAGGAAAAAGATATAACGGTATTTTCTTTGGAGTATTTTTTTTACTTGGCTTAGTTTTCTTAGAAACTTAACCAAATGATAACATTTCTCCCAAGGCAATTGCGGCCCAAGCGACCTGTTCAGGAATTCGACTGAGAAATCATTGATGTTATCTTCTTTAGTAAGCACAAAAGCTTTCACATTCAATTGATACGAGTATCTATTATTTGCTCATTTATTGAACTACCCAAAAGCCTAAAGAGAATTGCTTTCTTTTGAGCGCTCTGTAGCGGCTACGTCATAGCGCGCTACGATATCAAGTAACCGAGAAATGTTTGATCAGCGAAAAGTGCAATAGTGAATATAACATTGGAAAGATAATACTAGACCTACTGTATACAACAATAAGGCGCATACAAGATTGGCGAGTCTGAATCACGATGACAGAGTTTCAAAGATAGATTAATATATATACATGTTCCGACGAATACCAGTCGGACCGCGGTCCCCGAGCGTATACCTGGCTCTGCGGAAGATCTTCCCTTTTCGCTGAGGGTGCGGCATACCTTCCCGCACCCCACACGCTCCAACAAAATCTTGTTTTCATCTACTTTTGGTTATACGGCTGAGCCGTGTGGTAGCGGCTTATTTAAAGAATACTACCAACCCATTCCTTCCCTTGGGTGTCGTAAAAGGCGACTAATGGACTTAGAGCTCCACAACTATCCAATGGCGTGTACCTAGCGGCGACGGGCTCACCACCTGTCACGCAGAGCATACGTGCAGTCACTGGACTATGAAGCGCGGACTATAGCAATGGGCTGCTTTTGCAGTGCTCTTGCCTAGTCTCTGACTAATGCTTAGGGGATAATAGTCGTGATTATATATTGGGTCCTTACCTATGAAATTGGTGTTTTTTTCTCTCTTAGTATATTGTCTGTAACTATTAAGATTCAGAGTATTCCTAAGAAATAATTACCTCGTCTAAAAATAGACTATATTTTTGAGCTCTTTTGATTTGTTTTGATAATTTGTTGTAAGTTTAATTGTGTTAAAATTGGACACGGAGACAACTCTTTTTATGTGCCTCCCGAATACATCATTTTATTTGCATTCACTTAAAAACGATAAATAATTTTTATGAAGTGTGATATTACACATATTACTAAAGCTTGTCTAATGATAGATGCCAAATATTATTATATTTGGATTTGTCGTTGTAAAGAAAACTGAAAAACATTTTAGTATGGAAAATGCAGAATTCCCCATAATCTCCATACAAAACACCAATTTCATAGGTAAGGACCTAATATATGTATGTATGTATATACTTTTGATTCAAAATCAAAATCAAAATCAAAATCAAAAGCATTTATTCAGTTTAGATGCGTCTTAGCGCATGCTTATGAATGTCATAAACATTTTACAATATTTCGTGAAAAAGAAAAATTACGCCATCCGTTCACAAAACTACCAGGAGGCCTTGTTCTGAGAAGAACGGGCAAGAAACTCAGCAAGTTTCTACCCTCCCTTTACATAGCAACATTTAAAAAATGTCATAAACTACAACGTCATTGAAGTTTAAAAATAAAAAGATAGATATCTTATTTGAGTAATATTCTGCAGTTTACCACATTTTTCATTACAAACATGTACGGTGATAGTCTAAATTATAATCTAAAAAATAGTATCTACATTACAATTATTGCCACGCATTTTTGTCTTCTAGGTAATCATTGACGGTATAGTAACCTTTAGACATTAATTTAGTTTTAATATATGTCTTGAATCTGTGCAAAGGCAATTCGACAATTTCACTAGGGATCTTGTTAAAGTAGCGTATACTAAGGCCCACAAATGAACTATTGATTTTCTGCAGCCTGTAGGACGGCAGAAGAAGCTTTCCCTTATTTCGTGTATTCCTATTGTGAATGTCACTGTTCTTTAAAAGAGAATTAATATTACTTCTCACAAAAAGGATGCAGTTGTAAATATACTGGGAAGGAACAGTCAGAATATTAATTTTTTTGAATATGTTTCTAAGTGAAGTACCTGCTTTTAAACAATAAATTGACCTTATAGCTCGTTTTTGCAGAATGAAAATAGATTGTATCTCTGCTGCTTTACCCCATAAAAGGATACCATAAGACATAACGCTGTGAAAATAACTAAAGTAAACTAATCTGGCAGTTTCCTCATCTGTAAGTTGCCTTATTTTTCTGACAGCATAGGCCGCAGAACTAAGTTTATCCGAAAGTTTTATGATATGATGATTCCATTGAAGCTTATGGTCCACAGTAATACCCAGAAATACAGTAGACTCAGTTAAGCTTAATATTTCCCCGTTGAGTTTTAATTCTATCATTGTTTTTCTTACATTTGGTAAAGTAAAATTTATGCATTTTGTTTTTTTGGCGTTTAATTGTAAATTATTCACAGAAAACCAGGACATTATTTTGGTAAGTGCATTGTTCACATCGTCAAAATTTGTCTTATTTCTATCTACTTTAAAGATTAGAGACGTATCATCAGCAAACAAAACAATATCACAAAATAGCTTTGCAAAAGAAGGCAAATCATTTATATAAATTAGAAATAAGAATGGTCCTAGTATTGAGCCTTGCGGAACTCCCATTTTCATATGAGATCCTGATGATTTCGTCCCATTTATATCAACTTTATGAGTTCTACAACTTAAATAAGAGCATATTAAACTAAGAGCTTTGTTTTTTATACCATAATGGTTAAGTTTGCAAATTAAAGTATCATGATTCACACAATCGAAGGCCTTTGATAAATCACAGAAAACTCCCAGCACATTTTGAGCTTTCTCCCACGCATCAAATATATGTCTTAACAGCGCTACTCCAGCATCGGTAGTGGAGCGACCTTTAGTAAAACCGTATTGTGTATCATGAAGAAGACTGTTTAAATTAAAGAATGCCATCAGTTGTTCAAGTATAATTTTTTCAAAAACTTTACTAAGAGTCGGCAAAATTGAAATCGGTCTAAAATTGGTCGGGTCATTTTTGCATCCGGACTTAAATAAAGGTATTATTTTACTATATTTCATTAAATCTGGAAAACTGCCTTCATCAATACAATTATTAAAAATGTACGCAAGATCTGGGGCAATTATATCAATAATATCCTTGATAATATGAACAGACATATCCCACAAGTCTCCGGAATGTTTAAGTTTTAAAGATTTAAAAGTTTTAATTATTTCAACAGGGTTAACATGTTTAAATAGAAAATTAATTTTGCACTCCGGCACGTATGTTTTAAGGTAGCTGATAGCCTCTTTAGGAGAGGAATTAAGTGAAGCTGTAGTTATTACAGGAATGTTAGTAAAAAAATTTTCAAATGTATCAGCGATTTGTGAACTGGATACAATAATCTTATTGTTTACTTTTAAAGATATTGAATTACTACATGATTTAAGTTTACCTGTTTCTCTATTTATGATATTCCAAGTAGTTTTGATTTTATTATTCGATTTTTTAATTTTTTCGCGTAAGTGCAAAGCTTTTGTGTATTTACAGACTTTCCGAAAGGTTTTGGAATAGTTTTTAACATATTCAGCAAAAACTGCGCTGTGATTATATTTTCTTAATGCATATAATTCATATAATCTATTCCTGCTTTTATAAATGCCACTGGTGGCCCAGTCGTCAAATTTAATTTTATTGCTACACTTTATAGTCTTCACTGTGTATACGCTATCAAATTCTTTTTGGATTACATTAAACAATTTTTTATATTGACTATCTGAGTCATTCAGACGAGAATAATCTAATGCACAAATCTTTGAATCAATATTCTGTCTGAACCTTTCTTTACGACTTTGAGTGATAGGACGATATTCAATGCGCTTGATTTCATCAACTATATTGTCAGGGAAGCTAGCTATCAGACCACAATGATCTGATGTAAGATTAGTTATTACAGACTTAGTGACTGGTTTATTATCTGAAAATATATTATCAAGACAAGTTGCTGAATGGGAAGTAATTCTTGTAGGTTCTGAGAAATGGTTAATTAAATTAAAACACTTAAAGATTGATATAAATCTAGTGCTCAATATGGTATCTTCAAGTATGTTAACATTGAAGTCTCCACAAACTATGACAGATTTCCGTTTCTTAGTTATTCTTTTAAGTACGTCTTCTATTACGGATTCGAATTTGTTATAATCTCCGGAAGGGGGCCGGTATACGCATACAATAACATAGTTCTCCAGTTCTACACAAGATAATTCAATAACACTTTCAATCGATAGACTTACTATATCCTTACGCTCTTTATATATTAGTGCGCTCTTTAGTAGTATTAACGAACCGCCGCGAATAGAACTACTTCTCATATATACACTAGACAATTGGAAGTTGTCAAAAACAATAGCTTCACTACTTTTTAACCAATGTTCAGTAATGCAAATAACTTCAATTTCACGACTTTTTGTAAAAAGTTCTAATTCTAACTCCTTGCCAGCCAAGCCTTGTAGATTTTGACAGACAATATTTAATAAACAACGCTTGGCTTTTGTCTTATGTCCTAGTTTAAATTTGTAAATTGTACATGTTGTGCGACAGTTTTACATGTCGGCGATACGTATGTAGTCCCATGACTATACGATTTCTTTGTCATTGTGACAGTGTCTTTTAAATTATATGCTAACAATTTAGCAATTTGTTTCTTAAATTTATTTGAAAGATACAATGTATCTTTGGTCAGTGTATAATTAGTAACAAACTTGTTACAATCAAAGTATAATAATACGTCACTATGACGACATGTCAAATTGTATAAATGTTGATTTAAAATATAAATCTGTTTATTGTAATAGTTATCCATATTGCTAGCATATGGAAAGGAACAAAGTGTTACTTTACATTTCTTCACTTTACAGAACTCTAATAGTTTAGTGATCGAATTAGTAATGTGGTATCTTTTTACTCCAACACTGTCTCCACAAAAAATTATTACATTTTTGGAGTCCAAATGAGATGATCAAAGCAGTTTTGGTGAAAGGTGTTGTATTCAATTGTGATTAAGTTGGTAATCGAAGAGCAAGTTATTCATATTTGTTTATATAGCACAACTGCATAATGTATGCAATTTTGCGAAACTAATTGGACGCCGTGGGGCATGCCATTGCTGTCGCGTCCGTAAGCTTAACGTAATTACTCGTGTAATACATATTTATGAGAATTAGTGGTGTCATTAACAGTCTCATATACCTGGAGCCTTTGATGAGGGCGTGGATTATCAAAAGCTTACACTCTCTGGCCATTTCGTGGAGTTCTCAATAATGAAATTCCTATCAGTAAGAAGAATTTTAATAAAAATGTAATTAGGTACTTTACTCAAAATTCATTAGTTAATTTTTTTTATACCTGAGTGTTTGTAGAATGATCAAAATAATTGACAGTTGTGTAATGAGATTTTTATTTACAAAAGATTGAAGTTGATGTTCAATGTTCTGATGAAAGTCAAGAATTTAATTACAATCCCCTTCGTGAATGTATTTGGTTAAGGTAAACTGAACTCAATACATTAATTAAATAAAAATAAAAAAACTCTTTATTGCGTACACCAGAAAGAAAATTACAAAGAAAATACTTAAAACTAGATGATACAATTGGCGGCCTTATTGCTAGGTAGCAATGTCTTCCAGACAACCCATTGATGGAAAATTAGAAAGATACAAGGGTGCACAAAATAAAAGACTTGATTAAATAGGTACATCATAACACAAAAAACTACATAAAGAAAAAATTAAATAAACATGACAACCAAAGAAAAACAACAGTGATGCAATCAGTTTACAACTCTATGTTCCGCTTATACGAAAAGACGACACGCGTGACGCCCGCGCGCGCGATTAGCATAGAGCTAAGAACATTCAGAAATTGATATTTATTTTTATATGGAAGTAAATGTGTCAAATTATTTAAAGTCATAGAACAAAATGTTGTTATTCAAGATTTTAGCTATCTAATCTTGAGAGGTTGCTGATACATTCAAAATAACCTTGTATACATTAGAGTCGTTAAAACAGAAAATATTGAGAATATTTGTAATCATTTTTGGGTATATATCATTCAGGTTGTAAATTTTTCACATATTTTCAATTCATGTTTCTTTATATTAAAAACACAGTTTGTCTTTATATTAAAAATGTCTGTCCAGCATGAATGAGCTTGGCTTTCGCTATTCACTAACACAAAAAGCAACCCAAAGTAAAAGATACAGAGAAAAATGAATTCAATAGTAAAGAGATAAAGTGTAAAATACATGTATAGAGTTCTACGAAATAATCATTAAAGTTGGATAAAGAAGATACAAAAGAGATCTTCTAAAGCCCTCATCGGATATACTACAGACAGACGAGAATCCTAATGAAGATAAATAAAGCCCATTAATTAAAAGTTCCACGGCTATATTCTTTTGGCAAAACTTAGTAACCTATTCTAATTTGAACTTTATTTGTTTGAAAAAGAACAATAAAGGAATCAAGAGAAATTGTAAAAAGAAGATAAAAGAATTACGGTACGATCAAAAATAGCACACGATTCTATGAAAAAATCTTTTAAACATAAACAAAAAATATACTAAGCAATCATCGTTATGCAATGTAATTTTATTTATTATTAAATCGATGTTTGTCTTAGTTTAAATTAAGCTGCCACCAGATCTCTGCTTTGTCAGATGGTTGATTGTTAAAGAGCGATATTAGTCCTTAAATTCGCCATGTGTACAATTTTTTTTGTAATGGACATTAAAGCTTAAATAAATAAATATTCAATCTACACTCACGCCTTATTTACAGTTTTATTTTTTGTATAGATAAACTAATATTTATATCAAAACAACGGAAGGATAATACAATACGGAATTGCAAAAAGATTTTTTATTTTCAATTCTTTGTTCGAGACCTTTGGGACGTGACATGGCGTTTGATATATGGCATTTCAGTGTTGTTTAGCTGAGCTGAAAGAAACTTCGTAAAATGTTTTTGAAAGACATTGATAGAGTCATGGTGCTTATGATATTTATTGGGAATAAGATGGTACGTATATAGAACACGAATCTGAGTATCAAACGAAACGTGTGATAACATATACTCCTTCGGGAAAATAGGAGAGATCACTTTCCTAGGTGTGTTGTTATTTGCGCAAAAAATCCCCTGTTAGATTTAAATTTACATATAAATAAATAAATAATAAATATCTTCTAACATTCACACCTATCAACTAGCCCCATTTTAAGCAACTAATGGACACTAGATGACGGATAAATATATTTACACAATAGTAACATCTATTGTTTGCGAGCACCGGTGTTCGTTGTGCCCGCCGTTAAAGGTCATATTGTCACGATTAAGTGTCACTTCCTCTTCTTTTTCCTTGACAGCGATACCATCACCTATTACGCCCCACTTCTGGGCAAAAGCTTTCCAACGTGGAGAAACACATGAGAAGTACGGGCCACAACACCACCACGCTGGCCCAATGCGCGTTGGTGGGTAGAAACAGTTGCAATTGCGACCGGGACCAATGGCGTAACGTGCTTAAAGCCTTCCGAAGCACGGAGGCACTCGAGATCACAAAGGTGGTCACCCATTCTAACAATAACCGTGGCGTAAGTAGCTTTGGTTTCGACATCGAAAGCCAAAGCGTACTACGACGCCATCGAGCACCTCCAATAGGTAGTCAGTAATATTCAATTAATTGCTCAAAGGAAGACTTGGTATTGAGTGGTCAGCATAGGCATATCCATAGTTTTCTACCGCAAGCAGCAGTATTTGCATTACTGTGATCTTTTTTTTAAATTTATTATAGTTTACAAAATAATAAATAAAGTTGAAAATAAAACATTGACATTAACCACATAGGTTTTGCGACAATGTCGAAATCAGACCAGATCATCACGAAAGCACACAATTTTACAATTTTGGTAACAGGTTAGCTAAATATTGATTTTGAGTACTAGGCAATGTTTTTCCCTCTGTGTATTTAAACATTACGCGGATCAACCAATTTTTTAATGAAAAAGGACATAAGAATAATTTAGGTAGGGATGGTAGGTAAGAAAAGCAGTGAAAATACTAGATATTTTGGACTTGACCCCTTATGGTTGACCTCCTCCTTTCTGAAGGCGGTTAAAAATAGAACATAAAATACTTTTAACGATTAGGACGTGTGAGTCCAACCCCAAAATCAAAATTGATTTAATTCACAGTTCAAGCAAAAACATTAAACATACACACAGCTAACAACAAACATTGCTTTGAAATTAATAGCATTTTGTAAACAGTAGGCCTTTTAAACCAAAATAAATCGTCTGGGTTTCGAGAGCTTCCGGGGTTGTCGAAATTTAATTCAAACGCAGTCAAGCGAGCGAAGTCATCCTATACCACGTGAGGGTCGAGCATACTAGTCATGTTATAAAGAGATAAAGGTGAATGTAAATATATATTTTGCTAAAGTATTACCTTTTTTTGACATGGAGACATTTTTACGTTGGAAAATGCTTAACGCGTTCCGTACTTCTAGGAGACGCAGGGTTGTGTGGAACTCTTGCAGCATTGCGAGATTTTCCCACTAAGAATCAGTTTTTGATCTGTGGGCAGGTTGACCAGTAGGTTTAAATATGGAGCTTGTCCAATAGTCTAATTTTCAAATATAACTAAAGTTAAATATACATACATACATACAATCACGCCTGCAATCCCCTAAGGGGTAGGCAGAGTCCAAGGAGCACTGTGTTCCTTAAGACCACATTTAGCCATAAAAAAATTTAGTTTGGTCTGATGACGAATCGTGAAAGAGTAGTAACAAGTGGCTAGCTCATCGCCTACACAATCACAGACCCAGTACCCAAGACGCCCTTAGTCGCCATTTACGACATGCTAGGCAAGAAAAGCAGTTGGTACATTCTTTTCTTTTTAAAGTTAAATATGCATAGACAATTTAACCACAACACGATGCTGGGATTAGTAAAATGATGGCATGCAGCACATCTGATGTATATTGCAAATTTAAGAATTTGTCAAGCTCACATTATAGATTTTTGCGTTTTCATTGACTCTATTGATCTAGATTTAAACTTTTAAGGCAACTATTCGACGGAACAAAAACTCACCCTTTTCGCTCACCCTACGCCAACACACGGGTAAGGCAAGCGATATTCAACAAACACGCATTTATTGTGAATATCGCATGCCTCACACGGTGCCCTGTACATGGCAACAGGCTCGACACCTGTTTCATAGGGACTTAACATATCTGGAAAAATGTGGATGTTAACACATCTGCCTACCCCTTCGGGGATAGGGGCGTTGTCATTATTTTTTGTTATATTATTTATTAACCGCATTGCTTGAAAAATATATTTTAAAATTTAAACCGTTTATAACCGTACTTTGTGATGTACTCGGCGCCTTTAATAGGAATAAATCAACTGTGCTTCCGAAGACAAGGGTTGACCAGTTTAAATTTAACACTGGACATGCGTGAACGCGCACGCGAGCGGCCAACGGGTTAAACGTATCACCAAAGTATCAGAGAAAATTGATAGCCTGTAATTCTGTTACATAGGGTTGAGAATAGCGATACAAGATGTTATATATGGTACACCGATTTTTTTATTAATATATACATAATAACTGGCAATGAAGCTAAATGTAAAAGCTAAATTCTGAATGGATTAATGGTTTTGTGGAGCATGCTATTCCTTTTTATTTAGGTCAAATTTTCAATTTTTTAATAACGTTACATTTTCATATGATTTATATCTCACCAAAATTACTGTTAATTTTAAAGTTCAACTAAAAGGTAAACTCATTGAATTAATAATGTTGCTATTAGTGATACAGTTCACTCCATCACAAACATTGAATTTTAATTATTCACATTCAAAAACAAATCTGAAAACAGTGTGTATTGGGCTAAGCAACTTTAAATGTATTAATTTAAAAATTCTTATTTATCCTTAATAAAAACTGTAAGCAAATATTTGGTTGGGGGATTCGATGTCTTTGGCAGTATATTAGAGAACTTTTAATTTTGAATCTTAATTGTCTTTCCTCAGAGTTAAATTTGTTTCTAAGTTTCGACACTAACTGATCAAGTCTAAGGGGAACTAGAACTTGAACGTCTGTAATTGTTAGTTGTATCTCTTTTACTCAATATGAGATAAAAAGGACAAACTGAAAGTTAAATGGACTTTAGTCCCACGTTGGGCGCCAACAATTTATAAATTGACGTTCGTCTAATATTTAATTCACTGCGTGAAATTAGCTTGCTGCCATGCACTGAGCACCGTTTAGGGAATGTGGCCAGATGTTATGAATATGAGAGTGTAATCCAGTAAACATACTGGAATGAGAGAAACACCAAGGAAAAGATGGATTGATTGTGTGAACATGCACATGACTAGAACGAGAGTGAGTCTTGATATTGCGAGTGACAGAAGTGAATCGAAGCGGAAGACATACTGCGCCACCCCCAAATTATAAGGCAGGGAATCGTCCTCAGCCTATGTATATCCCACTGCTGGACACATGTCTTCCTGATAGAGTAATACATTAGTAGTATGGGCCGTACATCACCACGCTGGCCCAATGCGGGTTGGAAGTAGAAATAGTTGCAAAAGCGACTGGAGGCAACGAAGGATTACAACATCACAATGTGTTGGTCACCCATCCAAGGCCTGACTATGGTGAAGGTAGCTTTGTTTTCGATATCGATAGCCAAAGCGTACGCTACTTACGTACGTTACGTATGTACGTAATCTCTACGCCACCGAGCTCAATAATAGGGCAGGGAATACGACAGGGAAATAATGAGAGGTTTTGTTTACAGCACACATGAGAAGATTGCTCTATCTTCTGTTCTTAGTTTCACCCTTTTTATTATTAATTCGTTTTTTTGTTTAAGTAAGGATCTCAGGAAAATTACAAATCAAGTTTGCGAATCTAAGAAACGAGAGAAAATATACACTGTAAGTTGAAGGTTAAACATAATATAAACAATGAATGACGATGAAAGTAATAAACTAAAAGAGCACAATAAGAAAATAAGCAGTGAATCAAATCATAAGCGCTCAAGATTGAAATGAATTTGCGTCAAATAAACGTGGCTGTTACGTTAGAATAATGTTCATGGCAGTCGGCTGGGCACTGACTTCATAAATTGTTAAATTTAAGTATGTATTTTTCTAATTAATTTTATTAATTGTACCAATAGCAAAGATACTTATTTACGAAGGCAGAAATTATTTTTTACTTCCGAGTGCTTTTTGATTTTGAATTTTTTAAACTAAACGTTATAATTAGAAGGGTTTGGTCTTGTAACGTACAGGTTACAAAATAACGGTTTCAAAAAATTCTCATCTTCACGACCCAAGTCTCAAAACCTTCAGGTTTCAAAATATCTACACCATAAGACGTTCAAGTTGCAAGATAATTAGGCCTCAAAACATTATTGAAGAACTAATTTTGAACAATTGTGGTAGGTAATACCATTGTTTAGTCGACTGTACAATACATTCGTGCTTTTGGTAATTATGTAACATAAATAGGACAGATTTAGGCGTAGTTGGAATGTATGTTTTAATTATCTGTGTGGAAGTTGAAGCTCCAACTCCATTATTTGGGTGGTCACATTAAGATTTTAGTCCGACTGAATACAAACATTATTTCTACAAGTTCATTTGTTTTATATCTAGTATTTATATAAAATACTAATCCATATATACTTTGAGCATTGAAGCAAAAATTGTTCGGAATTAAACCAGTATTTTTGGTACACGATATTTCTATCATATTGGATTTCGTTTACTAAAAATAACACACTGAAGTTACATGATACTGCATAGAAAATATTCTTTGTTTTTGTTGTTGTATTTTGATATATGTTGTATATGTATAAAAGTTAAAATATATTTTGTTCGCTAGATATATTGATATTTAATGGTGGAATGTTTGGGGTTATTTTTACTATCAAGCATTGCAATTTTCGTCTCAAGCGCGTCATGGTCCAGCATTTTGTATTATTTTTCCCAACAAATATAACAGAACTGACTTTTCATAAATTTAAGCCTTATATAAAAAAAAACTTTAATGCGAAAAGGCTATTACCAAATCCAAGATTATTCTACATTGTCGCGAAACCTCTGTGGTTTATGTCAATGTATTATTTTCAACTTTATGTATTATTTTGTAAACTATAATAAATGAAAAAAAAAAATCTAGAGGATAAAATGCTGTGGAAATAGTTATTAAGTACTGTTATCATATGCATGTTATTTTGATGGATTTATAATATATAAATTACGAAAACATGTAAAAATATATTTAACAATAAATTTATTAATATAATAATTTATTAATAATATGCTTATTAATAATTTTTTGAAAATAAATTGACAAAAATTATATGATTGTGTATTTAAAAAAGTGGATACTGAGTTTCTTTCGGGTTCTTCTCATGAAAAGCCTTAGGTACTCTCGGAATTCGGCCCCTTGTATCGATTACAATCACATAAATTACAATCATATTCAATGCGCTGTTGTTTTACTTGCTATAAACGCTCGCGGTAATGTATTTTAATCATTATCATTCTTCTTTAATCATTACAGATTGATTTATTTTGTAAAATACATAATGTGTGAAATATTGACAATTTTAAGTGTCAAACTTGGCCTATGAAATTAAATTATTTTTGATTATTTGATTTGCCATGGTCAGGCCTTGGATGGGTGAGCACAACTTTGTGATTTCAAACTCCCGTGCTTCGGAATTGCAACCGTTTCTCCCCACTAACCCGCATTGGACCAGTGTGATGGGGTTACGGCCCGTATGGGCATGTGATTGTTTTCATGGGGAAGCCATGTGCCCAGCAGTGGAACGTATATAAACTAATGACGACCTCTTGGATGATATAGGCGTGAGCGTAGGTAAAATGTTGTGTTATACAATATTAAAAAAAATCTAACGAATACTGACGGGTAATTGCGCATTGTTATAACAAACGCGTCAATCACGCAACACGACGAGCTCTCGCTCAGATACGAAGGTATAAAAAATCAATTACGATAATCCCTTCTGGGCGTTTTTAATCTGTGGTCGACTTGATTACAACGCGAAGGGTGAACAGGGCTGGATTTGGGCGGCGCGTATTTTAAAAATTTATGGGTGGACGTAGTGAAAAAGCTATCATATTTTGCACGTGCATGAGATCACTTCCTAAAATGAAATTGCGGCCCTGAGCCGAATATACCGTTTTAATTTATTTTCGTTTGAATTATTAGGGTATCTGTGCTCTCTATTGTTTGAACGGTATTGGTTTTCCGAATACTTATATCTTTTGAGCGTGATGTGTTCAATACGATAGCATCTTTTCCTCGTTACCGTTTCAAAATAACTCAAACAACTCAAGCTCACAGCGTAGTTGTAATAGTAAAAACAAACAGAGCATGGGAAGCGACCCATCAGGTGAGATTGTGTCACACTTAAATAATCAAAGTAATTGCCACGGTTGTATGTTATATTTTTCCCCTTATATCTATCCTTACCTATGAAATTGGTGTTTTTATTCTGTCTTAGTATTTTGTCTGTAACTATTAAGATTCAGAGTATTCCTAAAAAATTATTACCTCGTCTAAAAATAGACTATATTTTTGAGCTCATTTGATTTGTTTTGATAATTTGTTGTAAGTTTAATTGTGTTAAAATTGGACATGGAGACAACTCTTTTTAAGTGCCTCCCGAATACATCATTTTATTTGCATTCACTTAAAAACGATAAATAATATTTATGAAGTGTGATATTACACATATTACTAAAGCTTGTCTAATGATAGATGCCAAATATTATTATCACTGGATTTGTCGTTGTGAAGAAAACTGATAAAATGTTAGTATGGAAAATGCAGAATTCCCCAAAATCTCCATACAAAACACCAATTTCATTGGTAAGGACCTAATATTTAATATTCTTTGGAGTGGCAATAATATCACAAGTTTATTTTAAAAATAGAATCGTATTAAAGACGCTAAGATCGATGTAAGATGAAAAGAAAATCACTCGATATATTGTTCCGAAGGCGATATTATATTATCGAATTAATTTACAAAAAGTGCTTTGACATATTGAAGTGAAATTTATATACAACGGGCGATGCTGAAAGGTAATACGTATTATCGATATCAATTTGTATTTTTTGCGTAAATATCGAGAGATTTTGTAATATTGGATATACAACAGTATCGTAGATAACGGTTTTTCCAAAGCAAATATTATGAAAATCCTTCAAAACGTCTCGATGTAATATTTTGCATAATGTAGGGATTAATGTTTGTGTTTGATTTTTATCGACGTCTAATTGGTATTTGTTTGAGAGCAAACGTACTCTTTTACTGGATTTTACTATAGTATTTGGATTATCTTATTTTCATATCGACAAGTGATAGTAAACAAAAGTCACTTTATATAATAGAAATTGATTTGACGACCTTATAAAAGGGGACACGAAATTGTCACAAGATTTAAATAACATAACAAATCATCACGTCTTTTTCCCCGAAGGGGTAGGCAGAGGTGTTTACACCCAAATTTCACCAGATATGTTAAGTGTCCCCATGTAAAATTTCTTTATTGCACATAAACAAAAATACAGAACATAAAAACAGAAGTATGTAAGGGAGGACTTATCTCTAAATGTCATCCAGTCATGTTACAGGCGGTGAGGTCATATTTAAATATCCATAAGAAACATATAAATAAAAATTCTCACTTATAAACCCACAGACGATTACAAAAAAGAAATAATATTTCAAAAGTAATTTTACTATTAAAGCATTTTATTTCCTTCTAAAAAAAGCGGTTTGCTTAAACTGTCAAAAAGTGTACATTTATTATTAGTATTACACAATTTACCACCTGAGTGTTCACTACTGTAGGGTGTATTCTACACTCTCAACATAGGGAGATGTGAATCCAACCATGAATCCGATAAACAAATATAATCTATAACTCAAACGTAACAACTTTACTGCGGATATTAAAAATCTACTCTCCAGGGGTGTGTAACAAAACAATATGAGTTTTATTTTTATTTTCTGTAAAATAAAGGTAGAAATTAATAAAATTGATTCATACTATCAGTGCAACTGATACTTCACTAAAAAGTTAACAGCATCTGTATTTTTCTTTTAACGATTCGCCCCATATTAAAAGCTGTTGACTTTTATGAGACAAATTATTTAAATCTGGCAACTGACCAAAAAGCTGTCCTAGGTTCAAAGTAAACAAGGTTTTTTGGGAGTTAGTATTGGGTCAGGTTGTACGTTCGGGGTGCAGCCCCGTCACTTAATTGAACAGTCTGAGGGAGCTATAAGCCACGCGATGCCCGTGAGGGAAGAGTCGATCTTCGGAAAATCGCTGCTACTCTCACGTCGACACACCCGTGGCAGTGGAATGAACTGAAATGAAGTTCTTTATTTAATCATTTAGGTAACAAGTAGTTACACTTATGACGCGTCAAAAGCAATAAAACTTAACAAACAAAAAAAAAAAAAAAAAAAAACTTCTACTTGTTTACATCTACATTTTTTTCTTCCTGTTCACTACCGGGAGACCTTGTCAAGAGAAGATACAGGCAAGAAACTCTGCAAGGGGTCCATCCTCCCTTTACATAAAATTGTCTTACGTTCTACAATATACAAATTACAGGCAAGTTTAAGTGGAATGAATAAGATGTCAAAAGGTATCATGGCAAAATTATTCATGAAAAAAACCAGTTCCAGAATTTTTTTTAAATTGATTCATGCAGCTAATGACATCCTCCATCACAAAATTAAATAAAAGTCTTAATATATAAGCATTGATATAATTCAACAATATAATAATTCATTTCCAGACTTGGTTATCATCAAAATAACACATTTACATTTTATAATGTCCAAGATTATTTTGCAGTGATTTGGGGACGCGTCATAGGTACGCTGGTTGCCAGAGTATTTGACGTATAAGAGCGCGCGTGACCGGTGCTGGCGGCCAACGTAGCTTTGAAATCACACTTATGGCGTACAGAGCGCTGATTGAGGTTTAGTGGATCTTACCGAAAACTGTTGAACGGAAGAACCTCACGTAACCCTAGTAGAAATGCTCATTCCTCCAGGGTATGTCTGGAGGCCTGTACGGTCTACTACAGATCCTTATGGCAGGAGCAGGGGTGGGGTACTTTTGCTGTAACTTATATAAGGGTAGACCAAATTCCTTGGCGTGTAAAAAGGAGAGAAAATTTTTTTTTTTGTTAATTCCAAGTCTTATTGATATCTGAGCTATTCTTATAGATACTATTCATTTGTATTGTTTATATAGAATGATTGCAGTCAATTACCACTGAGTGGACATTCTAATTGCAGCCTAATGTAAGCCCAATAAAAATTGAAATTATTTCTTCTCGGACACAGCCCTAGCTCAACAAACAGAGTTGGCAATATCTACTTTAAATGCTCACTAATACAAATTATTTTCGCTTGCACCCATACCAGTGTGTACATTGGTTCGTAACCTTTTTACCTTTCGCATGCGAATTCGCGTGAAATCAAACTTGAGAGGAGTTCGTTGGCGTGGAATTATTAATGTTGGAGCAGTAAATTTCCTTCGTCTTGTACAGGAAAGTATATTTGTCTTAATGTCATACGCCACCCTTGTTTACTATGAACGGAGAAAGCACAGATCACTGACAGCCGCTTCGCTTCTTAATAGATTGATAATATGAACAATTTAGTACGGTGACCAGTGTCGCCTCTCGCACACAAATAAGCGTATGCTCTCATTGTCACCACATATAACGCTGGTATGCGATTCGTAGTTCAATACAATAGGTCGACATCGAAAAGAAAGATCTAAGTAAAAAATTTTACATTGAAATATATGCTTTATTATTTGATATTAAGCTTTAGTTCACTTTACCTGTCAATATTTACATAGCACGTAGATATTTTGCCGTTACGATTGACACAATTTTGTGCAGAATATTTGCACAGTGTTGTCAGATGAATAAAAATTTGACAATTAAAATAATCAAAATTTACTTAAAACTTTTCAATAAAAAATAATATAAAAATGTAAAAACAAAAATTTATAATTTATTTTAATAAAAACACGACATCCGTTTTAAAATCTTTATTAATTCTGACTAAAGTGCCTTTTAAAAATGTTTAGTGTTCCTGCTGCATATCCCGGTAGAAGAACCCTTCAGTAAAATGCACTTTTCTTGCTTTTTTGTATAATATCGTCATCAGCCAATATACGTCCCACTGCTGGGACAGGTCTTTCTCATTGTAACGTTACGCCCCCTCTCTGGAGGAAAAGGGGCAAACGGAGCAGATAAAAGAAAAGGGGAAGAAGTGTAGTGTGTAGGAAATAGGGAGAACTCTAGTTACAAAATTTATACGACGGTGTAAAGGTAAATATAAACTATTTATTATAAAACACGAAGAATAGCGGAGAGGAAAGAGAATGGGAGGAAAGCTAGGAAACGTACTTAAAGTTCATAAATATTTACACGCGCACAAGGAGAACGGGAACGGAGTCAAAAGGGGACTGATGGTGGGAAGTACTTAGCTCACTAATTATGACGTCACGAAGAGGGGGCCGACTATATGAAGAACAACAATTCTCGCGCCGGCGTTGCCTGCCTGGCAGTTATTCGCAGTGGGCGGTACAGCAGGCAGCACAGCACCACGATGCCCGACGTGGGGGTAGGCCCACAATGGAGGGTAGAGGCCTCGGAGAGACACGGGGCACGGAAAGTCACGAAGCTCGGAGAAACACGAAGCTCGGAGAAAGACACGGAGAGAGTCACGTAGGAGCACAGCTTCGACGAGAGGTACGCGGGCCTCTTCAGTCCCGAGCCAATGTCAAAGGCACGGGAACGTCCAATATTCCGGTACTAAAAGACGCGACTCGAAGAATGAACCACGATGTCTGGAATCATTGCCTTATATAGGAACGATCCCAGACATTTAATTTTGAAATAAAAAGAAACGCCAAATAGAAAAGTAAAATGGTGCGTATTCCCTCGGTAGCTATAAGACGGAAAGAGAAATAAAATAAAATATATTAAACCTACGACAACGCAATCTAAGTAAATATGGAAGGATGACAATTGATACGTCATGTCAAATAATTAAAATATTAAATATATTTAAAAAATGAAATTAGAAATCGAAAATACTAAAATACTAAAATAATATGAAACGGTAAGTGAAAAGGCATGAAAATACAATCGCCATAGATTAAATATATAAGCCCTACCCCGAAAACCCTTACAAAATGAGATATAAATAAGATATAGCCATAAATAGATAACCAAATAATACAATTACAAAATATTGAAATAACTAACTAAAAGTACAAAATGGAAGGGGAGGCTCCATTCTACATTATGCGACACATTATTCTACAAGCTAAAGATATATCAGCTACCGAGAAAACCCTTGCAAACTGAGAATTTTGAAAGTTATAGCCAAAAAAACACCACCCATACAAATAACAAAAACCTTAAAATCTAGCTTAAAAGTAAAGAATGGAGCGGTAGGCTCCATGCTACATCATGGGGAAACACATGAGGAGTATGGGCCGTAACACCACCACGCTGGCCCAATGCGGGTTGGTGGGTAGAAACGGTCACAAATGCGACCGGGACCAACGGCTTAACGTGCCTTCCGAAGCACGGAGGAGCTCGAGATCACAAAGTCTTGGTCACCCATCCACGGCAGGACCATGGCGAAGGTAGTTTTATTTTCAATTGAAGCCAAAGCGCACTGGCCACTACGCCACCGAGCTCCGATATAATATGTAAGAAACATATTATTGGAAATAAAACTAAATGGGTCTGTAATTAAAAAAATATATTGTCTCAAAAGGAATCATCATTATAATATCTGACATAGTTTAAAATGCGCGTATGTTGTGTTATAGCAGTTTTTCAAGGGTAGGTTTAAAATAAGCAAAATAAGTATTAGTTAATAATTAACTATTAGTTAAATTGTTAACTAATAACATTTTATTGCGCCGCTACTGGTAACATTTAAATTGTGCAGTATTAGTGATGTGAAAATGATCGATAATTATGAAAGTTTACACTGACATCTAGTAAAACATAATCACCTGTTTTGAAAAGATCATGCTCGATTTATTAGGAACTAGCTATTGCCCGCGACTTCATCTGCGTGGAATAGTCTAGTAGCAGTAGATAGCATTTATTAATTTATTTAAAAAAATATATGAAGCAGTAAGTGTGGGACAGGCCGGCCGAGCTTGTTACAATAGTCATTCAAACTAGAATACTAACGCACCAGAATAAAATCACACTAGGATAACGACGCCTATCACTTGTCAGGATCTAGGCCACAAAAGTATCAGTTACGTCATTAAAAATGTAAACACGCTCCCTTTGAATGAGTGCCTTATCCCGTTTAACTAGAAAACACACTCCCTTCCTCCAAACCACCGGAGGTTCCTTGTTGCCCTACCTATCTTACTCTGATCAACCTTCAACTTGGATCACACACGTTAATCCAAGCTGTACCTTCACACACACAGTACTGATTCACTCACCAAGTACACAATCACTATAGTCCTCATCTACAAACTCACTAAACTACCAACGCCTCACTTGCCTATAAACACTGCCACTACACAAACGGATACTAGATAATCAGTTACAGCTGAACAGAACTAGCTTGACGACGAGCAGCATGACGCCACCCGACCTTACTCAACGACGTCTACCCACAGAATGATCGATTCTTTAGTGAATGGATCCTGGATCACCACTGATGCTCTGATACTGTGGGGGCCGTAGGCTTTAACCCACATGTAGATAGTTGATAGGAGGAAATGAAGGCAGAAACTCGAAGGCAGAAATGAAGAATATTAATTAGGATTATTTAAAGAAATGTATTTGCAAAGCAATCGTACAGAGCTAAACATGACACACTTTTCACGACAGCGCGATGACAGCAGTCACAGACCGCACCATAAATAATTAACAAAGCAAGGCGGTTAGTACGCCACAATACCATTTTTTAATAGTCTGAGGATGAGGTGAGCATGTGTAAAACGTTTCTCGAACATAACAGTATGCTTTTGGCGAATAATAACTAATGGGTAAGCGCAAAACTTCTGAGCGCTGGTGGATATTGTGTTGTTGATTTTATTCCAGAATCATCTTTTTTTATAATTCGCGTTACTTGCTCATGAATCTGCAAGAAAAATTTAAAATTATTTTTTTTGTTCAACTAGTAATGCAACTTCTTTTTAAATTGAACATGGTTAATGAAGTATATTTACCGCCGACTGTTGAAATACAAACAATCTATACGCTGTGTTGATTAAAACTATGATTTTTGATCAGACGCCTTAGATAGTTGACAAAACAGGAAAATGCAAAAAAAATGGTGACAATCATACATAAAATTTATATTTTCTAGAGTGTGCACATCTTCGGTACGCATCATAAAGTTGTTTTTGAACTCGTCAAAGACTTCCTGCATTTTAATTATTTTCTTTTTTAATCTACGATTTTGAGCTTGTATTTTTTATCTGTGTTCTTTGTTGCTTGATTATATTATCTTTGTTTGAAATAATACTTGTAATTTTTCTTTTTCTTGGTGTTGATGTATTCGAAACAAGAATTTTGTACTATAAGATGGATGCCAAACTCCCATACAGTAACATGAGGCAATGTTCTGTCTCGATCAGTAGGTGTTCCCTCTCATTCTATCTATCACTATTTATGAATGAAGGCTATCCGTGGGACATCCTCTTCCACTCTTCCTATCCATAGTTTCTGTCTCACCGGTCATATTTACGCCATTTTTATGCCTAGACTGAAAATTGTTAATTTTTTTTTGTAATTTAATATTTTAAATAAAAAATTATGAAACTGGTGATGACGTGCGTTGTTTTATGTTGTGTAAGTGAGTGGTATCCTGGATGTACCTTATCATTTTCCAGGTGAATCAATAATCACATATTGAATGAGAGTATTTGTTTGAGAAATTTGTGTGTATTTTTGTGGGACGTCATTAGTTGTCATAGAAAGCTTTACTACGAAATGTCAACCTCATTCTTTGAAGTGATCGAATGAGAAGGAACACCTACTGATCGAGACAAAACATTGCCTCATGCTATTGTATGGGAGTTTTGCATCCATCATAAAGTACAAAATTCTTGATTCGAATTGACCGGGGAATATGAATCTGTTAACTGAAATGACACTTAGAATTATGTGTGAAACTCGTATAACCTCTATTATGAAGTAATAAAATATTATGATAAATTATTCTATAAGATAATGAATTGCAATGACTGCATGAAATAATCATGAATTCGGCAATCAAAGAAATTTATTAAATCAGTAACATTTTATTTATTATTGTGAGTAGTTCCATACTCATGGCTATTTTTGACTGCGCAACATATTATTATCCTAACTTGCCATTCTTCGCCTTTTTCGTGTAGTTGAACTTGTAGGTGATGTCGATCGTTTTGATTGTGATGCCTGAAAATAAGAGTTAAATAATAACTTACCAAAGTAAAAAAAACCTTGCAATATTTTTTTATGAAAATAGGCACTTCTAAAGGTTCAGAATACAATTTAACAATTTCTTTGGATGGTCAAAAATTAGGTAACTTTTTTAGGTAATTTTTTTTTATTTCGAATACATCATCTGAGAAATGTTCTGAACAAATCGTGTTCAATTTGGTAGGAACCCAATCCGTCCGCCCTGTCCCAGAGATCCATTTAAATTTTTTATTACTTTCCGAGGGAAAACCAAAACGTAATTAATAGTCAATGTTTCTCTATCAATTATTACCAGAATCTAGAAGACTATCGATAAAATGTTTGTACGATAAAATCATGCACTGCACTATAGGTGTTTTACATCTGCACAATTGCACAAAACAATGTACATTGCTTCCTGAAAACGATGTAATTTACATTGACCCTGTTTTTAACAAGCAATGTATATTTTTATATTGACATTTGATATTTTTCAGTTTTTACTTAATAAACTGATAAATACGAACTTACCGATGGAAAGCAATATTTATGTTTGTTAAATTAAATGTTTTGCTTTGTTTCTTGCAGGTCAAAACAGCACAACAAAGCATATTCACGTAAATAATCCGCAAAATAACAGCTTGATGGTTCGAGAATGACTGAAAAGTGTCAAATCGTGAAACCGACGGATATGATCCTATATCATATGAGTGGCGCGCGGAGACACGCCCACTTACGATTTCTATTTACTCTCATCTATTCTGTGGGAGAAAGCCAACGATTGAATTTTGCGCGTTTCAGGAGTGTCCACCTTTTTTGATCATGTTAGATGAAACATTGACAACTTGTGTTAAGGGTTCCAGTTAACAAAGAAAATAATATTGAATTTTGTAGTAATTACAATTCACAGCAAAAGCCGAGACTAAGGCAAAATGAAATAATACACGTAAATTTTTATTAGGATGTAGTTGTAGAACATATTGATGTAAATGGAGGATGGAACCTTTATCTTCTCTTGACAAGGCCTCCCGTCGTGAACAGGAAGAAAAATTTTGTCGTATAATCAATTTTTGGAAATAATTTATAATGTTTTGATTTATCATAAGTGTATTTAAAGATACCAAATTGATTAGATGATGAATTGAATTATGATTATAATATGTTACGCCTAAAAATTTGTGCGACCGAAACACCGAGTGTTAGCGCATGTCTAATGCGAAAGTTATACTTGGTAGAGAATAAAATGATTTCCTTATTTAAATCATGCAGGAACTACTTATAAAATACAAATTATGTAAAAGAGTTTAGATCGCCAACAGTAGTAAAGAGAGAGAGACCAGAGAGCTGTTATACTCACTGGGGAAATGTGACTGGGGAAATGTGACTGGCATAGTATGTAACTGGCATAGAAAAATAATAACTGGGCGTAATTTATGTATTTAGAATTTGGAACATATATTTACATTTTCTTCAATATACTTCATTGCACACTGAGTTAGATATTGTAGTTTGTATTCAAATAAATATAAGGTTGAAATTAAATTTAAATATTTGCAAGTCTAAAAACAACTCATACAACAACACAATATTCTTATCTCGTAATGGGTCTATAAAACAGTTGGCATCTTCTCCCTTCCTATGTTGTGACGCACTTCGCGTTGCGCCTCCACAGAATGATTTAATAACCCCATTGAGAAGACCCGGGAACGATATAGGTACACTTGAAGCGACTTCAAACGAATCGGCGGAAGAGGGCGCACGTTTAAGAATCTTTTGTGTTTTTGGAGGAAAATATAAACGAAGATATTTAAAAAATGCTTGGAAACACTTAGAACTTCTTTTGTTTGGATAATGTTTTGGTCTGAGTAGTTTAGAAGTATTTAGCCTATATTCATGTTAGTGCTGCTCACAAACTTTGCTTCTTGAAGATTTGATTTTTTTTTCTCGATGGCCATATATTTGCCCCAGGGTTAGGTGCTAACTCTCGACCGGGCAAGTGGGCTTTAGTGAGATTTCCAAAGCATAGACAATAAAAAGATACAAATGGGTTAAACAGCAAAAAGTTTTACAACAATCATAAGATGAAACAAAGCCACGAAAGCGAAACTTGGGAAACCACAAAATAATTAACAAACAAAGTTACCGACCAGGTTAAAAATTTAACTGAAACATCCCGCAAGTCTAAACTTTCACGATGAATTCAAGTCTAAGAACCAAAACGAGATTCCACGCAGGCCGGAAACAGGGGCTTTGTTAGTCTTTCTTGAAATTTTCCAAGCTTAATATACGTGAAATTGAATCGTGAAATTTAAATTAGGATAGTAATTTTGTCTCGGTCAATCCTGGACATGTAATCTTCTTCTTCCAGTCTTTTTCCGGCTTTTCATTCATCACAACTTGTCTTCTTCCATTCTCTTCTGTAACTCGTCAACTTATCAGCCACTTACTTTCACCCTCATCAATTTATCAAGATAATATGTGCCAAGTGACAACCAATTGCTTTTCACCTTTTCTTTTTATGTCACATGTAATATGGAGAAGCAATGATACATGGTTATGTTCATCATGGTTTTGCAATAAACTTATTAATTGATTGAATGAGCATGTGACTAGGAAAGGGAAAAAAATGCTTGAATAAGGTGGGAACTAAAATCATCATCATAATTTCATCATCGTAAATCATTAAAAAGGTTTTTGAAAGAAGACTGTAATTCATCAGAGCTTTAAATATCTTGCTTGATAATAAAATCGCTACCATTATTTTCAAGCACAAAGTCTTAATGAGTGGATGTATTTAACCTCTTTTACGTGGATAAATTATGTTCTTGCCTAACATTCAGATTTCAAACTTCATTATGAGATGCACGCTTATTGCCAAACTGTCTCGCTGCTTCCAGACGTAGATGTTGCTCGCGCAGTGAGCACTGCATACAATCAAAGAGGCTTGAATATATTCACATTACTCGCTCCTGAAATTATGCCTTCCGCAGCCAAATTGTATGAGGTAACGAATCCACTGTATATTGTACAGTGGCTTCTAGTGATATCATTAGTGAAGAGCTCTGCGGTGTAGTAGTTAGTACCATTTCGCGTTCAATATTGAAAACAAAGCTATCTTCGCCATGGTCAGGCCTTGGATGGGTGCCCAAAACCCTCCGTGCTTCGGATGTCGCGTTAATCCGTTGACCGTGAAAGGCTTTTGCAACTGTTACTACCTACCAACTTGTGATGTTCCTGCCCATACTCCTCAAGTGTTTCATCATGGGAAGGGCCTGTGGATGTTTACTTCTTGATTTAAAATTTAAATTCTGCTGCAACTTTGTGAACTTCCCTCGTTTTTTGCCGGGGACAAAATCCTGTTACGAACTAAGCCTATCCTGGCTAGGCGACCGTTGTTCATGGGATTTCAATCGTGTTTTATCAACACCATTATCATAATTGTCTTGCGTTTCCGATCCTCTAATATCCTCTCAATTCCTGGAATTCTGGTAAATTATGAAGCTTCTTATGAATGTTAACTCCATTCTTAAGCAATTTAAGTGTTCTTTAATACAAATGACGCTACGCATTTCCTGAATTTCCAAGAAATTTGGTTACTCGAATTCAGAAAATAGTTTCGTCTTTTGATTTTGCGCTTTTCATTAATGATTGTCCGTAAATACTATATCCATAGTAATGAATTGAATGTTTCTAGTTATTAAGAAGGGAGTGATTAATAATTTCTGGAATTTCCTTGTATTTATAGCAAAATTCATCGAACCAAATATAATCACCAAAATTACTCCTCTCAAATAAATCTGGTTAATTAATTCACTCAATTCATAGGAGTGTTTAAATTTTAAAGCTTTTTTAAAGTCTTTGCCATATTGTCATAAAAGGGATTCTGGTCAAATATTATTTTGGAATGGTTTATCGGGAAAATCCATCCAGGATCAGTATGTTTACTTTTTATAATTTCATGTTTACGAATTTCTATTATTAATAAATCAAAGTACTTTTTGTGTTGATATTTGGTGAAAAATTTACATTTTAGGTCAGAAGGAGTTTCGTTACTGGGTCTTATGCTTTAAGCATTGCTTGCATGTCTGTGTTCGGGCTTGTGATGTAAAAGGCAGTGCGATTTTTGGACACTGTAACTTCGCATGCTTTGTCACTGGTTCGCAATGTTAACCCTTTAGAATATGCAGACCGATGCAGGATTACATTTTTATCATAATGTAATAGTTAAACCACGTCCGTAAAAAGTACCATAGCACGTAGTAAAGCAAATCGCTGTAGTTGGAATTGTAGAAATGGCACTTTTGTTTTCATTGTCATCTTTGATAAATTACCTTGGGTATGATATACATAAAGATCTGATTTATTTGCACTTTACCCTGCAAACCAACCAACCCCTCTAATTACGGGCGCTGATTGTGTGAACAAATGTAACGAGCGCACCAGACGTCAAATCCTCCCGCGCCGTAAACATCTCTCATGCGTGTTATTTGTCCTTGTCGCATTAGGCGCAGGTGCCGCGAGAGGCTTAATTAGTCTTATCCTCAAATCGATGGCACAATATCGGCCCCTATTACGAGAGACATGCCCCACTTGTCCCTCGTAAATAATTACGCGAACTATCTTAGTACAGATGTGTGAAATCGAGGGGTTGAGTGCTGTGTTACTGTCAGCGACAGGTATGCGCAGTTTGATAGCCAGATTTATAACAATGGAATTTCGACTGTCAGGTTGAGGCGAAAGAGTTGAAAGTTTACTGCACAAAACATGCGGATTAAAGAGAAAGGATACAGCATAATAAATATTTCAAAAACCGTCCTGACATAAATAATTATGAGGTTGAAACCAAAATGAAAATTCTAAATATTGGTATTATTGATAATGCTCTTATTTTTAGCGAAGAGTCTTGAAACAGAAAATGATTCTGAAATTGCTGTAACTATACCCGACCTATATTCGAGGTTTACATGTCCCAAAAGTATCGGAGCCATCGTTATTTTCTTTCCTTTTAATGCAGAATCGAATTTCTATAAAGTGAACTGCTGTGTACTCAGACTCGATGTTGACTTGAAATTAGACTCCGTCGTTTTGACCAAGAAGACTTTCGAAGAATTTCCAAGAAAAACAGATTCCCGTTGAAAGTTTCTTGTCTCAACTCGACCCATTAGTGTGATTGATGACCATGTCATCTCTATAAGAGACACGCCTCCAATACTGTTGTTCAAAGAGTATCGCCAGTTGTCAGTTACATGGCTGAACGAGCTCTTAGAAATTTGGATTATAGGGTTTGTACGATTCTACCCATCAGGGTTTCGAACCCAAGATAGAACTATCTTTATTTAAAGGATATTTTATAACTAATTTTTTTATTTTTTTATTTTATTATATTTATTTCATTTTTACAATATTGGAACATAAAATACAGTTTTTAAGTCATACGTAAAAATGATCGTCAAATTGTACAAATAATTTAAATTAATTAGGAATTTAAAATAGATGTCAAAAAATTTTAAGGAAATAAAAACAACAATTACAAAGATGTAAAGTCACAGCTAACAATAAAATAATTCAAAGAAAAATAAATAATGTATAAAAATTAATTTTATAATGTCAATGAAAAAAATTCCTTAGTCGAATACAACTCTTTTTCCAACAAGAGGTTTTTCAATCGGCGCACAAATGTTTTGTCGTTTGGTTCATTTTTGATATTTTCTGGCAGATGTTCATAAAACTGTGGACCAATTATGCGCGGGTTTTTGGTTGCGAGTGTCATGCGTCGAGGTACACTAGCTAACCGGTCCACATTTCTCAAATTGTATGCCATACATTTTCTTCGACTAAATAGTGTTATATTTACTCTTACATACATTATTATATTGTATATGTATAATGAGTACATAGTCATTACTTTGTGTTTTGAGAAGACATTTTTACAAGTTTGCCTATTTTTCGTATTCGATATTATTCGTAACGCCCGTTTTTGAAGTATGAATACACGATTTGCATGGCTAGAATCACCCCATAATATTAAGCCATATGCCATCAACGAATGGAAGTAAGCGAAATATGATTGCCTTAATATGTCATTTGTTACTATTGGCTTTAATTTGTAAAGGGCATATGCAGCACTGCTTAACCTTCCACAAAGGGTGTCTATGTGAGACTTCCAGCTCAGGTTGTTGTCGAGCGTAAATCCCAGAAATCTGCACTCATTGCTCAACGGGATGGTAGGTCGAATATCCATTGGTCGTGGAATCGTTCTACCAGAAAATATCATTAAATTGGATTTGTTTTGATTTAATATTAATCCATTTGCATTGAACCATTGCTGCAGTCTTTCATATAATTTAATAATTTTTGTATTTAGTTCGTCAAATGAGCGAGCACACACTATGACAGTGGTATCGTCCGCGAACAGGATAGTGAGGCCATCCGTGATATGTGACGGCAGGTCGTTTATAAAAGCTAAGAACAGAGTGTTTCCTAGGGCTGACCCTTGTGGTATTCCTATCGATAGTAATCCTGTTTTAGATTTATGTTTCTTTCCGTTTAATGTTACTACGACTGTTTGTTGTCGGTTTGAAAGAAACGATTTTAGTAAAGAATGCATGTTGTCATTGATACCATAATATTTTAATTTATTTAACAAAATGTCATGTTTTATAACATCGAAGGCTCTCGAGAGATCGCAGAATAACCCTGCCACCTTATATTTGTCATCCAGCGCGGTCAGTGCACAGTCTACTACCTGGTGTGCGGCTGTTGTCGTGGACTTTTTTTTTCGATACGCATATTGATGCTCTGATAATAAATAATTTTTTTCTAAATGATCCATCATAGTTGAGGCTAAAATATTTTCAATTATTATAATTAATTAATTCTAGTGAATCTTTTAAATTATAATGTATTGGCTGTGTAGTCTAGTGGTTAGGACCCTACATGGGGGCTGTAACCAGTAACCCAGGTTCGTATCCTGGTCACGGCACCAAATTGTACCATTCTGACCATGAGGGACTCGAACCCAAGATAGAACTATCTTTATTTAAAAGATATTTAACAACTAATTAATTAAATCTGGTAAATCTTTTAAATTATAATGTATTGGCCGTTAGAGAATGTCTAGTATGAAACCAAAACATTTACGTTTAGTTCTGGACAAAATCAATGATTGGAAGTAGTGAATTCAGCTTTTATTTATTTCAGAAACACAACAAAGAGTGAATGTAATTTGAAATAATTCTATTTTAACATGATCTGAACTTCTTTATAAATCGGAACCTGTATTGCAAAAGGACACGCTTGGTTCCAATACAAATCGGTACTTGCCTTTCATGTAAAATTTTATCTATGCCTCCACCCCTAGTATGAGTGTGCATAGTATTCTATCTCGGCAATCGTGAACGTCTTTCTTCATACATTTACGTCAGTTCTATATAGTTTCCCATAGAGGCGCTGCTGGTAAATGTATGACGATTCTAAGCTGACATTGATTGAATCGAGACGGCGAAACATGTCAAAACACATACTCGGGGTACTATAGTTACACCCTCAAAAGGGTGACCCGAATTTTGATGTTTAAGTCCAACCGTGCTTAAAGCATCTTAAGTGGTTGTCCTTTTAAAGCCAACCACCCAACCCATATTGAAAGAGCATTGTTGAAATGGCCGGAACTCTTGGTGTCTATGTGTATTGTGTATGTATTTCTAAATAATCGGTGTATTGATTATGCAGAAATATATGTGTGCATATTTGACTGGTGGCAATCTTTATTCCCTTCTAATAAGACTCATTTACTGTCAAACGTGCATATATATATTTTAACTCAAGTGTTCCACTCTCTACTGGGCTAAGCCCTTCATATCTTTATAACAAAGACTACTGGACATTAACTATGTTTCTTTTTCGTTTGTTACAGGTAAGCACAAGCAAGCAGATATTCTTGAGCTGATTAAACACAGTGTGATGTATTGGCAATGGTCAACATATCGTTAAGTATGTATATCAGTAGTTATTAGCAAGAGGCATGATAATGCCCCTAAGAAGAAAGGGTGGAGGTGGCTTGGTGGCTTTCTTTGCTCTGTGGCCATTTCTGAAAATGGAAAATACATAATATTATTATCACGCCAATATCGGCTGATAACTTCTTTTTAAAGGGGGGTTTTTATTGCTGTTTAAATGTTTGTCCAGTTCCGTCACGCGCAAGTCATCAAAGAGTCTAAAAAGAGGGTAAGCTCTGCTAATCATAAGAATTTTTAAATTGATCTTTCATAAGGTTGTAATTAACACTATATCCGAAGTGTCTGCAGCGAAAATTAACGGCGAATTTTAATAAAAAAATCCATAAAGTTGAAGAAGAAAAACTTGAGTTGACAGCCCTTCAACTCAAACCAAAGTTTCAATTTATTAGAGCATGAATCGATAAGCTTCGTTCGGTTTTAATGAGATTTTGCGGTGTATTCCTATTATTTTAGATCTCTAAAGCAATAGAGGGTTGAGATTATTCAGTTATCTTATTAAATTATGTATCAGAAGTAAATGGGTACTGGGTCTGTTATTGTGTAGGCGATGAGCTAGCCACTTGTTACTACTCTTTCACGATTTTCCATCTGACCAAACCCAATTTATGTGTGGCTAAATGTGGCCTTAAGGAACACAGTGCTCCATGGACTCTGCCTACCCTTCGGGAATTACAGGCGTGATTGTATGTATGGATGTATGTATCTATTTTGAGAATGTAGGTAGCTAAAATGCAAATGTTAAGGTGGATGTGAGGTGTGACGAGAATAGACAGAGTGAGAAATAACTATATTTGGGGATGTTTGAACGTTGCCTCGTTTGCTGATAAACGACAAAACGACTTTCCTGGTATGAACATGTAATGAGGAGAGAGAATGATCATCTCACCAGGAAAGTTATGATTTGAAAGTGGATAGGTCTATAGGGAGAGGAAGAAAGAAGAAAAGAGAGATTGTGTGAATGACGATATGATGAGGAAGGGAGTGAGTGTTGACTTGGCGAGTGATAGGAGAGAGTGGAAGAAGAAGAAATATTGCGCCGACCCCAAAACAATAGAAATGCGAACAGGTCAGGACTAAGGGTGGTGTCACGCCATGCTGGCCGCCAGGGCCGGAATTACTCAACTTTGTTTCACAACCACACGCGCGCGCTTTACGGCAAAATGTATGGAAATCTCGCCGGCGCTGTTGGCCAGTGCAATGTGTTGGTGGAGGAACATACACATACATACAATCACGCCTGCAATCCTCGAAGGGGTAGGCAGAGTCCAAGGAGCACTAAGCAGGAAGCAGGAAGGCTAAGGAAATATTGAATGTTTGTGTGATTAATTATCTAACGAGGAACGGGCTGATTGGTGATACGTCGAGAGACGGGAGTCAACAGAAAAAAAAAATGTTGTGTCGACCCGAAATATCATTTCATTTGAAACATGGATGAACTCCTGACTCTGTACAGTCACGTGCAAAAATATATATACTCTTTTGACAGGTGATAGTCTTTCTTCACTTTGAATAAGAGTCATTATCTGACAAAAGTGTACATATATTTTTACATGTGAATGTACATCCATTTTTTATGTCTATACTATGACCCAGAGAAATACATAAAACCTTCAACATTGTAGATATATGCACATTTTATTTCGGTACTAAAATATGGGAACCAATGTGGAACAAAACAAAAAAGCTTCTAGTGAGAACAAAAAACCTATACGCGTTCATGATGGCACAGGCATAATAAAAATCACACTCCGCTTCGTCAGAGTGATGGCGCGTTTACACTTATACGAATATAATTTACAGTGCAATTATGACGCGAATGTGTGGACGATATGCGCGCGAACAGGTTGGCGGAAAAATCAGTGTTAATAAAAATTTAAAAAATTTATATAGGTTATTTACAGCAGATATCGAGGTGAAATATTATTGTAAAGCTTTACAAAAATTAGCAGAACAATAATAAGCCCTTATCTTCTAAAAATGAAACTGATTTTTTAAACCATCTTCTTTTATAGGCCTTTCTTCAATTTCATCCTGTCTTTGATTTTTTTTTAAATATATATAGTTACTTAATTCTATTTTATAGGGGTTTCTTTTAGTAAATTATCAGGTTGTTGTATTGAGTTATTAGTGGAGCTTTTTATCCTTCGTATGTCCAAAAGCCTTAATACATGCCATGTGTAACAATTGATATATCTTTTGTGTCTAGCTGCAAACAGTTGCGCGGTTATAAAAAAATTATAAACCTGATTGTAAAGGACAAACGAAGGAATCTTGAAGGATAGACTCTAACATATTCGTTTGTTTACGCGACTGTGTAAATGCAGTCCATAACAAAGGCTAAAAGCCTTGGAATTGGCGATGCGAAACGTATGGGCAAGTTGATGGCTTTTATTATAAGAACAATCAATAGGCCTGATGTCCAATGAAAAATGATTAATGTGATCGTTATGTCCGAGGACAATTGATGGATGCTGCTTCTCTGACGGTTTTTAGATAAAGCACCCTAATTTTATATAAAAGACTAATAAAAATATTTTGATTAGTTTATTTTGTGGGTGAAAGGGATATATCGATAAATCTAAAATACTTATGCGGTGCGTTAATTAATGTGTTGTGATAATCCATACTAATATTATAAATGCGCAAGTACCTAACTCTGTCTGTCTTGCTTTTAAAACAACTGAACCGATTCAATTGAAATTTGGTACACAGATAGTCTAGAGCCTGAGAAAGGACATAGGTTTCTTTTTATCCCGATATTCCCATAAAAACGGGTACCGCGCGAGTGTGACCGTGGATATCAATGTCTGCTCGACCGGGAATTATGTGACATTTTCCGTCAAAATGTAATTTCATTCGAATTTTAAAATTTCTCGACATTGTAAAATAGTGACACGACAACAAAGATTTATCACCATAAGAGGTAGGAATGTAATGTTGAGCATTTTGTAAAAAAACAATGCAGTGTTAACAACAAACTCGGTAAACATTTAAAAGCGCAAAATGAAACCGCGGACTTTCAACTCTATGATTATAGTTATAGAGTTTAATGATAAAGGCGACTGGTCCCTCTGCCATAAATACTATCTATTTTCTGGGATCGTTCTGGAGACCTCGCTCACCACAGAAATACAAAATGGCTGAGATATTTTATATACATACATACATAAGTCACGCCTTTTTCCCACAGGCAGAGATTACATCCTTCCACTTGCTACGATCCTTGCATATTTCTTTCCCTTCATCAACTCTCATTACAGTCCTCATGCATGCTCGACGATTTCGGGTACTTTTGACCTGGCCCTTCTCTAGAACGTCTTTAATTTTAAACAGAAACGTTCGCCTAGGTCTGCCTCGCCCCGTATCTCCACTCACACCCGATTCATATATCCCTTTAGTCAATCTATTTTCATCCATCCTTTCCAAATATCCAAACCATCTTAGCATACCTTTCTCATTCTTGTCACTACATCCTCTTTCAAACCACACTTCCTTCTTATCACATCATTATATATCCTGTCACTCAATTTACTCTAGCCATGCTTCTCAAAGCTCTCATTTCTACCGCATTTATTCTACTTTCGTGTCTCTTCCAAAATTCACTCCCGTACATCAGTGTTGGGACTAGCACACCGTTGTGCACTTTCGTCGTGTCTTTTCAGAGAGCATCTGACTGCTCATAAAAGCATGCATAGCCCCATTCACCATGTTACCAGCTTTCACAAGTTTCTCTATGTCACTGTCACACTTTCCATCTCTCGTAAATACAGATCCCAAATAAACAAATTCTTTCACTTGTTCCACTTTTTCATCCCCTATCATAATGTCACACACAGTCATATTTTCGTCTCTTTCAAATACCATAACTTTAGTCTTGTTTACGTTCACTTTCATTCCTTTCTCAGTTAGAGCTTCATCCATAAGGGGTACCATTTTCTGCAACTCACTGGCTGATGATGCCAATATGACTTGATCATCAGCGTACAGTAGGCATTTGACGAGGAACTCATTCATTCGTAATCCACAATCACTCTCTTTCAAGCTTGTTAGGCATTGATCCATGAATAGGTTAAACAGCCATGGAGATGCTACACATCCCTGTCTAACACCTTTTTCAATGCGAAACGGTTCTGTGTATGCACCATTTATTTATATACAGAGCTTTCAATGCCCGGATCAAGCTGCTACTTACCCCAAGTATGGATAATGCCGACCACAACTCATTCCTCACCACTCTATCGTAGGCCTTTTCCAGATCCGCAATATACTCGTTGGCTTTTGGCCATAAATTTTTGAGTTATGCTTCGTAAGGTTAGGGTTCGTAAGGACTTGATCAATGCATCCCATTCCCTTTCTAAATCCTGCTTGCACGTGCCATATTCTATCACTCGTCTCTTTTATGATCCTTTCTATTAACACCTTAGCATACAGTTTGCCGACGACGCTGAGAAGACTTGTACCGCGATAATTTTTGCAATCCAGCTGCGACCCTTTTCCTTTATATAATGAAACTATCACGGCTTCGCACCAGTCCTTGGGTACACGACCGCTAACCCAACACAAGTTGAAAAGGCGGTGCAGCTGTTTTGCAATGGGACCTTTCCCAGCTCGCAGCATCTCTACCGCAATCCTGTCATACCCCGCAGATTTCCCCGCTTTCATATTTAAGAGCTTTATATAACAGAAGTATTTCACGAGGGTGAAAAGACATTTTCGTAAAATTGTTATAATTATTATCTGCATTGATAAACAGTACTATATTTCGTTTCTGGTTATAATTCAGATATATTTATATCATCACACCTTTTTCCCCGAAGTTGAAGGCCCTACATTTCGCCAGATATGCTAAGATCCTGTTGCCATGTATCGGGCGCAAAGGGAGGCAGATATTAACAATGAACTGTACATAAGTTTTATTCAAACTCAGTGGTACAGGTGGTGGGATCGAACCCGTGATTGCCGCGGTCTTCTCAAGCGAGTAGTGCCCGTTTTAACTTATCTGCTGCTGCATGCCACAGATATATAAAATCACGCCTTCCAATCGGGTAGGCAGAGATTACTGATCTTTACTTGCAACGATTCTGGCAGACACTCTTCGTTGTCCCTTATATGGAATGTCCCCGTTATAGTGCGTGCGGAACTCGTTGGCCGCGCCATAGGTGGTGACTCATCTCGCTATTGCAATCTCCTGAGCGTTTTGTTTAAAGTAGCCGGAACTATCAATGCGTGTTGCCGTCGCGAAGTACGGCGCCGAACTGAGTAATGACAGTAAACGCTCCCGCGTCTCCGTCCTACCGCTCACATACCTAAGGCGCGGCCAACCAGTTCCGCGCGCACTATAATCAAGGTACGGTTGCCTAATGTTACCTCCAATTGTTTAATTAAAAAAATTCTTTTAAAAAAAACACTCTTAAATCAACATTCGCTCTTTTCTAATTATGTCACTTCATCCTCTTGCACACTATTTCTTTCAATATGAGCAAAATATCGATCTAAGTATAACATGCAAAGATATTCACCAAAAAAGGAAAAGGCAAATATTTCATTTACACAGCACATTGCGAAACCGCTTCTTATGCTAACCATCTTGGGATGTATGAATCCCCCCGTACGCGTCTGGAGATATCGAAAATATCAATCAAATCAACATAAAATTCGTTGTCGGATCTATCGAACACAATTTCGCGGCATCGAATCCCGATAGCCCGCCGGCGCTCACGTCCAATTTTCAACGATTTACGTATTTAACTATCGAGTTCTATAATCGTCTGTTTTGAAACAGCTGCAATGTAAATTTAAATTTTACATGACATGTCATGTTAATTTTCTCTTTATTTCTAAAATAAAGAGAAAATTAAATGTAACAAACCACGCAACATTTTTCTGAGCATTTAGTTTTTATAAACTATGAAAAACGATTAATTATCTATAACTTGTAACAATCACATTTATTAATTACCAGTAGCAGCTTGTACTAAATCCAGAACCTGTTGATTTAATAAGCCCGACCTCTTGTACTCAGTTACCTGTCTTCTTTTGTATTGCTTATTGTATTTTTTTTTGTGTGTACAATAAATTGTTCAATAAATAAGCGTTACTATGTCCTCGGCCTATATACGTCCCACTTCTGGGCACAGGCCTTCCTCAAGGAGAAACACATACACTCTGTGGCCCAATGGTTGGTGGGTAGAAACAGTTGCGATAGTGACCGGGACCAACGGTTTAACATGCCTTCCGAAGCACGAAGGAATTCGAGATCAGATTTGGTCACCCATCCGCGGCCTGACCAGTGCAAAGGTAGCTTTGTTTTCAAACGAAAGGCAAAGCGTACTAATCACTACGCCACCGAGTTCCTCCCAACGCCACCGAGCTCCTATCTGAGCGTAACTATACTCAAAACTAAACGACCTGCTTTCGGACCTGTGTATTTTATAGTACTGGATGTTGAGTTAATATACATCTTACAATTAAAAAAGTACAAGAGTATTGACACATGAAATAGAGCCATGAAGATCCGTACAATTCTCTCATTCCTACAGCATCTACTGGTTCTGGTCCTACTGGTTCAAAAGAGATACGGTCGACAAGGAGAAGACATGACAAGATGTGGATTATCTTTCTACCTACTATCTACCGTCAGGGTTATTAATAAGAAATAATTTTACTCGCTGCTAATTAGTTGATAAGTTTATTAAACGTTACGCAATAAGTTACGTCAGTAGAATATGAATATGTCTAATGGAAATTTTATTGAAAATCCAATCTCTTATTCTTCAGACCAAAAGTTGTAAGAGCCTCTATCTCAAATCCATCACAATTTGCGAACTCGTTTATAATCCAACAAATCATATTGGCATCCAGCGTGCGGTATTCAGGAATGCATCGAATTATCTTGAATATTGTCGATTTCCGATGATCGTCGAAGACGTGAGCGGAGTATATTGAGAACGGACTCAGAATTTGCTGCCGCGCTTATAGTTATCATAATAACTGACAAGCAATAACATATGGCCTGATATGAAAGAAAGTTATGAAAATCTGAAGTACGAAAAATGTATAGATCGGGAGTGAACGTAATCTTGAAAGATTATACATTGTAGATCACGTTTCAATCAAGAAGTAGAAGTTATAATACCCACAAAGTAAATAGCAGGAGGAAGATAATACTTTTAAGCAAAATGTTATAAAGGATGTGAATGGGATACTTTGAGGTAGTAATAGGAGTGCCATAACCAAAGTCGAGGACGTTCTAAAGAAGAAAGGTCAGGGTAAAAGCACTTTAAAAAAACGAGAGGAGAGAAAGGTGTCTTCGTAGGAAGTGGAAAGCTGTAATCATCAACAAATAAGTGTGATAAAGTTCTATGCTTTAAATATCAATAAAGAACACACCATAAAAAATTATAATCACCATCAGCCCCACATTATTATTTTTATAATTACTCATGGTTCTTCGGGACTGGTTCGCGTCACTCTGACCTATTAAGATCTATTGAGGAGCCTTATGCCTCTTGTATAGGTTCTATTAAGGCCTTGCAGTAGCTCCATCAGCCACGGTCTAGGAATCAAAAGATGTTCCCAGTTTGGATTGTTTTAATTTCAGCTGGGTCGAGTGTGTGGGTTCCCAGGTCTGCTTCTTTTGTTAATCTTCTGTCTGTTTTGTCTGGTTGGTAGAAATTGCCTAATCAATGAAATTTGCCTCGGGACTGTGTGGCACGGCGAGTAGTGAAGATAGTTATTTATCCTTACGTAGATACTACTTTTTCTCCTTAAACTTTAATGACGTTGTAGTTTATGACATTTTTTTAATGATGCTGATGATTCCATTAGAGGGTATAAAGCTTGCTGAAATTCTTGTCCGTTTTTCTCAGAACAAGGCCTCCTGGCAGTTTTTGTGAACGGATGGCGTAGTTTTTCTCTTTCACGAAATATAGTTAAAGTGTTTATGACATAAAATGAATAAATGCTTTTGAATTTTGAATCAGTGGTTCACAAGAGCACAAAAGGTGCATTGGTGTTTCACGCTCTTGCTCACAGAATCTGCAAGCATCAGTCTTTTAGTTATATGATGTAGAGATGTCTGTTCACTCTGCAGTGACTATTCTAGCAGCTATTCCCCTAATGAAAAATAAGACAACAACTACGAACATGGGCTTCAAAACACGGCCACGCTGTATAACAATATTCTTCTTCATCGCTGACTACTTCAGAATATACGTAATTGATCTATTGAAACCCAGGAACTACAAATTTTACAAAATTCGCCTGATGGATAACTTTAGAATTACTGCATTAATTATCTTCTAATTTCACTTTCATGGTTGGTGGTTTGTTACGCTAGAGTTTACTGACAGTGCGTGTAATTAATTAACTACATATTATTCTATCACAGGCAATTACAATATTATCTTTAAGTTAAACTGTTTCCGACAATGTTCACATGATCCTGTTGTTGTTTGCAATTAATTTGTATATTTTACACTCGAGGATCGGTTCGAGCGGTTGTGGTTTGAAAACAAAGTATTAGAAGTCCATCGTTAACAGCTAAAACAGATGATGGGTATATGAGACCCAGGGAAAATTATTATTGGTTCTAAAAAATGGCACATGAGTTTTTTGCCGGTTTTGTCATGAAAGCATTGCTCTCGGAATTAATATGTCTATTTATTCGCCATTTTGTGTCCTTAAAAAAGTGGTATATTAAGCTGCTTAAGTTGCGGCACTTGATTACGGTTGATTGTGAATATCGCTTGTCTTACAGTGTGTCCAGTGCATGGCAACAGGGTCGCCAACTGTTAGGTGGGGACTTAACATATCTGGCGAAATTCGGGTGGTAACACCTCTGCCTACCCCTTCGGGGAATGAGACTTGATAAAATGGTGTGTGTTGATATGTGAATGTCTGATAATATTTATTCATATTTTCAACAGCTTCTTCATATTATAGAAATGTTTCCATCCATTCAATCCATTTTATTTAAGTTTACGCAACATATCCCTTTTCGTTTATGTTTATGTTTTTAATGAAATATAAATAAATAAATAAATAATAGAATATTAAATTGCCTATCATGCACAGTTTATTTCAGTTCGCTAGCGTCTTTATCTTCCGAGATTCTAACTCTAACTTTCTTAACCGACCCTTAATTTTTGCTCGCGAGTGTATTTGCTACAATAACTTGTTGTAGTACTTTTTGAATTTAGTAAATTAGCCAATGAAATAAAGTTATTTTTACTTTATTTTGAACAACTATAGTCTCGGGTAGTATGTGGTAGTATTAACTACTGTTGGGACTGGGTTTGATGTTCTACTTTAAAATATAATATTACGTAATTTCTAAAAATGGTTTTAAGCATCATCGTTACCCAATTATTTAATTGTGTTCAGCGACATATTGGGGTTCGTCTTCCTTCTTTTTCTAGAATTCTCAATATCAACATTCAATCCTTTTCTAGCCTCGTTGACGCAATAAAGTAGAATAACGTTTATTTTGTCTAATTTTCATTTTTCATAGCAAATGATAAATATCGATGAGGCTATAATTACATATAGGACAACTGAAAACATCGTCCTAACCACCTCCATCTTTCTGTTCCCTAAGGTGCCTTTGTCTATAATTGTGTCTATAGCCTTGACAGAAATAAATGTCTCAGGGCAATTTACTATTTAGGAGGTCACGTGACCTGCTTGATCAAGTAACATCTTGTAGTGATAATTTAGATCAACACCCCCATGACACGTGGAATCGCTTCTGAGAATCCTATCTTTGATGGAGTTCCACTACAAAGCTTAGCAACCTATTTATATCTTATTTGATTACGTATCGACCAACCAAAAGCCAAGATTAATATATGTGTAGTAAGGAGACTTTATTAATTTTAAAGGCCGCCTTTGTGATCTGTTGCTTGCCATGGCATCTTATTATATAATATATAATATGCCTTCGAGGAATATTGAAAATATAATTTCTAGAATTAGATGTTTTGAATCTTTCAAAGAAAAATGGCCGCAGCTAACTACAATATAAGTGAACCAGGTCCTTTGGTCACATTTCCTAAGGGACTTTAATGTACGACGCAAAGCTGTGGCAAAATATGGTTCCCTGTCTCTTTCATATTTGTGTTTATTTGCCTTTAGTTGATTTTCTATTACGTTAAGATTAAAATACGATGTGGCTTGTTACTAAAAGCGTCTAAACAAATAAAAATACCTGTGACATAGAGCAGAGCATGCATTTGCGTCATATATGTAAATGTATATCTGTGGTTATACCATACTTTCGAGATACAATCATCATCATCTCATGATCATCATAGACTTCTCCAGGTTGCTCACCTCGCCCTTGGCGAGAGAACCCTGGGTCCGCTTTCTTGCTTAAGCTCTTCCACTTTGAACGATCTTCGCCATCCTTGTCTTCAACATCTTTCGAGACACAATATACTAGTATATTGGATTCCAGTTCCTGGTCACATCCAGTCGATTTCCACAACGAATATATCTTAAACCGAATACTGCTTTCATATTATCGAGCATGTAAATCAAATAACATACATTAATAACCATGCTGAATTCGCAATGATCGGGATTATCCGGCGTCGTGGAAGTTAGGACTAATTATTGTGATTTATGCAATGAATGTGGCACGTTTTACCCCCCAAGGCATTGAGCGGGTTAGACTGAGAAAAAGTTGGCGTCTGGAAATTGTTATTAATGGTAGTTACTATAACGCGCTTTGTTATTTGGCTATTTTAAGCTGATTTATTTTATTGTGAAGTTTGTGAAACTTGTTTAAATTGATATGTTAGGGGTTATATGAAAATTTATTGGCTTTTGCTTTTTGGGTCTGATTCAGATAAAAAAAAATTAAATTCGTTATCTGCCAGTTTTTAGGATACGACATTGTATGCGTGTAATTATAAAAATGAAGTAATATTTAAAATTTTTATACTTTTTGTCGAAAGTTAAGGTTGAAAATTCATCAATGAATGATAAATGAATTCATACAGCGGTTCTTCCTAACACAGGCTGTGTTTGCCAAGAAAGTTCCCACCATTTTGTATTTTTTTTGTTTTAATGAATTTTGACTGCATTGTACAGCCTAACGTGTTGTTTAATAAACCTTTGCGGGCGATTCAGCCTTTTGAGCATAGAACTTTCTATAAGCCACATTTGACGTCTAAGATCGACAATTATCGAAAAATTCTAAGGAATGAATAGAATGGATGTTTTTGTCGATCAAATATGGCGACTGTTGAAGTTCCATGCTCGCCCTGCAGTCCCGACACTCCAGGAGACGATTGCATGGTTCATAGCAATTATTTTCTTTTCATCGTGTATGACATAATTTAACCCGACGATAATAATAAACAAAGTCCTAAAAGTTAAGTTTAAGTTAGTCATTAGAAATTGCAAGGACATACTTGGTTACCTTACGTATACCTTTTATATACATAGTTTATTCGTTAATTGGCTGGAGCGGGCTGGTTGGTAACGGCCGAAAATCGACAGTGGTGGCGTGCATTAGGGGAGACTTATGTCCAGCAGAGGACGAGCATAGATTGATGTTGATGATACCTTTTATACAGGTATTCAGGTCGTTTACCTTCTAGAACATCTGAATAAAAATGATAATTGAAGACGACACGAGACCACTTATATCAATTAGGATGATTTTCCTTTCGTCTGGCATTTCCAAATACTCAAATATCTTCATTCGTAAAAACCTAGAAAGTTATTCCTCTAGAAAGATACCTTTTCATTATGATAATAAAGTTGATTATTTTTTTGACAATTTTTTGTTTGCCCTTTTAGGGTACACGTGTGATGTTTATGTGTAAATTTATATCTTAAAAGAAAAATAATATAATATTCATAAAAATATATTTTTACCACGTTTTTCTTAGCTTGCTTTCTTGTATGTCTGTCCGTTGAGATCAAATCTGGCGATCGATTTCTCGACCACTTTTTGTTTATTCACTAATATAATGCCCTACATCCAAACGATAAACCATATCCATATTGCGTATGTATTAATAAGAAAGTAACTCAGTCAACATGGTGACAAATGAGATGGAGCTACCATCTCATTTGTCACCGGAAAAGTTTCACGTCATTTGTCTTATCGATCTCAGTATAGAAAGAGACAAAATTAGGGTTGTCCAGTACTCCTAAATTACATTACTGATGTAGGCCGAGTTAACTAACTGCTAACTTCTTAACAATATTACAGTTCAGAGAATCTAAACTTTAACAAATAAGTACACAGCGGCTTGTATTAGTCAACCATAAAATTGCTTTACCAGTTTTGACAAAACTTCCATTCAACTTCAATTTCACTAAGACAGACTATTAATGTTGGTATCTGATATTGACATGATTACTGGACCATAATCCAATCAGTGCATAGGTTTATAAGTTTAGCGTACTTAAACACTTTTTTCTGTTTGTCTGTTTGTACGGGCTAATCTCCGAAATGGCTGGACCGATTTCAATACAATTTTGCATGGTGATACCTTATATCCCTGGTCAACATCTTACTTTTTATCCCGGAAAATTAAAGGGTTCCCGTGGTATAGTTAAAAAACCAGTAACCGCAGACGAAGTTGCGGGCAACAGCAAGGTCACTCTAAATGTGGTAAAGCAATTTCATGGTCGACTATACATGCGTAGCGCATGCGCTAAGGAGGCACTAATCGTTTAACATATTTAAGCTGACGATAGCGTGAAGCTTACTGGAGTATACGAAAAAGGATTCTAAAATTATTTACATTGGGTCAATTTTAGATGTGGCGGGAGACGAAGAAGGTAACATTAAATACCAACAATTAAAGAGGAATTCTCTAACAATAACAAAAATAGTAACATGACAACTTTCAGGCTTTGTCCATAACAGGAACAAAAGTCGACAAAATGAAGTTAGACTAGAGTTATTATTATCTGACCACTGGGTTTTAATAAAACTTATGTCAGTTCATTGTGAATATCGCTTGCCTCACATTATGCCCGGTGCATGGCAACAGGCTCACCACCTGTTTCATGGGGACCTTACAAATCCGGCGAAATGTGGGTGTTTAACACCTCTGCCTACGCCTTCGGAGAAAGAGACGTGGTGATATGTGTGAGTGTGGGTGTGTAATTATCTCAAAATTAGTTCATTTTAGTTTCTCGTAATGACTTTATTTTTCGCTTTTTCTCCCCCATTTTATTTTATTATTATTTTCTATTTTATTTATAGTTATTTTATTAAATATTAGGTCCTTACCTATGGAATTGGTGTTTTGTATGGAGATTTTGGGGAATTCTGCATTTTCCATACTAAATTTTTTTCAGTTTTCTTCACAACGACAAATCCAAAGATAATATCATTAGACAAGCTTTAGTAATATGTGTAATATCACACTTCATAAAAATTATTTATCGTTTTTAAGTGAATGCAAATAAAATTATGTATTCGGGAGGCACTTAAAAAGAGTTGTCTCCGTGTCCAATTTTAACACAATTAAACTTACAACAAATTATCAAAACAAATCAAAAGAGCTCAAAAATATAGTGTATTTTTAGACGAGGTAATTATTTTTTAGGAATACTCTGAATCTTAATAGTTACAGACAAAATACTAAGAGAGAAAAAAACACCAATTTCATAGGTAAGGACCCAATATTTAGATATTCACCAACACACTGTCACCATTCTCTTTTTGCCATTATTGTAGATGGAATTTTGTTTTTACATTACCTTCTCTTACTTAAAATCACAGGATTTGCATTTTTACTGTCACAATCATTATTAAATTAAGCTGAGGCAGTTTCTTCCGCTACTATTGCTAGAGATAAAATATGCTCGTCTGAAAATATGCTAATTTCATAGTACTACCTAGTTTCAGTCCTTTTGAGCTATATGAAAGTTTGAATTTTTACTAGGAAAAATTGTGGTTGATAATATGTTCATGACTTTATGGCTTTATTATAATTTTATTGACTTTTTGAAGGCCAGCAACCCTATGTTGACTAGGTATATCCATACTGGGGGCAGGCCCCATGTGAAGTGTACGTACGTCCTCGTCGTCTGCCCTGGACCCTACTCATTTGGTGCGCGGTAACGCAGTGGCCAATGAGTAGGTGACTGAATCTGCACTTCCATACATCGGGCGAATTGTTGTGATTGCGTTTTTGAACTTACCTTGGATTCTCTTGTTGACTTTGGCTTTGCTTTACGGATTCTGATTGTTTTCACGAATTTGACTAAGCTTTCTTACTGGATCTGTTAATATACCCTTTAATTTTGACTTGGCGTTTTTCTCGTTTTTAGTGATTGATTGCATTTCTTTGACTGGGCTTTACGAATTTGGTTTTGTGGTTGAACGTGTTTGGATACTGATTTAACAGTGTTTTCACCTCCCGAATCCGTGGTTGCTCGTGTCTACGAGTGGACCATGGACTCCGTTGAGCACTCGGAGATAGAGGAGCGATCCGACCTTGAGGGAGGGGAAGTATCTCGACCTGGTGGATCTGTGTCAGGCGATTCGGTTGGTACGACTAGACTGAGGTCGGGTAAGCAAGTAAACCTTACCTACGCCGGAATGGTCAACAGGAGCAAAAAGAAAGAGGGAGCAGCAACAACTGAATTGAAACTGGGAGAGTCTGCGTTTGACTCGGACAGGGAGTTCGCTGCGCCGGGGTCCCGCAAGAGACCCGCAGCGAGCAAGTTTTATGTCAAGCCGAGTGCCTCTGAGTGTGATGGCGAGGGTTTTAAAAGCCCGTCGGATATCGTTCCAGCTCCAAAGGTCCTTAAATCTAAGGGTGGAGGCAGAGGCCGCAGCCGCGCTGCGAGGATGGCTCGCGCCCAGCGGGAGGCCACAGAAGGAGAGTCTGACTCCGAGTCCGTGGTGTCCGTGGGAGAGTCCCTTCCCCCTGTTGCTATAAATGTGACTAAGAGCCCGAAAGGGCAAAAGAAGGCAAAGAAGGTTCCGGAACTATTCACGGAAGAGTGGTATATGGCTGCGGTTGCCGGATACAACATGGTCCAGGAGGCGACCCAAAAATCGCAGAATTTGAAGGGCACCTCCATAAAGCACATCCGGGAGGGTCTGCAGACCATCATGGAGGCCGTTCAGGCGCTCGCTGGCCGAGAAGGGGGCGACGAGTACAGGCGCATGGCTGCGGACAACAAACGTCTCCGCAGCCAACTCGAAATCTCCGAGGGCGAGAGGAAGGCGTTCCGCAGGGCTCTTACAGAGCGGGAAAACGCCGATAGAGACCGGGAGCGTTCGGTGGTAGAGCCGGCTGAGCCTCCTGCTGCACAGCCTAGGGGGGAGAACCTAACAAAGGAGGAATTTTATGAGGCTCTTGAGCGTCTGGAACGCAATTTTAACTCCCGAATTCGTGGTGCGGTTGCCTCCGAAATTGAGAGCTTGGAGGTAGATGGAAAACTCCTCCCGGGCAAGACTCACCGCCCGCCACTGGCAGCGGACGGGAAAAGGAAAACCGCCCCAAAATCGGTTCCTGAGTCTCGCGCAACGGTGGCCTCTTTAGCTCCGGTAGCCAACCTGCCCAAGCAGGCGCGGGAGACACGTGCATCTTCAAAGGTGGTTAGGGCCCAGAACCAAATCGCTGGGCCTTCTACAGTAGAGCAGCCAGTTGTTATGGAAAGCGAATGGGAGGTCGCCGGAAGCCGTAAAAAGAAGGCTAAGGAGGCTAAAAAGAACGCAGTGGCGCCTCAGAAGACGGCAGCGGCTCCTCAGAAGGCGGCGCCTAAATTGCCTAAGGCGCCAAAGACTTTGGCGGTAGTGGTCTCCCTCAAGCCAGAGGCGGTGGCAGAGGGAGTCACGCTGAGGGGAGCCCTCGCGAAAGCCCAGGCCACCGTAAGTTTCGGGGATCTGGGAATTGGTCCGGCCCGATTTAAGACGGCAATTACGGGAGCTCGAATCATCGAGCTTCCTAAGGAGACCACAGCTGCACAGGCGGATACGCTCGCAGCTAAAATTGGTGAGGCGATTGGTGAGGTGGCTAAGGTCACCCGTCCCACCAAAATGGCGGAGATACGCGTATCCGGCCTGGATGATGCAGCTACGGAGGAGGCTATCCAAGCTGCATTGGCGGCTAAGGCCGGTTGCTCGCCAGACCTTATAAAGGTGGGTACTATCTCTGCCGGCTATGGTGGGGTAGGATCGGTGGTGGCCTCGTGCCCTGTGGAGGTGGCAACGAAACTTGGCGAGGTCGGCCGAATATGCGTGGGATGGAGCTCTGCTTCCGTCAAGGTGCTAGAGCAGCGGCCTCTAAGGTGCTTTAGGTGTTACGCCATAGGGCACCCCTCGCAGACGTGTCCCTCTAAAAAGGACCGCAGCGAGCTGTGTTTCCGCTGTGGCGCTGAGGGACACAAGGCGGCGGCCTGCGAGGCGGCACTGAAATGCGCTGTCTGCTCGGACCGTGGCCTACTGTCTGGGCACCGAATGGGGGGGATTAGTTGCAACCCTCCCCCAGTGAAGGGTCGCCTTCTGGTGACCCCCCGAATCCAGGCCACGGAGGCCTCTTCCAGTGTGACGCCCATGGAAACCACCAATGCTAAGTAGGTCCATGGGCAACATAATCCAGGCTAACTTAAACCACTCCGGCGGGGCACAGGACTTATTGTGCCAGGCGATGGCGGAGTGGAGAGCCGATCTGGCCATTCTGTCGGAGCCGTATAATATCCCCCTATCCCCTAGGTGGGTAGGGGCGACTGATGGCTCTGCGGCCATAGTAAGGGCAGCCACAAATTCTGCGCCTCCACTCATACTCAAAGAGAGGGGCGCAGGGTACGTGGCAGCATGCTGGGGGGGAGTTATGGTCGTGGCGACATACTTCTCCCCCAACCGCAGCAGGTCGGCATTCGAAACCTTCCTGGCTGCGGTTGAAGGCGTGGTCCGGAGAGCGGCTCCCTTGCCGGTGCTCGTGGCTGGAGACCTCAACGCCAAATCTAGGGCTTGGGGGTCTCGAAGCACCGACGTTCGGGGTGGTGATCTAGAGTCCTGGGTTTTGTCCTCAGGTCTCCAGGTCCTAAACCAAGGCACCATCCCGACGTGCGTCCGGTGGCAAGGCACGTCTATTGTGGACGTGACCTTTGCCACCCCAACGCTCGCCTCCCGCATTAGGGACTGGCGGGTGATGGAAGATGTGGAGACCCTATCGGATCATAGATACATCCGATACGAGGTCTCCACGGCATCCTCAGGGGTCCCTCTACATCTGGGCCCCCAGGCGGGCGCATCCGCCTTTCCGAGGTGGGCGCTCGCCAAACTCAGCCGGGATGTAGCTGGGGAGGCAGCGATAGTGAGGAGTATGTATTCGCCACCCCTCACTGTCGCTGGGGATGCCGACGCCATGGCGGCATTGTTTGCGGACGATCTTAATGTCGTCTGCAGTGCCGCCATGCCGAGGACGCAACCCTGCCCCCAGCGGGGGCAGGTATACTGGTGGTCGCAGGAAATAGCGGACCTGCGTACCACCAGTATGGGAGCCAGGCGAGCCTACCTGAGGTGTCGTAGGCGCGCCGGCAGTACGCCTGACGAAGAAGCCGCCCTTCGTCAGACGTACAAGGACAAGGCCCTGCGGACGGCCATCTGCAGGGCCAAGATCGCTGCCCAGGAAAGTTATCTGGAGATCCTGGACAGCGACCCCTGGGGGAGGCCGTACAGGGCGGTGCGGGGGAAGGCCTTAGAGGCGGCCCCCCGCACCTCCTGTATGGAGCCTGGGTTGTTGCGTGGGGTCCTGGAAACGCTGTTTCCAAATCCAGGACCCTTCACGCCCCCTAGGATGGTTACCTCCGGCGTCTCCGGGCCGGAGGTGTGGGCCGAGGGTCCCCCTGTGTCGGATACGGAGTTCGACATAGGCTGGGACCGGCTCCGGCGTAAAAACAAAGCGCCGGGGCCAGACGGGGTCCACGCCAAAGTCATGGCGTTGGCCCTGGGCCCCCTGGGGGAGCGGTTCCGTGCGGTGCTCAACGCCTGCATCGCGCAGGGCCGTTTCCCCGTGCGGTGGAAGATGGGTCGACTATGCCTTCTGCGGATGGCATCTCGGCCCGCCGACCACCCCTCGGGCTACAGACCGGTGGTGTTGCTCGACGAGGCGGGGAAATTTTTCGAGAGGGTCCTCGCTTCCCGTATCGTCGAGCACTTAGAATGTAGGGGGCCGGACTTGGCCGAATGCCAGTACGGCTTCCGCACCGGTCGGTCCACCGTGGACGCGTTAGCCCGCCTCAAGAGGTGGACTGAGGTGGCCACAGCGCAGGGGGAGGTGGCGATCGCAGTGTCTTTGGACATTGCGAACGCCTTCAACAGCCTCCCTCACGAGTGCATAGAGGAGGCACTCAAATACCATCAGGTGCCCCTCTATCTCCGCGTCCTCGTCTCAGACTACCTTCGCGAGAGGGTAGTCCTCTACGAGGACGCGGACGGACGCGTCCAGCGCTGGACTATGGCGGCAGGTGTACCCCAGGGTTCCGTACTAGGCCCTCTACTGTGGAACCTGGGGTACAATTGGGTTCTGCGCGGCTCGCTCTTGCCCCGCATGGAGGTCGTTTGTTTTGCGGACGACACCCTCGTCGCGGCGAGAGCGAAGGAGTGGGAGGAGGCGGCATATTTTGCGTCGGTCGGCGCCACTATGGTCGTCCGACGCATCCGCCTCCTGGGACTGGACGTGGCCCTCGACAAAACGAGGGCAACGGTATTCCACGCCCCACGGCGCAGAATCCCACCGGGGCTTCGTGTCCGAGTGGACGGGGTCCGGATTCCAGTCGAGGTACACATAAAGTATCTCGGCTTGACTCTGGACCCTCGGTGGAGTTTCGAGGAGCACTTCAAGCTCCTCGCTCCTCGGCTGTGTGCCACGGCAGCCGCGCTCGGACGGGTCCTCCCCAACCTCAGGGGACCCAGCTCTGCGTGCCGTAGGCTGTACCACGGGGTGGTGCGGTCTATGGCACTATACGGAGCCCCGGTGTGGGCGGAGTGCCTCTCCCCTCGAACGGTGGCCCTCTTGCGGAGGCCGCAGAGGGTCATTGCGAGTCGGGCCGTGCGAGCGTACCGCACGGTCAGCCACGGGGCAGCCTGCGTGTTGGCAGGCACGACCCCGTGGGATGTTGATGCCCTCGTGTTGGCACGGGTGCATCGGCATCGAGTCGCAGCGCGGGAACGGGGGGAACGGCCCATCCTCGAGGAGGTGAGGAGGGTCCGTACCCTGGCTCAGAGGGAGGCTCTGGGCCAATGGGCTGAGGCACTCGCCTCCCCAGCAGCCGGCCACTGGACGATCGACGCGATCCGTCCAGTGTTGGAGGGGTGGGTTGGGCGCCGGCACGGCAGCCTCACCTACCGCTTGGTGCAGATCTTGACTGGACATGGGTGCTTCGGTCACTTTCTGCACCGCGTCGCACGGAGGGAGGAGTCGCCGCGGTGTCATCATTGCGACTCCCCCGATGATACGGCCGAGCACACCCTAGTAGAGTGCCCGGCCTGGCGACGGGAGCGCCGCGACCTTTGCGCGGTGCTTGGCGGGGGATACCTCTCGCTGCCTACCCTGGTCACGGCCATGGTGGGCAGCAAGAGAGTATGGGAGGCTGCCGCCTCCTTCTGCGAGAACGTGCTCTTGCAGAAGGAGGCAGCGGAGAGGGAGCGGGAGGAGGATGCTCTAGCCGCTCCTCTCCGGCGTAGACGGGTGGGCAGGAGAAGGCGGGCGCCATAAGCCCCTCCTTCTACCTGCCCCGCGAGCGGCCGCGTGCGTTGGATGGCTTCCACGCACGCATTCCACCGGCTGCCACGTCTGGGGATCTCCCGAATATACCCGGGAATCCCCCATTGGCGCAAACCCCGACCTAGTGTCTGACTAGGTCGGGAAGCCCTGGGACCGGCTCGGAGAATTGCTTCGGCAGACCCCGGGTCGCTCCCACGGAAGGGCAAGGAGGTATATCGGGGAGTTTTAGTGGGTATTCTCGGCCGCCGCTGAGCGAGTCCCACACACGCCTTCCGCCTCGCCAGCGGTTGGTAGGTCCGTAAATGGATTTTGTCCTCGAGAAAAAAAAAAAAAAAAAAAAAAAAGGTATATCCATACTGACTGACAGACTTCACTTTTTCTTGTTTCTTGTATTTCATTATTGTGTCGAAATATTGTACAATTTTTCAATTTACAATTTTTCCAATTGCCAAATACTTAATTTCTAATGTTTTTATGGTTTTCATTTGACTATCTTTAGAGGTCAATAAAACTGAAGAGTTCGAATGTATGTACACAGAAAAAAAATGCTTAAAACCGAGTCAGGGGGATGTAAAAAGATGAATTTTTTGTTCCTCTGTCTGTTTGTCTCTTGGTACGGGCTAATCTCCGAAACGACTGGACCAATTTCAATGAATTTTTGCATGGTGATACCTTATACCCCTGGTCAAAATCTTAAATACTTTTTATTCCGGAAATTTAAAAGGTTCCTGTGGGATTGTTAAAAACCATAGAAACCGCGCGGTCGCGAGCAATAGCTAGATTTCAAAATGAAAAAAAAAAAATGAAAATAATCTGTATTTTTAGGTATTCTTTATAATGTAAATTCAACTCTATCTAAGATTCTATAAGTTTCAATTTCAAATAACAAACAAGACGTTCGATACTTTGATGAGCTGTTAATTGTACCTTAATTGGTAGGCAAGTTTGGCTTAATTGGTATTGTCCAAAATGTAATTTTAGTTTTCTTTTTCGGAGACTTAATGAAACAGAATCGATCATACCTAGTTGTTATCGGAAAAACAAATTAATAGTTCAGAGCGAACCTAAAATTAAGACATTTTAGGTTCGATCTGAACTATTAAGCTTTCTTGTCGTATAATCAAGTCATACAAATTACACCTCATGGATGACAAAGTACCCAACTATCTTCTACAAATTCAAGGACAGGAAAACGAATGTGCGCGTCAAAAAATCTATGGCACCCCAATATTTCCCTCCAATTTATATTGGAGATGTCATCATAACGTAGCCATCTTTGGCTACCATTTTCTCGGACGTTGATAAATAATTTCATTTCTTGCGCCGAATCTTTTCTAAGGCTTGGTACAGAATGTTGAATTACAATAATTTTGTATATAAATGATATATTCTACTGGCAGTTGCCCGCGACTTCGTTCGCGGTTTCTGTGGTTTTTTAACTATCCCACGGGAACCCTTTAATTTTCCGGAATAAAAAGAATCTAGGATGTTGCAGGGATAATAGGTATTACCATGCAAAATTTCATTGCAATCGGTCCAGACATTTCGGAGATAAGCCCGTACAAACACAAACAGACAGAGAAAATTGTATTTTCCCTCTCTTTACATCCCTCTAACTTATTTTAAGCATTTTTTCTATGTACAGACGACCTCTACAGTATGAAACCCTGTAATCAGAGTTTTTTTTATGTAGGAGTACATGTAAAGGAAAGTAAACTCGCATCGTAAGCTCAAGAAGGAAACAAATACGTATATGAAATTTAATTTAATCCCCTTTTGTAGAATGGTTTCTCGACAACAAGATGATTAAATAATGCTACTTTCAAGTTTCCAACGATATGTTATAGCATCTTTTCACTACTATTTTAAATTTTCAGAAATAAGACGCGCTAAGAAACAAAAAAGTCCCTCGAGTATGGAACTCTCACATAACATACATTACATATCATCACGCCTCTTACCCCGAAGGGGTAGGCAGAGGTGTTAAACACCCACTTTTCGCCAGATATTTATGGAAGTCTCGATGAGCAAAAATTTACTTTTTAGACAAAATTCGTTTAATTTAAGAAACAGTTTTAAAGAGAACATTAGACAGATGCACATATTGTTTGCAAAGAGAAACAATAGGCAAGTAATATCCTCTATACGTTCCATAACACCTTCATGTTCGGCTTATGTAGATGGGTGGGAAGTTACGGTTTCAGTAATTGCTAACGTGTCTGCTAATGATTTAATGTACTGAAGGAGAAAGTCAAAATATCAAGGTTTTAGTCTTCCATCCTCAGATGTCACTCTGACGAGAGCTGGCCTGTTCGTTTTTTCACAACGAAATCGAAAGGCACGAACAAACAAACTTTGACGACCTCCATGGTCGAGTGGTCTGTACGCCGGTCTCAAGGCGTCGCCATCTCGAGAGGTTCTGGGTTCGATCCCCAGTGGGGGCAAATGTTTGGGTGATGAATTTTCAGGCATTTGTTTTCCAGTCTTGGATGTTTATATATATATTTATACATATTCAGGATATTTGTATGTATTTATCTATTAAATATATTTATCCGTCATCTAGTGTCCGTAACACAAGCAGCATTAGTTGCTTGAAATGGGGCTAGTTGATAGGTGTAGATGTTAAAAAAAAAAATGATTTCATAGATCAAACCTGGCACTTAAAAACGTCAATATTTTACAATTTAACAATTTATATAATTAAATAAACAAGTATATTATATATTAAGGTTCAGAACTACTACGCGATCAAATTTACAGGAGGTATTAAAATTAAACTTAAACAGAGCCAAGCAGCAACTTTAACAGAGAAAACTCGTAATTGTAATGCTTTGTTAGAAATCTCTTTAAATAAAAATAAAGATCCTTTAAATAGTAAACTATCTAAGTAATCGCATGAAACATTATTCTTGCTTTCCAGTAAGTGGAAACGCAGAGCAAAACATTTTAACTGCTCGACAGACTAATGAATGAGCACATTGCACTCCAATCCATCCATTAAACTGATACAAAACTAGATTTTAGATTCCAGCAAAATACATGAGCCATAAATATTTAGCCTCGATATCGTACAGGCTCTAGATTTGTGTGACATGCCGGCAAACTGCCAGGCGGTCCGACATTTTTACACATTATTAAATCCGTTGCCAACTCATGCAAGCGGCAAAAAGTGTCTAAGGAGCTCGGTTGGTTTACCAATACGTTCTGGATGTGTGCTGCATTTGAATTTGAGTTTGAGGTGACGTCCTGACTTTTGTGTGGACTTGTGGCCTCTGTCGCGGTCGTTGCGTTAGCATTTTATGTAAATACTTTCACAAGAGCTGGAATTCGCTTAGACATAATTTATTGCATATTAAATTTCAGCTTCTGACGCTACGCTTTCGAATTTTGAGGGCACATCTGTTCGAATTCTTTACACTAAATCAACTACCTGTCAGGTATATCTTATGTTGGAACGAAAGTATTAATTTCCTTACTATTATTTATGATGAAGAGGCGTGATATTAATAATAAATATTGTTGTTGTTGTTGTATTTCTAATGGGTCTATGTATAACCCTATTATTAAGTACGGAGTGACGTTTGACCATTAGAATCTATGAGCTCTTTATGTCCATTACCTAACACTTCATCAACGTCAAAACATTTCACACTATCATCAGTCTAAATTTCAAACATAATCGCATTAAAAACTGGGTTTAGTTCACATTAATCATCGTCAATGTTAGTGTTGTTATTAATCCCGTTACCATGGTAACGATTCGATCCATATTTCGGGACAAACTGAATATCATTGCCGCAATTTGAATTCCACACTTTGTTAAACTTAGCCATTGTAAATTCTACAATATTTCAAGGATTCCGTTTTGAAAATTATTTGAAAATATCTAGTGTACACTCAGCTTTAACCTGATATAGAAATGCGGCGCTCGATGAGACTGTCATTATTTTTTTCTTTTCTAGAACAATCATGTATTAGTCCACTGATATGATGGATGTAGAGATGGTAGATGATATCCTGTTTATGAATAGAAAGTGACACGTATGTTGTTTTGCAAATTATTTATCGCCATATGGGGAAGAACCGGCAACAGGAAAACGTGATCCTAAATGACAGAGCTGACCCCTTGTGCTCGTTTATGCTTCTGTTGTCATGTTGCGGAAAGGAGAAAAATATTATGTCAGTCGTGTGGAATCGCCACAGCGCTATTTAATTATTATAATAAGATATGATAATTATTATAAATGACACAATTAATGTTACGCTCTGGGATATAATATACAGTATAATAGTGGGGAAGTATTGATGGGACAATTAGTTTTATTGGATTAACTTATGCTTTTCCTCGAGATATGATCTAACGAATGGCGGAGAAAATTAATGGCGAAATAATCAAACTGATCTTTGTGTAACATACATATATCATCGTTATTTTCTCCCATGGGAGTAGGCAGAGATTACTTATTTAAACTTGTCGACCCCTAAATAATATTTTTTTCGTTCGACCAAACAAGCAGGGTAATTTTTTTAAAACTGTTGTTTTGTCTTCTGTTGCTCAAATAAACACCAAAATTATGACTAGTTATTTTCTATTTCGAGGAGGAGCTCGGGCGCAGTGTTTAGTGCGCTTTGGGTTTCTATCGAAAACAAAGCTATCTTCGCCAAGGTCAGGCCTTGGATGGGTGACAAAAATTTTGTGATCTTCACCTCCGTGCTTCGGAAGCCACATAAAGCCATTGGGCCCTGTCGCTATTTGCATCTGTTTTTACTCACCAACTCGCATTTAGCCAGCGGTATCGTGGTGGTATTACGGCGCTTACTCTTATTGTGTTTCTCCATGAGGAAGGCCTGTGCCCAGCAGTGGGACGTATACAGTCTGAGGATGATTCTGATTTCCATAATGTACAGACAACCGCCTATTATTATTGTTATTATTATGTGTGTGTGGATGGTAAATGGACAGTGAAATCCTATGACAGTACCGACGGACAGTATTATTAGTGCTCAATTAGTGATGATCATCGGAAACCTCATTCGGATGCGATTCGAATTCGAATCTCACTCGATTATAGATCGCTTAGCGCAGCTTGCTCGAATGACAATGTAATTGACATTACGAGCTTAACTCTCATATTGTCTCTGCAAAGTTACAAATGCAGTTCCTCCGATTGATTTTCATCCCAACTGCCTTAAAATAAGTTCTAGTCTTGCTATCTTGGGTAAATGTGTTGTTAAAGACGTTATAACTATTTGGACTTTACCGCCGGTCTGAAACGATTATAGATATTGTACGAATGTTCTCGTAACTGTAGCTGCAGATGTTGGAGATCTTATGGCTTTGAAATAACTTTTTGCCGAAACTTAGGATTTACCTCTAGGTTATGTTTAATGTTCTAAAAGAACTGGTAATTTGAGCTGTATTACAAGGGAGTAGAGAGCTCCATTCATAATTTTGATTATTAAGGGATCAAAGGTAGATTCCACAAAGACAGAGTATTAACTTGAGTAAAAATGTATACGGCGTCTAAGGTAAGTCCATATTTAGCACAAAAATAGACTTTATTTTTTTATATTTCTAATTTCCATAATTATAGTCACAATAATCCTGACCAATAAAAGTGATTACTTATTATTTGAGTGTATTATAAAGAATACGTTTTACGTTCATTCATTAATTCGAAATGTACCTAACTGTTTATAATGTAAAAATCTCGTGTTCCTTAGCAATTTGTTCATAATTTAAAGTTAACACGAACAAGGAATTTTAACGTAACGTTTTCTAATAATAGCTCTGAAATTGCTCTTATATTTATGAGCCTTCTGTTAATTTTCGAACGTTTTTGTACCTTGTTGAGGATGTGTTTTTAACTACACAGTAATTTATGTGTCTATTGGCATAAAAATTATGTTTCGACATTTGTAAATAAACAACTCATGTTGAAATAGTTATTAAGATTTTGACAATACATTTTTTGACACACACAGGAAGGACTTGCACAGACTTCCAAAGTTCAAAATTTAAAAAAATCATGAAAATGGTGTCGATCAAGAATTTTGTACTCTATATGGATGCCAAACTCCCATACAATAGCATGAGGCAATGTACTGTCTCGATCAGTAGGTGTTCCCTCTCATTCTATCACTATTTATGAATGAAGGCTATCCGTGGGATATCCTCTTCCTCTCTTTCTTTTTTTTCCCAATAATCATAATGTTAATAAATAAGCAGTAACATATTTGGAAAAATAAAACACTTTTGTATTGTTGTTATTATTTATTTTTATTTTATTTTATTTTTCTTGGGAGAATAAACATAGCGTAGAGTCCTGCGAAAGAATCGGCTCTCGAAATGCTTAGAGCACATGCGAGTGTTTGCAGTTGGCTTACAATTTAGCCTTCCAGTAGCTTTTACCCATTTATCACGCAATTTCTCATCGTTAGGGAACCTTAAATATAGATAATTAATAAAAACATTATAATGTTTGTATAAGGCTGCCGCCCAGCATACGGTGATAGTTCGATCCCCGCCTGGTGGCTAAAGTTTAAAAATATCTTTAATGTACCAGGCTATGTTTCTAGTGTGCAAAATGTGTAGGTAGAAAATCTATTAAGAATATTTAAAATAACAAATTTTGAATATTTCCCTTTCAGAATGGGTAATTTACATTTTCTTTGACAGGTATCCCTAAAACGCATAAAACCCGGCAAAATTCAGATAACACTTAAAATGGCAGCCCCCCTTGACTTTCGTAGACGTTTTTTCTTAGCCGGCAAATACGATAAAGCAACAAATTTTCATTAGCTATTTATCGTATTTTTCACGCTATTTTGTACACGTTTTAATGTAAATAAGCGGTAACTAGTAATAGTACACTTAGTGATTTAGATAAAACGATGAAATATGGGACTTACGTGTGAAACGTTATATTTTCGTGTTTTCATTCACTGCGACTTTTACAGCCGATAATGCAACACTGTACCATTGTTGACAAAGGTAGTAGAATAAAACCCAATAAATACTTGTATGGTAATCAATAATGACAGTCCAAAACGCAATATTTCACAACGACACAAAGAAACCACAGAACAATAAAAAAGGTTAGAATGATAACGCATCCACATTAGTACTAGGACCGCGCGAGCCAGTTCTCACACATACAAGAATTAATAGTTATTCAACACACAAGGAGCGCAATGTATCCATTGGCTAAAAAAATTCAAGCAAAAGTAGCGAATTGCACCTAAATAATAAGGGTTATTTTACTGCAATACACAGGTATGTGTTACCAGCTGTTGTACGGTACCATTTATGTTGGCACAATGCATTTTGTTACTTCGAAATTTTACAGTTCAAGCACGGACTGGTAAGATCATTTATATACAATCATTTGAAATACGTTTTTAAATATTATAATCTATAATACGTATAATGAGACACGTTAAAAATCTTTTTCGAATTATTGTGGAAAAACATGTACACTATCATGACAGCACTGGACTAGTGTAGTGCACAATTTGATGTCGATAATCAAGTATTATTCAAGTATTAAGTAAAAAAATTATGTATTTTATTTATTTATCCAACTTTGTAATTAAGGAGAATATTAGTGTACAGGTTGGTTTTCTTTTAACTCCACAAAGGAAACACACTTTTATTTTCAAATAGAAACAAAACTGTCTTCACACTTTTTTCAAAAAAGCTTACCCAAACAGGGAATCAAACCACCTCAAATAATTCTATTTCGTGGTGGTTTTGGTCGCTACACAAGCAGCATTTAGTTGCTTAAAATGGGACTAGTTAATAGGTGTGAATGTCTGAGGATATTTATTTTATTTCACTAATTGATTTAGTTATGGCTAAAAATACTATTTTTCTATAAAACATTAGGTCTTACGCATGTAAGACATAATGAAACCTTACATTTATTTATTTTTTCCGGGCATATTTGGAAATTCTGTAGCAGCCGGTGGAATGCAGAAGTAGAGATGGATATCTTGTATGAAATACGAGTGTTTCACATTGTATTGGTTAATAGAATAAAAAAATAACTTAAAATTTTTAGCTGGTTCTATTCACGGTTTGGGTAAATTTTATTTGAGAAAAATGAGAATGCAGTTGCTTCTTTTTAAAATAAAAGTTCGTTTCCTTTATGGAAATTAAAATATTTTATTTATTTAAGGTACCTCCCCTCTAGGGCTCCTAACGCAAATTCCAACCAATTTCAATACTATACAAATTTAATGAAGATAAATATTTTTTAGTCTGTGATTTAGTTTTCTACTGAATAAATACTATAAAGACAAGAGGTAACAGTTTCAGGTGGATGTTTCTAGGAATAGGTCACTGACTATAACGAAAGATACACTATCGCTATAGTTGGCTTGGCAATGAGAACAACAATAAAGAAAAACTGCCTTGCCAGTTTTCCACCAGTGAATAATAAATAAATTAATTGGTAATGTTATGAGCTGGGGTTGTTTTCAGTAAAGAAACAGCGGTTACCAACATACGCTTTTTAATTAATTAACATTAATACTGGTTAATCACATTTTTCTCGTCACCCATCCCTCAATGTCTTAAGTCGAAAATCTTCGACCAGTGCGTCCTCCCGGTCATGACCTACGGTGCTAAGACGTGGACACTCAATGCTCGACTAGTCCACCAGTTTAAAGTCGCCCAGCGAACTATGGAAAGGGCTATGCTCGGAGGGCACTGTCTTTATTGCCTATTATAATTTTGAGTTTTCGCTTTCTTTGTGAACTGGCATTTGAACAGGAAGGCGAACTTGATTTTCCTGCAAACAAAAGTAAATGATTTCATAATTCTCGCTTATGAGATATTTGACATCATGAAATAAATTTCTTTTTAGATAAAAAAAAATATAGAAAATAATCAACAAATTAAAGTCCCTACTAATTTTATTCAATCGTCACTCAATCACATGCGCAATATTTCTACCCTGTATAATCGAAACGACTGATTTGGCGCAGAGTAAGGATAACTGCCTTCTGTGGCAGACATCACGGGTTCGATTCCCGAACAAGACAAATGTATGATTTTATAATAATATTTTGTTTTCACTGTAGACAGATAAAATATTCATAACATTACCTGTACGCAAATATCTATGTGAGGTACTGCAGAAGATTTCAAATGCCTTTTTTTTAAACTTGTAGGAAGTCATCTTCCGTAAAATGCTACGAGCAAATGCTACAGCTTTTAGTAGGAAATCATTGATCTTTCCTGCCAGTTGTGGATATCCATTTTTCTTTTATATCCGGATTTGTAGGAAAACTGAAATATGTAAATCTTTATAAACATAATATTTATGTCTTATTTAAAAATTAAATAGATATTTAAAACTTAGATTTGATATTATGTCCATGTAAATTACCACATCATAATGTTTGAGCACAAGGAACAAAAAAACTATCGATAAAACTATCGATAACATGCAAGCCCTATGATTGCACAGAATTTGGTACGAATTATTTTCGTGATTGATTATGCCTCCATATTTAGTTATTTCCAAATATTATTACTTACCGATGAAATGAAATTCCTCCTTTGTCCAGATTCACCTTTTCACTTCACAAACGGCACGAAATAATAGCACAACTCGGCATCTTTTTGGGTTTTGTACTGCACCGAATATACGTCTGACAGCTACGCCATTGTGCAATACACTGCGAGCAATTTGACGTTCATATGCCCGTTTGCTCATATGAGTGGCTCGTCAACCACGCCCACTTTATCATTCTAACCTTTTTTATTGTTCTGTGAAAGAAACACACATTCTGTTTGGCACATTCGGTACGTGTCAGACAAATAAAAATACGAACTCTAATAAGGACAAAAAATAGTATACCTATCTCTATCGCACTTAGGAAAACATTGTATTAACTGGCTTGTTGGCTCTTGACATTGTCATCAGCATGTCATTTCTAAGTAATCTTATTCTTAGTAACCGCCAGACCATTTGTATTCGAAAAACATATTGTAATTGTAACATAAACATCTAAATAAACATCTGGAAACTGTCCACATTTACAATTGATCTAATCAAACAACCCTGCCTTTGTGACTACTCCGTTCTCAATTGACGACAAGGGGCAAAGTAAATAAAGTTACCACAACAAACTTTAATTTGAATAATTCAATTAAAACGTACCCTTATTTATCACTCTCTCTGCTAAGGCTCAACCACACCGAGTCCGTACATGTTTGCGTACAGACGTGTACGTATCATGACGTTAAAGTGTTTGAGAATGGAATGTACACCGCCCGCGTACACGGCACCCTTACTTTAACGCATTGCACCACCTATGAGTCAAATTTTAAAATCGAAAAAATATTATTTGTCTGGGTGTAATCCAATACCAAAGCCGAGTTGGGACGGACGGGGCACTACTCGTTTGAGAGGTTGGGGAAGCGAGGGTTCGATCCCACCACCTGTACCACTGAGTTTGCATAAAACATATGTGGATTTCATTGCGAATATCGCTTGCCTCAAATTGTGCCCGGTGCATGGCAACAAGTTCGCCACCTGTTTCATGGGGACATAACATATCTGGCGAAATGAGGTTTTTAACACCTCTGCCTACCCCTTGGGGGAAAGAGGCGTGATGGTATGTTATGTTATGTTATCCAATAGCGCCCTACTATTTGTACGGAAATTAATATAAAATAAATGTGATCTTAAACGCTCTATATTCAATTGTATCCAATATTAGACGTTATACCGAACATTGCTGTGCGTAAAACTTAGCGCGTGTACACGCGTACATGTGTACGTGTACACATACGCGTACGGTTTCAGTGTGGCTCAACCTTTAATCAAAACGGCACAACGCGTTCATTTTCGAGTAATTTTCAAATTACCACACACATGGTATCGATAGTAATTGTGGAATTTGAAGCGGATTTAAATTAGTGGATGTTACGCAAATTCAATCTATTTCAGTGCTTTACCCCTTAAAATATTCTGGATCATTATATGCTGCTGAATTAATACATCTCATAATCTTTCGCCACCAATTGCTAGTGCGTCGATTTAATTGGATTTGTCCTATTAGTAATTTAAAGCATCGAGCAATATTTCGTATTCAATAGTAGAGGTACCAAGTAAGAAGTGTAATATAAATAACAGATAAGGGTAACAATTAAAGGAACATTCTAGTTGTTACTGATGTATATTTGAGAGGTACCAACATTCCGTTGAACAGCTAGATATTTTAATTAAATAGGTTACAATGATTTTTTTCAAGTTTGCAGGGAGTCGAGTCAATCGTTGGAACACCATTTTGGTTGGTGGTAGGGCTTCGAAGCCCGCCTGGCTAGCTACTACCGTCTTACCTAAAAATTGTCGCCATAATAACAATGTTTTAAGCATTGTGGTGTTCCGGCAATCAGAGGTAAGATAGCCAGTTTCTCAGTCGTTGAGGATTACAGGTGAAGCTCGCTTCCACGTTCGGTCTTATCGTCACTTACCATCAGGTGAGATGAAGGCCAAGAGCTTACCTGTCATATTTAAAAAAACCTGACAGTATCGGCGTAAACAATAACCCCAATTGTTAGCGTTACATTAAAATGTCATTTACATTTTTGTGAAATGGTGTAACCTATTTTTTTCCTAAACGGCAACTATTACTGAACTGTTATTGTCATAGCATGATGGCGAGCGAGCAAAAACGGGTTAAATTCAGTAACAGAAGCTTTATTTCAAAATGACAGAATTTTTACCAAAACGTTTTTGAAGCAGTATCTGATTGCCATCCATCAACAAGCGAGTTGCGTGGTTCAAATAGAACTCCATTAATTTCTAATTGATATATTGTTTAATCTGGAGTTCGTCCGTAATGTATTAGCTGTGATTACACCAAACAAGCCGAACGCAAAGTTAAGCCAACTTTGTTAAACAAAGTTCGCGGTCCTGCTTGTCTAAATTCAGAATTCCCATTACGTTAATCAAGTATTTAACCCGTTGACCACTGTCTCAATCAGAGTTAAAATGTCGGTTCGCAACGAGGGATTCAATGGTAGATTTTAGTGCATCGGTGAGCGAGTTTGACAAATGTAATCAAGGCTATACAAAATTTAGATTGCTCTAGACTTCGAATTGAATTTTCATGGCTAGATTCAGAGTGTTTTATTCAAACTTTTTATTTGTTGTCCTCATCTTGATCAGAGTATATTGAATCTTTTTAGAGAGACCTCAGGTTCTAATTTGAAATTTCTCGATCGGCTTGCCTTTCTGACGTCAATGTTCTTTCGAAGCGCCTATTATAGAATCATTTCACGAAATTAACAATTGTCTTAGTTTTTGTGATACTTTAAAAATATATCGCTGAATCTAAGGTGAAAATTCAAGTGAAAAGGCGAAAGTAAAAGAACTCACGACGGTTACGGAAAAAGCCGGTACTATGTAAATCATATGAAATCACAGATCTGTCATCGCACAAACATAAAAGATATGAAATCCAATCGCGCGGAATATTGTCATTCAAAAATCGCGGGACGACAAACAAATCGACTCCATTCCAACACATAAGAATATTAAATCTACACGAACATTCCAATAAACGAAATGGATTTGTAGGTCTGGAATGGAAATTTTACTTTTCGTTTTAGCGTATGGCGGTTGAAAGGGATACCTAGTGTTAGGCCTTGTCTTTCGTTTCAGTAATACCGTTCAGTTTAAAATGTGCCTATACCCTTTAGAATTCAAGTGACAGTCAACGTGCACCAATCGTGAAAAGGTACTCTTGACGCTGATGATGCATCATATTAATAAATAATCATTTCTTAACAGGATTTAACATATACACGGTGTTTCAAAACTCACCCCTAAAAGCTACCAGGTGTAGGAACAGAGTTGAAAATTTGGGAAGGAATTTCTACTGATGAACTTAACTAAACCTTTAATAGAGTTGCGCTTTAATGTCGATAGTTTTAAATTTTTGGCAAAAATAAAAATTCTTTCGGCTATTAAAAATATCAAGCGGTCCTCACATTTTGGCAACGAGTTATGTATAAGGAACCCTACAAGCCCCTTTCGCCTTTATTTTGTTTTTGAAACACCTTGTATATGTGTTACTTGATTATAAAATAATTTCTACTACAGCTGCTATGAATGTTGCTTAAATTATATGGAGATGAATCATTGCACGTTACTCTATACTTCAAAGCTTTGAGACTAATTTATTTTTTATGTAGTAATGGTCAGCTCAATCGAATTGTTAAATTTGCGATGAAAATTCCAAGCAATATACATCAGCTGTGCCACCGCCATTTTACTAATCCCAGTATCGCGTTTTGGTTGAATTATCTATTATTATTTAACTATAGCTCGATTTGAACATTTGACTATTGGATAAACTGTCAAAATCGGTTAAAATTTAGTCACAAAATTTAAATAAAGCACTAAAAAATAAGAGAAAATCTATCTCAGTACACGGCCGTGACAGCCATTGCAGTTTGACACGACACGGTATTCTGTGGGGCCAGAGACCAGTGACAGTACATTGTACCTTTCTTGGTCAGGCCTTGAATGGGTGATCAATCTTTGTGATCACATAATTTGTTATCGCCATTTTAATCAACTGGTAAAGCTGACTACGGATCAAAAACTAACCCTCAACCTTCTGCTTGAATAAAGGTGTGGATAGAGAGATTTAAACAATTTGAAACTTAAAACTAGTTTTAGATTACAAAAACAGTTTCTTCTAGTGTTACTCGTTTAGACTCAATGGCGAGTTTGCCACAAGTCTCGCTCAAGCTTGTTTGTTGTTTCCTCTGGCAAAGTCTGGCAAAACTAAACTGGCCAAAGCAATTTGTTCTTAAATATTTTATTGCATGTTCCTTGTTCCTTAGTTCTGGTGTTAGATGAGAATAAAACATGAAACACCCTATACCTTGGATTAAAAAATCCAGTAGGCCTAGACAAAGTGCCTTTCTATTGACGATTTCCATAATAGAAATAGAAAGAAATGTATGGGACTGACAGTTCCGATAGATAAGTCACGTGATTCCATCAAACGAGTAGCAAAGTGGTAGACAAGATGCTTTCTACTGTGTCTCTATTCTATCATACGTCATCATTCTATTTTGACAGTAGAATAATCCTATACAAAGTGGTAGACAAGATGCCGTTTTTGACAGAACAAATAGATAAGTTTCTATTCTACTAATCGCTAACCAAACGATTCCTTGAACCCAATAGTAAAGCGTCAACCTTTGAGTTTCTTACTTATGCTTTGTGTGTCGTGTTTTAATTATAAGTTAAAATGCATACTTTAAGGCTTTTGTGGGCAGCCAAAAATGAAGAAACTTGGCTTAGACGGCAGAGGAGACATGAAAACCGAAAGCGTCTTGAAAAAGTTAACAACATGCCAGACAAGTTATTTGTTGAAAAGTTTAGACTTAATAAAGAAATTTTTATAAACTATGTAGTGAACTTAGAAGGCGTACACACTTGAAAGGAACAAACGAGTTACCATTGGAGATAAAAGTAAGTAAGCAAAGCTTTTTTATTAGGTACTAAATAAAATAAAACTTTAATTATGTAACACTGTAATAAATAACTTTAAAAATTGTAACAAGATATTTCTTTCGTAGGTCTTGTGTGCCCTTAGTTTTTCGCCACGGGCTCTTATCAGCGAGTAGTTGGCGTCACTCAACACATGAATTCTACCAACGCGGCAAACTGCTGTGGGCTTCTCTTTGTCTAGATGCCATCCTAAAAAGGAACAAGCATAGATTGTAAACCCTTTTCACTTTTTAACGACAACACCAGAATAATAATAAAATTACTATGTTCACAAACGTAATAGCACTTTCTTTCTTGCACTGTTAAACATTACACCCAATTTAAATTATTTATCATTATTTAATAATTACCAAATAATTACCACATTCAGAAACTATTTTCAATATCGGATATTATCGTCCGCGCGCCTTGATATCGGACCCTTGCATCGGCGGCGCACGCATGCGCAGAAGCGCGGAGCGTGCGACGACTATCGAGGAGAACCGAATGGGGACGAGGGGCAGCGCGCGTAGTAAGTTTGACGTTTCTTCGATAGAAAAACCACGGACACTTTTTTTTCTTTCTACTGTCATGATGGAAACAACGATCCTGACAGTAGAAACATCTTGTCTGGCTATCTTCGATAGAAAACGTTAAGTCTATTACGATTGTAGAAATAGAATAGATAAGAAGCGATGGCATTTTGTCTAGGCCTACAGGATATTAAAACGAAATGTTTTATTTTTCAACAGCTTAGTCTATTACATCGATAATGGTGAGAACCTCCTTGTAGGCAGACACAGCCTGTGTTAGGAGGAACTGCTCTTTGAAACAATTTTTGTAACTGTAGACTGTATACCAAGAAGCACCGCTAAGGAAACATTTATTTTAACTTTAAATTATACTAAACATTAGACGAAAATAAATAAATTAAATGAAATTATATAAACCAAGCTCGCATGTATGTATGTGGGTGTGTTTGTGTATGTACGGGTGTGTAAGTGTTTGTGTGAGTAAGTGTGTAGTGAGTGTGTATTGATGTGTTTGTGAGAGGATGTATTCGTGTGAGTTAAATTATTAATATCATTTGGTATTGCTTTTTTTATTTAATACTATTAGTTCTGTTTCAGAGGTACATTTAGGTTGAAGCCATTCCAAAACTAATAAATAGTATAGAAACGAAATCACAACTGTCATCTAGAAATTTCGCTGAAATATTTCCAAGAACACACTGGAAGTACGAGAACATTTTGAAAGACTTACTAGGCGCATGCAAAATCGACTGGACTAGACGTTGTTGAAAATTGTACCCCATTACTTCACGAATAAGGACTATACTTAAAGCGCTTCAATCCAAAGTGCCTATCGCGGTAGTAAGTAACCTGATAAGCCGATATCATATCGAGGATCACGGAAAAAATCTTAGAAAAACTATTCTTAAAGGAAACATTTGATCCTGGCTATTATTCAGGTCCGATAACCTTACATTGAGTACGTAGGTATTTTATAAGTGTAAGTAACGAGACTACCGTCAAAAAAGAATCAGTTCTTTATATAGGAGCAGCTGTTCCTATTTTAAGTATAGGGTTAGAGTAGATGAAAGATCTGTTTCTCAATATGCTACAGGGTAAAATCCTTGATAGTATCCAGTTTCACTTAAATTAAGTGTGTTTTGTAAAGGTAAATAATACAAAGGGTAAGAATACAATAGTGATAGAATTGGTCTTCTATCACAAGTACAACTAACTTGAAATAACCGCGAAAGAAATCAAAAACTGCTATGTTTGGTCGTGAACGAATCTGCGTCTGCTTTCAGTCGTGTTTATTAACTCTGTTGTCGGTATTTCTGGACCTTCAGTCTTCAAAGACGCATTTTCCTCTCCTGAAAGTCGTTAACATATTAAAGACCCCTTTCCACAAGTGAAATCCGCTCTTGCATATTTGATTAAATCACACTATAAGATTGATTAGGGAGCTCGGTGGCGTAGTGGTCAGTGCACTTTGGCTTCGATCGAAAATAAAGCTACTTTCGCCATGGTCAGGCCGTGGATGGGTGACCAAGACTTTGTGATCTCGAGCTCCTCCGTGCTTCGGAAGGCACGTTAAGCCGTTGGTCCCGGTCGCATTTGTGACTGTTTCTACCCACCAACCCGCATTGGGCCAGCGTGGTGGTGTTACGGCCCATAGTCCTCATGTGTTTCCCCACGAGGAAGGCCTGTTCCAGCAGTGGGACGTATATATAGGCTGATGATGATAAGATTGATTTAACTGCCATTCCATCTATTTGTCAAACAAATAATAATTTTATGTGTCAACCTATGTTAGGTTCGCATTTGCGCTAGTTCATTAGATATAATACTATAAGAATTCTATAGTTTTTATTCACATAACCCGAAAAATCAAACTCAAAACATTTATTCAGTTTCGGTATTTACATACTCTTATAAATGTCAAATTATGCCAACCGTTCACTAGCTACCAGGAGGCCTTGTTCTGAGAATATTTCAAATATTTCAAAATACAGACCTGCTTAAAGTGGCGAATGCCGATCACAGTAAATTGTGAATTAACGACTTGATACTATTTCCCTTGGAGTGCTGATTTAAATAATTATCGTAATTCTAAGTTGCTCGGAATTATTTTTATTTTTTATGGAATAGCAACAGCCACAAAAACACTATAAAAAGTAACATAATTCAAATTAAAAACAAAAGTTTGGGCCAAAAAATTACAACAAACCATTAAAAATTTTCTTTATTGTAGAATAAATATTTACTTTGAGCTCCTTCTACTTTGCATATAGCCGTCCTTGTCATGTTAACAAGGAGACGATTACGAAACTCAAACATTCATAAAGCTTCTCCTTAATTTGCTTGCTGTAACTTGACTACTTTAGTCGCATCGTCTCAGTATGTTTTTAAATATCATAGAAAGTATCTGAAATGCTTATTTGAAAATTGCTCCTCATCACCATTTAAGCCGGAAAACACTACTGATGACCATTCTTATTATTTTTATTTCTGTATCCGTATAGACTGGTAAATTATTAATCTGAAATAAAAAAAAAACATTTCTATTAAAAGTAAGCAATGGCAATGGTGTTGTTGTTTAGAAAGCACATAACCACTTCCCTGGTCTAGTTGTAGACACAACCGGGTGATAATCGAGAGGTCCCGGGTTTGATTCCACATGGGGGTAGTTTTTCAGCTCGGTTTGGTTGGTGTTAGGGCTTCTAGCCTGCTTGGCACGATACCACCGTCTTACCTAAATCTGATGCCACGATAACAATGTTATAAAGCATTCTTGTGCTCTCGCAATCCTAGCTGAGATAGCTAGTTCCACAGTTATTTAGGAATGAGGTGAAGTTTTTCGCTTCCACCTTTGGCTGTAGCCTACCATCAGGTAAGATCAAGAGCTTGCCCGTCATAAAAAAAAATCAAATTGGTTTTACAGGAGAAATTTACCTATTTTCAATAACTAACTTCCTGTGGATAATGCCCTCATATTTTAATCGAAAATCAGACAATTTTTGACTTCACTTTATAATCAAGAGCGCTATAATTGAAGTTGTAAAGCTAAACAGAATTAATTCCTTATATGATAAAGAAAATGAGTTTCCTCGTAGAGGAAGTATTTTCGAGTACGTAGTCTAGAATGTTCAATAAATTATGAAGACTGAGGCGAATCAGGTGAGATGAAGGCCAAGACCTGTCATAATTTAAAAAAAAACTTTTTTCCCCAATCTTGATTTTGATTTTGTGTAAGCTCACGATCTCAGGTATGGAAAATCAAGGGCGATTTCCAGAAAAACTTATTTTACGAAAATTTCTAGCGGGCTTTGTATGTTAGAGCAATAAGCAATGGAAGAAGATGTCGCTAATTTAATTAGAACTTCAACGTTTTTGACATCATTAGTGCCGCAATAAAAAATCTATACTAATATTTTATACATTAGGTCCTTACCTATGAAATTGGTGTTTTGTATGGAGATTTTGGGGAATTCTGCATTTTCCATACTAAAATTTTTTCAGTTTTCTTCACAACGACAAATCCAAAGATCTATCATCATCATAAGACAAACTTTAGTAATATGTGTAATATCACACTTCATAAAAATTATTTATTGTTTTTAAGTGAATGCAAATAAAATGATGTATTCGGGAGGCACTTAAAAAGAGTTGTCTCCGTGTCCAATTTTAACACAATTAAACTTACAACAAATTATGAAAACAAATCAAAAGAGTTTAAAAATATAGTCTATTTTTAGACGAGGTAATTATTTTTTTGGAATACTTTGAATCTTAATAGTTACAGACAAAATACTAAGAGAGAGAAAAAACACCAATTTCATAGGTAAGGACCCATATATACGAAAGTAACTCTGTTTGTCTTGCTTTTACGTCAACGACAACAGAGATTTATCACCATGACAAAGATTAATCTGATGATACTGACAAGAATTGTTATTTTCATAATTTAAACTTTAAAGGTGTTAGTTCAACTATTAATAGTGAAAATTTTACTAAATAAGAGGTAGGAATGTTATGTTAGGCATTTTGTAAAAAAAACAATGCTGTGTTAATTATACCAACAAAAACTTTTTGTCAACCTTTTCCAGCGCTAAATCAATAGCCACGCGAACGACGTCGCGGACACAGCTAGTATTGTATAAAACCTTTAAAATGGCAAAACACAAAAATGTGTTATTTTTTTTGGTCTTTTAGTAGACGATAGGATAACATTGATTTGCTTCTTCTTTTGACAATTATAAAGTTATTGCTGATATGTTGATCCTTTATAACCTTGATCTATATATTTCAATTTTGGTGTTCAACAATCTAGTGTCCTTCACAAGAAAATGTTTTACTCGGTTCAAAAGAAATAACTCACCAACTCACACATGCAAATAAGAATAGATGTGTGCGTGTATTATACTATCAAACAGTTGGCAACTCATTTGCGGAATCCAATGTTAACGGTCTACAAGTTATGAGGCAACTTCGTGTAGCCGTGCCATGCCCAAGCAATAATTCCACAATTTTGGGCACATGCTACACTAACTGCTTTCCGATTGGACCAGGCAAAAACTCGCGCGGTTTGATATATAAACACGTTTATGGGGTTTATATTCCAAAGTATGTTAGGTGTTACGATTATTGCAAATTAACAAGTCCGTACACGAGGTGGTGTTGCAGCGAATTTTAATAACATTACGATAAGCGTAGCTTACTAGCTTAAAAAGTGTTCAGTCGCCTTTGGGCTCGTTTAAGGAGACGCGGGGCGTGAAGCGGCGCGGCACGCGAAGTCTCCAGAAAAACAAACATACGGCGAGGTATTGGTGTGTTCAAGGAGACGCGTTTTCGCAAGCTTTTGTTTGAGTTGTAGCGTCACATGCGGCGAGCGATGCCGCGTCGAACGCGGCAGCTGAAGCGACGGGTGATGCCGTGGCAAGCAAGAAGGATTGATTGCTTTTGTGACAGTGACAGTGTGTGTGACAGAGTGACAGTCTTTATGTTTGAGTTTGCTCGTGCCGCTTCACGCGCCGCTTGACGCGCCGCCTCGCCATAAACGGTAAAAACGCCTGACGCGCCTCGGGAAGCCACGCCGCACGCGCCGCTCGACGCACCGCGTGGCCATAAACGAGCCCTAAGCCTGCAACCACGGAGGTAGCACAGCTGGGAAAAACGGAGAAGATTCGCCGCGCGGAGTGCAAGGAAAAACAATGGACAATCGATTCATGCTACACGCCATGATTTGCACTGAGACACAAAACAATGCGCCTGTGACGTGGTGGAGTGGTGCCGCAGAAAAAAATAAAAGAACTTCTTGACGCCACTTATTTTTGGAAATTTATTAATAAAAACAAAGGCACACTGAAACAATTTATAAAAAAGGTAGATTTCACAAATCACTGAATATAAAACTTAAAGATATTATGTGCCTTTGGTAAACTTAATCAAACTTGAACAATAACGTTATAGATAATTACTCGTATGATAATTTAATTATTAACACTTATTATTGGTATATATAATATTTGTATAGTAATTTGCGTCGAGCCAACCGCTACAGACACTGACGGAATAAAATTTTAGGAATAAAATTCGAGAACAAAACAATGAAAAAAAGAAAACAGACGGTTAGTTTTAAAATAGAATCAAAGAGAAGATGGCTAGAGAAGAACGGAATAACAGCAAAGAGTCGCTAATACTGATATACTGTCTCTTAACTCGCCTACGCTACGATTTGTTTGTAACAATATAACTCAACACTCGTGTGCGAAGGGCCTTAAAGTTTTAAACATCAAAACCAAAGCCTTAGAAAACTTAACAGAGCTCCATATTCTAAATTCAAATGCAGCCAAGCCAATGTGTTATTCTCACATTTTCTGAATTCCGAAAGCCGTGCAAAAAGCAAGGCGATGCTGCTTAAAAGCTTGTTCAAACAAATTTAAAACCAGCTAGAAAAACTTTCGGCTGCAAAACACTAACCGTTACTGTTGCGTTGAAAATATTATTATATAGACTCCTAGTCTACCACTTATTACTATTTGAATCCTCAGCACCATAAATGCATTTTATGCTTCCCGACGGCTCTATGAAGTCACTTGGCCAATCATACAGGCTATTCCAAACCCTCTACGGGAGCCATAAGCTTGGAATTGCAGTGGATACTGCCTTCACTGCAAATTGGAAGTGTACCCAATGTGAATAAGATATATCGTATGATAGTTTCCAGAATGTTCTGTTTACGTCCTGTTTAAATTTAGTAACCATATTCTAAGTTGTGATGGGACGATATGGGCCATCATCATGATGGGACGATATGGGCCATCGTACGCCTTAATAACCATGATTGTAAAAATTTGCTCATATTTCTTGAGTCTTTAGAATTTGATCCTGTTAATCTTTCGATATCGAAAACAAAGCTGCCTTTGCCATGGTTAGACCGTGGATGGGTGACCAAAACATAGTGATCTCGAACTCCTCGCGCATTGGGCCAGTATGCAGCGTAGTGGTGTTACGGCCCATACTCCTCATGTGTTTGTATCCTGGAAGGCCTGTGCCCAGCAGCGGGACGTATATAGGCTCAGGATGGACGGTTAGCTATTAATAATAAGAGAGAACAATAATTAGAGAAAATTAGTACAATTTATTTTAATCGAGTGTAATTGAAAGGATCAATTTATAAATAAATGAGAAAAATTGCTATTTATAAGTTTTACATTTGTAATATAATAAAAAGCAACTGGCCAGACTTGGTTGTTCTTGTGTTTATTTACATTTCTCTTCAGGGCACAGGCGGTTTTGAATGGAGGACCACCATAATGATATTGCGGATTGGTAATATAGGCACCCGTTATGTTTCGTTGGAAACAGTTTTAATAGCATTCAAGAGAAATTTAATTTACTTTTCCAGTTGAATGAAAACTAGGCATCAAACTATACATAAATAAATATCTTCAAACATTCACACCTATCAACTAGCCCCATATTAAGCACAAGTAATGCTGCTTGTATTACGGACACTAGATGACGGATAAACATATTTAATAGATAAGTACATATAAATATCCTGAATAAATATAAATTTATATTAAAATCCAGGACTGGAAAACAAATGGCTGAAAATTCATCACCAAAACATTTTCCCCCACCGGGGATCGAACCCAGAACATCTCGAGATGGCGACGCCTTGAGACCGGCGTACAGACCACTCGACCACGGAGATCGTCAAACTATTTTATTCAAGTTCATTTATGTTTCGCATAACATACTTCCCTTCGCCATTGTTACGTCAATATTAATTCCTTTCGTAATGCTCTCATCATTTACAAAGTTTATCTCGCTTTTGTTTGGCGTTCATGTTGACTATCCACATTTACGACCATAATGCTCCTCATTATTCTTCGGAAACATATTATTATATTCCGGCAAAATATTACCAAGTCCATCAAAATTAATAATACCACAAGAAGGGAGCGATAAAAATCTTTTATTAAAATAAAGTATTCATCATTGTTTCATGCCCACGTCAGCAAAATCTTTTTCAATTTCCGTACTGCTGTTTGTGTTTCAAAGAGTATGAGTTACACCCGAAGTTTAATTCCTAGCTTATTATATTATTCACTTTGTTTACAAACAGTTCACTGCCCATATTTTACCGGTTCTGTGCAGAGTAGCTCGCAAAATTTAATCTCCTGCCACTCACGTGTCCTGGTGTTGCCACTGACGTTTTGATTAAAAGTTTATCCTGCTCCGAGTGGACTGGTTGTTCCTGTTAAAAATGCTCGAGAAATCTCCTGAGATTATACTTGGTTGGGTATTGAGTGGGAACGTAGGTGTGTTGGGACATTTCGGCGAACTCGAAAGTCTGAAGGAAACATTTGTTTTTTTCCGGAGACAATTTTTACATACATAGCGCTTTTGATCCGTCGAAAGTGTATTCATTTTTATACACATCGTACATTTTATTCGATCCTCAGATAACTTGGAATGAAATTATGATGACAAATAAATATTAAAACACTACCTATTAAAGTTTAGCGAAAACCAAAATGGAATTCAATAAACCGTTGGAAGCAAAGCCCGAGTCACGAAAATAGTACAACCTATTGTGAAATCTAACTCAATAGCTCAAAGCTTTTTATCTATATGAACACTGTTTTGGGCAGTCTTAATCCAACGACAACTAATAACACGTATTTATCAGCCCCAGAAACTTTGTTCTAATTTGTTCATGTTTATTTTTAGAATGTTATTACTTATACCTACTTCGTTAGGTTACATCTTTTGGATAGTTCTAAGAAGATTTATCGTCTATTAGTTCAGATTCAAATTGTATTTGGAGTCAAATGTTAATTCTCTACATCTTTCCCTTCATCTTTCTTTCTCCATCTACAACTATAAATCGTAATTAGATTTTTTTGAGCTACAATAACAACAATAATCTTCTTATTTTGTTTTAGCTAAAAGAGAAAAAGAAAAAACTTCGATAGTCAACTTTAAACAAATACGAACTTTGCTTCGACGACTCTTAATAATTTGAGTGATTGGACTGATAAATTGTAATTACTTATGTACATTTTAGAACATAATACGAAGTTTATATAAAGTGAGAATAAAACCTTACCCATTCTTCAAAACAAGGCCTCCTGGTTACCTAACTAACTTTGAAACTTTGAATGAAATTGATTATCTAAGGGGACGTTTATTCAGTTGCCTAGACCTTATTTTTATCCACATTAATGGTAGCTTATTTAATACATACATACATAAATTCACACCTTTTTCTCACAGGGGTAGGCAGAGATTACATCTTTCCACTTGCTACAATCCTTGCATATAACATATAAATATAATATAATAGTTATATTGCATATTTAATATTAACATGTAGAAAAAAATGAAGAAATAGGTGGAAATACACTTATTTCTTGCTGAAATTATGGTCATACTAATGCGTCATAATAGAGTACGTACTGACTTTCTTTATATAATACTTCCTGTACTGGCTCGTTTTTGGGGCTAACTATTCCTTTTTCGATGCTCTGGGCAGAAGGATTGCTTAGCATTTAGTTCGGTGTCATTAAAGCAGGTGGTGCCACGTGCGCGCGACGCGGCGCGTATATAACACGCGCAAATTGGAAACGTCGCGCGTCATGCAACACGCAGCTGTGTTATTTGTTCTCTGGAACTGGGTGTAAGTTACAAGCGAACTGGGGTTCGTTGGATATTTGTCGCTTAACCTTGCCTTCCTTTTTTTTTTGTTGTTACTTCTCTGGTGTGTATGTATAGACTGTTAGGTAGGTAGTAATGTATCGTTTGTTATTGACAAATTTGTGATACCTTATGTATTACTAGTGGTTTCCCGCGGTTTTGCGTTCCCATATTATCGGGATAAAAAGTAGCCTATGTCTTTTCTCAGACTCTAGACTATCTGTGTCTGAAATTTCGATTAAATCGGTTCAGTAGTTTTGACGTGAAAGGAGACCGACAGACAGACAGATAGACTAAGTTTTTCACAATTATAGTAGTATCTAATAATAAATGGTCATATAATCCGACTGCCCACAGTGTTTTTATATGTTATGATAATTGGCAATATCATTAGTATTTTTCATTTCCGTCAAGGTAAACAAAATATATAAAAAAAGAAATAAATCCATATTTATAGATTTATCATCTGTCTTGAAAGTAAATCTTAAAATATTAATAATATTAAAATTGAGTTTGTAACTTATAAAAATTCTGGTCACGAAAAATAAGAGCAGATCCGCCAGCTGTTTATTTCCTGGTGTTTATTTTTGTACTCCCTCTAGTGACTTGTTATTATTCCATAGCGTAAGCTATATCCCGCGTTGCACTTCTAACTCGCACCACACCCAGTCTAGTGTCGCAAGCGCTTTCAAACTGGAAAGAGTGAAAAATGTCCTCCCATTGTTTTTCCTGCCGACGAATACGAAAGTTCCTAACAACTACTCTCCCGGGAACCGTGAGAGTATGTGCCGTTGAAATTTCTCACAAAAGAAAACAGGGTTAGTACCGTACTCTCGCTTATACTTTTGTAAAGCAGACATTGCGTTGTCTAAGGACCTTGGTCTGGGGTGTAATAGGCATTTATGCGTGGGCCGACTCTCAACTACACGTTGAATATCAAATATCTTTTATCTTTTTTCGAAACATCCGTATTTGTTTGACATACTCAACGTTAATGGTTTGCGTCATCTTTTCTCCTACACAAATTGAAAACGGAGCTGTTGCTAGTGGTATTGTTTCATTGTTTGTCGTGTTAAAATAATTGAACTGAATTATTTATTCTACAAGAGCTCAGTGGCGTAGTGGTTAGTACGCTTTGGCTTTCGATCGAAAACAAAGCTACCTTCGCCTTGGTCAGGCTGTAGATGGGTGACCATCTTGGTGACGTGACTTTGTGATCTCGAGCTCCTCCGTGCTCCGAAAGGCACGCTAAACCGTTAGATCCTATCGTTATTGCGACCGTTTCTACCCACCAACCCGCATTGGGCCAGCTTGGTGGTATTACGGCCCATATTCCTCATGTGTTTCTCCATGAGGAAGGCCTGTGCACTTCGATAGCGGAGTTTAATCGACTGTATTTTTTGCGGTTTAAAAACCTACAGCAGGTGCTTGCATTAACGCGACCTCTTTGTAGGATATTATAAGACCTGCAAAAGAACAGGAAAGAAGAAGTCACAGCTCTCTAAAGATAGGAGTAAAAATGCCTCCTGCGGAGGCACTAGCTAGTGTTTGACGGCCGTTCAGGCTCGCTTGCCTTATGATGAGGGGCGGTGTAAACTTTATAACTGCTCTCGGTACAGACGTATGTATAATTAAGAAATTGCGGCGGTAACTGACGGGCAACCGGAACGTATATAGGCAGAGGACAAGGACATTTAATCTACACAGTAAAACACTAACTCGATTGTAGTTAGATAATGATGTTACTATACTGACAACAATTGTATACCTATGTGATGAATATAATAGTTGCATCTCCCTGCAAATATGTTCACGGTCTGTCTCAGTCATCAAACCGGAACACAGCAGTAAGCACTGTTGTTTAGCTGCAGAAAGAGCTTTTTTTTTTCTGTGTGTATTTGCAATCAGTCCCATGACTATGAGCAAATCTGTTATATGATCAGCTGCAGATCAGCTGTCATGCGGAGTGGCTTCCCATTGGAAGCATCAACTCATCTGCTGCCCAGAGCTACTGCCGGTCTTCTATCTCCAGGATATGGTGGCGTTTTAGTCGTCTCACATACTGGTCCATGGTGAGTTGGCGAGCAAGTTCGTTTGGGTGATAGATGAACCGTTATTTGTACTTAGCTGCCAGACTCCGAATTTCCTCCTTGTTCTTATTTCAAGATGTTCGTGAATTTCGTTGTTGGTTATGTACCATGGTACATTTGCAATTGTCCTTAGAAAGCAGAAAGAGCTAAGGTGGATTTATACCCTACCTGCGATACTCATGCAGTTAAGGTTTACTAACATTACTCCTTATTATTGTCCCTGGGGGCGGATTGAACAGTACTGGTCGGTTGTGCATAAGAGAAAAGAGGCAAAAGCCCTGCAGTTGGAGTCAACAGGCTCTTCTTCTTCTTCTTTTCGTGTCGATGGATCCTTAACGGTGTCTGCCCAAAACTCTACCACAGAAATTGCACTGTCAGTGGCAATCATGGGATCCTCCCGCGTGCAGTTGGTGGAGTACGCGGGGCAGTCTCTCTCTGTCGAGCTCATGTTGTGTTGTGTCTCTCTGTCGAGCTCATGACGCTCCTACGGATCCTCGGCGGGGCTATTCCTGCTAGCGGATACAGCATTTGGACTGGGGTAGGCTTTAGGCAACCAGTACTAATGCGGCAGGTTTCAACAGGCTGAATGTTGATGATGTTTATGGGAAAAAAGCACTTAAAAAAATATGCCGAGATTCAACCAGATCAATCATTGTTTGTCAATGAAAATCCTTTACTAAAACTCAGTAAAATATTAAAATGAAATTAATTTGTTATCAATCTAATACTTTACGTACCTCCTTTAAACAAATGCCACTAAACGTGATTGAATACCTAAACAAGCGCGAAAAAAATTATATCAAAGTAATTTGTGAAAATGGAAAGTGAAAATTCAAGTAACAATTTGCCGATGTTCAATGAGATTGTTATTTTGTTTGTTTTATTCTACGGTTATAAAAAAAAGTTTTTTTTATTTTATTTGCATTATGAGCTCTGCTTACCTCTTCAGGGAAAAATGCATAATCATATTTATATATTTTTTTTGTGTTTACATTAAGCCGTGTGGTAGCGGCTCATTAAAAGAATACTATCAACCCATCTCTTCCCTTGGGTGTCGTAAAAGGCGACTAATGGACTTAGGCCCGTATTACAAAACCAAACTCAAGCGTAGATCTCTGCTTGAGCGCAGTTAAAAGGGATGACGCTGTGTGGGATCAATAGCGCCATCCCTCTCTAACAGTGCTCAAGCAGAGATCAACGCTTGAGTTTAGTTCCGTAATACGGGCCTTAGAACTGCACAACATCCAATAGCTTATAGCGGCGACGGGATCAACACCTGTCACGCTGAGTGCAGTCACTGCTTGGTGAAGCGCTGACAATGGCAATGGAGTGCTTTCGCCTAGTCTCTGACTAACCCTAAGGATATAAAAGTCGTGATTATATGTATGTATGTTTAGATTACATTTTTATGAATATAAGATTCCACGTTTAGTAGTTTCCTCTATTTTCCCAATTCTTATTATTAATACTTCGAGCATATTCAAATGGATATTATTATCTAATTCCACTATACCGATGGTCGGAGCAATCTATTATGATGGCATCTTGTTAATCTGTCTATATAATTTATACTACATTTCCGTATAGACTCAATCAACACCACAATAGCCGCTATTAATTATGAGTCAGTAAATGTTTATAATTCGCTTTTAGTGGCATTTTAGTGGCAAAGGCCACAATATTTATTCAAGCTAGATTCGTCACTGCTTAAGTTATATCGTCATCTTCGTCACTCCAGCCAGTATGTTATAGTCACCCCATGTCGCAAGACCTTGTTTCGTCATCAGCCTATATACGTCCCACTGCTGGGACAGGCCTTCCTCATGGAGAAACACATGAGGAGTATGGGCCGTAACACCAACACGCTGGCCCATTGCGGGTTGGTGGGTAGAAACGGTCACAAATGCGACCGGCACCAACGGGTTTACGTGCCTTCCGAAGCACGGAGGAGCTCGAGATCACAAAGTCTTGGTCACCCACCCACGGCTTGACAATGGCGAAGGTAGCTTTGTTTTCGATCGAAGCCAAGGAGCTCTGACCACTACGCCACCGAGCTCCTCGAAGACCTTGTTTATTTATCAATATTTTGATAATATTATAATAGTAAATTATGATATATGTGCGGTAAGTTAAAAATTACAGCCGAGGCGATTTTGCTAATAATATTTAAGCCGCGCGGAATAATTTTAACTTATTCACAAAAGAGCGATGCGCGCGCATCAGCGCTTTTTTAAGGCCAAGGAACCAATAACAGCCAGTGTTACTAATAAAGTAAATTAATATTTTTGTGCATTTGTTACGGATCCGTGGTTGTAATTAGTTTATTTATTATATTTCATCCCCCAAAGGTAATTTTATTAAGAAAATGTCGACTACCTTTCTGACATAAAAACTCTTTGCTAAGGTTTAAAAAAAGTATCGTTCGTTTTTAGACGAAATTTACTATGTGATAGATTATGATATTGAAATTGGTGAAATAAGAGACCCTTTACGAGTAAAAGTGTTATAAAAGATTATTACGGTCACCTACCTGTGCCTAATGAGCGTGTGGTTGAAAATGTGTCCGCGAGAATTTATCTCGATACCAAAATGACCAGTACCAACATCGGTTTCAGTACCGGAAAATACTATACGCAAACCTCCAATTGAAATGGCGAGGTAATTGGTAAATTCCACATCGGTAACGTTCTCAGCGAGAAATTCCGGAATAAACATAACGTTATCAGCCAAAATCGCAATTTGAGAATTGGGCAAAATGACAATGTCCCGAATTGCTGTGGTAATTCGAGAATAAAAATAACATTGTATTGTGCAAACGCTCTGTAATCAACACAATTTATGTAATCGGATCGTGGCACGATTGGAGAGGTGTACAAATTGAAAAACAGTTGTTCGTTTCGCATTAACTCACACGGTAAAAGCAATTCACTAAATTAAACTATTATTCTCAGTGTTGAAATAAGGTTTGCTAGCCAATTACGAGAAAAAAGTCTAGGCTTTTTAAATGTATACTGCTGATTAAATATTCGGAATTTGGATTAAAAAGAGTTTTTATCAAAATTTTCCTAAAAGATAACTCGGAGTGTAGTAAATTTATTTATTGTTACATCACTCAAAGTCAAGTAAGTCATGGATTTTGTATAGTATTTATTCCGGTAACGATAAAAAAGGATTAGGCTTTTTGAGAATCTGTCAAACTAAACAATATATTTAATAAATGAAAATTAAATAAGTGGAGTCCGGTGGCAAAATGTTAATAAATTATTATTATGTCCTTTCATGGTCTAGCCTTAGATTTTAATATTGGGTCCTTACCTATGAAATTGGTGTTTTTTTTCTCTCTTAGTATTTTGTCTGTATCTATGAAGTTTCAGAGCATTCTTAAAAAATAATTACCTCCTCTTGAAATAGACCATATTTTTGAGCTCTTTTGATTTATTTTGATAAATTGTTGTATGTTTAATTGTGTTAAAATTGGACACGGAGACAACTCTTTTTAAGTGCCTCCCGAACACATCATTTGATTTGCATTCACTTAAAAACGATAAATAATTTTTATGAAGTTTGATATCACACATTTCGCTTAAGGTTGTTTTATGATACACGCCAAATATTATTATCTTTGGATTTGTCGTTGATAAAACTGATGTTAGTATGGAAAATGCAGACATCCCCAAAATCTCCATACAAAACACCAATTTCATAGGTAAGGACCTAATATTAAAACCAAAAGAGCCTTTGTCAGTAGGGAATTTGGATGAGTAGCCAACGCATTGAAGTCCTCCATGCCGCTGAAAACAGGATAAGCTGGGACCAACAGCATATCAGTTCTGCATTGTAAGGTTCCCACCGGCTGCAGTTTTCCTATATCAATTTTCCTTTATCCCATACACTTTATAATGTATCTTCACTATAAGCAGGTCTGTATTCAGCATTGGAACGTAAATAAGTTAAATAATAATAAATATCTTCAGACATTCACACCTATCAACTTGCCCCATTTTAAGAAACTAATGCTGCTTGTGTTACGGACACTAGATGACGGATAAATATACTTAATATTGTTGATGTATACATATAAATTTTCGAAAAATATACAATACACATATAAACAAATCCAAGACTGGAGAACAACGGCCTGTATTCTTCACACAAACATTTGCCCCCACCGGAGATGGTGACGCCTCCCCACCGACGCCTTGAGACCGTACAGACCACTCGGCCACGGAGTTCTGAATAAGAGAAGTGTGAAGTTTTAAAATTTTGTTTTATATTTGCATAATTGACTAGCTTCGTAAAGACAATATCGTTGAGCTATACAATTAGGTACACGAAGTGATTTATTGTTTTGTTGTTAGAGAATGAAGTAAATAATTATTTCGTACATCTCTAATTATTTGATGGTGCCTCAAGTCTCAATGTCTACAGCGTTTCTCAACAGCAAATGAATCTGTAGCTAACAATGAACCAATATTCCAAACTAACGAACCGTGAAGCTACAATTTCTCCGCTCCCAACAATTTTGCAGATGGTGACGATTTTAATAAATTACACGGCAATTTCATCCTTATTGCTAAGACGAGAGAGTATTCTACCACCTCCATTACCGAGAAGGTGGGGGGATAAAAAATCAAATTTATTTTTTCGATTAAACAGATTTCCTTAAGATGGATCGGATATATTTGATGGATTGTGATATTTTAGATTACACACTTACACCTATTAGGAAGCAATGGTATAAATATTTGTTGTTATATTCTCAATGTTGTACTCGTATCATTTATATGTATTTAGAAATATGCCATCATGAATTTGTCTTAGGTAACGTAAATTTTTGTCTCCGTTTGATATTGAGTAGGCAAATAGTATAAAAAAGAGGGGAGTAAAAGGCAGGATAGCGGATCTTAGCACAAGCGAGGAATTCTATGAAGATTATGATGAGCTGCGTGATCTTAGTGAACAAATAAATTAGACCGAAAAGAGTAGGGGTTGTGTAGGCGAAAGGTTGACTCCTCTATACAACACCGAATAGGCTATTTAAAACAAAATAATTATTTGGTTTTTAAAAGGACTTGCAAATTTAAACAAAACATTCAACATTGTTATACAAGTCACCGCTACAACATGAAAATTTATTTCTATTGACGGGACAACCAATAGATTTCAATACATTTAAGCTCCCACAGGACGGCTTAGCCTGGTGTGAGAGCTTTAGCTCTATACGATTTGTAATGCCAATAAATGACTTATTTGATCACCGCATTGGTCGTTGTAAACCTGAGGTTGGTTGTCTATTAATGAACTAAGAATGTGAAGCGAAAATTTTAAGAATTGCTATTGGTTAATCCAGAAAGCTCGGTGGCGTAGTGGTCAGTGCGCTTTGGCTTCGATCGAAAACAAAGCTACCATCGCCATGGTCAGGCCGAGGATGGGTGACCAAGACTTTGTGATCTCGAGCTCCTCCGTGCTTCGGAAGGCGCGTTAAGCCGTTGGTCCCGGTCACATTTGTGACCGTTTCTACCGACCAACCTGCATTGGGCCAGCGTGGCAGTGTTACGGCCCATACTCCTCATGTGTTTCTCCATGAGGAAGGCCTGTCCCAGCAGTGGGACGTATATAATATACGCTGATGACGAATCATTTTAACCAACAGCATTGCTTAATATCTTAACACTGCTCACTTGCCTGGAAGTATAGACAGTGATCCTAAACGGTCCAGCCACGTTATTGAGCGCCAATTGGACAGGCGACAAGCGAATTTTAATTACATTACAAACACCGCTTGCCGTGCCATGCTTGTCGAAATCTTGGATGAGAAGTTGAAACTATGCTAAGAGGATGGCTTTGGTGTCCATTGCGGAAACTGAGTGTATAATGTCCATGCGTTTCACGGCTTGAACAGGAATTGGAAAAAGAATTCGGTGACTGCGCCGCTCGCCGCTGAAAGTCGTGGTCGTAAACCGACAATTTTTAACCGCCTCTCTGGTCTAGTGGTTCACGACTCCGGGTGTTCGAATTGAACCCAGATCGGGAGGTCTGGGTTCAATTCCCCATGGGGGTAGAAGTTTTTCTGCTCGGTTTGGTTAGTGGTAGGGCTTCTAAGCCCGCCTGGCTAGCTACCACCGTCTTACCTAAATTTGACGCCATAATAACGATGTTTTAAGCATTGTTGTGTTCCGGCCATCAGAGGTAAGATAGCCAGTTCCTCAGTTGTTGAGAATTACAGGTGAAGCTCGCTTCCACCTTCGGCCTTATCGTCACTTACCTTCAGGTGAGATGAAGGCCAAGAGCTTACCTGTCATAAAAAAAAAGAATAAAAAGTGTTGCTATTTCCTCACAAAACCTCATTCCTAGGTCCACGAGCGTTTGACGGTGTCACTTGTGATGATGGCGGTGTCACAATATCCAGGTCACGGTTCTGAGTATCGAGGAAGTTCTCATTTCATTGCAAGCTCGACACGGACATGTGAATGGACTGTCTTGAGCGTTAAATCGAGAGAGAATCGCTCGCCTCGTCGCCTGTGTCATTTTTGGACCGTCACACCCAATTATAGTATCCCCAGTTCCAAGCCTAAAAGACACCCGGCGGTTGAACATTGCGCGGTCACTTTTATTTTGGTTAATTGCGTTATCAACGGTCCATTTGCTTGAACAAAATGAATTATTTGCAATTTATTTTGAGTGAACGGTTTTTGCGAAATACCGCGTATTACGGTGCCACGAGAACAAAGAGATGCGCGAAATCGCTTTCATTACAGGATCCAGAAATGTTGAAGAAGAGACTTATAATTATGGTATATGGATATGGACCTTTTTGTATTCATATTTGCAGATTAACAATGAAATCGGTATCGCCGATGGGTTGGGTTCAGGAATTAAAGGTTAACACCCATTTATTGAAAGTTATTATAATATTGGGTCCTTACCTACGAAATTGGTGTTTTTATTATGTCTTAGTATTTTGTCTGTAACTATTAAGATTCAGAGTATTCCTCAAAAATAGTTACCTCGTCTAAAAATAGACTATATTTTTGAGCTCTTTTGATTTGTTTTGATAATTTGTTGTATGTTTAATTGTGTTAAAATTGGACACGGGGCAACTCTTTTTAAGTGCCTCCCGAATACATCATTTTATTTGCATTCACTTAAAAACGATAAATATTTTTTTATGAAGTGTCATATTACACATATTACTAAAGCTTGTCTAATGATACATGCCAAATATTATTATCTCTGGATTTGTCGTTGTGAAGAAAACTGATAAAATGTTAGTATGGAAAATGCAGCCTCCGTACGAAACACCAATTTCATAGGTAAGGACCTAATATATCGAGGATAGTATAGTTATAGTTGAATAATAAGAGAAAGCAAATTTGTGATATTTCTACTCCTATACTCAAGTATGACAATCAATTAGATATTAGATTGAACACATGAAGCTACTCTTCCTACCCCGGTGAGAAAGATGTGTGACGCGACTTCGTCAACGGCACTATTGTTTTTTAACTATCCCACGGGAACCCTTTAATTTTAGGGAATTTAAAGTATCTGAGAAGTTGACTAAGGATATAAGGTATCACCATGCAAAATTTTATTAAAATCGATTCAGCCATTTCGGAGATTAGCCCGAACAAACAGATATACCAACAAACAAACAGGGAACAAACAAATAAAAAAAATTGGTATTTTCCCTCTTTTTACATCCCCCTGGGTATTAACCATTTTTTTTCTATGTACAGACATTCGACCTCTACAGTTTTATTATGTGTAAAGATATATGTTAATGAATTCAAAATAGGTGCATCTAAATTTGCCCAGGACATAAATAATTGTATGTAAATTATAACTAAATCGGGTGAATAATATCTATCTAACAAATCCGCATTAAAATGAATTTATCGTAATCCACATTTGTAACATAAAAACGGGGTTTGAATACCCATGGCCCGCAGGCTTCCGTGAAATTCCCGAAATACGGTTGAGTGAACGATGCGTCAAGCGTGACAGGTGCCGATGACGTAGGCTTGCTCATACATACTTGATTAGATTTGATTCTCATGCTGATTAATGTATTTGTGCTGATTATATAAAAGCTGACGAACGCAATATCGAACTTTGTCCAAGCAAAGCTGGGATTCAATTATTAAATTGACACCTAACGAAGAATTGTTTGACAAGATTTTTCAAGAAATCAAGGTAACCAATCAAAGAATTGCGTAAAAATTATGGTACTGGAGTCCAAAGTCTGTGGACGAACAAGGTTAGATAGATGGTTTACATAGATCAGTAAAATATAATTTGTCGTTAAAAAATAAAAACTGTAAAACTGGTTGTTCCTCAATAAAAGAAAAAAGAAATATTTTACGATGTATTTTCTTTTCGCACTAAACTTGATACGTTTATTTTTTTTGTATTCTAACTGCAAGTAAAATACATCATTCGATGATCAGGTAAGGGAGACGTGTCGGAGGGCGAATGCTGGATCACTCCAACCATCCAAGCTCCGTCACCCAGCGTCTTCACGTCGCTGAGGGCCTCCCAGAGGGAACCCGGTATGCCCAGGCACTTAGCCCGGCAGTCTGCTACCCCATCACGCACCAGGACATGGGAAGCTGTTTCTTCTGTCGCCATGCACACCCTGCACAGCGGACTTTTCGTGACACCTATGTTAAAAGATGTCTGTTAAAAAGGCTGCTCGTACCCATTAATGTACGGCCACAAAATGAAATAACTATAGATATTTTTTATAGTTTCTAATTTTCACCGACATCAAGGGTAACGTTAAGAGTGATATCGGCAGCTATCAAACATAGCCTCACAATTAACCCTTGTGAAATCACCTTTAGAGCCAGAATTATGTGTAACGACTCATAATTTACTGGACTATAAACCCCGACCTCGATTCATTAATGGGCTCCCTAGTTATGAGTTCCCATTAACGGCCCATATAAAGGAACTACGGACAATAGTAACTCGAATTGCCTTGTTTTTTGAGATACGCCTATTTTGCTTGAAGGTTAAGTGCTAGGTGTTTCTCTTTTGTCTGTTAATTAAAAGAAGATTTAAAAAAAGTGGCTCGTGAGCTTCTTGCCGGATTCTTCTCATGAAAAACCTTACTCTCGGAATCTTGTATCGAACCACAGTCAAAGAGCTGTGGTTGTACTTGCTAAAAGCGCTCGTGGTAATGAACCTTAAAATCATAATATATATAAATTACGTGTCACGTTGTTTATCCGCGATGGACTCCTAAACTACTTAACCGATTTTCATCAAATTTGTACACAGTTTGATTCAACTTGAAAGATAGGATAGCTTACATCTCAATTACTGATCACATTATTATTTTTATGCAAATTATTTGTCTATTATTTGACGGTCACAATTATCTGTTAGCTCCAAATGATTCTATCAGATGGCGACATCTGTTGACTGCAAAGCAACACGTGGCTGGGTCAGCTAGAATAATACACTTTTTTATTTAATTCTATATATTGTTAAATTTAAAAATGTAAAAAATTGACGTTTTTAAGTGCCAGGATTGGCCTATGAAATATATTATTTTTGCTTGATGTTTGTTTGTTTATTAAGTCCGTATTTTAGGCTCTAATGTTGAGCTTGGTTTAGTTCTCAATAGCCTTATAAATGTTAGAGAAAATAATATTTCTAGATGAAATAATAACTGAAGTGATGAAAAGTGTTTGCATGCTTCAAGGCGGCATTGTTGCTATGCATCGAGCAAAAATGAAGCAAACGCATTTCAATTGTCTTTTAACAAGATTTACAGCGTTCTTTTGAAGGCATCCAATGACACAACAATATAATGAAATAGGTGACTTACTTATCTCATAATATTTTTCATTTAAAATTTTGTGGTTAAATATTGGGTCCTTACCTATGAAATTGGTGTTTTTATTCTGTCTTAACAATTTGTCCGTAACTATTAAGTTTCAGAACATTCTTATAAAATAATTGCCTCTTCTAAAAATAGACCATATATTTGAACTCGTGTTATTTAATTTGATAATTTTTTGTAAGTTTAATTGTGTTAAAATTAGACACAAAGACAATTATTTTTAACTGCCTCCCGAATACATCATTTTATTTGCATTCACTTAAAAACGATAAATAATTTTTATCAAGCGTGTTCGCACACATATTGCTAAAGCTTGTCTAATGATACATGCCAAATATTATTATCTCTGGATTTGTCGTTGTGAAGAAAACTGATAAAATGTTAGTATGTAAAATGCAGACATCCCAAAAATCTCCATACAAAACACCAATTTCATAGGTAAGGACCTAATATAATGATCGACTCGTACGAGTATGTACAAAAATCCATACCAATAATATAAATGCGAAATAACTCTGTCTGTCTCGTTTTCACGTCAAAACTACTGAACCAATTTAACCGAAATTTGTTACACAGATAGTCTAGAGCGTGAAAAACGACATAGGCTACCTTTTATCCCGATATTCCCATGGGAACAGATGCCATGCGGATGAATGTTAAAAAATTCAAATAACGCCTCCCAGAAAAATGAAAGACAAATTTATGCCACTATGAACTTTGTTTCTAATAAAAGAGTAGTAGAAAATTTTCAATTCCACTAATAGAGGCTACTGTTCTAATTTGAAAAAATATTTCAATGTTGACCCTATTTACAATTCCACTGATTGCTGTTCTAATTTGAAAAAATCTTTCAATGTTGAATAGCCTATTTATTGCGGTAGGCTATAGGCTAGATACCATCACACTATCTCAGTAACTATTCTACGCGGGCGAAGTCGAAAGCAAAAGCTAGTTTCAGAATAAGAATAAACATCAACACGTGACACAAAAGAATGTACCTACTGCTTTTCTCGCCTAGCATGTCGTAAAAGGCGACTAAGGGCGTATTGGGTACTGGGTCTGTGAATGTGTAGGCGATGAGCTAGTCACTTGTGACTACTTTTTCACGATTTTTCATCTGACCAAACCTAATTTTTGTATGGCCAAATGAGGTCATAAGGAACACAGAACTCTTTGGACTCTGCCTACCCCTTCGGGGATTATAGGCGTGATTTTATGTATATATGTATGTATGTACCAACACGTCACTAATCCTTACGAGCTGGCCCAACATTACATTAAACACACTGTCACAGGGCTCCCTGGCCCGGCTGAGGCAGGAAAGCGTTGAGAGCAGAAAAATATGTACAATTAAATAAAAAGAAATATTATATAATGAACAATTTATTTTAAGAGCTAAAAAAAATATATACTAACAACTTTGTCGGTAGAGGGAAAAAACGGGTTCCTTATACATATGTGTTGCTCTCTCCAGTATAATATATCATCTATGACTTAAAACTAAAACAAATCTAAGTAAATCAAACAATGTCCTCACGAATCTTGCAACCATCCAGTCTTCTTATGAGAAGCAGTCAGGCTATACATAGGGCTTCCTAAATCTGCCTCTTGCATTACCAATAAAAATGTTATGGGTGACAGGACAAGCGTTACTTCGTTTTAACGCAGTATTTATAAAAGTTTGCCCAACAAAATTAACTTATGTTATTATGACAAACAACAAATAAGTGAAAAGAAAGAAAAATACCGAAATATATACCACCGACACCCACCTGTGGGCAAAGCACAAAACTTACATGAAAATTTTTATATTTAATTAATTATATAGAGTTATCCCAAAACATCGCAACATGAATTAGCTGTTTATTAATAAATTACAAATACATACCCGTTCTTAAATCATAGGTCATTTTACATTGTTTTTCAATAAAAAATAATAAATATTCCGTGTTTAACTTAAACACATTTTCCAAATTTTCTCGAAAAAATTGCATGACCAACTTGATATCGTTCTCTCATCTCGTAGGCCGCGCCTGCCCGGCCGATCGTCTATTGTTTATCTTTTTTCCACGTATATGGCTTCGAGATGAGAGAATTGAGCCATTTAAAAGAATTTGAAATTAATTAATTTTTCCAATTTAAATAATAAAAAATGCAATGTTACAACACATTACATTAAATGGTCCTACGAGCAGTCGAAATAAAATAAAATGTAACAGAAATACTAACTGATATAAATGTTACTTTTCTTACAATGAAAATTGGCCGCCTATCATTGGATAATAAAATATATTACAGAAAGAAAGCCAGGCATTTGTCTTCGTAATAAAAATACTAACCGAGGATTTCTTAAAAATACACTGAACGAATCCAATTATTTGATAATGCCCAAAATAAGTGAAAAATAAAATAGTTTCTTTTTGGTTTTGTAATGTTTTCATCGAAAATATCAGTGAAGGGCTATAGATACTCGTATAATAGTACCTCTTTTAGAAGATTAAGAAGGTATTTGTACGGTTTGTTAGTTGTGGCTCAGAGTGTGCTTTAGAGGATTTAATTTTATTTTTTATATTCTTTGATGGATTATCTATTTGCTACAAGAACGTCTTTTAAAAGAGGTGGGTTAAACTTTAAACCTAACCAGGGTATGGGCGTGATGATAATACCAACCATAATAAAACCACCATTAAATGCAACGTTTTAAATGCAATGTTTTATTGCAACCATAATTAAATACAGAAATTATGAAATTCTGGGCAAACATAACGGACATGCAATTTTTACAGGAATCACATGTAAATGTATCTACTTTCCATCAGGTAGAACATTGTCTTGATTTCCAACCTGATATAAAAAAGTATATTGAGAATGAAAGAAAGAGAAAAAACATATTTGCCGAATTATATCTGTTTCTCAGTACTGAATACATCGAAGTGTTTACAAGAAAGTTGTGTTCTAAATTCAAAATGTTTCGAATTTGAAATTGGAATTCTGGCACGAACCACATTTCATTTGACGTAGCAAGCGCAGCACGTACGCGCGTTCGAAAATTGAAATTCGAAATTTCGAGTCCTGACGACGACACGGCTCGTTGTGTTTGCAGGTTTGCAGCAACCTGTCGACTTCCAGAACTCAATAATATTGTGATTTTGTACCGGCTAATAGCCTCGTTTGTTGGGAAATTGAATGAAAACTTACTCTATTTTGTATATTTATGCTGTGAAATTCGCGGAATCATTAGAATTTACAACGAAAACTCCAAGTTTAGTTTGTAATCCTCGGGAACAGGGTTTTGATTTTTAAAATTCGTGTTTCAACGATGAAGTCAGTAAATTCTTATTTCAGATAAGTTTTGTTTTTATATTTAACGTAGGTATTGTTTAGCGGACATTCAATTAAACAAAGCTCATAGACCTATACCAGAGAGACGTGGCCTAAGCTCGAGGCCAGGGTCGCGGCCTGCTGTCTATGAATATCTCGGTATCGTTTCACTGGATCGACACTGAGACATTCATATTACACAATAGGCAACGTTTCAGTGAAAAAAATACAAGACAAAATATATATTTAAAAAAAAAATCTAGACAACAATAGACCGCAATCCTGGGCACGAGCTTAGGCCGCGTCTGTATGGTAAAGGCCTTACCATTTCGACACGCTGTCAAAGTTTGACACGCTGTTGACTATTACCAAGATACTTTATATAGGTATCAAGCCCATCGTTCTCAGTCTATATACGTCCCACTGTTGGGCACAGGTCTTCCTCATGGAGAAACACATGAGGAGTATGGGTTGGTGGAAGAAACGGTCGCGACCGGGACCAACACGGAGGAGCTAGACATCACCCATCCACGGCCTGACCATGGTGGAGGTAGCTTTGTTTTTCGATCAAAGCCAAAGCGTACTAACCACTACGCCACCGAGCTTCTCATACTGCTATGTAAAATCCCGTTAAATGTAACGTACTCGTAAAAACGTTGATCCTGCTTTTAGACGCTCGTAGCTTGGTATAGCTGTAGGGGACTCGGTACTAAGTCGTCTGTATGTTTTTTCTGCCGCAAAGCAGCTGTGGTTGCATTACTGTGTCCAGGAGTACAAGCAGCAACTATTCTTATAAGAATTACAAGCATGCTACACGTAGCATTCTTCGGATTCCACGTTACACCTAGCATTCTTCGGGTTCTGGTAGCGCCTGCTTGTTTTGCAGTGAATGTTGCCAACTTTTTTTTTACATTGTACATATTTGTCTCGTACATATATACCATCTCACCTTGTATTAAGTGAGAGTGGAGTCCAGATGCAATGGTAGCTGGTGGCAGGAAGAAACAGCATCAGCCGCCCTCCCCTTGTCGGTCTGCATAGTGCCTTTTCGCGCCTCTTCTAAAGGACCTAGGATTTAATGAGGAAGAGAATACGTGCTGGCAGCGTATTTCATTTATGGATTGTATAAAAAACTATTCTATTCTAGTACCTTTTTATTTTTTTTTCGTATGACAGGTAAGCTCTTGGCCTTCATCTCACCTGATGGTAAATGACGATAAGGCCGAAGTTGGAAGCGAGCTTCACCTGTAATCCTCAACAACTCAGGAACAGGCTATCTTAACTCTAATTACCGTAACACAACAATGCTTAAAACATTATTATTATGGTGACAAATTTAGGTTAGACGGTGGTAGTTAGTTAGTAGACCACCAACCAAACCGAGCAGAAAAACTTCTGCCACCATGGGGAATCGAACCCGGTCCTCTCGATCAACACCCACTAGACCCGAGAGGCGGTTAAAAGTACCCAGTAATTTTACTACCTATATTGCGATTCACGCCAGAAGACAGTAATGACGGCACTGCAATGCTTGTTTAAGAACAATTTGAATTAAAAAAGAACGAAGATACTTTGGTAAAACAATGATAACTAAGCCCTTTCTCTTTGTTACAGATGATAACCAGTCCCTAAGTTCCTTCCAAAGATGTATCCTACTTTCTCCCTCCCTCCCCTATAATGTCCCGGACGCAGTGAAGTGAAGTGCAGTGTATGATGTCACGCGAGTGAAGTGTTCGTTGTCGAGTGATGTCGGAGTGATATGACGATGCCGTGTCAGCTGCCTGTAGCGGCGGCGCTCTTGTCGGCGGTCTGTATCGCGATGGCAGCTAAAAATGGTGAGTTTTCTGAATAAGATATATAGATACATAATCCTTTATTGTGAACACTAAATAGGAGTTACCAATAAGTTGCCATCTAATCACTCAAGTTCAAGGAGCGTGATAACATAGCAAAATCACACAAGTCCCGGGTGGCATACCGGCATGCCAATTATGAAGTCACGCGTGAACGAGTGTTCGTTGTCGAGTGATGGGCTGACATGGCGATGCCATGTCTGCTGCCTGTAGCGGCGACGCTACACGTTAAAAGTTGTCACTGTTTAGAACAGTCGGTAGTTTGTAGAATCCTTACCAGGTGCCCTTCAGGATTCTATTACTTCAGGATTTGATTACTTTGTGAAATAAAAGTGTGTTACAAGGTGATTGCAAAAGATGTTCTTCAATGTTGTAACTCGCTTTTATTTACAATGCAATTGATGCTTGTTTTAAAAAAAAAGTTTGTATTTTATTTTTACTGTTTAAGCCAAAGTACTCGTTACGGCGATTCAAACGAGCCCAACTTGATGGCATTGTATCGTTTAATTACTGAGTTCCTATGGCCACCTTCAGCTCCATCATCAGATCAGCTCCAAGTCATTATAATATTGGATTGTTTTAGAAAAATTTCAGCTCAATCGGTTAAAGATATTTGCTTCAAAATTGAGCTGCACGATTTTACCCGAACATACTTAAATTCAATGCAAGTTAAATAAAACCGTGTAAGAAAGAGTTGATTATGTAAAATATAATTTTCAAACCTTTTAGTCATAACATCAACTTCAACCTCAAACGTCAACTTTTGTTATCCAAACATATTTATTGTGTGAGACGTTTTCGTCTCAAAAATAAATGTGGCTTCCTTTAAAATACAGTGTGTGCGTACCCACGAATGCTGTGAAAGTTTAAAAAAAGTCCACCAATACTTTGCTTGAGTGACTGAAAATGGGACCATATTCTGGTCGGATGTTCCGAACAGATAGCTTAGCAATCGTTCTAATGGAATCGTAACCTTGACCGTGGATAGAGCAGAGGGCGCTTACATTGCACTGCTATTCTCTTCGGTCGTCATCTTCACTCCCAGTCTTCCGTATTATTCGCCCGTCGCTGATCAAAGTCTGTGCATAATATTCTGGCGATAATATTTTTTTATCTTCTGGTGTAGATTCTTACGCAGAAGTAAATACGCATTACTGTTTCAATCCACATCCACAATTTTATCGATTTTAGGTTTTCAAATCGATAATATTAGCCAATAGACAAATCATTTATTCAATTTTAATATTTACATACTCTTATGAATGTAAAATTATGCCAAACTTTCACTGGCAACATGCCACGTATTCCATTATCGTCGTCATCAGCCTATATACGTCCCACTGCTGGGAGAGGCCTTCCTCATGGAGAAACACATGAGGAGTATGAGCCGTAACACCACCACGCTGGTCCAATGCGGGTTGCTGGGTAGAAACGGTCACAAATGCGACCGGGACCAACGGCTTAACGTGCCTTCCGAAACACGGAGGAGCTCGAGATCATAAAGTCTTGGTCACCCATCCACGGCCTGACCATGGCGAAGATAGCTTTGTTTTCGATCGAAGCCAAAGCGCACTGACCACTACGCCACCAAGCTCCTTCTATTCCTTCATAATCTCTATAATATAATGCATGCATAGATCGTAAGTGAAAGTTGCAAAGACGCGACCCCACGTTTTCAGTGACCCCTCATTCGGCCCCGCATATTCGCTCATTATTATTATTTTGCTCTTTTTGAAAACGTGGTATTTTTAGATTTTTATCTAATCATATTATTCAACTCAACTCAAAGTCATTTAATCAAATTGGTATCATCAAATACACTTTTGACAAGTCAAAACAAACAAAATAAATTATAAGTATCCTTAAATTGATAATACCACTACTTTTTTTTCGGCCTGTTCACTACCGGGAGGCCTTGTCTAGAGAAGATACAGGCAAGAAACTCTGCAAGGGTTCCGTCCTCCCTTTACATCAATATATTCTACAACCTAATAAAATTTACGTGTATTATATAATACTCTTAGTCACAAATGTCAAAATTGATTTGGAAGGTAAATGCTCCAAAAGCGACGTATCAATATATACAAGTGATTGTAATAGTTATACTGAAGTAATTAATTAATTGACATGTCTATTCGGAACACTCTCCTGGCCAAAACAAAAAAAAAAAAAAAAAAAAAAATTATATATAATATGAATGGATACAATAATAATACCTATGTTTCACAAAAAAGTTTTGTGTTAATATAATAGAAAAAAAAAGGAATTTATGATAGCTAAACAAAATGTATAATAAAAAAGTAAACATTTCAATATACAATCATGAAAGTGACCAAATGTAAGATTGCAGTGTGGAGCAAACTATATGTCCCATGCTTGACTATCATTTAAATATTCATTGATTTTGTAATAGGCTTTTTTCATGAGGGTTTTTTTTACAAATTCTTTAAACTTTGTATCGGTCATTTGGGTAACATTGATTGGTAGCATATTATAAAATCTAACAGAATTCATTAAGAAAGATTTATTCGTCTTACTTCTCTTGTAACTTGGAAGACGAAGTTTATATTTATTTCTTGTATTGAGACAATGACCTTCACTAATCTGAACGTAGCTGTGAATATGTTGGCGAACAAACATAATATTTACAAATATGTATAAACATGGCAAAGTAAGAATATTAATCTGTTTAAACAATTCTCTTAGGGATTCCCTTGTCTTCATTTTATATATATTTCGAATAGCCCTCTTTTGTAGAATAAATATAGATTCCAAATCAGCAGCAGATCCCCACAAAATGACCGCATAAGACATAAGACTATGAAAGTAGGCAAAATAGACTAAGCGAGCTGTTGGTATGTCTGTCAATTGTCTTATCTTTTTTATTGCGTAAGCAGCCGAGCTAAGCTTTCCCGATAAACTCTCGATATGGGATCCCCACTGAAGTCTGGAATCAATATGTATCCCAAGAAATACAGAATCTTTTACAAGCTCTAAGCTGTTTCCGCCTATATTTACTTCCAAATCATAACAGCGCGTATTTGGGGGAGAAAATTTTATACATTTAGTTTTCTTTGAATTTAACATAAGATTATTAGCCGAAAACCATTCGCAAACCTTATTCAACGTATTATTTATAACTAGCTCTCCTGTCTTTGCATTATTTCTATTAACCCTAAATAAGAGAGACGTGTCATCCGCGAATAAAACTATGTCAGCCATTTCTGTAACCATGAAAGGAAGGAAGGAATTTAATCATCAATATTAAAGTTCAGATATTTTCGAATACAAAATGCTATAGGTATATCATTTTCAAAGCCCCGAAAACCCACTTCCACGTTATTTACCTTCAAAAGCGATTCAAGAAGGCATTTAACAGATTTTAAAAGGCAGCGACCCGCAAAAACCCTTTTGACCAACCGGATTGCGTCGAGGCTAATGCTTGAAGATAATTACGGACCTTTTTGTTTTCGTTAACAGAACGATTATAGTTCTTAATGCATGGGTGTTTACAATATATAATTGCTGGTCCTGATTATGTATTTTACTACAACGTTGTGACAGAGAGGATGACAATGTGAAATGTTATGATTAATATATTATTCAAAATCAAAGGCAAAAAGGAACAAATTATAAAAGGTAAATAACACAAAAATTACTGGAATAAAACTTAAAGAATATTATAAAAGTAAGACGAAATTTAAACAGAAAGTTGTTTAAAAACAGAATAAAAGAGAAAATGGCCAGAGAAGAGCGCAATAATAAATAATAATAATAAATACCCTCAGACATCTACACCTATCAACTAGTCCTATTTTAAGCAACTAATTGCTGCTTGTGTTGCGGATACTAGATGACGGACATCATATATTTAATAGATAAATACATATAATTATTAAGAATATACATAATATAATACATATATAATGAACAGCTAAGACTGGAGAACAAATGTCTGAAAATTCATCACCCAAACACTTTGCCTCCACTGGGGATCGAACCCAGGACCTCTCGAGATGGCGACGCCTTGAGACCGGCAAAGAGTCGCTAATACTGATATAGCGCCTCGTTACAGCGTGACGTATTCTTTGACACAGTAATTAAAACTGTTAAATTTTATACTTTATGGCTCATGCAGCCTCAGCCTCGCAGACAGAAAGATCTGCTGCCCTCTCTAACCAAATTTCAATGGATGTGAATTGGATTTCTGTCATTTCGAACACATTTTTTGAAATTATCAATGAACATGACAGGACATTTGATATTGCAATAAATCAATATTGATTTGTAAACAATACATTACGGAGTAGGACAGCTGATATGCTGTTCCAATCAAATGATGTTTTTGATTTCTTCTTGAGCTCAAAACAACGTTATTTTGCAGTTGTTAAACTACCATTCTCCATTCTTCTACCATTCTGACTACATTGATAATTTGTCGATATTTTATTATATTAATTGAAAGAAATATAAAATATTTATCTGTTTTGACTGGTAACATTTAGACTAAACGAGACCGGGACACGGCTTATTCTCCAAAGCATTTGTCCTTTCGTAGGTGGTTTGTAAGAAAATTTTCATGGAAAAATATTTGCTATTTTCGTTCACATTTTAAAATAAACAGTCATGCTTTCTGTTTTATTAGAAGGCCAAGAATACCTGTGTTCAATTTGAGAATTAAGAACGAATAAAATAGAAAGGGAAGCTTGTTCAAGCATAAAAGTTTAATTATTGATTGTAAGGTTCCAGTGACATGGAGGAACTCGACATCGAGATTTTTGGTTAATCCTAGGTCCAATCAACACTAAAGAATATTGTTTTCAATCCCAATACTAATGTTTGAACCATTACGCCATTAGGTTGTGTCTATTGGGGCCATAACCTAAGAACGAAATATTTTACATAATGAAAACAAGCGGCATTCGTGTCATCACCCTAATAGCACCGCGTTAAAGGACGGAACACACAAAACCGATGTTTTGTAAGTCATTACACACCGACTTGTTCAACTTACGCGCACGCCGAAAAAGTCTTTAAACGACTTAAATAGAGTGCAAATTCGAGGCATCAACGTCACATTATTGTAAATCTTATTCAAAACTCGCTATAAAATCTCCTAGAGCAGTGCGAGCTCTTTAATTCAGCTGGAGGATTTGCAAAGTTCCACCAAGTCGAATCGTTATGGCTATAGCGAAATGAAAAGGTTTTGCTTTATAGTTTTTCGATAACGCCAGTGTACAACGTCAGACGGACGGGCGCGATCGCTCGTGAAAGAATTGCGAACCAAATTGTTCCCGCGCTTCGGATATTCGAGGAACTTTACCAATTTGGAAGAGTGTTCGGCCCAGGGTATTTTGCTTTGTCTAATTAAAAGAATAAAGATTTTTTGCAATTTATTTAATGCTCTTGTTTGTCTGCCTTATAACGATTGGTGACTAATTCGGGATTCAGATTCCATTTGTCGAAATTAACATTTTTAGCATTTGCCCTTTAAACTAGCGCTTTATTTAGGTTAAGTTTGAAGTATATCTGAAGGACTTTATCAGAAACCATATGATCCAACAGTGAACTAAAGTCACATACAAAGCCCACCGAATTAGCGAACTGATCACCTAAGCTGGTTTCTTAAGCGGATGGAGACTTAAAAGTTCTTATGATTGTATAATAATGCATTCAGGGTGCTAATGGGGTTGCCTAGATACTGCAGTGCCTCAGGGATGCTTGCGATAGCTAGAGTTTTGGTCAAAGTAAGCGAAGGTAGCTTTATTTTCGTACGCCAAAGCGTACTAACCACTACGCCACCGAGCTCCTCATGAAATTTTTATTATGAGGTAAATCGAATATCAACATTTCCAAACAGCTAATGACAACATCAAAGCAGATAACTGAAAAACAAATTGTTTTCAAGGATAAAATCCATTTCAATCCTTAAGGAACATCCATTAATTAATTCGCCAAAGTACTGTAGCGGAAACTGTACTTCACTTTGAAGTTTTGAACGACTTTGTCACATTAAACGAAAAGGCAGAATGGTCATCAGTGTTTTATCGGCAATAAACTTATGATGTGCCAAAGTTTTCTTTGGAAATTAAAACCAATTCAGTTCCCATTAGGAACTTTAATGGATTGGAATAAAAATCATGGATTTTTTTTTGTTTCATAAACTTAGACTACGCATAGACTGTGTGAAGGCGTAAAACCCAATATTTTGATTAACATTCTTTTTTAACCTATTTCAAAAAACAGGAGGAGGTCCTGTTTCGAGGAAACCTTTTATTTATAATTCCTCGTATTCGAAACGAGTCGTCAATAAGTGGGGGCAAATTGCTCTTTTCTGTGAAGAATGTTTTAGCGGGTTGTAATGAGATTTGAATTTAGAACATGTATCCGTCTTATAAATCCAACACGAATTGTTCGAATTACTGGCTGGTATATGCAAAGACCACGGAACAGGCAACACCAATGAAACGAGTGAAATGTGTGAAACGAGTGAAATGAGTGAGACGAGTGAAATGAGTGAGACGAGTGAAATGAGTGAGAGGAGTGAAATTAGTGAGACGAGTGAAATGAGTGAGACGAGTGAAATGTGTGAAACGAGTGAAATGAGTAAACGAGTGAAATGAGTGAAACGAGTTAAATGAGTGAGACGAGTGAAATGAGTGAGACGAGTGAAATGAGTGAGACGAGTGAAATGTGTGAAACGAGTGAAATGAGTGAAACGAGTTAAATGAGTGAGACGAGTGAAATGAGTGAGACGAGTGAAATGAGTAAGACGAGTGAAATGTGTGAAACGAGTGAAATGAGTAAACGAGTTAAATGAGTGAAACGAGTTAAATGAGTGAGACGAGTGAAATGAGTGAGACGAGTGAAATTAATGAGACGAGTGAAATGAGTGAGACGAGTGAAATGTGTGAAACGAGTGAAATGAGTAAACGAGTGAAATGAGTAAGACGAGTTAAATGAGTGAGACGAGTTAAATGAGTGAGACGAGTTAAATGAGTGAGACGAGTGAAAGGAGTGAAATCAATTCAACATGATTTGAAATGCATATTATCGTTCACTCGGCTGGAATTTCCATAACCAGGTGGATTTGATATTTAGTCATGTCTATGATTGACCTCAAATAAATTTACTTCATAACATCATAACATCTGTGTTACAATATGGTGCAATAAAGAACTTTGACTTTGACTACCTCACTTTGCACGAGGAGATCATTTAGTACGAGGCAAGATAGCGCCTGCGCAGTCTTCCCTTGTTACGTGAGGATTTTTCAATGAACAAAATGTGTGAACACCACTGCCTTTTCACTGTGACGACGTCCGTGGTCGAGTGGTCTGTATGCCGGTCTCAAGGCGTCGCCATCTCGAGAGGTCCTGGGTTCGATCCCCAGTCGGGACAAATGGTGATGAATTCAGGCATTTGTTCTCCAACTTGGATGTTTATATATATGGATAGGATATTTATATGTATTTATCTTTTAAATATATTTATCCGTCATCTAGTGTCCGTAACACAAGCAGCATTTGTTGCTTAAAATGGGGCTAGTTGATAGGTGTGACTGCCTGAAGATATTTACAACCGGGCTCCTCGTATATTATATAATTTAAGTAATGTTGTATAATTATGGAAAACAATCATTAATTTAATTAATTCAGCCACTTTTTTATCTAGCAACACAAACAATAACATTATTTTTTTGTGTCAATTTATTAAAACAAACAAAAACTTCGGCATCCCCTCTATAATTACCTACGAAGTATTTAGAAGGTATTTTTATTTCTGTCATCCATCGCTACTCTAAAAACATTTTCTATACGAAGGACAGAATAAAAATAAAAAAGACGACCCAGGTACGTGACCGATGCTCGATCTCACGTGGCGGGCTATCCAGGCCATCCGGACCATCCGGACTATCCGGACCGGATGAAAAAATGTAACTCAGACTGTGAAATTTCCGACCCACCGCAATGCGTCGACAACCTTTAGTTTCCTAGCTTAAAATTATTCTCCGAAAGGCTAAAAACTTTGTAGGAAGCTATAAAATTTGCAAGTTAAATCGGTTTTGGAGGCAGTACTGCTTTTTGTACGTACGAACCAATTCTTTATCTGAGTTTTAAAACTTTTAGAAAAATGGAAAAAATAATTCTCCCTTTTTTCTCTTTGAAAACCAACAATACTGCCAATTTTTATAATGGCCAGAACTTAAAGTTTTATATTTCTCAAATTTTCTTTGAAACTATTCCTATTTATTTACACATTAAAACTAAAACAAATAAGAATAGGTTCATGAATATAAATAGGTTCTACATATATTTTAGTTCAATAACTTAATAGCTTCCGAAACTTGTTTGAGTTAAACAATATATATATCGCATTCACTGCACTGTGCTCTGCGCATGGCAACTAGTTCTGCTTAGGTCTTCCTCTTCTTCTTTCGCCTCTATAGCAACCCTAATCAAACGTGAATCTTACGCACTTAGACACGGAGGTCGCCATCAGTAAAATTTCCTTTAGGGCTTAACGAATCACGCACTCAATCCTCGGGTAGGAAGAAGCGTAAAAAAGGCACGAAGCCATTGCTGTACTCATAATATACATATACTTCTCAAGCCCGAAGAGTATTGTGCGTGTGAGTTGTGTGCATTGTGCTTAGCGTGGACTATGAGAAAGCCTTCGATTCTGTCGAGACCTGGGCCGTGATACAGTCGCTCCAGTGGTGCCGAATAGACTATCGATACATCCAAGTGTTGCAGTCATTGTACGAAAACGCCACTATGTCTGTCCGTCTTCAGGACCAGAACTCAAAACCAATTCCACTTTGGTGACGGCGACGTTATATCGTCGAAACAAGCGAATGTACAAGTTTATATAAAATAAAAACTCAAATCACTTCAAGTGTGCCTCTAAAATATGAAGAGTTCTCTTGATTTGTCCTGGATTCAGTCATCAGATCTTGACCTGATGAGTATGGGACAACATTTTAAGTAAAAAATCCCGAATCAGTTCAGGCGTCTTCTAGTAATCGAAGAACATTTAGAATTTATTTTATGTCGTTAAAGTATTTGTGATTAAAATACATATTATTTAATTAATTTCTTAATACGTCTACTGTTATAATTAAAAATTGCATGTCACATTTGTATACTACCCTATTTTTAAGGCCTACGTATTTTTGTTCTGTGATTAATGTAACATGCAAATAAATAAATCGCAATTTGCATACAAAAAACATACACAAAAAATGATTCAGACGAATTGAGGACCTTCTCCATTTTTGAAGTCGATTTTCAAGTAATTTGGTGCAGCGATTCAAGAAACAACAAATATTTACTAATTACAATTTTTTTTTTCTTTTTAATAAATAATAATAATAATAATAAATATTAAATAATTAAAGTTAAAAGCTAAAAAGAACTTCACTAATATAATTAAAATAAATTTCACTTACTTACATTTGAACGTTTTTAAATAGCTAAAATGAAGACCAATTTTCCAATAAGATTACTTAAGATAAGTCCATCAAGTTATTGACTTATATTAAAACGCTTAACGTTACTCTAGATAATATCTTACAAATGGTGGGCTGTTTAAATTCAATGACTTTAATGTTTAAAACAATAATGGTTTTAATGTAAAAGGAATTATAACAGTTATTCCACTACTTCCAGAATTAGCATATAGGAATATCGTTTTTTATACCATAAGGTGTGCAATCGGTGGCCAAAACAAAGCTACCTTCGCCATAATCAGGCTTTGGATGGGTGACCAAAACTTTGTGATCTCGAAATCCTCCGTCATACGAAAGGCACGTTAAGCAGTTGTTATCGGTCGCTATTGCTTCTATCCACCAGGCCGTAACACCACCACGCATTTGGCCAGCGTGGTGGTGTTACAGCCTGTGCCTAGCAATGGGACGTACCTATATAGGCTGAGGACAAAGGCGGCAATTAAGCATACGGCCTCCCGATGATAAGTAATGGCGGTAGTGGTATAAACTGATAGTGTCAGCACTTAAAATGTAAATAAATCAATAGTAGTATATAGTATAATAATAATAATAAATCTATATTACCTTGTTGTGAATTTCGCTTTCGTCACTGCATCCAGTGCATGGCAATTGGCCCACCCCCTGTTACATGGGGAAGTGCCATCTCAGGTGAAGTTTAAATATTAACACCTCTGCTTCAGGGATAGAGGCGTGATATATTACTTATATCTTACTTACCCCTGAAATGTTTTCGCAATTAAAATGTCTAATTTTAACGAAAACATTACAATTCCAATTTTTCCATAAATCTAGAGATGCGCTGAATAGTGGTGTCGCCGAATACCGAATATTATTCGGCTTAACCATTACCAAACTGGATATTTGACCGAATTATTCGGTTTACAATTACTTTGCTTAGAAACAACTACGACAACGTACTGTACGTAGATGTACGTTTCGTGTCGCTACAGGCGATGTTAAAATAAAAGTTGACTATACTGAACTATGAAATCATTATGTTCACATGAGTAACATTAATCTGACAGAAGAAGTTATGTCTTTTTGTTCTATACCCGGTCATCTAGTCAAGAAAATACAACCGAAAACCGAATAATTCGGCCGAATACAAATAGTGAAATGATGCCGAATACGCCGAATACCGAATACAAAACGAATATTCGGTGCATCTCTAATAAAAACATAATCGCATACTTTACCTTAATAGGTATAAAGGACAAAGATTATTCAGTACGGGAACTGTGAAATAAAATATGTAATCCGTACGAAAGTGGCGTCCCCACACGGTCGCAATGCGACGACCTGTGCTTTAGAGTTTAAAACAGAAGTTATTGTTGCCATAGAAGATAACGTAGAATGGAGACTTCGTACAGAAAAAGAAAAAAAAAAGAAAAATATATTTATTTCCATAAAATTGTGAAACTAAGGTTGAAACAAAAGAACTTAAGCTTAGTGATCATTAAAAAAGCCCCACAACAGCATGGAAAGGGAGACCCACTTCAGCATTACGCGAGAACAAAATGTTCTGACGCTGATTTTCAATAGGCACCCGTTAGGTCTGACAGAGGATGCCAAATGCTATAAAGTACATACGATAGAAATATATACAAATACATGGAATAGATTTTAATTATAATATATAATGCAAAAATAAAAATAAATAAACACGAATATGTATAATGCTGTTACATTAGTTATACACTGTTATTTAGAGACAACAGACTGTAAAATAATAAACAAATAAATAATATATATGACTATATGACAGGTATTCTTTATTGCTGTTTATATGTATTTTCCCCAGAAGGGGTCCATACTAAATTAAAATGAACACATTATTAACACTAAAACCATAAGTAACAAACCCAAAATGTATACTAACAACACTAACCTAAAAAAACTGTAATAGTGTGGAAATAAAAATGTGTAATGTGTAAAAATGTATTTATAGATTTTTTTTATGTAAAATTTTCATATTACGTAAGGACAGTAGGAACATTCAGGGATGTTTCGTAGGTAGGCTGGCCGCCAGCGCTAGCCGACAGCGGCGAAATTTCTATAAATTTTTACGTAAAAGCGCGCACGTGTGTCTGTGAAACTATGTTAGTAGCTCCGTGTAATTGTAAGCGCGCGCGGCGGCCAAATCAATCCTAGACTTCGTCGCATTCAAATCACGTCTTAAAAATTAATAATTGTGAAGAAAAATGTAATCTCCGATACCTTTGATTTTTAATTTAGAATTCGAACATCGTCCTACAGGCAGAAAACAAGAAAGAAACTTACAATATCGAGAAGAATCGAGAGGTACACTCGGTGCTTCATCTCGGATATTATAAGGGGTTCAAGATGAAAAGAAAACAACAATCGAACTAAATTGGTATTCGGGATCGTTGCAGGAATAACAAAAATACGGGTTAAAGGCCCGGAATGTAATGAAAGGGCAATGAAGAGGGAGGGAGACGGAAGATTCTTGTGGATTCTGGATGTTCCAATTATTATGTGAGTCTTGTGTGGAGTGAATTGTCAGCTATAGACTAACATTTTGGAGTTTACCAAATAATGTGATGTATAATTTCATAGCTTCATTGCTAAATTGTTCTTATTATGTGCATTGGTTGAAATATCAGAGTAGAGTAGAGCGGCCTGTTCCTTATATTTTTAATAAACATATCATCACGCCTCTTTCCCCGATGGGGTAGGCAGAGGTATTACCCACATTTCGCCAGATATATTAGGTCCCCCTATAACAGGTGGCGAGCCTTCTGCCATGCACCGGGCACAATGTCAATCACACAACAATTATTATTGACTTTGAAAGTTTTAAGAAAACCTTGTAAATTAATTTAATTAATTTTATTTGTAGTGTCATATTTTCAAACAGTTCCATAATAACACATAGAACATTAATTCTAGTAGATTTCTCACTTGTTGTTTGGTGTGCTAACATTGACAACGATTAGTTTATCAAACGAATTGTATGCAAAAGTTCTCAGTTTAACTTTGGTATGCAGTTTCACTGAACTTTTAAACGTAGTATGTGAATATAGACAGCGTAAGCAAATGCCTGTTGAGGAGCTTGGTAGCGTAGTTTTACGCTTTGGGTTTCTATTGAAAGCAAAGCAACCTTCGCCATGGTCAGGCCGTGGATGGGTGATCAAAACTGATATGATATATGATGAAAACCACCGTGCTTAGGCACGTTAAGCCGTTGGTCCCGGTCGCTATTGCAACCGTTTCTACCCACCAACCCGCATTGGGCCAGCGCGGTGGTGTTACGGCCCATACTCTTCATGTGTTTCTCCATGAGGAAAGCCTGTGCAGTGGGACGAATATAGTCTGAGGACAGTGTGTTTCATCTATGATATACGGGTAGAATAAAGAAAGCGTAAATAAAAGATTATTGAAGAGATTATTGTAAAAATAAGCGCGGAATTGCCGAAATTTAAACAGGACTTCTTTTTATTTAAAATGATTTAAGGCTTTTATGTATACTCCATACAAACAAAAATAAAAACGTTTACAGAAATTACTGACTAGGTTCGATTCCGGGTTAGGTATTAATAGAGAGATTTATCATAAACCTAATAATTAAAAATCTAGTAGCCGCTATCTAATCCACCTACACTTGAAAGTCAAATACAAGCTCAAAATAACTTCTATATTAGCTTCTAAAGCTAATATAGAAGTTAAGAAATATAGAAGAATATAACTATAGAATGTAAATCTTTTATAACGAAAAATAAATTGTCTTAGTTATCCGGAGAAGTTTTTATGATAACATTTATAAAGCGATGTTCACTTCGGTTTCTGAAAATGCATTTTTAGCGCGCTTCTTGGATAACGTCCAAATGCTCATATTCAGACAGGTATTACCGATTATTTCATATTGAGGTAATGTTATCTGAGTATAGAAGAACACTTTTCCTTTTCTCGTTAACTCTGGAAGTTTTTGTGCCTTAAAATCATTTTAGATAGCTTTCTTTCGTATCCAGTTCCAAGATAAATACGTAGTCCGTTGTCCTCAGTCTATATATGTCCAACTAACAGGCACATGCCTTCCTCATGGAGAAACATTTATTTATTTATTCTAAGGATTTTCAACGAAAGTTACAGTAAACAGAAATTAATCGTATAAACACTTACAATAGCTAACTGCACTCACACATATATTACCATAACATGATTTAATAACAATTTAAACACAAATAACAGAAATTGTATTATAATACATAGACACACGCGAAAACAAAAATGTCATTCTAAGTGAAACTACATTAAGTTACATTAATATGAGGAGTATGTAATGGGCCGTAACACCACCATGCTGACCCAATGCGAGTTGGTGGGTAGAATTAACGATTGCAATAGTGACCGGGACCAACGGCTCAACGTGCCTTCCAAAGCACGAAGGAGTTCTGGATCACAAAGCTTGGTCACCCATCCAAGGCGTGATCATGATCACGTCATGGCGAAGAAAGTTTTATTTTCGATATCGAGAGCCAAAGCGTACTAAACGCTACGCTAAGGTCCTAAATACGTAGTTTCCGATAGTATTTATTTAATCGGCTAATTTGACAACCGAATATGTAAGTTACTTAGTAAAAACCTTTTGGGGGTAATTTTGTATAATATATTATTAGGTCCTTACCTATGAAATTGGTGTTTTGTATGGAGATTTTGGGGAATTCTGCATTTTACATACTAACATTTTATCAGTTTTCTTCACAACGAAAAATCCAGAGATAATAATATTTGGCATGTATCATTAGACAAGCTTTAGTAATATGTGTAATATCACACTTCATAAAAATTATTTATCGTTTTTAAGTGAATGCAAATAAAATGATGTATTCGGGAGGCACTTAAAAAGAGTTGTCTCCATGTCCAATTTTAACACAATTAAACAAACAAAAAATTATCAAATTAATTAATACGAGCTTAAATATATGGACTTTTTTTAGAAGAGGCAATTATTTTATAAGAATGTTCTGAAACTTAATAGTTACGGACAAATTGCTAAGACAGAATAAAAACACCAATTTCATAGGTAAGGACCTAATATATTATGTCTACGTAGGTTTGAATAAATATTAGAACAATGGGAATGCTCATCTGCATAATATGTCAAATTCAGAACCCCTATCCTATTTCCTCGGAACTCCCAAAACGAGAAATAAGGTGTAGCCAGGGGTGCTCGAAGGGAGTACCATAATCATTTTGCAAAGTTGTCATTTTTTTTTTCTTACAAATAACAGACAATTGCGTGTTACATAAAATACTATTTTTAGATATTATACAATATACTTCACATTATACAGTAATGCTCCCATAACACGCGTGTGCGTAAAACTATCATTGTTTAAAATATACATTTTGGTCATATTAACTTTTAATATGTACCTGAACAAATATTTTCTTTTCTTAATTATTTTAGATATGTGTGCTTGTGTTGCTCCTTCTTGTATATTTTTAAAGTTATAAGCTTGAGTGTCTAGATACTGTAAAATACCTGCAGACGACCTCCGTGGTCGAGTGGTCTGTACGCCGGTCTCAAAACGTCGCCTTCTCGAGAGGTTCTGGGTTCGATCCCCGGTGGGGGCAAATGTTGGGGTGATGAATTTTCAGGCATTTGTTCTCCAGTCTTGGATGTTTATATATATATTTATATATATTCAGGATATTTATATGTATTTATCTATTAAACTTATTTATCCGTCATCTAGTGTCCGCAACACAAGCAGCATTAGTTGCTTAAAATGGTGCTAATTGATAGGTGTGAATGTTTGAAGATATTTATTTATTTTATTTATTTATTAATACCTATTCATGAATAAAAACAGTGCGGAGGCAGTCATCATCAATTCCAAGCCATAAATTTGAAAGATATAATTCAGACAGAAACAGATAAAACAGTCCAACAAAATAAAGATAATCAGACCTTATTCACATTTGATATTTTTATTAAAGGAATATGGTTTTGGATAATAAAAAAAGAAACAACACTTCTCCATTACGATCGTGCGTGTTGTTACACAAGAGCTCACCGTAATAAAATTGATATTGCCAAGCAAATTACGTCTCTATTATTTTACACGTTCAGAATAATACACTTTAAAGTTTTGTTTGAGCTTAGCCTCTAGTCGAATGAGACAATAAGTGTATTTTTTAGTAATTTAATACTTATCTATATGAACGGATTTTTTAACGTTACAGATTCAATTTGTTTCTTATACGTACCATTTTTTACTCCATTTTACTCTCATTGGTTAGCTCAGCACCCACTCCCTTTATTCTCACATAATACATAACACGCTTAATTCTAGGCTTAAATAAAAGTAGATCGAGGGCTCAAAGGAATCAATTGCAGCCCAAGAAGGCGCACGAGCGCAGCGAGGGCGTCTATAGTTCGAGGGTGCAATTGATGCTTACGCCCGAGCTAACTACTCTGCTTTACATCTCGATTGTGAGGTAAGTTGAAAAAATCGGCATTACAAGCATAAAATATTTTATTATATCTTCATCATTTGCAGAACTCATGTTTTTTCCCTAATTAGCACGTAATTATAAGAAAATCCTAAAAACAAACAATATTTCAAGTAAAAGTTTTCAATTCCGGCCTTTTTCATTTTTTTTATTTTTTTTTTCCAGAACTAAATTGAGTTTCGCTGTTCGATATTTAAAAATTGTATAATATTTAAAAAAAAAAATTTAAAAACGATTTCATTTCATTTCATTTCACAAGCCTACAAACATTACATCCTAATTTCTGATGTTTGATTTCATGTACTAAAGAAAATAGACTAAGATTACACACATAACACATCAACACGTCTATATTATTCCCGAAGAGGACGGCTGATGTGTAACCACCCATAATTCGCCCGATATGTTCGTTTCACAACAGCGGATTATTACAACGAGGAAGGTATAACTTGGTTATTATAATTTAAATAGGATATTAAGAAAAATATGTTTTTTTACTGGCTAGCACGGAAAAGTTTTTCTTGTTAACAACTCAAACCCATTTGATCTTTCTTTTTCACATTGACAACATCACAAAAAAACATCACAAAAACATCACAAAAAGTTTATATATAAATAAACAAAGGAGTTTGCACAGTATTGAAAAGTAATATATTATTATTTGTTGAAAGGAATACCGATAAATTTTTTAATTAATTGTAGTTAAATAAACTCACGAGCAAACTGAAATTACAACCGTATGGTAGACATAGGAATGAAATTGCTACTCCATGTTATTCAAAGACAAACTTTGGAGTTTCGACATGATTTATATCGATAGCTAGGTTTGCCAACAGCAGATTAATTGCCATAAAAGTAATCGTTCTTCACCTTGAAGTTGGCAGTTGATCATGCAGACATTCGAGAATAAACCCTGTTGTTCCAATCTTAAGGGCTGCAATAAAGATGCGACTTTGTATGTCTGATTTAGGAGCCAATAAAATTGTTTCTATCGAAGAGTTAAGAGTATTATTGAATGTTTACTATTTGTAGCCATTTAAATAGTATTGGTTCATAAATATTCAATGTTTATTTGCAGACAAAAATTAAACAAAAACAATGAGACGTCGTTTGGAAGCGGTTCATTAAAAGAACACTACCAACCCATCTCTTCTTTTGGGTATGACACCCAAAAGAAGAGATGGGTTGGTAGTGTTCTTTTAACTCGAAAGGCGAGTAATGGACTGCACAACCATCCAATAGCTTATAGCGGCGACGGGCTCACACCTGTCACGCTGAGTGCAGTCACTGCTGGGCTACTTTTGCGATGCCTTGGCCTAGTCTATGACTAACCTTTAGGTGATTATAGTCGTGATCAAAATATAATACATACATATTATGTATGTATGCACAATGAGACGACACTTCTGTAACGTAATATTGACAAATCATATTGAATTAATGCAACGTCAAATGTGATGCCCGTTGATCATTTCTTAAAACTGTTCGAAATGACAGACATCCAATTCATATCCATTGAAATTTGGTAAGAGAGTATAGCAGCTGTTGATTTACGACAAATTTTAGTTTAGTTTCTAATTAAATCCTCCTTAACCTCTGCCTAACCCTTCGGGGAAAGAGGCGTGATAGTATATTTGGAGAAAGTGGTGAAACGTACTGCAAATAAGCTATCAGAAAATCGTTGATGCAACTATATGGCAATGCAACCATATGGCAACTCAATCGTCGTAGCTTGACTACGACGTAGCAGTCGTAGTATAAGATTTACGCTACGGCGTAGCACTTCAAGCGCTCTGCTCCACCGGAGTTTTACAGCAGCATAAAGATTCGAACTTCTATTCAGGGAATTGTCTCCAATATTTACTGTAAACTTTCTTCTATAGTAATGTTTACTCGGGATTAAGGATAAAGTTACAAAGTAAAATGGAAAATAAGAAAACTTCAAACCTACTGCTCGTTAATATTTTTTTATTTATTGGACTGCTAATGAGACATAATCTGTAAGGTAAGCTATATTCATAATAAACTGTGAAACATAATACACTTTAGTTCACGTTCTGAAATAAGGTGGTATTAGTCTGCGTGAAACCTAACGCTAGTTCCGTACGGTTTTCACAGACTACCTGTAATTATTAAATATACACGGCTTAAAAAAGAGTTATGAGTCTCCAGCCATGCGTGATGCGTGATTGTTACCATAACATTCGCTTTTGACTATCACGAGCTTTGGCTTAAAAGGTTCAGACGATCAGAATGTAACGGATCAGATCAGGGTGGTTAACTTACCAAGTCTATTAATTCATATTATTGTAATTTCTTCTTGCCCTTTTCTCCCATTACATGGAATCGGCACAACAGGTCTTCTTCTTCCATTCTCGTATGTCTCTCGTCAGCTCAGGATCCACTACTTATATTCTGATATCTTTATGTAAGAGAACACAGCAATGACTGAACACCACCTGATGGTAAGCTATAGGAGAGTCATTTGCAGAAATATCTAGGGCCACAGAGAACAGAAGCCCTGGCTACCTCCACCTTGCTGGCCCATGAGGAGCTTTCTTCACTATACAACCCATCATAGCTTCTTTGGTCTTACTCTCATTCTTAGCTCACCCACATCCATATTGCCGTGAAAATCGTAAAGTAGTTAAGAATATTCTGACGACCTTTGTGGTCAAGGTTCTGGATTCCCGGTAGGGGTAAATATTTATGCGACGAATGCATGCATTTTTTGTTCAGCCTTGTTTATGTAGTCAGCATATTAGTACTGAATATTTATTTGTAATTGATATGTTATTATTATATCCATTTTGTATCCATGACACAAGTGAAGTAATGCGACTCAATTAGGGATGACTGATAAAATAAATGTCTGAAATGTCTCATAAATTAATGAGAAAAAATATACGCAGGAGAATTAAGAACAATAAGATGGGAAGTAATTAATTGGGTAGCCATTCAATTATTTGGTCAGCAACAAAAAGGTCAGCCGAAAAATCATTTGGGCAGCAAACAATAATTTTGTCAGCAATATAATTATATTGATAGCAATATATTTATTTGGGCGGCAAAATATCTATTTAGGCAGCAAGATAATTATTTGGGCAGATATTTATTACCAGAAATGTATAAAATCTAGGAAAAGAATCAATGAGGGGTCATGTTACTTTTTATGCCCTTAAAAATAATATTCATGTTATTTTGTTATTTTGCTTACAAATTATAAATTTCTGCAGCACATAAGTTACTGCATAATAAGTTATTTTTAGTCCAATTTAGAAATATTTGCTGCCTTTAAGTTGCTAACCAATTAGTTATTTTAGCTGACCAATTGTATTTTTTTGACCATAATTGGATTATTTTGCTAACCGTTTAAATTGGACCCTAATAATATATCATTTAAAATCTTCAATGATTTAAAAAAAACTTTATTTTTTCATATTATTATTCTGATAAAGTTGCAAAAAATTCTTTTTTCAATAGAAATGTAAGTCTACCTTTTCAACGTTTCTACAATAAGATTAAATGTCGCACTTCTACAATAAATCCTTCAAAACATATTCATTAGGTACAATCAAATGATCTCTGAACAAGTTCAACTGCTCGCGTGAGCAAAAACTTTCGCTCACAACTTTTCAATCTCTCTTGGTTTTCAATAAAGAACTAATCCAAAGTTTTCCAGAAAATTTTCATTGTTTGAATTATTACGACAGCTATAATATTTTTGGATAATGGAATTTTTCGTTTTTGGTGTTCGCTTTACTGTAAGATGTCATTGTAAAAAACATGACTTTTTTAGTTGCAGTATGAGTGTAAATTTTATGGGAAACGTGAAAAGCGCCCCTTGCGGAAAGTAGCTAAAATCACGTTGCGCTTAGAAATTGACATTTTAACCGCAACTAAATAAGTGAAGTATTTAACGACGATAACATACAAGGGCTCTTATTCAGCAAGTTGATGTTGGTGTGGCGGCTTACGATCTCTGAATCGAAGTTATCGAGTGACGACATAGAGTTGGGCGACTCTGGAGTGGATGATCAAGATATTACACGAAATTATAATTTAGCGAAGCCTTTCGACAACTGATTGATTGAAACTGGTGTTCAATTATGTAGATTTCCTAGTTGACGTTGGTTTATCAATATTGTTAGCAATTGTTAAAACGCATCTCGTCTCAAATCAATTGTAATGAAAAAAGGCTACTACAAAACCCAAGATTATCAAGAAGATAAAATGGCGTGGAAATTGTTATTTGAAACCGTTATCATAAGCATGTTATTTTGATAGATTAATAGAAGTTAAGAAAATAATGTAATGATAATAAATACTGACAATAATTATATGATTGTCTATTTATAAAAGTAGCTCATGAGTTTCTTGCCGGATTCTTCTCATGAAATCTCTCGGAATCCGGCCGCTTGTGTCAATTACAACCACAGTCAAAGCACTGTGGATGTATGTACTTGCTGCAAGCGCTCGCGGTAATGAACTTTAATTTTAAATTTTTTTGAATTATTATTTATTTTGTAAGATAATTATGTAAAATTTTGACGATTTTAAGTGTCAAACTTGTCCTATTAAATAAAATTATTTTTGGTTTGATTTGATTCATATTGCTATAAGGCAAACAAATGGAAACTACAAAAACACTATATTAAATTACGTTTTCCTAAAATAACAAACTGAGAAACATTCTGTCGATAGCATCAGCTCAGCTCAGCATCCAGTTTTATTGCCGACTATCCTCTATTTAATGTAGTCAAATATCGTCAACATCATCTTCAATATCATATTACGTACTCGTAAACACAAGACGTATATTGCGACAATTAATAACAGTCATTCTAACGAGATGATACGGTTAAATATGGGGAGATTATTTGAGTTCGAGATTCCGAAGATTACGCCAAGGGAATCGTAAAACAAACACGGACGAACTTGTTAAAGCTGGCCATGAATCACTGATTTAATGTTAAATTATACATTTTATAGAACCTTAATAAAGCTGAGGCAAGAACCAAAACTGTTTGGTAAAGTACTTAACTTTTTTAGTCTACATTTGACATTATTTAAATGAATATCAATTTTTTTAAATATAGTCATCGCATCTGGTCGCAGGGCGTCCTACACTACGTTTACCGAGACGCGGTCTCCACTCGAGAACTTTACGGCCCCAACGGCCGTCAGTTCTACGGCTAATATGACCAGCCCACTGCCACTTCAGATTGCTAATCCGGTGAGCTATGTCGGTGGCTTTAGTTTTCTGTCCGATCACATCATTCCTGATGCGGTCTTTCAGAGATACTCCGAGCATAGCCCTTTCCATAACTCTCTGGGCGACTTTAAAACTCCTCGTAAAACAACAATTTCAAGTAGAATATTTACTGTAATTCACGTCAAAGTAAGAAGCAGTCAGTGTTTTTGTCTCTGGGACGTTATCTTTCCCTATCTTCTTATAACGTAGGAAGGCCCCCAGCGAGGTGGACCGATGATCTTCCGAAGGTCACAGAAGTCGAATGGCGCAGGACCACGACATCATTGGAGGAGGCCTATGTCCAGCAGTGGACGATAGGCTGATAAATGGATGGATGGACATTATGTGTCCTGTCCATAAGTAATTGGCTAGACCGAATTGAAGATTTTGTGATTTTTTTATAATAAAAAGCTCACGGAATGAAAAAACACCATCTAATGGTAAGCAGTGATGAGTCGGGTGATATAAAAAAATTTGTTCATATGCTTGAAAAAGTTGTTCTATTTCAATCTCTTTGTTTAGATTTTTTATGTTAAAAGTGAAGTGACTAACAACTTTTCGTAAGTACAATAATAAAATTCTGTCCCATTAACCACATCAGAATGTCACGTTAAGTGACTAAGTTGAGACGCATAGCTTCCTTTATCGAAAGTGCGCGTTTAATGGGGGTAGTTCTCAAATTTAACACGTGCGTGTTATATCTTAGTGTCAAATTGATTTACACCTGCTGTCGATAACACAGAAGGAATCTGATAGCACAAAGTTTTGATCAGCCATACAAGGTACAGTCATGAGCATAAATGTTTGGCATCTATTTTAAATAAGTATTGACATAATTTTGTTTTAGTTCTTGACATTTTATGTGACATTAATAGCATTTGATTTAATGTATAATTTTTTATTGACATTACCTACTTATTAATTCTTATTTTGACATTTGTTTTTATTTTTATTTTTTATTAATAGATAATTGTATTATTACATATCAGCCATAATTTTATATTTGTACATCGACTATGATCGATTGAATATGAATGGAATTAAATTATAACACAACACCTCATTATTGTAACCATATTCAGACAAATAAACGATTCTTATTCTTATTCATATTCGATTGTTTCCATTTAAGAACCTTGCATTCTAAGGTGGTAATAAATTTTTGCTGTTGTGGCACAATATACTAGAATATACAAATAGTGTAAATAAATAGTGTACAACCATTGGTAATGGCAAAAGTTTATTTTTAAAAATAAAAGCCTATGGACAGTTCTTCATAGTGGTGGTGTAGTTACGCCTAACTAAGATTGCTAAGAATTAAAATAAAGTAAAACCTTAGGGTGGTATCCGAGCACCGCTAGGCAGCAAGCAAGCAAGAACAAGGGCGGCAGTCGCTACTTGCTTATACTTCAACATACATACATAAGTCGCGCCTTTTTCCCACAGGGGTAGGCAGAGATTACATCCTTCGTCTTGCTACGAACCCTGCATTCTTCTTTACAGTAACTCTCATTACAGTCCTAATACATGCTCGGCGATTTCGGGTACTTTTGACCTGGCCTTTGTCAAGAATGTCTTTAATTTGATCGAGGAACGTTCGTCTAGTTCTGCCTCATCCCGTATCTCCACTCAGCTCTTACACGTCAAGTGTATGGAAAACCTCGCGCGTGTGACCGGCGCTCGCCAACAGCGCTGGCGGCCGGGGCCGTCCACGCGCGCTTACACGTCATAATTTATGAAAATATGGCCGGTGTTCCACAAATTGTGAACCACAAATAAAGCAATAATGCATCATTCTCCCCCAAAAGACAACGTGTCATACAAATCAATCTGGATGCTGATCTATAATTCTCTCTACATTAACTCATACTCCTTGGAAACATACGACAATATATGATTATAGCCTCGAACAATCGTTCTTGAGACAAAAACACGATCATTACTCATTCTTCCGTTTTCCTGTTGGTTCACCTATTTTCACATGCTTGCGACGAAGGATAAGATTGCTCAGAAGTTTCGGCAATTTTCTTTTTGTTCTTCTGAATGTATCTATCATTTTATCTCGCTTATACCCGATATGGCATACATACATACATATAATCGGGACTATTATCCCCTAATGGTTAGTCAGAGACTAGGCAAAAGCACCGCAAAAGCAGTCCATTGTCATAGTCCGCGCTTCACTAAGCAGTGACTGCGCTTCGCCAAGAAATAAGCAAATTTAACTGAAACTTTCCTTTGTCAATTAATGGACCCATTTGTTAAGCATAACAACATACGCTTACGGCTCTACCACGACTACCAAGCGGCGAGCGGCGCGGCAGGCGTTTTTTCTTTTTATTGCTCGCTTGCGACGCGCGGACGCAAGTCACGCATGTATTGAGCGAGAAATAAAAATAGAAAACGCCTGTCGCTGCCGCTCCCCGCTCGTAGTCGTGACCAGGGTGTTGCGTCGTTTTTTACTGACACAGCCTTTGGTTCTGGCTTCACTATGGGCTATAAAAACAACCCTACACATAAAAATGAAAAAAAAAACACTCAAGTATTCTGTCTCAAAAGACACGCCGTAAAATAGAATGACCTGGTGTTAAAGGATTTTTTACGACGTTTGCTTAACACATACAGGGTGCGATTTTGTCACACGTTTTTATTTGTAAACAAAATTTTACGGCCTCAAAATTATCGCCATCCCGAAGGGGACAATAAAAATTTACAAAGAGGACAGTATTTTGTAAAAGTAGGATACTTTTAAAATGAATGGACGTACACAGCACCGCTGTTGTCTTGAAAACATCATAAATACAGTCACCAGCAAATAGTCATACTTTGACTATTTCAGTACTGTTGTGGAAATAATAGGCGCTTTGAATATTTAAACTACATTTATTTCAAAGGCTTTGCACATAGGCGCGTCTCAGAAGACAGAAGGGCAGAATAGAGTTGCCATTGAGCAAAAATATTAAAAGCACAAATAGTTGCCATTGTAAATAAACATTTTAAACATTCAAATTATAAACTATAGTAATAAAATTACTATTTATACATGGAATTAACAATAAATAAATAATTTGAAATATTAATTATCATAAAATTAAATGATGTGAACTGAACTTTATTAGCTTCAGCAAAGGGTATAGTAATTTTCATAAAAGAAACAGATTACCTAAATGGCAAAGCATACTTCCAGATATGCTTCAAAAACACGTTTATGAAATGTATTCTATGCATCGGTAAAAAACAAAGGCACTGAGTCTGTAAAGAAATTACAACGTAATCACAACAATACACCTCTTTAGCATCGACACAAGTACCTATCAAAATCTGGTTTAAGTTACTATAGTCGGCATACTAATTTTGATCTTGTTAACACTTTAACGTCAGATGTCTATAATCCACTAACATTACGAGGGCGCTAGGCAAACTTAACTCTAAAGGTAATCTTGATACTTGTACCAAGTTTGGAGGAAACTATCGGGTTTCGCGGATTAGCGGTAAATCGTAGAGGCAATAGGTACTGTGCCGTAAGTACGGTAACTTAAGTATGTGACGCTTAGCTTACGCTTATAGCCATTGGCGTCATCACTGTGATGACCATTCTCAAGGGTATTTTCTTCTACTTGTATCGTCAGAAGAAAAAACATTTAAAAAATTGGGTCCTTACCAATGAAATTGGTGTTTTTCTTCTCTCTTTGTATTTTGTTCGTAACTATTAAGTTTCAGAGTATTCTTAAAAAATAATTACCTCCTCTAAAAATAGACTATATTTCGAACTCTTTTGATTTGTTTTGATAATTCGTTTTAAGTTTTATTGCGTTAAAATTGGACACGGAGACAACTCCTTTTCAGTGCCCTCCGAATACATAATTTGATTTGCATTCACATAAAAAAGATAAATAATTTTTATACATATAGCTAAAGCTTGTCTAATGATACGTGCTAAATATTATTATCTTTGGATTTGTCGTTGTGAAGAAAACTGAAAAAATGTTAGTATGGAAAATGCAGAGTTCCCCAAAATCTCCATACATAACGCCAATTTCATATGTAAGGACCTAATACAAATGCTTGGACACAAGCATGAATTCTGTCTTACTAATGTACAGTAAAACAGAATTCATGCTTATTTCCAATAAAATCAGACTAATGCACTATATTATTATGTATATCTCAAACTACCGGACTAACTACTTGATCGGAGAAATGCTAACACATCATGTCTATTTTGTATTTTTATCAAATACTAGCTGTTGTGTGTGACTTCGTCCGCGGTTACTATTATTTTTCTATCCCACGGGAACCTTTTAATTTTTCGTAATAAAAAGTATTTAAGATGTTGACCAGGGATATAAGGTATCGTCATGCAAAAATTAATTGAAATCGGTCCAGCCATTTCGGAGATTAGCCCGTGCAAACAGACAAACACACAAACACTGACTTGGTTTTAAGCTTTTTTTTATGTACAGACATTCAACTTCTACAGTTTTATTACATGTATGGATGTATGCAGTATTGATGTAGGATGTATGGATGTATATAAGTAGGTGGGTATATTTTTCCCCTTTCCTACGAATGTAACCTACTTTGAACGATATTTCTTTCATATTTTTATATTGCATTTGTGTTGCCTACACCTATAATTCTACCGTGAATTTTCGTGAGTTGACTAGCAGTGATCTCTTTTAGGGATAAGTCCGCCCTTGCAAACTACTGTATGTACCAAATTTGGTTGTTTTTTGTTATGACATAAAGAGTTTAACTATTTAATTAACATTTAATTATATTTACTCGCACACATTTTCCTGATAAATTATAAGAATTTTACTGTTTTCCATATCACTGATTCTTTTATTTTTTTGTGTTAGTTGTCAACCTTGTCACGCATACTAGCCTCACATTTATAGAAAAATGTGTCTTATTTTATTATGTTTAAATTCCTTTTTGTTTCAGGTACTGTATATCAAATAGCTACTAAAGACTGTCTACAATTACTTAAGTTTAATATTAAATGAAATTCAACTTTAAAGCACATGGTAAATAAACTAATTTATTTTCTTCTACAAATAGGTCGTACTTTCAACATTAGTGTTCGTTGGATGCGGGTCGAGATTACAGACACTATATAAAAATTAAGAAGAGTGCAGTCCATTTCTTCTCTGCTCAGAAAGAAAAAGAAAAAGCTAAAGGTTTAAGCCCATCCAGTGGCTTAAACTTTTAGAACTTGGTTTTATTTTCGGAATACAGATTTTGTTAGAGGCCCTGTGATAACTGTTTTATTGCTTAAGCGTTTGCTTAAACAATCAGAACAGTCATCACAGGGCAGTCCTGTCCTCAGCCTATAGACGTCCCACTGCTGGGCACAGGCTTTCCTCATGGAAACACATGAATAGTATGGGCCGTAACACCACCACGCTGGCCCACTGCGGGTTGGTCAGAAACAGTCGCAATAGTGTCCGGGACCATTCACTCTACTTCTCAACATTTCTCGTATAGCAGGTGGGCTGGATGATATATCTATTAGAACCACATTATAAGGCGAAACCTTTGTACTTTTATTTTTATTTTATGTGTTGTATATTGTCAATTTTTCTTTTGTGTACAATAAGTATTTAAATAAATAAATAATATTCGTGATTAAGTAAATCGTCATGCGTTTACGAAATCATTGAGATAGGGCAAGAAATTTTACATTTTTCCAATTATCTTTTCATTATCATAATTAATCAAAATAATGGCTGCATTTATATATTTCATACAGTGACCACAGCTGTTTCTATACACTACCAGCTATTGGCTGGCAAGACATGATATGCCAAAAATAAAAAGCAAACGATTATACGTGTAAAATATTGCTAATAAACTTCATATTCATGTCTTAAATGTTTTTTTTACCAAAAACATAATTTGTTACTGACTCAATTATATTATGGCAATAGAATTTAGTTTTTAACATAAGCCGGATCGAAGTGTAGAGGCTCAGATTAGCCACATTGCTTCACTTTTGGAAGGGTATTAAGGCAATATCCGTTTATTAAAGTTCAAGGGGTCGACTTGAAAATTAGGGACCTTATTTGGCTTGGGTTAAAATGCCAAAGAAACTTCGAAAGTGCCCGCTTTGGCAATTTAGATAGGAGCATTGGTTAAAGTCTTGTTTAGTATAATGCAAAAGTTGATTAGGAAAAAACATGTTTCGGTTTACATAATAATGTAACATTGAACGTTCAAATTTTTAATAAGTAAGCATAGTATGATTTGAAATTAAACTTGTTTATACTTAAAAAAGATTTGGACAGGAATGTTCAAAAAATAAAATAAACGCTGTCTATAAAAATAACAGCAAACAAAATTAGTACAGTTATACTGGAAATCAATACAGACTATTTTATTTTTTAAATATCTTTTACAGAAAATAGGTATTGTTCGGACTTATCTACGGATGCGACAGGTTACCCCATCTATCGGAGATCAGGGGTAATTAAGGATATTCGTACCCAATCGCTATTGCAGAATCACGATGGTTTAGATGTATTAACCAGAAAGCATACCACATTAAAATTTTCGGTTAAAAGGATCCTCGGTTAGCTTAAGCCCGACATTTTCGTGCTGATATTTTATTTTTTGTATCATTTGTTTCCGCCCCGATAAAATATACTTATAACTTTTCACTTATTTAATTGCCAACTCGTTTATGTGTGCTAAAATTATATCATGGTGTGTGTACATGTTTTTGGGTTACATGCTAGTGTGTGAAATAACTACTATTGTATGTGGCGTTATTATTGTATGTAATCTGTTGTGTATACCTTAACAAATATTGGGTCCTTACCTATGAAATTGGTGTTTTTCTTCTCTCTTAGTATTTGGTTCGTAACTATGAAATTTCAGAGTATTCTTAAAAAATAATTACCTCCTCTAAAAATAGACCATATTTTCGAACTCTTTTGATTTGTTTTGGTAATTCGTTGTAAGTTTTATTGTGTTAAAATTGGACACGAAGACAACTCCTTTTCAGTGCCTTCCGAATACATAATTTGATTTGCATTCACATAAAAAAGATAAATAATTTTTAAGAAGTGTGATATCACACATATAGCTAAAGCTTGTCTCATGATACATGCCAAATATTATTGTCTTTGGATTTGTCGTTGTGAGGAAAACTGAAAAATTTTTAGTATGGAAAATGCAGAGTTCCCCAAAATCTCCATACAAAACGCCAATTTTATATGTAAGGACCTAATAAATAAAATAAAATCGGCGTCGCTTCATGGTCGAATTGTATGACATTGTATGACGTTTCATGACGTAGTACGTTCGTACTGATCCAATATGTTCCCCTACCCATTTATCATAAAATCATATGATTTTTATTTCAATTACACGCATTCGCAATTTCAAACTACTCGAGTCGCCATTTAATTACAACCCATAATTTTTTCTGAGAAAAAGTACTTAGCTAATTTGCAATAACCCGCTAGGAATCTACATCTAAACACTAAGCCCAACAGGTATTAATAGCTGTATCTGTTTTACTGTATTCGAAACCAACTTGTACCTTAAAAGTCCATTTTGACTTTTAAAGTACAAGTTGGTAGCGGACAACACGCAGCAGCTGACGACGTGTCGTCATGACACTACTGGGTTCAGTCAGGATCGAGCAGGCGAAACAGGAAAACACATGTACTGCTTGAAGTTCACTTTATTTCAGGACTCTTCGTTACAACATGAGCGCGACGACGACGCGCACTTTCACGAACCACGGACCGACATACACTGTTTTTTCCCTATGATTCTATTGTCTTCCATTGACAATCGAATATTTTATTTTAAATTCAAATTGTTACTCTTTTTTCAACGACCCCGAGACAACGCGCGAGTAGCAAAGAGTTCGCTACAGTTCTTTGTATTTATATGATATTCCCTCTGTAGCTAGCGACACGAAGCTAGCGACGTGTTTCATAGAAATGCATAGAAACCAGTTCTGTCGGGACGACACATCGTCCCCTGCTGCTGAGTGTCATCCGCTTGTAGGTACTTCTCCTGTTTTAATAGGTTTATTGTTAAACAAACTTTACTTATAATACAACCATAGCGACAGGTAGACGAAATACGTGATCTGACGATGTAAAACACCCTTGAGATATTCTGAGAGCTGTCGCCACATGTGTTACAGGTACTTAAGATCTTCCTTCTAAAGGCCAAGAATATGAGTATTTTATAAAGTATATACTCATTATTGCACTTGAAAAAACATTAAAATTTATGTTACATTACACAGTTTGCAAGGGTGGACTTATCTCTGAAGGAGATCAACATTTATAACATAAGTAGTGATGTGATCCGTCAGAGAACTAAGTTTAAATATTTAAGTTTATTAAGAATAAGTTAAATTAGGAAAATATTAAAATTACTCTTAAGTCCTTTTTTATTCAAAGATTGGTTGATCCGTGTAATGTTTAAATACACATAGGAAGAAACATTGCCTGGTTCTCAAAATCAATACCTATTTGGCTAACCTGTTACCAAAACTGTAAAATTGTGTACTTTCGTGATGATCTGATCTGATTTCTACATTGTCGCGAAACCTCTGTGGTTTATGTCAATGTATTATTTTCAACTTTATGTATTATTTTGTAAACTATAATAAATGAAAAAAAAAAATAATAACCCACTGAAGTGGCGATGCCTGGTTACTTTAGCCGTAGAACGTAGGCTGTTGCATTCGTCAAGTTCATGAGTGGCGGTCCGCGACTTAATTGTATATCTTGCGTTTACGATTAAGATACTTATATATCATCACGCGTATATCCCCAAAGGGGTGGGCAGAGGTGTTGAACATATTGCATGATATGTTTAAATCCCTATTTAACAGCGGGAGCTGTTTCCATGTACCGAGCACATAAGTCAAGGTCAAGCGATATCCACATTCAACTGTATAAGTTTAATTCAAACGCAGTGAGTACAGCATAACCTAACATATCATCACGCCTCTTTCCCCAAAGGGGTAGGTAGAGGTGTTAATCGCCCATATTTCGCCAGATATGTTAGCTCCCAATGTAACAGGTGGCGAACCTTTTGCCATGCACCCGGCACAATGTGAAGCAAGCGATATTCACAATGAACTGTACATAAGGTACTACACATTTTAGAGGTGACAATCGTTGTTCCCTTCTAATGGGAGTTATTTACTGTCAAAAGTGGTTACATACTTTTGGAGTTGACTGTACAAGAGGATGGATTGATCAGTAACCTCGTGAACGATATTTAAAAATGGGAAGTAATTAATTGGGCAGCCATTTAATAATTTGGTTAGCAAAAGAAAATATTTGGCTTTGTCACCAGTCCAACTGCTGAGCACACGCCTTCCTTTCTACATAGGAAATTTATGAGACCAACATGTTGATCCAATGCGGTTTAGTATGTAGAAAACTTTACAATAACCCAATCAACTGTTTGACCTGCTTTATGAAGCACAATTAATAGATCTCGAGATTATAATCTTTTGGTTATACATCCAAGTCCACCCAAGGAGAAAGATGCTGTTTATAATATCGAAACTAAAACGTATGATCCACTAACCTGCTCCCCCATTTGTTATTTGGCTTCAGAGTGCTTCGGTCCTTATCAATTCGATATCGTTACGCAAATCGATATTACGTAACAAAAATTGAAAGAACTTTAGTTAGAAACCCTATTACTACTGCTGCGAGCATATTCGAACTCTCCAACAAACAATCGACACTTTATCAGACAGCCAGCAAATCCAACCTCCATTTTAATTTCGAAAAAGCATCCCTTTAAAACAATAGCAGTGTCTAGGGGACTATTTGCAGTTCGACGATCCCCGAAGAAATCATTTTGTTCAACAACTTTTGCCTTTTACTAGAAAATTTCTCCGAGTTTGGAACAAATACCTCGAGCGGACCCGATTCATTATGCGTCTTTCAGTAAGGAAAAGTAATTCAAACTTGTTTCTCTTCCTACGTTCATTCCTAGTGCTGTCTTTGATTGTAAGGGATACGCGTATGATCCGATAATATCCGATGACTTGCGAGATTTCATAGTAGATACTGTTGATGGTTTTTCACTTTGTAATATTACGAGAAGAAGGTGGAAACGAAAGTTTTCATTTGTTCTAATTTTGTACCCTTGAAGATACTTCTTCAATTAAAGATGTTACTCCATTTTTAATTCCACCTGATATTGCAATATCAGGTCATAAACCTCCATTCTGTACCAATACTTGGTACAGAATCGTTTTCCAATCCTGTGAAGAAGAATAAAAAAAATATTACTCATCACAGCTAATCGCTAAGCAAAATCACAGCTTAACAAGCACAATATTAGGTAGTGATGAATGACGAATCAAAGTATTACTTATTCCCTATCATAAAATGAAATTTTACATCTAAAGCGAAAGTGAAATCTACATTTAATAGTACATGAAATTTACACCAAAAAAGAAGCACTAGATGGAAAAAACAGGAAAAATTTTGATATTCGTTAAAAAATACATGAAACAGTTTTTTCGGATATCGAGTAGATCACGTTCGGGTTACATCACTAGTTTATATGAACTGGGGGAGTTTGGCTCATTTTCTTTAGAGCAACTCGATTCGAGATGTACATTCAGGGAATCAAGGCAGACAGATTAAATCTGCTCAAAAAGGATTTATTCTGAATCAAAACAAGCCAGAAAAGTTTTTGTATGTATTAGAAAAACTTTGGTAGGCTACATATCCTTCAATTATCTCTCTATCTCTATCTTGTAAACAAAATTTACTTTCGTGAATTTTTTGGCTTCTCAATAATTTTGCTTTGAGTGTAGTAGCTTGAAATTCAATCTAAATAATAAAACATAAAACCCAAAATCTATTGACACGATATTCACATAAAACGTATATAGATATATACGTAAACAGAGAAAATATACTGTACAATACGCTACGTATATAGAGTTCTCTCCAAAGCAATACAGCACTGTTTGCTATGCCGTGTCTTAAATTGTCTATTACAAATTGGGCGTTACAGTCAGATGTAACTTTGTATTTTTTTAGTTTTAATTAATGAGCCCAAATTAAGTACTATAAGACTTGAGTTTTGGGATCTAGTGTAACGGAAAAAAAATATAGATATGGTGATTTACAGTGGTGATATAAGTTAAAAGTTGAATAACTAAATAATATATAATTATCATCAGACATTCACGCCCATTCTAAGCCGACAATGCTAATAATAAATATATTTAATAGGAAAATAAATATATAGAATTTAGAGATGGCGTTCTCTAAGCGTCTGAACAGATTTGCTCATTTAGTATGCTAGTATTCATCAGTCGTTAACCAATCACGAATCCAAATCGTCCTATACCATTGCTCTAAGTTTGAAACTAAGCACGCCTGGCCTATCCAACCTCCTTAGAATTAAAAAGCTGTTCATTTTAGGTCATGAGAAGTTCTCCAGAAACAACAATGTCAAGGAAATATAGTCCTCAGCCTATATACGTCCCACTGCTGGGCACAGGCCTTCCTCATGGAGAAACATATGAGTAGTATGGGTAACACCACCACGTTGGCCAAATGTGGGTTGGTGGGTAGAAACGATTGCGATAGCGACTGAGACCAATGGCTTAACGTGCCTTCCGAAGCACGGAGGAGTTCGAGATCACAGAGTTTTGGCCACCCTTCCAAAGCCTGACCATGACGTAGGTAGCTTTGTTTTTGATATCAAAAGCCAAAGCGTACTAATCACTACGCCACCGATCTCTTCAAGGAAATATACGTCAAACGTATTACTTAATGAATGGTAATGCCAGTAATTAACCACTGGCAATGTCTGGAACGCAAATCGCTGGTACACTCAAACGCCTCCGGAGTTCTAATCACGCGTCGATAATTTTAACGAATCATTGAGCAAATTAACTGGATTACTTACTCCTATTAAAATGAATTAAGTCCTTAATTGCGTGGAGAAGGTTGCGTTTCTTCGGGCTCTTCAGGTTGTGACAGAATTGCTAACTTGGTTTTATTACATGTATCATGGAAACTTAAGGTTATGGCAATTTTGAAATAGGATTCTCTGTTAATTGATAAATCATCCATAAATTAATCAGCAAATTCTAAATGGTTATGCATAGAGTACAAATAATATAGTAAAATATTTTTTTTTGCTACACTATAATCTTATGTTGTTATATTTCAGCAACACAAACTTACGTAGCTTTAAATAGGTATTATTTTTAAAACTGCGTATGTGTGTATGACAAGTGAAAGTGTGACTTGCATACACATTTTTGTGTTATAATTGGTATAGAATTAAGAGCAATAGCATCATCGTTAGCATGGAAATGCTATAAAAGAAAAAAACGAATAAAAGTGAGCTCAACACTCATTCGCTAATCGCTACTAAACAAGTTGAACTTAGTAATTAATTTACCACTGACGTCAAAGTCTCTGCACAGGCAACAGAGTTTTTAACCTAAATCCTGCCTGAAACGTTTTCGCTGTTCGCCGTTAGCAAAAAAAAACAAAGTGTCATCACACACACAAATGCAATCGGCGTTCCAATTTAAAATTCGCCAATCGCGAACGCCGTTACTAATGTTGCCAAAAGTTTTGCAAAAAAAGGATAATGTCTTATCAAAATTGACCTTTTTACACATTTTTACCTCATCTTTTCTGTCATGTTTTATGTTTATTACCTGTCATAGATTTTTTAAGATTCACTTGAGATGTGATATAGTTTATCCGGAAATTTCATCATTTAACACTACAAATTTCTCCACAAAAGAAACTAAATTGATTTACGGCGCGGACTTGCACACAGTCCTTAAAGCCGCTAAGTACTGGAAAATCCCATCAGAATGGCGTCGCGTGGCCACACTAGCTGTTACGGCGTTTAGAGGGGCTGGCTTGATTAAATTCAGTCTTTATGTGAGCAGAAACACGCTACTTCGAATTAACTACACGATATTATACACCTTTTTGTTCTAACACGACATAATGTAATTTGTTCAGGCGGTAATGGCAGCTTTTTGATTAAAACGTCTTTTGGAGAAAAAAATAGAAGCAAAAAAATATGGCGTCTAATTATGAAGGTTCCTACGTCAAAGCTTTATGATACTAAATGGCTTCTCTGTAACTTCATTTGAGACAGGTTGTTTTTTTTGTAGTAAATATATTTTTATTACGGATAAAAGACAAGCCAGAATTTGCCTCTTCTCCTCGATTTTTTATTTTCTTTCATTCGAGATTTAAAATTAGATACTTGCATACAATGCTTTAATTTGAAACTCATATTGAGACGACGAATGCAAGTAGATCTACAAGGCAGGTATTTTCTGGGCAGATTTGAATGGAATGTTTGAGATGTACGGTCTGACCAGTACACCTAGAATACTATCTCGACAATCGTAAACGCCTTTCGCCATTAATTCCCGTCAGTTCTACACACACACAGCAGCATGATTTTGCCAAAAAGTCAAAATTGACCCTCTATCTAACGGGTCCTCTCTCTCTCACACACACACACACACACACACACACACACACACACACACGTACACACGTACACACACAAAGTCCAAGATTTCGAAGAGCAAGACTCTGTGGTCGAAGTAGCTAAATGTAATATAAGTTGTATGGTTTAGATCAACTAGAGGAAGACAAGATAAGACATGACTTAAAATTTAATTTGCATTACACAAAGATCCTCCATATGATGGCACTTCATGTTTCAAGTATTATAAATTATTGCCTTACTACTAAAGGCTAAACCTTTACACCTCTAATCTTTACTCACGACGCATCAAAGGTACCGTATCGATCTCAAGGGAACGGAGTGGATACCAAACTGTATTACTAAGGCCTAAGGCTTAGATTTGGTTGGCTTTCTGCCAAAAGGGAGAAGCCTGTCAAGATGTATCGTGATTTTTCCTCAGCCAAGTCAACTGCAGTAAATTTTTTGGACAGTAGGTCATTTTTTGCAGCAGGCAAAAATAAACTTATATTTAGTCATGGAAACGTTACTAATACGGTATATTTTATATATTAAGTTTTATTAGCAAATTAATATGTTTCAACAGCGAGATCAACGCTATAATCTTGCATTATGAAAAGTTACGGTCTTATATCATCAAAGCGAACGCAATACTGCGCAGTACAGAAGCATGATTTTGCCATAAAAGTCAAACTTGACCCTTTATCTAACGTGTCTTCTTAGCCTGGTTAGGGCGGAGGTCCGGGCCTATGAGCATACGCTCTTTGCCCGAGCTTCTTCTCGGGGGCCACCTGGACCCCTGGTCATCAGGACACACGCCGCGAACATCCCTTTTTTTTAAATTGACGCGGACTCTCAACGAGTACGCCTATAAACAGCTAACCTAAACATTGTATGGAACTATAAGCCCAACATAATAAATACGCGTCGTAGCGCATCGATTTTCGGCCAGAAAGTCGCTTTAGCCTCTCTGTTTGTGATGATTCTCCGAATTACGTTCTGCATCATCATTTTCCTGCTCCCCATATAGGAAACATGGACCATTATAGCGGCACTTAATCTGAGAGGCATTCGTGTCTCGTAAATATTGCCCCTTCAGCCAAGGTGAATTGTTAATACGCTTCGGCATGCTTGTGTTATGATTATGAAATACGCGACAGGGTAATATAGGCGTAATTTCGAAAATGATTTAAGGGTGCTTTTGCTATGAAATTTTATTGCACGGCGTTGAAAATTGGGTGTTTGAAGGGTGTTGATAAGTAAAAGTAAATAAGGTTAGGTTTAGGATTATCGGATCAGTTTATTTTGTGAGGGATTATGTAGGGCTTAGCGGCGGGGCGCGTGACAGTATTTATGTTGGTATCACTAGTATTCAATATAAGATAGTAAATAGTACCTACGCGGGCTCTATTTTTAGCGCTTTTGTAAGTATAGCTAACAAATTAATCTCAAAAAACTTCAACTGCCTATATTCACATATTATTATCCATCCCACTGCTGGGCACGAGGTCTTCCTCTGTGGAGAAATTCATGAGGAGTTAGATTATTTGTGTTGAGCAACTCAGAAGCGGTTGCGTCAGGAACCTGTAATGCGATCCGTCATACGAAAATACATTCACCTTCAAGCAATTCGCTAGGCGCTCCTGCGATTTCCCCGGGAGCAGCTGCGTGCGTCGGATGGCCTCTACGCACGCGTATCACCGGCTGCCACGTCTGGGGATTTTCCGAATATGCCCGGAAAATCTCCCTTTAGCGCAAACCTCGACCTAGTGTCCGTCTAGGTCGGGAAGCCCTGGGAACGGCTCGGAGAGTTGCTCCGGCAGACCCCGGGTCACTCCCATGTAAGGGTAGAAACGTTTATATCGGGGAGTTTTAGTGGGTAGTTCCAATATGTCAGGTGAGTCCTACACACGCCTACCGGCTAGCCACCGGTAGGTACGGTCCGTAAATGGATACCTTCTCGTAAAGAAACAGTGGCGCACCTGCGCTTAATTTTGCATCCGAACTCGTAGCCAGATAGCAACAAAAATAGTAAAGAAATAATTTAAAACAATGCGTAAGATAATCCAATAAGTTTAATGAATAGAAAGAATTTTTGATGTCTAACTTTTTCCTACGATTCCTTTTACTTTATCACATCGAAATAAATTCGAACAACTGGCTCTGAATCTACTAGTTGAATTTTACAATGGATTTGTCTGAAAATCAAAAACAGCACATCCATAATACCGAGGTACCGAATGAAAAAACAGTTCTTCAAAGCGAAAATTGACACGCGGATTAAATTTGTGCTTTAAGTCGATAGTTGTAAAGTTGAAATCGTGTTTACACGTAACTCGATTGCACGGCGTGCTAGTTCTAGGTGTCCTTTTTTGTAAGGCTGCGGTCTAGGTTAGTGCGGAAGCGATCGGTCAAAAGGCACGTTCCTGTTTCTGTTTTTTTTATTTTGTTACTGAAGAATAATTTCTCGCAGTTGTCGAATAAGTATGACTGGTGGTTTTTTAGCCTTTAACTTTAAAATTATAGCAATTTTATAATACCATTGTTGAAAAACATATGAGGGTAAATAATAATAGTGTTTTTTTTACCTTTTAGCATTGTGTACTTAAATGTAATAATGTCCAAGCTTGGTTCAATATAATGCGTCGTCTCACAGCAAATATGGTGATGACTCAGGCCCGTATTACAGAACCAAACTCAAGCGTAGATCTCTGCTTGAGCGCAGTTAAAAAGGGATGGCGCTGTGTGGGATCAATAGCGCCATCCCTCTCTAACAGTTCTCAAGCAAAGATCTTCGCTTGAGTTTAGTTCCGTAATATGGGCCTCAAGACTTTTCAATTGAATTATCAAACACTGTAATATGTTTCAAAGAGTCTTAGATTGTGCGATTTGTAATTGTTGTAAAATTCAAAGAATTTTCGTAATTTCTTATCCTCATTAAACAATTGAATAACTAAAGATAACATGAAATTCAAGTTGTCATATTTTATCAAGTTCCGAGCGTCCCGGCAGAGTTTGACATTCCAAATTTGAAGGAAATTGGGTCATTAGCTCCAACTTGTCGCAGTGAATGTTGCCTAATGACTAGCAAGTTTAACCAAAGTCAATAATACTCGTAAAATCCAAATCGCTTCTATAATAACTCCGGCCTAAATTTCGTTACGCGACCATCAAAGAGTAAATTAAATTGAATAAGTGGAGCGACTTGTACTGTGAAATGTTTGTGTACTTCAGACAGCCGTGGTAAATGCAAAGCTGAGTGCGAATCGAGCTTTTTTACGGCAAATTATTTTTATACATTAAATTTAATTTTATGGAAATATTTGGCTTCTGGAGAGCGTTTTTTTCGATGTAGGGTAGTAAGAAGAGTGAAATGAATGAGCATTGGACAACATAACGACTGTGAGTATTGTCAGAGTCAAGATTATGACGAACAAGTATACTTCTATTCACTCATCATTAATTCGGTGACAGCTGTCAAAATCATATAAATTTATGAACGTTTCCTGACCAACAGTTCCGGCGCAATTTCGCGCGCAAAAGCGCGCGCGTGTGTGTGGCTGTGAAACGATGATAGTAAGTCCGTGTAATTGTAAGCGCACCTATGAAACCACCCTTCTTCGTAACTTACGTGAAACGTTTATATTTGTATACGTATATATATTATTTGTGTAATAGTTTTTTAGTATTTCTATTCTTAAGATCTGTGGTAGTCTAAATTGTGTAATGATAGCAACAGACAAATGAAAACGCAGAATAGATGCTGGGATGACCCCACAATGGTTACTAGAATAGAGATGGTTAATAATGAATATGCAGCACCGCCTGCCACAGAAAAGAAGAATTTAGACAAAAATTGATATTAGTAAAATCTAAAGACAGTAAAATTTACAATCTTAAAGCGGATTCCAGCTCGCGGGAGACCTTGAAAATTTTCCGCACTCGAAAACGGCACGGTCCAGAAAGATACGCGGCAAATTTAAAAAAAATACGACTCCTTTACCTATTAAGTGTCGTATTTATTTAGAAATGGAACTGGCTAGTTGTATGGTTCTAATTTCATGTCCAACCTACGTGTAGAATAAAAAATACCAAAAAAAGGGAAATTTTCTTTTATATTAATTGTCACGTGACGTTCTGCCAGATACGACAATAGGAAGTGTCTGTCAAATATCTCTGCCACCCCGGCGGATATGGATCTAAATATAAAGGCAAGTTAAAAGGACCAATACAGACCAATCACTGACACTCCCTCTGTTAAGCTTACCAATAAGATAGAGCCAATGAATGTGGAACCAATAAAACCCATTAATGATTTGGCAAGCAATTTATAATGCCCATTATCGACTATCAATTAGGTCAATGGGCCGATAACGTTGACAATTTCTACAGAAGTAATTGAGTTATTACTTGACCGCTTGTCGAGCAGGCGGACATCAAAACCAATTCATATGATTTATGATCCTTTTGTTGATAAGTCTGTTTAATGGGAATAATGTAGCACCTATTGTTGTATACAAAATATTGTGATATCCACCAAAGTACCGTTACTGTTGATCTATAGGGAGCAGGTTCATTTCCGTTACACTATAGAAAATCCATAAAAAATAAAGAGTTGTCCAGATAAAACCAATTAAATGTCAGTAGTGTGAGGTGTGTGCGACGATCGTGGTCCAAGTTAGAAGATGTGATGTGCTTTGAATCGTAATCATGACTTCTGACAGCTTATTTGATTGCTGTGAACTGCAACAAGCGCACGTAATCAATAGTGCAAGTACAGAAGCCTCACATCTTAAACAATGTTAAGCAAATAGCTACTCTTACCGTGCAACAATAAAGAGAAATTTAGTTAGGAACTCACCAGCTACTTATATTTTATAGCCTGCAACGCTTCGCTGCGAGTTGCTGCAAACGATTATGCTCTGAAACGCCACAAGTGAAAGTTCTATTTTTTCTGGCCTGCCGAGATTCTTTTGTCACCGTTAGTTATACTATAATTTATCTTAAACTAGAAAAAAAAACAGCATCCCTACGGAATTTGTATTTTTAATAAAAAAAAGGCATTTATGTACGCATTATGTTTGTATTTTTATTTGTATGTGTTAGGTTAGGTAAAAAATAGTGCCAAATAAATAATTTTCTATTACTGTCTATATTTTTAAAGTCAGATTGTTTCCTGGTTTGGGATAGATTATTATTTTTTTTTAAATAGAAGCATTATTTAAAAATGGTGAATCACACTTTAAATCTTACAAATAAAGGAAACTTATTTGTAAGATTTAAAGTGTAATTCTCCAGGTTAAACACAATTTTCATATAGTTTGTGAAGGATATTATGAGGGTTTTAGGAATTTATTCCATATCAACCAAATCTTCAAAATTTTAGATCGTGGATAAAGTTTTCCCAACTAACATATAAACTATTGCCAATCTGTGACTGATGTGGCTTCTTGATAATGTGTGTCAAAATGAAGACGAAACTAAATTAAATTTTAATCAAAGGATAATAGAATATCATATTGAATAGAAAATTCGGCGAAGAATGGTATGGAAGTAAGGTTTGTACCCAGCAGTGGCTCTAGTAGGCTGAGAACATAAATAATGAATATAAAAACATGGCTCAATAAAAAAAGTATAATCATTAATCCTGTTATGTTGTTGCTGTTACTATCATTTATAAAAATGATGATGCGCAAGGATGCGATTTCAATGGCATTGTTATTGTAATAAAAACGAATAGGTAAGTATTTAATCGTTAATTTCAGCATAATCAACAGTCACTTGACGTGCTTCTTAATGACTAAAAATATTTACTTGCTAGATTTGATTCCCACAAAAGACATAAAGCCAGACCTCTATAAAGTAAGCCAACAGTATCATTTTATACTCAACCGGCTTTATCTTTATCTATAATCTCCAAAGCTAGAACCCTCCAGCCAGTTACGTTGAGTTATAGTCCGCTCGATTCAACTTTAGTCCAATGCTGACATTGAGAGTCATCCTTATGACTTATAGTCCGTTCAGACGAGTCCAAATGCCACAAATCGCGGAAGAGGCGTGCACTTATTTGCGATAAGCACTCTCATTGTTAACGCATATCGCAAGATAGGACTTGAGTATGTATGGGTGGGAACTGGGAATATCCGCGCGAGTTTTTTTTTTACTTTGTAACAGGAATCGATATTCAGTATTAGTGAAGCATTTATATTTTATGAGTAATTTATGGAAGTATCTAAAATGAAAAGTACATCAAATCGAACCAATTTCTTTAATCGTCAGCTTCAGTTATCATCATTAATTAGATTTTTATATCAATGATCAACAACTTGCTAGAGTTCTAGAGGAAAGTAAGGTCAAATCAAACCGTACATTTATTGAGATGAGATCCATTATATGAATTAATGTCAAAAACATTTTACAATAATTCGTGAAGCAAAATATCATTCACGGAGAAAAGAAGAATTTTCTGGTGAGGTACTCAAACCCGAATCCATTGTGTATTTTAATAACTATTACTATAAATAACTTTGACAGGGATGGTTAGAAATAGGATAATAAGGGAAGCCACATCTAGGGAAGCACCCTGAACCATGGGAACGCTAGATTTACACCAGACGGAACGCAATTTCCATTTAAGAACAAGCTCTCCTCAGTTGTTAGCAGTGTTGCAATAGTTTTAAAATGAAACTCGTAAGATATATCAGTAACAATTAAAGAGATTTACGCTAGCAATACAGTCGGTGTGAGTCGTAGCTATTTGTTAGAAATAGCAGCAGCTTGTTGGCTTTCTGACGATTTGGTGATAAAACCGCCTTTCTAGTGGTCTAGTGGTGGACACCACCGGGTGTTGACCGGGGTGAGATTCCCCATGGGGGCAAGGGTTTTTCTGCTCGGTTTGGTTGTTAGTAGGGCTTCTAAACCCGCCTGGCTAGCTAAATCTGCCGCCATAATAACAATGCTATAAAGCATTGTTGTGTTCAATTAGAGGTAAGATAGCCAGTTCCTCAGTTGTTGAGGAATACAGATGAAGCGCGTTTCCACCTTCAGCGTGATTGTCACTTACCATTAGGTGAGATTAAGGTCAAGAGCTTGCCTGATCTTGCTTAGTTAGGTCATCAGAAATTAGAGGTTGGGCTGGTATTGGTGGCCACCGATTTGAAGCCGCCAGGAAACTATCAAATGAAATGGTTTTCCCATCCCCAGCCTATTATCCCACTGCTGGGCCTAGATTTCTGGAGAATATATGATTGTATACACAATCATCTGCCTCCTGACTAGAAACAGGGGCGTCAAAGATGGCGACATCTTGATACCAGCATACTACAAGCCACGCGGATACGAAAGTCGTTGACATTAAATTATAGTTTTACTTACATTGAACTTAATTTAAACTTAGATATAAACAAACTTTAAGAGGTTAATGTATGAAATTTAATTTATTCAAATTCCTGAGAGAACATAGTGAATTATATTCCCAAGTCTTAAATAATTTTTTATCATCTTAGCGTACTTTTCTCATTAAAGAAAGTTTCCGTAATTATTATCTTCTAGGTAATATATTTCTATGTTTCCAAGTTTCCACATGAAGTTGGATAGCAGAGTGGCGACATGACATATTACATGGCGGCAGATGAATGTTGGATGTTGCATAAATCGTGTGTTGAAACGCGATTCACTGTTTTGCAAAGGTAATGAAATATACAGTATTGTTCAATTCTGGAACCACAGATCCCTTCACTGGCTAGAGAAGATAGTTTTTTTAAATGGACTAGACATATGACTCTGTCTCACCTTTTGTTAAGTGAAGATGCAAGGGTAGCTAGTGTGGCACGAAGAAACAACATCAGCCACCTTGCCTCGCCTTGGCGGCCTGCAAGGCTCTTTTAAAGGACCCAGATTTGAAGGAGGAATGTGCTGGCAGCGATTACGTCTGAAGAAGAAAAAAGCAACATATTGTTAGCCACTAATATTGAATACAATAACTACATATTTATGTTATATTGAACGTAACAAAATAATGAGATAGGTTTCATTCGTGTGGCGCCTGGGTCACAGATGACCATTCTCTGTTAGAATTCCATTTTTAAACTTTCTACGTAAATAATATAGATAGGCAGTATAAATTAAAAAAAAATTGTTTCAATTAAGACAATATTTTTATGGACATAAATTTTGCTGTTTGAATTTCGAAGAAATGATGTAGATATGTAGACCAGTAGAGTAGTATTATGACCGTGTCTTTTCTAGACTTTGATAATCTTTTTTCTATATAGAGTATACTTTTGAAAGGGAAAATATATAAAACAATAATAAGACCTGTTGTTATGTATGGATCGGAATGTTGGGCTATGAAAAAGATGGATGAAAATAGATTGCATGTGGCCGAAATGCGTATGTTAAGATGGATGTGTGGAGTGACGAAGATTGATAGAGTGAAGAATGAGTATATCAGGGGATGCCTGAAAGTTGCTCCAGTGATAGAGAAGTTGAGAGAAAAGCGGCTGTCGTGGTGTGGACATGTTTTGAGGAGAGAGAATGAGCATGTAACGAGAAGAGTTATGAATATGAGAGTGGATGGTAATGCAGGGAGAGGAAGACCAAAGAAGAGATGGATAGATTGTGTGAATGAGGACATGGCTAGAATGGGAGTGAGTGTTGATATGGCGTGTGATAGGGGAGAGTGGAGGAGAAAGACTCGTTGCGCCGACCACAAATGAAATTGGGAAAAGGGCAGGATCATGATGAGTATACTTTTGAAATTTAAACTACATAATTGAAATCGAATTTCTTATAACTCTCTGAGATCTAGAACCACCTAATTAGTCTAGTTTTTGGGGTAGGTGGTGCTTTAGCGAAAGTTAATTGACCTTTCGATAAGGAAGAATCGCTTCCGAGTGTACATATAACAAATGTTATCCTGCGTAACTCGCTAATAAATGATTTGTCTTGAAAAAAAAATTCCTGTAAGTAACTTAGCAAAAAAAAAAATTTTTAAATCTTATAAACGCCAAACCGCCAAAAAGTGCTCCGATTAACATGAAATCCAGAACACACAACCGACATAAGATAAAGAAAAATCAGACCTTTCGTTTGGAACAATTTGACTATTGTAAGATTGTGATTTAACAGTTTCACTTCGATAGATTACAATCTGACGACTAATAATACGTTAAATTGTAAGCAGCATGTTACGGTTCACAATCCTTCGACAGTTCACAATCTCGCGAGATAGATTATGAAGATTATAAACTTAGGTTATTTAAAATTTTACGGTGATATAATTATGACTCATTTTCGCCCAAAGTGGCGGTTAAGCGATTCTACCTTTCCACCGTCGATATGTAATAATCAAAAAAAAAAATCAAAAATAATTTTATTTCATAGGCCAAGTTCGGCACTTAAAATCGTCAACATTTAACATTTTACATATTATGTATTTTACAAATAAATAGTTTATTGTAAATTATTTTAAATTACAGTATTAAATTATACTATTGTATTTAACTTCATTACCGCGAGCGCTTGTAACAAGTACATCCACAGGACAGTACAGGTACTTCGTTGACTGTGGTTGTAATCGATACAAGCGGCCGGATTCCGAGAGTAAGGCTTTTCATGAGAAGAACCCGGCAAGAAACTCATGAGCCACTTTTTTAAATAGCCAATCATAAAAATTTTAATTTTAATATTATCTTTATTCATAACCCAAAGGTGTTTAACAATAATATTATGACAATATTTAAAGTTCAAGGTTTTTTTATACATTATTCGCTCAAAGATGGACCCCTGACATTGAAACTAGTGAAAACTGTTTTTACAGTGTCAGTGATTCCTCAACATTATACAAAAAAAAACAAATTTAAGTATAATAACAATATTTGCAACTACAGGTGTAAAGTAATTAAACAATTTTGAATATATTTCTATACGATTAATTTTTTGGGTAAGTGTGTGTGTGTGTGGTTGATGTGTAGTAAGTACATTGTGGCAATGGACTTACTAACTTAGACTTAGCCATATAAAAATTATGTGTACTTATACCATAATATCCATATTTCTTTATTTAAGAAGATTTTCAGTATCCAAATACTACGAAGTCAGTAGGTAAGCAATAGTTTTAGCTTTTACTTCGTATCAGCTAATTGTGTTGTAATGACTACATTATTTTAAGTGCAACAGCATAGAGTAGGTACAAAATGTATATTGAAATGTTGAGTGTTTACACGGAAACTTTAATTTAAATTAGCTTATAAGCAAGCCAAATGAAAAGTGCCTACCTCTTCTTTAGCGATACCTGAGTGCTCAACCCCATTATTCCAATGGCCTTTTAAGAATAATATTCTTAGGCAGGTTACTTACCCATAAAAGCACCACTTTCATTGCCAATAAGCGGAAATTATCTATAACATTTTTTCATTAATACTTTCGCTTTCGTTGATTCGATACTTGAAAAAGTAATTTTTGGACCCATAAATCGTAGCTTTAAAAATCTACTTAATTGTAACTGTACTTCAGTCTAATTAACTTTAAATTGCGTTCCCGATCGGAATAGGCATTAAAGCTACCGCTACTGAGATAATTTGAGAGGCAAAATTTAAAAGTTCTTAGCTTTTAAGTATTTGGAGCAATTTAGAGTCATTTTAATTTTTATTGTACAGTCGGGGTATAAAAGGGTTCGTCACCTTAAAGTCAATATTTGTTTGCACGAGGCAACGTTAGTCATACCAACATTTCAAAAATTTCGCATTGACGTTTGTAACAGTTTAACCAACTTACTGTAATTAAGTACTTATTTTATTGTCAATGATGTTTTGTTATCGTGAACTAACAAGAAACTTCCTAAACGTGACTATCAAATATCGTTAAGTCGTGGTTAAGTCAATAATCGTTATATTAAATTATTGACGACTTTTACGTTTGAGTTTTATAAATTTTATATTGTTTTAAGAACAAAAATTAAATAAATTGTTGTTAATATAATAAAATTTATTAAAACAAGACTTTATTAAAAACGAGTATATCCTCCATTCGCATCAATCACAGACTGTAGTCTCTTAATGTATTTCTTATAACTCTTACAGATACATCAAACATTTCCACGAAATAGCTAGATTTTGAAAAACTATTCATATTGTCGCCTCATAAAACTTTTTTGTTCTTCGGTAAGAGTCGGGCGTCGCGGTCGTCCAGAATTCGTGTGGCGATGATCAATAAGATTGCCCTCTTCTGCATGTTTTCGGATCCAGAACCTTACTGTTACTGATATTAAAATTTACAGATATCTCGCTTATATTACTGCCAGATTCATGGTTTGCAATAATTGCAGCTCTTTCATTAAGATTCAAATTTCTTGGCATTATGAAATGAAATACAATGCGGATTAATTATTTTTCGCAAAAATTCAACAAATATTACGACATTCCAATGACATAATAATACTGACAATTAAATAGAACTTTAGTTTTTAAAGTTTAATTACTTACTATCAAAAAGGTTTTAGTCTCAAATAAATATTAAAAGTAATTGTCTAGATTCAAGTTGTTTTGATCCTTGATTTCATTAACAGTAAGCATAATTTTGTATGCAGTTATGTTGGTAGCGATTTAGTTTCAAAAGGTAATAACTTTCTATGACTGATAGAGGAATCAATTTGAAAACTGACGAACCTTTTTCTACCCCCACTGTACTATACTATAAGATTTAACTTAATTGCCTGGTACAGTTGAAGAGTTCTTCACGATTCCTTACTGCGGATATTACGTTAAACTTGTCGGTTAGTTTAGTAGAGTAAGAGCGCTTTCTCACTACGTCCGATCCGAATCCGTGAAAATTAGATCCGTAGTAGTAGTAGAACTATTTCAATGGTACATTACGCACTACATCCGATCTCCGTCATCCGATTTCTTTCCGTCATTCTAGAATCTCCATTGACGGACCAAAGTAGTTTATTCAATTTCAATGCGTCTTAGCACATGCTTATGAACGTCAAAAGCATTTTACAAAATTTGGTGAAAGCAATAAACTACGCCATCCGTTCACAAAACTACCAGGAAGCCTTGTTCTGAGAAGAACGGGAAAGAAACTCAGCAAGTTTCTACCCTCCCTTTACATCAACATTATTGTCATTAATGTCATAAACTACAACGTAATTGAAGTTTTAGAAGTAAAAAATAAATAAATATCTGAGCTATATATTCTGCAGCTTACCACATTTTCTCAGTCTAAAATATTACATAAAGAATATAAAATTAAGGTTCCGTTGACTAATAATGTCTCTAGTGTTTTCAATTCCAACTGGCTGTAATCTTCCTGCTATCACCCCATTTGCGTATCTTCTCATCTCCTTCATCAATACTTTGGCACTCTGAATAGTTTGACTTCTTCTCGTATCATATTGTACACATTGTATCTATTGGTTTATAGTTCTTTCCGTCATCTGGGTCAATTCTTCTTCTTATGTGTATGTAATTTATCTATTTTGATCATATTCATATCATTAAAATTAATATTGTTGCTTATGAAGACTTGCAATATGCTTGAATTACCTTGCAAAGTGTATTGCCATAATTACCTCATTAATATAATTCAAATCACTCCACCAATATTATTTTTATCATCTTTATTTAGTCATCATCATCAAAAACTTCAGAATTTCTTTTTTCTTTGCTGAACTCTGGAATGTTGAACATTCCAGAGTTCAGAAAAGAAAAAAGTTTACTTAGTAAGACCAACTCAGAAGTGTTGTGTTTCTTATCTTCAAAGCAAAGTTCCTGTGGAATTCTTGGAGGAGTCAATTGGCTTAAAGCATTCCACTCCTAAAACTATGTCGTCATTCATCAAACTCCGACTTGTTATTCTCATGATCCCGTACAGTATACTGTATACCAAGGAAAAGATCCGAAATATTCCCAAGTTACAACGCGCGTGTCACCGGGCATGAGTCGACCAAAAGTTCCAAAATGCCGGCAACTCCGAACAATTCCGAACTACCTAAGTGAAATGTGACAGGTGCCGTCCGGGGTGAATTTGTTCTTAAACCCTCAATTTGGCGTCGGAATATCAATGTGTTTATAAGAAACAGCATACTTTTGTGAATAACCTCTACTGCTGTTTATGGAAATTGGTGATGGCGTTTGCACAATTTGGTAGAAACTTCGAGAAGCTAAAGTATTGGAAATATGACTGTATCTTACAAGACAGACTTGGAAATATTGGTGCAGCAGGTCTAAATCGAGTCAAACGTATCATCATAAATTACTAAAAATTCCAGGAAACCAGTCTTAAAATTTTCTGCTCTTTCTTGGTGACTGAATTCTATTTTAACTGTTTTAAGTGCTTTACGAATGAGTTCCAATTAATTCAATTTTTTATCGTCACTTCAGTGCAAAATTCTGAATACTTCCTTAGTCTTAAAATTATGTAACTTAGTTTTTAGGTCAGCGAAAGTAATAATGTATTACAACTTCTTCGACGACTAATGTCATTAGATTATAATATGTAATGAAATTTGGGTGTTTAAGCTTCGGGGAAAGAGGCATGATGATAAGTCGTGTTGTAACGAGACTCTATATCAGTATTAGCGACTCTTTGCTGTTATTCTGCTCTTCTCTGGCCATTTTCTCTTTGTTTCTGTTTTTTGGTCTCAGAATCATTCGTATCAGAATCAGCATTGGGAGCGGTTGACGCCTAACTATATTATATTTATTTTATTTTAAATTTATTAATTGTTATCGTGATAAAATTATAAATATATTTAACGCTCATATTATTTTAGAAAGTACGTAAATAACTTTTTCAAGGCACTATTGTAAGTATCTCTACCTTTTATAATCATTAAGTTTTATGTTCAGTGTATTTCGATATTTACCTTTTTAATAAAATGTTCGACTAATATCATTAGATTAAAATATCTGAATCTTTTGATCTATCATATGAGAGATCTCATTTGATATACCGTCCATCATCAGCCTTCATTCCTAGAAGTATGGGCCTGACATGGGGAGTATGGGCCGTACCAATGCAGATTGGTGGGTAGAGACTGTCGTCATAGTGACTATTTTCCTCTAAATGGGGTTTCAGAGCCACGCCGGCGGCCGGCGCTGGCGAGATTTTCATACGTATTGACAAATAAGCGCGCGCGTGTGGTGTAAACCGCTACTACTATCTCATGTAATTGTATGTGCGCGCGTGGCCGGCGTTGGCGGTCAGGGTAGCTATGAAACGTTCTTAACTCTTCTTTATCAATTCGATTCTATTTTCCTTCTACTTCTTCTATAGCAGGAAGTGGCAGAAACAGTCTACGCTACTCCATTCTATTCTCTAGTTTTGAAGCACTTCTCTACAAAGAAGCTGGTTCTATTAATAATGTGCAAATTTATAGCGACAGTAGAGTTAATTGCCCGAATTAAATGGATTATTAATTGTTAAGTCACCGACTGGACCGATACATCGAATCCAAATTATTGCCGCTCTGGAATTACATTTAATTGGATAAATAATTTCCCGTATTTGCGATGTTAATTGTTAATCTTGTTTTCGATGGCACGAACAATAATAATAACAGGCATTTAAAATAATTGTTTGTGAAAGAGCTAATGAGGATGGCGATTATACTAGTGGACCTTCTTTCCACGTAGTAAGTGCTATTTTGCGGTGACTCTTAATAGCTTTATTTGCGTTTCGGCACCAAAAAAATCTATAGCACGATTTTGGTGTTTCGTGTGTTTAAGTATTAATTAAATTGCTGCTTCCCAAAAACTATGGTGACTGTCTTTAATACGGTTTGTTTGAAATTCAATTAGTATCAGTCTGGTGGTTTTAAAAACGACACTGCTGGAGAAGAATTTGCTGGTTCAACTTTCGCCTGTACCAGTGAGTTTGATCAAGATGGTAAAGCTGAACGGAATTCTAGTTATCAAATAAATAATGTAATACTTTCTTATAACAGTGAAGTCAATTTGTAAGAATCCTACCTTTTAAAATAATCTTTAAGTTTTATTTTCAGTGATTTGTGTTATTTACCTTTTTATGAAATGAAATCTTTATTTACTTTGAATAAGGTACATTCTGTTGGTAGTTGTAAATAGGACAATTCTCTTATTCAGATATTACATTTTAACCTGCAAAAATAACAAAACTACATAATGATGATGCTTTATAAATTGTTCCAGTTGTGTTTTTTAATTTTTCTAATAAAAAGTGGCAAGCCTTCCAGTTATTTCTTCACCAACCACCAACCACACCACACTACAGTGTTATAAACATAATCATAAATTGATAAGCAGTAAATAAGCATTGTGTTCATCATAGCCTGGATTCAAAGCAACGCAATGAAACGAACTATCTATAAAATCTGTAGAATCTCCTCAAAGCATTCAACGTGAATATTTAATATAAAATTTTCACGTAACACCTTTCAGAACAATTGACTTTTATTTATCAGCAGAAAAAGTGAAATAACGAATAAAAAGAAAGCAACTGAAAAACCATTGTTTCAAATGCGGAGCATTAAAACAAATCATGATTATGAAGTGCCCAACAAAAAGTGAAAAACTCAAAGTTGTCCGCTGATAAATTAGTTTCTGATGAAAATTCTTCCGTCTCCAATCATTTATCGAGCCCAAATTGAATTTTCTCTTGGCTATTTTAATGTTTTAATGATACTGAATTAAAATCTCGATTCTGCGTAAGGCTTTTGCCACGTCAAATATCTAGGGAGAATTGGTCGCTAAATGTACTTGGCTGAAGTGTGAAATTTCAATTATTGGAAACCCTTGGAGTTGTGCTCGCAATTATGTAAAGATAAAATTTTAGCAGACAAATAAATTACAAAACAATCATTTGACAGGTTTCATATATTATATATTAAACAGATATGTATATTTGTAAAAAAGAATCCTTATTATTTCTCAGAAAGACACGTAGTTGCAACAAAATTCCTAAGGAAACGTCCTGCAAATATGCTGCAACGACCTGCATTTAGGTTGACATTGGTAAAGAAAAACGCGTTTCAAATGGCAATCCAGGTATTTAATTCAATGCCTGATGACTTAAGAGCTCTTGATGGCTCTCTATTTAATTCCAAACTCCATTCATGGCTCATGAAAAGTCATTTTACTCGCTTACTGAATACTTCAGTAGACATACTATTATATAAATGGAAAAACTATTATTTTTAATTTTAATCCTAATTCAATTGTGTGTTAATAATATATATTTTATTTGACATCTTTAATGGTATAATGTTGCGTTTAATTACTTTTTAAATTGTTTTGAATGACACATGTTTGAATTAATTAATTGTATAACTTTTTATTATAATATTTGCACGCTTTGTAATTATAAAGCAAATTTTAGTGAAACTCTCTAAAAATTATAATATCACAATATATGTACCTAAAATTATGCAAATAAAATTTCTGATTTCATAACTTAACTGCGCCTCGATCGTAGCCAGTGCAGTGTATCATAATAATTTGATAATAATAACATGTGTTTCTGATTTCAAGAAAAGATTGAGTATTTTTCATAATAGGTCTTTACCTATGAATTTGCCGTTTGCCCAGGGCCTCCTGACCTAGACGGACACTAGTTCCGGGTTTGCGCCAGTGGGCGATTTACATATTCGGAAGACGTGGCAGCCGGGGAAAAGTGTGCGTGGAAGCTATCAAGTAAAAAGTACCTACGACACACTCTGTAAGGCGATACTTTTAGTCATCCATCATTGTAGCCAAGTTTATGTGTTCCACGAAATGTCATGGATATAATTAATGCTGAATTTTTAATTCCCTATTTGCAAACAAATATTGTGAATATTAGGTCCTTACCAATGAAATTGGTGTTTTGTATGGAGATTTTGGGGAAGTCTGCATTTCAAAACTAACTGTTAACTAACTATTTTCAGTTTTCTTCACAACGACAAATACAAAGATAATAATATTCGGCATGTATCATTATGGAAGCTTTAGCAATATGTGTGATATCACACTTCATAAAAAATATTAATCGTTTTTAAATGAATGCAAATCAAATGATTTATTCGGCAGGCACTTAAAAAAAGTTATGTCGTGTCCAATTTTAACACAAATAAACTTACAACAAATTATCAAAAGAAATCAAAAGAGCTCAAAAATATGGTCTATTTTTAGACGAGGTAATTATTTTTAAGAATTCGCTGAAACTTAATTGTTACAGACAAAATACTAAGAGAGAAAAAAACGGCAATTTCATAGCTAAAGACAAAATACAAACAGGATGAACTGCTGTCAGCAGTAAGAGTACTCTGTATTTTTCTTGGTACTAAATATCCTCTCGGTCCGAAAAAACTGCTAGCTAGAAAAGATTTCGTATAACTCTTATTTGAAACCAATTATTTTTGAGCATCGCATCCCAATTTTAAGGAGCTCGGTGGCGTAGTGGATAGTACGTTTTGACTTTCGATATCGAAAACAAAGCTACCTTCGCCATGGTCAGGCCTTGGATGGGTGACCAAAACTTTGTGTTCCCAAACTCGTTCGTGCTTTCAAAGGCACATTAAGCCGTTTTAACCACTTCAATTCACCAACCCGCATTAAGCTAACGTGACGGTGCTACGGTCAATACTCCTTACGTGTTTCTCCATGGGGAAGGCCTGTGCCCAGCAGTGGGACGTATATAAAGTATAAAGAGCTTAATTTGAAGATGATGATATTTAAATTCAATTGCCTGCCACGTTTAAGTCCTCAGCAGGAAAATGGAAAGGTATATACATAATTAGCGGTAGGTACTTATAGGTAAGTCAGAATTACCAGCCAGAATTATAGGTTTTACCGGCGAGCTCTCACTAGTGTGTAGAATAGTAATCCATTTCTCCTTCACCTTGTTGTCCTACAAAATACACATACATACATAATATAATCACGACTATTATCCCAGGGTTAGTCAGAGACTAGGCGAAAGCAGGCCAATGCCATAGTCCGCGCTTCACCAAGCAGTGACTGCGAGCCCGTCACCGCACAAACAACCTACAAAAAATAGACTAAAACACGCTTTTAAACATTTATTATATCCGCAAAAGAAAGTTTAATCTTTGGTCTCTATTAACGTCATTCATCCCAGACTCATGCCGCGCCCCGAAAAACGAATAAAACTTATTCTTTACTCCTCACTGACACTTTTAGAGGCGAGTCGAATTTACGAGTAAACTTGATACTTACTATCTGTCACCCCAACTCGGAACAAAATAGATCAGACAAGTTTTGGATTCGGCAAAAGTTCTAAGACCGATGGCTCCCTTTTGTTGAGTTAATACTAGCTGTATCTATGACGAAACAAGGAATAGACTGCGACAGTCTTGTAAAGCGATGGCGGGGTTTATTTTGTTTGTCCCTGGGGAGTAGGTCCTTTGTCTTTTAAGAGCTTTACCTTCCAATTGAATATTGCTATAAATTTTCCTAACATAGAAGATTTTTTAGAATCAGTCACCATTCTTTTTATATCGAGACAAAGCTACCTTTGCTATAGTACATACTTTTCACCACGCTACTTTATCTCGAACTCTTCCGTGTTTCGGAAGGCTCGCTAAGCCGTTGGTCCCGGTAGCTATTGCCACCCAGCACCAGCTCGCATTGGGCCAGCGTGGTGGTGTTACGATGTCTTCATAAGGCCTAGTTTCTCCATCTATTCCGCCGGCGCGGACGTATATAGGCTGAGGACGGCGACGACGAATAAGCTATTGATTTATTTTTGCTAGCATATTTTTTTTAGAATCAGTTACCATTCTTTTTTAACTACTCACTGAATGCGCACGCTATTGTACACTCAATTTGTAAACATGACTATCTTTCACTCTTCTGTACCAGTCAATCATTGGGCTTAGCAAAAAAAGGAATAAATTTTCAAAGAAAGATAAGATAATATAAGATTTATTTGTGAAAACATGAGTGAAATTACATAGGTATTGTAATATAATAATTCATCAATAAATCGTAATATAATAAAAGATCGAAGGATGTGCCGTAACTATTAAATTACGTTAGTGGCGTTGTGTCGTAGTATTAAGTAAATATATGTCAACAAAATACGTCCTCTTCTCTCCTCTCCTATACTAAATTGCGTGCCCGGCGGGGTCCATGATAATCTTGTGTTAATCCTGACCATCTTATGTACATTACGGTTTTGCAATAAACTTATTGATTGATTATTTGATTAACTACCGTCAACAATGTATGTGTCCAGTAAATACCTTTTTTTACCAGGAGGAATCCATTAACGGGCCGTACCTACCGGTGGCTAGCCGGTAGGCGTGTGTGTGGCTCACCTGAAATATTGGCAGTACCCACTAAAACTCCCCGATATACCCGTTCCTACCCTTCTGTGGGAGCGACCCGGGGTCTGCCGGAGCAACTCTCCGAGCCGTTCCCAGGGCATCCCGACCTAGTTGGACACTAGGTCCGGGTTTGCGCCAGTAGGTGATTTACATATTCGGAAGACGTGGCAGCCGGGTAAAAGTGTGCGTGGAAGCCATCAAGTAAAAAGTACCTACGACACACTCTGTAAGGCGATAATTTTAGTCATCCATCATTGTAGCCAAGTTTATGTGTTCCACGAAATGTCATGGATATAATTCATGCTGAATTTTTAATTCCCTATTTGCAAACAAATATTGGGTCCTTACCTATGAAATTGGTGTTTTTTTTCTCTCTTAGTATTTTGCCTGTAACTATTAAGATTCAGAGTATTCCTAAAAAATAATTACCTCGTCTAAAAATAGACTATATTTTTGAGCTCTTTTGATTTGTTTTAATAATTTTTTGTAAGTTTAATTGTGTTAAAATTCGACACGGAGACAACTCTTTTTAAGTGCCTCCCGAATACATCATTTTAATTGCATTCACTTAAAAACGATAAATTATTTTTATGAAGTGTGATATTACACATATTACTAAAGCTTGTGTAATGATAGATGTCAAATATTATTATCTTTGGATTTTTCGTTGTGAAGAAAACTGAAAAAATTTTAGTATGGAAAATGCAGAATTCCCCAAAATCTCCATACAAAACACCAATTTCATAGGTAAGGACCTAATATTGTAAATATTAAAATTATTATCATATAAATATGGTAGCGGTAGCCGAGTTGGGACGATGGGGCACTACACTCGCCGGATTCGCGGGTTCGATCCCACCGCCTGCACCACTGAGTTTGAACAAAACTTATGTACAGTTGATTGTGAATATCGCTGGCCTCACATTTTGCCGGTGCATGGCAACAGGCTGGCGAAATAAGAGGGGTGATTATGTGTTATGTTATAAATACTAATGTGCACCAAAATGGTTTAGTTTTTTTTTTTTTTTTGTTACATAATATATGTTTTCCAATTTTTGACTGGATGGTTAAAAATATGGTACAAAAATAAAGGTCTTGTACTAATTTGGCATTCCTCAAAAATGTTAAATCCCCTTATGCTACTGACAACTTGACAAGTAATGAAAAATAAGTAATATTCTCTTTTTTGTAAGCGTGCTCAAGTATTTTCCAAATAAAATTACAAGTAATCACATTTTATTAAATAACCCATTTATTTTAGCAACCGTTAAATATGAAGTAAAATTACCTGCTTAATATGAAAATTTAAATCACCCCTCCCAAAGGAATAAGCATGAAAACTTATATCGAATTTCGTTCAAAATTACTTCATATAAAATATGCTCCTCGCTTTTATTCACATCATAAAAACAGAATATAGTTGGCAGTTTTATCTTGGTCCGATATATCAAACCATTCCCCACTCGAGAGAGTTCAACTTGTATTGGTTTAATCAACCCGCTGTAATTTCTAGGGGTCATTGCTCATGTTTTGTTTTAAAATAATGGGGTCTTCTTTACAAATCTAATATTACATTGTGAGCAATACTGAAAGTCTTTTTGGTTAATTAAATGGAACCCGCTTCTGGAATTTCCTCTAATTTCTCAGAATATTATGTAGACAAATTATTACTGAATATCCCAAATTCAGGTAACCAGATGCGAAAGAATTTCAACTATGTTTGTAGTAAATCATAATCAGGTAACTGTGTAGGAATTTTCAATTATATCATTTAGCCCGTACAAACTGGAAATAAGACGTAAGCCTCTACCTGAGACCAAGCCTGTACCGCCTTTTTTTAAAGTCCTGTTCTTACCTTGGTCAATTAAGTTATTCTACCATCCACATTGTTATTTTATATTTAAACTAGTGGCTTCCCGCGTTTCACCCACGCGGTAGCGGTTTCCATGAGAATATCGGGTTAAAAAGTAGCGTACGTCCATTCCCATACTCTAGAATATCTGTGTACAACATTTCGATTAAATCGGTTCAGTAATTTTCATGTGAAAACGAGACAGACGGGCAGAGTTACTTTAGTGTTTATGTTATTTGTATGGATGTAATTCCTCTAAACGCCACCCTTTCGATTTTATTCGTTTTGTAATAATGATGGCGATTTTTGTGAAATTACGAGTATGTCCAAGCTACATATCTTTATTTCGTGCTTAAATTAAATTGAGACACGTTCTTTATTTGGATCTAAGCTAAAAACATCGAGTATTGCAAACGAATAATATTCATTATCACAGAGTTTTCTCCTAATAAAATAGATTCTTTTAATAAAACCTGTTTGAGGAAAACTATTTAAAATAGAATTAGATTACAGTTTGGTCTCCTTTAATCAATTGTGGAACTGCATCATAGCGCTACTACACTTTGAAATATCAAGTAACTGAGAATCAAGTGATAAAGAAGCAGGTATCCACCCTGAGACTACTGCCTAGGCGGAAGAACTTCCCAATATCTGACTTCCTATAGGGAAAGAGCATCTTTCCAAATATCGTGTAGGGTTACATGAATATTAAATAAGGAAAATAATAGAATCTATGAAAGCTTCGCAACATATATTTTTCTTCAAAAAGTTCGCTTTTAATTTAAGAAGTATTAGTTTAGTTTTTAAAGTATTGTTGAGTGGTAAGATAACCAGTTCCTCAGTTGTTGAGGAATACAGGTGAAGCTCCCTTCCACCTTGGCTTTATCGTCACTTACCATCAGGTGATGTAAGGATGAAGGCCAAGAGCTTCATAAGCTCATAAGCTGTCATAAGTAAAAAAAAGTAAGGAAAGATAAGACCATAGTAGCTTTGGGTCAATTCGATTTAAAACAATTGTTTCTTTTTGTAAAAGACAACGTTTCAGCTTAAAAAAAATAAAGACCTTGACAGGCATTCAAAATAACAACAAAGACGCGAAGAAACAAAGAAGGAAGCAAATACAGACAACAAAATACTACACAATAATACTACTATTGTAAGACATTAGAAAAGATTAAACTTCGCTGTCAAATGAAAATTTCCTTTTAGAATTTGAACGTAACATTAAGAATAACTTCCATTTACCGCAATATCTATATATATAAAAGAAAGTCGTATTAGTTACACCACTTATAACTCAAGAACGGCAGAACAGATTTGGGTGAAAATTGGTAGGGAGGTAGCTTAGAGCCAGGAGACGGACATAAGATACTTTTTATCCCCTTCGACAGCGTTCCCGTGTGACTTGACATGAAACGTCAGTCATTATAAAACGTGGTATAACAAAAAAGAATCAAACTTAGAATAACAAAACGCAAATGACAGCTATGTAATTAACGTATAATGATGGTCAAGTACCTGTCGATGAATCGAGCGGATTAATATCATTTCCAAATAATTTCTGTAATTTTGTCTCATCAAAAGACGAACTTATCAACAATGTATTTCCAAACATTATTTCTAACTACAAAAATAATGAATGGTTGAGTGAGCGAGCAATTTTAGCGGCTAAGAATAAAGATGTAGATGACCTGAACTACATAATTCAAAATAAGATCATTGGAACAATGCATTCATTCAAATCTATTGACTGCGTCACAAATGAAGATGAAGCCACCAACTATCCAATTGAATTTTTAAACTCTTTGGACGTGCCTGGCTTACCACCGCACAATTTACGCCTAAAGGTTGGCTCAGTAGTAATCATGCTTCGAAACATAAACCAACCAAAACTGTGCAACGGTACGCGTTTGGTGGTTAGAAAATTGATGAACAATGTAATTTACGCTACGATAATGATAGGAAAATTCAAAGGTGAGGAAGTTCTTATTCCGAGGATCCCGATGATCCCAACCGATATGCCGTTTGAATTTAAAAGAATTCAATTTCCGATACGTCTTGCATTTGCCATGACCATCAACAAATCACAAGGCCAATCCTTAAAAGTTTGTGGTTTAAATCTAGAACATTCATGTTTTTCCCATGGTCAATTATACGTGGCATGTTCACGGGTCGGAAGACCATCTGCGTTGTTTGTTTTTGCGCCTGATAATAAAACAAAAAATGTCGTGTATCACAAGGTACTTAAGTGAAGAGCAACCTATGTACTAAAATACAGAAATAATAATGAATGATTGAAATGAAATGAAATGAAATGAAATGAAATGAAATTCTTTATTTAATCATTTAGGTAACAACAAGTAGTTACACTTATGACGCGTCAAAAACAATTAAACTTAACAAACAAAATAGTTCTACTTGTTTACCTCTACATTTTTTTCTTCCTGTTCACTACCGGGAGGCCTTGTCAAGAGAAGATACAGGCAAGAAACTCTGCAAGGGGTCCATCCTCCCTTTACATAAAATAAAATTGTCTTACATGCTACAATATACAAATTACAGGCAAGTCTGAGTGGAATGAATAAGAGGATGTCAACAAGGTATCAGGATTCACGACAAAATTACTCATCAATTCAGAAAATTAGAAAATAGATTCATGCAGCTTATGACATCCTCCATCACAACATTAAATAAAAGTTTTAATTCATAAAAATTATTATAATCTAACAATATAATAATTCATTCCCAGACCTGGTTATCATCAAAATAATCTTGGACATTATAATAGCCTTTTTTTATTAAGGTTTGTTTTACAAATAGTTTAAATTTATGTAAAGGCAATTCTATTATGTTTTGTGGGATTTTATTATACAAACGCACACCTTTCGCTATGAATGATCGACCTATTTTCTGTAATCTGAAGCTAGGAATTGCAAGTTTATTTTTATTTCTGGTGTTAATATTATGGTGGTCACTAAGCTTTACATAATCGCTTTTATTCTTGTGAACATAAACGATGTTATCATATATATACTGGGATGCAATGGTTAATATATTAATTTCCTTAAAAAGCTCTCTGAGCGAGTCTCGGGGTTTCAGTTTATAAATAGCTCGTACAGCTCTTTTCTGCAGTATAAATATATTTTTAATATCAGCTGCAGATCCCCATAACAACAATCCATAAGACATTACACTATGGAAGTAACTAAAGTAAACAAGTCGTGCTGTTTCTACATCGGTTAGGTCTCTTATTTTCTTTACCGCATAGGCAGCAGAGCTCAATCTCTCAGACAAAGTAGAGATGTGAGGAAACCATTGTAATCGAGAATCCAATTTAATGCCTAGAAATACAGTTGAGTCTACACACTCGATTTGTTCACCATTGATTTTTATATCAAGGCTTACATTTCTAACATTTGGTTGTGAAAATTTTACACATTTAGTCTTTTTTGAATTTAGTAATAAGTTGTTATTTGTAAACCAATGTAATACTCTTGCAACAGTGCTATTTACAACGTCGGTTTCATTTTTACTTCTATCGATACCAAAAATGAATGACGTATCGTCTGCAAATAATACAGTATCACATAAATTTTGAGTATAAAATGGTAAATCATTTATGTATACAAGGAAAAGAAACGGTCCTAAAATTGATCCCTGTGGTACACCCGTCGACATAGGTGCACCAGAAGACTCGGTTCTATTTATAACAACTTTTTGCGTTCTATTGCAAAGGTATGATTCTATCAGCTTAAGCGCACTACCTGACACACCATAATGTTTCAATTTACCCAATAATGTTTTGTGGTGAACACAATCGAACGCCTTGGATAGGTCACAGAAAATACCCAAAGCCTCCTGCCGCTTTTCCCATGCGTCAAATATGTGTTTGATAAGCGTAAATCCTGCATCTGTAGTATTCCTGCTTTTCCTAAATCCAAATTGTTTATCGTGTAATAATTTATTTAAATTAAAATGGGATGATAACTGATTTAACATCATTTTCTCAAATACTTTACTAAATGCCGGTAATATTGAGATAGGTCGAAAGTTTGTAGGGTCGCTTTTATCTCCGCTTTTAAATAAAGGTATGATTTTACTACATTTCATTAAGTTGGGGAAAACGCCGTCCTCTATACATTTATTAAAGATAATAGCTAAGTGAGGGGCGACCACATTAATGATTGAGTTTAAAATAGTAACGGAGATTCCAAACAAATCCTCTGTTTTTTTCATGTTCAAGGATTTGAATGCCTTTACAACGGTAACAGTATTAACGGTATGAAAATTGAACAAAACATCACATTCATGAACACTTGACTGCAGAAGTGCTAGAGCGCATTGAGTACTTGAATTAAGTTCGCTAGTAATTTTATCTGGTATGTTAGAGAAGTAAGTGACAAAAGCGTTGGCCACTCCATCGTCTGAATCGATAATTTTATTTTCAATATTAATTCTAAATGACCGATCATTACTTTTTATTTTACCAGACTCTTGGTTTATAATTCTCCAAGTTGTTTTGACTTTATTGTCGGAAGTTTCAATTTTATTACTAATAAAGTTTGCTTTAGCTATCTTGCAAACCTTCTTGAATAATCTTGAGTATCTACGGACATAGTCAATAAATGACTGATCAGTTGATGTCGATTTTTCAGCATACAAATCGAATAATTTTCTCCTACTTTTAAAGATGCCTGGTGTTGCCCAACAACTAAATTTAATTTTATTATTTAACACTATAGGCTTATGTTTGAAAACATTGTTAAATTCATTTTTTATTGGTTGAAAAAAATTATTATACATTACACCAGGGTCGTCAAACGTATTGTAGGATAAACAAAGCTTTTTCACTATATTATTTTCAAAAACTTTCAGTTGCTTATTTGTGATAGGTCTGCAAATTATTTTCTTAGGTTGATCACTACTACGGTATTCAAATGTAATTGTTTGACCGGAATGATCAGAGTTTACACAATTAAAAATACTCTTTTCTATTATATCGAAGTTACAGAAAAAATTATCCAAACAAGTAGCTGATGTTGGAGTAATTCTAGTGGGTTCAAAGAAGGAATAATAAAGGTTATATGACCGAAATAAATGTATAAATCGGTCTGCAAGAGAACCAGACACTAATATATTAATATTAAAATCTCCACACACTACTATCTTCTTATTCTTATTACAAATTTTATTCAGAATATTTTCCAATATTGTCTCAAACTGATCGTAATTACCAGACGGGGGCCTATAAATACATACAATAATAAGGTTATCAAGTTCTATACAAGATATTTCAATTATTCTTTCGATCGACTTTAGTACTATGTCCCTACGTTCCTTATATTTCAAACTATTTTTTATTAGAATTAACGACCCTCCTCTAATCATAGATGTTCTAGTAAATGCGCTCGCAAAAATGTAGTCATCTAAAGAGTTAGGTATTTCGTACTTCTTTAGCCAGTGCTCAGTAAGGCATAATATTTGAATTTGCTTTTCATGTAAAGTTAATGACATTTCTAATTCTTTACCATGGAAGCCCTGAATATTCTGATGAATAATTTCAAAATTTTCCGATAGACGATTGCCAGAGAATTTCTCTGTTGTCTTTATTTTTAATTTAAATTCTTTGATTTAGACTTTAAGTTACACTCTTGTAAGTCTTGATTTGGGCGCTCTAAAGAAACGCTGTCAATCTTATTCTGCTCAATAAAAGCAGAACTGGTACATAAATTTAACCTATGACTACTTGGAATAGATTCCAAAGAAGTATTTTTAGGTTGCTCAAAAGAAGCATTGTCGCTTTTTTGCTCAGTAGGAGCAGATTTTAAAGCCAAATTTTTGGCTACCGTTAGTAAAGTAAAGCATAGCGAAGAAGCTAATTGTTTTTTAAAATATTTATTCATATAAAGAATATTGTTCTTAATGTAAAATTTTGTATTCGACAATTTATTTATGTCAACTAAATGAAATTTATTTGAATACTGGGTCAATGTGTTGAGGGTTAAATTTAATTTATATCTTAGATTATTTTCTCCCTGTGACAGCTTATTACAGTAAGGTAATGTAAATAAAATAATTTTATTTACATCCAAGTTAATTAGGTGATCACAATATGTTTGTAATAATTTTTTGTTCATATTTCCCCTATTTCCTACAAAAATAACTAAATTATCAGACTTTTTGAATTTATTTTTTAATATAATATTGTCCATAATATTTTGTAAACTTGCACCAGGCATACAATAATTAAACACAGGTTGTCCTAGCTGATTAATGTAGGTATTTAATTTTTTTGTATTTTTTCCAATAAAAAAAAACACAATCTGCTTATTTATTGCCATTAAGGCGGAACAAAGTTCGCCGGGTCAGCTAGTTAATAATAAATTCCAATTACTTATCCATATACTGAGTAGATACAATAATAAATATTTAATGGCGGCTTTGAGAAGGGTATGGTTTAAAGAGCTCTACAGTTTTCTCTTTACTATTGTATTAAAGTGTTCTTTCTGATATTCGTTGCTGACTTTTTATGAAGACATGATCTCAATCCTCACTAATGGTCATGAATAAATCCGTGTACAATCCTGTAAAAATGCTAAGTATTTCTGATCTTTTTATTGGAAACGTGTCTAATGCTCCAACATTATTATATTTCTTGTGAGCTTCGAATGTGGCAGGAATATTTTTCAAATTGAGTTTGAACCTAAATTTGAGATAGAATTGTCTGATTCCATAGTAAAAGCAACTTTTGCAGTGACTTATAGCGTCATCGCGTTTGTAACAGAGATGGACGTGGCCCACGTCAAGTTAGATTGCTTTTCAGAAGTGAAAATCTAGAGCCAAGCGTTGGGTTGAAAAATCTGGGTCCAGAAATGGACTTACTTTTACATGGAAAAGAAGAACTGTGATTTACTATTGAAGCTTTGCTTAGTATTTAATTGCGAAATGCAAAGGAGAATTTAGTCCTGTTAAATGTTCTGGTATTTGAGTAGAAAAAATTTAACTTTATCGTTTTCATTCTGTGCTATATTTATCTACCAAGTTGAACATTATACATTTTAACACTGTTACTCCTAAACACACTTGAGTAAATGAATTTATACTGCAAGTTCTTGGACTAAAAGACGTCTGGCAACTTAAGACTTATGGTCTGATGTCACGATACAATTTCATTAGTTCGAGCGCTTTGTCTAGATAACTTTATTATTGACCATGCATCGAGGGTCTGAACGCAATCAAATTAGGTGCCACTCGGCTCTTGCCCTTGTGTGGCCACTCTAAGATTCGCGTTCATTAGTCAGCGCTCATTTGAAGAACACGTATGACCTATATACTGGGTCGGCCTATGGTGCAAGTGTAGAAAAAATGTGAAAAAGTGGTGTAAAATAAAATTTTAAATTTTAATGGCAGTGGTGACTAGCATCTAGAAAATAAAAGACAAGTTTTGTTCTATGAGTGCGAAATGCGAATCAGATTTCGATTTTATAAGTATATAGAAAATGAATATTTTTCAAAAAGATATCAAATTGTATTTTGACCACGTTGGGCTTATGTCAAAAACAAATCTTTCATTTAGTTTAGCAATTGACAAACTCCCGTGAATGTCCAATAATACCAACTGCAAATAGACTATTTGACCCGTCAACTGATGAATTGAATCGATATTCCAATGATGATTATTATATTGATTTGACATTTAAAATGGTGGCGATACATTTATAAATAATTGATAAATCGTGACTATGCATAATTATGTATCATTTTAGTTTTAGTGTTGTTTCATAGACTGCAACAAAATTTCGTATCGAAAAATCTGACGAGCGCATAAAGATTTTCAGACTCGATTTAACACGGACCGATGCTCCAATAGAAGCGAAATCTAAATTCTTTTCCCAAGATCCCAGTTTAGTTCCTTTATTGCGTAATCTAACTTTATTCGCTGGAGTATTCTAGGTGTAATGACAGTCAAATACTTCTGTAAAAAGCTGTTCCTCCTATGACTTGGCGCAGTGTTTTAAAGAGCGCATTGTTAGTGAGTTGCCTTTTAGTCCGAGGTAGTGTATTTTAGTAGGCCGCGCGTACGATGCTTTGTGGTGGCTGGCTGAAAAGTTGCTGTTTTCGACAATGTGAAAGCGCGAGGTAGATTTAGTTAAAACTTTGAAGCGAATTCCCCGATTTCAGTTGTGAGACTTTATGGCAGAAGGCGTTCAGAGCGCGTTTACGCACGAATTTCAAAATTATTTGAAGTTTAATTTCGATTATTTCTCATTCGAAATTGAGTGTAGTTCAGCACGTCGAATTAACTTAATCAACTTTTTTCTTTGTCTTAATTCGTTATAACGAATTTCATGCCAAATCTTTTTTGTTAGTCAATATTTTTAAGTCAACTAATAAATGTTCATTAGTGAAGCAGCAGCAGTTACTTTAAAATGCTGCATTTAAAAGCAATGAGGTCGTAAGGTCAAATTCAAATTCTTATACATTAGTTTATCTCTGTATTATCTTAGAATTTCAAATTTCAAGAATATCATGGCTAAACACTTTAAATTGCATGAAATAATGTTTTATTCAATGACTTGACTGAATCTTGGCCTAAACTAATTAGAAGTTTAATCAAGTTCTTATTGCGAAGGAGTAAGATTCAAAATTAAATATCACCGACGTAATTAGATGCTGAAGAGTCCTTCGATTCGAGGTTCCTATAGGGCTGAAGGGGTAGAAAGAATACTTTATGACTTAGGGTCTGATTAATTTATCCCTTGTGGAAAGAGCTCTTTGAAGAATATCGGGAATGCGAACATTTTGCTATTTATACACGTGTGTGGAATACCTTATAAGGTTATGTACACAGTTTGGTACAGGTTTCCTGTGATCTTTAGTTCTCAAATAGAATTGAATTACTATGGGGTAAATTAACAAAACATGAAATATCATCACGCCTCTTCTCTCTTAGGCAGAGGTAAACACACACATTCAGTCAAATATGTTGAGGTAAATTAAAATACCGAATATCTAGTAACCGACCTATTTAATAGTTACTTCAGAATAATTCCCCATCATAATTTTGTTAACGGAGATGAAAAATAAATATTTATATGTATATTTTTCGATGTAAATATTTAACTGTGGAAATGTTCATGAGATTCTTATCAACATTTTAATATATTTTTATTACTGATCACACGATCTTTCAGTTTCCAAGAAAAATACTCGTAATAACTAATAATTATTAACAATCTATTTTTGATACTTAATATTTTCATGAATAAATTAAAATCATGAGTCAAATTTATATTAATTACTAGCGACCCACTCCGGCTTCGCACGAGTTACCCCGATTACTCCTTTAGGAGTACTTTCGTAAAATCCATTCTCAGCGCATGTCTACACTCTTTAAGGACCTACCTGCCATTCTTGAAGTATGTAGAATTTTTATTTCTGAGATTTCGTGATTAATCAGTGCTTGCTATTTTGCTTTTATTTATATAGATATAAACTTTGTATTTTCCTTAGCCTATATACGTCCCTATGCTGGGCACAGACCTTCCTTCTGGAGAAACAGATGAAGAGTATGGGCCGTAACACCACCACGCTGACCCAATGCGGTTTGGTGGGTAACGGTTGCAATAGCGACCGGGACCAACGGCTTAACGTGCCTTCCGAAGCACGGAGGAGCTCGTGATCACAAGGTTTTGGTCACCCATGCACGGCCTGACCATGGCGAAGGTAGCTTTGTTTTCGATATCGAAAACCAATGTTAGTACTGACCATTACCACTACGCCATCGAGCTCCTCAAACTATATATAATCTTTCATAAATCTTAAATATTATGTGGAGAGAACGTTCTATATGGAAATTTATCACCCAAACATCTGCCCCCACCGGGGATCGAACCAAGAACCTCTCGAGATGGCGACGCCTTGAGACCGGCATACAGACCACTCGACCACGGAGGTGTTAAATACATATTCTATTTCCAAACTCCACCGCATTATATAGGTTAATGGATATTTTTCAGATCTCCCATCACCCGCTAAGTCTGCACAGCGCATGGGATGACATGGGTGCGCCCTACCGCGCAATATATTCCAAATGTATCCAAATATACCAACAGTTAGAATGAATTGAGCGCTCTAAAAATTTGTAGTATATCGTGACATGTCCACTCTGAACGGAGCCTTGTTTTATTATCATTGCGCCGTAAAATAAGACCCATTAAATAGGAATTAAGTTGAGGGCTGACCACGTCGTGTCGTTATCTGGAATGACCAGCGGCAGGCAAGTTAGAATGTAGGTAGATGGAATGGTCATCATGGCAGCTTTTATTTTTATTTCTAGCTTTAACGCTACTGTGGAATGTTGCGGGGCAACCGAATATAGAAGGCTTCACTTAATATTAGATCCTTATCTATGAAATTGGTGTTTTGTATGGAGATTTTGGGGATGTCTGCATTTTACATACTAACATTTTATCAGTTTTCTTCACAACGACAAATTCAGAGATAATAATATTTGGCATGTATCATTAGACAAGCTTTAGCAATATGTGTGTGAACACGCTTCATAAAAATTATTCATCGTTTTTATGTTAATGCAAATCAAATGATGTATTCGGGAGGCAGTTAAAAATAGTTGTCTTTGTGTCTAATTTTAACAAAATTAAACATACAAAAAATTATCAAATTAAATAATACGAGCTCAAATATATGTTCTATATTTAGAAGAGGCAATTAATTTACAAGAATGTTCTGAAACTTAATAGTTACGGACAAATTGCTAAGACAGAATAAAAACACCAATTTCATAGGTAAGGACCCAATATTTGTATGGTAATTTATTGGACGAATTCGCGGTAGACTACGAGGGTCTAGTGTGCAATTGTAAAGATGTTTCCATGGATCATTTTACAAACTAAATAAAAAATACTACGTTTTAAAAGAGCAAAATTATAATGCATAGATCGTAAGTGTAAGTTGCAAAGATGTGCCCCCAGGTTTTGGGTGACCCCGTCATTCGGCCCCGCATATTTGTTTATTATTAAAAAAAAATCGTATTTTTAGGTTTTTAAACTCATATTATTTTTTTATTATTTTTCACTACGCAGAGCGATTTAACACCAATCAATAGATGGCGCTCGTAGAAAGTTGAAAGTAGTTGCAAGTTGCAATGTCACCGGGTTCTGAACTATTCTTAAAGTTTCAGCCCGATAGCTAGTGTGCCTAAAAATTGAGTTACAAAAATCCAACCGGACAAACCAAGAGACAAAGGGACAAAAGACAAACCAAATAAATAAATATCTTCAGACATTTACACCTATCAACTGGCCCATACTAGACAACTAATGCCTGTGTTATGGATACCAGATGACGGACAAATATATTTAATAGATAAATACATATAAATATTCAGAATATAATATACATATATAAAACATCCAAGACCGGAGAACAAATGCCTGTTCACACAAACATTTGCCCCCACCGGGGATCGAACCCAGAACCTCTCGAGATGGCGACGCCTTGAGACCGGCGAACAGACCACTCGACCACGGAGGTTGTCAAAACGAGAAAGTGGGTTAATAAAAACGTGATAAAAAATAAGACCACACGCTGATCTAGCACGTATTTCGTAGAACACTGACGAAATAACGCATGCTTATTCATGCAATGAATAGCTTCATTAATCATCTTAAAGGTGGCTTTTCTTTAATAAACTTTTGTTTGCAGAATCGACGACCCCGTTCCTAATGCCCTTGAGAATATGATTGCAAATTTTCTGGTTCAAATTGAACGGAAGAAATCCTTTTAGAGTTGGAATTTATAACCTAATTTGAAATTTCACTGTGTATTTACGCTAATTCGCTTAATTACAAGAGCACTCGAGCAATCAGTTTTAGTTACCCATAATACTACTTGAAATGATGTGTACGGAGTAGAAAGCTCCCGACAAAGTACTAAAAAGGTCTTATATTTATTGTTAAAGTGTTTTCTCAAAATTATTATCTTTCTACCACCATGCGAATGTATGTGGAGATTATATATGGAATATAATAATCATCCTCGGCCTATATACGTCCCACTACTGTGCACAGGCCTTCCTCATGGAAACAAATACATGAGGAGTATGGGCCGTAACACCACCGTGCTAGCCCAATGTGGGTTGGTGAATAGAAACGATTGCAATAGCAACCGGGACCAACGGCTTAACGTGCCTTCCGAAGCACGGACGAGTTCGAGATCACAATGATTTGGTCACCTATCCACGGCCTGACTGTTGTGGACCGGCCGTAAGACCAAGGAGTTATATTTATAATACTTATTTTGTCTATTATGGATATGTCACTTTGCGTCATTCTTCTTCTTGTCATCTTAAAATTTTCTTAGTTTGTATATATTTTATAATATATTTCCTTACTCTGAGCTGTCCACTTTTATTTATTAAGGTAGCTTTGTTTTCGATATCGAAAGCCAAAGCGCACTAACCACTATGCCACTGAGTCGAATATATGATGAACTATTTATATAGTAAGCGATTAAGAGGGTAGAAACATTATTGTGCTAAGTTTAATGCCGGTCCAAAAGCATTCATTTGTAGACATGACAGAATGAGACTCGTAGTGCTTATTAAACATTCACTGGCGAATTTAACAGAAGTAAGAACACAGGGCACGTTGCTTGTCCTAAAATTCAATCTGCGCCAGATAGAAACCATGAATACAAAACTGGTTTTGCCTGAAAGGCGTCACTGAAAATAATTCAGGTGTGGCACAGCTGAATAAATAAAGCGAATTGAATGGACAGGTAGCTGGTTTGCTCGTACGTGTGATTGGATGTTATAAGATTTCAACCTTACATGGAAATAAAAGTAGTTTAAAACAATGATTTCATGTCCTTGATTGTAACTAACAAAACGTTTAAATTGGGCGTGGTGCTGAAATAATATCTTAATTAGAAAATGTTTAGTTCGTTAAAACTGGATCGAAGAACCAAATGAAATGAACAAGTCAACATTTTAACCGCCTCTCTGGTCTAGTGGTTCACACCACCGGGTGTTAATCGGGACATTCCCCATGGGGGCTGAAGTTTTTCTGCTCGGTTTGGTTGGTGGTATGGCTTCTAAGCCCGCGTGGCCTAGCTGCCGGCGTCTTACCATAATTTGTCGCCATAATAACAATGTTTTAAGCATTGTTGTGTTCCGGCAATCAGAGGTAAGATAGCTAGTTCCTCAGGATTACAGGTTCAGCTCGCTTCCACTTTCGGCCTTATCGTCAGCTGCTTAACTGTCATATTATATAAAAAAAAACTTTTTGCTTCCAGTGTTAAAAATTTATTAAAATACAAACTGTGTTAGCATTTGCAAAGCAAAACGTTCTTGGTGTTAAATAAAGCATGATTGTTTAGACTTTGAAATACACAACAAAACTCTTCTTCATTCAGCCCTTGCCCCACGCTTAGTGCGGTCGGCACAACATATCTTCCTCTCAAATTCTCCTCTGTCACTCGTCAGCTCAGCATCTTCTTCTTTTATTCTTATATCATTCTTCACGCATTCAATCCATCGCTTCTTTGGTCTTCCTCTCATTCTAGCCTTATCTACTTCCATCAACATCTAAATACACAACGAAACTATTCATAGAACATTCAGTCAAAACAAGAGATAAGATTTAAATTACTTTCAAGGAAATAACAAGTCGCTCCCTGTGTCGCTAATTAGTCATAGTCAACAATAAATAAAGACTTAAAAGACTACAATAATATCGCTCTTTATTCGAAATGTTTACATTTTTACTAAAGAGGTACAAGGCGTTTCCTTTATTCCAAGTGACTCTGCAAACAGTGACTAAAATAGCTTGCTTTGTATTATTGTCTAACTGTTCCTGCATACCCGACGGCTAAGTCAATCAGGGCCAATCAATCCTCTATTATCCCCCTCTCCTGGCTGAAACGTCTCATTATTGGGACATGCCCCATGGTACGTGACGTAGCTATTTACTGGTTCACGTATTTCTAATACTGTGAGTGTATTCAGACTTCTTTCGAGGCGAACATTGGCCGAATAGAAGCAATTACTTTTTAATTTAACTACGTTTGCTGGTGTTTCTAAATTATGTTGCTTAGTATAAGATATTTGAAACTGAAAACTATATCGTAGATATAGTTTTCAGATATAGTTTCCACTGAAAAGTATATTGTTGATCTATTTGGTATTTTGTGTACCTACCTAACTAATAATCTTTGGGTAAACTTGACTGTATTTAATAAAGCAAAAGGTACATTAAGGGGATCACTTCTTTGTTCGACATATGTATTCAACAGTTCGTATACCTTACTTTACTGATTTTAAAAATTTTTTTGAACAAAACGCCACAAAATCACGACATTCATGGCGTATTGGTCGATCAAACTATTGTAATAGCTTTTGAAATTTGAATAAATATTTTCCACTATGTTCGTGTCTATTGATAAAAAAAAAATATGTTTTCGGTTGGCATGCCAAAATATTGAAATTCTATTCCAGTATCATGGGTTATGCGATGCGTAACTTTTTTCTTTTTATTTCATGAACAAACAACTTTCTGCTCAATTCTCCTCTCTGTATTCAAATCATCTCATTAAAGGACTGCCCGGTTCATACGTGACTGAGTTTTGTACTAGACCACGTATTATAAACTCATTTTCAATTCAGTGCGGGTTTTATGATTATTAGCGTTATTTCGATACATTATGCTGGGATGGGTATATTAAAATTTCTATCTAGATTGTAATAACAGGCTGGTGAGAGGCGTATGTTTACTTCATAGTATGATTATTCAAGGGATCTTTAATAATGTGGATTTTACGTTTCTACATCGTTAGTTTTAAAATTTTCGTCATCCTTCAAGAGTCTTGTAGTGTTAGTTTGTTTTAAAGTACTTTAAAAAAATGTGTATTAAACATTGATAGTATAGCAACTTCATTGCTATTTTGATTGTTTCATTCTATTTTGATTGAAATTGTTTTATTATCTGACGAAACATTTTTAAACGAAGAAAAATCTTGAAGAGATCGAGCATTTCGACATAATAAATATTACCACTTTCTCTTTTTTGATTTAAAATGATTTTAATTTGATTTCATTATTGTTTCAGGTAAGATAGCAACTTCAACTGAACCTGCTCATCAAATGGTGAGAACTGTGGAAATAATATTTTATTAAAATCATTTAGTCTGTACATACAACGAACAACATAAAAAATAATTGATATAAAAGGTTTCTGTCAATTTATTGTAATTTCAAATACAATGGCGATATAATTTACAAAATAATAGAAAGCAATTAAAATTTTGAAATTCGACTAGATGAATTTTTTGAGGGATTGCTAAAAACAAACAATACAATAGTGCTGCGATTCAGACATTGATATTCGCCCAAAACCATCGAATCCACTGCTGGTTAAAATCGACAGCAACGCTATCAACATTGGCTTACCAAATTTTTATACCCCTCTACATGTGGTCGTGTTAATATAAGCGTGGCTTCATTGCACGGCGACTAATCGAATTTCGAATAACAAATTAATACGGTGGAATTCATTGTGAATTCTAACTAAAGTAAACTGTTTTTTGGATGTGAACGTTACTTCTGTTTGGCTTGAAATGGAAATACGGATGATTGATTAAACGTAGTTAATGCTTTGTTCGGAATGTTATTTGGGGTTCATACTAATTATTATTTCGTTGTAGTTTAGAACTGGAGCTAGTTAGTGTGTGTTTGAAGTTATTTGTTTATTTTTAGTAGAATTTATGACCTTCGTGGCCGAGTGGCACATATGCCGGGTGCATGATTTGGAATCAGATATTTGTGAATTAATACTAATCGTTCCTCAGTCATGGATTTTGTTAGTTTATTTACAATATTTTTAGTCACGTTTTTCTTCCATGGGGCAGGCAAAAATTATTATTATAATATGTAAAAATTATAATATGTATAGCACAACACAAGACCGTAAGCTGTTTTGTCTAGTCGATAGCTGTTGTAATTGTGAGTGATAGAAGTTATTTCGTATAGTTGTTTATTTATCCAAAGGTATACACTTAAATAAATTATTACCAGTGTAGCAAAAATCATTCTTCATTGTTGCCATAAAATCTCGTTCAAAAAAGATGTCTAAACAACGGCAGTTTCGCAGAGCAAACATTAAAGGCGAGAAATATGTGGGACTATTCTTTATTGCGGTCGCCGGAGCCGTAGTGAAGACGCCACAGCTACGTATGTCATCCTGATTTCTTTTTTATTTTATTTACTTTTTTCCACATACTTTTATAAGTTGAATACCTTCTGGCAATTGGATATGTCACTGTGTACGTAAGGAGTTTTGTTTGAGGATCGATTTTACAGTTATTTTGGAGCTGCAGGAGTAGTAATATATCATCACGCCTCTATCCCCGAAGTTTTTTTACATATATTATGAGAGGTAAGCTCTTGGCCTTCATCATACCTGGTAAGTGACGATAAGACCTAAGGTGGAAGCGAGCTTCACCTGTGAATCCTCAACAACTGAGGAACTGGTTATCTTAACGTCTGATTGCCGGAACACAACAAATTAAGGCAAGGCGGTGGTAGCTATCTAGTCGGGCTTAGAAGCCCTACCACCAACCAACCGAGCAGAAAAACTTCTGCCCGCATGGGGAATCGAACTCAGACCTCCCGATCAACACCTGGTGGTGTGAACTAGACCAGAGAGGCCGTTAAAAGTAAGGGAGGACCCATTTTTAGGTCTGATATATTTAGTCAACTTGTAAGAGGAGCGAGCCTGTTGAAATACGTGACGGCAAGCGAAATATACGTCACGTCACGCACGTATACTTCACGCGGTGTGCCATACATATCCCATAAACTTTCAAACACTTCCACAACGACATGCGTACGTGCATTACTACATAAACGCCTATCGCACCTTGCTTAATAAGGGCACATCTCGTAATTTTGTGATTTTGAGTTAATAATATACATACATACATATAATCACGACTATTATCCCCGAAGGGTTAGTCAGAGACTAGGCAAAAGCACCGCAAAACAGTCCATTGCCATAGTCCGCGCTTCACCAAGCAGTAACTGCACTCAGCGTGACAGGTGGTGAGCCAGTCGGCGCTATAAGCTATTGGATGGTTGTGCTGTTCTAAGTCCATTAGTCGCGTTTTACAACACCCAAGGGAAGAGATGGGTTGGTAGTATTCTTTTAATGAGCCGCTACCACACGATGATAGATGGGCACAAAATTAACATATGTGTACATTAGTGTGTTTCGATCTTATAATTGACACTACCTTGTAAAACTAACTGGATAACAAAATTTTAGGTAAACTATATTGGTTAACTGAGGCTTAATGTAATTATTTGAAATAAATAAATTAAATCGAAGCTTAGTTACCTATTAGTTTGTATTTAGCAAAATTGTTAAATTTTGATGTAAATTTTTGAAGTACGTCCTTCTAAATATAACTTGTATTCATACTAATACTAAATTGAAGAAAAATCGTTTTTAACAAATTTAGATCCATTGTCTAAATAAAGTATTATTTTTAACTCAATGTACAACAGAACATCGCCATCTAAGTTTTTCCTACAGTAAGTGATATAATAAAAAATGCGTTGACATACTGCCCATAACAATAGTGAACTACAACGTTAAATGCTAGGTTTAAGTATTCAAGTAATACCGTATTTATGGTGTGAATAAAATTTTTATTGCTTAGAAGTCAACGCTGCATATTTTTTATTTGCGTTTTATTGGATCGTTCAACATTGAACTGTATTCTGATCAACTATGGTAAAAAGAATCTAAATTTAATGAAGATTTCTGCGTGTATCCCAGCAGAATCAAAATCAAAAGATTTGAGTTTTATAGATAAAGATGTTCATGGACGAATCAGCTCAGTTATAATGTTCCGCGAAATGAAAAAAATTACAAAGTTGTAGGAAACTAGTGGACTGTATTAAAATAAACAAATATTTGCATAAAAGATGTATTCACAAAACTATGGAAAAAAGAGACAACGTTATATCAAAAACATCTATCAAATATTAAAAAAGGAAGTCGGATTCCCAACAAAAGTAATCCTCCCTAGAATCCCTATAGTATCCTTTGAAAGCAGAAATCAAATCAATGGGTTAGGTGGCTTAATGTGAATGCTTGTTGGCTTCAACCCGCCATAGTTACCAAAATGATCCTGGTTCGTTTTTACACTCCAACCCTAATTGGACCTGCGTGGGAAGTTTAAAATATAAAGACAAGGAAGTAAAATTGTATGGGGAACTAATCGAAGAATGTAATAATAATCATGTCACCAGGTATATGAAGGAAATGAAAGTGTGTGGGGAGATTTAAATGGTGGTTATGACGAGGAAAGCAGTGGTAATTGGCAAGTGATAGGTGAGTGCAGGTGAAGGACAAGTTGTGCCGACCCCTAATAGAATTCAGAATATGGCAAGAGAAGAAACAAGATTAAATAAAATTTAATAGGGGTTGATGCTAAAGAAAGACTCTTTTTTCGGATTGGTCTTCAAACATACTTGCCATTCTTGAAGGCATCCGCATAATACCAGCGTCGAGGCTTCTAGCTCTGACCTTTTGCTGAGCGGAGTCCTTTTTAGTACTAATATTGACTATTTAAATGTCCTTAATATGTATTCATAGTTTTAGTGCCAAATAAAAATTTTCTTTCATTCCATATTTGGTTGTATGGATTTCTGTTTTTTCTGTTACGAGTAACGAATGTTTTAAGCGTCAGTAGCTTTATAAAAGAAATCTAAACGCAAACCTGTTTTTTTTAAAGAGAGGATAGTCCAGGTCCAGTGAGGCCTTGGCACGTCACTGCGACCTGAGTAGATATATTGTGACGGCCCTACCTGCTTACAGCACTTCCCCAAATCCTACGCTGATCATATAGTCAACGATGGCCCTGGGGGTTTTAATCTCTTCACGAGAGAGAAAACGTGGTACTGCCGTGAAAATCATAAATTAGAAATAGAATAGTTTTCTCTGTCCTTCGATAGTGAAAATGATTTTGCGTTTCCACAAATACTTTACGCTGTCGTAAATTATCTGACCCTTGTAAGCACACAGTGATATTTCATACGTAGGTATTCATTTATTAAAACAAATTGATATTAAAGATCTTTGGATACGGATAGCAAAATCATTACCAATAAGCTGGCTTATTGTATTGACGTTTCTTTCTAGAAATATTGTAACTAACGGTTTTCGCTTTGATAGTTTTAATGCCTATATGACTAAGCAGCTTGGTCGTTAATTTATGACGTGAGATAGTTAATTAATGATTACGTTTTAGCTGTGTGCTGTATGCAAGTACAGTTTTAAAATTCTTAGCAATATAACAATAGTCTTCTTCGTTTTTTATTTATTTTGTCATAATTTTATCAGGCCAGTTTGTTTGGGAATGTAGAATTTCTATAACATTATTAAGCACAATGTACGACAAGCGACGTACAGAATAAACTGGACTTAAAAACTGTAAATAAGAGTAATTATCTCGATTCGTTGAGGTTAAATTAACCAACTTTTACAGTATGTCTCCTGCTATAATAAATAATAATAAATAAATAAATATCCTCAGACATTCACACCTATCAACTAGCCCCATTTTAAGCAACTAATGCTGCTTGTGTTACGGACACTCGATAACAGATAAATATATTTAATAGATAAATAAGGACCGCAATATGTACCGCGTGTATGTATACTTATTATATTTAAGATAGATACAACGAAACACTTGTTAAGGCTTCCTTTTCACACAGACAAATATAAAAACGACAAAATAATTATCGGAACTTAAAAAAAAAATTAAAAAATGACAATAACTCTAAGCCTGCCAGTGCCAGTGCAACTAAAAAAGTTAAGTTTTTTTTGAAGTCAGTAACAAGATTTAGTCAAGCGTTTTAAAAAACATCTACCTTTGGCGTCCAGTAGGAATCGCAAAATTCCAAGTTTATTTTGGTGTATAAAAACATGGCTCAATATTTTCTTTCATTCCAATTTCGGCAGTACTTCGTCCACAAATATACGGTTCCCTTTTAGGTACTTCAGACAGATATTTTGGTCAGGAGCATATATTTACAATTCGTCGCTCCATCCAAGAACCGTATTGCTGTGTTAACAAACCGATAGAGATATGGATTCAGTGTACAGTATAGAGAGTCTATAATAGAGACCAGTTTTATTCACTCGGATAGATTCTAATCTCTTTAAACAGCGAAGGAAAGCCTTGTGTCCCGTCAAGGGAAATTGTATTGTAAAGCAACAGGCTTAAATTCTATTTTCATATCACGATACTTTTACGCTCGGCGAACTTTGGTAAATTAATTACCTTTAGAGCATTTAATTCGGGAATATTGTCGCCGAATGGCAATTTGAAGCCTTGGCAGTTTAAAATGAGGCTGTTTAATAATATAATTATTGCCCTCAGGCTATATACGTCCCACTGCTGGGCTCAGGCCTTCCTCGTGGAGAAACGCACGAGGAATATGGTTTTATAGGAACGTGTTATAACATAAAGTAAGGCAACTGGGTTTTACACCCCGAAGACGTCAACTGTCTATTCTATATTTATTACCTTGAGATGAATAAACTGTTTTCGAATGTCTAGTTACCCAAACCTTATTCCTTGCTTCACGATACAATTTGAGGAGCTCGGTGGCGTAGTGGTTAGTACGCTTTGGCTTTCGATATCGAAAACAAAGCAATCTTCGCCATGGTCAGGTCTTGGATGGGTGACCAAAACTTTGGGATCTCGATTTCCTACTCCGATTTCCTACTTCGGAAGGCATGTTAAGCCGTTGGTCTCAGTCGCTATTGCAACTGTTTCTACCCACTAACCTGCATTGGGTCGGAATAGCGAGTTCCATCTCAGACTCTCGACTCAGACCGGCTGGGAGAGGAGAGCAGATTTTTATCACGTTGTAAACAGAGTTTTGAGTAATTGTAGTAAAGATTATATTTGCATGTGTGCACTTTTTTTGTCGTTAAGAATGCTTGATCGCGCTTCATGTGAAATAATAAGAGGAGCCAACCGGCTCCTATTGCGTATTCTTTCTCGCTTGTGCAGCCGATCGGTTAAATACTTGGCGGCTCCGCTCCGGCCAATTCCGAGTGTATACGATCCTGTCGGTGTGAAAAGAAAAATGCGAGCCGATGCTCTCAGAGCCGGTCTGTGTGAACGGACCCTTAGACTTACATTGTACAGTTCATTGTGAATATCTCTGACATTGTGCCTGGAGCATGGCAAGAGGCTCTCCACCTATGGGGACTTAACATATCTGGCGAAATTTGGGAAGTAACCCAGTGGTGGTACGATTATATGTTTATTTGATTTTATTTTTACTCTTAACAACGCATCCAGTATAGTAATAACAAATCTAAGAAGTTAATTCAGTCATTATAAAAATAAATAAATAATAAATATCTTCAGACATTCACACCTATCAACTAGTCCCATTTTAAGCAACTAATGCTGCTTGTGTTACGAACGCTAGATGACGAATAAATATATGTTATAGATAAATGCATATAAATATGCAAATAATTATATTTATAAATAAATATATAAACATCCAAGATTGGAGAACAAATGCCTGAATTCATCATCCACACATTTGGCGCCACTGGGGATCCAACCCAGAAACTCTCGAGATGCAACGCCTTGAGACCGGCATACAGACCACTCGACCACGTAGGTCATCAAAGTCATGAATAATTTAAATTTAACAATTCTTTGTTAACTTTCCTCCTTTTTTAATATCGCCTTCTAAAAAAATTACTAGACAAACTCGAACTGCCTCGACTGTACATATTTCTGCTTACATACAGAAAAAACTATATCATTCCATCGATTCGGAAGAAAACGAGACTGTTATTAAGAAAAAATAGACTGAGGGAAGCTAATGATAAATGAAAGAGCCCCGATAAAAAATTACTGTAAACAGATAAAGCATTTTACTTTAAAAACATTTTCCTCCGTGAAAGCAAAAATTTTAAACATTGCTAAAAAGGAGCTAGTCACTCAAAAGATTAGGAGCAATAGGTTAGGTATTGACATATAATGAGAAAGTTAAATGTCACATTAAAAAAAGGATGCTTAGCATGGATGTGGACGGACCTAGAGCGAGAGAAAAATCAAAGAAGCGATGGACTGAATGCGTGAAGAATGATATGAAAAATATCCCATTGTCAGGATGCGACTATCGAAAAGACGTGACTCCTGAGCTGCCGAGTGACAGAGGTGAATGGAAAAGAAGACATGTTGTGCCGACCCCACCTAGAGTGGGAAAGGGACAAAAAGAAGAAAGACATTTCTCAAGAAAGACCTGTCTCGAATTATATAATGGAGTCTTCACAATACATTCCAACATGAAACAAGAGGAATGGAGACTGCACGCAGTCTCATTGACTTAATTAGGAGATTTTTTTATTCACTTCATCATCACGTTTGTATACCGAGGTGTCAACACCTTTTCCCACCTCTTTAGTGATAAAGGCGTGATAACTGCGTGACGCAAGGCTTATATGCTTCAGTCTAATGTTTGTTCCTTAGTGTAATTGGTCTTCCGTTTCATAGGATATTACCAAATGTTCTGAGTGAGTTCCACTTACGCCTACCGCCTAGCCAGGGATATTAACGGTTCGTAAATCTCCTCGTTATGAAAAAAAACACAATCCATAACCAAGTTTTTGTCAATCGATTCGTCTAATTGACAGTCATCACAATTCCGTAGATGGCAGCCAGATGCCATATCATGGAAGAGAAAAGTCTACGAATGAATGTTGGGTATTGTTGAATACTTTGAAATCTATAATGATAATCCTGCCGACCGATTTTGGCCATGGCGACCACTTCACCCATACTCGGTTCTCGGCACGAACAAAACTATTAGGATTCCAGTGTAATTTTTTTTAAAGACTAGTTATATTTAACATTTCTCTATGAGACGTGAGTGCGCTTACATTACACGTTACAAATCACACGCGCGCGCTTATACATCCAAATGTATGGAAATCTTAAGTTCCTCTACGATTTGGAAGCACGTTACGCCGATTGTTTCGGTTGCTCATTGATATAGAACGATCTGTAAATTTTTTAAGGGCGACTGTTATTATCGTATTTTGCATAGTGTCTAAAATCTTCATTCTACAGGAACTCCATGCTTCAGTCATCTGGAAAACCTCAGTCATCGTTTAATTATTTTAAAATGTTAATTTATGGCGACAGAAAATCTTTATATCTCGAAAAGAAATTTTAACCGACCCCGACATTTCATCAGAGATAACGCAGCGTAATCGATTTAAGACCGATGGACGCTTAATCGGAACGTATCGAGTTATCCAGTATCGATTCGATGGTAAAAGCAATCCTCGATTCAAGATGGGTTGGGAAATTGAAGGGTCGGAGGAGGCACTTGGGGCAGAATCGGTAGGAATGAATCCATTTAAATATGTTTGCTAGGGTTTCAAATTTTATTTCTTTCCTTTAAAAAGGTATGCGTGGGAAGTTCCCCTGAAGAGACTTAGATATCCACTTCCATTTGACTTTCTATAATCGAGGGAAGCGTTAAATGAAGTCTTCTAGGTAATGTTAAGGTTTTTACTTAATTTCTTTTCATAAATTTGAATGGAAATTAAGAAAAAATCTTTAGTAACTTAAGCCCAGTTGATGGGGCTAATGTAAGGCCTTAATAGAACATTCATAGGAGGCTGGTCACAATAGATCTTATTAGGTCGCAGTGACTTCATAATACCCTCACCTTAATTTATATTTTCTAAAAATTATTCGACAAACGAAAGAAGAATGTTTGGAACTTTATTCATATCGCACAATGCTCATAATATATTATTATTGTGGATGTGTGAGTGCAAAACTTGGTAAGATTAACAGAAAAATGTCGTAAGTCTTCATCACACCTTCATGCTTGTCTTTTGGAGAACTGACCGCCACTTTTGACCTATACTGTACAATGTACATACGTTTTTATTCAAACTCAGTGGTACAGGGCAGTGGGATCCAGCCCGCGACTCCTGCGACCTCACGAATAAGAAGATCCACGGTCGTATAAATCGGCTGCCGCTGCTGAATAAAAGTTTATTCAATGGATTGTTTCTTTATTATTATAATATAATAACTATAAAATTTGAATTGACCTCAATCATGCCAGATAGAAGCGAATAATATAACACGAAGTTGTCAAAATATATAACAAATTGCCTATGAATATAAAAATGCAGAATCGATAATAGTCATTAAGAGAAAACTTAAAATATATATTTTGGAAAGCGGTGCTCTATTTAATACTAGCTAAAACAAATAATAATAATAATAACTTTAAAAAAACTTATTACTTTATTCTTATCAAAACCTAACTTAAAAATTAATAATATCAGCGGTTGGCCGTTATGATAAACAGCAGTAACTTGTGTAGTGATCTCGAGAGGTTCTGGGTTCGATCCCCGGTGGGGGCAAATGTTTTGGGTGATGAATTTACAGGCTTTTGTTATACAGTCTTGGATGTTTAAATATATATTATTAAGGATATTTATATGTGTTTAATAATTACATATATTAATTTATACGTCATCCAGTGTCCATAACACAAGCAGCATTAGTTGCTTAAAATGGGGCTAGTTGATAGGTGTGAATGTTTGAAGATGTTAATTTATTTGTTTTTTTTTTATGCTCAACAAATTGTTTAAGCTCATTCTTTTTATTTTTTAATGTATTTAATGCATTCTATTGTGTTTTCTCAGTGGGTGAATTAATTGTAATTCTCTATGAGAAAATAAAGTTCTTAAGCTTCTAAACGTCTAATAGTTTGGGTGTTTTGGTGTGGTGTAGACTGGTGGAGCACCAACATTTAAATAGGTAGTACCTGTTTACTCTTACAAAAATAAAAAAAAAATCAATACAAAATAAACAGCACAATATGAATAAACGAAGGACGTTTTCTTGTAAGTACAAGGTGCACCGTCCTGTGACAGAACAGAATCTTTTATTATGTTTGCATCGGGACAGTATATTTTCCCTTTCTTCTAACTCAAAAAACTATATACACCACTGAACATAGACATATGTGCTTTAAATTGTATCGACGACCCCCGTGGTCAAATGGTCTGTACGCCGGTCTCAAGGCGTTGCCATCTCGAGAGGTTCTGGGTTCGATTTCCGGTGGGAACAGATGTTTGTGTGATGAATACAGACGTTAGTTCACCAGTCTTGGTGTTTATATAAGAATTGTATATTTTCTGAATATTTATATGTATATCTCTATAAAATATATGTACCCATCATCTTGTATCCGTTTGTTAGTTGTTTAAAATGGAGCTAGTTGATAGAGGTGAATGTCTGAGGATATTTATTTATTGTATTCCCAACTCAGATTTCGTAAACTGTGACGCATAATTTTTTTTACACCTTATTGAGTTTTGATCAGATTTATCGAGAAATCTTACTGCCTGAACAGTTTCCTCTCCATTCGCAATTTCCATAATCAAATAGCGAAGTCATTCAGCAAAATATTTGCTTCCATTTGTTTGACGTTCCGCAATACTTTCAGAAATGGCAGGATTATACCATGTATCGAAAACTGCACTCATATCGGAACAGATAAGTAATGCCACGAAATAACGCTGTGGAGGTTATTAAAACGCTCTACAATGGAAAAGCAATAAGTTGGACGTTTCATTTGTGTCGATATCACGTTTCCTCCTCTGGGATTTTCGGTGACCTAAATGTTATTTTGCAGGGTATAACGATAGTTTGATCTTAGGTGAATGGAGTGGTTCACGGGGGACGTGTGCGCAAGAAGATAAGATTGGGTCTCACGCAGTGGGATGATTTATTTTTAGTTATTGAGTTGCTAATTATTAAGGATTAAATTAAAATGGTTTAGCTGTCAGATGCGTACACGGCTAAAAATTGAAAATATTACGAAAAAAAAAGATTTTTTTTCATGATAATTTCAAATAAGACCTAAAACATGATTGTAAGACCTCTACACGACTTTATATTACGAATTTACCACTGATGCCGGTACCTTGTTTCCAAAAAAGTTTAAATGCTATTTTATAACATTTATTTAATTCGCCCTTTAAATGCGTGATTTGTTGATAAAATTGATCAAACTTTCCGATATTAAGACCTTAAAAGAATTTGGACCAGACAAATATGCAAAAAAAATACATAAAATGTTATAAGAAAAACACCTGAAATCAGGCAATGCCATCGCTGGTTTGATTTAAATAAATTCATTTTGTATACATACCTCTAGATAACCTGCTTATATTAATTCTTGTCCTCGCCACAAACTTTGGCAAGCGTTCACATGCATGCTTCGCATTCCCGCAAAGAAACTTTGGTCCGTCTTCAAAGCAGCGTGCACGCAAGTATTACTATCGGAATCTCGACAAGTTTAGTATTTTCAAGAATCACGTTCAGAACTACTAAACCAAGTTTTGACGCTCAAAAGTTTAACTGTCCCAACTTATAAAGCAGTTCGTCTTTCGGTTTCTATGCATTTCCTTTGAAAGTAAAATGTTGGGTTGGTGGGTATGTTGCACAAGTAACGGTACCAATGGCGTGCCTTCCGAAGCATGGCTCCCCCTCGAGATCACAAAGTTTTAGTCACCCATCCGACACTTGATCACGGCGAAGGTTGCTTATTACCCTTCCATTTTGTATTTTTAGTTAGTTATTTCAATATGTTGTATTCGTATGGGGTTATCTATTTATGTCTGTATCTTTCTTTATTCTCATTTTGTAAGGGTTTTCGGCGTAGTGCTTGTATATTTAACCTACGGCGATTCCATTTTCATAGTTTTTCTCAAAACGTTTCATATTATTTTATGTAGTATTTTCGATTTCCAATTTCATTTTTCAATATATTCAATATTTTAATTATTTGACATAGATAGATTGTGATCCTTCCACATTTACTTTCTTTAGGGTATCGTAGGTTTGATATATTTTATTTTATATCTCTTTCTGTCACATAGCTACCGAGAGAATACGCATCATTTTACTTTCCTGTTTGGCTTTTATTCTTATTTTAAAATTAAATGTCTGGGGTCGTTCCTATAAAAGGCAATGATTCCAGACATCGAGAGTTCATTCCTCGAGTCGCGTCCTCTAGAACGAACTCTAAACTCATTGGAACTGACATAATCAAACTCGCTTAAATTTTATACAGGGAGTGACCTGTAATAAGGGCAATAAATTAAATCAACGATTCTACTGAGTATAATATGGTGTTAGTGCTCCAGAATGCTTAAATTCAGAGATATAGTAATTTAAATGTGCATTTCATAATCAATGAATTCTACATCACAAAATTATCGCTTATCCGTCGATAGATATCTTGGTACAGGTCATTTGTTGGCACTCGGGTTACAGTTTCATAGTACCATAAAAAGGTTATATCTTTTTTGCCATCTATCAATCAAAATTAGTTTTTAACAACACCATCAGAGCGCACGTTTTCTTTTGACAGCCATTTTACTTTTTAAATAGAGATATTTACAAACTCCCTAAATTAACCTCCTTTATATAACGTTACTTAGCAATAAAGTTAGCAATGCAATGTTACAAAGACAATGTACATCAAATTGCTGAATCAAAATAATTCAAAATATCAATAATAAAACAAATTAATATTCATGAAATAAATTTATATACGGTAAAACGAAACAAGACCATAAACAAACCTTACATAGTTTGATAAGGCCTTGTCCTTAGTAATACACATGGTGTGTCGATGTGGAGCTATAAGTGTTCAGTGATCAGTGATGTGTTCAGTGATGTGTGGTCAAAGGAAGAACGGACCGTATAATCCTAATCGTGCTCATGCAAAATAAATGTTTCAAGTGCAAGTAAAGTGTTTACCCGGTAAGATAAGCATATTTTTTATCAGTAATTAATGCATTATTTGATGGAACTGCTTAATAAACTTTAAAGTAAGTTTTTAGCGTTTTATTTCTTGTGCCAATGTCATGTACTCTTACTAAGAAAATACATCTTAAAAACAGTACATAGGGTGCTCGATTTATTTTGTTAGATTTTTTTTTTTTTTATTTACAACATCAAAAAAACATCATCATCCCCCTTTTCCCGAAGGGGTACACAGAGGTCCCCATTTAACGTGTGGTCATCCTGACATACACCAGGCACAATGTGAGACAAGCGATATTCACAATGAACTGCTCATAAGTTTTTATTCTAACTCAGTGGTCAGGCGGTGGGATCCCGCGATTCCCCCTACTTCTCGAACGAATAGTGCCCCGTCCGTCCCAACTTGGCTACCGCTGCGTTCTTTACTCTACCGCTTTATTTTAATTAGATAAATCCAATTGAAATTCATTTCTAATGGTATAAGGAGTCTATATTTTAATTTATTGCTCATAATATAGGCCGCTTCCTGTATAATAAAACTTTTACCTCTCAATGGTCAGAAAACTAGACACAATACAAAAATTTTTTGTTTGCGAACAGCAGAGTTCAGCAAAAATATACTTAACCCCTTGAGGGTAAGCCTCAAGGGGTTAAGTATATTTTTACAGATTATTTAATTATATGCAAAACAAACCCCATTTCTTGTATGTAATGTCACACATTAGACCATTTTATTCGTTTAATAAATTTAAAACAACGTTGCTTCGTTGACAATAATCCAAGCTTAATGGTGATTTGAGGGCACCAAACAACACTTTAGGAACAATATGAGCCCACATTATTTAGAACCTATCCTAATTAATGTAAAATTTTTGAGAAACCAAATTTTTTTGTAGTAAACTCGGAATCATCATTTGTAACATTTCATATATTATTATGTACTTATTAGTATATAAGTTTTCTTTACTAAAAATATTTACTAGTGTCTTCCTGCGATTTCGCCGTTCCCATGGGAATATTGGGATAAAAAGTAGCCTATGTCTTTTTTTAGGCTTTGTTAGGATATTTGATTAAATCGGTTCAGTAGATTTGACTTGAAACCGAGATAGACAGAGTTACTTTCACATTTATAATATTAGTACCGTAGTATTTCAGTCACAGGAATTTATGTGGGGGATCCAATTGCTTAACGTATTCATTCTTTGTATGCCTCATTGCTTTTGTTAATCAAAAGACATTGTTATTTAAAAATGCATTCAGAAGAGGTCAGGATCTATATTGATTCAGGAAAGAAAGGGAAAGATTTACTATAGTAACTTTAACATCAAAATGTTTTTGAACACTGCTTAAAATTACATCATAATTATCCAAGACACATTCTAGATGCAGCTCATATACACAACCGATTCTAAGGATATCACAACCATGAATTTTGTATTTATTTTTACTTTCCTAGTAATCGAAAAGCACAGTGTTTCCCTCGGGTGAACGACTTATTTAGTCTTTCGACCTTCATTAGCGCCTATATTAGCACCTTTATAAAAAGTCACTTTCAACCCTTGTAGAACAAATTTCTATTAAATCAATGCTCACGACGGACGAAAAGAAACTATACCGCTGGGAGCAACAATTCCCAATCAACAATTTTAAGGCCGGAACAAGCCGCGAAAAAACAATAAGCCTCGCGCGGCCTTAGAAAATAGAACAAATTGGAAAAATGGACCATAGTGCAAAGTACAGTAGTAATAGCAAGCAACATGTGTAACGGAAAGAATAATGCATCAAAGCATTAAACTTGTAAATCTAATTAAAAAAAAGATTGTAGATTTCATTATAGTGGGTAGGAATTAAATTAATTGCAATCATTACTTTTCATTCATCAAGAGCGGTGGCATACATTAGGGGAAACCTATGTCCAGCAGTGGACTAGCATAGGTTGTTAATGATGATGATGATTCTTTTATCTGTACCTATCATTCTAATTTACCAAAATCAATTCTAATGCATCAATATTAAATCATACTACTACATTGATCAAAACCTATAGTTCATACATACATAGAATCACGACTATTATCCCCTAAGGGTTAGTCAGAGGCAAAAGCACCGCACAAGCAGTCCATTTCCATAGTCCGCGCTTCACCAAGCAGTGACTACACTCAGCGTGACAGGTGGTGAGCCCGTCGCCGCTACCTATATAAGCTATTGAATGGTTGTGCAGTTCTAAGTCCATTAGTCGCCTTTTGTCTTTTTTGTTTCGTCCACCCAAGGGATGTTGGTAGTATTCTTTTATGAGCCGCTACCGCACGACTCACCAATAGTTGTATCTATAAAGCATAGCCTGGCAAGAAAATCTGTTTGTAAGTAATTCATTTGTTCAACATTATCATTGATTGCTTTAGCGTGATTGAATTTATTGACTTCCGTATTTCCATCAACATTGGGGTCTGCCTTTCAAGGAATATATCATTTTGTCTTACTATCAAAGAATGCTAGCCTACTGCTTATATTTCCATAGCAACTCAACAATCGCGCTCCAACAGAACGATAAATTTTGTCTCGACTGCACCACGCTGCGTTGTGTTTCTTTTACTCTATTCTCGTTTTGGGAAATTGGATGTCATTTTAACTAGATACGGTCTAGGTTTTGTTGGAAATTCGTTTTCTAACAAGCATGCCTTGTTTGAAATGAGAAGCCCCTATAAAGATGGCTTTATATGAAACGTATGATTGGAAAGATTTTATTTACATTAAAGTAGGTCTTTATTTGGATATCATAGTCTTTGTTCTTTCTGAAGTATTTTAAGTACTGTCACGTGTAAAAATATGTATACAATGTAGGACAATAACAGCTGATTCTTATCAGAAAGGAGTTACTTCTACCTGTCAAATGGTTATGTTGTTATACTGAAACTGACTGACTGACTGTTACTGTAAGCTCTCAATGCTAACTACTTTATTATAGCACCTTTAGATGTAATGGGAGTCAAATGAATTGTCATAATACCTCGCAAATGAAGGAAACCTATTCCCAAAATGTGTTTTGCAAGGTAAAGTTTATAATGAAAAAAATACACAAAATGAGTTCTGGTAATCAAATTAGGGTGGGAGAAAAAGCTCCCTTGCTTAAATAAAAAAATAAGCAATTTACCCTCAGGTTACATGTCCCGGCTTTAACATGACTTATTCAAAACAATTTTATTTTGGTTTATCTACATGTACCTAACATTACTTTTGTAACACGTTATCGACTTTGCTTATTTTATACAGAGTAAAAGCTTACTTACTACCAACCCATTTCTTCTTTGGGTGTTGTAAAAGGCAATTAATGGACTTAGAACAGCACAAACAACTATCCAATAGCTTATAGCGGCATCGGACTTCACAGCTTGGTAAAGCGCGGACTATGGCAGTGGACCGCTTTTGCGGTGCTTTTATCTAGTCTCTGACTAACCCTTATGGGATAATAATCGTGATTATATGTATGTATGTAAAAGCTTACTTAATCATCAACAAATTAGGGATGTTAGGTAAGTATTTTATTATTATCATCAATCATTTTATTTTATGTTTTGCACTCTCTTCAATATTTTTAGCTAACACCTGTTAGCTTATTAATCTTGTCGAAAGCCTTTCTTTAAACAGTATGAGTTACTGGTTTTCCAGTTTTGGGACAATCTGATGGTTTGTATAATGAAAGAGAAAACTGTGAGCATTGTAAGGGTAAATTAGGTTCGAAATTTTTTTTTTAAAATTATTAAATTCTCTGGTCCTTCTATATTTTATCTAAAAAGAACTGCCCGTCACTAATTATCAATTGGAAGACGGGAGAGGAGTTTGTTCAGTTATGTCAACAGCACCGACAAAATGAAAACCGATATTAAAGATTCTAAAAGAATAAGTCATCAATAGAAAAAATTGTTTCTGGGTTTATACCCTTGGGAATTATTATCGCGCTTGTATCTCCTATTGTCAAATGATGTCAATACATTTGTATCATTGTATAAAAATAAGACACAATCCATAACATTGAAAAAGTAATACAGATCTGTACCTAATGTAAGTATAATCTGTAGATCGCTCTGCCTTTTATATTCTGTTGTAAAAAATGGTCCATCAACTCCATCGTTAGGGGAAAATGTAGACAAATGTTCAGCTATTGGGTCAGATGGATCGTAGATATTTGTCTTCTCATAGATTCCATCAAATGCCTATTCCTTGTGATTAAAGAGAACTTGAATATTAGTTATCGGAGTTACAAATTCGTTTTTATAAGATCACAGTGAAATATTTTCTTTCCCTTTTTTTCTGCATCTGGGAATATATTATGTAACTTTACTTATACTATGGTACCGATATTCATTTAGTATTGATGACGTCAGTTAAAATTGTAAACTTTAAATGTCTCTTTCATCTTTAATGAGCTCCGCAAATTTTAGTAGGTCTACATTAGAAGGTGTAACTAGCCTCAATACTGATACAGTAAAAGTATTATCTGAAATTATGACAGAAATAAATCAGATCTATCAAGGCAACCGTTCGGGAGGGTACAAGACAAATGCCCCCCTGCAGGCACGGATGAATCGCACACATCTGTTTTATCAACATCCTCAGGTCTAGGGTTATCACAAAACGGTTTGGAACAGGTATAAACCAGGTTAATGAACTCGTCCAAAACGGATTGATTATTGAGATGCAGATGTTTTATTTCACTGATTGTCATATTACTGTTCTATATAGCATAGAGCTGTCAGTGAATGCTGTCCACGTTCCCAGTAATTCCGTTCGTAACGTTATTGTTAAATGATTTGTTATCAAAAATGACAAAATTATTGAATGTGGTTATGAATAATTCCAAACTTTGTGATTTACTTAAAATTTGTTACTGCCCCATAAAATTGAGTAACTTGCTTAACAAAGCAGGAAAGTAATGAATTAATTTAGATTTTTAAGGATAGGCATTCTTATAAACCTAAATTTATGTTGTAACATACATTAGAATATATTTTATTTCTCTTCTTCTTCCCTCTCCTTCTTTTATTTCAAGTTCATCTCTAAGTACTAGACTTTCTTCTGCAACTTTTAAGAGCATTAGTGTCAACCCTATTCAAAGACATGGGTGAGTATTTCTCAAGGGCGCTCCGAACACATGTCGACTGAATTAACTGATCAGCCCCTTTTAATTAATTGCTCTTTTCTTTACCACCTTTGGGATCTTGGGTATAGAGATTTCTCTAATCTTACATCTGGGTATCATAGGGAAGTATTTTTCAATCACTTATATGTATAGTCACCGTTATCGGAAAGTAAAGGTCAAGGCGTAATAGCTCATTGATTCTATCAGCGTAATTTGTGATCTAAAGATAGACTGTTTGCAAGAAATTCTTTATTTTCCAAGTACGGTATTGTAGTGGATTTACTTGGAGACAACCTTTATCAGAGGCTAAATTTGTTTATTTATAGATGACTTTCTCCATGGGTTTCGAATAGAAGGTTAAAAGTAACCCAAAGAAATATATGAACGAGTTCTTCGAATTTTTCCATGTGGTGGAAGAAGGAACGAAGAGGACCGCAGAACTAAAGTGACTGAGTCAGAAGTCAAATCAGGAGTCATTCAAAATTCAAAATTCAATAACGTTTATTCAATTTAGATGCGTCTTAGCACATGCTTATGAACGTCAAAAGCATTTTACAAATTTTCGTGAAAGCGATAAGCTACGCCATCCGTTCACAAATCTACCAGGAGGCTTGTTCTGAGAAGAACGGGCAAGTAACTCAGCAAGTTTCTATCATCCCTTTACATTGTTTTTCTTTTTTTTTAAATGTCATAAACTACAACGTCATTGAAGTTTTAGAAGAAAAAATTAATAAATATCTGTGTTATATATTCTGCAGTTTACCACATTTTCCATTAAATAAAATTAAGGTTCCGTTGATTAATTAAAGAAATTGAAAAAGTAGTATATACCTATCCTGTATCTTCACCACTTGCCGTACCATACAGTCCCAAAAAAAACTTCATTGATAACGCCAATTCTACAAATCAGACAGGCATGAGTTTGACCAGACACCGACAGTGGCACCTGTTCACAGGCATGACACATGAATCAGCCATCGTTTCGCTCAACCATATTTTAGGGAACGCAACGACAAAAATTGCGAGTCTTTGGTGGAAATAGAACATTGCGTGTCGATTGAAATGGCAATGATTATGACCTATGTCTTCCAGTGGGCGTCCGACTGACATAATAATGCTGATCAAAAAAATTCTCAAATTTATGTCGGAGATTTACTATCAAAGTAACAAAATTCAATAATTTCATGTAATAAAGCACTTAGTAGTATAAGATACGATATTGGATTTTCTTCAATATTGTATTTGGAGTTTGTAATTGAAAAGTCTGACGCAAAAGATACCTCTCGGTAGATGAAAGAGCGCTCAGAGTCGGCGTAAAAAATATTTCTTGGTCTTCTAGAACGTTGAAATTAAAAGGAACACGAAAAAGCTTTTTGTTGTTAGCTTCTTATCAGTTTTATTCACTAACTTGACTTTTATTTACCTGCTTAGTACAGTGTTGTATTCTTAGGAGTTCTATAATAAAAAGAGCATGTTTTGTTGCTTTTTCTGGTAAAAATGTACAAGAAAATTGTCCAAGCTCGCATAGTTGATTATTCCTATATCAAATATCGTAACAGCTGCTGAATATGGTTAATTATGAATAGTTATTCAAAGCAAACTTCAAGGAGCTAGGTTCGGGTGTATTGCTTTGGATATTGGATATTCAAACCAAAAACAACCTTGGCCGATCGCTTCGTCACTTAAATAGATGAACGACTTGTGATCTCGAATTCCACTATGCTTCAGACGTAGGGTGAGTCGTTGGTCCCGTGGTAAAGCAACCATGATCACCAATACCCTTTGCATCTTGATGTTATGGTCTGTTATATTCCAATATTTACTCTGCTTTCGTAAATAAATGTGTTACAAGTGGGTACAAGTCGTAGGTACAAGTTGACACTTTGATTTACTACTACGAGTATAAATAACAAGGCTATGCTGCTATAGGAATCAATATTATTTTGTTTGTTAAATTCCGTCAGACAAATTCCGAAACTTTGTTTGCCCAATCTGTCATATAATGGCTCTACGCTGATCATAGTAAATGTTCAAGTAGAGTTGACATTTCGGTCGCAAGTTTTTGACTAGTTCGCCTAGCCTCTAAACAGTTAAGTCGCATTCCATGTGATAAGCCTGTGGTCAAACTATAACAAAAGTTAGAGGCTTTGATCCAATATCTATTCAATTGTGTAAACGTTGACTAAGATTAAGGAAGTTCTATGTTCTTCTTACACCTTTTGCCTGAAGCCTCTCAGAATTTGCTCATAGAATATACAATTGCTCGTAACCGTAGTGAACTTTGGGCAATTTTCGAAGAGTCGGTCAAAGGCATCGCATAAATATCATAACAACCGAAAAGTTTTTTGATGTCCCTTCAAGGGTTTTATTGGCTTTGTTTATGGCGGTTTTTTATGTGAACCGAGAATTACCTGCATCACATAACTCCGGTTTTACGGGTATAGTGCTGTAAAAGGCCAGTTTTACTAATCTGACTCAGTGGGCAATTCGGAGACTGACCGATCATATATTGGCAATATTGGCCTACTAAAGGTTATGGAAAATGAATTTTGGGGTCTTTACGTGTTTGATATAAAATTCGTAAGATATTAACTTAATTTTATCTTGTGCTCCTATGTATATTATACTCAGTCCATTTTATTTATTTATATTATTTTATTGATTAAGCGACTTGTATACTTTGTTTTTGTACTAAAATCTCAATAGATATATTATTGCTTCTTTCACAGCACAATACAAGAAAGAATTTAAAGAAAAATAGACTGCGACGACATTATCAAGAAATTCTGAACTTCACCAAAATAAGTTTCTCGTAACATCTGTATTTTCTCACGTACATTTCGCCTTGTAAGTAACAAGAAAATATACCGGCAACTTCCGAAAGTTAGTTGCTTTTAAACAACTTTTTGGCAGTAACATAATTTTTTTGTTTGTCCCCAACTAACGCCTCTAAAAGCATTCTAGCTCCCATTTTAAGCAAAAACCTTCCATTACTGAACCACCTAAACTTATTTGTGGGCTATAACTTCTAAAACGTATTTTTGGCGACCTACATCAACGCGTACAATACGAAAGTAGACCTACAAGTTATGAGATTAGAGTCCAATATTACATCCGCTAGCCGTCTATACGACGCGCGCAAAATATCTCGGGACATGGCAAAAGAATATGCGTGGCTATTGCCGGAGGAAAGGGTCACGTAGTATAGAAATTTGATCTGTATTGCGAAGCAGGAGAGGTGGTATTATCGCGCTATCTTGCTTGGGTACCGAGGGGTGATCCTATAATCTTCGAGTCAGCATCTCTGACGCCCGCAAACTCCTTAAAGTGCTATCTGCGAAGCTTATAGCTAAATGGAACACAACTTTTTCATCCAAAAAAGCGGACGGTAAGCGTGAAAATTGCTAAGAGAGCCACGGATCAGAGTGTTCGTTACTCTCGGTTTGGTACGATTCCGTGTACAAATTATGGTGAACCTATTCTTCAAGGCAAATTAAAATATATATCCCTAGAATATTGTGGTAAATGAATACAGCGGTGTTATGTCGTAAATAACTTAGTAAGCCCTTCCCCATTTATTTTGCATGTATGTTCAGGCTTATAAATGATAAATGGGCCGGGCGATAAGTGTTAGCATGCGGTTTCAGGCTAGTCCAAACTATTTAGATCTGTTCATTCATAACGTAATGGACCTAAAATTGATCAAAAGTAAGACAAAAAACCAAAAATAGAATACAAAATCTTTATTACATATTAATTTCCTAATTTTGAATAAAAGTAGCTTATTAAAATTTATATAGACGAGGCAATCTTTTATTCTTAGTTGACACCGAACTGTTTTTACCGTACTATGGTGTGTTCCAAAACGGGTAAAATTTACCACCACCGGAAAAATCGCCCTTGTCAGAGTAAAATTGGGAGTAAATTCCATACATTTGGTTTCACTCTAATGTATTTTGGAACGCCCTAGACTAAAATTTACTTAACTCCGAGTACTTTTCACTCGTTTTGGAACGCACCCCTAGAGTTTGGATTCCTAAATACAATGTGATAAAAAATTACGAACAGAAATTTTATGACATTTAGGTTATACTCGTATAACGGTTACAATTCTATGAAAAGAGTAATAAGATTTATACTTCTATAAAAACCACGAACAACCCAAGAGTGTTGAATGAGTATGTATCGAGTTTGTTAGAATTTTAAAATCCCAACTTGCAAATGCTATTTTCCTTCAACCACTAAATGGTTTTGTTCTATTTTCCTATCCAGTATTTATTGACGAAAGAATGAAGTTACCGAGGATTTTTCAATAAAGAGTACAACAGCACCACTCAAGGGAGCTGTGATGTGTTCCGAGAGATTTTATTTGTATAGAAATAAAGTTCAAATCCTTTCGCAATATTCTTTGTTTGTTGGGAATCTAAAAAATATTCAGCTGCTGTCAGATTTTCATAATAATGGAGTGGAGTTTAATTTCAATTTCTATTGCCAGGAAAGTAATGCAATCAATCAAAATAATATTTAACATTGGATGGAAATTTATCACGGAAAGGTGATTACTGAGGAACATTTTAAAAGATCAATTATTTTAAAGATATTCCAAGTAAACTGTGAAATTGATGTTTTATGAGAAAGTAAACTATCTATCTAGTAAATGGAATGAAAAATGAGAACGCGCGATGCTTTGAAAACCGAATTTAATTGAATATAAAATGAATAGCAATTTTTAGGCACTTTTAAATAATTGATGATTTGATAATGTACTACTTGCTCGTACACTAAAGTTAGTTGAACCCGGAAAGACCTTGTCTTTAAATTATATTTAGTTGTCTTAAATTCAATATCGACCTTGTCTTTAAATTACATTTAGTTGTCTTAAATTCAATATCGGTACCGGTTTTAACAATTGTCGGTTGTTGTTGTTGTCTTTGCAATTATGTAAATAAGTGTTCTTTATTTTGAACTTCTTCATCATCAACAAATGCTCGTCTACTACTGGACATAGGTCTACCCTGATGCACGCCACCACTCTTGATTTTCGGCTTTAAACTTCTTATTAGGATTCTTATTACTTCTTATTAGAGAGGAGCTCGGTGGCGTAGTGGTCAGTGCGCTTTAGCTTCGGTCGAAAACAAAGCTACCTTCGCCATGGTCAGGCCGTGGATGGGTGACCAAGACTTTGTGATCTCGATCTCCTCCGTGCTTCGGAAGGCAGTTAAGCCGTTGGTCCCGGTCACATTTGTGACCGTTTCTACCCACCAACCCGCATTGGGCCAGCGTGGTGGTGTTACGGCCCATACTCCTCATGTGTTTCTCCATGAGGAAGGCCTAACCCAGCAGTGGGACGTATATAGGCTGATGACGAAACTTCTTATTTTAAAAATATACATATAAGTTGAGAACTGGATAACTTCAAATTTTTAACGGACAAGTCTTCAAATTTGATTTAGCTGGGACCAATTTTATTACTTTTATTCAAACGGCCTGCTCCTAATTTGGTTAAAAGTTTCTGTGACGAAACTTGGAGTCTTATTAGTGTTAGGTACTGACTGATATGAGAGGTTGAATTATTTAAGACTAGATTAAAAATTGCCAATCAGAAAGCCGGAGCTATAAAGACTTATTTTTTTTGTCTGACATAGGATAAAAGTTTTGATAGATACTGGAACATACATACATACATACAATCGCGTCTGTAATCCCCGAAGGGGTCGGCAGAGTCCAAGGAGCACTGAGTTCCTTAAGACCACATTTAGCCATACAAAAATTGGGTTTGGTCAGATGGAAAATCGTGAAAAAGTAGTAACAAGTGGCTAGCTCATCGCCTACACAATCACAGACCCAGTACCCAATACACCCTTAGTCGCCTTTTACGACATGCTAGACAAGAAAAGCAGTTGGTACATTCTTTTTGCATCCCGGACCAACACGGGACCTGGGGTTATACTGGAGCATAATAATAATAATGATAAATTCGAGGTATGATAGCCAGTTCCTCAGTTGTTGAGGTACAGGTGAAGATCGCTTACACCTACGGCCTTATCGTCATTCGGCCATCAGGTGAGATGAAGGCCTTGCCTGTTATATGAAAAAATAATCTGAAGAACTGTCATTGAAATGAAAATTAAACACACTGTTTTAGTTTTCAGGCTTTGAAAAAAATTTTAGCTAAACCTTAACTATTACCGAATTTTCTCGCCTTAGAAAAGGATCTTGCACCCACGCCCTATCGATTTCTTGTTTTATTTATTACCAAGCTTCAAAATTCTCTCTCATCGGTGAATATGGTAGCACCAAATCCAATTTGTGCGTGAGAGAATCTGAAAGCGAAATGCCTGCAAGATTTTCGGTTTTCGATATTTTTGCCTCGTGACTTGTAATAGGAATGCTGCAAAATAATTATGTAATAGTGACGAATATTGAAAATCTGGAAGCTTGCCATTATTTTTTGCTTTGTATTAAATATGACCCCTTTCGTTTGTTTTTCTATAACTATTAACTTTGTCCAAAACCATGTTAAAAACATGTTACTTTGTCATGTTAAAAACATGAGAATGGTTTTGGACAGTTAAATTTTTTATTTTTATTGTTCTCCACCAACCACTCATCTTCGAAGAATCTTCACAATAATTTTATTATTTAAACGACTTGTCCGAAAATTTATTATATTGCTTTTAAAATTGATTTCCGGTATCTTACAAGCTCTATGTATGTCGAATCGACTAGAGACTTTAATTAACCAACAAATTATCTATTTAAGATATTAAACTTTTGCGTTGCATTATATAAAAAAATTATACCAACGGGACTTCAGGTGAGTAACATTATGTAGTATATAGAAACGAAACGTCGAGCAGAAGAAAGTATATACTACATAATGTACGTCGCGTGTAGTCCCGTTGAGATAACTTTTATATGTAAAATTTCATTTCGATGACAAGATCCCAATTACCTTTTCATACATTTTATGAAACTAGAAATCTCCAAAAGATTCCTCTTTATGTTAAAAGAGGGTATGAAAGTGTGAACTAACTGCTGAGTTTCAAATGTTCAATTAATCAAGGAAACGAATTCAGTGAATTTGGTAATTTCTCTTCCCAAGAAATGTTTAAGTAAATTTGCTCCTCTTAGGAACGAAATCACGTTCGGGTATAATTCACTGAAAGATTTAAAGCCAAAAAAGTTTTCTAGGAAATTTCAATATCTATACATAATAAAATTATTACGGCCAAAGTCTACATTAAAAAATATTGATTTGGTTATGAAGGTATTTTAAAGCAAAAGAACAAACAACATTTTTAGTGGCTGTCTCCTTGTATGTAGTGTATCTCGTGTTTTTATCGACTGAGTATGAATAAAACTTGCGGTATAGTATTTTGAATATATTTGCCATGGCAAAGACCCTTTTTTAAACAAATTGAATCCAAAATCCATGTACGAAGTTACTGGCAAAACTTGGTAATAATAGGTTGGGGAAAAAGTTTCTTCGCATTTTTTAAGAAAATTCAAAACATTTTTTAATATAGTTTATTTACATTTAACTAAAGTATGTAGGTACCATTTTGTTCGATAACTTTTTGCCATCTTGTAGGTAGGGACATGATCCCATTGCTATAGAAATTTTGGGACTTCTGGTCAAAATACCGCGACAAGTGGTTTTGGCAGTCCTCTCGTGATGTTAACCTGACACTGCCTAAAGAATTCTGAAAAGACCGAAACAGGTGGAAATCTGAAGGTGCAAGGTCAGGACTATACGGCGGATGCATTAACACCTCCCAGCCAAACTCTCTTAATTTTTGCTGAGTGGCTAAAGATGTGTGAGGTCTAGCGTTATCATGATGAAAAACCACACCCCTTCTGTTGATTAATTCCGGCCGCTTTTTCTCAGCTTCTTGCTTTAATCTCATCAGTTGTTCGCAGTAGAGTTCAGAATCGATGGTCCTGCCTGGTGGTAACAGCTCATAATGAATAATGTCCTTCCAATCCCACCACACACACAGCATCACCTTGTTGCGAGTTAACCCGGGTTTCGCCACAGTCTGTGAAGCCTGACCGGCCTTTGACCACGACCTTTTTCGCACGTTCTTGTCTTACGTGATCCACTTTTCATCACCAGTTATCAGCTTCTTCAAAAATGGTTCGGTTTCATTACGTCGTAATAAAGAATCACAAATGAGTACACGGTTCATTAGGTTTCTTTCAGTGAGCTCGTGAGGTACCCAAATGTCGAGCTTTTTTGTGTACCCAGTTTTTTTCAAAGGCGCCAAAACTGTTTTGTGGTCAATTCCCAGTTCTTCAGCTACGTCGTAACTACTGACATGCCGATCTTGCTCCACTTTTTCAAAAATGGCATCCATTTTATCTGTAATAGGGCGACCAGAGCGACGTGCATCTTTGACATCAAAATTTCCGGATTGAAAACGCTTAAACCAAATTTGTGCTACTCTCACAGACACTGCACTAGGTCCATAAACATCGCAAATTTTTTTCGCGGCTTGCGTTGCATTTTTACCTTTTTTGTAGTAAAATTTTAAAATGTATCGAATTTCTTCATTAGATTCACTCATCTTGGCGGTACGAAAAACAAATGAAAATCACACATTTTCCTAATTTGAATTTGGAATTTATGTTCTTTAAAATTTAAACTTCTAATGATACCAAAACCAGCCAGATACAAATAGTATAGCAAAAGAGATTTTATTACAAGTTTATACAGACTATAATGCGAAAAGACTTTTTCCTCAACCTAATATTCATAATATTATAAATGCGAATTACTTTCGCATTTATTACTTTCTGCTTGTCTGTCTGTCTGTCTCGCTTTTACGTCAAAACTACTGAACCAATTTAAACGATATTTGGTACACAAGTAGTCTAGTCTAAAAAACGTTAGCGCGCTGCAGTGTACTGGTGGCGCCATCTGTTGGCGGCGTTCGGAACTACTAAAGGAACGAAAGTATGAGTTTGTAAAAGTTGCCGTGTTAAAGGTGGTAAGTAATGTATATTAAATACTGAAAATACCTTTGGCTTTCAGGATTTAATTTTGTGTTGCTATTTCAATGCTGAACGAGTGTGTAGGAAACGATTGAAAATTTTCTTACCCTTACACCAATTATCCTAACTCAAATATACTACTACTGTGAGTTATGGCATAACGGTACCGGCATTATATCATAATACATAGTTATAAGAGGAATTGATAAAAAACACACCATTATCAATGATGCAAATATGTTTTGTTTGTATAGTAGTGGATTATTTCCAGCCTTTATAATTAAATTATTATTATTGGTTCCGAATTCACGAAAACAAATTAAATAGATATTTTGCCACGCCATTTTCAATAAAAGCCTCCAGCTTTATCAGACATATTTGTGTGTGCATTGAAATTTAAAGTATGTAAAATTAATAAAGTTCTCAGTTAAAACTACCAGGGTCAGTTTTTTGATCCGTGGTCAGGTTGACCAGAAGGTAAAAAAAGCGAACACGTATAATTCTTGAAACTTATGATGAGTCGAATTTACAAATATAACTGAAGTTAATAAATTATAGACAATTTAACCACAACACGGTGCTGAGATAAGTAAAATGGCGGCTGATGGCACAGAAGTATATTGCTTGGAATTTTCATCGCAAAAACAATTTGTTAAGCCGACATCATACATTTTGGCATTTCCATTGACGCTATTGGTTGTTGTTTGTTTCAATTTTAACTATTTTTTTTTGGAGAATATATACAATTATGTAATTCAGCGCTATTGACTACATTGAAATACATAAAATAAATATTCAATACTAAAGAATATTAAATACAACATATAAATATTATTTATGATAAATTATTGACAGTTAAGAAAAAATAAATATATATATATATATATATATATATATATATATATATATATATATATATATATAGAATTTATTTATTATTTAGTTTAAATTAGTATGGAATTATTTGAAAGCTGTTTAAGTTGTAAAGCATTTATGAAATGTTCTAAGTATTATTATAATTTTTGAGGTTATTTACAATGTAGTTAAGATGTTTTAAAAATGTTGAGCGTGTATCTTTATTCTTAACGATTTTAATTTATTCTTTATGTTCTATTTCGTTCAAATTACAAACTGTTTCAAATTCCTGTCTGATGTTACAAAATCTGGGGCAGTGGTGGATTAGGTGTTCAAATGATTGAATAGTGCTATTGTCACAAAGAGGTAACTTTTACTACGGATCCAAAAACTCACCCTTACTGCGTTGTGGGGTTTAGATTTCAGGAGTATATAAATCGTGTCTTTAATAGCTTTAAATATATCCGCCTATTCATTGGATGCCTACTTTAAGATGAAATTCTACAAGGGCAATTGATTCTCTACAAAGCACATAATAAATCAAAGATTGCCTTAGCTAGAACAGACTGTAATTCTGTCATTTTTAAATTTAGAAAAGAGGGCGCCTTTGATCCTTTGAACAGTACTATAAATTGTTCGCTCGTTACCATCACAGTGACTGCGCGATTTACCCTGAAGACAAGACTGCAGCATTGTAAAGCGGAACACCCAGTCGTTTCAAATCAAGTCTGCCTTCCCACATTTCCTGTTCGGACCTTGTCGGGCTTCCCATTTTTCGAAACATCCGACCATTGGTTCAAGTGATTTCTTGGCAGTAGCTCGAAAATGGGTGTTAGTTTATTGTGCAATACCGAGTGCCAGCTGCTCTTTGTTTTTGAGAATGGACAGTTGATTGCGAGATTTCTTAAAATAGAAAAAGAACCGGGATTTATTATTAATATTTTTAGACAATCTAACGTTTTACCGAAGCTCTAAAATTGATTTTAGTGTTCTCGGATTTCCCAATCGTAAAGAACTAGTTCAAACTAGTGATTGCTTTGTGGTTGTGACTAGAGATCAAAGGTATTGAACTACAGACAGCAAAGTTTTGGGTTGGCAACAAAATGTTATAACCTTTTCTTCGAACTTAATAAAGGTATTAAATTTCTTCGTCTAAACGTTAATTTAACGAAATATTTCTAATAATAGTGTGTATACGTCTACTACTACGTCAAGAAAATTTGCTGTCATGACTCGACCTAGATTAGACCCTTTTTCTTGTCTTGTTCCCCTTTTACTCGGATTAAACCACGTAGTCTATAGATAGATAAAAAAAATTATTGCAACTAATAAAACACACAAATATAGTAAAAAAAAAACAATGCAACACAGACGGCCTTATAGCTAATAGCAATATCTTCCAGGCAACCTTTGGGCAGAGACATAATGAATGAAAAGGTGGGTTTAATATACTTACATATATAAAGTGCATATAAACTATTTTACATAAATTAAATAATATATTATATACATATATAAAATCAGAATCTATAATATCTGATATAATCGTTATTCGGTAAATTTTTTTACAAATTAAAGAACCTTTTATATTTTATTCAGTACTTATCTTAACAAAGTAAGCATCAAAAAGAAATCTCCTATAACAGACAATAAGTTTTAATAACATGATTAAATTAGAATAGCCAATTCGGTTCTTAAAAGCCTGCCCAATTTAAAAGAGAATTCCTTTTGTTTGACGAAATTAATTTGAAATTAGAATTTTCTAACCCTTTTACGGTTGAACTTAACAGCGTCAACGTTATATTGCTTGCTTTGATCGAAAATTGCCATGGAAACCTTTCACTGCGGGCCACAATCATCCAGCGTCAAACAAAACGCAAGCAATTTCCCGACCGAGTTTGGGATCACCTCGTATCGGATGTTGATGAGCTGTGTTTTGTTCTTATTCTTCATTACGGCGATCAAAATCAGGTATTTGAAGCGTTTTATCGTCTCAAAGCAATTTAAGCTTTATGTCAGGTGACTGTACATTCAAAATCGAAATAAAAATAGATTCTCTAAGATTTAACACTCTTGACTGTCTTTGATGGTCGATAAAATTACTTAAAGTAAATCAAATTTCAGCACAGATTTTGAACGTGAAAAGTAAGTGTAATCTATACCTAAAAATGTAAGGGGGGGTAGGTTAAGTCAATGCTTAATAAAAGTTGCCAGGGATTCCCAAATTAAATTCGGGCTGTGTTCTGCGAACCAATTTCAAGTTTGTACCAATATCACAAACTCAAAGGTATATTAGTTTGTGGAACGTGCCATTGAATGTTTTGCTCGACACTTACATTTTACTAATAATCTGAAACGTTGGTTCGATCGCCCTTCTTGTTATTGCTCGGATTCACTTTATAAATAATTGGGCGTTGCAACACAAATTGGCCAATTATACAGACCCTGAACACAATTCGGATCAAGTTTCCATTGATATTGGCGCCATGACTTCTCTAAGTCTAGGTGAATGATGCTAAATGTAAACAAGATTTACCAAATAGACGAAAACTGACTCAATATTTTGTGAAATGTCCAAAGCTTTGCTAGCAAATATAGATCTGACAGGCAATCCGACTGTCATCAACACAAATCCAAACAGATAAACGGATTGAGACTAATCGATGATACTCTTAGGGTCGGTTTTTTGATTTGTGATCAGGTTGACTTGACAGTATAGGTTAAAATTTGGACCAATAGCAAAAACGTACGATGTCGTGATATGACATCGTGTCCAATAGTCGAATGTTCAATAATTACTATAGTTAAATAATCAAAGACAATTTAAGTACAACACGATTCTAGGATTAATAAAATGGCGGCTGGCGGCACAACTGATGTATATTGCTTCGAATTTTCATTGCAAATTTAACAATTTGTCAAGCTGACGTCATACACTTTGGCGTTTCCATTGACCCTTGGTCTTGATTTTAACAAATGACTTAAGTATTACTACGTATCAAAAAACTCACCCTTACTGCGTTGTGTGATTTAGATTGCACAGATTCTGCAGAAACGAGTCGCTAGGCAAATGTTAAATCATGAGGACTCGTATGTAGTTAAAGTTATGGAATAGTGATCGATAAATTATTAAACCCAAACTGTTTGGAAGTACAAACATTCAAATTAACTGTATCGCTTTAGATTTGATTACCTTTAGTATGTAAATATGGAACTTCTCCCTCCAGTGCCTCACTTTAAATGGGGTCACTTAAATTTACGCAAGGACTTGGCATATTAGGCGAGATATATTTGTTAACACCTTCGTCTCCATGGCGTAACCATTCAGCTTGGTGACGTTCACTGCTGGACTGCTGTCCTCGGCTAAAGATCTCCTTATCAATCGGTCCACCCGCCCACATCCAGCGACATTCTGCAGCCTTTAGCAGATTATCGATTCATGCTGAGATGATACAGGCATTAAATGTTAAATGTTTTTAAAAAAAATTTAATACCACTGCAATGAATAGTTCAAGACTCTGGAATAATTGTAATTATTGTAATATTAGCTTTAAAGAGCAAAAATAATTAATAAAAACCCGCAAATCTATGGCTAGCTAAATTGAGTTTACAATTTCACAAGTAAACCTTATACCACTTGAAATTTTAAATGTCTAACGACCCAGAACGGTTTGGTGCGAAACCACGTTTGAATATGCATTGTTCCACAAATCCTATTTTGGGACTGTAAGTGTGAAATAGTTCCAAACCTATATAACTTAATTGAAAATTGCACGAGATAGTTCGTATGTGATAACTATATCTTAATGAGTCTCAACACACAAGTACAATAAGGTGTAGCTAAACTAAACTTCTAAACTAGACCCTTATTCACTGTTGCCAATTGGAGTGTCAAAAGATCGGATAATGAAAAACCTTCAGAGTAATACACGGGCCGGAGCGTGTCCTTTAATACCGCTTAATGGAAGAGGAGAGAATACAGGGTGATGGAAAACAAATGCCTCCGTCGCGTCCTCGTGTGGAGCTATGAAAACGGCTGTTTACTGTTCACGTCCCTTGAATATCAAACTCCTGCAATTGCATTCTGTTTTATCCTAGCCATGAAATCGTAATTTAATGTTCTAATATTAGGTCAATTCGGAAAGCGGGAGTCAGAGCATATAGGTTATTAGAATATTAAATCTATTTGGAAACTTGGGTTTCACAATTTCAGATCAATCTCACAGTTACTACAAAAGGTCAACTTTTTTCAATAATGACTCTCGATACAAAACGCTAAGCATTATTGTGTCCCCAAACGTTGTTGAAAGAAATTTGTTTCCCGCACGTTCAAAAGAAGGCGACCCTCAAAAATAAAACCTCCCTTCATTTCTTCATAGCGACTTTATACATTTCGATAAAAACTCAAAAGTCCCGAGATAAAATTTTGTTCGAGAATTTTCCTGATTTATAAAGAGGAAAATGGTCCCTCTACTCTCGTGGCCCTACTCAAGCACAATATTATACCCTCGGCGCTTCTTGTAACGATCTGTGCCGGTAATATCGCTTTGTGGTGTAAAGCCCGTAGCAAGAGCGGTCTCTTCGTCTCTTTCATAACCGTACTGTTAAACAGAGACAAGAGCCAGCCGTTTGTCAGTAGTGTCGTTCGGGTTGTTAATATAAAACCTGTATATTCTTTGAATAAAGCCTTTCTTACTCAAAGCTTTCGGTGCCTCTGCAAGTTATGTATCTTTCTCGGGATATTCTTGCTTTCTTGGCAAACATTATTTGACAAGACACAACGAACGACTTTGAAATTTATTTTCCCTGTAGTAAAGTGTTTTTTACTGTTTATTTTGCGGATGCATATCCTTCTCGGTTTGCTGTCAGAGACTGTTACGGTAAGCCTAGAAAGTGTCCAATCATACAGGATAGCATACATTACTGAGATCTTAACTTTAAAAGCTACTTTATACTTTTAGATTCTGCTTGTCTCATTTTCTTGTTAATATCGTAGGAACTGCTGGACAAGCAGCTGCTGCAAAAGTTTATGTAACATCTGCTTTCAGTAGCTATGAACTAAATTATTAGCAATATGTTTCAGAATGTTAGTATTCACGTTTTAATAACAAGCGTTGACACGTAAATGTTCTAGTAGTTTTTTAGATGCGCGCACAAACTAATATTCAGACTTGCAATAATTTTAAAAACTGTTGTTTTGGCTTCTATTGCTCTTATAAAGATCCTTAAACTATTTTCAACACCCTTAAATACAAAGGCGGCGGTAGCCGGACGGATGGGGAGACGTTCGAGAGACCGCGGAAAACGCGGGTGTGATCTACCGCCTATACCACTGAGTTCGAATAAAACTTTTGATGAAGGTCAAGAGCTTACCTGTCGTATGTAAAAAAAAAAAATATGTGCAGTTGATTGTGGTCAACACTTTGACCGGTGCATGGCAACAGGCTACATGGGGACTTAACAAGTCCGGCGAAATGTGGGTGTTATCACCTCTCCCTACTCCTTCAAAAATTACCAAAATTTATCCCAAATATCCAAATTCATTGAAGCCTTTGTGTTTCGTTTACATTTAAATTCTAAAGTAAAAATATTACGTCCCATACAATCTTTTTCGTGTCACGTACATTCGTATAAGCTTGAATTTGCTATCGCTGAGAGTCGAGCTCTATAAATACAGCGCCTTCCTGGTATTAATTGAAGCTTTATCGTATCGAGACGTTAGGATTAACAGACCTGATACGAGGTGTTATCCTATACGTGGCTAGTAGGATTTTCCCATCCGGCTCGTAGGACCAAGCTGTCGGAATATCTTCCAGATATTTTAGATGTGGATCAATATCGTTTACTAGATAGAGTTGGCTAGAAAATATTTTTACAATATTTATTGGAAATTTTAATTGAAAATTTCAATCATCAGCTTAAAGTAAATTATATTCATTATATGTATGTACATACATACATATAATCACGACTATTATCCCTTAAGGGTAAGTCAGAGACTAGGCAAAAGCACCGCAAAAACCAGTCAATTGTCATAGCCCGCGCTTCACCTAACTGTGACGGCACTCAGCGTGACATCGCCGCTATAAGCTATTGGGTAGTTGTTCAGTTCTAAGTCTCTTAGTCGCTTTTTACGACTCCCAAGGAAAGAGATTGGTTGGTAGTATTCTTTTAATGAGCCGCTACCACACGTACCTACATAAAATCACACCGTATCCCGATGGGGTAGGCAGAAATTACAGATACCCACTTGCTGCGATCCTGAGACACATCTTTTTCTTCCTCTACTCTTATTACTAGCTTCGTACATGCCCGTCGGTTTGAGGTAGTGAAATATTTTTGAAGAGGAACTATTAATAATTCTGGTCCTATTAGTTTAACCCCTTGAGGGTCATCGCGAACATCGGTGTGCGCAAGCAATAGATGTTTCAATTGTGTCTGATTTTCTGACCATTGACACGTTAAAATATTTTGCTCATACTTTTGTTTCGTATAATATAAATATCCTAAATTAAGTTGACGATAAGAGGCTTGGAGAGTGTTTTAACACAGATGCTCCTCGAAAAAGAAAAAAACTGCAATATTATACTTGTTACCCAAAGCAATTAACCTATGCATCAAAAGTACAATTATGAAAATTTACTTTGTTGAAAAATCAAAAACATTTTCAGTTTTCTTCTCATGTTAATTATGACTCATCAGCAACAAAAACAAACATTTTTTTACACACACATCAACAACAAAAACAACGAATTTTATATTTTAATTTTCGACTTGGTTCGATTTCCAGTTAGGTATGAAAATCGGAAAATAAATTTCAATGCCATTATTAATTTATCGAAAATCGATGTCATTGTTCCTAAGAACAAATTTCGCCATATCTCATAGTTTCGAATTTGTCCTCACTGACTCATTTGGATTGATCACTCAGTAAAAAATGTTGTATAAAACTCACAAGGTCACATCTACATGCAATCGATGAATTATTTTTCATTTATTCCAATTCCACAATTCCTTATTTATCAATAATGGCATTCTTATGAAGAAGAAAAACAGTTAACCCAATTAGTAGTTAATAAAAGCTCGTAAAATTTTAATTTTATCTAATATAATGTTGAGTTCCTGTGAAGAGTGTTCGCCTCGTAAACATAATAAGATCACCTTTTAATTTTCTAGAAAAAACGCAGTGTAAGACTGCCGTTAATGCAATATTCTTCTATAACGGAGCCATACTAGTTTTCTCTGTAGGATTTTTTATTGCAGCCGCTACTATAGTTTAATTACCTATTTCATCATCATTATCCTGCCCTTTTCCCAATTTCATTTGGGGTCGGCGCAACGAGTCTTTCTCCTCCACTCTCCCCTATCACACGCCATATCAACATTCACTCCCATTCTAGCCATGTCCTCATTCACACAATCTATCCATCTCTTCTTTGGTCTTCCTCTCCCTGCATTACCATCCACTCTCATATTCATAACTCTTCTCGTTACGTGCTCATTCTCTCTAATTACCTATTTAATTTTGTTATAACCATCTTATCGCTTATCATTGTATATTTCTATTGTCTCATTTGCGGCTGAGAGGTTAAATATTATACTTTGCTTCTTAACTTGGCTTGACACTGTAAGTTTTGTGTTTTTTTTGCACTCAATAACCTTTAACAAATTGTCACTATTTTGGGTAGCTGCGTGTTTCAAATTGCTGGATTTGAAACCTACAACATATCATACGGTGTGTAGCTATGAAAGCACGATGTAAAGTCGTATGTTCGGTTAACACATAAACAAAATAGCACTTAGAGCGCAGAATAAGTAATAGTGCGTGTTATCTATCATCATTGTCATCTCAACTGGGAGACGCGCATGGGACCACTGGATCCACCGCTGCCTGCATTCTGATCTTCACGTGACGTTTCATCACTGATCGACCCTCTCTCCACAAGGCAGTATAAATCCGAAACCCGCTATTATTTCGTCGTTTTGTTTCTTCTTTACTACAATATAAGAAATTAAAGACGTTTTTATAGCAATGTATAGACTGCAGCTAAAATAATCCAAACAAAAACATCGCCCTCATGAGAAATGAAAAATATGTGTACGTGTCTATTCGGCTGTGATATTTCGTAATATATTTCAATCCACAAATTACTTTGAAAACATCTACCACTGATTCCTGCCTCTGAGGATAACCCAAATACCTGTGAACCATAATTTGGAACGCTCGCATATCGGATTACAGTCTTATTAAAATTGCTGAGATTTTTGTGAACCTGCGTCGTGGAAACAATCAGGAGCTGGCATGCAATGTTGGCTTTTTGTTTTGTGAAGTATTTTTAGATATCAAAAGATTATTGGGCACAAGCTTTTCTCACGGAGAAACAATAATATAGGCTGAGGACGGAGATACGAAGGACTCTGACGTAGAAATACAGCTGTTATAATAATATTGTAATGATTAATAAAGAAACATTTTATGATTTTTTGTCTAATATTTTTTAATATTGTTTCAGGTAAAAATACTTTCTTGCTAATACTTGATTGCATGACAATCTAATAGCTCGATGGTAAGACTTAGTTTTATCAGTGACAGGATTAATAAATAGTATAGTCAGCATCAAACTAAAAAAAATAAAATACATAATTTTATCCCCTACACGTACAAACTTTACGAATACGAAGGTTACGAGTGAGAAGAAGCATCAGCTCAAATTTGGACTTTAAAATTAAGGCGGTAAATTCCAGAGTAAAAACGAAACCAAGGCACGTGTTACAAAAACAGTCTTCAGCTGCAGCCTCAAACACTATAGCGTTCTTGACAAATACTCGCCTATTAAGCTCAGTGAGTTTGAATAATGGCTGACCATTCGTCTGCGGGGGAAAGTTTTCACAATTTCACAAGATTACACCTTGTAACTATGAGATTGTTGGGAACTCAGCTTATCTGTCTAACTAGTGACGAAGCAGTGAATCTGGCTGAAGTTTAAAACAGAACTTTATTAGGAGCAACAATAAAATCTAAAGTCGATTGAAAATTGAAACCCTCGTACTAAATGTCGCTGTTTCAAATTGTTTCCTGGTCTTTTTACATTAAAATCACTAGCAGTAAACCTTTTAAAAAAAGAAACATATATTTACCACAGATGGACATTAAAAAACAAAAATATATAAGCGTTAGAACAAATAACCAATGTGGTCAATTAGGACCCGGTCCATAATTATATGCTGACTTTAAATGCTGACTTCTATTACTTGAGAATAAAGGTTGCTCAAAAGTATTTATATTTATGCTTGTGACTGTACATGGGATCGCTCTTGACTTCAGTCTGAGCCACAATTGAAATGCGGTCATAATAATAACCATCTCTTTTCGCTAAACATTGTAAATGTTGTTGCAATGAAAATTTTATAGTACTAGAGACATAAAAAGTACATTCTTAGCTAAGTAAACAATTGCATGTTCATTTAGAAAATACGACACATTTAGAATATATTATTTCAAGAATTATTAGTACGGTCACATTCAAAAGTCCAATGTCTGTAAAAATTATTTAAAGTTTGTAACGAGGTGGATGCCGGTGACAAATAAAACCCGGAGATATCGCCACATATTTGTTTATATATATAAAAACTTAAGGCACACTGAAACACATTATAAAAAGGTAAATTTCACAAATCACTGAACATTGAACTTAAGGATAACAACAAAGGTAGGGCTGCTTACAATAGTGCCTTAGTAAAGTTATTTGAAACTTAAACAATTATTGCTATAGTTTATTATCAATATATAATATTATTATAAATAAATAAAATATAATAAAAAGCATTTTATTTCTTGCAGCTTAAGACTAAACACTAAATTAAATAAATGTTAGTAAATAGAAGAAAATACATAAAAATGTATTGTAAGCTATAACTTTGCTAAATTTAAGTAAAAAAAAATAATAATAATATAACTATGGTGCTAATTTATACTATATTAATCCGCAAGAACCCCTCCTCGGGTGAAGGCCTCCTCCAGAAGGGACCATGAATATCTGTCCTGGGCAACCTGTATCCATTTAGGGCCAGCTACTTTTTCTATGTCATCTTGCCATCTCATATAAGGTCTACCTACGTGCCTCTTACCTCTTGGGCCTTTCCTCGAGGTTAGTCTGTTAGTCCATCTACTTATTTATTTATTTCATCCAAATTAAAAATATTTTTACAGGAACTAAGCCTAATGTTATCCTGCAGTCGTGCCACATGTGCCATAATATTGTTATTATCACTTAATTTTTTATTGTTTTTTTAATTATTTACGTCGAGCCAACCGCTCCAGACGCTGATTCTGATAGGAATAAAATTGGTCAACAAAAACAATGAAACAGAAGAGACAGAAGGTCAGTTTAAAAACAGAAACAGAGAGAAAATTGCCAGAAGAGCGCAATGACAGCAAAGAGTCGCTAATACTGATCCTCGTTACAAGTTGAAATTTATTTAAGGCAGTTTACGTGTGTGTGTTTTCCGTGCAAGTTTTTTTACTTCTTAAGATATGTTAGTATGAATGGACTTTTGAATGTGACTGTGCCTTTGACGTTGGAGGAATAGTCACAGAAGCTAAAAATATCTTATTCCGTCCACCTACGTCGAAACATATTTTCGTCCTACGCAAAATGCGGTGGATGATTCTTTTGCAGGAAACGCTTATATCCATTTACATGCGACACACCTAATTTTGAGAGAAGCAAACAAAAATCTTATATTTTAGTCACGTAGAGAGGCTGTGAAACATCATGACATATGTTTTGAAGTATCCATCAGCTAAATAATAATCTAGATGTATGAATTATTCAGTGTCGCGTAGGCAGACCACGGCAGCATTATTTTGGGTAAATTATTTTGGACCAGTGGTGTGAGTTAATACTATGTATTGTGCGAACTTATTGGGAATTGTTAACGAGACACCGCAGTGAAATAAAAATACTTTTAGAGCGTATTTTTGGATTGACCTGTTATGTTTTTGAGAAAAATGTTTTCAGAGATAAACAAGTTGATAAACAAATCATAAGGAAAACGACCTTTGCTTTCAAGTTCTATCGATCCATGTCTTCGTTGATGGTTATCAATAGCCTTTATTCCTACAATCTTCTACGACTTATTATTCCATAAATATCTTTGTTATTAAAAAATCTTGTATACTTCATAAATGACAGAACTTTTACATCAACAATTTTATTATATTATACTCTTTATTGCACACAGAAAAAAACACAATACATAAAAGAAATAATAGTTGGCAAAGGCGAACTTATCCCCTACAGAGATATCTTTTACTGCGTAGGTAACAAAAATATTTTGTTCGAATGGTTTTCAATGATTTCAATGGGTTTTCCTAATGGGTTTAGTTCACTTGTAATTTTTTTTAATAAAAAAACACATCAAACAACTCCTTTATACTCAATAGGATACTAAAGACGATACGCATCCTCAGCACTGAGGGATAAAGTAGAACGTATAAAACAAACATACATATAATTACAACTATTATCCCCTAAGGGTTAGTCAGAGACTAGGCAAAAGCAGTCCACTGCCATAGACCGCGCTTCACCAAGCAGTGCTTGCACATGCTCTCAGCGTGACAGGTGATACATACATACAACCACGCCTGTTTGTTCAGATGAAAAATCGTGAAAGAGTAGTAACAAGTAGCTGGCTCACCGCCTACACAGTCACAGACCCAGTACCTAATACGCCCTCAGTCACCTTTTACGATATGCTAGATAAGAGAAGCAGTTCGTACATTCTTTTGGTGTCTCGGACCAACACGTGACAGGTGATGGTAGACTTAAATAACCAATATTATTAATGCCTGAAAATCTCAGTCAAATATCGCGACTAAAAACATTACTTTGTGCCAAGTAGGTAAAATTCTTGAATAAAACTCATCGCATTAACGGCATAAGACCTAACATTTACAGCAGATATTTTAAAGATGTCTCACTGATGACATGTTGAATAAGTATACGAGGAGAGTCATTTTTCTCATCTTAACATCACTCAAAGTCACTTGAATTGAGAAAATGCAAAGGACATGCTGCTCGACTTGAGAGCCAGGCTTGAGCGATTATCGTTTGTGTCTTCAGATGTAAGTTTTTCAGGTATTTTATGACAGGTTCTTATTGTGAAAAGGTTTAGGTTACTTTTTGTATGATAGTTTTTAACAATAAAAAAATACGTAGTAGAATTTTAAACATATAATAAGACTGAGGTTGAATGTCTGTACGTAGAATAAAATGCTTAAAACCAAGTCAGGGGGATGTAAAAAGAGGGAATATATCAAAAAATGATTTTTTAAATTTCTTGTTTCTCTGTCTGTTTATCTGTTTGTACGGGTTAATCTCCGAAATGGCTGGAAATTTCAATGAAATTTTTCATGGTGATTCCTTATATGGTGATCTCTGGTCAAAATCTTAGATACTTTTTATTGCGGAAAATTAAAGGGTTCCCGTGGGATAATTAAAAAACTATAGTAACAGCCGACGAAGTTGCAGGCAACAGCTAGTTATAAGTAATATTAAATATTTTTATATTTATAGAGGTAGCCAAAGGATTTAAAACCCACATTTCGACACGGGTATCCATTAAGTTGTATACTATGTTTTGTTAACAATAAATTGCAATTTAAAATATAGTTGGATCTCAAAAATGCACGTACAAATAAAAAAACAAAAAAATATACAAAGAAAGATATTTGCAAGGAAGGAATTAGAATTGGATCGAAAATTCCGCAAAATTCTTGGTAACAATCTGACGGGTGGAATTAAAAGCAAGATTTTTATTACAGAACCCTGTAATTACAGTTGGCTAATGAGTCGAGAACTTAAATTGCCCGAAAACAATATAGTTACACTAAATAATTGCTGTGAGGGTTTTTTTATGAGGCGGACAATATTACTGCTTCGCCTTCGCCTTTTTGGAAAATTTTAGGAAACTTTAGAAGAGTATCATTAATAAGACATTAGTTCTGACCTTCTCTTTAAGGTTCCTGTTTGAGTAGATATTTATGTCACAGATATAAAACATTTGTACATACATTAAATCACGCCTGTATTCTCCGAAGAGGTAGACAGAGTCCAAGGAGCACCGTGTTCCTTAAAACCACATTTAGTAGAAGCAAGTGCCTAGCTCATCGCCTACACAACCCAATACGCCCCTAATCGCCATTTACGACATGCTAGGCAAGAAAAGCAGTCGGTACATTCTTTTTGATATAATACACTGAGAAAATACCTGAGAAAATACCGCTCTAATCATAGAGCAATTCAGAAATAGTATCAAGGCAACTCGCAGCCGTTCCCTAATCGCTCATAGTTGTGACAGCCTACGACCCAAAAGGTCATTCCCGAGACGTGTGCAATGAAAAGGAAAATATCTTCAATTTCTCTCTTCTGTTTCTGCGATCATACGCTGGTTTCAAGGTATTGAAAATATATGGTATTTAGGGTCGTTTCATAGCTACGCTAGCCGCCAGCCTTGGGTAATAGCGCCGGCGACATTCCCATACACTTTAACGAATAAGCGCGCCCTTGTGGCTGTGAAACGATGTTATTAGCACCGTGTTATTGTAAGTAAGCACGTGGCCGGCGCTGGCGGCCATCGTACCTATGAAACCACCCTAAAGCAGGCTTGCAAGTTTGCTCCTACTGCTGTTTGCTGCTGCTGCTGCTGATGCTTGCTTGCTTGCTTTTTTTGCTTGCTTATATTTGTCCCTTTTCTTTTCATTGTAAACATAGTTTTAGTACATTTTTATTTTTTTCATTATTTCATTGATACTGTGGGCGTCATATATTATATCACGTTGATTTGCTTACTATTATAACATTTCCAATAGTATAAACTTCAATATCAATATCCGCTCCAATAATCTCAAATGTTAAGCAGATCGACTAACCTCGATGTTTCTAAGGAATAACCAAGCAGTACCATTGAATTGAGAACATCAAAGGCTCGTATAACATAAGCTTGCAATCATGGTTCACCAACGAACAATAGACCATCCAGAATTGAAGGGGCTGGCTTGGTTTATCTACATGGATAGTATCGTCTAGTAATCATTTTAATAGCAAAGGATACAATAAGCAATAACCTAGTCTAGATATCCTCCCTAGAAACAAAGACCCGAATTATATCATAAAACTTAAGCGTGTGGGAAAATAATTCCTTTCCGTACCGCTTTAATTTTGATATCGAAAACAATACCTTCGCCATAGACAGATCTTGGATGGGTTTCCAAAACTTTGTGATCTCGAACTCCTCCGTTCTTCAGAAGGCACGTTAAGCCGCTGGTCCCGGCTATTGCAACCTACCAACCCGCATTGGGCCAGCGAGGTGGTGTTACAGCCCACACTATCTTCATGTGTTTCTTCATGAGGAAGGCCCGTGCCCAGCATTGGGATGTATTAGGTCCTTACCTATGAAATTGGTGTTTTGTATGGAGATTTTGGGGATGTCTGCATTTTTCATACTAACATTTTATCAGTTTTCTTCACAACGACAAATCCAGAGATAATAATATTTGGCATGTATCATTAGACAAGCTTTAGCAATATGTGTGTGAACACGCTTGATAAAAATTGTTCATCGTTTTTATGTTAATGCAAATCAAATGATGTATTCGGGAGGCAGTTAAAAATAATTGTCTTTGTGTCTAATTTTAACACAATTAAACATAAAAAAAATTACCAATTTAAATAATACGAGCTCAAATATATGGTCTATTTTTAAAAGAGGCAATTCTTTTATAAGAATGTTCTGAAACTTAATAGTTACGCACAAATTGCTAAGACAGAATAAAAACACCAATTTCATAGGTAAGGACCCAATATATAAGCTGAAGACGAACTACCGACGGCTACTAGACGAACCAGCTGGGATTGGGTCTGTTATAATTATGGGGAATCAAAATCAGAAGTGACTATTGTTACAAATGATATTTTTCTGCCTTTCTGTCGTAACTAGGCTTCGTGTACGACAAATTATCTTTTTTTTTATTGATCATCATCATCTTGGCGTTACAGTCTGATTAATTTAATGGGTGCATTTTGACAGATGATCTTTATGGACCTAAATGGTCCATAAAGATCATCATTGGTATGGGAATCGATTAATTTCAATACAAACAACTGTCAAAATGTACTTCAAACAACTGTCAAAATGTACTACAAACAACTGTCAAAATGTGCTACAAATAACTGTCAAAATACACCTATTAAATTATTCAGACTGTAGTCCCAGTTGCTACAACTACCTTTGCTTCGAAGCCCAGGGTCCGCTTGCCCCTATTTTTTTTATCTATCGTGACCACATTATCTTACTGCAAGGTGTAAGAAATTTATGTTATATATATGTGTATGTAATATAATTCTTATAATCTATAATTCTTATAATTTCCGTTACGAAGTTGGTCTTAAAAGTATTATAATTTTGTCTCTTCTATTTCATCTTTTCGCTTAATTAAGATATATTTTTATTCTCGACACTCATTCCAAGCATACAGTCAATGCAATTTATGACAAAGTATAACCGTTCAAAAAATTTTTTATTTCCTGGCCTACGATTTTCAGTTGTAGCTATGAAACTTCCAAGCGGCTAATAGAGTACGGTCCACTTCCCTTCGTGTTTCCAAGAGTCATGCCGATAAATCTTTGAGGTACTTAAAATGCAAATGTGTGAAGCTCGATACGTCGTCGGCAGTACAATGAGCCGCGGCCATAAGTAATGGATAGTGCGGTAGCTCACATCATTAATCTTGACCGAAAATGGGCAAAGTGCGTTGGAGTTAGCAGGACCCTGTTAAAGTTATCCTGCCTCTTCGACAGAAAGCGCAAACTACTTTGACAAGGTCCTGGATTTTTTCGAGAAAATCTACTGCTTAGTAAATTAGGCCCCTTGTCTAAATAATTTATCAAAACTTCAGAGTTTGGAAGTTCGGAATTGGAGTAGGTTTTTTCCACTTTTAAGGTATTAATCTTATATAAACCGACTAAGCTTTATCAGAGCCTAAATAAAGGTTAAATTTTCGATACAAATGAAATGTTTAATTTTGGAATTAAGACTGTGTCATATCACTACGTATACCTAAATATTTGTATACTGTTTTTTTATTAAAATAAATAAATAAAATTAAATAAATACCTTCGAATTATGCAGCAATCTATGAAATTTTGGCAATTTGCCAGTAAAAAATATGTTTCCCGCATTATCAATAAAGTTTGGTAGGTATTTTTCTGGCACATGGTATTTAAACATACAAGATGGTAAGAAATCTCAATAAGTTTACATTATGATCTTTAAAGTATACAACCACGGTCAAATAAACAGACGGGGCGCTACTCGTTCAAGAGGCCGCGGGTCTCGCAGGTTCGATCCCACCGCCTGTTCCAATAAGATTGAATAAAACTTATATACAGTTGATGTGAACATCGCTTGCCTCACAATGTGCCCAGTGCATGGCAACAGGCTCGCCACCTGTTACATGGGGACTTAACATATCTGGCGAAATGTCTATACATATAATAAAACTGTAATGTAATAGAAAAAAATGCTTAAAATCAAGAAGGGGATTGTAAAAAAAAAAAAAAAATTATTTATTTGTTTATCTGTCTATTCGACTGTTTGTCTGTTTGTATGTCAAAATGGCTGGACCGATTTCAATGAAATTTTGCATGGTGATACCTTATACCCTGGTCAACATCTTGATACTTTTTATTCCGGAAAATTCAAGGATTCCCGTGGGATAGTTAAAAAACCATTAACCGCGGACAAAGTCGCGGGCAACAGCTAGTCGTTCATACAATTGGCTAGTTGACCCTTTTTTATTGGGCCCCAAATGATTAATTACTGATAGCCATCACCATAAAATATAAAACAATTTTTTATGAAGCCTTTAACACAATAAATTTAAAATTATAAATTACTTTTTTGCTTAAATGTCAAAAACGCCTTCGGCCCTAATGGTCTATGAATTATCTGTGCCGTAGCGTCACGGTTATTGTAAACAATTCAATACGCATGCGTGACATAGCCAACAGTTATGCTTGATTGGTTGGACTGGCGTTTGACGGATTTTGCGTAGTAATCATGTAAACATGAAACGTTACTCAACTAATTTCTCGAATATGGTAGATAGCGTTTTTGGCAGATGAATAATTGAATATCTTTCAATTGAATTACTACAGCAATCCCTTATTTATATATATCGAACTTGGTATCTTTCGGACCTTTGTATATACTAAATACTATATGAATGACACATTATTTTCTTTACTTTTGATATGAGTCAACTAGCCAATTACAAAACCACACCATAAGCTACGGACAGACAGCTCCCAACTTCATTACCCGCGGCTGGATATAAAGTACAACCGTATAGTTGGAACATACCAGGCACAACAGGAAGTCGGATACTGTGTCAAAACCAAGCTACAATCCCCTCGTAACAGTCGTCTATATCTTAGCTCGCCACCCAGCCTGTAGAAAACTATGTAATGCACAAGAGGCGAGCGATTTGAAGCGCTTGTGGAGGCTGCGTTTAAAAAATCTGCCTTTCAAAGTTGCTTACGAAGATAACTCCTTCTTGCCTCTAGTCGACACTAAAGGGCATATTATTAATTTGAGAATTTAATATATATTTTTTTATAAAAATGACTACTTCTTTGCCTTTAAATGTCGTATATCATTAGAAACGGAACGAACATGGCTGTTCGGTTCAAATTCAAATCTAAACTCACGTAGAATAAAAAAAATCAAATTGGCTTTGAAATTTGATATTTAAAAATGTCTGCCACACACGGCAGAACCAGAACCACTCTGAGAGGTCTGTCAGACGGCTTTTGCCATGCTAGATGTTATGTAACAACATATTTTTGTAAGTCGTGGGATAACAAGGCTCTTGGAAATAAAAAAGCGGGACAGCCTTTATACTTTCCATTGCTAAGCACAGGTCTTCCTCATGGAGAAGCACATGAGATTGGTACCCACCAATACGCAATGGGTCAGGTTGCCTCCGCCTTGGTCAAGCCGTGGATGGGTGACCAAAACTTTGGTATCTTGAACTCTTCCGTGCTTCGGAAGACACTTTAAGTCGGTGATTCCGGTTTATATTGCAACCGTTTCTATCCACCTACCAGCATTGGGCCAGCGTGGTGGTTTTACGGCCCATACTCCTCATGTATTTGTTTCCATGAGGAAGTACTCCTGATGTATTTGTATATAGGCTGAATATAAAAGCTTGTAAAATTTCAGGCCACCCTAAAGCAAAACAGACCTTACCCGTTGTTGATAAAAATGAAATTGGATGTCTTGTCTCTTGCGCCAATATTCTCTACCTCTATCAGCTCGACGCAGCACTCTCGGTCAATTTGCTGTATCGCAGCATACATGACGACGCGGCCTGTTTAGATGTACAAATTTAGTTTTCCGACCACCACTTTACAACAGATCCTGATAAATTGCGTTAGTATACGCTGCTTCTATTTTCCAACGAAGATATTGGCGTTCTAAAGGATATTTCTCGTTATTTACGCCAGGAAACTGCTGTGCTTTTGTTTCTTTCGTGAAGATGCTGGAAATATAGAAGTTCTGAAATTGCGAACTTGTTAAGCTACTTAAAAATGTTTTAGCTTTGTTAAGGTTGTTAATTTGAGGAACTCGGTTTGTAGTCTATGGTTTCGATAATGAAAATCAGCTTTAACTATGGTTGAATTTCCTCCGTACTTCGGAAGACTTTGAACTTAATCTGTCAATTTTCATTAAGGCAATTTGCCATTTCCACTGATTAAGTTGGCACACAATTGTTACTAAATTGATAAATCTTTAACAACGGTTGGCGTTGCCTTCAAAATAAATTTGGATGCATTATTAAATACCCTAAACGAAAAATCCAATTACTTGTCTTTGTATTCCATTTTCTGTTCAATTAGTCACTACAAAACGTATTCAAATGAAAGAATCAAACAACCGAAAACGAATTTTCCCAGACACTGTGAGTTCAAATCGTAATAAGAGCTCATCCATCTGAATCTAAAAAGAAACAGGATATTTCAACAAAAATAAATTTGTCCCGGAGCCCATTCAACCCTTCGGACAATAAATTTCGAATTAATTAAATCAGCCGACATCTTGGGATGACGAATCGATTCGCATCCGAATTCGGGGCCCGATTCGGACAATTAGTCCGGTTTTCAGAGACCGGCCCGCTGTAATGGCGTTTGTCAGTGTCAGAATTGGACTTGCCGCCAATTTGGAAGCTCTGCGGCTTAACTTTTCATTTCGTGTTGCGACGAACATCAAATTCCTACGTGAGCTAGTGGCAGTTCATGTTTTACAATTTACAACAATTTAGGAATAATTACACTCTCCTTCGTCTGAGACCTAAGAAATCTTGTATTATTAACCTCCTTCGATAATTATTAAGCAAAATAAATAGTTCGCAAGTCATCATGTAACTTTTGAGTTAGGTATTCGATATACTAATAACACCTAATTAGCTTGAATCTAGATGATCCATTCTCAGCAGTGTCAATCTTTATTAAGGTTTTAAGATTAAAATTGATAGACAAAACAAGGTACAAACTAGAATCGGTAAAGTTTATTATGGTTTTAATTATTGTCTGTTTTATTAAAAAGTGTTTAGTTGTTGAAGACAAAAGTAAACATTTTTCAAAAAGTTTAAAGTAAACATTTTACAAAAAGTTAATCTGTATTTAATCATGATTGCAAATGAGACTATGTAATAATTCAAACTATGTGTCAAACAAAATTTAATAAAAAAGGGTTACTATACAGTTCAGGAATATTTGGACGATAAAAATGCGTGGACAGATTGACACGTCTTTGTTACATATTGTGCTGACTCGTAATGTGGGATGTTGCCAGTCGCTTTTTAATTGATTTGTTTTTATCTTAATTGCTTAGCGAATTTCAACATCGTTCATTGTTTCAAGTGCTCACATATTCTTCCTGATTATAATGTTAAAAATTTATGTTCATAATATCTATGTTCACCCATTTGATTGTACTAGCCTAACATTTATAAAAAACAAGAATTGTAAAAAAATTGTAAAAAAGAGCAACCCTCGAGTTTCTGGCTCGCTCTTCTCGGGGATGTCTGCGTTCCGAGCGAGTGGTAGATTCACTAATTTATAAATTGACGTTTTTAAGTGTTTGTATATCAAGCCTATAAAATAAAGATATTTTTGATTTGATTTGATTTGAAATTGTAAGTGTATTACAACTACTCGTTTTCCATGCAAACTACGCAAAGATGCTCGAAAGAAATACATTACCAATAGTAAGCATGTGTATTTTTCTCTCACCATCATCATTTCATGTCGTGTGACGTCCACTGCTGGACATAGGCCTCCCCCAAAGATCCCCCCCTCTTTTTCGTCTCTAGTTTCATATTATTATAATTATTATCAATTTTGACGACCTTCGTCGTCGAGTGGTCTGTACGCCGGTCTCAAGACATCGCCATCTCGAGAGCGTTCGATTCCCAGTGGGGACAGATGTTTGTGTGATGAATACAGGCAATTGTTCACCAGTCTTGGATGTTTATTGTATTTTTTCTGATTTTTTTTTATTACTACCTATATCTATTAAATATATTTATCCGTCATCTAGTATACGTAACACAAGCAGCATTAGTTGCTTAAAATGGGTCTAGTTGATAAGTGTGAATCTCTGAAGATATTTGTATATTTATTTATCTATTCAGTACGTACGCTAGTAATCTCTATCGAACCTCATGTTGTTATAATACATTAATTCACTTAAAAAATATTTGCTCTGGATTATCGACGTACAAGTATTTGAACTCGGGCAACGCTAGTTAGCTATCAGATCCCAAAACATAATCCATCACAGCGCAATAAAGAGTAACACCCTCGATTTCCGCGACATGAGAAATGCAAATTTCCGTCGGCACAAAACAGGCTCAAACAAATTACTTTGCTTTTTCTCCTCGCTACATTATAGTAGCGACATTACTCAATGTTTCATGTTAATTGGCTTTAGCATACATCATGGCGGCTCCATTTACAGCAGACTAAGCCTAGTTTTTCTTGGCGATGTTCGTTAAAAGCTTGTATAACTTCTCGCTTATAAAAGAGTCTGTTAACTTTCTAATCTCTTTCTTATTGTGGAAATATAGAAAAACGTAACTGATAATGTATTTTTCAATCTCTAGGGTTTATGAATAGTACCTGTCAATTAAGGTTAAAATGAATTGGCTATAGAAACAGGAGTAGGTACAGAACTTGATACATTTACCGCAGTGGATGAAGATATTGTCAATATAATGTCATTAAAAATGCAATTAAATAATTTCACGAACAATGAAAAGTGTTGGAATTATTTAACCGGCCCATTGAAAATAGGTATGAGACGTGGTGGACCGATGATAAAAGAATCACCAAACATGACGTCACTTATATTTATATATATATATATATATATTAGGCACAAGGTGTACAAGGTACAATAGTGTACTTACAATATTTTCTCGTTACAGGTTAAACTAATTTCATTGCTGTCTATATCTCTCAAGACCATTTGCAGAATATTCAGCACAGAAATTCCATTTACTGAACACCATTTGCATTATTCAATCAAGTTTTATCAACAAAGTTAGAAGCGAATTGATAAATACATTTCTGGTTGTCAATTTATATCAAATAACATCTACTAACATAAAATTTAAGTACTCCTGCTATAGTCATGTGCTGGATTTTCGACTATGTATCAAAATCAATGTGGGCTTTTAATTTTGATCCGTCAAATTTTATGTGCATTTGTCCAAATGTGGCAAGTAATTATATAGTTATATGTATAGGTTCGCTTCTTTTGTGTATTATAGTGCGCGCAGAACTAGTTGGCCGCGCCTTAGGTATGAGATCGGTGGGACGGAGGGGCGGGGGCGCTTGCTTTCATTACTCAGTTCAGCGCCGTACTTCGCGACGTCAACAGGCATCGAAAGTTCCGGCTACTTTAAACAAAACGCACATGATATTGCAATACTAGTTTCTAAATCACACCTATCAACTAGTATATGGCAGGTTACACTCTTCTGTTGGAATTAGTGTTCTTTCACGCAGACCGGTGCAGAGAATCGGAGATGCGGAGCGCTATTTCCTTTTCACACAGACCGGCGCGAATTGTATGCTCGGAGCCGAGCGGCCGACCTCTGAAGAGTACGCCATAAGAGCAGCCAATTGGGTATTGGCTACCCCTATTATTTCACACTAACCGCGTTCGGGTATCCATCCGCTCGTCCATTCCCAATAACAAAATAAGTGAAACATAAAAATAAACCTTATTACTATTACTATATTGTACTTATTATTACTATATTGTACATCCATGGGTACAACAGATCGCAAATGGAAAAGGTTCTAATTAAAAGATGCCTTAAACCACACAATAATCTGAGCCTATATAAATTGACCATAACATCTTAGCACCGCGATTTAAAAATGCCGAGTTATCGGAGTGCCATCTAGTGGCGAAACCACGAAGTAACATTTAGCAGAACAGACATAAAAACTCTATTTTAAAAGTGTTAAAAAATGATATCCTCTCGGAGCAGGTATGTGTGAATTAGTAAGAATTGGGTCCTTACCTATGAAATTGGTGTTTTTTTCTCTCTTAGTATTTTGTCTGTAACTATTAAGATTCAGAGTATTCCTAAAAAATTATTACCTCGTCTAAAAATAGACTATATTTTTGAGCTCTTTTGATTTGTTTTGATAATTTGTTGTAAGTTTAATTGTGTTAAAATTGGATACGGAGACAACTCTTTTTAAGTGCCTACCGAATATATCATTTTATTTGCCTTCACTTAAAAACGATAAATATTGTTTATGAAGTGTAATATTACACATATTACTAAAGCTTGTCTAATGATAAATGCCAAATATTATTATCTTTGGATTTGTCCTTGTGAAGAAAACTGAAAAAATTTTAGTATGGAAAATGCAGAATTCCCCAAAATCTCCATACAAAACACCAATATCATAGGTAAGGACCTAATATATTACTTCTAAATAATACTGCTACATAAAAAACACACATTACATACTTTAATTGTGACTATAATAAAAGTTCAATAAGTCGGAGGGACTCATCTAACGTATTAATGTTTTTTTAGTATTCTAAAATAAGACAGCTATGTTTGACACACAATCCATCTATTCTCAGTGAGACGTTGAGGGTCAGTGACCAGTCCACCAGCGCTTCCAGAAATAACAACGAAAATGTAATTAATTATATTGTTAAATCTCGCCTCGTGTCAACAAAGAGCTCACAGAATTCCATTCGTGGAATTACCTTCACGCAATAGTTTAAATATCAAATAACACATGTTCTGATGCCAGCCTCGGTACTTATAAATCAACACTACTTCGCAGAACCCTGTTCGGATCGCGCAGGTACATCGTATATACGCCCTATTTATTTTAACCATTGAAGTGTTTCGCTGGCTTCTTGACTCATGTTCAAAGGAATTGGAAAATTACCTACACGTGCGGTGAAGCATAATTTGCTTACAAGCTGCAATATTGAAGATTGGATGAAAATTCTATTAAAATTGGCTTACGTAATGCGATTTTCTTGGCAATATTTTTATTAATTATAACAATGCTAGTTAAAGCATGTGTTTGGTCATAGATAAATGGGCCGTTACACCATCACGTTCTCGGGCTAATGCGTATTGGTGGGTAGAAACGGTTTTGTGCAGCACAGAGGAGTTGACCATTCACGGTCTGACCATGGCGAAGGTAGCTTTATTTTCGATATACAGCCAAAGCGTACTAAACACTTCGCCACCTACTGAGTACAGTAGCATCCCTCAAAATCATGGGCTTTTATTTTTTGCAAAAAAATATTAAAAATACGCGACTGGGTCCAAAAAGACCAGTTACATTTCAACTGCGTTGACATAACGTGACATTTACGTATCTAGTTTTTTAACCGCCTCTCTAATCTAGTGGTTCACACCACCGAGTGTTGATCGGGAGGTCCGGGTTCAATTCCCCATTAGGGCAGAAGTTTTTCTGCTCGTTTTGGTTGGTGGTAGGGCTTCTAAGCCCGCCTGGCTAGCTACCACCGTCTTACCTAAATTTGTCGCCATAATAACAATGTTTTAAGCATTGTTGTGTTCCGGCAATCAATAGCCTGTTGAGGATTACAGGTGAAGCTCGCTTCCACCTTGGGCCTTATCGTCACATACCATCAGGTGAGATGAAGGTCAAGAGCTTACCTGTCGTATGTAAAAAAAAACTAGGATTTTATTCTAATTTGCTATTGCATTATGTAGCGAAAACTAAAATTCTTCAAAAATGCAAAGAGAGGAAGCATTGAGTAAGATGAGATTAGTTTAAGTAATTCGAACACACTAATCACTACTCATTTGCCATTTCTATCTTATCCACTATAACCACAAAATAATCTATTACCAAAAAACCTCTGAACAATATCATCAACGTGGCCTTCATTTATTTCAAGCACATCAAATGTTACGTCAAATACAGCTATCGGCTCTACTTCATCGCCAAATAAGCCTCTCATTGAATATTTCAGACCCGTGGTGGGCAGAGAGGTCATAACGATCTAATGAATATGCGACAACCCGTCCGCTAGCGAAGGAATTTGCAGGTGGTGCGAGGGTTAAATAAGTATTATGATGTACCATAGAATATTCAGATAAGGCACCCAGTGGACTAAAATTACTGTAATGGAAGCCGTGTTGACAGTACAAGACATTTCTCACTTAAAATAAAAGCCCTTATGAGAACCTCTATTCTATTGTAGAACGTAGGAAAAGAAATATTGAAACATAAAAAGAAACCGCTGAAGGTTTTCCTGGAACCCACTTTTATTTCAATACGTTAAAGCTTATTTTTGCATAACTATATTACATTAACTATGTATCCCGGTATAGACGAGTTCGTTACACTACCAAATATAAAAGTTGCGTCAGTAGTAAAGCATATTGTCTGTCTCACGTAGTTTGAACCTTATTGCGCAGATAATAGAAACTTTAATCGTATTCCAAACATCTGTAGCATTCCTAAGGTGAGCGAGATGCCAACCTTGCTTGGATTTCCTCATTTAACTTTCATAAGGTGAAAACGTCGCACGCTTTTGGAACTTTTAGCACATAAATTGTTTGTGTCCTTTGAGAGTCGTAATTAAATACACATATTTGCATTGTATTGTATTACACGAATGTAATTATGAAATGGCGCTAGCCAAGAGAAATGTTTGCATATCAAAAAGTGGTTCTTTGTTTTTTAACAGACTCGACGTCGTTGGCCATATTGTTTTATTTTACTAAAGAGGTCTTTTTAATAAAACGAAATGGTTGTATCCCGGTGTTCCTTTCGCTCCAGTTATCAGTGTTAATTATTTGCATCGCGTAACGGAACTAAGTAAGATTTCCCTTTTGTGGAAATATAAATACGGAGTACAATGCCTTCATTTCATTGCAGGAAAATGAACTGTGAGAGAAATATGGATAGAAAACTGAGTAGCATCCGATTGAAGAAAGAACACGTAAAACAATCACTTTTTATGTTAGCGAAACAGAAATATAAGTCTTGGGTAGTTAGTACAATAATGAAGTAATTATTCAATGAATGGGTTATGTTAGTTTAGTCATAGATAAATTAATAATAATAAATTATTAGGTGGCACTTCTATACTAACGGTATCATTATGATTATTAGATTATGATTATATAGTAGAGCCAGTGATAAGTTTTAGACGAACTTAAAACCCATGTATGGGAATAGCCGTCTATACTACTTAATTCCGTCTATACTATCAATGGTTAAGTAGAGGAAAACCTTATCAAATAACGAATGGGATAAATACTAAATGGGATTTTGGGAGAATCAGCGGATGTCAAATCCGCTGCCTTATGGGTGCCCTGACTGGCCATTTTAACACAAGGAAGCATCTGTATACTATAGGCAAAGCTGATGTCCACCTGTAAATTGTGCGGTGAAAACATTGAAAGCAGGGAGCATTTATTATGTGAATACGATGCTCTAGGAATTAAACGACTACGGATTCTAGGGGCGGCTTATCCCAAACCTGAGGAATTTATAAGCATGCCTCCAGCCAACATCATAATGTTCATCCAGGACATTTTGGGTGATGGCAGGGAGGGATGAATAGAAAAGGGGAAGCACAAAAGATCCCATAGGGTCGAAGTGCCCTGAGTTATCTCAGCCCCATCACGAGAATAGAATAGAAAATGGGATTTTCAACAGGCATAAATTTAATATTTTCACACAAATATCACACACTATGTATCGTTCATCAAAGAATCCGAAAATGTATTCAACGGCTCTTTCCTCAATCTCACACTAAATCCAATTCTCTGAGCACTAAAGCCAATTCTATCCAGCCTTTTAAATTTCCCAGCATTCCCTAGTTGCTAATTTCATTTTAAAGGAATTCACTTCTCTTTGATTGCTTTTTTAACCTTCCCAAGCTTCATGTTTGAGAGTTGTTCGCGAGTGTTCGTTGTAAAAAAGATTGTGATTGAATTAAATTTTTACACTGCTGTTTAACATACAGATATTTTTCATACAGATTTAGCGCCGACCGAGAAACTTGTAGTACTTTAAAATTAGATGTAATGCCATTACTATAGTTGTTGCATTTTATGATGACGAGGTACACTCTTAACGCCTTAAGATAGAGTCTAAAGTAGAATGATTTTGTCGCCTTCGTGAATTGCAATATGCATACTAAAATTGTCTTTGACGAAATTGAAACATGGAATACCCTAAAATTTTATGTTGACACTAGATACGATATATAAGATAGTTTGCATCCACAATTTGAGAGATCTCTAGAGATATTTGGAATAACAATTACTAACATCTTTAATTAATATCAAGGCTTGGATTGAAATGCTGAAGTTTATCTCATCTGCATAACCCAATTACTATTCCAACCTAATCAGCGAATTGTCAGGCAAATCGTCAGAGAAACAACGGGCAAACAAACGTTAGGGCGAATCCGAGTTCGCATAGCGTGTCTGCAAGTTACTCCTAATTTATGCGCATTAAGTATGCCAGAAGCCTGCATGAACTTCTGTGATGTGGGAGTTGGCTCGATGGATTTTTAATGCTGGAAAATATTTGGTTAAAGTCGGAAATTCGGAAACAAAAACAATAGTAAAGAATAAGACGGTACTTAATCGCGAATTTGAAATCTCCATACAAAACACCAATTTCATAGGTAAGGACCTAATATTAAATTTATCAAATATATTTAATACATAAATAAGAGAACTGGAGAATATATAGACCACTCGACCACGGAGGTCGTCATATTATGGAGTAAACTTCCTCTACGTGACTAACTTATCCATAAAGCGGCAAACTAAGCCACTTGGCAAACTTATCCGGCTTCTAAACGGTTTCTGCACACGTTACGTTCAATTTTGGAATGTCAAAAATTTGCGTCACTACCGTTTTCCTACTTTAGGCTCTTCGCACACGAGGCGTGGCGTAAGCGTATCGTTTCTACGCGCGACCAACGAGACCAATACGTGCACCTTTATTATCAAAGAATTTCGCACACTGTATTTTTGTTATTCGAGTTAATCGGGGCTGATTCGCGTCACTGCGACCTTATAAGATCTATTGCGACCAGCCTCCTATGTAAGTTCTCTAGGCCCTACAGTAGCCCTATCAACTGGGCACTGTCTAAGAAAGATAAGATGTTCCCAGTTTGGATTGTTTTTATTTCACCTGGGTCGAGGGTGTTTCCCCAGGTGTCTGCTTCTTTTATGAATCAGCGGATCACAATAGCACAAGCGGTGGTGTTTTTTTTTCATTTATTTAGACACAATTACAGTTAACAAACCACAAAACGTAATGATATTTTATACATAAACAAATGATGTAAGCTTGCAACCAATTACAATTGTGCACAACATTCAATTATAATATTACTATAAATAAACTATAAAATAATATTAAATCAAATCACAATTTAGGATGAGATAGTACCTATCTTGTATTAATCATGGATATATCACGCATTTTTTTTATTTACTATAGCAATTCTTGAACCTGGCTGTGCGACCTCAGCGTTGCCAGAAATGAATGTAATGTTTGATGAAAAATGTCTGTTCAGTACAAATTTTATTAAATGCTCTGCTTCACGCTCTTGTTCGCAGAATCTGCAAGAGTCAGTGTCCTTTAGTTTTATGTTGTAAAGGTGGCTGTATAACTTGCAGTGACTGGTTAAACAGGTCACTCCTGTTGAGCTTTAATAGCTCGTCAGTAGGTTTATGAGAGAAAGAGAGATGCACAATGTCATTACAATATGCCTAGCGTTAATTGTTCAGGCGTCTTACCAGCCTGTAATCACGGAGGTTGTATACGTAGCGCGTGCAGCGTAGTAATGATACGCTTACGATTTTCTTACGCTTACGCGTCGTGTGCGAAGGGCCTTACTCTGCCGGCTGTAATGTAAGCATGCAAAGCCTTTTCTAAAATCGGAAGCACCTACACTGTTTAATTTAGAAAATCTATTGCATCTTTATTATTATTTATTTAACAAAAAATTGTACACAAAAAAAATTACAACATGCAATTAATAAAACAAAAAGACGAGCACACGATAGGTCTTATTTCTATTAGAAATATCTTCCAACTTAACTTCTTCTAAATAATATCTAACATGAAGCACAGTATGTATTTGTACTGCACGATTAAACAGAGTGCAATCAGAACAACATTTTGTTTGATCAATATTAACATTATTGATATACACTAACTAACCATTGTTTGAAACAGACTTTCTTGTATAAAAGATGTAATCATGGGGTTCATATTACCAGGCTGACCCAATGCCAAAAGCGCAAAAGTACAAAGAAATCACAGAGGACATTCCTAATAATAATATCTTTTTCGTTACGTTACTAAAGCTTATTGATATTTTTTTAGATTATTCAAATTCCTTTATAATATTATTCAAATTTATGTCATTCATTAAATTCTTTTATTTTTATCGAATTTTGTGCTTTGCCTTTGACTTATTATTTGATAAATCAGACCTTAGTTTTTGAAGCAAGAAAACACTCCGTGGCTTAGTTATTCACAGTCTGAATAAAGAGGAAGACATTTTTTTCTAAAACTTTATTCTTAAAAGATAAAGTTTCCAGTCTTCACAAAAACACGCCTTTTATACTAACTCAACTCATAAAGTATTTGTAGCTACTGATTCAATTACTGTTTCAAGTGAATCGAAAATAATCTCAAGGTCTTTTTGTTAAGTTCCATTTTACGTAATACTCCCAGAGCGTGGCTCGCTGATTGAGTCTACGTTAGTTACCTCACTGCTTACTACTTTTAAATACTGAAGTATCTCTGGTTCAAGCACCGTTTTATTACTGTTGATTTTAATTAAGAGAAAAGCGATTTCATGAACATTCGTTGAGCGACTGAAGACTAAAGTAAAGATGGACTGGTTGAATGTTGATGAAGGATGAAGGAAATTAGTAATAATATGGCAGATTATGAATAAAGGAACATGTTAACCCCAATTAAATTTATGTTATTTCTATAAATATAGTGGTGTTCAAACAGCATCTTCCCATCCTCGTCGCCAATGATAAATATTGGGTCCTTATCTATGAAATTGGTGTTTTTTTTCTCTCTTAGTATTTTGTCTGTATCTATTAAGATTCAGAGTATTCCTAAAAAATAATTACCTCGTCTAAAAATAGACTATATTTTTGAGCTCTTTTGATTTGTTTTGATAATTTGTTGTAAGTTTAATTGTGTTAAAATTGGACACGGAGACAACTCTTTTTAAGTGCCTCCCGAATACAAAAATTTATTTGCATTCACTTAAAAACGATAAATAATTTTTATGAAGTGTGATATTACACATATCCCTAAAGCTTGTCTAATGATAGATGTCAAATATTATGATCTTTGGATTGGTCGTTGTGAAGAAAACTGAAAAAATTTTAGTATGGAAAATGTAGAATTCCCCAAAATCTCCATACAAAACACCAATTTCATAGGTCGTTTATTACGAACTAAAGAGAAGCATCACATACGCCGCGGTGCGCGTAGATATATATATTTCTACCTATAAAAATATAAATAATGTACAACAGTAATCACCGAGTGTAAATATCGTGATAGTAGAGAAGAGATGCCTGTAATAGTATTATAGAAGCTGTTTCTGTTAAGCCCACCAGAATAAAATTAAATAACAAGCAAATTTATGGACTCTCCTTCTGCTTACCATTTGGTGGTGTTGAATATATTGCTGTTCATTTTATATAAAAAACAGAAAAATGAACGCAAATAGAACCTATGGTATCTTTCAAAGATGCCCAAAAGGTAAACAAAACAAAGGTAGTGTTTAACCCCTTGGAGGGCACTGCGATTGAGTCCCTTGATTAGTTCATTTCTTAAATGTTTTGTTATGACAGTAGGTAAGTGTACTCGTAATCAATTGAAACAGCAATTGTTAGAGTTAATTACGAAAATATTTATATGCCAATGTCCATGTAAAAATGTGATTAGTGTAACAAATTCAGTGTGTCGGCTTCTTTGTTCACCTATTGCGCAAATATATTGACTATTCTAAAACAATGTTTTAACCCACTTGCGACAGTAAAAGTGTTTTTTATATATAGCAAATCAGACCGGGAGTCAATTTTCGGAAATTGACAGAGCCACAGAGCATGTAGACCTCCATTTTTCTGGTTCTGGTTCCCATCTGGTGTGTTTTCACGCTTCTTTTGAAGGATCAAAGATACTTAGAGATAAACCAACAAAATCAAAAACGAAGGAGTATGTGTTAAGTAACAACGAAATGTGAGTTTTAAAGCATCTCCTCCGACGATCTCCGTGGTCGAATGGTCTGCACGCTGGTCTGAAGGCGTCGCCATCTCGGGAGGTTCTGGGTTCGATCCCGGTGGGGCAGATGTTTGTGTGCTGAATGAAACAGACATTTGTTCTTCAGTCTTGGATGTTCATAAGTATTGGGTCCTTACCTAAGAAATTGGTGTTTTTCTTCTCTCTTAGTATTTTGTTCGTAACTATTAAGTTTCAGAGTATTCTAAAAAAAAAATTACCTTCTCTAAAAAGAGACCATATTTTCGAACTCTTTTGATTTGTTTTGATAATTCATTGTAAGTTTTATTGTGTTAAAATTGGACACGGAGACAACTCCTTTTCAGTGCCTTCCGAATACATAATTTGGTTTGCATTCACATAAAAAAGATAAATAATGTTTAAGAAGTGTGATATCACACATATAGCTATAGCTTGTCTAATGATACATGCGAAATATTATTTGGATTTGTCGTTGTGAAGAAAACTGAAAAAATGTTAGTATGGAAAATGCAGAGTTCCCCAAAATCTCCATACAAAACGCCAATTTCATATGTAAGGACCTAATATATGTATTATATAAAATGTGAATATTAATATGTATTTATCTATGAAATATATTTACCCGTCATATAGTGGCCGTAACACAAACAGATTAGTTGCTTAAGATGGGGCTAGTTGTTAGGTGTGAATGTCTGAAGATATTTATTTATTTATTTATCTATCTACTAACACGTTTGTGGATGAATAAAATGTTTTCAGTTCCTTCAACCTCTAAAATACGAAACCACAGCCTAAAACTAGCCTCAAGTGTCCACTTAAAGGGGTGGCGTAAATTAGAAATGGGTAATTTTCGTAGAGGTATTATTCGAAGGATTTTGTTGTATTATAATAGTTATAAGCTGTGGGCTACTCAAGATTGTAATCATTCTGGTCACGCGAGTGTTCGTACTTTTAAGTGTTTATGAATTAAGGGTATAAGGCTAAATGGATGATTCCAATTCTTTTAAAAGACAACCATAATTGAATAGTTTATATGTCTAGTATATTTACTTACTTTAGAAATCAAATGCTCGTGAAGACTACTTGTGAAACAAAGACAAAAATTATTATTTGTCTATGCAATTGTACGCAAATTCGGACTGTACAAGTACTGTGGTATTGTGGCTTCAAAAAGAGTTGGTTTAAAGTATAATTTCATCACAAATTAAGCGAACACATTTGAAATTCATGAGTGAATTTGAGGTCACATGGGAGGCAATTCTACAACTGCGCGTCTGCTTTTTAGCTATTTTAACCGCCTCTCTGGTCTAGTGGTTGACACCACCGGGTGTAGATCGGGAGGTCCGGGGTTCGATTCCCCACGGGGGCAGGGGTTTTTCTGCTCGGTTTGGTTTTGGTAGGGCTTCTAACCCTGCCTGGCTAGCTACCACCGTCTTACCTAAATTTGTCGCCATAATAACAATGTTATAAGCTTTGTTGTGTTCCAGCAATCAGAGGTAAGATAGCCTTCAGCTCCTCAGTTGTTGAGGATTACAGGTGAAACTCGCTTCCACCCGGCTTTATCGTCACTAACCATCAAGTGAGATTGAAGGCCAAGAGCTTACCTGTCATATTAAAAAAAACAGTAATAAAACGTACACGTATTTTGTTTTGCGTCAATTTTGTTTTGGATTTGTGTATAGGCATGTACAGTTACTTGCAATTAAATGTCTTATTAGGATGTAATGAGGTTCATATTTGAACTGTACGGGTAAAGTGTCTTTTTAGGGCAATAGACTTCACTGTTTCGATGATAAGGACAGAAGAAACATTATAGTTTATATTATTAATTTAAGCCCTCAAATAATTGAATACGTTTTTACTTAAGAAATGGTAAAAAAATTCCAATATCTCATTTAAATAAAATAAGGCTCCTTAAAAGTTCTCTCGCTTATTTTAACTTCAATATACGGCAAAAGCAACAAAGTCATAAAATTGTATGCTTATCTTAAGATTCGTGAATACCTACAACGTCTGGTTTTTGTTTATGCTTTTAAATAGTTGTTCTAACTCTTTCAAGTGAATCTTATTTTGAATTGCAGTGTTAATTTCTGCAAACATTCTGATATTTTTTAGCAAACAAGCTATAGAAGCTATACAGCACACCTACTACTACTTGTTTATCTTCTCCTTCCTGCTCTTTCCCTCTCTAGGTGGGGTCAGTCTATTCTCCTCTCACTTGTCAGTTCGACACCCACTTCCGTTCTTATATCATGATCCGTGGGAGAGGAAAAGAAAAAGAGTCTTTTTATAAAAATATGCATTATTATCTTCATGTATCTATGGCTGGCATTACAAAACCAAGACTGAGTTTGGTTTTGTAAAACCGACCATCTTGAAGATTAAATCCTCTTGAGTTGTTCCAAAGAACCAGAGACACTGACATAGCCGTAACAGCTGTATTTTTTATAACTCTTGTATGTTACTCACTTTTCTTTGACGTTGCACTTTAAAGTCCTTTTGTCTCATAATATTTTGTCTGTCACTCGCTTCGACTTTTGCATTACAATCTTTCAAGCATTTTACGGAGTTTTAACGTGGATCAAACATTAAGTATTTTGGGATGTGCCGTGGTCATGATAATAACGCTACATTAAAATGCAATATGGTTCCAACATCTTGGACAGTCTCTCTATTCATCGTCATCAGTCTATATACGTCCCACTTCTGGGCAAACGGGCAAAGGCCTTCCTCATGGAGAAAGACATAAAGAGTATGGGGCATAACACCACTACGCTGGCCCAATGCGAGCTAGTGGGTACTGCGTAGAAACGGTTGCAATATCAATCGGGATCAACGACGGTTTAACGTGCCTTTCGAAGCACAAAGGAGTTGAAGATCACAAAGCTTATTCAGGCCTGACCATAGCGAAGGTAGCTTTGTTTTCGACATCGAAAGCTAAAGCGTACTAGCCACCACGCCACAGAGTTCCTTTTTGTCCTCCAGATTTATTGTCCAGAAAATTTCAATTTACAATTCAAGTACCAAACTAAGACAATTATGGGACAAAATATGGTTCACCGTCAACCTTTAATTTGGAATTGTTAAGCAGCCGATTTGTAATTCAAAAAATGGCTGCTTATTACCCAAAAAGTTAATGCGTGGCGCAATGAATTTTGACGACGGTCAACTCGGTTAGCACATGCGAGTTGCCATAATAAAGTTGATTATGGTAATGTTACCTTTGAGCTTGCATTTACAGCCTGTTAACTGAAAAAATTCTGTCATTTTAATTTATTATGGGCGCTAGGAGTTCAAAATAATATTCTCGGACCATTTTATCCGTTGGAGAACTAAGGTCACCGACATAGCCCACAGAATTGCGAACTTTAAGTGGCAGTGGGCAGGGCATATTGCTCGTAGAACTGACGGCCGTTGGGGCGGAATGGTTCTTGAGTGGCGACCACGTACTGGGAGGTTCCCAAGGAGGTGTTTCGACAATCTATCGAAGGTCGCAGGAAGTCGACGGATGCGGGCGGCGCAGGACTGGTCATTGTGGAGATAGATCATTGGGGGGAGGCCTATGTCCAGCAATGGAAGACTATAGGCAAGTGAGTATAACTGTACTGTGAAGCGGGGGCTCACAGTCTGTTAAGTGAGAGTGAAGTTCAAATGCAAGGATATCTTGAGCGACAACTTTAACAGAAGGGCAGTAATGTCGAAATATTCAGCCTTTGTTTGAACAACTTAAGAGTTGACACCGAGGAAAGCTTTTATTTATTTCTGAATAATTACTATTAGAAACAGCTGCTTACTGCCCGGACTGTTAGGCAATGAATTTACTAACGATAAATTTGAATCGAATTAGTTTGATTAGGATATACGAGTTGCGTTATTAAAGTTAATTACCTCTATCGAAATGTAACCTTCAAGCTTGCCTTTTTGGCCCCAAAAGTCTAGTTGATTGCACTTTATATTTTTTTAACTAGACTAATATCAAGGAGTATAATCTGAATTCCATTCTTATTTATGTCAGTGAATGATCATAGAAAATACCATCTTACACAACAATTGTTCTTTTAAAACCAAAGCCCCATCTTGAAGGCGTAAATGATTGAAATTGAATTGCTTTAGATCGCTACATTAGTGAGCTACTGAGATAACGAATGTTGATCTAGAAAGCGCCCTTATTTCCTACGTAATAAGAATTGTTTTCATAGTTCAGATTTCTACGTCTGTGTTATACTAAAGGGAAATTCTAATTATATCCTAACTTAAGTTTATTCAGCGATAAGTTTGGACGTGTTTGGGAGGTGTACGTAAGGATATATGTACTCTCATATTGTAACGAGAATAGAAGACTGGCTCGCATGTGTTTTTTAACAAATTCATCTCTATACACAGAAGTTTTGAGATGTAGAGATTAGTAGATTGAGATGGTGCTGAACGTATTAACTATCTGCACTTTTATCAGATCATAAAACCACCTTATCGAAGGTTTACCTAAAATGATACTAATTAGTACAATTACATAAATACACAACAAATTACCAACATCGTATTTTATTTTTGAAAACATCAGCCAAGGTGTCGTGTTTCATCATCGAAATTATACCAAAAAAGGTTCTATTTCATTTCGAAAAATGTTATCTTCTAAAATGTTGGACATAATAAAAATTATTGTCACGGAGACTGAAGCACAAATTCATTTAAAATTATCTGACATTTAAGCATCCTACTTCTTTAGGTACTTTATAATTTACGACGCCCATAGCTACACAGTTTTTATTGTACTTGCTCAAGTTTAAATGGTTTAAGATTTTTAATTAGTTTTGATGTTTATTAAAGGTAATAAGGAACTTTTGTTTTATTTTAAATACATCCTTTTAAACTTGTATATGATTTTGGACTTTGAGATAATTAATTAGGTATACAAGGAGTTCCAGTTGATATCCTATAACTTTATGGTTATATTCAAAATAAACTTTTTCACTGGTATGATGAATCTTTAATTTTGCGACGTAATAAAATAAATTAACGACGTAATAAATTGACATTTGTCATTTAAATAATTTTTATTTCGAACACACCCATGTTAATAACTACGTCTGAATGAATTTTCATAGGTTTCTATTATTCTTTTAACGGTAAGATAGTGGGACGTTGACATATTTAGAATAAAGGTGTTTTGGTTAACTAACTTTGACCTTGACGATTTATTTTGTATGACAAGTTAAAAATTAAAAAATGGTGAAATAAAAAATTTATACATGTGCCGTTTAATTCTTTTAAGTGGTCTTTTCAACACCCTAGAGTTATGGGATATCTACAGAACACGTTGTACATAAATAGGTATGAAAATGTAAAACTTAATTATAATTAGAGCTTGTGTTATGGATACTACTTTGAGCAAAATACACAATATCAGCCGAGTTGGGCCAGGATACAAGTACGCTGAGTCCTACGTTTTCTGCCAGCAGTGCCTCGTTAGTCAATCAGCAGGGTGTATCACGCACAGCTGAGGTTGACTATGGCTTCAAAGATAATGATGAGCCACTTACACCCCATAATTATCCTACTACAGAGACTTAATTGTTTTTTTTAAAACAAAATTTTGTGCCATAGGTGATGTTGCATACTCTAAAAATAAGATAGAATCGAAGTCATGATGTCTAACAGATGATGCTATTAAGATTATGATAGGAAAAATAAAAGTCGTAAGTTACATGCGAAAAAATATATTCATATTCACATTTACAGACACAAAGATATCTAGAATAAGGTTAGGCTATTTAAGAACTTTGTTGTGTTGACCAATTGGGTTATAAAAATAACTTTCTCATATTTATTCATGAAAGTCACTGACCTTGCCTCCAAAAACTGTTATTAATTTTAGTCTCGACGTTGTTCAGAGGTTAACTGAACCAACATTGAGAGGTCTTATCATGAAAAAATATGAATTTTATTTTCAAGAATGTATTCTTGTAAGACTGTCAATGAAAAGTGACGACGGTCTCCGTTGAAGACTGTTGCGTTAGTACAACAGCTTCGAGATACCTCATCATCTTTATCGACAAAATAGGCAATACCAGACGAAAATAACACAAGCGTATTGTGACTTTATTTTAACATTCAATGACAGCAAAATTAGCAAAGGTTTCTAGTTTTTTTTTTTAAATCATTATTAATCGCCATCTCCACGGTCTGAAGAGGTTTTTAAAGAAGAGGTTTTTTAAGAAGCACTATTTATTTATTTTAAATACAAAATACTGCTTTAACATTGATTGAGCGACGGCAACAAGTAATAATATCGGGTCAAAACGGTTTTGTGGTCAAATTTCACTTTTACAATTATTTCATCAATTTTATCCGTAATATGCCCCATTACGGAGTTACGAAAAGACTTTTTCTCCGACCTATTATTATTATAAAAGCAAACATTGACAGAGATGTCAAAGTAAAACACCGTATGAGACACCAATGCATTTGTTATTTTCAAGCAAATGTTCAAAAGTAATGTTTTCCTTTAATGGCGCAAATACATTACGAAACGCTTAAATATTGCTCCAAATTACATATTATATAATGAGATATTAAAAATTTCGTATAATATATAACAATTACCTCGACTGAATCAACTTATAGCAAATATTTGAATTGTTCTACAAGTACCGAGTATTCAGGGGCTAAAAGTTTTTCTGTAGAGAACCATAACATTCCTGATTGATTCTAAACCTATTCACCTTGAGTCTGAATAATTTATGAGAAATGTTACCCACTTAGGTATTGCGAGGCAAAAGTTTGTTAAATACATCATCATATTCCATGAAAGTTTCATGATTAATTCATGAACATGAATGTTTCAACGTAAACCGCTCATACTTTAGCGTGACGTGTGTGACGAATGATTCAAAATATTCCGCGAATTTGTAAAAATGTAAAGATAGCTGTTTCATTCCGAGCACTGTTTAGGTTTCATAGCTACGCTGGCGAGCTTACAATTACACGAAAGTAACATCGTTTCACAGCCACACGCGCGAGCGTATAATAGGTTGGGGAAAAAGTTTCTTCGCATTTTTTAAGAAAATTCAAAACATTTTTTAATATAGTTTATTTAAATTTAACTAAAGTATGTAGGTACCATTTTGTTCGATATCTTTTTGCCATCTTGTAGGTAGGGACATGATCCCATTGCTATAGAAATTTTGGGACTTCTGGTCAAAATACCGCGACAAGTGGTTTTGGCAGTCCTTTCGTGATGTTAACCTGACACTGCCTAAAGAATTCTGAAGAGACCGAAACAGGTGGAAATCTGAAGGTGCAAGGTCTGGACTATACGGCGGATGCATTAACACCTCCCAGCCAAACTCTCTTAATTTTTGCTGAGTGGCTAAAGATGTGTGAGGTCTAGCGTTATCATGATGAAAAACCACACTCCTTCTGTTGATTAATTCCGGCCGCTTTCTCTCAACTTCTTGCTTTAATCTCATCAGTTGTTCACAGTAGAGTTCAGAACCGATGGTCCTGCCTGGTGGTAACAGCTCATAATGAATAATGCCCTTCCAATCCCACCACAAACACAGCATCACCTTGTTGCGAGTTAACCCGGGTTTCGCCACAGTCTGTGAAGCCTGACCGGCCTTTGACCACGACCTTTTTCGCACGTTCTTGTCATACGTGATCCACTTTTCATCACCAGTTATCAGCTTCTTCAAAAATGGTTCGGTTTCATTACGTCGTAATAAAGAATCACAAATGAGTACACGGTTCATTAGGTTTCTTTCAGTGAGCTTGTGAGGTACCCAAATGTCGAGCTTTTTTGTGTACCCAGTTTTTTTCAAATGCGCCAAAACTGTTTTGTGGTCAATTCCCAGTTCTTCAGCTACGTCGTAACTACTGACATGCCGATCTTGCTCCACTTTTTCAAAAATGGCATCCATTTTATCTGTAATAGGGCGACCAGAGCGACGTGCATCTTTGACATAAAAAATTCCGGATTGAAAACGCTTAAACCAAATTTGTGCTACTCTCACAGACACTGCACTAGGTCCATAAACATCGCAAATTTTTTTCGCGGCTTGCGTTGCATTTTTACCTTTTTTGTAGTAAAATTTTAAAATGTGTCGAATTTCTTCATTAGATTCACTCATCTTGGCGGTACGAAAAACAAATGAAAATCACACATTTTCCTAATTTGAATTTGGAATTATGTTCTTTAAAATTTAAACTTTCAATGATACCAAAACCAACTAGATACAAATAGTATAGCCAAAGAGATTTTATTACAAGTTTATACATACTATAATGCGAAAAGACTTTTTCCCCAACCTAATACATCAAAATTAATGGAAATCTAGCTAGCGTTAGCCAGCGTTGGCGGCCAGCTATGCAATAGCTATGAAACCACCCTAAACAGTGTTTGACAAAATTTAATGTTTTAATTTTTTTTAATTATAAAGCGTTTATTCAGTTTAAATGCGTCATAGCGCATGCTTATGAATGTCATTAACATTTAACATTAACAATTTTTCGTGAAAGAGAAAAACTATGCTATCCATTCACAAAACTACCGTAAGGCCTTTGTTCTGAGAAGAACGAGCAAGGAATTCAGCATGTTTCTATCCTCCCTTCACATTAGCATCATTTAAAAAATGTCATAAACTACAACGTCATTGAAGTTTAAAAAGAAAATGAAAGGATACTTATTTTAAGTAATATTCAAAAGCTTACCACATTTTCCATTACAAATAATAATAGTCTAAAGAATAATCTAAAAAAGTTGTATCTACATTACGATAAATCTTCACTACTTGCCGTGCCATACTGTCCTGAAGGAAATTTTATTAATTAGGCAATTTCTACCAATCAGACAAGCATAAGTTGACCAGACACTGTCAATGGCCCCTGTTCACAGACATGACCCATGATTCCGCCATCGCTTCACTCAACCGTATTTAAGGGTCTTCCAGTTTCAGTCTCAACAAAATCAGCATGAACAACAACAAAAAAAGACGGACAGACAGACAGAGTTACTTTCGCATTTATAGTATGGACGTTATTTATTACGTTATTTATTACGGGCGGCTTAAAAGGCTTAATAAGACAAAGTACAAATTCCTTTAAACTATCAGCAGCCGACCATACTTCCGCAATAAAAACAAGACAGATTTTTCAATTTCCTCCCTCAATCGCTTGAAAAGGCCCACACAAAATCTATTATGAAATAAATTAATAACCAGCTGTAGAAAGCCAATTTTTCCATCCATTGTACCCAGGATGGCTTCGATATCGAACAAAGCTCTGGAACAAAGCCGCGCGGCACAATACGCCTCTTCCAGTTCGCCGTGGATGGTAATGAAAATGCACCATTATTTTAGCGCTTAACGGTAATCGCCACAGTTGCAACACCTGTCAGATTTGACTGGCACTAAATTTGCTCGGACCTCCTGCCCTACTCTCTAAACATATTTCAATGAAACGGAATGGGATTTCTATCTTTGAACACTAACCGAATTTGACACTAAATATTCAATATTGGATTGCGTGGCCATTGTCTGTCATCGGTTATAAATAGTAGCAAATTTTAAATTGTAACGAAAATAGACAAGAGGATAGCTTCCTCTTATGATCACATAATAACCACTTAATATTGAATAAATATTGTTTTTTTTATAATCAGTCCAACAAATGACTCGACACCACCAAGTAGTATATAAGTCAATTTCGACGACTTCCGTGGTCGAGTGGTCTGTATGCCGGTCTCGAGGCGACGCCATCTCGAGAGGTTCTGGGTTCGATCCCCGGTGGGGGCAAATGTTTGGATGATGAATTTTCAAGCATTTGTTCTCCAGCCTTGGATGTTTATATATATTTATTTTTATTCAGGATATTTATATGTATTTATCTATTAAATATATTTATCCGTCATCTAGTGTCTGTAACTTAAAATGGGGCTAGTTGATAGGTGTGAATGTTTGAAGATATTTATTTATTTATTATTCATTTATTTGCCAAGAATGCTTGGGCAGCACCAAAGGATGCAGGCCAAGGTCTTGAGGGTATGTACTTGAGTGTATGTACCGCATGAGCGCGTATGTTGCATTTTTCTATACAAAATAAGATACTTTCATACAACGTTAGAACACTCATTAACGCACGACGCTCCGTGCGTTTCATTGTTACGCTCAATTTGCACTTGAATCTTCACGAATAATCTAGTAACCAAATCACACTCACGTCGGGGAGACTTAACCGAAATCAAGTGAGTATAGTAGAACACCTCTAAGCTGACTGTGTATTTGCGTCCTGTCAACTGGTCCCGGGTTCAATTCCCCGTGTTTGGACAGGCAAGACAAGGATTTATCGGGGCAAATATTGTCATTGGATCGGCTTGGCTGGCCAGGCTACGCTCGGGTACAATATTATCCAGTTTTAGTGTGCATGACTCATGGAGACTGGATCTTAGACTGGTTTTGTGAAGTATATTTAAAGAATTCTAAATATATTGATGGTTTGAGAGAGTGCCCAGCGTTATCACACTTTTTTTTTATTTATTGAACAGTGCGCGTGCGTGGCCGGCGCTGGCGGCCGCGCACGTATCTATGAAACCTCCCTTAGACTACACATTGACCATAAAAAAGTAATTACGTGACTATCGTAATCCAATTGTATTCTCTGAGATACAGCTGTCAGCTCAAAATCTCTCGCTATACTTACACGATAACCAATTTTTAATTCTTTCTAATTGTAGAATCCCATTTTTAAAATGAACCGTAGATTTAAAGACCTATATAAATGCAAACGAGAATAATATTATGGTAATCATATCGGTACACAAACAAGGGTTCCCAAAACATACACAAAGGATATTCACTTTGAAACTTTCAAAGTCTCGCAAGTTGAACTTCGCTTATTACGGAAAACAATACGAATCTCGGACAACAAAAAACTAAAAACCTTTTAAACTCATATAAAATCCAAAGTGGATGCCTTGTGAAAACAAGATTTCCAAGCAAAAGTTTGTATAAAAATGCAAGTTGATGTTTGGTTTGAACAAAGTCGTGCATAGGATGAATAATATGAGTTCTCCGGCTCGATGCGGGCTGAGTTTCTATTGCTTGTTGCAGAATTTAGAATATTGATTTTTTGTAAAAAAATAATAATGGGTATTTTTATATCGCTACTATAGGTGCATCAATTTAAACCAGTCAAGTTTAGGTACGGAGAATAAAGGTATACACTCATAGATTAAGTTCTTTTGTGAGGGATATAAACTCATCTCAATTTAACAATGGTAATGAGAACGAAGGCAGTGAAGAATCATCAAGTATAAATAATCATATGATTGGCTACTTAAAAAATGTCGGCCATTAGTTTCTTGCCGGGTTCCTTTGGCCGCTTGTACCGATTACAATCGCAGTCAAAGCGCTCTGTTCTTGTATGTCGTACTTGCTACAAGCGCTCGCGGTGATGAAGTTTAATATTACACTTTTTAATCATTATTTATTTTGTAAGTTATGTAAAATGTTAACAGTTTTAGTTTCGTCCATAATAGAAAATCACTCGCCTAACGATGCGTTACAGGACATTCAAAAGAGTATGCAAATATCGAAATTGAATAAGGGGTTACTGTTTGAAAATTATCAATTGTATATTTATTTTTTTAATAACGAAAAAGCAATTGGCGGCCTTATTGAGAGAAAGAAAGAAAATAATTTATTAGTGACACAGAATCAACCTTAGTACTAAATTTAATACCTAAGAAAATTGTGACACTAAATGGCAAGCCACTTAGCATGTGTCAGTTGTCGCAGACATCCGACGATGATCTTCCGTGGTCACCAAAATTAATCAGCGATCTCTGCCAGGCAACCTGTTTGAGAAACAATAGCAAAAAATGAGAAAAATGTTGATGGGGGGGTGTAAAAAACCTATATTATATGATCAATATCATTAGATAAAAAAACTACATAATATCCTGAAGATAAACACAAGCTAACAGCTAGTCTGAGTAAGCTTTATTTCTTTTTTAACATCAGAATTTATTTACCCTTTTGGTGTTTTTAGTTAGGTTATTCAATTATCAATCTATACATATCACAATGAGCCTACCAGGACCGTCCTAGAGCCGTTCTAGAGCCTTTTTTTAAAGACGTTAATAAATATTCTTTGTAAAGAAGTGTATGAGAATGGATATACATACACCCAATGGCCAAACCGAAAAATATTAATAACGGTGCATTAAAACTGGAACTTATTCGCACGAATTTAACTACACTGGACTTAATTATTAGAGATTTTGATTAGCCGAAATGGCTGGAGTGGCTAACATTTACTGATTATAGTCCTTACCACTATAATCATAAAGTCCACATCGCATTCCCAAATCAGTTACGGAAAGAAATTACTTTGGATTAAGTTGTTCTTTTATCAGAATACTCCATCTGCATTAAGTATTACCACGGAACGCAATTTCCTACATAAGTATTCATTTGCAATCATTTTTCAATGTTGGTTCTAGGTTAATGTTATTATTTTATAGGTACTCGTGGTGGAGGGTAGCGAGAATGGGTTCCGTTTATATGAAGAAATAAATGTTTAACTTACTACGTTCGCACATATAACTCTTGGTTTTTGTGGTTTAAGCTCTCAAATGGTCAGAAAACTAGACGGAATACAAACAAAATATTGTTTGCGAATACTGGTATTCGCGTTAACCCTCAAGTGGTTAAACAAAGGATGAATAATTGAATAGCTTAATACAGAAAGGGAACTGTTAAAAAATATTGCGACATAATTGGGTTAGTGTTTGTTTCATATTGGAGACAAGGTCATGACTTTGCAATTAAATGCAGAGGCTACACCGTCTTATATAAATCTTCTCCTTTGTCCTGCCCTGTTCCCAATTCTATTTGGGGTCAGTGCAACATGTCTTCTTCTTCCACTTTCTTCTATTACTCTCTCACTTCCTCATCATATCATCATTCACACAATCCATCCATCTTTTCTTGTGTCTTCCTCTCACGCCCATCCATTTTCAAATCAATAACTTTCCTGGTGACATGATCATTCTCCCTCCTCATTACATGTCCATACCAAGAAAGTCGTTTTTCTCTCAGTTTATCAGCGTTCGGGGCAACTTTCAAACTTCCTCTAATTCATTCCTCCCTCTATCCATTCTCGTCACACCACACATCTCAATATCACCTCAACATTCGCATTTCAGCTACATGCAATCTTTGTTCATCCATCCGCTTTACAGACCAACATTCCGATCCATATATGACGGCTTACGGCGACGTAAATATGTTATTTATTTATTGCATCATTGTTGTTAATGCTTATCTAATTACAAAGTCCTTCATCATTTAACTCTAGCGTAATATCAAAAGGGAATCTTAAGCCCGGGTGTCGGGTTCGAAGGACCAAGTTAAATAATTCAATGTATACAAGTATATTACGGCTGTGCTGTGGATTCTTGAGTTCTCCGTTTAATTTCCGGCTTACTTCGAGATGGCTAGCTTAAACTTTAAGAACATCGAAGCCGTGGCATGTTTAAAATACATCTGCTTTTTGCAATTTGTTTGTGTGTTTAATTTTTACTAACAAATTAAAAAATCAAGAAATAATTCATTCATTGTTTTAGTAGAAACGAAACGACCCTTCGTTTCTCGCGTCATTTTTTGCCGCATACATCCAACCTATTTTCTCGACAGTATAATATAGCCCATGTCACTCCAGGATAGAGTAGCTAACCAACAGTAAAAGAATTTTTCAAATCGGCTTAGTAAATCCAGAGATTACCCCCTATAGCGTCACAATCTCAAAAACTCACAAACTACTGCTTTGTTATTGATTTAATATCTTTCATACAAACATACTTAAAATCACGACTATTATCCCCTAAGGGTAAGTCAGAGACTAGGCAAAAGCACCGCAAAAGCAGTCCACAGCCATAGTCCGCGCTTCGCCAAGCAGCAACTGCACATGTGCTCAGCGTGACAGGTGGTGATGCGGTCGCCGCTATAAGCTATTGGATAGTTGTGCAGTTCTAAGTCCATTTAGTTACCTTTAACGACAAGCAAGGGCAGAGATGGGTTGGTAGTATTCTTTCTTTTTTGATATCTTTCAGTTAAAAAAACAATTCCACCCCACCTCCCCTCCTCCCCTTCCCTTCCCACCTCTACAACAATTCCTTTACTGTCCAAGCCATTCGTCTCTGGAACAACCTTCCATTACCAATAAAAAAATCCCAATCCTTAGCATCCTTTAATAATCTGGTCCATAGCCATTTCCTTCATCTTTAACCCCTCCCTCAAACGCACATTACTATTTTCGACTTTTCAGTGTTGCTTTTAATGTAAGAATATATTGCTAAATAAAATATTTAAACTGGTTTATAGCATTTATGATATAGTATGTAATTTTATTTATGTATTTGTATATAATATATTATGCAATTTATATATAGTAGTTTATATATGCACCTTATATATGTAAGTATATTACACCTACCTTTTCTTTAATTCTCTCTCTGCCCAAAGGTTGCCTGGAAGATATTGCTATTAGCTATAAGGCCGCCTTGTGTTGCATTGTATTTTTTTCTTTACTATATTTCTGTGTTTATATTAGTTGCAATAAAGAATTTTATCTATATATCTATCTATCTAATATACCTACATATTTTTCAAAAAAAGCTTGGATATATTATAAAAAATAAAAGGATGAAAAACATTTCTAAAATATACGCAAATGATACAAGAGATACAAAGACAAAGGCGAAACAAATGAAGCCGAAACTACCATCAATTACAGGGTGGCAAATAATGGCACATCACAAGATAGTGAAGCTTTATTCATAATACAGTGCGCGGTTTGTTGATGAAGAATCCGTGGCGTGACAAACAAAGCTGGGAATGAAAGCCCTGCGGCGCTGGTTTTTTGTTTCCTTTGTAAGCTCGTTTAGTTCAAACATCTGTGATTGCGAGTACCTTTGTGCGAAGGCTGATTATGAGCAGTTATCTTTGTTCAGCGGTAATTGCATCTTTGTGAAGACGATCTCTTTACAGAAAAGAGCGACGTTTTATGTAATCACTGTGGGAATTCGTCGATCTAATTCTCACGTTGGAACTACCACGTTTACTGGTTACGTACATGGGAATGTAAACAAGATGTGTGGGGATAAAAAGAACGGGAAATTTGAGAGCAGAAATGGGAAACAAAGCTATATGCTGTTAAAAACAAGTGCCTCTTTTATAACCCATATACCTTAACGGTATTACATAAACACACATATAATAATATCATTAAGATATAGAATTTGGAAGAATTTTGCAGATGAGTTTAAACCCTTTCAACCATTAAATATTAAAATTAAATAAATACTTCCCTATTTAAACTGCACTGTATATTGTAAGTGAATATTAGGTCCTTACCAATGAAATTGGTGTTTTGTATGGAGATTTTGGGCATGTCTGCATTATACATACTAACATTATATCAGTTTCTTCACAACGACAAATCCAGAGATAATAATATTTGGCATGTATCATAAGACAAGCTTTAGCAATATGTGTGTGAACACGCTTGATAAAAATTATTCATCGTTTTTATGTTTATGCAAATCAAATGATGTATTCGGGAGGCAGTTAAAAATAATTGTGTTTGTTTCTAATTTTAACACAATTAAACTTACAAAAAATTATCAAATTAAATAATATGAGCTCAAATATATGGTCTATTTTTAAAAGAGGCAATTATTTTATAAGAATGTTCTGAAACTTAATAGTTACGGACAAATTGTTAAGACAGAATAAAAACACCAATTTCATAGGTAAGGCTCCAATATATGTTATAATAAAGGATAAAACCAATAACGGTTCGTCCACACGGTACATCGAATTTTGCTTAAATTCAAAACCTTTCAAGTAAATACAGTTCTTCACTGTCAACATACATACATTAGTCACGCCTTTTCCCACAGGGGTAGGCAGGGATTACATCCTTCCTCTTGCTACGATCCCTGCATATTTCTTTCGCTTCATCAACTCTCATTACAGTCCTCATACATGCTCGGTGATTTCGGGTACTTTTGACCTGGCCCTTCTCTAGAACCTCTTTCACTGTCAAAATAGTTATAATTCAAAATTAACACTACTCGCGCAAGCCTTTAAAAATAAAAAAATTATTTGAAATCTTCCTTAAAAGATCCGAATTTCTAAAGGGAAGTAATTAATTGGGCAGCCATTTAATTATTAGGTCAGCAACAAAAAGGACAGCCGGCAAATTATTAGGCAGCAAAATAATTATTTGGACAGCAATATATATGTTACCGAAATCTAGGAAAAGGATCAATGAAGGATCAAGGATCAATTCCTAGGAAATGTATTCTGGTAGATATTAGATTAGGGTGATTTTTTTATGCCCCTAAAAACAATATTTGTGTCATATTAAATAATTTGCCAGCAGAGAAAACATTTGCATTGCTGCCCAATTAGTTATTTTGCTGATAAATTAGAAATATCTGCTGCCAATAAGTTTTTGCCCAATTAGTTATTTTGTTCATCAATTTAGAAATATTTGCTGCCCATAAGTTGTTGACCAATTAGTTACTTTAGCTGACCTTTTCTTTGGGACTGTATGGTTCGGCAAGTGGTGAAGTGGTGAACCTATCCTGGTTTTGTATATACTTTTTCAATTTCTTGATTTTATTTTATTAATATATTATTTAAGACTACTTGCATTTGTAATGAAAAATGTGGTAAACTGCAGAATTTATAACTCAGATATTTATTTATTTTTTCTTCTAAAACTTCAATGACGTTGTAGTTTATGACATTTAAAAAAAAAGATAAACAATGTAAAGGGAGGATAGAAACTTGCTGAGTTTCTTGCCCGTTCTTCTCAGAACAAGGCCTCCTGGTAGTTTTGTGAACGAATGGCGTAGTTTATCGCTTTCACGAAAATTTGTAAACTGCTTTTGACGTTCATAAGCATGTGCAAAGACGCATCTAAATTGAATAAACGATATTGAATTTTAAATTTTGATAATTGCAGTCAACGACAGCAAACGGTGACAGTTTATTTCGGACACAACAAAATACAATTGCTTTAATTGCCAAACTAAACCAGAAACTCGCATTACCACTTGGTTAAACGGTCTAAATCAGACTGAAATATCCTCCCATTAGTACGGAACCCACTATTTACAGGGCTCGCTCTCGCTGCATTGCGGATGCCTCTCATACAATAACTTCACGCCTTGTTTGGATGCACTGGGAATACAGAACAATCTAATCGCAGAACATGATACGTGGTTCCAGTTTCTCTCGATAGATGGCGCTGTTAGAAAATGTAACCGAAATTACGCTGTAATTACATTTGTTGTGTAAAATTTGCTTGTGATACCGTAATAATATTCTTGGTAACAACAGAGCAGTTTTGACAGCTAGTCATGAAAATCGCAATTTATAATTTACGACGTCACACGAAAACCATTTGTTCAGATTTAGATTTTTTTTAAACTAGCTTTTATTTTTAATTTCCAAAGTCCTTGATATTTACAACTGCCATGTAAATTTGAGACTTTTTTTTTTTACTTTTTTTTTTCCTTTTTTTTTTTTTTTTTTTGAGACTTATTTGAGACTTTTTTTACTTTTTTTTTTTAACAGCCTTATATGACGCTTATTTAGGCAGATATCCTCGAAGGGGTTGGCAGCGATGTGAATACCCATATCCCACCTGACTGAAAATCTGAGGCAAGATAATTATACCTTCCTTTGTGTAAGATATTGCATATCGCAATCACAAGTTCATATTTTATCAAAAAATTTATTGAAATGATTCTAAATTGTAGGTGTTTTAGTGATATTGGTATTATATGTATATTGGCTGTTACTTTTTTTTTGTACATATGACAGGTAAGCTCTTGGCCTTCATCTCACCTGATGGTAAGTGACAATAAGGCCAAAGGTGGAAGCGAGCTTCACCTGTAATCCTCAACAACTGAGGAACTGGCTATTTTACGTCTGATTGCCGGAATACAACAATGTTTATAACCTTGTTATTATGGCGACAGATTTAAGTAAGACGGTGGTAGCTAGCCAGGCGGGCTCAGAAGCCCTACCACCAACCAAACCGAGCAGAAAAACTTCTGCCCCCATGGGGAATCGAACCCGATCCTCCCGATCCTCCTCCCTTCTTCATGTCTTTCCACTATAGGTGGCTCGGCACGTTCTCAGTCTATATACGACCCACAGCTGAGCAAAGACCTTCCTCATGGAGTACCACAAGGTAACACCACCACGCTGCACGCTGGCTCAATGTTGGTTGGTGAGCAGAAACGGCTTAACGTGCCTTCTTGTGATTAAGAAGAGTTCCAGATATGGTCGGCTCACATTGTCTTTTCCTTCCACTGTCACTCGTCAACTCCACATTCACTTCTTTTATTCTAATTGAAGCGGAGATTACTAGCTAATGAATGAAACCACGCAAAATTAAAATGACAAGACAGCGAGCAGACAGCAGATTCTCAATCGTAAAAAAATATAAAAAAGAATAGACAAAAATGTGTTACAATAAAAAAGGTTGCTCGGCAACACTAATATCATTATTCTTATTGGCTGGTATTACAGTTAACCTTACTTAAGCTTCGGGCTTCGTAACTTACTTCGTAATAACAAGTATTTAAATTTTAAGGATCGTAAATCATCTGAAACTGACGGAGTGTCTTGTGTCGCTTCTGCAAAGCTTCAAGATATCCTTCTGGTAGAGGAAAATTATGGTATTAAAATTTCTCAGCATTTAAAAAGTACTGACGTTATCTACAATTTTTTTTATTAGAAAAATATTTTATTGACCACAGATGGACATTAAATAAAAAAAAGTAAGGATTCATAAAAAATACACTAAACATGAGAATAAATATAAATTTGCTTGCTAAGGTTGCTTCGTATGACATACTGCTAAAATTAATTTATTTTGCTATGAAAATTTGGCCTTTGTAAAAGAGCCTACATTTAATATTATTGTCTTTAAAATAAAAGTGATCTCATAAAAAAATACTTCCAACCCATCTCTTCCCTTATGTGTCGTAAAAGGCGACTAATGGACTTAAAACTGCACCTTCCAATAGCTTATAGCGGCGACGGGCACGCTACCTGCCACGCTGAGTGCAGTCACTGCTTGGTGAAGCAAGGACTATGGCAATGGACTGCTTTTGCGGTGCTTTTGCCTTAGTCTCCGACTAATTCTTAGGGAATAATAGTCGTGAATATATGTAAAAATAAAACACAATTTTTAAGCTGATGTGGATGTTCCTCTTCGAAGGTTTTAGTCACTTATACATCTGCTCTGTTTATTTTTTAAGGCATTGCATAACGTTACAATTTCATTCAGCAAAATAATTTTACAGGCAGAGAGTCTTATTAATTAATCAAGCTTAATTTCGTCCAAATCTTTAAATAATATTATACATTAGGTAATTAAGTGTTTTGCATAAATTATTATTAGTTACTCAATTTAGAAAGCAATTAACCAGCAAAATGGAAGCCAAATTCAAAGGTGCGTGATTTTGGCGATATAAATTATGAATATATCCACGCATCGGTTAAACGTAACCGTTTTCGATCTTTTTTTTTGTGATTTTAAATTCTTATTTTCTTATTTTAATTTTTTTCTATATAGTAACAACTAGCTGTGCCCGCGTCGTCGTTCGCGTGGCTATTAACTCAACATTACATTCCTACCTCTTATAGCAAAAATAGTAAAACTCAAATTATTAAAATAATGGAAATAACAGTTCTTGTCAGTGTCGTCTGATTAATTGTTGATATGGTGATGAATCTCTATTGTCATGTCATTATTTTACAATGACAAGAAATTTTAAAATTCGAAATGAAATCACATTTTGTCGGAATGTGTCACATAAAACTCGGTCGAGCAAATATTGATAACCACGGCTACACCCGCGCGGTACCCGTTCCCATGGGAATATCGGGATAAAGAGTCCTTTCTCGGGCTCTTGACTATCTGTGGTTTCAATTGAAAAGGTAAAGTAGTTTTGACTTGAAAGCAAGACAGAAAACAGAGTTTATTTCGCATTTATAATATTGGATCCTTACCTATGAAATTGGTGTTTTTTTTTTCTCTTAGTATTTTGTCTGTAACTATTAAGATTTAGAGTATTCTAAAAAAATAATTACCTCGTCTAAAAATAGACTATATTTTTGAGCTCTTTTGATTTGTTTTCATAATTTGTTGTAAGTTTAATTGTGTTAAAATTGGACACGGCGACAACTCTTTTTAAGTGTCTCCCGAATACATCATTTTATTTGCATTCACTTAAAAACGATAAATAATTTTTATGAAGTCTGATATTACACATATTACTAAAGCTTGTCTTATGATAGATGCCAAATATTATTATAAAAGGTAAGGATCTAATATTAGTATGGAAAACAATTTAATTAATTAATTAATTTAACAATCACAATTACAACTTAATAGTCAGTAAGGTTTTTATTTTTTCAACCGTAACTAATACGTCTTCAATAGTCGTTTGATACTAAAGGTATTTAGCGCTCCTTTGTACCAATGTTAACAAGTGACAAAAGACCGACGCAGAAAAGTTTTTCTCTGCCAAACACTAATCGACTTTGTCAACGAGGAAATAAAATCGACAATTAATAAACACTGCACAGCTTTCAGTCGCCCACTCCGCCGCAGTCTGGATTGTCGTTGTTATTTGACCGCCAGCAAAATCGATTATGCTCTAGCAATGAATAGCGGCAGGTATTCTCTGATAAAAGTCAAGTGGAATTTTTTTCAAACGAATTTTTGTCCTAGAGGAAACACGAAAGTTGGCGTGAAATATCATAGTGAACTTGGCCCTTTTTTCCCGGCAAACAAGATCTCTTTGTTAATCATAATTTTATGTATCATAATGATAATGTATGATATAGTTCAAAATGTCGTCGATCGTTACATCATTGTACAACCTTAAGTACAGCGGTCGCTCCTGACATAAATAAGGTTTAAGAAGGTTTTAAATATAAGATGCCTTTTAAACCACACAAAAAGAACTCATTATGTATTAAATATATGAGCCTATATACATTCACCGTAACATCTTAACACCGCGATTTAAAAATAACGTGTTTTGGAAGCAGCGCCATCTAGTGGCGTAACAACGAACTAACATTTAGCAATGGTTTGTACAATCATTAAGTAATCTATTTGTGTTATTTGTAATTTAACTACAGGCGATATCCAACAAAATGACTTAATGCCAGAATGTTACACAAAATTGGACTAGTTGCGAAGCAACAACTTTAAACGTCTATTTTCTAACCTCTGTTGACTTTTAAAATATAACTTCTTCTCTTTATTTAAGATCAAATACATTTTGATCTAAAATGTACATGAACTCAACAACTAAAGCAAATACGTAAAGTTTTATTAACCTTTCGAACTTTTGCCTTGTGAATCGAAATTCGAGTAAATTTCGATAATTTTGTAATTAGTTACTGAGACAAAAAGAAAAGATAATAATGTCTCATTGGGGACATTTAGAATGGTAGGTAATATTATTGATGAAGTATAAAATACAATTATAATTTCTGAACTTTAATCTGCTCAACTGTAAGTAGCTTTCAAAGATCAACCACACAAAACTCTTAGAGGAATAAATAGATGTCAAATACATTTCAGACAATTATAGCCCCGGGAGTGTACTGAACAGCATTCCATATTTCATGCTACATACACGCTATAAATACACCACAACAAACAACATTGTATTGCTGCCCGAGTTTTATAGAAACAAAGATTATCTAAATTATCAACGCTTATTCTTTGCATTATTAAAAAAGAAAAAAAAATCTAAAATTGTTTATTCAGATCAAATTACAGTTTTGTACATTAGTTGTCGAAGCCTCCTTTTAAGCATATTGATGCCTGTGCCGGGAGACTTCGCTCTTATTAAGTTATTTATTACCAAACTGTTTGACATCTTTATCTATAAACAATATAAATTCTTATTAGATAAGTATAATATATATTGAGATAGTATTATTAAGACGCTTATATCAGTTCACCATGTGTAGGTCTATGTATGTCTAAATGTGTTTATGTATATGCATGTGTGTGTATATGTGTTATTGTTTATGTAGTGTGTTTGTATCTTTAGATATGTATATTCATTAATATATTTATAGCCCTATGTTCAATACTTCTTATAATCCATGTAAATTTGTGTCTTCGTAGTTTAAATGTTTAACCCAATTTTTTATTATACTATTCCACACATAAAAGTTTTATTATATATTTGTATTTCCTTATTCACTTTATTATATAAAAAAGCTGATCGTGATTCAAATTACACTTTAGGAAATTGTGTTTTTCTATGGGGAACATATACTACATTTTTCTTACTTCTTCTACCCTCTATGCAGGGCTTGTATATTAGTGTTTTGTGTTTTTTTAGGAAAGTTTGTATTATATATAATTTACGTACTGTTAGTAGGTTACTAATTTGGTATAGGTTTTGTGGTGAAAATGACTTTTTTTAACTTTAACCTGCGTTAGATGTATAGTTTTATCTACATGGACTTATGTCATGTCAATATTTTCTCGTTTCCATTCAAATTATATTTTATCAAATAATTAAATCGTCAAGGAAATCTTCACCAAAGCAGGAAACACAAGCAGATTTAAAAAGAACATCATCGAACACACACAAAAAGAATTCGAATTATTTCAAACATCATTCTACGTTACCTTGCAACAAACTTTGGCAAAATATTCTTGAACTCACTCCAATAAAACTACTCCAATCGCCAAACGCAATAAGTTCAACAGATGTAACACATCACAAGATATTAGAGATTCCTGTTGAGCGAGGCTCCATTGCTCACAGCGCGACGCGTGAGAATTTTTAATTATAATAAAATACGTGGGGTTTATTTAAAAGGGAGTGCGCAAAAGAAGGATTATCTCTTCCTTGGGGATTTCCGCTTTTTCGTTAATTAGTGTAGCCGACAAGCTCCCAGTTTTTCTGGTTATAAGCTTGGGCTTTACCGTACAATATATCCTGGGTCTATTAGATGAAACTCATCAAAAAACTCTTTGTACAGAATCCGTATAACGAATACGGCAGACATAATTACAAAATTAAATACAAAAGGGATCATTTTTGCTTGCTTTGATGATTTTAAAAGACTTTCTCAAAATTGTATTAAATTTTAATCTAGTTTTAAGTATGAACTGGAAAATGGAGTTTTTTAATTCATTATTTATCCTGTGATACTAATATAAAGGTCGTTATTCCTTTGATAAAACAAATATTGATGATGATATTGATGTCATAAAAGTTCCGCCAAATTATGTACAAAAGAAGATTGGAAGAATAACAAAGCGAATATCATGTTCATTATCTATATTTAAAGGGTTTTTCATTAAGAGCGCTTGAACTTTGAAATTCAATAAAACAACCTGTTTGAGTGATATTACCACAATTTTTATTACATTTTAAAGAATATTCACTGACATTATGTTTGGAAAATAATATCATCAAAATGGCCACCGTGACTCCGCTGTAGATGGTGTATTCTGGTGGACCAATTTTGGAGGACGTCTTCGCATAAATGGGGCTCAATTTCACGAAGAACGCGAGTTATGTTGGCCTTTAGGGCAGCATTGACTGTGGTTTATCTGCGTACACTAGAGATTTCACGTAGCCCTACATACAGTAATCGAGCGGTGTTAAGTCACACGATCTCGGCGGCCAGTTAATGTCGCCACCACGCGAGATGACGCAACCCTCGAACATCTCATTCAATAAATTTAACAATTATAATAAATTTTAACAATTTCTACGCGTAGTTGAAGCGTGTAACGTTCCATGGTGAAATGTCACGACTAAATATGTATTCATGCCAAATTTGACAGCATTACCAAGATGGTCGCTGTGTGCTGTCAAAGTTCGAGCGTCCTTATAGAAAAAAACCCTTTACTTAGTGTACTAATATACGCCCTACTGTAGGGCAGTGCCCTAGATATTATAAGGAGTAATTCATACACATGAAGACTAACAATAACGCAGCGGCTAATTGCGATTTAGTAGATAGCTATGATAGCTTCGGAAAACGGTCATCGCTTGCGCTATTCTGTAACGTAACGTTGAGAAATCAATATTGATTTAATGCAAAAAAGTGTACGAAATGATAGAAATCCAATTCATATCCAATGAAACTTGGTTAGGAAGTGGGGTCGAAAGTCACCTGTGTCCTGAAAAAAGAACCTTTTTGGTTCCTCACAATTTTTGGATGACGTCTCCAGAAAGCAATCATGACCAGTTTGAAAAATATGTCTCAGAGATCAGCATTTTCCAGAGATTCAATATGCCAAAAAATGTGTCCATAGCACTAAAAATCACATCGCGAGTGCACAATACTTTGCCAGACTGAATGTGAAAATTGTAGCGACTAATAAAAATCTGTGACCGAAATTTCACAATTTTTCCGAAACAATATTGAGAAAGGTTTTTTAAAATACCTCTGATGTGCCGAAACATTTTGTTCTGCCATTTTTTTAATAAATTTCGGGGAACGTAGACGGATTACATGGTGTAATCCTCTCCTTTTCACCGCTGGACATTCCCGTTTGTGTCCAGTTTCTGTGCTTTCAATATTATATGATTGACATTCTTGTGCACTCTAAGCCTTTTGCGTCATTCATTCGCTGTTTTTTTTTTCGGTGGCAAGCATGGCGTTCTAGTTACCACGAGAGCTGATTTTTTCTAGTTTCCACGTAATCCTTTTTTCAGGATATCAGATTTACAACCGACTCAAAAATCAATCACATACCTGAAGGTAAAAAGAAAGTAGGAAAATAAAATAAAGTGTGACCAAAGCTAGAAAATATTTCTCTGCAATTTTAGCACAAAAGCGCTTGGTTTGGTTCACGAAAGATGGCCACAAATGGTGGCCGTCTGTCTGCGCATCTTCCTTCGTGAAGATAAGACCCAAGACAAGATAATATTTTAATTTGTTAAAACAAATTATGACGACGCATACATATTAACACATTTTACCCGCGCCTCACCTCACACCCCCAAATGGGATACTTTTTTTGGCATTATTTATACATTTTGGCACAATGTTTATTTCGCATAATGGTTTACGGTATAATGTAAAGCGAGCGTGCCGCGGCGAAGCGGCAGAATCGATATTTTTTATTGATAATAATTTCTAAAACTTTATGCGAATAGTTAATTATGCCTTAAGATGAACACAAAACTTTTTTGTGAAACATAGGTATTATTATTGTATCCATTCATATAAGTTATATTTTAATTTTTATTTTTTTTTTGTTTTGGCCTGGAAAGTGTTCCGAATAGACATGACAACTAATTAACTACATAAGTATAATTATTACATTTTCCTTCCAATTTAATTTGACATTTGTGACTAAGGGTATTTGTATAATACACGTAAATATTAGGTTGTAGAACATATTGATGTAAAGGGAGGGACCCTTGCAGAGTTTCTTGCCTGTATCTTCTCTTGACGAGGCCTCCCGGTAGTGAACAGGCCGAAAAAAAGTAGTGGTATTGTCTATTTTAGGATAATTATAATTTATTTTGTTTTGATAACAATTTGATTAAATGACTTCGAGTTTGAGTTTGATGGTTATGCCATTTGTAATTATGCGTAAATAATTATGCATATAATTTTATGCCAAAATTAACTATGCGTAAATATATTTAGTGTAGATTCCATTATGCCAATTCGTATTGTGCTTCAAAAATGTATGCAAACAGATAGGGAATCCCTCCAAATCTTTCGTGAACCGAACTATAATAAAAATGAAATATTGCTTGGAGGCTATAAAATAAAAATAAGAATCACCACGAACTCTGCTTCCCCAAATTTTACCACAAGGCATTTGTACTAATATTTCACACATTGGCCAGTAACCCACTTTTTCAGCGGATTCTGAGCGCAATCTCGTCGCTAGTTTCAGGGTATTTAGATACATTACAAAGATTTGTGCTCTAAAACATAAAATCGAGATTTCTGTGGTTTGAGAGGGTGAGATGTATATCACACCTCACTCACTGCAGAAGAGAGAAGTTTCATGGATGCAAACTAACTAGTAACAGAGGAGAGTGGAAGAATAAGAGATGAACCGACACCACCTAGAGTGAGAAAAGGCAAAATATAGAAGACTAAATTTAACGTTTTTCAAATAAACTTTAAAATTACTCTATCATGTTTATGTTCCGAATGCTTCATGCAGAACAAGAATTTACAAAGGCTAAATAAAAATACACATTTACGCTCGCAAGTTGGTAAATAAATTTTCATTCATTTACAATTTTATTTACAAACTTTTAGCAATTTTAAATCCCTGACATCATAATATTCTATTCTAAATTTTATGCAATAAAATCTTAGGACATAAATTAATCATCATACATATTATCACGCCTCACGTAGACAGAGGTGTTAAACACCCACATTTCGCCAGATATGTTAGGTCCCCGTGTAACAGGTAGCAAGCCTGTTGCCATGCACCGGGTACAATGTGACGCAAGCGATATTCACAATGAACTGTACGTTTTTTTATTCAAACTCAGTGGTACAGGCGGTGGGATCGAACCCGCGTTTCCCGCGGCCTCTCGAACGAGTAGTGCCCCGTCCGTCCCAAATCGACTAGACTGAAATACTTTGTCACCATTCATACGTCTCACTGCTGGGCACAAGACTTCCTACCGGAGAAACACATAAGGAGTATGGACTATAACAACAAACATACAAATCTATTATTATGCTGGCTAAATGTGGGTTGATTGGTAGAATGGTTGTAATTGTGACCGTTACCAAGGCTTAACATGCCTTCCGAAGCTCGGAAGCACTCGAGATTACAAAGTTTTGGTTATCCATCCAAGGACCGAGCATTGCGATCGCAGCTTTGTTTTCTATCGAAACCCAAAACTAATGAACCACTACGCCGACACTCCTTTAAAGGACGTTTCATAGGTACGCTGGCCGTCCAACAGCCGGCGAGATTTTCATACATTTAACACCCAAATGAAACATTTTAGCGACAAAAATGTTTATTCGTAACACAATCCAGTAGGCTTTCTCGTGTAAGAAATTAAACTCCCAAAGTAATAGATGGCAAATCTCAAATGGCTGCTTGGAAAATACTTCTTACAATGATAAAGGATCTCGTTCCATGGGGGAACGCTTTCTCTTTTTACTCGTCAAGCAATAACATTGAAATCGGTAACAAAAGCGGTTTGTCACAGCCTATGAATTATTACTAGAAAAAGCAATCTCTGTTATGTTAGGAAGGAAATTGGACGTCACGAAGCAGGTATACGAATTTTTATACTCTAGGGTGTTTTGGGAATACCACTGTTAGCCTGGATTAATGCCGCCATATTTCAAAATGGCGACATTTTCTAATGGCCAGCATTATCTTTGATGAGTAACGAGGAAATTTCTTTTTTATCTTCATTTGCTAAAGGATGATTGTCGCTCGCTTCTTACTGAATCAAAATCATGTGGTTTTTGTTTGAGTAAATACTTTGGTCTACCTTTAGAAATTGAAAAGAAGCTTGTTCATGGCAGAGATTAAATTCGCCGATTTTCAACAAGGAAAATAACTCTTAGAAACGGCAACCCTCATCGATTTGGATAGCAGGTAACTCAAGATGCATTGGCCAAAAGAACCCGATCACTACACAAAACTGTTTGACAAATAAATAGTTTTTGTTTTATTAACAAATCTAGTATTTATATAAAAACACAACTAACTACTCCATGATACAAAATAAGCAAATATTTAAAAAGAGCAAAAGCCTTTCTCAAATACCGCTCTCCATTTTTTTTACTTCTAGAAGATTGCTTCTAGCTGTAAATCTTTCAGTAATTAAAAAAAATATTGAAAATAATGAAACAATGTTTCGAACGCAGTATTTTGAATCGAGAACATTTTTTTGTAAAACAAACGTAGCCAGATTATGAAAAATTTATAACGCATTTATAAATTTGTTTTAAAGGGTCGGTTTTTTTATTTTAGATAAGGTTGACCACTGGCTTAAAAGTATGATGTCGTGATATATCGGCTTGAATTTTAGTAATCATAGACAGTTTAACCACAATACGATACTGATATTAGTAAAATGGCGGCTGGCTATACAGCTGATTTATATTGCTTCGAAATTTCCTCGCAAATAAAACTATTGGAAAAGCTGACGTCACACATTTCGGTGTTTCCACTCATGACGTCATTAGTCAAGATTTAAACGATTAGAATAACTATTACTCCGGATCATAAAACTGCACCCATTGAGTAAGTTATCATTGTAAGGGCGACTTCGACCAAATTGAGATTAGTAACACCGGAATAGTAATACCAAACTGAGTTCACACGATTGGTCAAATCTGCCCTAAGGGCGGAGCCGATTAGCTATCCTAGTTTTTTCATGTTTGGTTACACGCGAGTAATATTATTTTATCGGAGTACGCAGTTTTACGCGCACGAATGTGTCAATGTCTCGTTTGACATAGGGCAGATTCGACCAATCGTTTCAGGTCAGTTTGGTATTACTATTCCCGTGTTACTAATCTCAAATTGGTCGAATTCGCCCTAAAAAAATTTACTTTTTTAGTTGAGAAGCTCAATTTCTGATACTTTTTGCTAGGGGTGTTTTTCACGTTTCCCATAGAAATTGAGGTTTTTAACGCAACTAGAAAAGTAAAGTTTTTTATTATACTAACCCATACACTAGGAGTGCTGAGCATTTCACTTTACGTTCTGCCAATAGTAATCTTAAAGATTTCTTTGTCACAGGTATGCTTTGATCAGCAAACGAGAATGGGGACAACATCCCGTAATGTTGAACATATTATTATAAAGGTCATATATGTTAGGCAAGGATATTATAAGCACAGAATATCAACTGGTAAACGTGCCGTAAACTTATTATCTCTAGCAGTTCGGTATTTGTATGGAACTTCCTTCTGCAACGCACATTAATCGGAATCGTAACGTAATCGCCTCACCTCGGGACAAGCTCACGACTTACTGTTTCGCTTACGTCTCACCTTACGTTATTTTATGACTTTCCTTAGCCGCCTAACAGCGTCCGGCGCGCCGTACGCGCCTGCTTGACAGCTTTCCGAGTCGGTATGTGTGCTACGACCTTAAGTCACCAGGGTAATGGGTTGATAATATTGGACTCTTTATTTATTTTGTCTTTGGCCTATAAACGTGCATAATAAGTTTAATATCAATTTAAAGAATGCATTAGACCACAATCTTGCCTGATGAAAAGAAAATCTAACGTGTGTGGAACGCGCATAATCAAATAGTGCCTTTTTACTCTTGCATTGTAAATTCCCAAATAGTAAGATAAAATCAGTATAATTTAAAATGAATAATTATTATATTAACAATAAAATTTTCCGAAAAACAACACGTAAAAATAAATTCCCGAATGGATTCCCATCACAGACTGCATTAAGTAGGGGACGGTAATTTTTAATTAAAAAAATGATTCGTTCCCAATTAATCACCGCGTTTTATTACCGCCGCGACGATTTCAGCTTTCAGAGTAATTTATATGGAAGTTAAGTGGAAACTCGCAACGGTAATTAAGTGGAGTATTTTCAAAAAATATAACAATATAATAAGCTTTCACAACAAGTGGACTGTTGTATCGAATTAAGTTTATTAAAAGTTGTTTGCGAAGCAAATTACATTCGCATAATTAATCTTTTTTATTGTTGATGCTGTAATGGAGTCGCAAATTTTGTTTTTTATTAATAACATTATGTATTGTGAACAAAGAGAATACAGAACAATCATTTAAAAAGGGAAATATAAGTCTAGCCAGCTTTCGTGAATAAATTATGAAGAAATGAGTTAAAGAATTGATAAATAAGTGGATTTTCTATCCTCTTCATCTTTCAAGTAAAGAATGAACCGATCATATTGCAAATTAAACGTGATCAAGGTGTTGTAGATTCTATTGTAATTGTGCATGTGTGAAAACTGATATTATAAAAGTTTAATTTATTAACCTAACCCCATCTTGAACTATTTTATCATAACATTGAATCAGCCAATTGTATAAAAGTGTGAAGAGGAAAATATTTTGATGAAACTAAAGGAAAAAGGTTTTCTGCGTAAATATTCTGACGACCTCCGTGGTCGAGTGGTCTGTACGCCGGTCTCAAGGCACCGCCATCTCAAGAGGTCCTGGGTTCGATCCCCAGTGGAGGCAAGTGTTTGGGTGATGAATTTTCAGACATTTGTTCTCCAGTCTTGGATGTTCATTATATATGTATAATATTATATATATTCTGAATAATTATGTGTATTTATCTATTAAATATATTTGTCCGTCATCTAGTATCCGTAACACAAGCAGCATTTAGTTGCTTAAAATGGGAGTAGTTGATAGGTGTGATTGTCTGAGGATATTTATTTATTTATTTATTTATTCAATATACAAGTCCTGGATCGTTCCGTTTTAAATAAATTGAATCATTCAATTGTATACACCTAAACATAACATCGACACATCAAAGGAATCGTATATTGTACGGGTCGAAAATCATTAAAAATTTATATTCGAACCGCAAGAACTCCCAAAAATTCAAACCTTTACAAAGATGAAGACAATATTTTAATCACGCTAGAGATTTTATTTTATAATTAAAAATTGTGAACCGACCAGAAACAAAGCAGTAACATTGTTTCATTTTGTTCTCTTTATGACGGCCATTTTAGCTGATTAAAAAAGTTCAATGCCTACTGAGCGGTGTCTTTTTTCTTTATTAAATAACACTGATTTGACTCTCCTTTGAACTTTGGAAATTCTTAAGCTTTTTGAAGTAATTCCATAGAAATTGTTGACATATTTATTAAAAGTATTTTTTATTAAAAGTGTTTTAAGATGATTTTAATATTATGTCTATGCACCGGATACCATTTCTTTGGCCTGGGCATTTCCTCATTCAGTATCCACAAAACTGAAACGATTCTCAATTATGGCATCGTGTCGTGACCGCGACACTACTTAAATACACTCATGTCATCACGTCTCTTTCCCTGAAGGGGTAGGCAGAGGTATTAAACACCCACATTTCGCTAGATATGTTAGGTTCCCATGTAACAGGTGGCGAGCCTGTTCCCGTGCACCGGGCACAATGAAAGGCAAATGATATTCACAATAAACTGTACATAAGTTTTATTCAAACTCAGTGGTACAGGCGGTAGGATCGAACCCGCGTTTCCCGCGGCCTCTCGAACCTCGAACTTCAGCCGAGCCGAGTTGGACGGACGAGGACTACTCCCGTCCGTCCAGCTCGGCTCGGCTGAAATACTTTGTCACCATTCATACGTCTCACTGCTGGGCACAAGACTTCCTACCGGAGAAACACATAAGGAGTATGGACTCTAATAGTATGTAGTAGATGGACTATAATAACATACATTCAAATTTACTTTTATGCAGTAATTATGGCACATCGGTATGTTGGCGCAATCGTAAGCGAGAAGCTTATTGAGGCGTTATTTTCTCCGGCGTTTTGGAGAAGCTCCTGCCCCAAAATCTAGTGTACCTATTTATGATCTAAGTCCAAAAACATTTCGAAAAATCGTCGACCATGTAGGAGAACCGTAAGAAAGTAAAAGAAAAGAAAGAAATATGTAAGGACTGTAGCTAGTGGTAAGAAGTAATCTGTGCCCACCACTATAGGAGAAAGATTTTAAGTATGTAGGTATTGCAAGCAGTTTAAATAGAGAATCATAAACTGTTAATCGAGAAAATTTTAATACAATGACACATAGCTAATCAAATTACCAACCAATTATTATTGATTGGCTACCAATTCCAATTCCAAAGCGTACTCCGTGGAAGCGTTCAGAAAGGAAGAGTCTGAACATTACTTTTCGCTACAAGTGCAAAATATTTATTTTGTTAATTTTTTTATATTGATATTATGTGTATAGGCAACACTACTTTTACTACGGTAAGATCGCGTTGATATAGTTTTTAGGCTGCTACTTTAACGAAGAATAACTGGGGTATTACCGGCTGATGCAGTGATGGTGTTAGTGGTGTTAATCGTCACCCCGGTCGTAATCTTCTCCATCACTTTAGTCGTATTAATTATAACCGATTTTGTCATCTTCAGCCTCAAGTAGAAGTGTATATTTTATTTGTAAACTTTTTGTTATTGTTATGACGCGTCATAAGTGTAACTACTTGTTACCTAAATGATTAAACAAAGAATTTCATTTCATTTCAGACGTTCACTTCGTCGCATTATCAATTGTCGTCAATATGGGCTCAGGGACCACTATCGAAAACCCACTATATTGAAAGCAGTTTAAATAAAAAGTTATAAGCTGTTAATCGAGAACGAGTGGCGTACGTGCTCGAGTGGTGACCACGTACTGGGAGGCGCAACGTAGGCAGGCCCCTAACGAGGTGGGCCGACGATCTGACGAAGGTCGCAGGAAGTCGCTGGATGCAGGCGGCTCAGGACCGCGAGTTGTAGCGATCATTGGGTGAGGCCTATGTCCAGCAGTGGACGACAATAGGCTGATAGATAGATAGAGACGAGAAAATTTAAATACAATGACACATACCTAATCAATTTACAAGTGACAGACATCTATTCAAAAATGTTTATGGGCAGCTATGAAAAGAGTTCTGTACAGTAGGTATGTAAAATTTGGCTAGATGAGAGGGAGCACGGTGGACTAAGGAAGTTACGGAGCTATAGTCGTGAGGACCAAGGATTCCATTACATACACCACCGCCTCTATGGCCGGATGATATTTTCAAATTGATGGAATAGTGCTAAATTAAATAATAAAAAAGAATTGTCTAGAAGGGAAGACGGACGGTGGACCAAAGCAGTCAGTCAATGGAGAAACAAGCCTAGATGGTAAACCATCACTATATTGGACATTAACCGGATTTTCACTGGACTGAAGACGACTGCACAATCATGCAATAGCTTATAGCAGCGACGGGTTCACCACCTGTCACGCTGAGCACATGTGCAGTCACTGCTTGGTGAAGCGCGGAATATGGCAATGAACTGCTTTTGCGGCGCTTTTGCCTAGTCTCTGACTAACTTTTGGGGGATAATAGTCGTGATTATAATATGTATGTATGTGTTTGTATGAACACAGGACTATGAGAGTCCTACCTAGTATCGGCTATTAGGACGATGATAATCCATCTATATATGTTCACCCACTTGATTGTACTCTCTCGGGGATGTCTGCGTTCCGAGCGAGTGGGAGATTCACTTATTCATAAATTGACGTTTTTAAGTGTTTGTATATCAAGCCTATAAAATAAAGATATTTTTGATTTGATTTGATTTGATCTATAAGGGTATATTAATTGTTGAATCATCTGCAGATACACTAACCAACCTGCATTAGGCCAGCGTGATGGTGTTACAGCCTATCTATGCCCAGCAGTGGGACGTACACACTGAGGACTGCAACTTTCGTCTTCGCAATTAACATTACCTCTACCAAAACAAGCGAGCGCTAAATGTCCGTAAAAAATAATCACAGTGATATTCTAACTTCGTGAACAAAATGCTTTTGTTTGCCAAACAAGAATGTTCAACGTTCGTTATTTGTTTTTAATTCCAGAATATCATTTGAAGTCATCTGTAATATTTATTTTGTTTATTAGAAATAACAACGACCTTTTTATCTGTCCGTTTATTCAATGTTATTGTGTGCTTACATTTTTAAGTAAAGTACGTTCTTTGTTTTTCTTAAGATTTACGAAGAGATATACAGACGGTGTTACTAAATATCGAAACTTTTCCTTCTTATTATGACTGTTAGAATGAGGGATGAATATTATTGAAGTTAGCAGTTACCCATTAGTATTTAGTTATGAGTGCATTGACTTTTACAAGCATTTCAAAAATTTTCAATGGATAGTTAACCATAACATCTCAGACATAAAGAACATGATTGATTGAGAACGAATAATTGGAAGATAGTGATACAAGTTGACAAAGTAGTCTCTGTAGGTGCGCTGGATAAAAGCAACTTCTACTTTGACTGAATTAAAAAAAAACAAATTCCTTTATTACGAACTATATAAATAAATAAATGAATATCCTCAGACATTCACACCTATCAACTAGTTCCATTTTAAGCAACTAAATGCTGCTTGGGTTACGGATACTAGATTCCGGACAAATATATATAATAGATAAATACATATAATTATTCAGAATATGCATAATATAATACATATATAATGAACATCCAAGACTGGAGAACAAATGTCTGAAAATTCATCACCCAAACACTTACCTCCACTGGGGATCGAACCCAGGACCTCTCGAGATGGCGACGCCTGGAGACCGGCGTACAGACCACTCGACCACGGAGGTCGTCAAAAAGTACATGAATGATTGAGAACGGAATTTAAATATGTACGGTCACTTCAAAAGTCTATTCATTCTAACACATCTTAAGAACTAAAATAGCTTGCATAGAAATCACACAATAATGCAACAAAAAAATATTAAGTTATCATAAATTATGACGTTTCGACGGGATTTTCTCCATGCGATAATTTTACAGACTATGAATGGAATTTTGAATGTGACCGTACATTAGATGTGTGGGTATGTATGTGTCATGGTGTGTTAATAGTAGATTAGTAGGCAAGGGCTGTAAGGCATCAATCGCAGCCCGAGATATTTAGGCGCACGAGCGCAGCGAGGGCGCTTATAGTTCGAGGGTGCCATTGATGCTTACACCCGAGCTAACTACTCTGCTTTACATCTCGATTGTGAGGTAAGTGGAAAAAAAGGCATTACAAGAATAAATAAATTTATTTTTAAGAACTAAATTTAGCATCGCCGTTCGATATTCAAAATTGATGAAAATAGCGAAGCGACCACTTTTGTCACAAGAATAAATAAATTTATTTTCAAGAACTAAATTTAGCTTCGCCGTTCGATATTCAAAATTGATGAAAATAGCGAAGCGACCTCTTTTGTCATTGGGCTGAATGCATGATGCCAGTAAGATGGTTAGATGTACGCGAACTTTTTGAAAAAGTTTTTTTTTTAATTACTTACCGCCCTAGGGCGTTTCTAGGGCGTTTATTAACCTAGGGCGGTAATTGATCACTTAAAACCCGCATCTGGGGGGTATTAAGGACCTACTTACCGAACATGAGAGATGTAAAATGAACTAACTTTGCTATATTTCCACAATGCCTTTAGCTAAATACTGCATGGAGTTTTGAATATTATGAATAATTCAAGCACACACGCATGATCGTGTTAATTCGCCAAACTGAAAATTCAATCGTAACATTTACACCGCGAGCAAATTACAACTCAGAAGTTCGGCAACATTCTAACAACAACAAATATCTCTGTAAATAAACTTAGTGCGTACAAATTAGTGGGGTCGAGTACCGTTATAATATTGTGGTTCAACCCGGCACCGAATATCGATACCCGAATAATAACAATGTAGATTATACAGACGACAGCTGTCCTGAATTGTTGAAACGCGTAGTCATCCTAACTTATTATACAGCTAACCTAGTCTGAGTTATTGGGCAAAGAAATTATATTAAGAATTTATTTTTCTCTGTCTATTTCTTTTACAGTATATAAACCTAAATTTTACTTAAAAAGTCACAAACCCAAGACACAACCCTTTTAATAGACTGTTTCTGCAATAAAAACAATCGAATGCCTACTGCCATTCATATTATTTTAGTCTAAAAAACCGAATAGACAAAAATTACAAATAAAGAAATAAATCCGTGCAGTGCGTTTTACAGACAGAGGAGTCATATATTATACATTATTTATACAACATTATACATTTTTGGAGTAACTCAACGTCTTCCCCTGGCCCCCAAAAAAGTTTACACATAAAGGAAAGTTCTAATCATAATTTTTTACGTTCATCTTTTTCGAAGTCGATAAGCTTGTTGAGTTTAACTTCTGCTGTATAACTCAGAGAAATACTTTCGTATGCAGGTAAGAACGTTTAACGGACGAAAAATTTTGTGTATGTTTTTATGTTGTCATTTGACTAACATAACGGCTATAATTTAAAAAAATATATACAAAGGTAGGGGCACATGCGCAGATGGTTCACGTTATGGTGAACCGCTTGTTGCCATGTAACGAAGGCTAGCCTGTTGCCATGAACCGGGCACAGTTTTTCGATGCCAGCGATATTCTCATTCGAACTGTACTTAAGATTCTTTTAATGATATCTTATCTTATCTTTAAAAACTCTATGGTACATGAAGATGTAAACACTTTTGAACAAAAACGTCTTTATTCCCTTGGATTAGTGCTTTACTGTGAAAACTGTGTACATGTTGAATATTTTTTATGGGTTAGCAAGCAGATCGATCACCTTATGTTAAGCAATCACCGCTGCCTATAAACACTCAGAACACCAAAGGAGTCACGATTGCGTCCTTTGCGACCTTTTTTATGTTTACAAACTTTAGCAATACTTAGATAAATAATAATAATTATTTATTTATTTAGCCTAACAACGACATTAAAGATGTTACTTAAAACTAAAGTATATGTTTTTATGGCTTATAGGTATTATTTAACATAATATATAATTAGTCCCCTGACTTTCATGCTAGGTCGAGCCTGTGTTACGAAAGTCAGTGGTTCGGTGGTTAGAAATAATTTAATAAGCTCATACCATACAATGTGCTCACAGATATTTAGAAGTTCACAATAAGAAACAAGAATTATTTCATACAAAGAAAAACATAGATGGAGTATAAAGTAAAAATAACAATAGGCATCAATTTTTATATGAATGTGTGTGTGTGTGGAGAGGGGGGGGGGGAGGTCAGAGTGTTTTCTTTTTTTAAATATTAGGTCCTTAAACATGAAATTGGTGTTTTGTATGGAGATTTTGGATAAGTCTGCATTTTCCATACTAAATTTTTTTCAGTTTTCTTCACAACGACAAATCCAAAGATAATAATATTTGGCATCTATCATTAGACAAACATAAGTAATATGTGTAATATCACACTTCATAAAAATTATTTATCGTTTTTAAGTGAATGCAAATAAAATGATGTATTCGGGAGGCACTTAAAAAGAGTTGTCTCCGTGTCCAATTTTAACACAATTAAATTTACAACAAATTATCAAAACAAATCAAAAGAGCTCAAAAATATAGTCTATTTTTAGACGAGGTAATTATTTTTTAGGAATACTCTGAATCTTAATAGTTACAGACAAAATACTAAGAGAGAAAAAAAACACCAATTTCATAGGACCCAATATTAGTGGAAATTATTCAAATACAACTTTAATTCAAATCTGCACTTATTTATATAACGCAATAACTTATTAAGAAGACTTCTTAACCATAAACCTACATTGGATAGAGTAATACACATTACATCGATATTAAATTGGGAGCATTTGTATAAAATGATAATAAAATTATGCGAGCTCCCCGCAAAACGGTCTTAAAGCCAACCAAATGGCAATGGACAATTACGTTTTGCTGTAAAAGGTTCTTGGTCTTTTATTTTGGTTTTTTGAAGATTTTTTGGAGATTTAAGTGAGGTTTAAGTGATCATGCGCAACCTACTTTATTTACAATTTTGCCGACGACTTCCTGCAAGTGAAGAATGAAGTAAAATGTAGCCTACGTTTAAACTTGTGCTTCTGGCAATATACAACGTGCAAAACCCTCATGTACAGTATAGAAAATCTTTGGGAAAACAATTTGATTCGATGCAGTGGTAGCGGTTCATTAAAAGAATACTACCAACCCATCTCTTCTCTTGGGTGTCGTAAAAGGCGGCTATTGGACTTAGAACTGCACAACTATCCAATAGCTTATAGCGGCGATGGGCTCACCACCTGTCACGCTGAGCACTGCAGTCACTGCTTGGTGAAGCGGGGTCTATGGAAGTGGACTGCTTTTGCGGTGCTTTTGCCTAGTCTCTTACTAACCTTTAGGGGATAATAGTCCCCTAAATGTGATTATATATTTTATGTATGTATTTTGTTAAGAAATTAGATTAGATTATAAGATGGCCAGTTCCTCAGATGTTAAGGATTTCAGGTCAAGCTTGATTCCACCTTCAGCTTACTCACTTACTTTCAGGTGGTATGAAGACCAAGGGCTAATATAAAATAATAATAAATACACATCACTGTTTGATTACTTATTATTAGCAAGCATACTCGTACGTTGATACGTCCACGCGGCAACCGACAATAGGAATCTTCTCCTTGCCTTCTTAGACCTGTTATTAAGGAACCCATACCTATGCCTGTAGGGAATTCTCCATGTTCTCGATGTGCACAAAATTGACTTCCTGAAGCTATATACCTACATTGACTTGACCTATATTGTGCCCGGTGCATGGCAACAGCATCAACATGGGAACTTAACATATCTGGCGAAATGAGGTGTCAACACGTCTCTGCCTACCCCTTCGGGCAAAAGAGGCGTTGTGCCGAACGGGCACATCTTTTGATAAATCCTTTGTATGTTTATATTTTTTAATTGATCTTTATTTTTTACTTTGTCTATTACTGTTATGTCAGTTTTCTATTATACGTTAGAAAAGTAACAGGATTTTTATTAAATAGGTAACGAAACGTTATAATTATTGTAAGCACGATCGTTTACAGGCGTGATGATATGATATGTTATGTGAACCTATAATTTATACCTACACGAAGCTACGAAACGACCTCTTCACATATTCTACGATGATACTTACTGAAAGCCTCTACCAAAGGCTCTTAAGTAGCCAGCAGAATTTATCGTCTAAAACTCCGCCAAAACGCTTACAAAAACACCAGTTTATCATTGGACGTTCGAAATATGAGCCATAACCTCAGACCGAGGCATTTAACCCTGTCCAAGTGATGACTCGCTCCATGCTGTGGGTACAAAGATCCCATAAAATCGCACACCATCTGACTTAGCAATTGGGCCCGTGCAATGTTTTAGCATAAAATGACAATAAAATTATACTTTGGCACCACTGCAATGTTTCCTTGGCCCAACCCGCAATATGACGTGAAATTAAATTGTTATTGTTACATGTTCCACGGGAGATGATATCTTTTTGGAGATAGGGTAGGTGGTAAACGTAATATAGCTATGTCAATATTTATTCAATGAATATACGAATGTATGTAGTAATGTTGCAATATTGGAAGACAAAATTAAGCAAAAGTAGGTCATACTAAGAAGTAGACAGTCAAATCCAAAATATGTTACCACTTTTGACAGTAAAAAAGCTGTTGTTAGAAAGAAATAAAGATTGTCACCTCTAAAATGTGTATAGATGTTTTTGTACTGTACATTATCAAATGTCCAGTACTGGGTTAGTCCCTCATACTTTATCGTTTAGCGGTAAGTATGATCCACAGAGAGACTCCTTCTCGTGAACAAAATAAAACCTTTGTAAAGTAAATAAAAAGCTGGGTGGTCTAGTGTGTTTTCGAGTATTTCCGATCTTCGAAATATCGTCCAGTGATACCAACAACTAATAAAATTTGTGGTTCGTACACTTGACCTCCATTTTGACCCAAAGTTCTCATTAAAACTGAGACTTTCAGAATTCATTACGAGGACTTATCAGTCTTCCCTTACTCAATACTAAAGTCTATACCATAAAAGCCTCAGGAACAGTCTCCATAATAAACTTGGGAACCACGCCGTTCCCAACGACAAACGTAACTAATGCAATTCAGCAATGAAGCGGGTTCCACTTTAATAACTCATGAATATTTAGGAGTTGCCTAATTAAATGGCAGCCTGCATCGAAACCGGGATTGGTTAAGTCAAAATAAGCTTTATTTATTAAACTGGAAGGTAAGTTCGGACGTGATAAGTAGCTCGGTTCTAGCTGAGATTTCAGGAATTATCGGGATTTGGGAAATTCCTGAAATAATCGAGGCTATTTTGATGGTAATAATAATGCCTTGAGGAGCTCGGCGGCGTTACGCTTTGGCTTTTGATATAGAAAACAAATCTACCTTTCCATGGTCAGGCCTTGGATGGGTTACCAAAACTTTGTGCGGTCGAACTCCTCCGTGCTTCGGAAGGCACACTAAGCCGTTGGTCCCGGTGACTACTGCAACCTAGGACGACGAAGACATAATTCCACTACAGCTAGTAATAATTTAACGTGAATACAATTTGTATTCTGTAAAGACAGATGTCTGGTTGGCTTAATTGTAGAACTACCCATGTCAAGAGACGTGTGTTACTTGAAACTGTTGTTTCACATTTCATTAGATATTAAACTTCATTGCCATTCTAGTGAAGTTCTATTTATTATTGCTATAACACTTTTTATGCGATAAATGATATTGCTTTTTAATATATCCTACGTTATGTATCATCGGTTTTGAAGGCTGCATTATCACCACAAGAACTGCAGCAGTTCCTGCCATCATCATCACGATATTCTGTGACTCTCATCAAAACTGCATCCATCTGTAGCCATAATGATGTCATTTCCTTTACCTAGACTATTCAAACTTGACTGTAGATCTCTGCTTCAGCTGGGAATGACACTATACGGGATGAATAGCACAATCTTTTGTAAAATTTGTTATTAATTTTGGCTTCTAGGCTGTGAATTTTGAGAAAGTAGACTCGTTTAACAGAGCCAAACTCAAGTGCCCTAGATTCTAAAAATTCACAACTTAAAAGGTGATGATTTATCTCCTTCTGTTCTAACTGTACTCAAGTTAGAAGGAGATGCATCATATCAGTCGAAGTTAGCCGCCTCCTTAAGTCTAGTGGTACACACCACCGGGTGTTGATCTGTTTCTGGGGTTCGATCCCCATGGGTTACAAGTTTTTTTGCTCGGTTTGGTTGGTGGTAGAGCTTCTAAAGCCGCCTGGGTACCTACGAGTACAACCGTCTTACCTGAATCAGTCGCCATAATAGCAATATTAAAAGAATTGTTGTGTTCCGGCAATTAGACGTAAGATAGCCAGTTCCTTAGTTGTTAAGACTTTAGGTTAAGCTCGCTTCCACCTTCGCCTTATTGTCACAAACCATCAGATGAGATGTAGGCCAAGAGTCATATTTTATGTTTAAAAAAGTGGAAATCTACGCTTGAATTTGGATCTGTAACACGTGCTTAGATCCTCAAACACAGTTTAGAGATCAAAGTCAAGGTAAGAGTAAATCAACGTCATTTAGAAGTACTATCCGGTGTCGATTTTGCTATCACTGGTCCGGAAAATTGGGCCAATCAGGTGTCGAGTAGATTCGTGTGGAATAATAGTTTATGAATATGCAACACGCGCTGATTAGTGTGCACTAAAGGAATTTAAAATTAACTTCCTGATTACTTAACGTTAAGCTCCGAGGGAAGTTTATGTGGGATCGCCATTTTGGGTATCCTCTTTGAGTGTTTTAACACTAATATTATTTAAGTTAACAGGAATTAATGCATGCTTTAGGGAGTATACATCTTGTTTGTGGTACAGATGGAAGTCTATGAGTGATTTCCATAGGTACGCTGGTCGCCAGCGTCGGCCACGCGCGCGCGTATATATTACGGAGCTACTAACATCGTTCCAATGCGGTAAGTCTCGCCAGCTCTGTTGGCCAACGTTGGCGGCTACCGTAGGTATGAGATGTCTTCGATGAAATAAAGGCTCGTCACGGCTCGAGTCTTTAATTAAATTCTACTGACTTTCTAGCAGGGCCTTTTTATTGACTATACTTAATTTCTTCTCAAAACAGAACAAACATTGGAGACATTATTCCGCTTCTTTCTGTATACTTCTACGTTAGCAATTGCAGTTATATAAAATGGTGGATCTGGCGTTACTATAAAACGACATAAACATTAACGCACCCACTCTGTCTACAAAATTAAAAGAATGGCCTATAACGACGTATCATAAGATAAAAAGACAAGCACGAGGAACAAAGAGCATCCACAAAACAACGGCCGGATGAACGATAAGGCCAATTGTACCCTTGTATGTAAAATTTATTGTTAAAAGCGTAATTTGGGGTGCAATAAACGTTATTTTTATTTAACTCCAACTCAAAAAGTAAGAAGAAAATAAGCGTGAATATGAGCCATAAATTCAACGGAATTGAAACTCTCACTACTCTTATTACTGTCACAAAACCTTTCATTTGTATTCGTTACAAATTTTGACGCTTCGCAAGGCGTGGGTAGCATTTTCTTAAAAGCGTCGTTGTAAAACAACAGCATTGTTTTAGTCAAGAATATAATGTAAAAAACACGATTATGATTTTGTAATTGTGTATCATCTTCACTTACTTTCTTAAAAAGAAATGGTAGTATAAGGCAACATCATCATCACCACTACGTTCTCAATGCAGTTTTTACGCTGGACAATTGGATGTTATTTATTATTATTAATAATAAAACTCTTTATTGCGTACACCAGAAAGAAAAATTGCAACGAAAATGCTTATAAACTAGGTGTAACAATTAGCGGCCTTTCCCGTTTGGGTGGTGTTACGGCCCATACACCTTATGTGTTTGTTTCCACGAGGTAGGCATGTGCCCTGCAATGGGACTTTTTTAGGCTGAGGACGACGTCAACGAATAGTGACACCAACGGCCAGCGTATATTCACGTAAAAAATATTTATTTTAATGTTCATACTTCATGGTGATATTAGGACCTTACCTATGAAATTGGTGTTTTGTATGGAGATTTTGGGGATGTCTGCATTTTGCATACTAACATTTTATCAGTTTTCTTCACAACGACAAATCCAGAGATAATAATATTTGGCATGTATCATTAGACAAGCTTTAGCAATATGTGTGTGAACACGCTTGATAAAAATTATTCATCGTTTTTATGTTAATGCAAATCAAATGATGTATTCGGGAGGCAGTTAAAAACAATTGTCTTTGTGTCTAATTTTAACACAATTAAACCTACAAAAAAATATCAAATTAAATAATACAAGCTCAAATATATGGTCTATTTTTAGAAGAGGCAATTATTTTATAAGAATGTTCTGAAACTTAATAGTTACGGACAAATTGCTAAGACAGAATAAAAACACCAATTACATAGGTAAGGACCCAATAGTTACCTTAGTTTCAGAATCCAAATTAAGACTCCGAATGTATACACAAGCTTCTCCAGTATTTTATTATGATATGGTTGATAGAATATTTCGTCAAGAACCACCACTTCAATATGATTTTCAGTTACTACGCCAATAATTTTTAAAACATCTTCATCACGCCAGAGAATCTATATTGTCGTCTGCGAAAACTAACAAAAATATTGTCTTTCCATTTATAGATAGAAAAGTTATTACAAGTCAGAAGCGTGAGATGGAAATATTTTCAGAGCGGAGAGTAAAAGGGACGGACGGAAATTGTTTTGGACAGGAGTTTGTGTCATAATCTCTCATAAATTTTAATTGCTCTAGGTCTTAAGCCGGGGAAGGCGAACAATGTTAATAAGATGTCAGCGCAATCATTATTTCCCTTGAATATTTTATTATGTAAAATGATGTTCCATTATCAACACAATTATGATTGTGTTCTTAGTTAATGTTTTTTAAGTTACAATAATGGCAAAAATATTCAGAGAGATTCGTTACTGCATAGGCTGTATAAAAAAAAAAAGACGTGTGGCACTCGGGGACTGCCGCGGTAAAGCTATTATAATTTAATTTATTTATTTTATTCATGCAGTATTTCATTTTATTTGATATTAATTCAAGTTACACTTTTTGAGCGTGGTGACCGATAAGAAAACAAATTATATAAACTGTTGGTAGTTTGCATATACATTATTTCGTTCGGATCACTTATAAGTAAATTAAATCATAAAATAATTATCTAAAATAAATGTTAATAAACTAATTAATAAAATAACAAAACTCATAATAAACAATGTGTAATAGTTAGCTTATAAATAAAACCAAAGTGGCGTCTTTGTTAAAATTAGTTATTTGTTGTATCACTAGATGGCGCCACCTCTCCTTTAAAACGCACTATTGTTTACTCTCATAGACTTATATGGTCAAACCGATGCTAATTAAAATTTGTATTCGCCTTGGACACGGTGTTTCATTTTGGTAACCACCTTGTGTTTTAACATGCACGGCCTTCAAGCCACACCTCCTTGCGCATCGGAGTGGGGAGCGTAAGGTTTTTTCGTTACGGAATTTCTGGATTCGGTCCCCGCGCTCAAGGCCCGCAATAGAAGCTATGCAATAGCTTAAAAATTGTGCGTACAGTGCCTAGCAGTGCTTCAACTATTTTCTTATCAAATTGCCTTATCAAATTCCGAATTACTTTAAGTGGCCTGATATTAAGTTAGGGGCTGTCTAAATATTGTGTTTATGTGTGTTATTGTGTGTTGTTTTTGTCATCTTCTCACCTCGAAAAACATGCTTTTTTCCTTGTCATTTTCATGCCTCGAATGACAGAGCTTCTTCTAAGCAAGTAACCATTCCTGCCATTCTAAATCAAAGTTTGTGCAAAACAATCTCACAAAAAATTTGTACTTTACAAATGGAACAATATTTTGAATGTTTAATCAACTAAAAGCATTTACAAAGAACGTGTCCAAAAGATACAAGTGTAAGCTACAGTAAATACTAATTAGCCCATGAACACTGCAGAACTACTTTGCTCAACTTTTTTAACTTGAAATCTTGGAACAAAGAACTTCGCCTACAGGACATTAAGTAATTTTTCAAATACAGAGCCCGACGCAGAAACAATAAAATTTAAAGGCTAATTCACACGAATGAAAATTAAAAGGAGTTTTTAAACGAAAAGCATGCTCTCCGCGTTAAGACAAGGCTGCTCTCGCCGGCTGCACATTTGAAAATGGAATGCTTTCCATGGTGCTTTGTTTACAGATACTGCTGGTGAGTTGTTTTCTGCTGGTAGGCTGACCTTATTTCAAAATACACACATTTTACTAAAAGAAGTCCCGTTTTAGAGTTCATAACATTCACTCAAAAATAAGTCAGAATAGAGTCATCCATCCACGGCCTGGATGAGGTATCTATATTAATTTGCTAGAAAAACACTGCATTGAATTTGGAACACATTTTTTTTTACATTATTTTTAACTAGCTGTTGCCCGCCCCGCAACTGTGACCGCGGTTATTATTGGTTTTTTACTATCCCACGAGAACCCTTTAATTTTCCGAAATAAAAAGTATGTGAGATGTTGAAATCGGTCCAACCATTTTAGAGATTACAAACAAGCACAAACAAAAAAACAGAAGAACAGACATAGAACCAAAAAATGAAAAAAAATATTTTCCGTGTTGTTACAATCCCTTGACTTGATATTAAGCATTTTTTTTCTATGTACAGACATTCGACCTCTATTCGACCTTCAGTTTTATCATATGTATATTATAGATTATCTGCATCAAAAGTGCCATTATAAATTGTTTGAAATTGGAACCATAATATTATTTCTGATATTATAGTTTAATTTAATTTAATTAATAAACAGACCATCTAATGATGAGCTAAATAGTCAAAGCTACAACTTAATTTGGATGTCCAACTTACTGTGGTTAACCAGTACTTAACAGGTAAATACGAGTTGCCACTGTGTTCGATTGCTAAGTAACCGCATTGCACACGAAACGTGAACGGATTCGAGCAACCATGTGTCAGAAATTGATGCTCTGAGATAATAGGACGATTAATTTAGAAATTTTTGTTTTTAAACGACTTCGACTTCGAAGTCGAGCTTTCTTCTACTTATTGCCCATTTTCCCACTTAAGATGGGGTTGGCACAACATGTCTTCTTCTTCCATTCTCCTCTGTCACTCGTTAGCTCAGCATCCACTTCTTTTATTCTCATATCATTCTTCACGCATTCAGTCCATCGCTTCTTTGGTCTTCCTCTTACTCTAGGTCCGTCCACATCTCTCTAACTGAAAGCACGAGAACCTATGACCTTGACCTTATCAAAGGTTACCAATCAGGCTTCCTGTTCTACAGTCTGAATAATTTAATAGGTGCATTTTGACAGTTGTTTGTACTGAGATTAATCGATTCCCATACCAATGTAAATGGTCCTTAATGCTTATCTGTCAAAATGCACCTATTAAATTATTCAGACTTAAGTTTTGATTTTACTCACCACAGTGTTAATGACAAAAGGGAGGGACACAATACAATCACAAATAAACTACTTTATTGAGGTTTAACAGAAATTACCCTAACCACAAAAGGTAACCATTTCATAATGTAATTAAGAACTATTTATAATATTAATATTGATAATTCATGTAACTGGTGATCTGATCAAGGTAATTCATGATTTAATATGTTTCGCTGGTCAACAACGATAACAAAGACTTGAACACTCGGAAAGAATATTCCGAGTTGTACAGTTGAGTAAAAAATATGTATACCCATTTTAAAGGCGCCAAACTTTTTTTCTTCTATAATAAGAGTCATTCACTGTTCCGGTTTGGTCCGGGACACAAAAAGAATGTACCATCTGCTTTTCTTGCCTAGCATGTCGTAAAAGGCGACTAAGGGCGTATTGGGTACTGGGTCTGTGATTGTGTAGGCGATTAGCTAGCCACTTGTTACTACTCTTTCACGATTTTTCATCTGACTAAACCCAATTTTTGTATGGCTAAATGTGGTCTTAAAGAACACAGTGCTCCTTCGACTCTGACTGATTACAGGCGTGATTTTATGTATGTTTCTCACCAATTACGCATTGGATCTCTGATTTCAGCTCAGGAATTGTTACGATTTTTTAAGCTATTGCATAGCTTCTATCGCGGGCGTTGAGCGCGGGGACCGAATCCAGAAATTCCGTAACGAAAAAACCTCACGCTCTCCACTCCGATGCGCAAGGAGGTGTGGCTTTGTGGATTACAACTGTTTTCCGCTTGGGGCGCTTTTTACTTTTTTCTCTCTCTATATATATATATATATATATATATATATAGAGAGAGAGAGAGAGAGAGAGATACTGACGTAGTTTTTCATACAAATTTACTTTCATAACATAAACATTGCATAAGTTGATACAAAATGCTATGCAATAGCTTTACCGCGGCAGTCCCCGAGTGCCACACGTCTTTTTTTTTGGGGTTTTGTGAACTTGCGTTTATGCCAATAAACCAGAAACAATTCCTGAGCTGAAATTAGAGATCCAATGCGTCATTGGTGAGATACAGCCACATCTCTGTGTAAACGTGGTGGAAAATTTCATGAAAAGAGTAATGATCTGCCATCAGAGCCGTGGGGGCCATTTGTCGGAAATTTTATTCCATACTTAATCGGAATATGTCTTCTTTACAATTCAATAAAAATATCACAACATTCACATAAAAAACGTGTTTTTATTTTAAAATGAAAAAGTGCACTCTTACTGAGACACCCTCTATTTACTGACGAAAAAGGTTACATATTTTTGGAGTCGTCTGTACCTTGTTGTATCTTATTTAAGGTGTAACAGCGACCTTACCCTTTTAGGCTGTTTAATATTATTCAGTAATTTAATTCATGAAACCGCAGTTTGACATTACTTTGTGTTATTTCCGCCGAGGCCTCGTGCCGCCAAATCAGTTCGGTTTTGTGTTTCGCGGTAGGACAATCCAATCGGAATAAAACTCTGGGTCCCAGGAGGGTGGTTGCCATGGCGACCGGCACGGTCAACCCTCCCGAAAAGGGTCACAAATCCAAACTTATCTCATAAATTTACACCGTGCCCCGATTTCATTTGAGCGTCGTCGCCGAACTGCGACTTGCGCGCTTACTTCGGACTAAGAATTCGACAGTAAATTGGCGAATGCCACTGGCTAATTAGATTTGAGAGCATGAAAATAGATTAATCTACTTTAAAAGTAGTCAATAAAAAATATACCAAATCGTATATTCGGGACGTCTATATCTCAGCCCTTTTAGCATGAACACCAGATGTTTATGATCAAATTAGTACCAAACGTCGCCAACAGATGGCGCTGCACGGTGTTGCATCGCGCTAACGTTTACGCGCGATTCAATGCCTAAGTATTTTGAGATCATTCATTATCAAAGTTAAGGTATTAGTACTATTTCTATGTTTTCTGTGTTATTTTGAACCTTACGAAACCCCATAACTACAGAGTAACCGCCCAGTACAGACCATGCATTGGTCCAAACATTAGTCCTTACACTGGATTATAATATTAATATACAACGGGTTTTTATCACGTTTACATGTCAAAGTACTACGGAATTTGAAAACTGGGCGTGATAAAAACGTGATCGTGATGTGATAAAAATATCATGATCATATGAGGAGCTGGCGTAGTGATGGTGGAAAACAAAGCTACCTTCACCATGTTCAAGCCGTGGATGGGTGACAAAAACTTTTTAATACAGTTGCTCAAAAAGTGGCGTATTGCAGGGACGTGTAGCGTTCGGGATCTGGGCTATTTCACACTCGTGCTTTTTTTTGCCTTTCCCGAACTCGTGCGTTTTCTTTCCCAACTGTCAAAATTATTTCTATTAAAAAAAACAACCATGAAGTTTTAACTAAAAAAATCATAGAAGTTTTTGCGATTCATGCAAATAGGTTTATTTGTTTTTAAAAAGAAGCTACCTATACTAATTTGCCAATATCAGAATTAATTAATTGATTGAATGAGTTAGGTAAGGTTTCAGTTCATTTCATATCATTAAATTTCAATTTCATTTCTTATAATAAAAAATACTAAGTACTAAAGACTTGGCTGTATGGGCAGTTCCCTTTGCCTACCAGAATGGGTGAAAAAAAACTGCTTACATTCTACGGTTGGCGCCATTTTCCGAAATTTTCTTTGCGAGTTTAGTTGTTTTTTACACAAAATGAGTAATTTCGACCAAAATTTTTTTGAATTAACTCCACCGGAACTCAGTATAATTGCACAAAATGCCTCGGAGAACATTTTACCGGAAAAGTCAAAAATTCGCTACATATCTACATACGATGAATTTATTGCGTGGAAAGAAGAGAAAAAAGCAAATAGTTTTTCAGAAAATGTTATGTTGGCATACTTTTCCGAACTCTCAGCAAAATTAAAACCAGTTAGTATAAAAAACTGTACCAATTTTAATGTATATGTGAATTATAACTTTTATAAGAAATAAATGATTAGTTAATTGAGTTAATTGTGTTTTTATAATTTGATTAAATTGCTTCATTTTTTCGCAACTGTATTAAAAATAGTCGTTCAGTACACGTACGGAACCGTCATTGCAACTCGTTCCGACTGTCAACCCTCGCCTTCGGCTCGGGTAGACATTTGTCGGAACTCTTTGCAATGACAACCATTCCGTACTAGTAATGAAATATACTATTGTGATCTCGAGCTCCTCCGTGCTTCAGAAGGCACGTTAAGCCGTTGGTACCGGTCGCTATTGGGACCGTTTCTACTCACCAACCCTCATTGGGCTAGCATGGTGGTGGTGCCCATACTCCTCATGTGTTTCTCCGCGAGGAAGATCTGTGCCCAGCAGTGGGACGAGTACATAGGCTGAGGACGAAATATCGCGACTTTATTGCGTGCTTTTCTTAAGCATGGATGTGAAAAAATATAAGCATAGTGAAAACGCGTCTTATGTAATGAAACTATGCAGCAATACATTACAGAGAAAAGGCATATTTTTCGTAAAAATATTGTTCGCTCTAGTGCTCAAAAGCAGTGGAAAAACCCGGAACGTTTCTTCCTTTTTAGGGTTCCGTAGTAAACTAGGAACCCTTATAGTTTCGCCATGTCTGTCTGTCTGTATGTCCGTCCGCGGATAATCTAAAGAGTTGAAATTTTGAATAAATATGTATATTAATAACGCCGACAAAGTGCACAAGTCAAAAGTGGAATAAAATATTAAATTAGGGGGTGCCCCATACAGGTACAATACAGGGTACAAGGGTACAGGTTCAATGTAGGGACTGTTTTTTTTCCTCTGGACCCTAACATATGATATATCGTTGGATAGTTATTCAAAAATGAATAGGGGTTTTGTAACATCATTTTACGAAAAAAATTATATTTTCTGAAATAATCGCTCCGAAAGTAAAAAAAAATGTGTCGTAAAACCTTTGAACCACAAGTTCAAAAAATATACAAAAATTTCTAAAAAGTAGAACTTTATAAGTAAGTACTTTCTATGAAAATTATTTTGAACTTGATGGGTTGAACAGTTTTTGATAAATTTTACAAATTTATTTTTGAACTTTTGTGACTTAACCATATATTATATGCAAATATTTTTTTACCTCATATGGAAAACTACGGAACCCTATACTGAGTGTTGCCCGACACGCTCTTGGCCGGTTTTTTTCTTCAAAGAATCAAAAGAATTTGTATTATTTTGGAACATTTTTATAGCCCTCTGGTGCGCGAGGTTAGCTAAACCTCAAGTTTTGCCAGTATTAATCTTTGTATAAATTAAACATTCATAACAGAACATCACTGTAAAATATTTCTTAGTCAGAAACACGAATTCCGCATAGAACTGAACTTAGTACGTAAACAATAATTTAAGGAAGGGTTCAGACCTGCGCGTCGCTTCCGTTATCCCTTCCATCTCATGGGAAATAAACGGAACTCCTTAAACATTACCAGCCTCTAAGATCATTGGATCTGCCTTTGCGATGAATAACGATTTTCGACCATAATTATTATGTTAGTGAGTCGGAAATGCTGTACAGTGAATATAAGTGAGAAATGTACACCTTATTAACTTGTTGAAAGTTGGCGAGGCTTGGCATGTCTCCCTTGGACTTATTGCAAGGCCATCGTTGTTATAACACACATACACATATAATCACGACTATTATCCTCTAAGGTTAGTCAGAATCTAGGCAAAAGCACCGCAAAAGCAGTCAATTGCCATAGTCACGCATCACCAAGCAGTGACTGCACTCAGCGTGACAGGTGGTGAGCCCGTCGCCGATATAAGATGGTTGTGCAGTTCTAAGTCCATTAGTCGCCTTTTACGACATCCAAGGGAAGAGATTGGTTGGTAGTATTCTTTTAGTCAGCTACCACCTGTTGTTATAACTAATAAAAACAGGTCGGCAGTGGTGACAGATCTAAATAGCATACGATGGTACCCGTCTCGTGAAGGACACAAAATCCTCATTATAACGAAAAATAATATTGTTAGAAGCTTCTATTATTTTTATTTGCTCTCCAGTATATTGGAATATTTCCCCTTGGACCCTGTTGGGGATGGAATTCAACAGTAATAATTCATTGATAATTTTCATTTTACCAGAGTCAGGGCAATGCAATGGTAGCTGAGTTTGGACGGACGGGGCACTACACATTGAAGAGGCCGCGAGACTTGCGGGTTCGATTCCACCACCTGTACCACTGAGTTTGAATATGTTGATTCTTAATATACTATATCTGGCAAAATATACGTGTCAACACCTCTGCCTACCCCTTGGGGGAAAGAGGGAGTCTGGTTCCATTACATAACATAACAAATGTTATATTAGGAACCAGGTTACCTTGGGTCTTAGCTATCTTACCTGCGATACGAGCATAGAACTTTCGATAAGCCAAATTTGATGTCTAAGATCGACAATTGTCGAAAAATTCGTTAAATTTGACAGATAAATATAAGAAGAAGAAAACACAAAAAGAATGTACCAACTGCTTTTCTTGCCTAGCATGTCGTAAAAGGCGACTAAGGGCGTGTTGGGTACTGGGTCTGTGATTGTGAAGGCGATGAGCTAGACACTTGTTACTATTCTTTCACGATTTTTTATCTGACCTAACCCAATTTTTGTATGACTAAATGTGGTCTTAAGGAACACAGTGCTCCTTGAACTCTGCCTACCCCTTCGTGGATTGCAGGCGTGATTGTATGTATGTAAATATAAGAAGTGGAAAGGACGGATGCTTTTGTCGATCAAATATGGCGACAGTCGAAGTTCTATGCTCGCACTGCTTCTTCTACCGTATAACAGCGGGGTTTGAGTTGCTGTGTACGAGCTGGACTGGTAAAATAGGCAGTGTTTGGGGGTCGTCCTCGGCCTATTTACGTGTGTTGCATATACAGGCTCAATTGAAAGGCCAGATACTCGTCTGCTCTTTATTACCTATTCTTCATTATGTTTAATTTGGTATACAAATAGTCGTTTAGATTAGATGCCTTGACGAGTACCTACGTAATAACGAACGTTCCCCCTGCTCGATTATTTTATCTATCAGATATCAATATTGTAATGAATGTTATGAAAGTGTGCGATGGATTAGCAATTAGGAAGCAAATGGCATAAGTGAGATTGAGGCACCCAGGCTTACGCAAATTAGCTGCAGCGGTTTCTTATCTCCTTTAGAATCTAAATGAATATTTTTTTACTCGAAATCGATGCGCCTAACATTGATTTCGAATCTTCTTTAGGTAAAAAAGTGATTTTTTTTTAAATGGACAAGACAAATAACTCCATCTCAACTGATTTTAAGTGAGAATAAAATCCAGATGCATAGGGCATCTGGTGCTGCACGAAGAAGCACAGCATCAGCCACCCTCACCTTGTCGGCCTGCATAGTGCCCGCCTCTTTTAAGGGACCCAGGATTGAAAGAGGAAGGCAACATATGTGCTGGCAGCGACTTCCATTTCTTTCAAAAAGCTCAGCATAGCTCTACAGCGAACTATAAAATTAGCAACCTCCACCTTGCTGGCCCATTTGGTGCCTCTTCATGCCTAGAAATATGCGAGAATGGAATGCTTTAGATGCATGCATAAGTAATGCCTGCATGATCCCATTAAAGCGTAAAGTCTACGCTTCTAGCTCCAGCCCATGCCACCCTTGCTTGAATATTTTATATGCGTTTACAATTTACAAGATTTCCACGGCTCAAAATGATCGTAAGGCCTAAATATGGAGCACAGGTGTGTCAAACTCTGGATTAGCTACATGACAAACGGTGCGAAACGAACACATTATAATTAGGTGTGAGTGACAGGCTGTCGCGTGAACATTAATATTGTTTAAAATGCTTATTGTGTTATTATAATATTAATGATTGCTAAGCTTAATATTTTACAGGCTTCCTTTTCTTTAGCTCCATTTCCTTAATTAAAAATCCTGTGAAATATATTTACACTGCATTGTAATACTGGCTGTAATTCCTTCTCTCTCACTCTCTCCTTTATCTTAGTTGTTTATAATTTTCAATCAAGAAATATTTTCAATTTTAATTGGATTTGGATTTTGGTACAATGAGTTTTATTGCAGATATATAAAATTTTATGGCAATGGTTTATATTTTTTTTTATACCACCAGGGTGGCAAACAAGCATACGGTCCAAGAGAGATGGGCAGTTGTCACCGTAGCCTATGGACGCCTGCAGCACCGAGGGCATCACCAGCGCGTTGCCGACCCTTTTTTTGTTTTATGTCATTGTATTTTTCGTTGCATTTGTATTTGTATTGACTTTGTCTAAAATACAGGTTATTATTATTATTAATTATACAGAATTCGTTCAAATTTACACCTGTTTCATATGAAGCTGGGTTCTTTACAATATATTAGGTCCTTACCTATGAAATTGGTGTTTTGTATGGAGATTTTGGGGAATTCTGCATTTTCCATACTAAAATTTTTTCAGTTTTCTTCACAACGACAAATCCAAAGATTTTGTAATATGTGTAATATCACACTTCATAAAAATTATTTATCGTTTTTAAGTGAATGCAAATAAAATGATGTATTCGGGAGGCACCTAAAAAGAGTTGTCTCCGTGTCTAATTTTAACACAATTCAACTTACAACAAATTATCAAAACAAATCAAAAGAGCTCAAAAATATAGTCTGTTTTTAGACGAGGTAATTATTTTTTAGGAATACTCTGAATCTTAATAGTTACAGACAAAATACTAAGAGAGAAAAAAAAACACCAAATTCATAAGTAAGGACCCAATATTATGTAAAGCGATGAGGCTTCATTGGCCCGAACAAGAGTCGTGTGATAAAATCTGGAGCCTACCCATAGTGGATATCAGATGAAGTGGAATCGTTAATCAGGTTTTATAAACAATAGAGACTTCTTTCGACCTTCCTTGAGGAGGGGTGAGGGGCTGAGGTCGGGTCCTATTTGGCCATTATTGATGTTTAGTTTTAAAAAATGTAGCTCTTATTAGTATGTAGGTCAATAAATCTTTTTCTTTCTTTCTTCTTTCTTTCTTTCTTTCCTCGTATGTTTTTCCATGAGGAGGGAATGTGCCCAGCAGTGGGACGTAAATAGGCTTAGGACGGACGCTCGTCTGGTATGTTAATGTTGGTATTAAAAACGCTGAGGACGAGATACTTCTTGTACAGAACATCTTGCCAGTCTCCCTTCCTCCTCAAGAAAGTGAACGTATCGCACATCTCGTTCTTCAGAGTCATATATGTCTCTTTCTAAATTTTTCACTAGAGCGCAATAAAGTTATTTTTTTGTCTTAACTGTGGTTAACTTGGTGTGTTAATTGGATTTGGATTTTTGGACTTTTATGACTAGATGTGCGGTATGACTTCTTTACAAATCGGTGTTAAAGATAGCACTTAATGGTACTTGATGTAGCCCAGTAAATTTTTCATTCATAAAGTTTTTATTAAAAAAGAAACGAATAAATACAGTTAAACCAATACAAAAAGTATATTTTGAATACAAGGACAAAACGGGATCTAATCAAGAAACTTTGAGTAACAATTATGTTGTCTAAGTTTTTATTAAACTTAACTAAGTCGGTGAATGTTGATGAAGTTGTAAGTAACGAGACGCAGAATGTATACATGAAAGTTTCATGTTAAATTTGATAAGTAGGTTAAGGTTTTATACAAAATGTATAGATTGAAATTTCTGTTTAATTGTTTACAGTTTTAACTACTTTCTTTTTAAGTAACGCAGATCACAATTAGGAATTTACAATAAACAACACTTTGTCCGGTTCGCTTTACACAAGCCTTCGGAAAAAGCTCAGTGGCGTAGTGTTTGTACTAACTAGCTTTCGATAACAAAAACAAAGCTACCTTTGCCATGGTCAGGACTTGGATGGGTGACCTAACTTTGTGATCTTGAACTCCTCCGTGCTTCGAAGGCATGCTAATCCGTTAATCCCGCTCGCTGTTGCAACCGTTTCTACCCAGCAACCCGCATTGGGCCAGCGCGGTGGTGTTACGGCGCATGTGGTCCTCCATGAGGAAGGCCTGTGCCCAACAGTGGGACGTATATAGGCTGAGGACGGACGCTCGTCTGGTATGTAAATGATGGTATTAAAAACCTCTGCACCGCTTAAGCAACATAGGCGTGATAAAATGTTTGGTAATATTGGGTCCTTACCTATGAAATTGGTGTTTTTCTTCTCTCTTAGTAGTTTGTTCGTAACTATTAAGTTTCAGAGTATTCTTAAAAAATAATTACCTCCTCTAAAAATAGACCATATTTTCGAACTCTTTTGATTTGTTTTGATACTTCGTTGTAAGGTTTATTGTGTTAAAATTGGACACGGAGACAACTCCTTTTTAGTGCTTTCCGAATACGTAATTTGATTTGCATTAACATAAAAAAGATAAATAATTTTTAAGAAGTGTGATATCACACATATAGCTAAAGCTTGTCTAATGATACATGCCAAATATTATTATCTTTGGATTTGTCGTTGTGAAGAAAACTAAAAAAAAATTTTAGAGTGCAAAATGCAGAATTCCCCAAATCCTCCATACATAACACCAATTTCATAGGTAAGGACCTAATATTATTAAAAACACAAACAAAAGGTAAAACCACCTCTTCGACGACCAACATTCTCCGGTATATTTTTAGTTGACCAAAAGTTCGCGGCACAATGTTCGGGTTACGATTTACATAATGTAGCCTTAAGCCAAAATCTTATTCCTACGGGTCAACTCATAAGGACTCAATAAGGAGGAGAAAATCTGTCATTATTATAGACTTATAGTGATATTTTGGCTTATATCTCGTAGGAATACGGTGAGGCCAGATTGAGAATTTCTAGAAATACAAATGTAAGATTTCTTCGGAATCATTGTAAATATTACTCGTAGCATGTCTATAGGGATTTCGATTGCAAGAATGTAGGTTTATTATTTACGCGTTTTGTGATTCTTTGGTATTAATATTTAAGAATTTTGTGTTGTTTTATTTTTTAATTCTAGCAAATAAAGTTATAGTAATTAAAAAAAACGAAGCTTTGAAAATCGAGGACTGTTAAGATAACAATATCGTCACGTCTCTTTCCCCAAAGGGGTAACCTGAGATATTAACGTCCACATTTCCTAGATGTTTAGTCTCCATGTAACAGATCGGAAGCCTGTTGCCATTCACAAGTGAGATTCACAAAGAACTGTACATAAGTTTTATAAAAAATTCAGTGGTACAGGCGGTGCGATCGAACCCGCGAGTCCCACGGCCTCTTGGACGAGTAGAGCCCCGTCTGTCCCAACTCGGCTGCCGCTGCCTTATGCTTATGATATGTGTTGAAATCCTGGAATAACTGACACAAAAAGGTAAAAATCTACTCAATAAATCTTTATGAACAATGAAATAATAAACATATAAAATATAAAAATAATAGCATTTCGTCAGTGATTCAGAAAAAAGTATCAAACTCATTCGCCAATAGAGAAAAATGCTAAGATGGAGTTATAATAAGACTCCTCGTAAACGCCTCAGTATTTTACTAAAGAACTACAATGTGTATAGAATCCAGACAGAACCGTACAGACATTAACGACATACATTATTAAACGTTTTGGGGTAGCATTATCATAATTGAGAATCAATACCACACGAGGTTCTCTGGCATAATTTACATGTCTGGGCAGGAGAATGATTATGAGATAGATAGACTTATGTTTTTTATGATACTCCAAAAATTTTTCGCCATTTCCGTAATATTTTGACAACTAAATACTTTGCTTTGGCTTTTGAAGCAGGGTCGAATGGTCAAACTTTTATTTCACGAGTTCTTGCTCGCTTTAAAGCGTTGAGTCCGGTTGCTAAAAACTTTTGTCATTATATATTTCTCTGCCCTCTATTCCCAATTTAATTCGAGAAGGGTGCAGCATATCTCTAGCTTATTTTTTTTCTATCAGTCGTATTAATACTCCCACCATCTGTTAGCGACTCACTGACATAACTTCCATTTTTATACCTTATTTTACATGATTATGAATTCCTTGTTTTTGTATTGACATTCTGTGACTAACTGATTTGTTGACGTTACTAGTAGTTGAATAGTTTCTTTATATAATAATGTACTATTTTACAGCTCTACTGGTGTTTCCCTCATCTTAGCATTCAGTCCACCATCCCTAGCCATCTTCTCGCTCATACAAGCAATCCATCATATCTTTAGTCTTTTCTCTTCCTGCATAACCATTCACTCTCACAGCTTTCATCACATGCCATTCTTTCTCCAGGTTACTCGTCAATACCAAAATAGTCTCCTTTCTCTCAATTTCTCTGCTATTGGCGCTGACTTTCTCTATCCATCCTTGTCATGTAGGTTAAGGCTGACAATAAACTAATGCAAATGGCTTATTACTACAGCAAAAAAAAGATGCTAGCCATGACTATTCATGGCATTAATAAGAATCTCGACTAAACAGCAATTCATTTGTAATGAAAGGACCCTATGTTTAAAGCGGCACTCTACCGAGAAATGCTTTTGTTCCACATGTACAGATTGTCAAAAGAATACAGCAGTAATTTTCCGTCTGAAGAAACACGCAGAGGACGACCTATCTCTAGGATTAATAAATTTGGTTAAAGGAGGATAAAATTAGTATTGTTAGCAAAACAATGCATAATAATGTTTTGGTCTTCAGGAATATTGCTGCGTGTAATTATAAAAGCCATTATCCTGACCGCAATATGCTTTTTTGTTTAATAGTATTATGCTCTTGTTATTCATGAAATAAAAATGCAAACAAGCTGTGCATTTCAAGCCTCAACAAATTTAAAATTTAGTTTCTTCTGCATCATTGATACGCGATTATCCAAAGGGAAAATTATCATCAAAATGTATAATTTAAAAAGCTTGTAACTTAATTTAATGATGCCATTAAAGGCATTAGTCTCGAGTCTTTTTACATGACTAAAGTCGACTAGTTTTATATTAGATTTTTTCAATATTCGCACTTATGTCGCCAATCTAAAGCTCAATTTCGAACGCTTGCAAATTTAATATTTCGGCTTTCGCCCTAATACGTATACCTATTTTCTTATTTTTAATTTGAAACTCCTCATTGACATTATTTTCGGTAACGGCCTTCGCAAGCAACGTGTATTAATTTGCCTGAAACACGTCGGCTCTGCATTTAACGATTCCATCCATATTTATGTGAGAATACCTTAATCATAAATATTTATAAACCGTTTGGGAGGGCCTGATCGATATCACGTGGAGCTTCGTCCAATCTTTGTAATTGCTGTGCTATTTAGGATTGATCTTAATCTTATGTTTGATTAAATTGTTTGTTACTTTTCAAGTCGAATTCTTGATTTTGTGTAATAAAAAAATGTAGCTTCATTTTGCAGTTTCGTGTTTTAGATAACTATTTAATTTTTATAATGTACCTAATTAAATGTTAAGGTACACAAACATGTAATTATATCGTTTGACTTAATATTCAACTATATTAAAAAATGAGCCGTGTGGTTATTAAAAGAATACTACCAACCCATCTCTTACTACTAATGGCCTTAGAACTGCGCAATCATCCAATAGCTTATAGCGGCGACGGGCTCACCACCTGTCACGCAGAGTGCAGTCACTGCTTGTTGAAGCGCGGACTTTGGCAATGGACTGCTTTTGCGGTGCCATTGCCTGGTCTGTGAGTAACCCTTAGGGGATAATAGTCATGATTATATGTATGTATGTATGCATATATTAAAATAATTATTTTCTGTATAAATGCTTCTGTCAAACATAAAGGAATAAAATACGATTTCCATATTAAAAGCAAAGGTACGTGTTTAAAAACCATTTACTTCCACCTTGTAAACACGAATCAGAAGCTACACTTAAAAATGACTAATACTTCCTGAAGAAACAAAAAACCCAGTGAGGTTAAAGAAATTTTCATTAAAAAAGTCCATTCAAAAGCTTTAAATAATTTTTTTGTGTATTTTCACAGACCGACAGACAGCTACACAGATGAATTAGCATTGCAAAGAAATAAAAATATTATAAAGAAAGTTCCTTCAAAGGATGTTTCGCGTTTCGCCGGTTAAAGAAACCAATGACTCGGAAAATTAATCTCGAGATGCAGTGTTCTACGTTGAAATGAATAGAGATAGTAATACACCGCTGAGATTGAAAAAATACATTTAAATAGGTTGATGTTTTAAATTACAATTTTTACAAAGCCTTACTCGTCTGACATGAATATAATAAAAATTGTTTATGATTGGCTATTTAAAAAAGTGGCTCATGCGTTTCTTGCCGGGTTCTTCTCATGAAAAGCCTTACTCTCGGAATCCGGCCGCTTGTATCGATTACAACCACAGTCAACGAAGTACTTGTACTGTCCTGTGGATGTACTTGTTACAAGCGCTCCCGGTAATGAACTTTAATACAATGGTTTAATTTAATACTTTAATTTTAAAATAATTCATAATAAACTATTTATTTGTAAAATGCATAATAATGTAAAATGTTGACGAATTTTTATGATATAAAATTATTTTTGATTTTGATTTTAATTTAAAGTATCAAGGTAATGACCACATTTCTTGTCGAACTTAAAGATCATCAAAATGGCCGTGAAATACATTTCTTTTGTACAGTCGAGTGCAAAAATATGTATACTCATTTTAGAGGTGACAATCATTATTTATTTGTAATAAGAGTCATTTGCTGCCAAGAGTGGTTCCATATTTTTGGAATTGACTACCTTACTAATCTAAAGTATTTATTGATGTTCTTCAAATCAAAATCGGAATCGGAAGACAGTACCTGCCAGTTAATACCTTCATCATTTTTATTTGTTGGTACTACAACTTCTGGACCAATTTCAATGAAATTTTGCATGGTCATACCTTATATCCCAGGTCAACTTCTTAGATACTTTTTATTTCGGGAAATAAAAGGGTTCCCGTGGGATAGTTAAAAATCCATAGTATCCGCGGATGAACTTGCGGGCAACAGCTAGTACACTGTCACGCTGAGAGCAGTCGCTGCTTGGTGAAGCGCGGACTATGGCAATGGACTGCTTTTGCGGTGAGTTTGCCTAGTCTCTGACTAACCCTTAGGGGATTATAGTCGTGATTATATGTATGAATGCATATCATACACACCTACATGTACTAAGTCCCCACGAAACAGGTGGCGAGCCAGGTGGGGTGGTTTTGTTGGCAACGGGCACCAAGCAGTGACTGCTCTCAGCGTGACAGTGTACTAGCTGTTGCCCGCAAGTTCATCCGCGGATACTATGGATTTTTAACTATCCCACGGGAACCCTTCTATTTCCCGAAATAAAAAGTATCTAAGAAGTTGACCTGGGATATAAGGTATGACCATGCAAAATTTCATTGAAATTGGTCCAGAAGTTGTAGTAATAACATAAGAATTATCTAGACATGTTTTTTGTAACTTTAAGCCTAATGAAGGACAAATTTCAATCTGTAAGTCTTCTTAGAAAGGACATAAACAGAACTTATTTACTTTATTTTACTCAGAACGCTGTTTGATAAAAGATGTACCACTATAACAAAATTTAAGTTGCTCAGAATTCTTCAGTTAGTTACTATTAGGTCCTTACCTATGAAATTGGTGTTTTGTATGGAGATTTTAGGGATGTCTGCATTTTACATACTAAGATTTTATCAGTTTTCTTCACAACGACAAATCCAGAGATAATAATATTTGGCATGTATCATTAGACAAGCTTTAGCGATATGTGTGTGAACACGTTTGATAAAAATTATTCATCGTTTTTATGTTAATGCAAATCAAATGATGTATTCGGGAGGCAGTTAAAAATAATTGTCTTTGTGTCTAATTTTAACACAATTAAACTTACAAAAAATTAACAAATTAAATAATACGAGCTCAAATATATGGTCTATTTTTAGAAGAGGCAATTATTTTATAAGAATGTTCTGAAACTTAATAGTTACGGACAAATTGTTAAGACAGAATAAAAACACCAATTTCATAGGTAAGGACCCAATATTACATGTTCACTGGCCCGTTGCTAATTGTATATCGCTGTTAAGCTTATAACTAAATAATTTATCCTCTACGACTTTTACCAAGTTGAATTGTGTCGCACGTCTTATTTTTATGGCCGCCTATTTCGCTCTATATTATCATCAGCCTAAATACGTTCCACTGCGAGGCACAGGCCTTCCAACTGGATAAATACGTGACGAGTATGGGCAGTAACACCACCACGCTGGCCTAATGTGGGTTGGTGGGCAGAAACGGTGGCAATAGCAACCGAGACCAAAGGCTTGACGTGCCTTCCAAACGAACTTGAGATCACAAAGTTTTGGCGACCAAAGACTGACCATGGCGGAAGTAGCTTTATTTTCAATATCGAAACAGAAAGCGTACGAACCACTACACCAGCGAGCTCCACACTTTCTTCACTCTATACCCAAAGGAATAATATCCTCAATTGTACAGAAATTGCCGAATTATTACGTCTCCCAACACTATAATAGCCGGAACAATAAGACACATACGAACAAGATACTTCAACGTACAATGGCGTTTGAACACAGGTGATATATAAACAAGACAATTGAGAACCAAGTATTGAATAAAACATAGAACAATCGGCGGAGGAATTTGTACGGGAATAAATTGCCCACCCAAAATGTTAGAAGGGATTCAATGGTTCCGCCCCAGAAACTATTCGAAAGTTCTGCAGGTAACATTGTTTAGACATTTCGGTGCGGTGGCGGGCTTAAATTAAATTTTGAATGTTTTCACTTTATATACCCTAACATATTTGGAGTTAGGAACTGATTACCTAATGTTGACTTTGGTTTGGTTTCTCATTTGAAACAATGGTAGCCACGAATTGGTACAATCAATTTCGCGTTTAGAAACAAATTTAATTGAAATTCGTTGCTACTCTAAGGGTGTTTTCATAGGTACGCGACGCGCGTGCGTTTACAATTGCACGAAGTTACTAACATCGTTTCACAGCCACACGCGCGAGCTAAGTGATGCACAACGAACTTGTATTTATTCGAGTAGAGTAAGAGCAACGAAATAACTAATTACCAAATTCCACGTAAATAACTAACCAAATTTATTTATACTATCATATTGCTAATGTAGCAGTCTAACCAAGGACGTGAAATGTTACTATTGACCTGTTTGGTTAGATGTGCTGACGAATGGGATTCTAAGGAGTTGACACACTCAAACTTCAACATGTATGGAAATCTCGCCGGCGCTGTCGGCCACCGCTGGCGGCCAGCGTACCTATGAAATGTCCTCATACTTAATTTGTGCTATGACATGTTAAGGGAGTTAAAAAAATGTCATTGATAATTTATCTGAGACCGAGGACTTGGTTTTTTTAAAAAGATTTCGCTCTCACAGTTTTGGACTTCTCCATAGATCTATTTGGACTGATCTATATATTTCTCTATATATGTTGATAACCAGGCAATCGGGGAAAAGCTTACATATAAACATACATCATGACTATTATCCCCTAAGAGTTAGTCAGAGACTAGGAAAAAACACCGCAAAAGTAGTCCACTGCCATAGTCCGCGCTTCACCAAGCAGTCACTGCACATGTGCTCAGCGTGACAGGTGGTGAGCCCGTCGCCGCTATAAGCTATTGGATGGTTGTGCAGTTCTAAGTCCATTAGTCGCCTTTTACGACACCCAAGGGCAAAGTTGGGTTGGTAGTATTCTTCACGCATATCATCATGCCGCTGTCCCCGAAGGGGTGGGCTTACCGCTACCACACAGCTCGGAAAAAAGCGGAAAAGCTTACATTTACCCATTTCGCCAAATTCGATTTGTATAATAATTATATTTGTAGTATTTGAACAGTAAAAGCTATACGTTTGATAAAGTTACCATGACTGCAGACTCACAGAAGCTGTGTTCTACGACAAACCTAGGTTTTGGTAGGTATAGGTAATATCAAGGCATCATAATGAAGAACTTGTAAGGAATTCATAATCAATCTAATTTTTTTCCAATTAATTTTAATTTATTTAAAAGATTATGTTATTTCATGAGTGATTGACCGTCAGAACGAACACCGGCAAGGAATAGATTCTGATAATAATAATAATAATAATTGTCATTATGTAACACACACACAATTGCCAGAATATGGTTAGAAAGATCTTACAAATAGAATTTTACCAACATATTCTACTGAATATCAGTAATGTTTCTATGGAGGTTGGAGTGTGGGGTTCTGGTTTGCTGACCATTTACAGATTAATATCAATAAAATTAAGTCCACTGTTTATTAGTGTTTATATTGTGATTCCATTTTACCTGAACAAATTAGTTGGCCTTTGGCTTCTCATGATACAAACAGAATCAGTTTTGAACAGAGTAAATTAAATATTTTCTGCACTTTATTAAAGAAACGTTTTGTTTAGATTAGTCGTTTGCAAATATCTTCAGACTTTACTGTTTACACTAGAATAAACAATATTGATCAGAGTTCTAGACTGAGAGAAAGCTCTGGTAGACTTTCAATCTAATATCAGCATGAAGTTTACATAACCTTATTATAAGGTGATCAAGTCATCCACATACTTACTTTACATTTTAACTCCTTAGCTTTCTCTACAAGATTACTTTTGTTCTTTAAAACAAAAAATGTTACGTAAGCTTCTAATAAAATCTTTTTGTTAAGTTTTTACTCTGCTAAAAAAGCTAATATTAGAGGGAGAGTGTAAAAATAATTGATTGGGGTGCCTGAAGATCATTTAGAAGGGTTTCTTAACCTTTTCGAAAGAAAAGTACTGGTAGAAAACAAATCTTAATGAAAAATGTTATCGATAGATTTTTAACAGGTAAAATTACAATTACGTCTGTATAGAAACTCCATGATAGGTTTGTTGAAAAGGAAAAAGTCGGTTCTATAAGTGGTAGAATGTGCCATAGATCTAAGGCTGAGATTCAACAAATATTTAGTAGCAAGTGGAAAGAAATAATATCTGTTAATGTGAGAAGAGACCTTTTGTATGAGTATATACGAATAAAGTCAGTCATAGTTATCAACATAATCAAATTAACACCATAAAAAGATGACTGACTGACATAGAGATCTATCAACGCACAGCCCAAACCACTGGACGGCTCGAGCTGAAATTTGGCATCCAGGTAGATTTTATGACATAGGCATCCGCTAAGAATGGATTTTGATTAATTCTACCCCCAAGGGGATAAATTAGGGGATGAAAGTTTGTACGGAACTTTGTTAATTTTAAACCGATCGGCTGAGACTTTGAGAGAAAATTAAAGGGTTCCCGTGAAATAGTTAAAAAACCATAGTAACCGCGGACGAAGTCGTGGGTAACAGCTAGTTTGTATATAATATTATTAGCCAGTGATATCATGGAAGTCAATGAGCGGCCACTGTGGAACATAACATCCCTTGATTCTTAGTTAAGATTAGATTAGCACATGCTCGTACGAATATCACTTACGAACTATAAATACCTACCTACCTAGGTACTTATATTTCATAACATAACAACATGTGCCACAGATATTTACATGTGACTAGTGTCCGCGATAAACAGCCGTCGTCGGGAGCATCCGCCTCAAGATCCGATGCGAACGTCCTCTCTGATTAACGTACATAATTCATGTACTACTGGATCGAAATGTGTAATGGTGCTCAGACTATATACATACGTCCCACTACTGGGCATCTCTTCCTGGTGGAAAAACATGAAGAATATGGGCCGTAACACCACCACGCTGGCTCACGCGGGTTGGTAAATAATAATATATATCCTCAAACAATAATATCTTCAGACATTCACACCTATCAACTAGCCCCATTTTAAGCAACTAATGCTGCTTGTGTTACGGACACTAGATGACGGATAAATATATTCAATAGATAAATACATATAAATAACCTGAATATAAAGAAATATATATAAACATCCAAGACTGGAGAACAAATGCCTGAAAATTCATCACCCAAACATTTGCCCCCACCGGGGATCGAACCCAGAACCTCTCGAGATGGCGACATCTTGAGACCGGCATACAGACCACTCGACCACGGAGGTCGTCAAAAAAGAAGTAAGAATAGAAAATATTTAAATAGAATTTCTACAGCAATCCCTTATTTATATTTATCGAACATGGTATATTTGGGACCCTTGTACTAAATACTTTGTGAATGACATATTATTTTCATTAATTTTGATATGAGTCAACTAGCCTATTACACGAGATAGTAACATCGTTTCACAGCGACACGCGCGCGCTTAAGCTTGCTTCCCACGACTGTCCGGTGTAATTGCTGATAGTGGGAAGCCAGCTTAATACGTCAAAATGTATGGAATTGTCGCCTGCTCGTTGGCTAGCGCTGGTGGCCAGTGTAGCTAAGAAACGTCCCTAAAAGTTATTTAATATATTCCCTATATTTGAAGGTTTAATACATTTTTTATAAAAATATGGCAAATTCTATCTACAAGCAAAACATTTTTCTTGTTCCTTATTCAAAGTTAAAGCTTGAAGTGGTATGGGTGAGCGTGAACCGATGGGCTCGTGTGGCGTCCGACAGAATATTGTGTTTAATACCGCGGACCGGAAGGTAAGTGCGCCTAGCAAGGGGATATTAAAAAAAATCAAACGTATTCGGAATTACTCATTATATTAAAAAGGACCCTTCATGCAAGAAGGCACGTTTAGCCGATAGGCCCGGGTTGTTATTGTGATCATTTCTATTCTCACCACGCTGATTTGGCCTTCACTTCTTATGTGTTTCTTTACGTAGGAACAGGAACACCAGTGCCCAGCTGTGGCACGTAAACAGGCTTCAGAGATTTCTAGCAATAATTAGTATATTTACAGTACTTTTTATCTTTCCCTGTCTTTTTATAGTATTTCTTAAAACTTTGTTTAATGAGATGAGTTGAAAGAAATGCTGCTAAAAGAACGAAACTTTTATAATAATTTTAGCTCTCATTATCTCGTAAGAAACCAGCGACACCTTATATAATAGGATAAAGCACGTACCCTCAAATGGAACTTATTACGAGTTTCTTAAGTTGGAAAATTTAAGTTCCAAGTTAAGAGCATATTAAAGAGAAGCGACAAACGGATCATCGATGACTATTTCCATTAGAATTAAAATTAGCTTGAGCATGTGCGAAATTGGACTCTGATCTTGAGACAAAAAGAAAAAATATCTGATGACCTTTGTTCTCAACAGATTTGTACGGATTCAGTGTGGTTTTTCACCAGAGCTATGCGAGCTAGCTATGCTGTGTGCGAGGAAAAATAGACCAATAGGATTGATTCGTTTCACGTGTTCGACTGTCGCTACACTTTGCGCACTAAGAGATTTTGTAACTCCTTTCTCTCTCTCCTGTCTCTGCTAGAGCGTGGAATTCCTTACCGACACACGTATCCCTCCTTCTTACAATATGGGTTCCTCCAAAAGAGGCGTGAAAAAGCATTTTTGGGCCGGCAAGGTGAGGGTGGCTAGAGCAGTATGTCAGCTTGCTGCTCGAGCTATCTTGACATATGGACTCCTCTACTGCTTATCATCAGGTAAGTGAGGACAATCCCCCTTTTTTACGGGGGTAAAATTCTATTTACAGTAGATATAAAGGCATAATATAATTTTTTAAAGGTACCCGTAATCGTCGAGAATAATCGTCATGATGAATATGATGAGAGTTGATGGAGCCAAAAGAAATAGGGTCGTACCTATGAATGAGATTTTACTCATCGACGCACATTCGATATCAGTTTGAAGTTTTCTGATAATTGTTATATTTACGAAATAATCGTCTGGCCAAACTTAACGTTCACACCCCACATATCTCTGCCTACCCCTGTGGGAAAAAAGCGTGACATTATGTATATACGAGTATGTATGAGATATCTCCTGTGCTTGCCAAGGTTCAATGATTGTACATCCAGACTCCTAATTTTCTTTAATAAATACATACATATAATAACGACTATTATCCCCTAAGGGTTAGTCAGAGACTAGGCACAAGCACCGCAAAAGCAGTCCATTGTCATAGTCTGCGCTTCACCTAACAGTGACTGCACTCAGCGTGACAAGTACCCCCAAGTGAGCCCATCCCCGCTATAAGCTATTGGATGGTTTTGCAGTTCTAAGTCTATTAGTCGCCTTTTACGACACCCAAGGGAAGAGATGGGTTGGAAGTATTCTTTTAAGGAGCCGCTACCACACGACTCCTCGACGACGATTTTTTAATACAAAGAGAATATAGAGAATTACCACCATCAATTCTCGCGATAAGTAAGTGTCTAAAAGTACATTAATCCAGGTTATTGCTGAGAAAGATATAAATTTCTTGTAGAATTATGTGTTAAAGTAAGGAAATCTTCAGCTCAGTACATTTACATAATAACTTCAACCCATTTTTGCTGATCGTACTCATAATGTATCGTGTCGAATAGGCCCACGTATCTGAGTGGGAATTCTCCGGAAATTCATTCGCATTCGTAATGGCGTCGAGTTATTACCGTAGTGATTTATTATAGAAATATGAGATACGCACGCCATGCTGGCTAAGACGAATTTTTCTGTGCTTAATACTTCCTTTGTAATATGGATTTTTTATGGCTAATGTTCACAATGGAAGAAAATCATATAATCAACCGTAGATATAGCAATTTTGTGCTCAGCCTATATACGTCTCACTGCTAGGCACAGACCTTCCTCATGGAGGAGTATAGACCAACGGCTTAACGTGCCTTCCGAAGCACGGAGGAGTTCGAGACTACAATGTTTTGGACACCTATCCAAAGCCTGACCATGGCGAAGATAGCCTTGCTTTCGTAACGAAATCCAAAGCGTTCTAATTACTACGCCACTGAGCTCAAGAAGATAAAGGGACTGTAATCTAACATTGGCTGCATTCATACATACATATAATAACGAGTATTATCCCCTAAGAGTTGTCAGAGACTAGGCAGAGGCACCCCAAGAGCAGTCCACTGCCATAGTCCGCGCTTCACCAAACGGTGACTGCACTTAGCGTGACAGGTTGTGAGCCCGTCGCCCGTATAAGCTATTGGATGGTTGTGCAGTTTCAAGTTCATTTAGTCGCCTTTTACGACACCTTAGGGAAGAGATGGGTTGGTAGTATTCTTTTAATGAGCTACCACACGACTAGCCGTTGACCATTGCCAGACAATTAAACTTAATAAAGGGGCCTACTTGGTCTGATATCGAGGTTTTCAGAAGCAACGTTTTTCGAGAACCTTGCCAACCAAACGGCCGTCTATGCCTACGAGCAATGTGCCGTTTCTATTGCCATTTGACAGCAATCCTTCGAGCTATGAACTATAGTTTTACTTCAGACTCTTAATACCTGTTTCATCAAAGCTCTCACCAATAACCTTTGGGTGACCTTGATCTTCCATAATGAGCGATATAAGCTAATATCTTTCGGTTACGAAATCCTCATGTTGATTTACGGAACACGCAAGCATTTTATTTAAATACGATCCCTTCGATAGTAAGTAATTTCATTGTGTCGTCGGAAAGTTAGTGTCTTCTATCTTGTCGTTTAATTTATTGGTTGAATTTCAATATCTCAACGCAGTAAGTCTTAGAAGATTCACGGTACAAAAGCGTCGAAATGCCCTTCCTTATTTAGGCCACTCAATAGGGGCGAGGCGTTCGTACAATAAAAACCTACGTCAAGCACACAATACAACGGATGTGTCGACTCCACGTACGGCGGAATGCGCCTTTGTGAGCAGCGATTCATTTATTCCATTTAGGCGTTGAGTAGGGGCTGTTAAGAGTTTAGTTTGATTGTCAACTTCGTCGGGCTTTCATATCATTGTCTTAAACTTGTACTCTGTGACCTTCAAATCTGACCATATTCTGTAGGTGAACGATATTAAACGACATCCAAGGCTTGACCATGGCGAAGTTAGCTTTGTTACCTGCCAATCAATTCAGATTGGAAATAAATTGCCTTATCATGCACAACTTCTTATTTACAGCTAATAAAGAATTTACTTAGTGAATCTTTATTGTGGAGTAACAAGTCTTTTACCACGATCCTTGTCAAAAGTAGACAGGCAATAATCTTTGCAAGGCTTCCATCCTCCCTTTAGATCAATTATTTATTGCCTACCAAATACAATTTTGGGTAGCTATATAATATACAATACATTTTCTAGTAATAATAACATAACAATACGCCTCTTTCCCCGATGAGGTAGGCAGAGGTGTTAAACACCCACATTTCGCCAGATATGTTAGGTCCCCATGTAACAGGTGGCGAGCCTGTTGCCATGCACCGGGCACAATGTGAGGCAAGCGATATCTAGAGCGATACCTAGTAATAAAAATAAATCAATATCTTTAAACATTCCGCCTATCAACTAGCCCCATTTTAATAGATAAATATAATCAACACTCAAGACTGAAGAACAAATGCCTGAGTTCATCACCTAAATATTTGCCCCACCGGGGATCGAACCCAGAACCTCTCGAGATGGCAACGCCTTGAGACCGGCATACAGACCTCTCGACCACGGAGGTCGTCGAGTAATAATAATAAATGATTAATTTGCAAGAATACAGTATTACACGATCTGACATAGTTTCAAGTAATATTCAGCCAGGGCGCTGGCGTCCAAATTCTCTGCGCTCCTGACCCTCGGCAGTATCAGTATTAACACACATGTGTGTATGTGTCAGGGATTACTAACCAGATAATTTTTAACCCTTAACTACCACAAGTATACATAATAATAGGTCTTTACCTATGAAATTGCCGTTTTGTGTGGAGATTTTGGGGAAGTCTGCATTTTCCATACTAACATTTTTTTAGCTTTCTTCACAACGACAAATCCAAAAATTAACAATATGTGTGATATAACAGTTCATAAAAAATATTAATCGTTTTTGAGTGAATACGAATCAAATGATGTATTCGGGAGGCACCTAAAATGAGTTGTTTCCGTGTACAATTTTAACACAATTAAACATACAACAAATTATCGAAACAAATCAACAGTGCTCAAAAATATGGTCTATTTTTAGAGGAGGTAATTATTTTTTAAGAATACTCTGCAACTTCTTAGTTACAGCCAAAATATTAAGAGAGAAAAAAACGGAAATTTTTATGAAGTGTGATATTACACATATTACTTAAGCTTGTCTAATGATAGATGCCAAATATTATTATCTTTGGATTTGTCGTTGTGAATAAAACTGAAAAAAATTTAGTATGGAAAATGCAGAATTCCCCAAAATCTCCATACAAAACACCAATTTCATAGGTAAGGACCTAATATTATTATGTTGTGACCCTGTTGACATGCACCAGTCACAATGAGAAGCCACGCAATACTTGTATAAGTTATAAAAATAAATATTTTTTAACTTCAATAATAATTCACTAGACAAAGCAATGTTGTTATAACGTTATATTCGAATACAGCCTTAGCTCTCACGCTTCACTGCCCATCGCTGACCAATTCGCCGCGCAAACAGAATAAATAGAAAACATACAAACACAATACAGAACCCGGGATTTACATAAAACCATTGATCACTATGTTGACCGCCGCTCGGATTGGGGTTCCGCAATAAATCCGGGAAACGTTCTCGTACATCACGACGCACCGATGTTAGATGGATGGCTTTGTGTGCTCTCATAGGGTGATTTTTCATTTTTACGGCATACCAAGTGATAGGGGATGATGGAGATAACGATGAATAGGTAAACATGTTGGGTCTGTTGGCACGTCGCTAGAATGGCTCGGGTAACTAACGGCCTTTCCGTGTTAATAGACTTGGGAATTTGTACGGAGCTTCTGCAAGGTCTGGACATGGCTGTGTGGGTAATGACGCGTGCGATGTTGATATTTTATTATTTCACAAAGACTCGCTTTCATTGCGACCAACCCCTGTGTCCCAAAATTTATTTCGGCAATAATAAACGTAAACAATGTAACGTACAGTCGTACATGGGTCGAAAACCAAATTTTATGTGACTCTTTTTGTTACTATATTATACACGATAGACTTATACAATGTTGGTAATAAAAATGGGAATAAATAATTTAACTTGATTCTATTTCTGTACAACTCCAAGTTATATTCAATATCCTCTGAAACCAAATAATAATGTTACTGGCTTGCGACTCGCAACAGAATATTCGCCTGGATAGCCCCGTGTTTTGTATTGTATCATAATGGAGCCTAGGAACATTTCCAAGGCGCTCAGGTACTACACCACTCTAAAGCTAATGCCTTCGTGGATTATTCTAATATTAAACTCGGTCTAGAGAGCACTATAATATACTTTGCCCTGCCCTGTTTACTATTGCCCTGAGTCAGACGCGATTTTGATCACGAGAGCACATTTTCGCTCAGAAGCTTCCTGTAAGATTTCAAAGTAAAGTGCTATTGTTCTACTGTCTTTGAAGGATACTTATTCCATTTTAAGTCTTTTCATATTGATGTTAAAGAATAAAGTAAGTGCAAAGCTTTGTATCATGAGTGAACCCATCAAAGTAATAGAAAGCAATACGAAAATAAGTCTTAAGTAAATTTATTACAACGCCAAAATCAAGTTATAGAATGCCCGTGTCTGTAATGGTGAAATCAGCTTATAGCAAGAAAGCAATTTCAAGCAAACGAATCACTTTGAATGCCTTATAACGGGAAATTTTATCGCCTCAGTAAGAACCTGAATACGCTTTTATAAAACCATTGAATGGCGAAACTTTCGTCGATCAATCGCAACTGGCAATACGTTTAACTGTATTACGGGCTGTACCAAAAATACTGCAGCCAAAAATCCGCCGATAAGGCCTATCGGGAGCATCCGAGCAACAATTCGGAAGTCGATTTAACTTGGACCTTTCCGAACAATCTCCGCTCCTCGCGAGCCCCAGGCGAAATTTATTTCCCATATCTGGGAAACAAAGCGTTCCCCTTCGCTCCTCAATTGTGAATCGCGCAGCAAACTTTCTGATCATTCTGAATTAGATCCGTGGTCTTGTTTTGACTTTATTAAGCTTTCAAACGAAAAAGCTAAAATTAGACTGCAAAATAGAAAGTTGGAAGAGAACATTCCAGGAGATAATGCAAGAGACGAATTAAAACCGAAAATATTTTGCGACTATAAAGGCTTTTTTACGTGTGCCAAAGTTTGCCAAGTCAATGTAGGCTAACAAATTCGCACAAGCAGATGTTGCAAAGCTTTTAAATATAACAATTACACCGAGTCTGACCAAAGTGGAAAAATTGCCAAATTCTTCAGCGAATGGAATAGAAATGTGAAATGCTTCACCCGCGATTAACTTTGTAGCTGTGCCTGGCACGGTATTGGGCCGTCAAAATCTATGGACCGAGCTTGGGCACGATCCAAACTGACTCACAAATGACAGGCGCTTTATGGTACAGGGACACAGTATCTCTACTTTCAATATCAATGGGTGAACTTAAATTTTACATCTATATTACCTTCAAAAATAATGTACCAACTGGTTTTCTTGCCTAGCATGCCGTAAAAGGCGACTAAGGGCGTATTGGGTACTGGGTCTGTGATTGTGTAGGCGATGAGCTAGCCACTTGTTACTACTCTTTCACGATTTTTCATCTGACCAAACCCAATTTTTGTATGGCTAAGTATGGTCTTAGGAACACAGTGCTCCTTGGACTCTGTCTACCCCTTCGGGGATTATAGGCGTGATTGTATGTATGTATGTATTACCTTCAAAAATTTATTAAACAATACCAGTAAAATTCGTAAAAAGATGGGATAGCAAAATCAGCGCATAAGGCCGCGCTCAGTTTGCAGGCATGAACAATCCCGACCTAAGAAGTACTATAGAAGCGCTTAGACTGCGTAAGACATACATATAATTCCATAGTGCATTGTTCATAAGTGTCCAGCGTGCCAATAAAACGTCCCTTAATCGTCGAGATACGTCATGTATTTTGTTAGGGACTGTAAACTGTATGAGAGTGGCTCCCCTGCACAGATAATTCTTAAAGGTTTATAGTAAGGGGAAAATGCTATGTATGTATTTGATATAGAATAAATAAAAAATATATATGTAGTTCAAGTTTCTAGGCAAATCATTTATGGGCATAAGAATTATTTACGTTTTGAAAGCACGAATGATCTCGTGATAATAATGTTCTCCCATCCAAGATCCAACCATAGCGAAAGATTATTTGTTGTAACATCAATACTATTCCATATCCATACTATGTTATCAATGCGAAAGTAACTTGTCTGTCTGTCAGTCTAGCTATCACGTCAAAACTACTGCACTGATTCAATCGAAATTTGGTACACAGATAGTCTAGAGGCTGAGAGAGGACGTAGGCTACTTTTTATTCCAATATTCCCATGGGAACCACGCTGGTGAAACCGCGGGAAGCCACTGGTCATAAATATAAGATTAAAATAGAATATTATTATTTTCATGAATTATTCGCAATGATGAGACAATCATAATAGTATGCCTTTACGACAGCTACTTGTATATTTTAGCACTCACCGAGTTCTTGACCTTGCACAATAAAAATGCGTGTGTGTGTATGTGTATGTGACATCGTAGCTCCCAAACCAATGCACCGATTTCGATTTAGTTTTTTTTGTTTGAAAGATGGGTTATACGTTGTCAAAATATATTTGGAATTTTTATTAGAAAAATTCTACTTAAACGCTTTGGCTTCAGAATAAGTTTCCTTAGTAACGCAGATTTATATTAAAAAATCCCTCTTAATATAACCGGCAGCGATTATTATAAAAATTTATTACAAGCTTCAGATTGAGATATCGCTTTTTATTCGACGATAAAGATCAAAACGATATTACATAAGCTTCCGAACTAATCAATCTACATGAAGAATTCTGACTGTCGCTATGATATATCGAAGATGTTTCAGAAAGAATATGTAATGCTACGCACTTAAAGTGCTTCTTTCATGTCTTGTGTAAGATATCGTTGTTTCTTTACATGTTTTATTTAACACATGCTCCGGTTCGATATTGCGACGTGCCAGATTCCCACTAAAGCATTTTTATTGAACCGTCAAAGGAATATTACTGTACCTGCATATTGAAAGGAGATTCAAAGGATAGTCAAACATCTTCTAACTCAATGTTTGGGTTTTCTTTGATATTAAATGCAACAGGATTTTTTTAAATGTAACCCTTGTTAACTTTTAAAAGATTAATGTAGTCTAAAAGAAATTTTAGATTTATTAAACATTATTGTTATTAGTTACTTTTTATTATTATAAAAATATACCTTGTAGCGTATTTCTGGAACAAAATGAAAATATCGACGGCTCTTGTAATTATCGATAATTTATTGGCTACAATTTAGTAATTACTTTGATCACAGTAATTGAATTTCTGTCACATAATAGTGTGGAATTTGCTCTGTGTTTGAAGTAAATTTTAATATTTTATTGACGAAGCTGATTAAATTTATTATTTAATTTTGTTCCTGTTGAAATTTTTGCTTAAAATTAAATAAGATTGATTTGCGTGCATGCATGCTGACAAATACACGGTCAGGTATTGGAGTATAAATAAGTTTCGCAGTCCACTATAATACGCTGTCACTCAGGACGCATACTGATTCAAGTTGAGTAAGAACGGAGAAATTAGCCTTAGAGGAACTATAACCCACACATCCATCCTCACCTTGCTGGTTTGGCTTACACAGTGCCTATTCGCACCGATTTTGAAAAATCCGGACTCATAAGATAGAGGGAGCACCTGTGCCGGCAGAAAATCCAATTTATGAATGGTTTGACAATAAAACGAATGACTTTTCTTGGTGCGCGCAGGATTAGGGCCACTGTGAAATAGTGACTACGGAGATCACCTTCGTCGGAAAGGAGAAGGTCGGATGAGAGAGAAAAGCTCTCCATGATATTAACTGAGGAGCTCGGTGGCGTAGTGGACAGTGCGCTTTGGCTTCGATCGAAAACAAAGCTACCTTCGCCATGGTCAGGCTGTGGATGGGTGACCAAGACTCTGTGATCTCGAGCTCCTCCGTGCTTCGGAAGGTACGTTAAGCTGTATTGTATATATTATTATGTATATTAAGGAATTAAAGGCACAAAACACAAAAAAAGGCATAAAGAGTCTTATAGACTTTGTTATATATCAGGAACTGGTGATACAGAATCTTGTGGGTTGTTGTAACTTTTAGTATAAGCTTATTATAACTGGTCAGCACTTTATAAATATATTAAAATAATTGCTAGCGGTGAGTCAACCGCTCTACACGCTGACTCTGGTAAGAATGAATTTCGAGAACAAAACAAATAAAAAGAGACAGACAGTAAATATAAAAACGGAAACCAAGAGAAAAATGGCCAGAGAAGAGCGCAATGACAGCAACGAGTCGCTAATATAGCTATAGCGCCTCATTACAACTATATTATCATGAAGCAAGCTGAGAGGTTCCAGACTATTGATCAGCATTAAATCGCCAACGACACGGGGCGTTGCATACTGTCCAGTGCATCGAGCAACTAGGCAAAGGATTTCTTTAAATGAGAGCAATGTGGTAGACATATTTAAGATCTATGGTATTGGTTACTAAAATAGATTTCGAGCCTTTTGGTTCTTATATCCTAAGTAGGTAGTATTTTATCTATCATTACAGAGATATTAAGCGGTTATGTATATTTATGTTATTACATACATACATAAATATAATCACCACTATTATCCCCTAAGGGTTAGTCAGAGACTATAAAAAGGCAGTCCATTGCCATAGTCCGCGCTTCACCAAGCAGTGACTGCACTCATGGTGACAGGTGTGAGCCCGTCGCCGCTATAAGCTATTGAATGTTGTGGAGTTTTAAGTCCATTAGTCGCCTTTTACGACACTCATGGGAAGAGATGGATTGGTAGTATTCTTATAATGAGCCGCTACGTTATTAAATAATATTAGGTCCTTACCTATGAAATTGGTGTTTTGTATGGAGATTTTGGGGATGTCTGCATTTTACATACTAACATTTTATCAGTTTTCTTCACAACGACAAATCTAGAGATAATAATATTTGGCATGTATCATTAGACAAGCTTTAGCAATATGTGTGTGAACACGCTTGATAAAAATTATTCATCGTTTTTATGTTAATGCAAATCAAATGATGTGATGTGATTTTAACACAATTAAACTTACAAAAAATTATCAAATTAAATAATACGAGCTCAAATATATGGTCTATTTTTAGAAGAGGCAATTATTAGAATGTTCTGAAACTTAATAGTTACGGATGAATTGCTAAGACAGAATAAAAACACCAATTTCATAGGTAAGGACCCAATATTTATAATCATTGTATAGGTCGTATATTTTCTATATGTGATTTATAATGTAATTAAATTAACGTGTATTATATTGCATCTTATTCTACAATTCTTGTCTTTGATATGTTTTTTTTTATTATTTTGCACCGTCATTCTAGCCCTTCTCACTTTGCTTTCATCCGTATTATCTTTGTGACTAAAATCAAAGTCTAGATGACCACTAAAATTACAAACAAAACTGATAAACATAGTATTACTAAGATGAAAATGGATATTCAATGGCTAAATTAATCTATCCATGCATGAAGCATTCCGTTAAGAGATTTATAACAATGTTGGATGGTCCAACAATGCACAAGCTATGCATACCATGTGGCTTTGTGTCGACGCACTAGTTGCATAAATTCATATGCATGCTCCTAATTCTATTATAATCCTCTGGGTGTCCATCTTGTGGGCTGTCCGTCTGCGGCCACAGATGTTGCAAGATTTAACCATATGAGAATATGAACGGATTTACGGCATGGAGTTAGCCTGAAATATCTTCGAAAAGTTCTACGTTAGCTAGGTTATGAAAAGTTATGGTTTTGATCTTAAAATGTTATTGGTGCGCCATGTTAGATTAGAAATTTATAAGATTACGCCCAAAAGTTCAGTACCTATCTGTACTTATCTTTTCTACCTATGATATCATTAACTAGGTATACCAAGCTTAAAGATGTCAATCGACGAATCCAACTCGGCTGGGCAGCGTTCGGGAAGCTACACAGCGTATTCTCGGCTCATCTACCGCAGTGTCTCAAGACAAAAGTCTTCAACTCGTGCGTGTTGCCAGTGATGACTTACGGTACTGAGACGTGGCCGCTTACAATGGGCCTCATAAGAAGACTCAAGGTCACTCAAAGGGCAATGGAGAGGGCTATGCTTGGAATTTCTCTGCGTGATCGAATCAAAAACGAGGAGATTCGCAGGAGAACCAAGATCACCAACATAGCCCATAGAATTGCGAACCTTAAGTGGCAGTGGGCAGGGCACATTGCTCGTAGAACTGACGGCCGTTGGGGCGGAAAGGTTCTCGAGTGGCGACCGCGTACTGGGAGGGGCGACGTAGGTAGGTCCCCAACCTGGTGGACCGACGATCTGGTGAAAGTCGCAGGAATAGCTGGATGCAGGCGGCGCAGGACCGCGAGTTGTGGAGATCATTGGGGGAGGCCTATGTCCATCAGTGGTTGAAAATAGGCTGATAGATAGAAATGTTGATGGCTGTCTATTTTGCTTCATTTTCAGTAAAACAGTGAAAAGTATTGGGTTTTTGGGAAGCTTCTTGTTAACCAAATAAGTAACACTAACGATAGATCCTTGTTATTAAGTATTTAACTTCCCCGCAACAGTAATATGAAGTGGTGCAAGTATCAAATCAAAAACTTGGAGTCGAGTCCCGAAGGAACTGCTTAACGCTAGCGTACGTGCAAGGGGTTTCTTTGGTTTATATACATTAACTAAGATTTAATTTACTTAAGTAATGAATAGGATGTTCACACAGTTACTATTGTAAGTCGACACGAACAAAGAGGTTTAGGGGTAAAAATATTTTTAAGTATAAAGGGACTGCACGCGACGTACATTAAGTAGTATATAAATACTTCTTACTGCCCAACGTTTCGGCTGAGTTACATCAACCGTGGTTACGAGCTGAATGGTGCGCGGCGTCGTCTGCTCGGGCGGACCCGTTATCGAAACGTCGGGCAGTAAGTAGTATTTACATACTACATAATGTACGCCGCGTGTAGTCCCGTTAGTGTAACCTTTATTTTATATACAATGCAACGCGAAAATTTAAAATCTCAGATTTTTAAGTAACTTAAAATGTAAATATCTTAAACAAAATTTGGGCAACAGGCTACCAGAAGGTAGTCTGCCGAGAAGTTCACAGTAAAACAAACTATTGAAGAGAGTAGAATAAGTACCATTATTGTAAAACAAGTAAATTAACAGATTTTTTTTATTATTACCAATAAAAAGGATATCGATTGCGGAACTGTCGTACAGCAATATTTTAATAATTCCCGGTATAGTCTATTTTGGATCAAAACAATATTTTTATAAAATAGTCCGTTAAGTAAGTTATGGGCTGCAGAACAACATAAATTTAACGTACATTTCCTTTTCTTCTGTTTTATTCGGTACGTGTTTATTTTGGTTACTGACGTCACAACATAAAGATTTCCTCCAGAGGATTTAGGAAGGACGCTCCGGCTGTTCTCATAAATGTTTAAATGGAATCGATACTGTTGAATTGTACATGACTTGTGGTTTGCGTCGCTTCATGCCTTTCAATAAGTATCCAAGTTTGAGGCAGAAGTTTGAAGCACGTGGTGAACTATCAACATAAACCAGTCACTGAGATCTCGATCTACAGGTATTTCAAAACGCGTTTTGAGACTTATATCAGTTTCCTCATTCCTGGCAGTGTGTTCATGCTATTTGAAATTTTCGAAATCACGCTGTTGAATGTGTTAGATTATGTGTGTTAGATTATGTGTGTTAGATTATGTGTGTTAGATTATGAGTGTTAGATTATGTGTGTTAGATTATGTGTGTTAGATTATGTGTATGTGTTAGAGCATATCCCCTTTCGAAGTTTAATCGCCTCTCCGGTCTAGTGGTTCACACCACCGGGTGTTGATCGGGAGGTCCGGGTTTGATTCCCCATGGGGGCAGAAGTTTTTCTGCTCGGTTTGGTAGGTGGTAGGGCTTCTGAGCCCGCCTGGCTAGCTACCACCGTCTTAAATCTGTCGCCATAATAACAATGTTAAAAGCATTGTTGTGTTCCGGCAATAGACGTAAGATAGTCAGTTCCTCAGTTGTTGAGGATTACAGGTGAAGCTCGCTTCCACTTTCAGCCTTGTCGTCACTTACCATCAGGTGAGATTAAGGCCAAGAGCTTACCTGTCATATGTACAAAAAAAAAAGAATCTTACAAATTCAACAAAGCTATTTGTTGTTTACGACATTACTAGTCATACTAGACTATATATACATACATTCAATATAACTGTAGAGCTCGAATGAATGTACAAAGAAAAAAAATTCTTAAAATCAAGTCAGGGGCATGTAAAAAGTGGGAAAATACCAAAATATATTCGTATGTTTGTCTGTTTGTACAGGCTAATCTCCGAAATGACTAGACCGATTTCAATAAAATTTTGCATCGTGATACCTTTTATCTTTGGTCAACATCTTAGATACTTTTTATTCCAGAAAATTAAAGGGTTCCCGTGGGATAGTTAAAAAACCATAGTAACCTCGGACGAAGTCACGGGTAACAGCTAGAAGTGAATAAGTATTAATAAAAACAACTCAACAAAAACAATTTAAGATGTAAACAAACAACGTAGTTTGGTTTTGAATGTGGTTTGGATTTTCCATAATTGCCTTCTCCTCAAATCTGAACATCGAAATTCAATACATTTTAACCATGACACTATTTCTTCTTAACTCTAATGGCTAGAGAAACTACAACGTTAAACTTATTTCCAGCTCGGGAATAAAATATAAAAGCTGTTCAGTTCATCAAGAAGATTCATTAGAAGCTCATAATGGCATTTAAGATTTACGCAACAAAAAAGGAAAACAATATTTCTTCTTCGTCCAGATCTTTATTTCACTAGATAAACGGGTAAGTTTCAACGGGAAGGAATAAAAAAGGAAACAAATCCTCAGCATTAGCGGACATAGACTGCAAGACGTGACCTTCCCCCGACTTACGGCCCTCGGGAAATCTCTCGCGTCTCGCGTGAGATATGAAACGGGACCGGGTGATGTTTGTTTCATCTAGATTAGGATTAGAATCTTACGATAATATTGCGTTGCCGAGATGACTTACAAGCTTAGTTGAGATCGTTTGGGGGCGTTCAGAAGCCGAGTTGGAAGTTAATAAATTGGGAATCTCAGGCTTCTGTTTCTTATTCCAGCTGTCTGAAATGTTTTGAGTCTTGGATAAAATCTAATCTTTAAGTTTAAGTAAGCCCAAATACACGATTTTCATAATTCTGAAGAAATGGTACCTTAACAACACGACTCATCAGTGTATAATAAGCCGACAACTCAGACATAAGGAATACTTAATTTAATTTATAAAAAACCAGACAACTAAATTCACAATATTACAAACTTTCCAATCACGCATCAGACAGACGATAAAGCACACATGATCCACATACAACTAAAGCAATAATTCCTTGAGCCGTTATTCTTCTCGTGAAATTCTCGGAACGTTTGGATTGGAGTGTAAATAAAATGTAACAAGAAACCAACTCAGTCTGATGGAAAATCTATCGATCTTTATAATTGAAAAGGGTCTTGGATCTGTCTACTTACTTTCTTCCAAACAATATTATATTCTGGTTTACGGCCATTATTTTATTTATCCACTGTATTGGTTTGATTGGATTTAGTGAATGCCGTATCAATTGAAATAATGGGGGAAATATTTTATTACAAAAAATTGGATTCGATCAGGACGAATTAAAGAGCTCAAAGCTTACTCTCACCTTGAGTCTTAAAGAAATTTGAATTGCAGAATCGACGAATACAATAAAATTGACAAACCAAGACGAAGGATTAAGTCGCTATGAATAATTCAGTTTATGAGCCAATAACGAAGTATTAACTTGATTTAGAATCAAAGATCGGCAGTTACTAATAAAATGCAGCACAAATTATATTAAACTCTCAAAAATGTGAGTGCGTGGAGCTAAATTGACAATGGAATTAATTCGTTCACAAACATCTTAGCAATGTTCAAGTTATTCATCAACTGTCGTTATAAGTCTGTCATCAGCGTTATAGAACCTTCGCACGTAGAACAAACATTGCTTTCTGCAAACACTTGTGTTTGTTCACGTTGTGCAAACAATTTGTACGAACTTAGCTCCATTCCTCCGCACAAGTTTTTTCAGTCTCATTGCTTGATAGGCCAAAGTGACATTGCTATTTACTGAGATTTGAATGAATATAATGAATGAATAAACACATAATTTAGTAATATGCTTATAAAATTAGATCAAAATAATTTCTATTAAACACCATTTAAATTTAAAGACCAGACCAGATCAATTTTTTTTTTATTTAAGACCTAATTTCCTGGAGCTTTCCTGTCGAGTGTTAAAACAAATGGTATACAATTTATATAAGAATAACAACTAGCTCAGTGATCTTTTGCAACATTGTTGTGTATTGGAATTCTTAATACTTAATTATATGATTAAGGGCGAATTCGGGCCAAATTCCGTGTTACTACACGGGGTTGTGACACCAATAAATGCTTAAATTTCATTGGTCGAATCCGCTGTCATGACGGAGTCGGCCAATTTTTTGGCCGTGTACGCATCTGACAACTAAACCATTGTGGTATTACTACACCGGTGTTGCTAATCGCTTGGTCGAATTCGCCCTTAGACATTGACTGGAGAGTAAAGATAAGACAAGCTATTTAAGCAAGTGTTTTATTCCTTCAGACAGAATAAGAGCTACAAAGCCAATTAAACTTACAGATGTTTCTAAATTTACACCAGACCCCCTAAAGCCTCAATTTGTAAAAGGCAACATAAAAATTCCCCAACAAATAACATTTGTGCTTCATTTCCGCAGCCCCATTCAATCCAGAGCTAGAGAGCTTTAAAAAAACCAATTCATCACTTGATAGTACTTCGCTTCCAAACTGGGAACCTCCACGCGAAAGCACTTGAGAACACTCAGACATTCGCTTCAGAATTGGCACAATTGCAGCCCTGAATAAATAGATAAAGCCGCTTTTTAATTATTCAAATGTCCCACCAGTTACATGGAAGTTGTGCACAAATCCCAACTGTAAGTCTGAAGGAGAAAGTCTAAATCGCCTTAAATGATCCCTCGGCGATTCGTTTCAGAAATATCGGTACTTTATTAAGCGTTTTGCGAGTTTCAGCTGCAGTTTGGGAGTAATAACGTTTTAAGCAATTTGCTTTCGCGACAAAAAGATTGAATTGGGTCTTTTGATAATGCGATTTGCATAAGCTATTGGGGTATTAGCACGTTCCGCGTATTAATTGCTTGGGCCGGGTTTGGAAAGCGTAAAATTTCTAAGAAAAATAAAACAGTACAATGCTTGTGATAGATAGGACGTAGAATAACTATTCTTATTTCTCTGGATTACTGATTACCAGTGATCGGAGTAGGTATATTGATTTTTGCTACTTACGTAGGAAATGTTTATAGAAATAATAACATGGATACGCCATTTTTCCGGAACATCGTTCAGGAACTCACTAAATATTGTACACAACCTTTTCTATATTTAAATTCGAAATTAAAAAGGCGATATTTAAACAATCAACAGATTTTAAAGGCTTTTATTTAACTTGCGATATAACTTTATAACTTTTAAATTTATAATGTTTTATAGCCGCCATAGTTAAACAGGTCCTCTGAAAATTTATTGCCGTTCTAAAAAAGAAGCACAGTGAGTGACAAGACAACATACAATCGGTCATATTTATACTTAGTAAAAAATATTATTATCAAATTCCGGAGGAATGTCCATAATATATACGTTTCAGATCATTGACCTTAATTCAATATACCTACTCCGATCACTGCTGATTACAGTGTTGAAATAGAATTAAATTCTCACGATATCGACCCAAAACTGCGCATGTTAATAAAGTTATGGACCACTGTGCTAGTGTCATAAAAACTAAACACTCAAACGACAGGTACTCAATAATTGCTTCGTTTATTATAAGTACTAAAGACAATATTTAAACTCAGACTTGAGATCTATGTAAAGATAAATGACTTTTGTAAATTGCGCGTCAATAACCTCGTTGTTCACATATGTGCAAGCTTATCATCTATCATCCAATTCACTATTAAATATTATAAATTAAAAGCGTCTAATATCCAGATAATTCCAGAGTTGAATCATGAGTTCTTTTATTTAATGACCTTCTGCTAATGTCAAGACAGACTATAGGATGACTCAAGAAAATATAAAGTTCTTCAATGAGATACCAGACGACAAAACGTGTACAGCAATCATGATACCAGTCATATAAAATATAAGAGTAGTTAGACAGTCAGGAGGAGGCCTTATGAAAAGATAAAGTTCTTCAATGGGATATCACATGATAAAACATGTAGCAGCACTCAAGTTGCCAGTCATATAAATAAAAAAATATAAATATCTTCTAACATTCACACCTATCAACTAGCCCCATTTTAAGCAACTAATGCTGCTTGTGCTACGGACACTAAATGACGGATAAATATATTTAATAGATAAATATATATAAACATCCAAGACTGGAGAACAAATGCCTGAAAATTCATCACCCAAACATTTGCCCCCACCGGGGATCGAACCCAGAACCTCTCGAGATGGCGACGCTTTGAGACCGGCGTACAGACTACTCGACCACGGAGGTCGTCATATAAAATATAAAAGTAAAGTATTACTGGAGCTGGTAGTAACATACAAGCGTAGTTATTCTCCTTTTTTAACAACCATCTCAGACGAAATAGGATTCGTTCGAACTTGGACGCATGCAAAAGATTCCTAAACTGAATTACACGATCACTGGGTAGAATCTTGTATGAAGGGGGATTTCTGGAATTGAAACTTCTGCTTTGAGAATGTTTAACTATTTGAGTGAAGATGTGTATAACACCCATTCATGTAGACAAGAGACTACGACTACTGAAATATCAAGAGAAGTAGAATAGAATGATGAAGTGGTGGTTACAAAAAACGAAGTTTGAGGTTCATAATAAATATTTTGTTCATCAGGTTTCAAAATCAAAATAAAAAAAAAATCTAAAATATTTTTATTTCATAGACTAAACTTACCACTTAAAATCGTCAACATTACACATAGTCACATTCATTATACTTAAAGTAAATTTTAATAATAAAATTTACAAAAAAGAGTATTTAGTAAAATTCACTGCCGCGAGCGCTTGTATCAAGTACATACACTTACTTTGACTGTGGTTGTAATCGTTTGTTGACTTAAAGTTCATAATGTGAAAAGAGCGTGTAAAGATAGTTTAATACAGAAAGTGTCTAGAGACCTTATAAATAAAAAGCTTCTAGATGGGAATTCCTCGCATTTAAATGAGCAAAAGATGTATAACATTTTCATAAGTCGACAGACAACATTCGTTTTGAAGTCCACAGCTCGAACGAGTATGTATTTCAAACGGCTTGGACAGCAAACGGGACGCTCGGAAATTAATATCGTTTCCCGAGTCCCGGGCGGCAGAGTTCGAGGTCCATACGTCGATTTAACTGAATATAATAAATAAAAATATAAAATAAAGAGCCTTTTATTTCTTGCAGCTTAAGATTAAACACTAAATTTAAATAAATGTTAGTAAATACAAGAAAATACATAAAAATATATTGTAAGCTATAAATTTGCTAAGTTTTAAGTAAAAAATAAAATAATATTACTATGGTGCTAATTTATACTATATTAATCCGCAAGAACCCCTCCTCGGGTGAAGGCCTCCTCCAGAAGGGACCATGAATCTCTGTCCTGGGCAACCTGTATCCATTTAGGGCCAGCTACTTTTTCTATGTCATCTTAACTGAATAATATTGTGCAAGTATTAGTTATAGGATTGTTTTCAAACGTTTTACAGGGATAAGGTTGTCAAAATGGATTTTGACAGTGTAGACCTTTATACAGTACGTATATCGTATATTTTTTTTACATATTACAGGCAAGCTCTTGGGCTTCATCTCACCACATCGCTCATAATTTTTTTTTATATAAATCTGTTACGAATAATATAATGTTCATTTTCATATTTGAATGCAGAAACCCATCACAACTTATACCTTAAAGTAAGAGCGGTTGTAAGTAAAATGGTATATGTATAAGTACCTACAGTATCGATCAATAGTGGCGATGAATTCTCCAAAAACTAGCGTATTCGTTTATTATGAATAATATATTTCCAGTATTTAAGTTTTGTAACCTTAAGTTAATTATTAGAATAATAAGTAATGAGAAAAAAATCAGCTTTAAATTTCTGATGACATGCATGGGATTCGAACTCAGACTGAAAACTGTAAACGCTTATAACATTGATGATAAATTTTAGCATTGGTTACATATCGTTTAGTTAAAACAAAGCTATATTAACTTTGAAAGAAAGAGTATACCTTCTATCTTTCATTGAACACATGCACATAATTAATTCACAGATATGCCGTATGATAATTTATTGGGTGCGATAGAACTCACTCATATATATTTTACGATGAATCGTGCGCAGGCTAGTTTCGCACTTAAAGGGATCGCCACTTATGACCGTTGATTGATAAAAGAAGTGATACAATTTTGTAGACTTCCTCTTCAGCCAATATACGTCACTCTGGCCCTATGCGGGCTGGCCCGGAGTTTGGGATCTCAAAGTTTTGGTCACCCATCCAAGGCCTGACCATAGCGAAGGTAGCTTTCTTTTTGATATCGAAAACCAAAGCGTATTAAACACTACGCCGCCGAACTCTCATTTCGTTGTATAATTAGGTATGTAGTTTTGATACGTTGAATTAGCCGTACTTTGCTCTTCTATCTAGATTGACAAATCAAACCGACACCAACGCAAAAAAGAAACAAAATATCGGATACTGCAAAAGTATTTTTAAACCCTATTCAAATTTATAACGTCAATATAGGTAATTGCGATTTGAATGTGCTACCAGTAAAAAGTTACTTTCCAGATATTCAAACTAACATTGCGGATCCATTGGACTCGTTGTTTTATATTATTTTGAATCCATAAACAAACAAATCGGAAACGCTTACAGTTTGTGGAGTTTTTATGACATGTTGGAATTAGATTATACTTCAATGACGTTGTTGCTTATGAAATTTCTCAAATATTGCTATGTAAAGGGAGGGTAGAAACTTGCTGAGATTCTTGCCCATTATTCTCAGAACAGGGCCTCCTGGTTGTTTTGTGAACGGATGGCGTAGTTTTTTCTTTTTCACGAAATATTGTAAAATGTTAACGACATTCATAAGCATGCTAAGACGAATCTAAACTGAATAAATGCTTTTGATTTTTATTTTATAACTACGTTACACTGCGGAACTAGTCAAGTCGTATGTAGGCATTTATTTTGATATGGAAACTATCGCAATGGTTGGACCTTGGATGGATGACCAAATTACGATTTCATGTTCCTCAGTGTTTTTAGCCGTCCTTCTAGATTTCATATTACGAGTTATGCATACTGTTATTTAACTATAGTCTAAATTACATAGTTGTTGGCTTGGCTACCGTCATGATTAATCCTTTTTGATCTTAGTATGATTTTCATGATTTTTTATACCTAAGAGCTTTTTGATAGAAATATTTGATTGTATTTTTTACATTTAATGTGCTTTTAACCACTAAACGTACAACACCAGCGTGTAGTCTTATCTCCACAAATTATAATACGTGTCTCAAATTTATCGAAGAATTTATACAGGTTTATAGACATGTCGTTGACTGTATCTTTAAACGGTTTAACGTTATTTTTTTTGTAATTTAACGATTTAACGAATACCACAAACGTTTGCACGTTGAATGTTAGGTAATCTAAATGTTTTGTTCTTAAACGACTTTTATTATTTTTTTTTGTATAAAGTCCTTCCTTCAGTTGTATAGTCTTTAGTAGTATTAAATCTTCATTTGAATTTAAATGCAAGTGTTATACATTTCACACTGTCGTGCTACTTTGATGAGGTGGATTACCACGATAAAAACTAATCACTTTTCACACCATTTGACGCTTATTTCAACAATCCTCCACATTGCACATCATCACAGACACTTATTATACAAAACGACAATGATTTTACGTAACAATATCCACTTTGAAACAATATTGCAACCATCGAAATAAAAATCACATCAGCCATAGTCAACTCGAGTTTTGTTCATGCTCTGAAAAACTCACGGAACCAATAAACCCAGCATGTATCTTAACCATTAAACAGTGAACCGGACACGTAAGGAGAGCATCTACGTCCGCCCGTCCGGCGGGATGTCCGGTAGCTCGCCGTCCGGATGCGACCGGACAGGTTACTGGAAAAGTGCACTGGGTGCAGTTTTGTTAGTTCTTTTGTTATATTATATTCTTTGCAGTAGAAGATAGGGTTTATTTTGTTTTGTTCACAAACCTTTGAAGCTCTCATTGAGAAATTACAGGATAAAATAATATAAGTACTGCTAGTGCGGCATTCTTACTTCTAACCAATTTCAAGGAAAAGTTATTCTTACCTCGTGTACATAAAGAGCAAATTAGATTGGATTACTACTAATAGATCTTTCTGATTTACAACGTAACATGTATGATTTTTTTTTATTTCAACCAGCGCATTTTGCTTAAAATATGTTTTAAACTTGGTGTTTCACCAGCATATGGGCATCCCACTGCTGAGAATAAACGTTCATGGAAAATACGTGTGGAGTAGGGGACCAAGAAGGATTCGTGAGCATAAATGGTTGTAATAGATACCAGATCCAACGGCTTACCGAGCTACCTGAAGATAAAAAGAACTTGAACTTACAAAGTTATCGTTAACCATTTACGAGTTAACAGAGTCAAAACCCTTATTTCATTGTAAGAATACTAGAAAGTGAAATAAGCACATTTCTGAATTTCTCGAACTCAATTTTAAATAAATAATACCTGTTTCCTTCAGTTGGACTGATCTATCAGCTGATCAAGGTAAACTTCGGACAGCGTCCGGCGGACGTCCGCGCGTTGCACTGTCCGGATACAATAAGACGTGAAAATAGAAAGAAATTTTAAAGCATTGCTGTTAAATTCTATTTTAGAGTTAACTACGAACGAAACAAAATGATAAAATAAGGCAACATTTTATGGACATTTACTTTTATTTATCCAATATAATAGATTGAACACAATTTCGCAAAAATAAATGTATTAACAAGGTGAAAATAATGAATTTCACAAATCACAATAGCTATAATTATCATAATTAAATCGGCCGATTGAATGTCCATCAGAAATGATTACTACTTTCCGTAGAAATTAGTGCCGATGATTAGCGGAACATTGTACAGTGAAACAATGCTGTATTTCTCAAATTTATTTACTGAATTGTTTCATTAAGGGTGGGTTTTGATCCTTGTTATGTTCACGAGTAGGTTAAAATATGGACCCATGGCGAATACGTATGAAGTCGCGCTATGATAACTTGTTCAATAGTCGAATTTTCAAATAAATAAATAAAATCTTTATTAACCAAAAATACAGTCGAAATTACACAAGTAAACTGTGACTTCCACATAAGGCTAGGCCTGATTTTGAAAATAAAAACGGAACGTAAATATCTTGTGAATTAAACTATATTTAACTCTCATCAATGTGCATAGGTTCATCTATCCATGTATATCTCGGTGGGGTAGTGGTTATCATTGGCTTTCGATATCGAAAACAAAGCTACCTTCGCCATGGTCAGGTCTTAGATGGGTGACCAAAACTTTGTGATTTCGAACTCCTCCGTGTTTCGGAAGGCACGTTAAGCCGTTCGTGACGTTCGTTTCTATTCGTGTATATTGCAACCGTTTCTTCCCACCAACCCGCATTGGGCGTGCGTGGTAGTGTTATAACCCATACCCCTCATGTGTTTCTCCTTGAGGAAGACCTGTGCCCAGCAGTGAGACAATACCAATATAATCAACGATAATATTCAAAATGTAATCATATCTTCGACCCTAACCTATTCTTTCATTGCAAATATTTTATTCAATGCGTTGCTCAACAAGTTGCCTACGTTTTGGTGAACTTTTAATTGTTATTCTGTTTATTTAATTCATATACCATGTATCCACAAAGAACGAAATTATTGTTATTTTAAGGGAAACCTATTATTGGCCATATTGTAATTTATATATTATAAGTCAAGATACTTATGTAATCGCTGTTGGTTTTCTAAATAAATAAATAAATATTATTATAGGCCTATGCATATTAGAGACTAGCAACCGGTCCCGGTTTTGTACAGATGATTTATTATTAAAGATCCTTCCCCCTTCACCTTTCACTTGACTTCCTTATCTATTAAAAAACTGCATAATAATCCGACTATCAACTATGTAGAGGCAGATAGCAATAATGCCTTCCTAGCGCATAGTCGTTAAATTGATTGATTTTTTATTGTATGTACTTAGAGCAACAAATAGCTTATTTTAATATGATACATACATATAATCACGGTTATTATCCCCTTAGTGTGAATTCATAGACTAGACAAAAGCACCGCAAAAGCAGTCCACTGTCATAGTCCGCGCTTCACCAAGCAGTGACTGCACATGTGCTCAGCGTGTCAGGTGGTGAGCCCGTCGCCGCTATAAGCTATTTGATGGTTGTGCAGCTCTATGTCCATTAGTCGCAGTCCACCATTACAGTTACTCGAAAAATTTTATTGAAGAGTTGCAGCTTTGAGAAAGATATAAAAAATATTGAGTTATCAAACTTTAAATTTAATTCCAAATAAGAAAAAATATGTTAACCAGTATTTCCCGATAGACTCCAAGTTTATAAAAGTATAGTGAGCAAAGATAAAATTCCCACACACCCAAAATAAATCAAACACACACTCTTGTCCCAGTTTAAGCGAGGTCATCACTACATTAATGTTATTTTCCATTCTCATTTGCATAAATTATTACATTACACTACATACAAGTAGTGACTGCACATGTGCAGTAAACCCGTCGCAGCTATAAGCTATTGGATGGTTGTGCAGTTCACCATTAGTCGCCTTTTTAATGAGACCCTACCACTAGAAAACTTTCAAGTTTGCTACCTTACATGGGGACTGAACATATCAGGCGAAATGAGGGTGTTCAACACCTCCGCCCACTCCTTGGGGGATAGGAGGCGTGATGATATGTTATTTCAAGGTTAACGCATTATTTAAATACCTTACCTTCATCATAAACACATTTGCCTAAAGGAAGACAAGGACAACATTGGTATAAAGCCCGAAAGGTTCAACGTTCGACAAAGTTTCGATGTAGAATCGATAAACCTTATTTCAATTGTTGAAGTTACTCAACAATCAGTGGTCGGCTTCGTCTACCTTCACTTAATAACAGTTTAAAGTGGCTCCACGACCGTTAAGTTGAAAACAATAACACAGGAAAATATTATTCATATTACCAACATCCCCAAACCGTATGATAAGAAATTGAAAACGATACTCTTCGTACATACAATGTTTACATTAGCGGGCTCACATTGAAGGAAGTGTATGAGTACACAAGCTATATTGATCGACAAACAAGTCTTAGTGACTTCCTTATGGTAAATATTGTTTTTTCAGGATGGGCTTAAATTTTTTTTGCATTCAAAATATGAGGATTACAGAAGCGATGTTATAGATTATTTCTGAAAAATCAAAGGTATGAAAGTGTATGCTGAGATAATAATTTATGCAAATGAGAATTGAAAATAACCCCGTTTAAAGTGGGACAAGGGAAGAAAGAAAAGTGTGTGTTTGATTTATTTTGGGTGTGTGGGAATTTTATCTTTGCTCGCTATACTTTTATAAAACTTTGAGTTAATTTGGAAATACTGGTTAACATATTTTTTCTAATTTGGAATTAAGTTTAAGGTTTGCTCAAGATTCTAATGCCCACTTGCAGGAAATTTTAATCGAGATTTGAAACTCATATGGCAATATGGCTGTTATGTAAAAAATTGACAAAATAGATATTTAAACTAGCTTTAAAATTTCCTGCAAGTTGCCCTTAATAATTTATTATTTAAAACTTTAGTACATTTGGTGTACATGGCGGACTTAATGTCAATAATGTGTGTGTGTTAATAATGTCTTTCATAAACCTGCAACTCTTCAAATTTCCAGTAGCTATAATGGTGGACAGCGACTAATGGACTTAGAAATGCACAACCATCCAATAGCTTCTAGCAGCGACGGGCTCATCACCTGTCACGCTGAGTGCAGTCGCTGCTCGGTGAAGCGCGGACTATGGCAATGGACTGTTCTTGCGGTGCTTTTGCCTACTCTCTGACTCTCTGACTAACCCTAAGGATATAATAGTCGTGATTATAATTATGTATAATGATAATGACAAAAGTTATTTGTCGCTTCTTCGAAAGAGACAATTTCAAACCTAAGTTAGAGTTACAATTTACTGAAAGAGGGAAAAATCATTATTGACCACAAAACCACACTAAACAAACAGTACTGTATACCACAGCTACACAGTCGAGCATCTGAGTTTTTAAATACTTTGATATAGGCGAGTAGCTTCACTCTTAACAACTTAAGATAAAGTCAAATGTCGAATGAGTCACCTTCGTGAACTGCAATATCTTCAGAATTTAGATTTTGACAATCATTATAATAATCAAAGTGCAGGATTATGTTGAAATTAAAATGTAATCTTGTTGTAAAGATAAATATCTTCGCCACATGTTTTTGGAACAGCAATAAGGGTTTCATAGGTACGCTGGACGCCAGTGCCGGTGACGCGCGCACTCATACAATCACACAGAGCTACTAAAATCGTTTCACAGCCACAAGCTCACGCTATACGTCAAAGTCTATGGAAATCCAGCCGGCGCTGTTAGCTAGCGCTGGCGGTCAGCGTCAGATTCAGATTCAGATTCATTTATTCACAAGAAACACGATTTTACATAGATGTTATTACAGTACATATTGTTCTATCATGTTTCGCTTACAAAGCATGCAAATATAACATAATTGTATTGTGTCACAAATAATACTTAGCTAATTAATAAAAGTCTAGCTTATAGTATTATACATTGAAAACACAGAACAATAAAGGTGTTACGACTTATAGTTTAGATAGTTATTAATTGTGTAGAAGGACTTATCGATTAACCAAGCCTTCACTGATTTGCAGAATCGTGATCGTGGAAGCATTTGAAACTCCTTAGGTAGGGCATTAAATACCTTGACACACATGGCTGAACAATTTTTTAAGTACAATTTTTTGTCTAACCTTATAAGTGACTCTATCAGGATATCGTAAAGCTAAAGCTGCATTACATCTTTATATTATACTTTACAAACAAGTCACTATTAAACTTCACAAAACACACTATGTTTAAAATGTACATACATGTTAGAGTTAAAATACGTAACTTTTTGAAAAATGAAATGAAACGTCCCTAAAGAGTATTAACAGGTTTCATTTCTATAAACGTATATATTTTTATTCAGTTTAGTTCTGTGACAAATTCTTTATAAGCAATAATTCCATCATTCGGTATTTCCCCGACTACTAATTCTTTGTACCCAAAAACTTTAAATCTTTATGTCGTCCTTCTCCAACATGGGAAAGTTTTAGCATGTTCAGACTAAAATCGCTGGAGCTTTCACTCGAGCCAGCACTTTTGGGGACATAAATCTTGAGTAATATTCTTTATCAGCATATATAAGTTGGATGCCAGCGAAGAAGCTCGCCCTAATCGTATATCTCCCTAAGTGGACATTAACCCAGCGCCCTGCCTACTTTACTTAGGTTCCTTATTAACAATATAATTTGTGATATAAACAAAGGATTATTAAAGTTTATTATAAACTATGTCGTTCAAAGTCGTCTCGCGTAGTCTATAGCCCTCATCCTCGGCCTATATACGTCTCAGTACTGCACTGTCCTTCAACATGGAGAAACTCATAGGGAGTATATTGTCCATTATACCACCACGCTGGCCCAATCCGGGTTAGTGGGTAGGTTTCAATAACGACCGGGATCAACGGCTTAACGTGCCTTCCGAAGCATGCAGGAGTTCAATAACAATGCCATGGTTAGGCTGTGATGGGTTTTGGTTTGGGTGTGATCATGCGGAATTGGCTACCTGTTTTGGCACAGCGAACGCTGTGAGACAGTTCCATGTCTTGATAGATAATATGTTTTCCAGTATTTTTTGTGTGAAATATAGCTATGTAGGTAAAGGCAGGCAGGAATGTAGGTTTTTTCTTTTATGTTCGTACAATGTCTCGTGTCTGTCGGAATGAATGTTTCTTCTTACTTTCCTTAGCAATGTTCAAGCGATGTGATGAAATTAAAACAAGATTGAAAATAAGACAAAGAAAATAATTTATGTACTGACGTTCATTGTTCAAGATGATCCGCAATTTCTAAGAAATAATTTTATAAGTTGAGGAGGAAAATTGCCGTGAAAGGAAATTAATTTTCTCATTATGTAATAACAACACCTCTTTCGCTTAGAAATGAACTAGAGGAAGGCCAATTACATTTTTTCGCTATAATTTTATGTCCAGGATTTGTAATGTAGAACTTCAAAGGAAATCGCTATGCTGGGTTAAAGCCATTAAAGTCTAGGCAAGGAAAATTCGTTTGTTCAAAAAAATCACATTAATTCCTACACTGAAATTTATTTTTATTGATTAGAAATTAAAGTGCAATAATAATTATTTAGTTTTTACCAAAATTATATAGGAGCTTATTCAAAAAAAACGTTTAAAATTGTTTTTCTCCGAAAGCTCCAAAAATATTATGGTGATTTTTAAGTCTAAAGCTTAGGATAGTTAAACAAATTAAATCCTACTTAAATATCCACTGTAGAATAAGATAAGCAGGAGTTATTGGGAACGAAGGTTTTGGGCCCGTTTCCTCAACTGGGGGAGGGGGGAAACTGCAAGGGGGCGACATTAAAATTATTTTAACTAGACTATTATTGGAACAATCTTAATTATTTGAACTTCAGTTACATTAGAATATGCAAAACCGAACAACAGTAGCCTTCCTTTTCAGGCACATTTTCAGCATATAGGTAAAAGAGTTCAAATAAATTATATAAAAATAAAGAAGTACGACTTGCCAACCTTTACTATGGGTCGATTCATAAGTACGCTGACGTATAAGCGCGCGCGTGTGGCTGTGAAACGATCTAAGTAGCTCCGTATAATTGTAAGTCTGCGCGAGTGGCCGGCGCTGGCGGCCAGCGTAGCTATGAAACCACACTATGATTAATCGTAATGATTGAAGCCTAGTGTCAGTGATTCTAATGGAAAACCCGCTTTCTAGTCCGTCCTCAGCCTATATATATCCCACTGCTGGGCACAGGCCTTCCTCATGGAGAAACACATGAGGATTATCGGCCGGTGGTTGGTAGAAATGGTTGCAATAGCGACCGGTACCAACGGATCAATCTGCCCTCTGAATCACGGAAGAGTTAGAGATCACAAAGTTTTGGATAAAATTTTAGCACACATAAACAAGTTGTCTGTTAAATAAATGAAAATGTAAAAGTTATTATCGGGGCGGAAACAAACGATACAAAAATTAAAATATCAGCACAAAAATGTCGGACTTAAGCTAACCGAAGATCCTTTTTACTGAAAATTTAAATGTGATTATTGTGTAAGCACCTTTGGGTGATGAATAAAATAATTATTATATAAAGTTATTATTATTACTAAAGAGGATCTTATCGTTGTTCCAGTGCCAATGACCCAAGTCGTGGCGGTGGCAGGCGAGCCGGTGTACTTGCCTTGCGACATCTCGACGCAGGACGACGACGACGCCGTGCTACTTGTGTTGTGGTACAGGGAGGACTTGGGCACACCGATATACAGGTATTGAACTTAAGTTGCTATTACTATTATAATGCAATACATACATAAATACATACAGTCACGCCTGTAATCCCCGAGGGGATAGGCAGAGTCCAAGTAAGACAAGGAGCACTGTGTTCCTTAAGACCACATTTAGCCATACAAAAATTGGGTTTGGTCCGACGGAAAATCGTGAAAAAGTAGTAACAAGTGGCTAGCTCATCGCCTACACAATCACAGACCCAGTACCCAATACGCCCTTAGTCGCCTTTTACGACATGCTAGGCAAGAAAAGCAGTTATCACATTCTTTTTGCGTCCCGGACCAACACGGAACCTTATAATGAAATTAAATGAAATAACTTTATTGCAAATAGATTTCTTAGAAATACTTTCACACGTCAATTTATACCCTACCAGCACTTCGATGTGAAACAATGTATCACTGAAGAGCCGCAAGAAACTCGGCGATAGTTTTTTTTTTTCATTTCATACATGCATATTGTTGCAAATATTAATAGGGATAAGTCCTTTCCAAGGAGGAAAAAAACAAATTTACAGATAGAGAAGTAAATTTTCAATTCCACAAATTGAGGCTACTATTAGTGTTGAATAGCCTATTTATTGAGGAAGGCTATAGGTTACGCGGAAAAACTCCTGGGAAAAAGCTAGTATGTAGCATAATTATGTCAGTCTAGCTTAGATTTCATGAAGCAAACGTTTAATATGAGCTGGAAGAATAAGTATGAGTGTGCGATTTTGTTTTTAAAGTGTGTTGTCATCGCGCTGCCGGCCAGCGTACCTATAAAGCGTCCTTAATAGACCACCAAAATTAACACTGTCTACTAATTACAATAAAGAACTTCAATTCAAAACATGCGCATCGCGCTAAATAGCTTAATTTGTATTCTAGGAATGCCCCAAATATTCATAAAGACGACAATCTTGAGATACGCACAAAAGGTCGCAGTATCGAATACTTGTCACTATAAACACGCTAATGATATCTATTAAGGAATTCGGGAGGTCTAATTGAGCGTTTGATCTACCATGCTCACATCAAACCGTAATGATTTAGTACTGAAGGGCTTGAAGCTTCCGGAAACATACGTTACAATGTATTCAGGTTTCTCAAGGGATATTATAAAGTGAAACCAATCGGTACCTATCTTCCCTAGAACCAAGGAACTATAATATATGTTATAAAATAAGACACAAATTTTATTCATTAATTTGAATATAAAACCGTATACCACTATGGCCATTTACCATTGTAAACTTTATAAACACCAGCTCGCATTGGAAATGAGCCAAACCTTAAAAGCGAATATTTCAATGCAAAGTTGGATTATCGAGAATCATGTTTCCAAATCTAAAAAGTACAGACTAAAAAGAGGATCTCTGGGACTAGTTCTGACACGTTCGAGTAGAAATACACAATAGATCACATCAAACTGCTTTTGATAGGTTTGAGATCCAAACCTACTACGCAGCTTTTCTATGTAAGAAATATTTTATCGAAATTGTATCAAAGAAAATCCTTACTCAAAAGCCTAAGCAAGCACAAAAAGATTTCGGAAACGTGCAAATAAAATTCGTGTCATTTATCACAGTAGATAACAGTAATATTTAAGACCTCTCTGTCTGAAACGTATTTCTCTAACACTTAATCGAAATTGTGTTTTGCCTTTCGATATAAGAAATATGATAACTAACGAATTCTAGATACATACATACATTTCTAATCACAACTATAATACCCTAACGGTTAGTCAGAGACTAGGCGAACACATCGCTAAAGCAGTCCATTTCCTGCATTCAGCTTGACCGGTGGTGAGCCCATCGCCACTATAAGCTATTGGATGGTTGTGCAGTTCTAAGCCCATAAGTCGCCTTTTACGACACCCAAGGGAAGAGATGGGTTGGTAGTATTCTTTAAATGAGCCGCTACCACGCGACTAAAAAAAGCAATTAAAAAAGGCAATCAAAATACAATAATACTTACTTACGATTACAAACAAAGAAATTGTACGCTTAAAATGAACAAAAATTAGATCTATATTGACAAATTATGTTAGCTATCTAAGTCGGTTAAAAAACGATTAGGTCTTACCACCATCATGTTGTCCCAGAGAAATGGACCAGAAAATACTGCGCCTTCTGAAACGCGGAAGAATTCAGTCACAAAAGCAAAAACTAAGCAGATGAATCTGTTTACAATATTGAAACTAAGTAATAAGCGTCTCAGACGTAAGATAGCCAGTTCCACAGTTGTTGAGGATTACAGGAGGTTACAGCTAGCTTCCACCTTCGGCCCTATCGTCACTTACCATCAGGTGTGATGAAAAAAAAAACGATAGTGGTGCTATAATTATTAAAAAAAGGATAGGTTTTATAAATTGGTTGTTGCTCGCCCCCCTTTAAGTTGTGTCACGGAATCACAATATCTATCATTTATTATTGTGGCGAATCAAAGTAGATAAGCTAGGTGATATAGCAGTGTCTGTAATAATAGTAGTCTTAAATAAATAACAAGGGATTTTTTTTTTAAATTAAATAAATAAATATCTTCAGACATTCACACCTATCAACTAGCCCCATTTAAAGCAACTAACGCTGCTTGTGTTACGGACACTAGATGACGGATAAATATATTTAATAGATAAACACATATAAATATTCTGAATATATATAAATATATATAAACATCCAAGACTGGAGAACAAATGCCTGAAAATTCATCACCCAAACATTTGCCCACTGGGGATCGAACCCAGAACCTCTCGAGATGGCGACGCCTTGAGACCGGCATACAGACCACTCAACCACGGAGGTCGTCATATTTATATTAGATTATCTCCTTATAGAAATTATAAAGCGTATATGTTTTGTCTATCTATTTCAATAAATCAATTTCATGGTAGTATATACTGATGTACAGTTCATTGTAAATATCGCTTGCCTCACATTGTGCCCGGTGCATGGCGTTGAAACATATCTGGCGAAATGTGAACGCTCAACACCTCTGCCTACCCCTTAGGGGAAAGAGGCGTGATGATATGTTTCTTTTTTTTGTACATGCGTCATGTAAAAAGGAATGAGATAGAGTTTTTTAACTGATAGGCAGTCTCAATAGAAAAAGGTGATATAAATCTGACAAAGGTAATATAAATATCACTTTAATTGATTTTCTCAGACTCTTCGAGGCAGAAGAAACGGAATATCATCCATTGTACTCGATATAGTAACAAAACCATAAAGATGAGTTCTATGAAATTATTAATGAAACAACGACACAAATCTGGTTCAAAACGGCTTATACTTCATCACTTTGTCTAATTCAATGAAATAGGCTTTCCTCGTTGTAATTCAAGCTTAAATTATATTTCGCTTTTATGAATCCCTTTAGTTAATGACTGTAAATTTAACTGTATGATGTATTTTTAGGCGCGTCTCTTTAGAGCTGAATAACAAATGAACGATGTATTAGATAGAACTGTAATAAAAATAAACATATTAAATATAGACCGCCGATTGTTACATCTAGCCTTAAGTTTTCTATTGTAATTTCTTTGAAAATGATGTAAACAATGAAGAGTTATCTATCTATCTATAATTTTAGGTTCATACCTATGAAATTGGTGTTTTTATTCTGTCTTAGCAATTTGTCCGTAACTATTAATATTCAGAACATTCTTATAAAATAATTGCCTCTTCTAAAAATAGACCATATATTTGAGCTCGTACTATTTAATTTGATAATTTATTGTAAGTTTAATTGTTTTAAAATAAGACACAAAGACAATTATTTTTAACTGCATCCCAAATACACCATTTGATTTGCATTAACATAAAAACGATGCATATTGCTAAAGCTTGTCTAATGATACATAGTAATGTAATGTCCAAATATTATTATCTCTGGATTTGTCGTTGTGAAGAAAACTGATAAAATGTTAATACGTAAAATGCAGACATCCCCGCAAGCTCCGTACAAAACACCAATTTCATAGGTAAGGACCTTATAATATAGAAGATGAAGATAATCCTTAACCTGTCAATGGTGAGAAAACCTGGCATAATAGAATTATTTATTGTTGCGACATCTGCTGCATACCAATATTTTCATCAACTGAATTCACTTTCACTTCTATATTTTTGAATAAAATTAGAATGGGTTTGACCGCAATCACACAAAGTACCATCCACAATCTACTTGATTCAATTTCACTGCACTGTAACTATTGTATAGCAACAGAGAAAGGGAAGATAGGGGTAAACTTGTGACGCGGTGAGCCCGGAGATAAATAAAAGGTGCTGGGTCGTCACTTATAATTATATATTTTATTTATCAGAAACTAAGACACTAGAACAAATTTTATAAAGATAAATTACAAAAACACTGAACATATAAACTAACAGATAATTATAAAAGTAGGACTACTTCCAATAGTGCCTATGAAAATAAAGTTCTTCAAATACAGTACAAGATATCGATTTAAATTTATTACTATAATATGTTAATTGTTATGCTGGAGACCAGGACAATGAGACGACAGACAGTGAATTAAAAACAGAAACAAAGAGAAAATGGCCAGAGAAGAGCGCAATATCAGCAAAAGTCGCTAATAGTGGTATAGCGCCTCGTTACAAACTGTGGGATAAGACTCTGTAAGGAGTATAAATAAATCTTCAGACATTCGCAATTATCAACTAGCTCTTATTAACTCCTTGGCGCGACCGCGAATAGGTTCGCATACAATAGATATTTCTATTGTGTCTCGTTTTGTGCCCGTTAACTAATTAAGCAACTAATGCTGCTTGTGTTACGAATACTACACAGATAAATACATATTAGTTATCTTAATATACCTGTATTCATCACAAAAACATTTACGCTTACCGGGGATCGAACCCAGAAATACAGAAGGCGACGCCCTGTGACCGGCGTTCAGCCCACTCGACCACGACATGTAGATTATATCTGTTAAAAGTTGAAAAACTGGTATAAGTTTGAAGAAACTATGCTTCAAGTATACAGATTGAATTCAGTAGCCATTGAAAACAATTAAGCAGGGACGCAGATAATTTCGAGTATAAATGTGTAGGATTTCGTCGAAAAGAAACCGCGTGACAGTAAAACGCAATCAGCAAATCCAATTGGGATTGCAATTCACATTGATTGGAAAAAGCTTGACAAACTTTTGCATGTTTTTCAAGAATTTCTCTTAGAACTAGCATTCCAGAGATCCTTTCACATAAATCTATTACAAGACAAACCTACTTGGTACATTTTAAACAACGAACGCCAGCAGAAACCAACTTAAGACAACTCAAAAGGGCGTTGGTTGAAGAATGGAGCCAAATGCCACTAAGATTTATTGACGATTTAATAAAAAGTAAAAAAAAGGCGAATGGAGGCAGTTTTGTTAGCGAGAGAAGGTACCACTAGGTACTAAAAGTGCATTTATATTTACGTGTATTTATATTGAACCCAACGGGTATCATGTTGTGACTTTTTGTAACGTTTAATTTTTTTATGTAACATCTACATTATGTACACATGAATGCAATAAAGAACTGATAACTGATAACATAACATTACAGAAGAAATTATCCGTTTGATAAAGTTTTGTCAATCAATATGATACGAAGAGGGTTTTCCGTTTCCTCACATTACGACAATCAGAGAAAACTGACAGTAATTACTATTCTTTCAGTGAATTTTAAGTTTCATTTTATTTAAAAAAGTTTAACAGTTATTAAAATCTTAATAAACAAAAACAAATTTTTATTTTTGGTAATCCGGCCCTTTTTTGTGTTCCTTTAAATGTGTCCATGAGTGTAGTTTAACGAGTGTTTTCCAGATATTTACCATAAAAAATAAATTAATTACTATTTTTGTTTTTGGATGAGTGAAGATTGTGGCAGGGTGAAGCCGGGGATAAATGAAAGTACAGTTGGGTCGTCACTTATATATTAATAGAAAAATAATTATATATATATTGAGAGTGCCTTATTTTTCTATATTTTATAGAAAAATAAGGCACTCTGGAACAAATTTATAAAGGTAAATTACAAAAACACTGAACATAAAACTTACAAATAATTATAAAAGTAGGACTACTTACAATAGTGCCTATAAAACAATTCTATTCAAATAAAATAAAAATGATGAGTTCAAATCAATTTAAATTTTTAAATATACTTAATATAACAATTATTCTGTTGAAGACTAAGACAATTTGGAGACAGACAGTGAATAAAAAAGGCAGAACCAAAGAGAAAACGGCCAGAGAGGTGCGCAGTAACAGCAAAGAGTCGCTAACAGCGCCTCGTTACAAGATAAAGTATAAATTGATTTTCCACAGAAAAACTCAACAATCGTTGCTATAAATACGAAAATGTGAACAACGAATGTCTCCGTTTTCCTATAAATATGGCTACTCGGTCAATCGTGACTTATTTATGATCTTGTTAACCTTTGCTATATTTAGCAGACACAAAAGAAATTGTTTTCCAAGTAGACGTCTATTACCAGAGTTTGTTTACACATACTTGTATCGTATACCGTATTTGATTCAAAGGATATATATCATTGCTTAGTATCAATTTGTGATTTTTTTTGGTGAAGTAGTTAAAACGACATACGAATTAATTTGAATATTATGTCAGTAGGTAGTATAGTACACCTTATAATTTGCAATATCAACCATGATCAAAGTCCGAGTCCTTCCAGAACCCGTCAAAACTCAAAATGCAGTGTTTTAGTTGCCCACCTAGAATCATAGCATTCAAGCTATGCACTTCAGAAACTTTAAAAAATATTTTTTTATTTTAAATCTTACAATATATTTATTTTCAACCTTTATTCACAGCGTCGACGCCAGAGAACGCGACTTTGGCGTAGCGGAGAGATGGTCCGACGAAAGCGTCTTCGCGTCCAGAGCATACTTTCTTCCTGAGAGAAGACCAGCTGAACTTGGAGTAGACAGAGTCAGAGCTTCTGATCAAGGCGTCTACAGATGTAGGGTAGACTTTAAACAAGCGCAAACGAGGAACTCAAGGGTCAACCTCACAATTATAGGTAAGCTCTTAATTACGATTGTCTTTACAAGCCATGCAGTCTTGGTATTGCAAATAAATCAAAGCAAACAAACTATAGTTTTGAACTTAAATATCACAATTTAATACTCTAAAGGCCTGTTTCACAATCGACAAGCAAGTTCTGAATAGCTTACTTGGCAGTTCAATTGACTTAAATTTCATATTACAACTGTCAAATGATCTGCCAAGTAAGCTACTCAGAACTTACCAGTCGATTAAGAAACAGGCCCTAAAACTGTTCAACCTACGTTCAAACTATGAATTCTAAAAATATTGTAAATTTTAAATTTTGCGATTCGCAATATCAGCTTGCGCAGTAACGTGAAGGCAACTTTACGGTGACTTATTTTAAAGGGAGATCTAGAAAAAATATCTGGCTTCACATTGAAAATGAGCCAGGAAAATTTTGCACAAAACTGCAGCAGACGGCTAAATACCAGGGCTGTATAGACTAGAATGAGGTGTATCTTTGCCGCATATCTCGCGTCTCAAGGAGTACGCTCTCACTGAATAAGATTATTTGGCGAGCACAAAGTGTATGACTCTTGGACTGAATACAAAGGCTAGTTATTGCAACACACTGCGCTATACAAAGCAAATACAGTAAATATGTCAAGGGGTACGTACGCCTTTGAATTTCTCTCTCGAATTCAGTAACTTCAGAGCGAATGCAAAAGACACGTTTGGCTCACGTTTTAAAGGCAGGATTTTCATGAAAAATTCTGGATGCACTTCTTTTAGAGGTGTAGATTATAGCGTATATTGTTAAATAATAAATGGATATAATAATTCCCGCCAAGTTAGTGAAAAATAAATTTCTATTTACGGAAGTAACGTCCATTTCAGAATTCTGGCTGAACCATTAAACTGTGTAAGCAAGAGCCAAGAGGCAATTCTTTTAGCACAGAATAGTGAATATTTAAACTGTAGTAGATGTACATTTCCTTGAATACCTAACTATTGTAACCTTAGAAGGTTAAAATTTACAATTAAATTGTTGCACTTACTCTGAGTATATATTGAAATAAATAGATTTCTGTAATGCAGATAAATTTTTATATTTTTTACTTATAAGACAATGAAGGTAATGTCATACTGGTGAAACAAATCTGTTTTTAAGCCTAAGTAATTAAATCGCTCATAACGTGGATAGAAAGTTCAAAAAAATACAGAAAATACAATATACAGATATAGACAAAACATTAGTTAACAGAATACAAGAGAACTTGATCGCTTTTTATACAAGTTATGAAGATATAAGTTTATGAACCTTAAATTCTACTACAATTATAGACTATCCAGCCTTTAAAATTATAAATGATGGGTAATAAAATAATAGGATTAATAATGTGAACACTGAAATTTTAAAATGAGAATGGAACATTTTGTAGGAAGAAAGATTCAAAGAAAGGACAGAAAATTTTGCGCTTAAGTTAACATTGGCCATTAAAGGATCGTAATGATAATGTGATTTTCAGGTTCTATAAGCTTTAAGTCTTATTGAAATCGACGACATCCCCGAGATATATTAATACATTAAAATTTTATATATTCAAACGTTATCTTTATTTATTGGTTTATTCGATTTTTATACTGAATAAAAATATAATGTCATTGATATATATCAATAATTGATAAATAATGCTGCTTCATTTGCCTTTAATATTTTACAGAGAAAATCCATTGGCAATTTTGCATATTTCATTTGCCTAATTGAATTTTTTTAACTATCATTGGTTGCTAATTATATGTTCTGTTGTCAGTTTGCGCATTACGCTTTGAGATTAATCTGATTTTGCCAGTGCCTATTTCCGTATCAGAAATGCAAATAATTTGAATTATTCCTCGTGGAATAATTGTCAACTAATTAATCTGTGTGAAACAGAGGTCCCAATATCGTATTTGTATTCTGTTTAATCTTTTGTTGATGGCTTCACAATGTATTGTTATTCAGTAATCGAACCACTTACATGAGATCGTTACAGTCCAATGTAACGAGGTGTTTGTGTATTATAATCAAAAGATAAATCTGTATATGCTTTGTTCGCAGTGCCTCCTAATAAAATGGTAATTATCGATGACAAAGGCGATGTTAAACAAGCGATTGTGGGTCCATACATCGAAGGAGAGACGTTTACGCTCAAGTGCGATGTTTCTGGAGGTAAGTGTAATATTTTTAACACCATAGACGTGTTTTCGTTTAATTGTAATCTAAATAAATATAACTACCCCAATTTATTGTCTCAAACAATTTTTGCTACTAGAATTGGTACCTTATTAGAAATTTAAATTTGTTTAAAGCAAATCCTGATTGAAAGCGTAACAATAAAGCTATTTGGTTTTTTAAAATCCTCAATTTAACCCAATTTAATCTTTTGTTCGACCGGATTATGATTATAATGTACGTGTGTATATTCTGCAAAATGAGTAAAAGGTAATAAAAACGGTTCACCCGTCCCATTTCGTGAATACCAATGAAAACGTAGACCCAAACCCACATCATAATTATGAAAACGTTTATAAATATTTTCCATGACCACCGCACGTTTTTGGGGAATTAATAGGTATTTTAATGCCTCCATTAAAATACCCATCTATACTGCAAAAACGAAAATCGTAAATCGGTAGTGAATCCATATACGAAATGATAACGTCAGAAATTAGCCGAGTTATACCATGAATCAACGATTACATCCCTCACTCATTTACCGCGTCAGTCACATCGGACTGGTATAAAAACGGCCACCCTTTTCATAACGCCTGCTTTATATTCATAACGGACGCCGGCAAATTATGCATTGCGGAAATTAATTAATTTTCAACAAGAAGAATTATTACCATCGAATAATCACATTAGGTCAGAGTACCCGTGAATAAGTAGATATCTCAACATCTTATTATAAATGTTAGTATAAAGAAGCTTTACGAAGGTGCCGTCAATAGTATATCGGAGTACCACAAAACGTTTTCAATAATTTGAACTTTAAATCTAGCGTGGTAATGTTCAAAATCTGTCAAAGAATTTTAACAGTTTCGTGCTTTTAAGAAATCCAATAATAAGGATGATATAAAAGTTTTATGTGTAAAAATATTTAGAATTTCTTGTAGATAATTATGATTCCGCGGCTAGGCCTGTACAGAATTTAAAAGGTCAATTGAAACATTGTAATAGAAGGTCAAGTTCGGGTATTATTGGAATTCTTGTTACGTGAAGTTCACAGCCTATCAAAGGTTTCAATAAAAGTATTAACCTTTTGTCCCTTTATTTATTTTAAATACACTTTGAACACACAACAATCGTTCATCGATTTTCAATTAGGCTTCATATACTCGTATCTGTTATTATTAAATGATAGAAAAACCACTGGGATTTTCTCTCAAAGCTCCAAAAATGTTATTTCTTTAACTTAAAAATAAGAGGCATTAAACTTTCCCGAACCCTTGCTGGGCCAGTGTGGTGGGAGACAACTCCCCCTAAAGAATCAATACTTGGTGAAGGTCTTTGTTCATCGGTGTGCGTTTCGCTGCTCATAAATATGGTGATGATGAAACTTCATGTTTCGGTTTTACAAACAGTGATTTCAATTATATATTTAATTTCCTAGGTCGTCCAAGACCATGGGTGAAATGGTTCAGAGATGAAGTGGAAACAGACACGCCAGCTTCACCCTTATCAGGGAATGGAGTCCGGGGGATCCTAAGGGTGGGCCCCTTGACGAGAGCTGACGTCAGAGCAGCACTCACTTGCAGAGCATCTAATCATCCAAGGGCACATCCTATAGAAACTACTTTGACGCTGGATATGAACTGTAAGTATGTTGGAGTTATGCCAAATTAGTCCTTATATACATAGTTAGTATTCGCATATGAAAGCTATAATTATGAAGTCAAAACCTGCTGCCAGAAGGTATATCTAGTGTAAGACATTCTCTTATCTAGCAAGCTTTCGATGTTTCATCGTCATATCATCATTGTTTCAAGTATGTCTTTCTTCTGAATGCATATTTGGCAGCGATCACAAATACACATATTTGGCCATAGAAGTTTAGCTTTTGTTGAAAATAATTTCAATACTAAGGATTTAAATCTCCACCTCATAATTTCTCTTTTACCAAAATAAAATATGAAAAAGTTAAAACGAAAAAGAAGACAGCTCTCAGAATCGGGCGCAACAGCGCAGATAAGGGATTATACAAAAGTCGAGACTACCCTCTTAATCTAGAACTTCAGTTGAAGTAGCATTAGCTCAGTATTAAAAATATACCGTAAAACAAAGAGACTAAATAACATATTCAATTGTAAGTCCTATCATAGACGATTTTGTCTCTGTAGCATCTCTCAAACATTTACAGGTTAATCTAAAATCTAATTAAGAAGCTACAACCCAAAGTACAGAAACATTTTGAAAATTAATTACTTAACAGAAGATTTAATGGAATTTTATCAAAGAAAAGGGACGCCTCTAAGCACTGTTCACTTCAATGTGCATTGAAAACAACTAATTATGGAGATTAATTATCTACTCCGTTTTAATATTTAGCAAGACTTAGGTACACGGAATATTTAAAACTCGCGTAAAACTTTCTGTATTAATTAATGAGATATTATATTCGGCAAAAGATGAGGATCAAAGCAAAAATAGATGGCTTCAAACACAAAGATGAAAGAACGAACAAAGAACATAGTGATGAATATAAAAACAGCTCGTATGAGTGAAGATCCGTCGGCTTTAACGACCTCCGTGGTCGAGTGGTCTGTATGCCAGTCTCAAGGCGTTGCCATCTCGAGAAGTTCTAGGTTCGATCTCCGGTGGTAGCAAATGTTTGTGTGATGAATACAGGCGTTTTGATCTTAAGTCTTGGATGTTTATATTATTTATTGTATGTTTTCTAACTATTGATATGTATATAACTATTAAATATATTTATCTATCATCTAGTATGCGTAACAAAAGCAGCATTAGTTGCTTAAAATGGGGTTGTTGATTGGTGTGAATGTCTGGAGATATTTATATTTATTTATTTTATTTTATATTGAGAATTAATTTAATAATGGTTACATTGGCGCACTATTGGCCCATTACTTAATTAAACGGTAAATGTTCTTGACTATAACTATCTCTGCTCGTCCAATTACTAGGTGCCTGCTGGTTTTGTTATTGTATATTTGACGAATTTCATGGCATGTTCATTTTAGTATCCAGGAAAATTAAGTAATTTCATTCATCAACTAAGTATACTTCTTACTTCTTAATGTGATAAATGTTTAGCAACTATTTGCTTTTTAGTTCACAATTTTGTAATCTTTAGGCCAAAAGGTCAAAGTATGGATAATGACAGTGATGATTGTAAAAGATGAAGTGAAAGAAGCTAGTGAAACAAAATAATCTCTGCCTTACCCATAATATTAAATTGTATGGATCATGGCAGCTAAACAGTAGGTATCTTTAAAAGCTTCGAAAGAAATAACTATTGGGTCCTTACCTATGAAATTGGTGTTTTTTTTCTCTCTTAGTATTAAGATTCTGAGTGTTCCTAAAAAATAATTACCTCACCTAAAAATAGACTATATTTTTGAGCTCTTTTGTTTTGTTTTGATAATTTGTTGTAAGTTTAATTGTGTTAAAATTGGACACGGAGACAACTCTTTTTAAGTGCCTCCTGCATACATCATTTTATTTGCATTCACTTAAAAACGATAAATAATTTTTATGAAGTGTGATATTACACATATTACTAAAGCTTGTCTAATGATAGATGCCAAATATTATTATCTTTGGATTTGTCGTTGTGAAGAAAACTGAAAAAAAATGTTGTATGGAAAATGCAGAATTCCCCAAAATCTCCATACAAAACACCAATTTCATAGGTAAGGACCTAATATGTACCCAAAAATCAACAAGAAACAAGATCGTTGAGATTGTACAAACAATGTAGTGCTCAACGTGGCGTTCACAATACAAAGTTAACGAGAAGCTTTTGACGCCACAGGAAGTTGCGAGCTAAGTTGTCAGAGAAACTGCAGCAAGTTCTCGAGTTGTCATTATCGTGTAAAAGACCACGTGAATCACATGTATGTGAGGTTTTAGCAGGTATTATTTGATATGGCCCTTTTAGACCACAAAAATCACTTTTGTAATAAGAATAATTATAAATTCCAGATTTATTATCCAAAAAGTCATCCAAGAAAGTGTTCCGAGTTTACTTAGCATTGACGTAATAACGAAATTAGATTTTTTGATCCTAACGATTTTTCGAATGGTTCAATGGGTATTCCGAAATCAATATAAAAAGGTAAGACGTTATCACACACAACATGAAAACTTATGCCATATATCTACTTTTTTGGGAGATATTTGCAGCGAGAAAATGAATTATTACTATTGTCTAAAAATACCTTAAAGTGTTTACGACTGGAAGTGAAAAGGGGCGTCAGATATTGTGTATATAAACAAAGAGACAAAATCAATCATTTTGTTGAGATATTATACAATAATTGAAAGGTCAAAGCAATTATCTAGATATTTAGAAACATGAGTATTGTGTATATAAATTTATTGTGTATATTAAAATATAGAAATAAAACGTGTGCTCTAACACATTCTGTTTTAATATCAATGATGACAATGTCACGTCAATGCACAATGAAAAACTTATTAGAGTAAGGAGGTATATATCAGCCCTCTGTCTAGTTCAATATCTTTTTGCAAATTTTGTAGTTTTTGTAGTGTATCTTGTAAGGAAATTAATCTCAAGTCGATTTCTTCATTTGCTAAGTCATGTAATTTACTTACGTAATTTTCTGCTCTTGTTAGTAACCCTCGTAAAGAGGAGCGCACTTTCTTTAGTTTTTTTTATATTCTCAGTCATCTCGTCGCCAATTTATTGTGTATATTAAAATAAAGAAATAAAACGTGTGCTGTAACAATGAGAATCATACATAAAATGAAGAGAGATTACCATTTTATCCATGCTCTCCAACAAGCTCTCAAACAAGTGGAATGCGTATTTATTTTGACGATATTATGTGTATATTGTGTCCTTACTACATTAAGTGTAGTGTGTCAAGAGTATTTCAGAAATATCCAATAACTTGAGATATACAATTTATACCAATTTTATTATTTTCCATCTTTAATTTTGTTTCTTCAGAAAAAAAATTAGAAAAATAATTAAAGAAAAAAAATTAATAAATAATTAGAAAAATAGAAAAAAAATGGATTGAATGTGGCAATTGTGGATTGTGTCTGTTATGAGAAGAAGGGAATGAATTTTGAGCTGATGACTAATAGCGGAAAATCAAAGAGGAAGGCATGTCGCCGCTGACCTTACCTAAAGTTGGAATAGGGGCAGTGAGAAGAAGAAATGTGCGGGCAGCGAGAAGTGTAATAAAATTAATAACACATTTGCTCGAAAAATCATAATCTATCACATTACACAGTTTATGATGTTCCGTCTAAAAACGAACGATACTTTTTTGAATCTTAGCAAAGAGTTTTAATACCTTTGGGAGATGACTTAATTATAATAAATAAACATTTAATTATTTAATTTCATTTACAAATTGTTAAAAATTTTATAACTGCTTTAACAAGTGATTAAAGATTTATTAGTTTAAGAATGTCTAAGTTTTATTTATTTCCTCGCAAATGTGTTATAAAAACGTCGTATGACATACGTGCGGTTTGATCATTACAGCCTCTGCCTTCTTATAGCCCTCACCTACGGCTCGGGCTAGCAATATCGCCTCGGCTGTAATTTTCAACTTCCCGCACTTATATCATAATTTACTATTAATAAATGGTGACATGCGAGTGTTAACACGCCTGCCTGGGCCTAAGGAAATTCAGGCGTGATGGTGGAAATATAACATTACACATCGTCATGCCTATTTCCCCGAAGGGGAAAGCAGATATGTTTAGCACCTACATTTCGCTTGTTATATAGTAACAGGTGGCGAGCCTGTAGGCACAACAGATCTTATATGTTTTTAGAATTTTCTAATTATACTATTTCTCCCCAGTTCCTCCTCTGACTGTCCACATCCTGGGGTCCAACCAGCCGCTGTCGGCGAGCAGACGGTACGACCTGCTCTGCCAGAGCTCAGGGTCCAGGCCACCAGCTTCCATCACCTGGTGGAAGAACGGGCATAGGATCAACAATGCGAAGGAAACGGTAAGTCTTTTTTTCATGTATATAAATTCTATTTCATTTTTAGATTGTGAGACATACATATAATCACGCCTGTAATCCCCGAATGGGTAGGCAGAGTCCAAGGAGCACCTTTAGATATTGACACCTTGTGTTCCTCTAGACCACATTTAGCCATACAAAAATTGGGTTTGGTCAGATGTAAAATCGTAAATGAGTAGTAACAAGGCTAGCTCATCGCCTGCACAATAACAGACCCAGTACCCAATACGCCCATAGTCGCATTTTACGACATGCTAGGCAAGAAAAGCAGTTGGGACATTCTTTTTGTGTCCTGGACCAACACGGAACCTGAACCCGGGATTGTGAGACCTCAACATATTATAATCATTATATTGAAATTTTGATATCTTGTGGCTTTGGCCTTAATAAGATAAGGTTACGGAGAGGGCGCAACTTTCGTGTTTATTAGAACATAGTAGAGTTACAACCCTTTCATTCTTTGTTTATCTGTAGTATTGGGTCCTTACCTATGAAATTGGTGTTTTTTTTCTCTTAGTATTTTGTCTGTATCTATCAAGTTTCAGAGTATTCTTAAAAAATAATTACCTCCTCTTAAAAAAGAACATATTTTTGAGCTCTTTTGATTTATTTTGATAAATTATTGTTAGTTTAATTCTGTTAAAATTGTGATAAAATTTTTTAAGTGCCTCCCGAATACATCATTTGATTTGCATTCACTTATAAACGATAAATAATTTTTATGAAGTTTGATATCACACATATCGCTTAAGGTTGTCTTATGATACACGCCAAATATTATTATCTTTGGATTTGTCGTTGTGAAGAAAACTGTAAAAATGTTAGTATGGAAAATGCAGACATCCCCAAAATCTCCATACAAAACACCATTTTCATAGGTAAGGACCTAATATAAATTGAACATAAAATGGAAAGGGAGGATGGAACCAAGGCAAGCAAGGCTTAATACCTGTATCTTCTCTTGACAAGGGCAGGTAATATGAAGTGAATAGGCAGAGAAGACGGAGTGATATAAATATTTTGTAGGAAATACTTTATACTGTTAAGACTTTTCATTTATGTATAATCTATACTTATGTGATTAGAGGCAAATTCGACCAAATTGAGATTAGTAATACGGGAATAGTAATACGAAACTGAGCTGAAACGATTGGTCGAATCTGCTCTATGTCAAACAAGACATTGACACATTCGTGCGCGAAAAACTGCGTATTCCGTTAAAATAATATTACTCGCGTGTAGCCAAACATGAAAAAACTACGATAGCTAATAGGCTCCGCCCTTTGGACAGATTCGTCCAATCATGTGAACTCAGTTTGGTATTACTATTCCCGTGTTACTAATCTTATGTTGGTCGAATTCCCCCTAAATTATTGTTTGTGTTGAATTTGAATTCCCTCCGTGTACCGCTTGCCGCTCGAGTCGTAGTCAAGCTTTAGACTCCGCTGCGCGCAACCACTAACCAACTTAATTAAATTAAGAAAAGAAATCTATCACTAAAATTAAGAATTCTGCAGTATTCTTAAATTATACAAAATTAAATTCTGTAGAAAATGACGAACTGCGGGATAACGATAATTTATTTCCCCTTAAATTTACCCAAAACAACGACTGGCTTAATTTATTATTTATACTAAAGGGTTTTTGATTAGCTAAAATGTTTTTTTCATGAGCACGTATATAATGTTGGAAGTAATGCTGAACAAAGCCTTATTCTAATGACTGGACGGTCGAGTTTGGATAACAAGAATGCTTAGATAATTATTCTAATTGTTTCTTTGTTTTATTACACAAAGTCATAATTGCTTATGATGTTAGCGGAGTATGAATGATTTGTGTTGCCAGGGTCCCGAGTTTATAATTGGACGTAGTTATAAAGAAGTTCCATTTCACAAATAGACACCAGTTTATGATTAGGCCGTTCTATGAATAAAATAAGTTCCTGAGGGTCCAGTGTATTTTATGATATAATCAAAAACTTTAAATATATGGACGATTAAATTCATTTAAAGAGAAAATGTTGCAAAATTAGCTATTGTAAAGATTTTTAAAGTAAATAGACATTGATCTTATAATGCAATTGTATGTACAAATAAAATTGTAATATAATTATAATAATTGTATGTAACTGACCTTGATTATACTGATGTTGTGTGTTAATAAGTAAATCATACAGTATTTTGATTGCAATCACTTAAATTATTAAAAAGGTTATAGAAAATTCTTGGTAACAAAAATTTCAATTTAAAATTTTTACCAATTCTTCCAAAACAGCAATTAGAATTATAATGGATTTAAATTAGATTAATCTCAAAGTGTTGAAGTATTAGGTATACTTTGACATTCATAGTCTTCAATTAATTTAAACTTTATTTATTATTTAAGACATTTCAAAGACTAACTTACAATTAAATTAATATTATCACAGTCTAAAAAGTACATTACTTATTTGAAAATTAATATACTGTTAAGCCCACAGCCTTACATGACAACGAAACGGTACTTTTGATACAATGTAGTAACAAAAGATAAAGTAATGCTATTACACGGCTCATGAATCGAACTTTTCAATAGCCGAATCGCCATCAAAGTATTTACTCGGCCATAATCTTAACAGCCATAAGAAACAACATCGAGGCAAACTTAAAATAGGGGCACGTAACGGTAATAAATGTAGATTGAATGGGACAGCGAGTGCTGGGAGCGTACTCAAATCGGTCGTAAGGGACCATCCTAAGTTTGATATGTAAGGCTGTGGCTTGAGCAAAGCTGAGCGGAGCGGAGCTGCTAGCGTTTATCCGGCTCGAAGGACCATGTACGAATTGGTGAAGTTTCATCGTCAACAAAGCGTCACTTTGAATTTAAAGCAATTATAGATTGCAATAAAATTTTGACTGTTGGGCATTCAGTCCAAACATGGCCACTATTGGAAAGAGACCTCCCAAAAGGTTCTCCGTTTCGAGATGAGCGCATCCTGCGGCTGTCAACAGATTGACGAATTCTGAGTCGTTATTGGGTTTTAAATATTTGTAATTTTGCGTTCAGTATTTTTCTAGCAAAGACTTGCACTTAACTTTTAGATAGGTAGAGAAGCTTTAATTTAAACATCCATAAGATTCATACATGTTTGGATGACCTCCGTGGTCGAGTGGTGTACGCCGGTCGGCGTCGCCATCTCGAGTGGTTCTGGGTTCGATCTCTGGTGGGGGCAGATGTTTGTGTGATGAATACAGCATTTTTTCTGTAGTCCTGGATGTTTATATAATAATATGTATTATATAAAATGTAAATATTTATCTATTAAATATATTTATCAATCATTTAGTGTCCGTAACATAAGCAGCATTAGTTGCTTAAAATGGGGCTAGTTGATAGGTCTGTCTGAATAAATAATAAATGTCTGAAGATATTTATTAATTATGTATACTCGAAAGGTTAGCACGACGTGCTGAACCCACATCTACTAGCTCGTAACAGGAGAAAGCTGTTGCCATGCACCAGACACAGTATAGGATTTGAGTGAATTTGACCACAATCGCCTGACGCAAAACGACGAGACGATAGACATGCTTAACTAAAGAATGAACACTCTTGTCTTGAAAATTCTAAAACTTTATATTGAGTCCTAACCTATGAAATTGGTGTTTTTATTCTGTGTTATCAATTTGTCCGTAACTATTAAGTTTCAGAACATTCTTATAAAATAATTGCCTCTTCTAAAAATAGACCATATATTTGAGCTCGTATTATTTAATTTGTTAATTTTTTGTAAGTTTAATTGTGTTAAAATTAGACACAAAGACAATTATTTTTAACTGCCTCCCGAATACATCATTTTATTTGCATTCACTTAAAAACGATGAATAATTTTTATCAAGCGTGTTCACAAACATATTGCTAAAGCTTGTCTAATGATACATGCCAAATATTATTATCTCTGGATTTGTCGTTGTGAAGAAAACTGATAAAATGTTAGTATGTAAAATGCAGACATCCCCAAAATCTCCATACAAAACATCAATTTCATAGGTAAGAACCTAATATTAAGCGTAATTCGCCTTAAGCATATACATATTATCTAAGAAATATTTTCACGAGCTTTCAATAAAATGTACATAAAAATTATCTACAGATTTACTGTGCAATTTTCGCTCTCCGCTTATAAAAGCCACTGCTTATTCGTTTGACTCAAGTGGCGAGATCGCGAGTAAGTAGCCATTGAGTTGACAAGCTCGAATAAAAATATTTTTTCCTTACTCCGTAGTTAAGTATCGGATTAATATGTAAATGGGATAGAAGTTCTGGAAAATAAGGTTCTATGTTAAAGGTAAGGTTGTTAACTAATATAGTTATATACGAGTATTATAAATATGTTGTTATGTCTTCAGTAGTTTATTATTTGAATTGTAATAGATCAAAAAAATATATAATAGGAGAAACACACTCACATAATGACTTTTTAAACTCATTATAATGAGTTAATAGGATTATAAGAGACGATTTTGAATGAGTATGCGTGTTAATTTTTTTTTCATAGTACACTCGGGATCTTCTGGGGGCTTCTATTTGTTAACTACAAATAAAATATCTCTTTTAACTCACTATCACTCAGTTGCACAAAGATTTGTTAATGCACATTAAAACTTTAAATTTCATTAAATTTAAGGTTGTTACACAAAACAGTTCTAGCTAATGTCTCTTTAACATTGACAGGGTGCTAACGTTGTTTTGTGCAACGTAAACCTACGCTAAGGTGTTCTTCTGACATTAGAGATAATGCTGACATTAAATTTTAAGGTTCGTTTCTGCAACTGGGTGTATATTTGGTATAATTAATTTTACAAGCATCATTCGTATCATACCGCGGTCTGTTTGTTTCCTAAGCGCTCTCAATTGTTCTTCAATTTTTAAATTTAAATTATTTTTTTTAAACCCCAAGTCTACGCGCGAGCAAAGTGTTTGCCATAGTACCTATTGCATGACTGCTTTAATACCAAGTAATGTGAGGGCTGTGTGAGATGTGTGTATGAGATGGCAGTAATAATAACATAAAACTGTTATTAGTACTGCCGTATGTTTACTAGAGCCCCTAAGTGTTCTATCTTATATACCAACGATTGTTTGTCCAACTCTGTCCTTGTTGACTTGCCAAAAAAGTTTTATTTTCGTACCTGGAGCTGTAAGTCTTATTGAAATTGGGTAAATACTATTAGCAGAAGATAAGCACACGGTGGCAAAACACATTTAAGAAATTATCAAAGTTTTGTTTTTAAAATCAGCACAGCAAATAACTCTACACCACGTGATGGTAAGCAGTATATAAGTCCATTTGCAAAGGATGCTAGGGCAGCACCAAAGGATGCAGGCCTAGCGTCCTCCACCTTGCTGGCTCACAAGATGCCTTTTCACGCCTCTTTTGAAGGAACCCATGCTGTAGGAAGGAGGGAACACGTGAGAGTTACACAGAAAGTTATTTTATCAATTTAGCATTGAATAAATAGGTTTTTCTTAGCCAACTCTCTTTACTGTTGACCTTTAAACCGAGTAAAAGTAAAGTCGACAGCGAGTTAATTATTCATGTAGTTAAAAATTCAAGTCTTAAATTCAAACCGAACATTCAGCGACAGGTGTCTATGTCACTGTTTTATTTACAGCATGAAAGATGAATGAGATAATTTAGTATGGTATGTAGAAAATGTATTAATACCTAGTTATGTTCAGTAGGTATAATTAATAAAATAAAAATACCCTTATCTGAAAAGTATTTAGGCCCACTTGCAGCAATTTTTTACCTAGTTCAAAACTAGATTTTGTAATTTTTTTACATTTTAGCCATATTAGAAGTGTCAAAAAAATATTAAACATAGTTTTAAACTAGCTGTTGCCCGCGACTTCGTTCGACTTTAATGTTCCGGAATTTAAGTACCTAAGATGTTGACTATGGATGTCAGGTATCACCATGCAAAGTTTCATTGAAATCGGTCCAGCCATTTTGGATACTAGCCCATACAAACAGACAAATAGACGAACAGACAGAGAAAGAAAAATATATATATATATTTTGGTATTTTCCCTCCTTTTACTTGCCCCTGACTTGATTTTAAGCATTTTTTTTTCTATGTACAGATATTCGACCACTACAGTTTTATTATTAAGTATATGATATATGATTTGAATTTCCTGCAATACGCCCTTGAAGTTTCAACCGCATCTCTGGTCTAGTGGTTGACCATCGCCAGGTGTTGTTCTGTAGGTCCGTTGTTCGATTGAGTTTTTCTGCTTCGTTTGGTTGGTGGTTGGGTACTAAGCCCGCCAGGCTAGCTACCACCGTCTTACCTAAATCCAGCCAGTTTTTGTGAAATACAGGTGAAGTCCGCATCCACCTTGGGCGTTATCGTCACTTACCATCATGTGAGATGAAGGTCAAGATATATATATTATGTAAAAAAAAACTTTTGCGGAGTTACTTTCTTTCATCGAAGATTGCGAAACATTTTTAATTTCTTTTTCTTTTATAACCAACTTAAAAAGGAGACGATTATGAACTCTCTGTCTGAATCTTTTTTTTTAATTACTCTTTTTTTCATTCTTATCTGCAATAAATATAGTGTAAGTGCAACAACCCACGTTTTGAGTGTTGGTTTGAATCCATTATTTTTTCATTTCAAGAGCTGATGATCCTGGAAACTCCACCGCATTGAACCATCTCGATGACCAGGTTTTAAATTAAAACAACGGCATCATAATTGCATTTGCTCTAATTTTCGTCTATGTTTGAGTAGATTAGTAGCATTGTTCATTAAAATGCAATTAAAAGTGTTGTATCTATAAACTTTAATACCTTAAATGCCTTAACCGCAATCAAGGCTTTATGTAGATTATTCTGCTCTTCCTGTAACCTCTTTTACTTTTTAAACGCCAGCACTTTTTAAGGAATCTCTCCCTTGGCACCAATAGTAATAAATTTTCTTTGCGGTAGACGCTTACTCTTGTAGTAAAACGACATTTTTAACGTTAAAATTACTAAGTTTCAACGCCTTGCGAGTAACTAAACGGAAGTCTAATAATGTTTTATATGATAAACAAACATGGTTAGAAGCGTGTCGACTTATCGACAAATCAACTATCATTATAATCACATGCTTGGCTCGGCTTGATTGGCTCTACATTGAAAATAATTTGTAATACACTCTGTGTAGGATTATATTTTTTAAAATATATTTGTATAGTTATATAGAAACATGGTGGGGTTCGAGTCACATGTATTTGGCGATGTATTATTTATTTTAGCATAATCTCAATAATCTTCTTGATAATATTATAGAAGCGAACATTGCTGTCTCGGAATATTAAATACTATTAAGCCTAAAAATGTTAGACATGACTTATATGGGTGTATAATCTATTATTCTAACACTATACATACATATATATAATCACGACTATTATCCCCTAAGGGTTTGTTAGAGACTAGGTAAAAGCACCGCAAAAGCAGTCCACTACCATAGTCCGCGCTTCACCAAGCAGTGACTGCACTCAGACTATAGCCATCCATAATCTAAGCTATTATTATTTCGGACTTCCGTTATTTTTAACTCCTAATCGCTATAGGCTATGAAAAGCGGCCCTAGCGGAAAATTGTTGGAATCGAACACAACAATAGTCGACAACAACATGGAACAATAGTCGAGTTTTTAACAATAAAAAGTTACACTAGGTGAACTGGCGAGAAAATTTGCGCACGAACAAAAGAGTATTTTCGGACAACATACTCAAAACCAAATAAGAAAGTTAAAGCAGCATAAAAAAATAAGCGTTAATAAATAAAATAAAATATTTATTACTGAACTATTGAAAAGATGGATAGATTGTGTGAATAAGGACATGGCTAGAATGGGAGCGAATGTTGATATGGCGTGTGATAGAGTGGAGGAGAAAGACTCGTTGCGGCGACCCCAAATGAAATTGAGAAAATGGCCGGCAAACGTTAACGATTTATTACTGGACTATTGATATTAAATACCTTTTAAAATGCAAATGGTAAAGGACAGTCCACCAAATCATCGTAGAAATAAATAATACTCATACCCAGTAGTCCCAGCCTTTTAACCTTGGTCCTACCTAGTGCGTAATCCAATTAAACTCTCGTCTAACATGCCACGGAGATATTAATATTAACCAGACTTAATCGAAATCAATTTCAGTTGTGGGATCTCGACAATGCCAAGAGTGACTGATATATTATTTATGTCTAGTGTGGATCGGTTTGGTTAGTTCAATATGGTAATTGATGGGTATGTGTCTAGCGAAATGGTCAAAATAGCCGATATAATGCTTTATAGATTCACTAGTAGTTGACAGCCTTGGGTATTTGTATTTACATACACTAACTAATGTTATACCTCTTCAAGAACGTTCTAGATATTATATTTAAAGAAGCCGAGGGAACAGGGAACTGTTTTCCATGACTAGTCCATCATAATTTCGTGTCATTTATAATATTTCATTTATTCACAGGTTTGCAAAAATAGCCAATCGAAGAAAGAGAATGCGGATCGTAATATTTTTTAATAAGTAGGATAAAGAAACTGTCATCGTGAAACTATTAAATTTTTTATCACGTAAAGTACTTGTCGGTACTCTAGAATACCAATGTCTCAGCGTTTTGCTGAGACGGTAACCAAGTTTTTCTCTCATTATAATAATAAGCTATGTCCCAGTTGTTACTTTCTTATTGGGCCAATATTTTTTTTCTTTTTTTCACTTTACTGTTACAATTATGTTCGCTATTTGGTAGCCTTATTTCTGTCTCGTTCATCTTTGCTCGCACGTAAATGGGACAACCCATATATTTCTCAATTGGATCTGTGGTGTCCGAAAACCCTGGGTACCGTAATAGATAAGGGTATTAGGCTGCTAATAAACTTGAGAAAATATTGGGAAAAATGCCGGACTACCATATAAAACTCCTGGGCACTTACGTGTATTTACTTTTATTTATTAAGGTATTGAACTTAGGTGTTGGTTTGCGACTTAAACGACTTGAATTAATGTTCATAGAAAAATATAATTAATATAATCCATATAGAGCCAGACTCTAATTAGCACTGTTTTTTGGATTTCTTTCAACAGAACAGCAATTTATTATAAAGTAAAGGCCTAAAGTCTAAAATGTTTGAACGTTTTAAAAAACAAAGTTTCAAAACTGGCTGGTTTTAATTAGGGCCGTTCTTAGTATAGAGTGGCTTCGAGTCGAGAGAATTTGTTTTTTTTTTTCAATAATAGGCTAGTTGACCCTTTTTTTTTGGGCCCCAAATGATTCATTACTGTTAGCCATCATCATAAAAAATATTATAATTTTTTTAAGGCCTATTACAAAATAAATTTTAAATTACGTTTAACTTATCTGTCTAAAACGCCTTCAGTCATTATGACCTACGAATTAATTATCTGTGCCGTAAAGCCAAGATTTTGGTAAACAGGCTGACCCAGCCGACAGATAATAAGCTTGATTGGTTGCGACTGGCGAATGACGGATTTGACCATGCGTAGTAATTGCTTATATGATGCGTTACTTCATTAACTTCACGAACATGGTGGATAGCGTTATTGGCAGATGTAAAAAAAAGTAAAAATAAAAAATGTTTAATTTAATATCTTTTTATTGCCCTAAGTACTGCGTGAATTAAACATTATTTTCATTACTTTTGTTATGAGTCAACTAGCCTATTCCAAAATGTTTCTTGCCACAGAAACAAATGTGTGCTAAAGTTTAAACCTTAAGCTTAAGAACGGAATTAATGAAATTGCAGAAGTATGATATGAAAATGTGTTTTGTAAATAAAACCATTTCAGTTCTTAGGTTAAGTAGGATATTTCTATGCAAAGAAGCCTTCAAACCGTTACATCTAAGAACGTAAGCTTCTCCAAGAAGTTTTGTTGTGTAAGATTATCTAAGGCAATGCAATTACTAAAGTATATACCTTAGCTAGGTATATAAAAATACAAGATTAGAAATACCGAGAAGAAGCTAAAATATTCTTTCCATCACAGTTGTACCCGGATACTAATGCCTCTCCCCGAGGCGGCCGGGAAAAATTCAAAAGCAGGATAAATATAACACACAAATTAGAAAATTTTACGGTAAGATGTGTTTTAAGTTTCGTGTATCCAAAAACTTATTATTAGGTCCTTACCTATGAAATTGGTGTTTTGTATGGAGATTTTGGGGAATTCTGCATTTTCCATACTAACATTTAATCAGTTTTCTTCACAACGACAAATCCAGAGATAATATTTGGCCTGTATCATTAGACAAACTTTAGTAATATGTGTAATATCACATTTCATAAAAAATATTTATCGTTTTTAAGTGAATGCAAATAAAATGATGTATTCGGGAGGCACTTAAAAGAGTTGTCTCCGTGTCCAATTTTCACACAATTAAACTTACAACAATTTATCAGAACAAATCAAAAGAGCTCAAAAATATAGTCTATTTTTAGACGAGGTAATTATTTTTTAGGAATACTCTGAATCTTAATAGTTACAGACAAAATACTAAGACAGAATAAAAACACCAATTTCATAGGTAAGGACCCAATATTAGGTTGATCTCGATCTGGGATAGAATTTTTACATACATATTTTTGTGACATCTTGTACAGGATTTAATTATTAACATAACGTTTCTGTTTGATTTTTTGTACGGTAATGAATACTGTTTTTTAAGTAGTCTTATTAGGTTAGGTATAAAGGGTGGACAGATTATGATTTTTGTGCAGGAAATATTGAAAGGTTCTGTTAATAAGGACAACCTCCAAGGTCGAGTAGTCTTTACGACGCGGAGCCGGTCTCAAGGAGTCGCCATCTCGAGTGGTTCCGAGTTCGATCCCCGGTGGGGACAGATGTTTGTGTGATGAATATAGGCATTTGTTCTGCAGTCTTGGATGTTTATACATGTATTGAATATATTCTGGATATTCATATGTATTTATCTATTAAATATAGTTATCCAACATCTAGTATCCGTAACACAAGCAGCATTAGTTGCTTAAAATGGGGCTAGTTGGTAGGGACAGAAAAATAATGTACCAACTGCCTTTCTTGTCTAGCATGTCGTAAAAGGCGACTAAGGGCGTATTGGGTACTGCGTCTGTGATTGTGTAGGCGATAAGCTAGCCACTTGTAACTACTCTTTCACGAACTTTCATCTGACCAAACCCAATTTTTGTATGGCTAATTGTGGTCTTAAGGAACACAGTGTTCCTTGGCCTACCCCTACGGGGATTGCAGGCGTGATTGTATGTATGTTTGTATGTAGTAGGTGTGAATGTCTGAAGATATTTTATGAATTTTTTAATAAAAATAGAAATCCGAAATGGCGTGTAGTAGAAAAGGGTAACCCCAAATGAAATTGGGAAATGGGCAGACAAATGATGATGATTAACTTAAAATACGTAAATTTATATTGGGGATACTTCTGGACCCCACGCGTGTACTTAAAGGTTAAAATTTGCCCGTCAACACAGGAATTTTACACTTAAAATACTTACTTAAAATGGTTAAGTGTTCAAGTATTAACAAACCATTACAGCCTTGCTTCTGTCAACAGAGTCACTTTTGCCTACTTTGGTCGCAATAATAAAATTTTGTTACTACTCAAGAAGGTAGACATTATATGATAAAAACTATAAAACTCCCGACCGGAGTGCGACAGAAAATAGTCAAAGTGTATTAAAAGTCAGCTCGTATATTGCTGTTTTAAGCGGTATGAAATATATTGCGCAATATTTAACCCGACACGGTGCTTAGAAAAAGAAGTAAAAAGCACGTCGATGGGGAAAGTTTTCGAAACTTCATGGACGCTTTACGTCATACCACATAAAACTGTCGAAACCCTTCAATAGATTTTGAACCTTACCATTGTCGTTATAAAGTTACAGTAACGATAGAAAAAAATTTACTGTTGATGGTAGTCTGAGCTGTTTATTATTTTTCATCCATGATTTATAGTAAATTTGAAAAGTTAGGACAACAGAAGAGGCCAAGGTCAACGTTACTAATAAAAAAATCGAGCAACATGCACACTGCATTGGCAATGTATGCATATGCGTATACGTGGCTAAACTATAGTGTAATCATCTGGGGAAACAGCACAGATGCACCTGTACTTTTTTTTTTAAATAATCATAATAATTTTAGAAAATTCAAAAAATAGAGAATGTTGTAAACCTCTATTTGTAAAATATGACATTCTCACTTTGCCATGCATGTATTTTTTTTAAATTTGTCCGTCAACACATGGAATTTTACACTAAACGCGAAGATATACCAAATATTCAACACGTAATAAAAATAAATTAATATTACTCGCTTCCCGATCACATCTTCACTTATCTAGTCCTTTAAAAATGTTAGCAATAATCTTTAATCATTACCATCAGACATAAAAAATTTAACAAATATTCTATATTAATAAGTAAAAGTTTTTATTTAATAAATTTCATAAATTCATAAATCATTCATAATTCATTAATTTTCTTTCTTTCTTAATTTCTTAAACGTTAAATTAAAAAAAAAGTATAAATTTTTATTACCTATTACCTTATATACCTTACCTTATATATCAAATCTTTATAAATAATAATAATATATAAATGATTTAATATGAAAAAATGTATAAACAAAGTCAATGAAATGAGACATTAAAACTATATGACAATGCTTAATTTTATCTTTAAAAAAATAGCAATTTACTGATATTATATTAGAGTCAAATACATCATCCTCACTTCTAAATTGTGTGCCCAACAGGGTCTAATCTTGTAAACATCTTTATACTTTGGTTATTAATAGATTGAATGCTGAATATTGAGTCTTCTTCTTTTCCTGCCCTATTCCCAATTCTATTTGGGGTCGGCACAACATGTCTTCTTCTTCCACTCTCCTCTATCACTCGTCAAGTCAACGCTCACTCCTATCCTCATCACATCATCATTCACACAATCCATCCATCTTTTCTTCGGTCTTCCTCTCCCCACACGCCCATCCGCTTTCAAATCCATGACTTTCCTGGTGACATGATCATTCTCCCTCCTCATTACATGTCCATACCAAGAAAGTCGTTTTTCTCTCAGTTTATCAGCAACTGAATACTAAATATTGAGTACTACACGATATCGTTACCAGCCTTTATATTTCTAAAGTTAGGCAATTCTCACACTGAGCCGCACAACGAAGCGTATGCGCATGCGTGCTCGAAGTAGTTGGAACGCTAGGTGCGTGGTACTTGCGGGTGCGTCGAACGGATCATAGTGCGTGTTTGAAACCATCTACGTGCGTAGATGAGTTTGGATGGCTGTCAGAGCCGGCTGACCATTTATACAAGCTGTTCAAAAATCACGCACGACTCGAGTACCATCTTCCGTCTGACGCAACCACGGGCCACTGCGTTTTTCTCCGCCTGTAGGCGCGTGGATACGTTTTAATGTGTAGGATTGTACGTTTTTTCTAACCAAAAGGAGAAACTATCATATGTTGCAGTCAAAACTCTTTAACCAGTCAAAAGTACTTTTGACTCAAAATGTTAGTTTTTAAAACGTTAAATTATGAATATACACATTTTTGCATAACGCGTGCGTAGCTGTTAAAGCGTATCTAACCATAAATTTTCAGTCAAAACCGTTTTTGACCAATCTGTTCAGTCAAAAGAACTTTTGACGGGTTTAAGAGTTTTGCCTGCAACACATACAACGTAAGTACCGCATTGACGCACGATGCTCCGTCATGCGTTTTAGTGTATAAACCGCCTTGTGCACAAGTCTTCCTACACGGAGACATACATGAGGAGTACGGTCCGAAACACTACCCAATGCGGGTTGGTAGGTAGAAACAGGGACCGAAAACGGCTTAACATTCCTTCCGAAACATTGAAGAACTCTAGATCAAAAAGTATTGGTCACCCATCCAAGACTGAACATGGTCCAAGTAGTTTTGTTTTCAATCGAACCACTACGCCACCGAGCTCCTTAATTTACATGATATATTATTACAGTATAGCCCAGGATTTTCAATAGGTAATATATTACTGTTATCCAAGTAAAGGTTAGAATATTCATGATCCTATGATAAAAGAAGGTTTACGCACACTAATCAAGATAACTTTTCCAAATTACGATCAATGCCCGAGAGAAGTGATTACGTCTAACAAACTGCTTACTTATTCCATTAATCGTATACCTTATAGCCGAACTAGACGAAGTTCGAATCCCTAGGGACCTTTGATAGAAATCAATTTCCCAATAAAATCTCGCACGTGGAGGGAAAGCAAATTATTATTTATTGTTTAAAAAGGCAACAAACAAACGGCAACCGACTCTGACCCTCCACCTCCCATGGCCATACAAAATGCGGATACTGCGACTGCAATACCGCGCGTATAGCTTTACCTACTCTATACAAATTATTCATACCACTTTTATTTCCGTACTCACCCTTTTATATGGCCTTGCCTGTAATATTCAACCACATAGCCGATGGGCCCCTGCTCCAGATAGAACCCAACTGGTAGAAAGTAATCTCCAAAAGCTTTTAGTGAGAAGCGAGCTCACACAACACTACAACATGGTGTAATTTTAATTCGTAACGACAAACTCGGTAAATAACTAAAACAATTTTTATTTCCAACAGTTATCTACGGACGGGAACACTACAACATCAACAGTTTCCCTGCAGCTTACAAAAGCTGATGCAGGTGCAAAGTTGGCCTGCAGAGCATCCAACCCTCAAATGCCATCTGTACCAGCGCTAGAAGATGATTGGACATTGGACATACAATGTAAGTTACTTTATGAAGTAAACAATTTGTGTCAAGTCGCAGCAGTCGCAGCTATTAACTATCGTTCTCTCGAATTGTTCAAATAAACTGAGTTACGAGCGACGTTACAAAATCTATCACGTATTGATTAAATTGTTCTAGTGACATTTGAAACAAAGAGAGTTTAAAAATAAATATAACTCGGTTTTCAAACGATTTATTATACATCGTTGTTGATAGTAAAGTTTCTTGTGTTTTCATTATTTCATCTTCTTCTGCCTAGCGTTTTTCATTTACAAGAGTTTGTTTTCCTTCAAAACCTTCTCCACTTTGTTTGTCTTTCGTACCCTCTAGAGTAAGGTCGTTGTCGTGATATAATTATGTGTTTTAATTATTTCATCTTCTTCTGACTAGCGTTTTTCATTTACCAGAGTTTGTTTTCCTTCAAAACCTTCTCCACTTTGTTTGTCTTTCGTACCCTCTAGAGTAAGGTCGTTGTCGTGATATAATTATGTGTTTTAATTATTTCATCTTCTTCTGACTAGCGTTTTTCATTTACCAGAGTTTGTTTTCCTTCAAAACCTTCTCCACTTTGTTTGTCTTTCGTACCCTCTAGAGTAAGGTCGTTGTCGTGATATAATTTGTGAGATAAATTTTTTTTGCAGATGTTCCCGAAACGGTTGTACGACTTGGGACTAATTTAGACCCCACCAACATCAGAGAGGGTTCCGACGTCTACTTCGACTGTATTATCAAGGCTCACCCTTATGTCTACAAAGTGGAGTGGAGGCACAACGTAAGTTATGAAATTACGAAAGGGGATAAGTATAAGTAGCGGCGGGAAACTTTAGCGCTGACCGTTACGTGGAGGTGATAGCTGCCAATAGCTGCGCATGGGGTACGGACATGGCACCAATGAGGAAAACGCAATGCGACTGGTGAGTCAATCAGCGACGCTTATTGCGGATGAGATGAGATGCTGAGCGCTGATTGGCTAACAGTCAGCAATTTTCTGAGTAATAATGACAATTTTTCAATTCAATATTGTATTTTGATTAATACATAATTGTTAGATTTCTAGTCCATTATACCCAAAACAAGAAACAAGAGTGCCAATATTAGTAAAAGCATTCAATGGCAGAATAGTTGCCACAAGAATTTGAACCTAAACCTTAATTTGTTCGTATTTACAAAAAACTTAATTAGTCCTCTAAAACAGCTTTTTCTTATTTAGTGTGCCATTTGCACCTTTGTCTACCCTTCGGGGATAGGGTAATTTTTATGTTTAAAATATTTTTTTTCTACAGGGTAAAACATTGATGCATAATGTTGGTCAAGGGGTGATTATCAGCAATCAATCTTTGGTACTCCAAGGAGTCGGCAGAAGAACAGCTGGCAACTATACCTGCGTAGGATTCAACGCAGAAGGCGATGGAGGAAGCAAGCCATTCTCGCTCGACGTGCTTTGTAAGTATCAAAAATAAAGAAAAAACAGACAAAAACACAAAATAGACAGACAAAAAAACACACGAAAAAAGATAGATAGTCGGATGATAGAATTAAAAAAACTGGTGGAAGACATACTTCAACAATTCATAAAATGTAACTTTTTTTATTAACTCATTTCAGGATTGGCCCAATAAGGTTATCTACTCTTAAATCAAAATTCGATTCGAAATTCGATTCTTAAGAATCATGGAGCCGTATTATTTCAGTTTGCTTACGCGATCGCATTAAATTTTCTATCTTATTCAAGAACATTATTCAGGTCTAGTCTTCCTCATCCTTACTGAAGCTATACAACGTAAATTAGAAGTATGCTGTTCAAAATTAGTTGGGCTAGTCAACTTATTACATGTAATATTTCACGTAACAGATGCGCCGACCTGCAGAAGTTCTCAACAGAGAGTGCATGGAGTAGCGAAGCAGGAACGAGCTCATATCACTTGCCACGTTGACGCGAACCCGCCTGAAGTTATTGTAAGTAATGACAAATATATTATTAGAAATGTTAAAAACAAAATTTTTGATCTATGAGATTGTGTGTGCAATCGAGAAACACAGTCACGCAGTCTAGAAACTGTATATAATAAAATTGTAGTTACACCTAACAAAGTAAGTAATGATATAAACAGCGAAAATTCACAAATGTACTAATATAAATAATGATTATTTAATTGTCTTCACGAACTTGTTCTAGCGTTTGGTATTTAGTCATTGACATACATTATGATTAATATTGGGTCCTTACCTATGAAATTGGTGTTTTTTTTTCTCTCTTAGTATTTTGTCTGTAACTATTAAGATTCAGAGTATTCCTAAAAAATAATTACCTTGTCTAAAAATAGTCTATATTTTTGAGCTCTTTTGATTTGTTTTGATTATTTGTTGTAAGTTTAATTGTGTTAAAATTGGACACGGAGACAACTCTTTTTAAGTGCCTCCCGAATACATCATTTTATTTGCATTCACTTAAAAACGATAAATAATTTTTATGAAGTGTGATATTACACATATTACTAAAGCTTGTCTAATGATAGATGCCAAATATTATTATCTTTGGATTTGTTGTTGTGAAGAAAACTGAAAAAATTTTAGTATGGAAAATGCAGAATTTCCCAAAATCTCCATACAAAACACCAATTTCATAGGTAAGGACCTAATATTTATCTATAACACAAACAAATGTTGCTTAAGCTTCAGCTAGTTCATACATATATTGTGTATGAATTTTCTTGCTCAGATATTTTTTCTTTTTTCTTTCAAGACTACACTAAAATAGTTATAAAGTTTTGGTATACCAACTTTTTTAACTACATCTATTTTTCACAAAACTTAGGTTTACATATTAAATGAGCTTAGTCTCCTTACTGTAGAAAGTTTTTTAATATCTGAAGAAATATTAATGAAGGTGACCTTTGCTGTAGAAATAAATTCAGATGGCAATCTGAAGTACACTTTATTTTTTTCGCCTTTAGATTGACATTCGAAACTTGGTGAGGATATGTTATGCTTTCCTATCAACTTAATTTTTATCCCTGCCGAGTTTCATTCAGAAAAATTCTTGTTTTTTTATTCTTTAATGAAATTTATATTTCATTCAATAATACTGCCAACCCAAACTCCTAAACCATTCAATAGCTAATAGAGGCGACGGCCTCACCACCCGTCACGCTGAGCACATGTGCAGTCACTGCTTGGTGAGCGCGGACTATGGCAATGTGTAGACTGCTTCTGCAGTGCTTTTGTCGTTATTAGCTAGTTGGGTTTTGGTCGCCAGCCAATATGATAATATGTCCCAATTTTCGGAAACTTCCTACATGGATAAACATATGAGAAGAACACCACTGGACTGTCCCAATGCGGATTGGTGGGTAGAAACGGTTGCTAAGCGACCGCAACCAAAGGCTTAGTGAGCCTTATAAAGCAAAGAAATCGTGATCACAAAGTTTTGGTCACCCATCCAAGGGGTGATCATGACAAAAGAAGCTTTCTATACGTTTTCTATATCGAAAGGCGACGCGTATGTCAAAGCCAATGATCTGTTCAAGTATTAAGTCTCTTTGTAACATCTTCAAACAATTTAATAACACTACCAACCTCTTTGTCTAGTTCCGCTGGACCTTCAACAACACAGCCAACAGTAATGAAGTCAGCGACACGTACGTGTCCAGAACTGGGACCAGCTCTACTGTCACCTACACCCCCCACACTGAGATGGACTACGGGACCTTGTTATGCTGGGCCCACAATAGAATTGGCAAGCAGCGAGTGCCGTGTGTTTACCATATCATTGCTGCTGGTAAGTTGAATGTATACAATTTTATAATAAAATCCCACCAAATATAACAGAACTGCCTTTTCACAAATTTAAACCTTATTGTACAAAAGCGATAGCTAAGCTTAGAAATAAGAGCGCAAGCAAACGTTACAAATCACTTTTTTATTTGCAATCTGACGTATCAAACACATGACGTATTATAAAGAAGTAATAAAAACAGATATACAAAAGAGTTTTCAACACTTATATTAAACAAACATCAATGAACGACTCACGACTACTCTTTCACGATTTTTCATCTGACCAAACCCAATTTTTCTATGGCTAAATGTGAACTTAAGGAACACAGTGCTCCTTGGACTCTGCCTACCCCTCGGGGAATGCAGGCGTGATTGTATGTATATATATAATGAAATGTATCAATGCAAAAAGGCTATTAGAAAATACAAGATTATCTGGAGGATAAAATGGTGTTGAAATAGTTAAATACAAATTGCATGTTATTTTAATGGATTAATAGAAATAAAGAAGATAAGGTTTAAACATATTTAATACTGACAATAATTATATGATTGGCTTTTTAGAAAAAGTGGCTCAGTATCCGGCCACTTGTATCAATTACAAGTTACAACCACAGTCAAAGCGCTGTGGTAATTGTTACAAGCGCTCGCGGTAATGAACCTTAATATATAATACAATATACTTTTTTATTTAATTACTGAAACGACGACCTCTGTGGCCGAGTAGTCTGTACGCCGATCTCAAGGCGTCTCACCATCTCGAGAGGTTTTGGGTTCGATCCCCAGTGGGGGCAAATGTTTGTGTGAAGAATACAGGCATTTGATCTCCTTGTTGGATATTTATATAAGTATTGTATATTTTCTGAATATTATTAAACTCTTTATTGCACAAATAAACAAAATTGTAGTAAATACAAAATGTAAGCAAAGGAGGACTTATCTCTAATAGAGATCTCTGCCAGCCAACCTATCACAGGTGTGTGAGATTTAGTAAGGAGAGGGAAGAGACACCAGTGCAAAAGAGGAAAAAAAAATATAAAGATAATAAAAACTAAAATTCAAATACAATAATATAATAAAATAAAAAGAAATAGATAGAAAAATAATATATATTTATAGAATACATATGTCTATATAAAAACAACAGTATAACAAAAAAAAAATATATATATATAAAGTATATGATACTCATGATACTCATCTACTATCCGTAACACAAGGAGCGTTAGTTGCTTAAAATGGGGCTAGTTGATAGGTGTCTGAAGATTTTTATTTATTTATTCATTAAAAATTTCTAAATAGTAAAATATTGATGTTTTTAAGTACCAGGTCTGGCCTATGAAATTAAGTTAATTTTGTTTGTTTCTTGACTTTCTAGATATTAAAGCTTCTAAAAATGTCGTGTTTAGTTAATAGAATTATAACTGTTGATAAACCTTTTACTGTTTTTCCTTGAAATATCTTCCAATTTTTATGCGTTTGACTTGAAATCTCAGCAGCCCCTTATTCTAAAATGTTGGAAAACAAACGAATCACGGAATCTCTATGCCTGTCTCTTTTTATTGCGGCGAATTAGAGCGAGACGGGGTGAGACTTTCCGAATCGAATCCGTGAACCGACAGATTAGAATAAGAAGGCTGATCGAAAGCGACGCAAACTCAAAATATGCATGTACTCTCGTGCCTTGAATCTCCCGAAATTATATTTAGACTATGCAGGATTATTCTATTTACGAATGTTCGAATGGTGTTCCAATCTTCTGTAGATTGAGAAAAATTCTATTAACCCGTTGAGGGTCCCGTTTTGTGTTCATTGAGAGGTTAATATTATGTAGAAAGAAAGAAAATGTAGCATCGTTACTAAGTTCAAGGTTGTTGAAAAATAGGTAAAGTGCGCGGTAAAGTTCTTGAACATATAGTCGTGGAGGACGACTTACCCCCTTCCCCGCGCGCACTGTATCTAAAATGTGCTAAAGATGGTTGTCGCAAAGTCAAGGTCATTGTCCCAGAAATTTGCCGGGATTTGTAGTTAATGTTTTTGTTTCAGGTCGACCAGATCAAGTGCACAATTGTACTGTGGTGAATGCATCATTGACATCATTCGGAGTGAAATGCTCCGAAGGCTTCAACGGAGGGATGCCACAGTCATTCCTTTTAGAAGTCAGAGATATTGTTACTCAGGTAACAATCAAGCGTGGTTTCATAGCTACGCTGGCCGCCAGCGCAGGCCACGCGCGCGCGCTTACAATTACACGGAGCTACTAACATCGTTTCTCAGCCACACGCGCGCGTATAGGTTAAAATGTATGGAAATCTCGGCCAGCGTACCTATAATACGTCCTTTAACCTGAATTTAATTTTAATTCTTGTAGATTGATTGACGCTGACTGTATGTACTATATTTTAATGATTAATTTGGTAAGTTAATGATAAATATAACATTAAAATTTTACTCCTTGTGAATGCCGGCGTCCGCGAACTTTAAATGTATTTATTGTGTCTCATTCTGGGGCCTTTGAGAGGTTACTTAATATTTTGGTACTTTAAAAGCGGCGGAGATATCGAAGAAAATATTCTCCGAAAAATATATTATGAAGACAAGATAAATTCCTTCTGGTGAAACAACACTTTGACCAAAATAAGAATTTAAATTAAGCTCCTAGTAAAATTCTTATGAAGTTCGATTGAATCACGTAATAAAAGCTTATTTGAAAAGATGAAAATATTAATGATATTTTCTTGGAGGCAAAATATTGATGGAACTCGACAAAGTTTATTAATGGGAAATAATCTCTGATCACGGAATCAAAACAGCCAAATAAATTTAGAAGTTATTTAGAACCCAAATTAACATTTTCCCATATTTGTTTGGAAATGCAGCGTCTAAATTATGAAAGTCAGCTTCGATTTGAAATAAAGAAAGTCAGCTTCGAGTTTTCATAAAACAATATAAAAAATGGTGAGAATTTGAAAAAAAAATCTAATCAATTTACAAAAGAATTATCATAATTATACCCAAAATGCGCTCAGACGCAGGTACTGTGGACAAAAAATTCATAATTATAGTTTCAGTCAACAATTTTTCTCTTAGACTAGTTACCGATTCTATCGATACACTGTTCAACATTCTTTGAATAGAAAGATTACTAGATATTTATTCTAACAACTGAGAAAGTTTAAGAATTCTTTACTTAAAACCGATATATAATATTTTTGGAACAGATTAAAGATATAAGCGGATTATGTAGATTAAAATTTCGGCAAAAGATTTGATTTCAAATTATCTAACTGTCTGATCCTGGATTAAACTATATGTATAGTATAGTTTGTTCTGTTTGCACAGCGTTATTAAATGCTGAGTTTATACTAGGTATTTGAAGAGTACATACCAGCTCTTTTGCATTCAATTTAGAACATATTTTTGTATGACATTTTGAAAGTCCTAAACATTATACTGTTTGGGTTTTAGAGAAAACAATAACAATTACAAAAGGGTTCGTTTTACAAGACAAACCCTTCTGGATTCTATTAATTGTGAGTGTAAGTTTTCATTGTAAAAAACTCAACTATTTTAATTGCGTCAGAAATGCCAAATTGAGAAACGTGAATTCAAGTACATACATTCCGCTACGGGCGCTTTTCCCATAGAAATTGACATTCTTGACATGTTTTAGTAAACGTTTTTGTTATATATCGCGGCTATTATAAACATTTAAATCCCTATCAACCTCTCTCTATGATCCTTTTAGAAAACTGTTTAGTTTTTTGACTTACCCCATCTATTCTCTATCTTCCATGTAAATTGCATTCACATAAACATCTCTTTGGATATCAAACCTGTTCCATATTCAACTAGTATATTGTTTGCCAGGAAATCGTGGCAAATACATCAAGTGCAGTGCCACGCTTCACAGCAGTTGGACTTCAGCCAGGGAAGACGTATGCTGCCGCTGTTTTAGCATATAACGCTAAGGGTCGTGGAGACCCGTATCCCTTGAGAGGTAGCACTCTGAGGCCTCCAGAGAAACATCATGTGCACGACAAGAGCTTAGGTAAGCAAGATCTAAAATTAGGTCAAGCTATTTTTTTTTTCAAAAGAATAATATGAGAAGAACTTCGTGATATAATAGTTCATAGGTTTTGGCTTTCGATATTGAAAACATAGCTACTTGCGCCATAGCCAGTTCTTGGAAGGCTGATCAAAGCTTTTGATCACGAGCTACCTCGTGCTTCTGAAGACACTTCAAGCCGTTCCGGCCGCTGTTATAAACGTTTCTATCCCTCACAAATTCAAATTGGGCAGGAAAGTAATTGGTTTTACGACTCATTCTCCTTATGTGGGGAACATGAGCCCAGCAGCAACAGCAGTGATGTTGACGAAAACATTTGAATTCAAAGTAACTGAAAATTTTCTTTGTACAGATTTGCCAAGAACAGCATTCCAAATGTCAGGAGCAATGTCAGCAGCAGTAGGAGGTGGAGGGGTGCTAATGGTGGTCCTTGTACTCTTCATGATAGCTGTGAGACAGAAATGTGCTAAGAGGAAACCGCGATCAGCGCCTCCTCCGTCATCACAACCTGCTTCACCAGACAAACTAAGAGAGAAGGATGATAGCGAAAGTGATGATCGAAACCCTGATATAATACCATCTGATACTGATCAGATGCAGGTAAGTAGTAACGATATTAAGAACTAGACAAAGCCAAAATACGCCAACCATAATTAATAACGATACAGAAATGTTTAAAGGAATGTGACTATCACAACATTTAACTTTATTTAAAATAAGAAAGTAGATCTACAAAAAAAACTCCTAATAATATGAAAATTTAAAGTTTCGGAGAAAGGAGCATTATCTCGACTGACACCCAAGTCGTCCATCCAGCAAAAAATAAAGAAACCGTTTCTGTATATTAATAATACCTTGTCGTCTCTAGTCCGATGAGGTTTAGAAAGAAATTTAAATTTAAACGCTACTGACTTATAGGATATTACCATAAAAAAGAAAAACTACATTAATCCTCATCAAAATCGAATCCTTGCTTAGTTAAAAAGGAATGGCGTTATGTGAGATCAATAGCAGCATCCATTAATCACCACGCGACATAACCTCGTATATTAACAATGTACGCCAAAAGTAGAATTCAAATGAGTACGTCAAAATTGCATGTTGCACTACATTACAATCGAGTAAAAAAATCACATATTTAACTTTAATAACATTAAGTAACTTTTTTGCTCGTATTTTACGTACTCCAACATCAACTCTATAGAGTACGACCTAACTGGCTCGGTCAGAGACCTTTCTGATGTGTAACCAAAGATTCTACAGATCTTATTCTCACCGCAGATGGACTACTATCGCCAGCAGCAGGTGTCAACTATCTCCCCCCCTCTAGGCAGTAGGGGGCCTAGGGGTAGCGTCGCTGGCGTCAGAGGCGGCCTGCCAGCGTACTGTCCATTAAGGACAGCACCTCCACCTTCACACTCTGTGATGCACGATCCTTCTGTAAGTATTCTAACATAAACCTTAAGGATGTGTTTTTGATGAGTGCGTCAAGTTACGAGCGGTAGCGGCAAAGCTGTATAGCTTTTCTTTTATGGTTTGTAAAACTAAACACGTTTTAAACGTCTACCATTCTAGGATTAGTTAAGTTTGTTTTTTGTATAAGACTGACGATTAATTACGATAGAAGTACATACAAGCCTTTGAAATTTTATTTAGCCTTTTAAGATCAAATATATGCTTTTATTAGTTCTAAATGACCTAGTCTCTTTCATTGCAGAAGTCATATTGCCGCGCCGCGATAAAAGACAACCGCGTCATTGCGTCTCCCCGCCCCGCTGTCGCTTTTCTTGACGCAATCATCGATAATGCGGTTTAAGCTATGAATCACTTTATTCTGATAGATTGTTTTGTCTACGTGAAATTCTAATGATTGATGTGCCTAACGACTTAAGTCTATTGTGTTTTAATTCGGGAAGTTTGGAATGGGCATAATTTATGTGTTTGTATCATAAATATTGACTTTCCTTTGTTGACGTGAATAGTTTTATGTAAGAGGTTGACTTTGCATTAGACGGAATTTATAATCGGTAGAAATATACATACATGCACACTGCAGCACCAAGCAGTGACTGCACACTGCGTGACAGGTGGTGAGCCCGTCGCTGCTTTAAATTATTAGTCGCCTTTTACGACACCCAAAGGAAGAGCTGGGTTGGTAGTATTATTTTAATGAACCGCTACCACACGGCTTGGCGGCACGGCGCTAGAAATATATTTATAAAAATAAAGCGGTAGATCATCATCATCCCTTGGAGTCGGCACAACATCTCTTCCTCTTCCTCATTCCTCTACCAGTTCCTTCTTAATCATGTACTCGATCACACAGTCGGGCTATACTTTGTTCGTTTCGTTTGATAACCATCCTGACCACTATCGTATTTATATTCATAACATGCTGGGTCCTACCTCTCAAAAATTATCCGTTAACTAGTAGAAACTTTTATCTTGCAATAAGCAATTTAAAATCAATCCAAGTGCATTATGCTTCCTCGTCTCTCTTTCATGTCGATGTTGTAAAGCACATTAAAATTTATATTGTGTTCCTTTCCTTTCAATTGGAAACTCAAATGTTAAATTATTACCGTCTAGGGAGTATGCAAGATTCTCATCATATCTACGAGATTCCCTGAGAACATTCTACTTAACGTACACCGAATAAGTTAAGACCTTGTCAGGAGTCGGGGCACGCGTTTCGTTTAACATATGTGGCAGAAACCTTGTTGCCTCTTAAATATTTCACTTGTTATGATCCTGATTGTGAACTAGGCTTAAGAATGATATTAGATAAATGTTCTTATTTTGAAATGCTCAGGAGCCCCTACACCGTATGACATAGTTCAATCTTTTTTAATTATTGTGGTCTGATATTTTTTCCCTTACAAGATCCCTCCAGACCAGCCAGCCAGTCATTTTCTTAGTACTTGTTTTAAATAATTATGCAATTTATTTTTAACTATGGTAATTGAGAAATAAACAATGGACGGTGTTGGGTTTAGTGCTTGAATAGATTCCAGCGGGTTATTGCGATTTGGCTAAGTACTTTTTCACAGGAAAATTATGGGTTTAAATAAAATGGCGACTCGAGTAGTTTGAAATTGCGAATGCGTGTAATTGAAATAAAATTTTACATTAGCTTAGGATAAATGGGTAGGGGAACATATTGAACCAGTACGAGCGTTCTACGTCATGCAACGTCATACAACGTCATACAATCGGGTCATGAAGCGACGCCGATTGGGTACGAAGATCCTTGAGTAACCTTGATCGCCGATAGATGGGGTAACCTGTCGCATCCGTAGATAAGTCCGAACATGCCCCCGGCCTTGGAAGCTGTAGCTAACAATTTGATGTCTTCTATATGGAGAGGACAGATCTTAGCGTAGGCTCGACGAATGACACCAGATGATGTGCGGATATCTGCCACTCGTGATATGCCGTCTTTGCCAGCGATAGTCTGCAACACTCGTCCTAAGTGCCACTTCAGTGGTGGTAGATTGGCGTCTTTGATTAAAACCATGGCGTTCTCCTTCAGGTCGTCCTTGTTGTCCACCCATTTGTGTCGCACCTGCAACTCGGAGACATACTCTTTGGCCCACCTGGACCAAAAATGTTGGCGAATCTGTTCCACCCTCTGGTAACGCTGCAGACGATGAGCAGGAACAGCCGTCAGGTCGTCGCAAGCAAGCGCTGTGAGTGGTCGACCAACCAGGAAATGACCGGGTGTGAGAGGAGACAGGTCATGTGGATCTGGGGATAATGGTGAAAGAGGACGAGAGTTGAGGACTGCCTCAATTTGTGATAGAACCGTAGTGAATTCCTCGAATGTGAGATGCGCGTTTCCTACCACTCTGCGGAGATGGTACTTGCAAGATTTGACTCCTGCTTCCCACAGACCACCGAAATGCGGAGAATACGGTGGAATGAAATGAAATTTTATCTGTTGATCCGCCGCATATGCCAAAATCTCAGTACTACATTTACTTAAAAAATCTTTAAACTCATTCATGAGTCCTACAAAATTTCGGCCGTTGTCAGAATATATTTCCAACGGTTTACCACGGCGCGAAATAAATCTATTTAGCGTTAATAAATATGCCTGAGTAGAGAGATCACCCACTAACTCCAAATGGACTGCGCGAGACACAAAACAAATAAATAAACACACGTATGCCTTTATTGTTCGAGCTCCTCTGCCCTTACGGTTCAGTATGAACACTGGTCCACAGTAATCCACACCACATCGAATGAAAGGGTAACTAGGTGTGATGCGTTCTTTGGGTAGGTTACCCATCATGGGAGTAAGCGTCCTACCTTTATTGCGAGTACAAACTACACAGTAATGTATAATTTGCCGAACTAAGTTCCTACCACCTAAAGGCCACCATGATTCGCGAATATGGAACAATAAAGCTTGCGAAGCAGCATGAAGCAATTGCGTATGTTCATGCCGAAATAATAAAATTGTAAAATAATGTTTGCTAGTAATTAAAATTGGATGTTTTTTATCAAAATCAAAATTATCAGAGTTTGCTAAGCGACCACCCACTCGAATAATTTTGTTTTCGTCTAAAAATAAATTTAACCTCTTTAGTGAATTTTTACCTTTAATATTTTTGTTTTTTAATAGTAAATTATATTCCACAGGAAACGATTCTAATTGCACCCATAAAATTAACAAATTTAAGGCCTCATTTAATTCATTGAGCGAAAGAGGTCCAGTGCGCTTATTACCTTTGTTAATTTTGCGTGTACCTATTATGAATAAATCTCAATAAATATGCAACCGCTCGTCTCATTCGTTTAAACTGTGAGAAACGTTTAAAAGGAAAAAAAACCGCAATCACTTGACTCATTCGATATAAAAGAAATAACCGGCGATGACTTAACCTCAGGCAACTCAATATCGATATCGAAAACTGCTTGGTTAATATCTCCGATTAAAACATTCGAGTCCCTAAGGAACGCCGGGCCTTCCCACCAAATTGTAGAAGTGGCGAGTTCTTCTATACCTACACCGCGTGACAACAGATCTGCCGGGTTGTCTTTGCTGCTAATATGTCGCCAAGGGAGCCCCTGAGTTAGCTCGTGTATTTCTGCAGTTCTATTTTGGACGAATGTTTTTAATTTATTAGGTGCCATGCGTAGCCAGCCTAAAACAATTGTCGCGTCTGTCCAAAATACAACATTATTATATTTTAAATTCAGGGAGCTCTTGACCTTATGGAATAGCTTTGCACCTACTAAAGCACCACATAATTCTAGCCGCGGAATACTTATGGGCTTTAAGGGCGCAACCTTTGATTTGGAAATCAGCAAACGCGTAGAAAAAGTGTCGTTATTATTTAAAGTACGAATGTAAACGCACGCGCCGTACGCTGTTTGAGACGCGTCAGAAAAAATGTGTAACTCAACATAGCTACGTTGAGTACCTATAGCGTGCCGCGGGATTTGTATCGAGCGGAGCGCCTCGAGAGAAATAACAAACCGGTTCCATGCGCGCGCGGCGCTTGGCGGCACAGCGTCGTCCCATCCGATCTTTAATAGCCACAACTGTTGCAACAAAACTTTGACAATTATAATAGAAGGACTAAGTAAACCGAGCGGATCAAACACTTGCGAAATATTTGATAGAATAGTTCTTTTCGTAGTTATATTATTGTTAATTTTAAATTGCGTTTGAAAATAAAAAATATCTTTAAAATTATTCCAACCTAAACCTAGCGTTTTAGTATTATTATTTTCGCTTAGTGAAAGAGGCTTGCATTATTCAAAGAAAACATCGTTTAATTTTAGCGCAAATTAATTCTTTAATCATTGTTTTTATTTATTACTTTTAGCTTATTTTTAAATTTTAAATTATTATTTATAACTTATGTAGATTTATCAATTTTTATCTTTGATTTCTCGAAATGTGTGTAATTGTGAGTCTAGCGAAGTCTCCACAGAAATGTTACAATTAATAGGCATATTTAATTCTTGCGAACTATATAATGGACCCGATATAACCCAGCCTAATTTGGTATTTAAAAGGTATGGGCCACATGACAATTTTATTTTACCTATATCTAATAAGTCCCAAAATGTATCTGCGCCAATTAAAAGGTCAATATTACTTGCATTTAAAAACTGCGGGTCAGCCAACTGTATGTTTTCTGGAATACAGAACTGCGCGTTTAAGTTACGTACAGTCGGCATAGTAGAAGTTATGTTCGGTAACACGAAACAATTTAAATGTGCAGAATATGAAGTGTCAACACACGATTTGATGAGAATATTACATTTTTGTGAACTATGAATTAATGAATCACCTACTCCTCTTATTTCGTTAGTGGACTGTATTAGTGGCGTATTGAGGAGTTGTGCAAACGATTTGGTGATGAAGCAACGCTGACTTCCACTGTCAAGAAGTGCACGTGCCTTGTGGAAGATACCGTTATTATCGGAAACTTCCACTATCGCCGTTGACAAAAAAACAATATGCGAATCAGCTGATTTTAAACTATGCGGATCAATGTGTGCCTTGTTTACGTGAATCTGGCTACCTGGTGCGGCCGCGGGAGGGGCGCGCACAGCGGTCGTGCGCCCGAGTTCCGCCGGCTGCTCAGTCGCGGTCCTACTGACGTAATGGGATGCTAGTGAGATCTCAGTGTTATCGTTGTGGAGCAGCGAATTATGTTTTTCGTTGCATCTCCTACACGGACCAAACCTACAATGCTCTAAGACGTGACCAGGCCGTAAACAGTTTACACACAGTTTATGTTCGCGAACTAATTGATATTTGGCGTCTAAATCACTATCGATAAATAGTTTACATGAGTAAAGTGAATGAGCTGCCTTACACTGATAACAAGTTACCTTATAACGAGACGAGCGGTGTTGCGACTTGTGATTAGTATTACCGGTGGAAACATTGCAGTGCGAAGTGAACGATCGAAATGATGTATTATGTTTTTTATTTTCTATTACTGCGTTATTATTTGTATTATTATTACGCGATAGCTGCAAAGCTTCCAGCATATCCGCCCGGCTCTTCAGAAAATTTAATAAATCGCTGACTTTAATAGGCTGCTTACTACACTCGTCACTTGTAAATAAAGAACATTTATGCGTTTCCCACTCGCGCTCCGTGTTTTTGTCAAGCTTAGACACGATTATGTAATTAATCAATGTATCCCAGGTGTCTGTGGGTTCGCCTAGAATTTTTAAAGCTCGCAAATTCTTTAAAATCGTGTCAATTAAAGTTCTAATCGCGGATGGGGATTCCTTAGATAACGGAACGATAGTAAATAGGGCCTTTACGTGGTTTTGAACTAAAAGTCGGCTATTATTATATCTGTTAAGCAATAGTTCCCAGGCTACGTTGTAATTACCTGCAGAAAACTCAATAGAATCGATCACTAAGGCTGCGTGACCTTTTAGTGATGATTTTAAATAATGAAATTTTTGAATGCTACTTATTTCATTAGAACTGTGAACCAATGACATGAACGTATCACGAAACTGTAACCAATGTTCATATGACCCATCAAAGGTAGGCATAACTATGGTTGGTAACTTAACAGCGTGGAGGTTATTTGAAGGTGCATTAGAACTGTGGGCAATCTCACTACTATTTATCATAGATTCTGCAAGGGCTAGCGTGGAATAATAAGAATCTTCGAATGATTCTCTTTGATTTAAATACTCTGTTAATTCGGATTCTGGTATATTTTCTTCAATTTTAGATTGAATTATATTGAACTCAACAAATAAATCACTAGCGCCTTTAATGCGTAATTTTAAATCAATGCGAGTTTGCGAAGTGAACTCGTCTTTCATAGATTTTAATGCTTGTAAATAGTTTGTAAATTTAGTCAATCTACTTTTAATTATGCCACGTTTTTTAATCAAGTCACGAATTAATGTATCATCTGTGTGTAAAACATTAGGTGACTTGTCGCGAGATCTTGGCTTTTCAACAGACATTTCGGTGATCAGTGAGAATAGGAGTACTTACGGTTTGAAAATTGACCACGTTAGTGCTAGGAACGTCGCAAGCTCGTCAATCAACCACACCTCCGGTTCTCTGTGCGGCTTAATCACTGAAATTGATTTGAATGCGTATTACAAAGAGGGCAGATGAAGGTGTTAGGAAATGAAGGTTGGTTGATCCCACCAGATAGCGAAAATTGATGATGGAACGGCAATCAAGCTTCGGATCCTCTGTGCGCTTAGCCTTCACTTGTCCTTGTAGTGTCCTGGATAAAGATTACTTCCTCTCGCATGAAATCTTCGTCGACCACGTGTTGCACGTGTTGCACGTGTGGCCGATTAGTTGCTGAATTCTTCGCTGATTCGGCTTAAAAGTCCTAAATGATTCGGCTCCGAAGGTCCAAAATGTTGGGTTTAGTGCTTGAATAGATTCCAGCGGGTTATTGCGATTTGGCTAAGTACTTTTTCACAGGAAAATTATGGGTTTAAATAAAATGGCGACTCGAGTAGTTTGAAATTGCGAATGCGTGTAATTGAAATAAAATTTTACATTAGCTTAGGATAAATGGGTAGGGGAACATATTGAACCAGTACGAGCGTTCTACGTCATGCAACGTCATACAACGTCATACAATCGGGTCATGAAGCGACGCCGATTGGGTACGAAGATCCTTGAGTAACCTTGATCGCCGATAGATGGGGTAACCTGTCGCATCCGTAGATAAGTCCGAACAGACGGCTTTAGCGATGATACCAATAAAGTTATTATCAAACAAACCCCATGAAGAACGCGAACTTAACTATCTTACTTGTCCACAGAACGCCACATCAGGCATACCCCCGCCCGCGCGGTTTGCGAGTGGCTCATGCACTTTGCCGCGTGGCTCAACAATCGCCGCGCCAACGGACGGCCGCTGTGGCATTCCGCTCCAGCACCTGCGCACGCTCCCGCGTCCGCTACCCGCGCCCGCGCCCGCCCCTGCGCCACGCACGACCCCGCGGGACACACCGCTCTGACAAACCACCCAACTCTAGAACTCGTGTACATAAAGACTGTGCTCAATTGAAACCTGAGCCCAAATTTTGTTAGAACTAGTTAGGGTAATGAATTTCGTTACGTAAAACGTTTGTAAATAATCTCAAGGTAATTTAGGTAAACGATGCACTGGATACGTTGTGTTATTGATGGTCTACATTTTCGGTTTTCAGTAAATGGTTGTGAGATAAATCCAGTTATGTAATATATTAGGGTAAAAATTACGAAACCATATTGAACGTTTACCCCGTTTGGTGAAGTTATGGAAGAAACAAAATTTAAAATTATTACTTCCTGCAAGTGTATAGATATAACTATTAGCTATTATATCATAATCACAAAATGTGATAATAATAATATTATTGATGAAAACTGTGTCTCGGTATTTTTGTGTGTTGTTTACTAATAAAAGTGTATTGAGCGCGACGAATTTTTAACCAGTGGCCAAAATGAAAGCGAGGCTTTTAATTTTCGCACATCGCTTCCGCTCGCATTGGGATGGGACCACACCGTACCATAATGCACTGCCTAGTTTCATTTAAAATTTATTCATAAGAATAAGACGTGCAAAAATATCGAGAAGGTGAAGTGTGAACGTTAATTTGTCCATTATGGAATATATTGTATATAAATAAATTAAATTTGTAAATATGTTTTGTATTATACAGTTAAAAGTGAATACTATTCGTGTCTTAAAGGGTCTTTGGGTTATTTAAGATATATTTATGTTGCCAAAAATAATCAGCTCGGGCTTAAAAAGCGATCCATCTACACGGCTATTAGGCATGCTAATCAAGGGTGTCCAAAACTTAATGATTTCAAAAGCCGTTGGTCCCGGTCGCTATATTGGAACAGTTTCTACTCACCAAGCTAGCATGGTGGTACTAATGATCAGTTTTGTCTTTCATATTAGTCGCCTATACAGGGCAGATACGGTGCATATACCAATTTCTAGTTGACTTGTTTTTATATAATTTTAGTGTCCTTATTACTGTTAATACATAATAAAGGCACCTACACAAAAATTTTATGAAATCCGTAATTTCCACCGAGAGTAACTAAATTGATACTTTAAAAATCCCTAGGAAGATTTCGATAATATTCTTACTACAATACACGGTTGGGAATAGGTACAATGGTTTATTCATGCTAAACCTAGACTGGCCGTATGTAGATGCGACAGTGATCCCGTAGAACTCTAGGTACAGTCAAATGGTACACGGTATAGAATAAAATATTCTGTGACCAGCTTATATGATGAGAAAGCGCATACGAGTATGTACATGGGTACGCTGTAAGTACCTCTGCGCTGCCCCAACGCAGATTGATGGGTCGAAACGGTTGCAAAAGCAGCCGACATCAAAAGCTTAAAGTGCCATAGCACCCTCTTATTCTCATGTCTTAACTATAGGTTGAAAGATTTATTTTTAAAGTCCTGGCTCATTCTAGGTTACTATGAATTGACTCAAGAGTAAACAGGCCTAGGACTGGTTCGCCTTCGTCAAGGTAGTCCTCAAAATTGAGGCTGTAGATTTAAAAGTTACAGTGTTAAAGTTACGATATAAAAGTTACAATAAAGCACACAAAAAGAATTGCACATTATTATGTATATAAACTCAATACCATTATCATTTTAGTGGAAAACGGTTGTCTGGTTCGTCGCAATAAAAAATTACAGCTTTCTCAACAGTTGAGAACTGGAGCTAAGTTTTTTCAGTTTTTGGACAGATTCTAATTTAATAATAATTGTATTATTATTTTAAGAAATTAAAAATATCTATATTAAGGATTATTAAGGATGTTAAGGAAATTTTGTTAAATAATTTACATTGTAGGCAATTGTATGAATTCCTATTAAATATTCTAAAAAATATCATCATAACGAACTCTGACTAAGACTAATGTACTAAATATGCTAAAAAATTTCTGTTTGTGACATCTTTCGAATTTCTAATATCCTGTCTATTAGAATAAGAATACCTAATGACATAAAAATATTCTCATCGGTATAATAAAGAAAAAATATTCCACGACGTTTATTATTATAAAGAAGTTTTTAAAAGCTTTATTTGAATTACGATCGCCAAGTATCAAGTTATTTTGCGCTTATTATAAATCACAATATGAAATAGCAGTTATTGAACTCACTTATAAATTTATGAAGCTGAATACGATAGGTATTATTTATTACACAATGCATATTAAAACTAAACAACTTCGAATAGTAAAGAAATAATATAAAAGCGTATTCGTTTCAAGACGAATTATAAAATATTTTTTTGCGACTGCAATCAGTTTTCACACATGCGCAAATTTCAAGGTATCTTGAGTTGTCAATAAGAAAAGGGAAGTAAGAAATTGGGCAGCCATTTCATTATTTGGTCAGCAACAAAAAGGTCAGCCGGCAATATAATTGAGCGGCAAAATAATTAGTTGAGCTGCAAAGAATAAAAAAATTAAGTCAATGTAAAATGTAACTCTTTTAACGTAACTGTTCTTTCGTCTCGTATTTTGAGTGTTTCGTGTTCAATTATTTAAAAACAAGAACTACATCAAAGCACGAGCGTATAATAGAAACTATTGATAGCTGGATATCTAAGCACCTTTTAAATAACATTTCCATAATACTGTACTAACTAGTTGACCACGAACTTCCTAAGCTGGACAAGCACTAAATTATAGTTTACCATTTCATAGTTTGTACACTATGCCACTTCGCTATACGCGCTTCAAATGGAGGCTCTTACATAAAGATTGAGTGCTCTCACTGGCTCAATTCTTGACGCGAATATACATAATAACATAGCATATCATCACACCGTTATCTACGGACGTTTTAATACAATACAAATTAAATAATTGTCATTATTTAAGGACGCTTGCAACATGCCATAATGAGCGGGTTAACGCGGTTTTAAAAACAAAAACTATTCTTGAACCGAACCTTCGTTTTCTTTTTTGATCCAGATGAAGTTAAAATTCCTATGCAGTGAAATTCTGGAAAGCTATCGTAGTTAAGGGGAGACTGGGGATAAATTATAAAAGGAACTTATTAGGAAGTCTTGCGATTTTTGGCAACATAAATATAAGACCATTGCCTCAAGGCGATAATCATCGAATAAGTTGAATATGAATATCTCAATTACGCAAAAACTATTGAATATTAGTTGAATATTTGTATTTACACTTTTGGTTGAACGGGTATGTAATACCCTGTTTTGTTGCTAGATAATAATTTTATGTAACTATTAATTAATACTAAATTCTTGCTTAAGTTTGTTCGTTATTATAATGTAAATAGTTTAAACAAAATCTTTCTAACTGTCGAAAATGTTTTCACTAAATTATTGGAAAACGGAAAATTAAATGGAAATATTCGCAATTGTTTGTGATGTTATTTCTTGGTTCCCTTCTCTCCTCTGTGTCAATACTGTCAGGGTAAATGTTATTTTCAACACACTTCCTTATAAAGTGGCTCTAATCCCATGGCAATTAGGCACATAATGACACCTATAATCAAACTGTGACTTTTTCATTACTATTATTCACGAGTGAGTAATAGTTTTTTTTAATATTATTGGTTGAGTTACGGTTACATTTGCGCTAAAAAGCTATCCGCGAAAAGCCCAAAAAAAAGAAACCTCATTTTTTAGTCTATGGCCGATGCGCGCGCATAGGAAAACTAATTAATTTTTCCCGCCATTACGAAATTTATTAGTCTATGGCCGATGCGCGCGCATAGGAAAACTGATTAATTTTTCCCGCCATTACGAAACATTTTTCACAACTCGTCTCGTTTTCTCTTTTGAAGTTATTTAGTTAGTTATTAATTAAGATGTCTGCAAATACAATTTATGAAGAAAATGATTTATGTTGTACACCGCCCGATATAAGATGTGAAGCCCAGAACGTTATGGAAAGTTTACTACCAGAAAACTCAAAGGAAAAATATCTATTATTCAGAAGTGTGTTGAAAAACGTTGTATGATACACGTGTGCATTGATGATTACCGTCCTCGGCTCCTTAAGACCCTCGCCTGACGGCTCGGGCCTCAATGCGCCTCAGCGGTAATCACCAACATTACACACTTGTACCATAATGTACTATTTTTAATTGTTATGCATTTGATAAAACATCACAATCTCTGCTATTCTATTATTAGGTCTCCGACAGGGATAACACAATAACATTGGTTGGTGAGCAGCATAATTACCCCTAGTATGGGTTTACATCGAATTCTATCTCGACAATCGTAAAAGTCTTTCTCCATACATTTACGTCAGCTCTATACAGTTTCCGATGGACGCGCTGGTGGCAAATGTATCATGATTTTACGCTGACGTTGGTAGAATCAGTCGGCGACACATATGACAAAACCTTAGGACAAAACTTATATCATGTCTCATCCAGATTCACGGCGAGGACCCCCGAGAACACCCGAGAAGCGTGAATGTGAGGAGTTTCTTGCCGATTCGTTCTCACACTCGCCTGTTTTCCGATCCAAATGAAAAATAAACTTTATTGTACAGCATTTAAAGTACCGATTACTTATCAAGAGTACAATTTGGCCGCTTCAGAGGATTTCTCGGTGAAACTTCTCCCCGAGTCTTCTCGCCGTGAGTCTGGATGGGCCTTTAGACCCCTTAAACAGAGTTGCAGAGAGGTGGGGTTGAATGACCCGTAAAATGATTTTCGAACCCTTTATACCTGCACTTTAACAAGTAAACTGTCTTTCTGATGTAAGACTTAAGTACTTGTAATTATTGCTTTTATTTGCTCTTTCTTACATCAAAGTGTACGTTTTCGTCCTGTGCGATATAATGTAGTCACAGCTCTTATAGTCAGGCGAACGAGACGAGATACCGAATGTAAACAATCGGGCCGTTATTAAGTTACCTTGCGATACCGAGCGATTACTATCTGGTATCCTTATCCCTTACGCAATAAGGGCGTCAGTTTTCTACGACAACTGTAGTTGCGAGATTCGTGGTAGAGGAAGCTGTCTGAGCTCAACATTTTGTGAAATTATGATAACATCCAAAGATATACGAGTATGCGAAGCATAATATTACTTCTATGGTAATATCATGCCTATTTGAATTGCGTTCGAAAAGTCGAAATGACAAAATTTTTCGGCAGTTTATTGTCAAAAACGTTTAACATCCCTGATTGTTTGTTTAAATATTAGTAGGTATTATAATATTTTGTCTTAGCGGATGGAAAGGGATGAAAATATTTAGTCATTAGGGTCTTTGTTTGGTTCATTTAAAGTATTGTAATATTATATAGTTTTGGGCAGGTTTTGGGACCTAAAAAAGATGCGCTCTTACTATCTTTGCGATGCTCTTATGGAGTGTCATGTGAAATGTATCTGGAAATAGTGTTAAGCTTGCTTCCCACGGTCTGTGACATTGGAGACATTCATTCATGAGCATTCAGGAGATAGAAATTCATGAATGAAATTCATTCATGAATCTGCGTCTGTCTGCAATATCACAAACTGCGGGAAGCCAGCTTTAGGTACATCATTGGTAAGCAAATTAGCAAATAGTTCGTCTTCATATACCTTCGTCCCGCTGCTGGGCACAAGCCTTCTTCAGGGAAAGACACATGAATACTATGGGCCGTAACACCACCTCGCAGGCCCAATGCGGGTTGGTTGGTAGAAACGGTTGCATCAGCGACCGGGACTAACGGCTTAACGTGCCTTCCGAAGCACGGAGGAGCTCGAGATCACAAAGTTTTGGTCACCCATCCATGGCCTGACCATGGCGAAGGTAGCTTTGTTTTCAATATCGAAAGCCAAAGCGTCCTAACCACTACGTCACATAGCTCCGAAGCATATAATTAAACAAATGTAAATGCTAAATACCTTTGAGTAGGTACTCTGAGTATAGTACTTTATTTGTAATTAAGGAATGTACTCATGGCTATTTAAATAGTACATTTTAAATATTAGGTCCTTACCTATGAAATTGGTGTTTTGCATGGAGATTTTGGGGAATTCTGCATTTTCCATACTAACATTTTATCAGTTTTCTTCACAACGACAAATCCAGAGATAATAATATTTGGCATGTATCATTAGACAAGCTTAAGTAATATGTGTAATATCACACTTCATAAAAATTATTTATCGTTTTTAAGTGAATGCAAATTAAATGATGTATTCGGGAGGCACTTAAAAAGAGTTGTCTCCGTGTCCAATTTTGACACAATTAAACATACAACAAATTATCAAAACATATCAAAAGAGCTTAAAAATATAGTCTATTTTTAGACGAGGTAATTATTTTTTAGGAATACTCTGAATCTTAATAGTTACAGACAAAATACTAAGACAGTATAAAAACAACAATTTCATAGGTAAGGACCCAATGGGCACGCAAAGGGTCCTAAATACAACCACAGGCAATCGCTCTTACACTTAACGCAACCTAGTGTGGTCAAAGAAGAACAAGCTCGTAGACGCGAAATGATGAGTAAATTGATTAAAGCTTAATAAGCTAAATTCAATTTTAAGCAATTAAAAATGTATGACTGGTTGTTTAAGCATAAAATAAAACAACTCGTCTAAGTAATGTCCCAAAAGGCAAGATAGCTGAGACAATGACTTAATTTAAGAACCACTAACATTATCCAGTAGTTAACGCTCCCGTGAGAGCATCTGTGCAAGACAAATTAACTAATTTATCTGGAACTCTTTACAAGAGAATAGGTTTCTTCAGGTTGCCCCCGTTGAGAGCGATTTAATTGTTAACGAATGTAGGCGCAGCTGAAATATAACGATGATAGTAACAGAATCTCTTTTTCTCGCAGATTGATGCTGGTTACAGAACCAATCTCAATTGTAGATCTCTACGAAAAAGAGAAAGGGATGGATGGATAGCACCGTCCTTTTTTTACCGTTCTTGTGTCGAGTTCAACGATTTCCTGATTTAAATTCGATTATTTATTCTCGTCTTGGCATTACTATAGTAATCACTGCCCTTTGATCCAGAACACGGAATTTGTTAGCATTGCTGCATTTTGGTTCGAAATTTAGCTTATAATAGGTACTTTACCTATGAAATTGGTGTTTTGTATGGAGATTTTAAGGAAATCAGCATTTTCCATACTGACATTTTTTTAGTTTTATTCACAACGACACATCCAAAGATATTAATATTTGGCATGTATCATAAGACAAGCTTTAGCAATATGTCATTGTGTGATATAACAGTTCATAAACAATATTTATCGTTTTGAAGTGAATGCAAATCAAATGATGTATTCGGGAGGCACTTAAAAAGAGTTGTCTCCGTGTACAATTTTAACATAATTAAACTTACAACAAATTATCAAAACAAATCAAAAGAGCTCAAAAATATAGTTTATTTTTAGAGGAGGTAATTATTTTATAAGAATATTCTGAAACTTAATAGTTACAGACAAAATACTAAGAGAGAAAAAAACGGCAATTTCATAGGTAAAGACCTATTATGATATTTTGTCTTGGCGTCATTGTGAAAATAGTTTTGTAAGCACACCTACTCTCAAATAGCCTACAAAGACCGTCTTGATTATAAAACACGGAACCAAGGTTTCTTGAACGCTTCACAATTGCCCTATCAAGTTCCGTTATCGCAGCTGTGAGTGAGGCAGAGGATGTTATCGGTCCTCTGACAGCCTATCACAGCCCACGTAATTTGACAAAGCCAGTATTTGAATAGTCTGAGATAAGGAGAGGTTGTTTCTCCAAAGAAAGGGACGAAAATATTTGGTCATTATGCTCATCGTTTAGTTCATTTAATGCAATTAGTTTTGGGATCTAAAAACGATTTGCTCCTACTATTATGGAATGCTCCAATGGGGTGCCTTGTGTGAAATGTACTGAAATGATATAAAGAAAAAAACGAATGTACCAACTGCTTTTCTTGCCTAGCATGTCGTAAATGGTGACTAAGGGCGTATTGGGTACAGGGTCTGTGATTGTGTAGGCGATGAGCTAGCCACTTGTTACTACTCTTTCACGATTTTTCATGACCCCCTTAAGACCCCAATGGCCATACAAAAATTGGGTTTGGTCAGACCCAATTTTTGTATGGCCATTGGGGTCTTAAGCAACACAGTGCCCCTTGGACTCTGCCTACCCCTTCGGGGACTGCGGGCGGTATTGTATGTGTGTATGTATGTATATTATTATATCATAAATTTATTAGTTCTTGACAACGACAAATCCAAAGATAATAATATTTGGCATCTATCATTAGACAAGCTTTAGTAATATGTGTAACATCACACTTCATAAACAAAATTTATCGTTATTAAGTGAATGCAAATCAAATGATGTATTCAAGAGGCACTTAAAAAGAGTTGTCTCCGTGTCCAATTTTAACACAATTAAATTTACAACAAATTATCAAAACAAATCAAAAGAGCTCAAAAATATAGACTATTTTTAGACGAGGTAATTATTTTTTAGGAATACTCAGAATCTTAATACAAAGAGAGAAAAAAAACACCAATTTCATAGGTATGGACCCAATATTACGTTTTTATGTGTTGTTGTATTGTTTATGTACTTTTTACAGTGATCAACTTGGTATACATGGGTCACACTAAAAGATTTTCACTTCCATCTAATCGGAGGTATTTGAATTTCGAATGTTATATTTTTTGAAACGTTGCAGCCTTCTTGAAACGTTGCAAAAAAAAAGGCGGGATATCATTTGTCAATTGTTTTTTATCACACATCAAAGTTCTACGTACGCTACTAAAATGGAATTAAGTCGAAAAGATATTAGAGCGATGATTTTTTATGAATTTAAAAGTTCTTTCTCTCCCCAAGACTGTGCCGCTCGTCTTCAAAATGCTTTTGGCAGAGAAGCACCTTGTCTGAGCACCGTGAGGCGATGGTTTGCTGAATTTGAGAGAAGTCGGGTTTCTTTACATGACGTATTTCGTAAAGGGCGGCCTTCAACTGCCGTCAACGAAAATAATGTGGATACTGTTAAGCGGGTAATTATAGAAAACCCGCGGATTACCCATGACACAATTCGAGGACTATTGGGGATTGGTATGAGCCAAATTCAGAAAATTTTACATGAGGAATTGAAAGTTCGGAAGCTTTGTAGTCGTTGAATCTCTCATGAACTGACAGCCGAGCAGAAGCGGGCTCGCGTGGAATGGTGCTCACAGATGATACTAAAGTACGACCACGGATATTCTAATGCTGTTTATGACATTATCACAGAAGAAGAAACGTGGATTTATTGTTTTGAACCCGAAAAAAACAACAATCTTGTGAATGGGTGTTTGAAAATGAGAACCGGCCAACAAAAGTGAGGCAGGCGAGAAACTTTGGTAAAAAATTTTCGCCTTTTTTTTCTCAGCTTCGGGTCTCATGTGCACAATTCCACTTGAAGATCAAAAGAGTGTTAATGCCGAGTGGTATTCTACCATTTCACACGGTGTTGGAAAAGTTCGCGAAGGCGCGGTTCCAAAAAGCCGCGTTCTCCTACATCATGACAACGCTTCTTCACATACAGCAAACAAAACAAAAAAAATTTTAGCTTCCGAAAAAGTACAACTCGTCACCCATCCTGCACATAGCCCCGACCTAGCAACCTGTGATTTCTGTATTTTCCCCAAAATCAAAGATTTGATGGGAGGTTTCACTTTTAGCAACTCCGAAGAGGCAGTGATAGCTTTCAATCAGCACGTAGAAAACCAGCCCTCAGATCTGTGGTCCTCCTGTTTTAAAAATGGTTTAATCGCATGAAAAAATATTTAAAATGTAAAGGAGAGTATTTTGAAAAGCAATAAAAAAAACAACAACATGTTATAACCAAAATAATATGTATTTTGGTTATAAAATGTTGTTTTTTTAAGTTACGAAAAACTTTTAGTGTGACCTACGTATAAGTACACTTATTATATAGATGAAATGGGAGTACCTATGGTGTTATTTAGAGTTCCTAAATAACATCACACAGGACCCAAACCGACCTCGCCTGTGCGTAGTTCACAACCAGTCAACACAGGAGGCTTTGGTACTCACCCACTATTTTGCCGTAACATATCATTACGCCTCTTTCCCCAAAGGAGTAGGCAGAGATGGCCAAGGGGGGATGGTGAAATAAGGCAAAAATTACAAAAAATAGTTATTTAGTTCCTACGTCCAACAGTTGGTGTCTCAAGACTGTAATGATGAATAATTATATATCGATGTAGTTTTTGTAACCGGATTAATACATTAATTGGCAACAGCCCGTTAGTGTAGTTTAAACAAGCATTTAACTGAGAAATCACCCTGAAACAATAATAATAATAAGTATTTATTTTCAAGAATATTATATAATAATATACAGTATTATAGGATCTTTCATAGTTAAAATATTTATCAAGTGTAGATCTCTACTAGAGCACGGAAAAGAGAAAGGGATAGTAGAATAGCACCATCCTTTTCTAACTGTTCTTATGTCAAGATTTTTTTTAAAGAGCCCAAATCTGACGGCTCTGACGGCTACTCAGCTATCACCGGATTGTTTTAAACAAGGCGAGAACTGTCGTGGGTTCTCAAGCCTGTAGTGGCGAACCACCACTGGAGGGGCAAAGCCAGTGGTATTGCCGCCTTATTGTGATCAAAAAAAAATTTAAATGGAAAAATAGCGCATATTAGGGAAGCTCCCCTAATATGCGCTATTTTTAATGTGCGCTATCTATTGTCCAGCAGTGGGCTAATGAGCGCTGAATGAACAGTTGGTATTTTTTGAAGCATACAAGAGTACTGCAACTTTAAATTAATGAATTTAATTTGTTTTGGTTCTGTTTGGTATGTACTCTCACACACAGTGAGGCCGCACCGCGACTTATCATGAAACTACGCGGTACCGAATATAAGCTGGGATTACCGTTTTTGCCTGAACCTGGACACCTCTAAACCTTAATAAGTCTGGAGATAGCCGGTTAGTCCTAGTTCCTCGGGACATGCATTTTGCGTTATTAAAAAGTAGCATGGTTTTATCTGCGGTTTAATAATTTTGTAGTTAATCTCAATGACTCGTTTCCGAAATTTTCGGTGTGGACAAGGAATTTTTGTTTTAAAGAACATGTAGGTAATTTGAACAATTATTAAGATGGTTAATGATGAGTTCAATATTCTGAATTGTTACCAACGAAAAATCGAAATTTTACATCTGATTTATGACAATTTTTTACAACATATAACTATTTGTAGGCAAATCAACACGTTTTTGAATATTGAAAAGGCCGTTATTGTTGTAAAATCACATTTTATTCTAAATACGAAAATAATATAATCCTAACTTCTCACTGTCATTTTCACTTCGCCATCTTTCACTTCATATACCAACCCCATATTCCACTGTTCTAATTCCACTGTACTAAGCACTTCATTCCACTCATTCTCTTCATTTATTAACTTTTCAAAATATCCCTTCCAACGCCCTTTTATATCTTCATCCAACGTCAAAACCTTGCCCTCGTCATCTTTCATACACTTCACATGTGTAATATCCCTTGCACACCTTTCCCTATGCCGCGTTATCTTATAGAGGCAAGCAGATAGTGGTTAGGATATTTATACAAATAAAAGAGAAATCGGCAAAATACTGCTACTGTTACCAAATCCGAACCCGCGCGATCCTCTCGGCGGGAGTCGCCACTTGGTGGGGAGCGAAGCAATATGGCACAAATAAGAGGTAATCCAATTCAGGTTGTAACGAGGCGAGATCAGGCGAGATCATAACTTAAACTATAAAGAGATATATGAATATAAAAACATACATTATAATTGTAAGCTACATTTACGACGCATTCAAAAACTGGTAACTGCGTTACTCGTATTAACATATTTTTAGCTAACTGTATGACCTGATTTGTTAATCTTCCAATCGGATGGTCTAAGCGAGTCCGGTAGTGTTGAGAAAAGTAAAATGTCGATAATTTTTGAAATAAGCAACAAGACCTGCATGCTTTTCGCTTTCATATTTTTAATAAGAAGCAATTTAGCGCAGGACATGATGATTGTACTGACAGAAGAGCTCTGTGGCGTATCGAAAACAAAGCTACCTTCGCCATGGTCTCAAGCTCCTCTGTGTTTTGGAACGTTAAGCCGTTAGTCACGTCGCTGTTGCGACCGTTTCTACCCACCAACCCGCATTGGGCTAACGTGTTGGTGCTACTGCCCATACTCCTCATGTGTTTCTCGATGAGAAAGGCCTGTGATTCTTCGCGATTCTTCAAGCAAAGGCCCTCTACCCTCTCTGTAGAGATTTAGCGAAGCTTCGCGATATACTGCTTAGGAGATGTTCGATGCAAAAGGCGAAAGAAGAAGTTAAAGAATTTGATAAATGCTATATAGGAATTCACATAGTTTTTGGTGTTTCATAATTAGTAAAAAAAAATATTACAGTTTAAAAATACAAATAAGCTGTGTAAGCAAATTTTTTTATATAGAAGTCAAATATCATTGATTATCACCGGAGATAGCTCTATTGAATAACCTGGATATATCGTCATCAACCATGTCAAATGCCTTCCAAGCCCCCTTGGATGTTCATGGTCGAGGGACCCACCTCATCAAAATCTGGTAAAATCCTAATAGTTTTGTAAGTCAACATTTCTTACAAGAAATCCTGAACAGCTGTTGTATACTAAAACAATCGAGTACTCGTACCTCTTATCGATACGCAGCCAACACTATCGGTTAGTTAATTGGAGCCTGAAACAATCACTCGCGGTTAATGGTGTACTATTAATAGAATAATAACGAGGGTATTTTTTTATAACAAGGACAGCAAGTGACTCAACACCAGCTTTGGGAAGAAGTAGGAGAGCCCATTTGCGGAGATAGCTAGGGTCACAGAGAACAGCAACCGCAGTCATCTCCACCCTGCTGGCTCATTCGGTGCTTCTTCACGCCTCTCTTGAAGAAATACATGTTATTGAAGGGATGGAACACGCGTGCCGGTAGGGAATTCCATGCTCTAGATGTGCGAACAAAGTATGATTCCCTGAACGTCTTAGTGCGCACTGGCAGAGAGGTCACCGTAATGCATCGTTATCCGGCACGCGTGCTCCTTAGCAGGAAGGAGTAATAAGGTCAAAATCTCTTCATAATTCTTAATTCTAAGCAACATTTTTACTCATCTATCAAGACAACACTTTTTGAAACAGCGAGTTCAAGGCCGAAACTAATGGGCAGATCACAATAAGAGTGGTTTCATAGATGGGCTGGCGAGATTTGCATACATTTTGACGTAAACCGCGCGTATGTGAAACAATGTTTGTTATTTCTTGTAATTCCAAGCGCGCGCGAGGCCAGCGCTGGCGGCCAGCCCACGTATGAATCAACCCGAAACATACAATTTGTAATTAAATAAAAATTAATATAAACTTTCGTAGATAATATGTATTAGGCGGTATGATCGCATATAGCGATTTCTCCCAGTTAACCATTGGAAGAATAACCTTTGCAGTAGGATGTTGTGTATACATACTCGTATAATTACACTTTTTTCATACTTTTGAATTACTTATAAATGAACCAATATACGATGAACATACCATTGTTATTATTGTTGCATTTTATGATGGTGAGTAGCTTCGCTCTTAACACCTTAAGATAGAGTCTAAAGTCGAATGATTTAGTCGCCTTCGTGAATTGCAATATCTATATAGTGTTGTGTTTTAGTGCTTATTTCATTCTGAACTTGAGTACTTTTGTGGAATGCGTTAGTTTGTCGAATGAATCTTAGATTTTCTGAAAAAAAATTTTGTTTTTTGTTCCTCTGTCTGTTTGTATGGGCTAATCTCCGAAATGTCTGGACCGATTTCAATGAAATTTTGCATCGTGATACCTTATATCCTGGTCAACCTTTTTAAAATTAAAAGGTTCCCGTGGGATAGTTAAAAAACCATAGAAACCGAGGACGAAGTCGTCGCGGACTGCTAGTTTTTGATTTAAGACGACTAAAGTTGACTTCTTATAAAAAGTATTAAGTTTTAACGTAACTTTAAAATGTTGTAAAACAAAGCTACCACACAAAATACTTGAGAGAACCCACTTCAGAAGATGTTTCAGTTACTCGACAAAATACCTACAAGGAATGTGCCAAAAGGGGGATTAAACTTATGAATTTCTGGTGAACGTTGAGTGGGAAGTTTATGGAACTAATGCTTTCGTTATTTACTGCTGCATGGCTTAGTTTGAAGCCAGTGCAATTAAAATTTTACTATAGTACTATACACATAAAGTTGTATTTAATTATTAATGGGGTTCCTGGAAAATGGAGGAAACTAAAGCGAGTGATATCTTTTTGTGGTTTGTATTTATTTTTTGTATCAAGCAATAAAATGGAACCCTTAAATTTGATCTCTAGAAATATACCTTTCAGTGAAAACTGTGTTTGCAGTATGTTTGCTTTATCTGCGTAAAACATAGTGAGGACCGATCAAAATTCTTAAAATTGTACGCAAACACTGAAAGGTTTCATACGAATTAGATATTAAAATTCTCATGAACCTTTTCCTAATCACCTTTACGACAGTTCACAGAACCTACCTGCGATCAGAAGATTGACTGATTGATTGAAGAGTGATTACATCGTTATCAGCCTATATACGGTCCATGTTTTGGTCACCCATCTACGGCCTGACCATGGCTAAACACTACGCCACCGAACTCCGATTACAATACAATTATGTTCTGAATATTAATTCAGAGTATAATCAATATTTCATCTCAATCGCATAGGTTTTGTTGTCCACAAAACTGACGAACAATCTCTGACTGATCTGAACAGATAGGAGAAGCTTTATTATATATTAAAATTAATGCATCCATTACACATTGGAATGTAAAAGATTGGATTTTAAATTTATGAGGATACTTCGGGCCAGTCCATTGTATGGAACAATTCTGATTTCAATTAAAATTTCAATATATGGTAATGAATCATGGGAATATTGTAAAAGCCGGATCGCTCGTTATTAATTCCTAGGGTGGTTAAGAGGAGGGTTCCTTTGAAAACTTTAAGCTCTTTCTTAGACCAATGTCATCTTACTTAAACTTATATTAACTAGTTTTCACAAAACGAAAAGCTTTTTGCGTGTAATAAACTAACAAAAAAATTACTATAACAAATCAACATCTGCTAGTGTTGCTTCAAAATATCAAATGTAAATCCTTCAGCATGTAGTCTCAATTTCATTCAGATAAGCAAATTAAAAAACACAGATTGAGAATTAAGTGTCTTCGAATGTTTTAAAAAAACTCAAATATCCTAACAAGACCCCTAGATATTCGTATGATTGTTATCATAAAAATATAGCAGGTCTTTTGTGAACATTCTCACTTTCCTTATATAATACTCGTAGTAGTAAGATTTATGGGAAAAAATAATGGAAACAGAATGTCAATTCCCCTTAAATGTGCTCGGAGCTAATATTGAAAGAATCGACAGACGGCGAGTGCTAAATGGGACACATTAGCCCGTACAAAGGCTTGACTTATTAGCTGTCCGCTTTCCAAGGTAAAACCGGCGAAATTTCAACGTCCACATATCGGAATTGGTTTGATAAAACGAACCTCCACTTATATTTTATTGGGTTCAACGTCCGATATAAATTACAAGCGAGGTTAAACATTTATTTTTCTGTTTTACTTTCTTCATCTCCCTGCTCTTTCACTCTTTGTTCAGAGCAACTGTACTGATAATATTTTCTGTTTTATATTTATAATTGCTTGAAATCTAAAGTTTGCCTAGCTTCAGGGTGGTTTCATAGCTACTCTGGCCACGGAGGTACTATAGTTTCACAGCCACACGCGCGCGCTTATACGCGAAGTGTATGGAAATTCGCCGGCGACGTTGGCCATCACTGGCGGCGTGCGTACCTATGACACGTCCCGTATAGGATAAAATGGAACGCGTTGACATAATAAGGAGTACAAAAGAACTTTCTTTTTTCAAAAATCTTTAACTTACTCGTGCCTAAAAGTCGCGCACGAAAAGGAAAAAATATAACTTTCGCTCCAAGCGATTTGGCGGAAGGACGACGCCACATGTGTATCAGAGAGGTGCCGAACCGTTTAGCAAAATAACATGCAATTAACATATTCCGCTTCGCTGTAACACCAATTAAAAATAATAAGCTGGCATGTCTAAAGAAATCACTTTGTCAGAAGTTTGCGACAGGGCAAACTTGCGTCGTTAAATTTTCTTTTCTTTTCAAGACTTAGAAAAAGATTTTAAGAACATTAAACAATCGCTAATTAGATGTTTTTTTTTCCGTTAAGTTCCAGACTGTCTCAAGAAGAAAGTATTTAATACTTTACATACATACATATAATCACAACTATTATCCCCTAAGGGTTAGTCAAAGACTAGGCAAAAGCAGCCCATTGCGTATATGAATGAATGCAAATAAAGCCATTGTTCCTATTTATTGTACCTTTCTACCCATCAATTCCCATTGGTTCAGTGTTGTAGTGTCCGATTTTATCCTGGAAAGGGTAGGCAGGAAGGCAAAGTTGTTAAGTACCCACATTTCGCCAGATAATGTATTAAAATAAAATAGATAACATACTTTTTAGGGTTCCGTACCCAAAGGGTTAAAACAGGACCCTATTACGAAGACTTCGCTGTCGACCGTCCGTCTGTCTCTCACCAGGCTGATTCTCAAGAACCGCGATAGTTAGAAAATTATGTCTTTCTGTTGCCGCTATGACAAAAAATACTAAAAACAAAATATAATAAAAGATTAAGTGGGGCTCCCATACAACAAACGCGATTTTTTTCCCTTTTTTGCTCGATATCAATAAATAACAGGAAGACACTTGACTTTGTGTATAGTACGTTTCAATCCAAGTTGCCAAAAAAGTAAACAAAAAGGCTGACTTACCGAATTTGTTATTCAATAATCACACTTTTTACATGGACATTGTAACAATTGTTGTCCGTTTCAATTGATTTTGATTACCTACAGTCATTACAAAACATTTTAGAGATGAAACATTACCTTCTTTTTTTTTACCTTTTTAGCAACATGGATTGAAACGTAGTATAGTTGCTGTTGCTTACCTAGTCATTGGTACGGAACCCTTCGTGCACGAGTCCGATTCGCACTTGTTATCTTTATTTTTATTGCAATCTCCACAAACCACAAAACTTCATGTTTGCCAACTCTCAGAAATATTTCACTTAAGTTAGTGGTTTGTATTAGTTAAGTATTGAAATATGGCCTAAAATAAACCAGTTTTATCTGTTTCTCTAAGTTATACCCCAGTTTCAGTCTCCAAGTGACGAATTTCTTGCCGCAGCCAAATCTCAGTGATAGTTCACTTGGGCTAAACAAAGTTACAAATCGGCACGGAGCAATAAATTTGCTTAACATCAACCGGACTAAAATTGGGTTAATGTTTGTAGACCATTAATTCTAGCTCCTCGGGTCTTGAAACTAAGTGCCGCGGAAGTATGGATTGCCACCTCCTTTGAAATTCTTGGATTAATGACAAAATATAGGTTTTTGTACGTACGTTCCGTAGTCAACTAGGAACCCTTATAGTTTTGCCAAGTCCGTCTGTCTGTCTGTCCGTCCGCGGATAATCTCGGTGACCGTTAGCACTAGAAAGCTGAAATTTGGTACCAATATTGTTTAATATGTTTCCCATAATAGTTATATTAATTTCAAAGCCTATATTAAACACTTTTGAAGTAGTTAGGTAATTTGGCTTAACTAAAATAACGATATTTTTAAATCTTAAAGATCCGGCAAGAGAATTTGTTTAATTTTTAGTAATAAATCAGACAAAATACATAGCTATTATAAATTAATTGTTTCTTATCAGTTATCTATAATGTCTAGTTGGATAAAAGAAATTTTGTTAACTTTCTCGATTAAAGATAATAATTTTTAATAAAAATAATTTTTAATAACCATAATTTTGATGTCAATAGCTAGAATGTAAGCTACACATCATGGCACAAGCTTTTGGACATAGTTATATATTATGCTGTTGATAAAAAATCAAAATATCTTTTAATTTTAGTTTTTATTTTATTTTCAATGACGCAGATTTCAAAAATGTTAAATTTTTCTTAAATTAATTATAATTAACAATGATTCATGAAAAAAAAAATTACAGTTCACGAATTATGTCCAGGTCAAGCTAATTTGATGCGCCTAATATTTATATCAATCACGACGACAAAGTGGTAAAATAAAAAGTACGAAAAAATGTTTTATTATGGTACCTCCCCTACGTGTAAAAGGAGAGGTTTTTTTTTTCACTTTAACCCTAACAAGTGATATATTGTTGGATAGGTATTTAAAAATAAATAGGGGTTTACTAAAATCATTTTTTAATTGAGTTAATATTTTTGGGAAATGATCGCTCCAAAAGTAAAAAAAAAATGTGATGAAATATTTTTACAAACTCTGTAAATTCATATTGGTGGTGCCATTTTGTGGTATTACTAAAATTATTCCCGGATTTGGAATTTCAGGATTTCGGAAGAAAAATATCCTTTTGGTGCGAACGTACACCTGTCATATTATTTTTGGATAAAGTGCACTAATGAGAAAATCTGCTAGATCAAAAATCTAAATCCAGAAATAATGGTTATTTTAATTATTCAGAATAAACTTTCTTCAATATTTTATTACTATTTTATTATCATATATTTAATTTTATGTGCAAAAAGTAAAGCTTGTGTTCATAGCAATTCAAGCACTGAAATTTTTTCGTAATTCAACTAGGAACTAGGGATAAATTTTTGAAAAACGAAAATTTACCGCTGTGACAATAATTTTTTAATAGTTTGAAAACAATATATCGAATTTCGCGGTCAATTTCGAAATACATGTTCATACGGACGACTGTTACTCGGTCGCCCACTTTTTATTTTTCCATCAATTTCATTGTAGTTCGCATTGTCATCTCTTTCAAATAATACCAAATAAATTCAGAAAACATTAAAAAAAATAACAATCTGAGAGTTTTCAGAGATAGAGAAGAGAAAAATTTCACGTACAATATAGTTTGCCGTGCTTATCTTGTACCTCGTACAGAAAATGTATATTATATTTTAAAGTTTTTATTTAACAATCATTTGGCTTTTAATAGTTTCTTGACACTTATTATTAAAACAAATTTATATAAAAAGCATGAATAAAATAAATGGTGTTAAAAAATAATTTGTTCTAAAGCAGAGGTTCCCACACTTATTTTTCTCATACACTTTCAAAATTTATCTAGTTAGGGTAGAAATGTAGCTGCAGGGGGTCCCTGCAGCTACATTTCTACCATGACAAAAATGTATGGATGTGAAGACAACCAGACCCCCGTCGAGTCTCCCGTGGACCTCTAGGGGTCCACCTGGCCCACTTTGGGAACTAACATTCAATAGTCTCAAATGTCAAGGGAGCTTTCAACCTGATAATTTTACGGTAATTTATAATGTCAAACATTATCAACATAGTAGTGATAATTTACATATTTTATTAAACAGACAATTAAAATGAAATTATATACATACATATAATCACGACTTTTATCCTAAGGGTTAGTCAGAGACAAGACAAAAGCACCGCAAATGCAGTCCACTGCCCTAGTCCGCGCTTCACCAAGCAGTGACTGCACTCAGCGTGACAGGTGGCGTCGTCGCCGCTATAAGCTATTGGATAGGTGTGCAGTTCTAAGTCCATTAGTCGCCTTTTACGACATCCTAGGAAGAGATGACTTGGTAGTATTCTTTTAATGAGCTCTACCACACGGCTCGGCTATTTAGGAAGGCCATGAGTATTGCGTCTTCTCTGATGGAGAATGTCCACGTAACGCAATAAAAAGAAAAGCATTGCAAAAGCTGCCTTAAAATCCATGGTCGTTCTTCGGGCGCATCCAGACCGCAGTTACTTTTACCTGATTAACGTCTCCAAGTCTCCACTCGGCATTTCGGACAAGAAAATGTTATTAAAAAAATGATCCCGTGTTAGTGTATTGTCTACCAACTTAAGGCTGGTCCTAACAGTCGAAAACAAAGCGATTTTACCATGGTCATCCTAGGGTGACCAAAGTTTGTGATCTCAAGCTCATGCACGTTGAGGCACGATAAGCCGTTGGTCACCTTGGTGCCGTCGGTCGCTATTGCATCCGTTTTTACCTACCATGACGTATTGTGCGGGAGTGGTGGTGTTACGTCCCATACTTCTCATGCGTTTCTCATACTGGAAGGCCTATGCCCAGCAGTGGGACGTATATAGGGTGAGGGCGGACGGACGACAATGTTATTACCTATAATAGACGCGATAGTTCACAATCACAAATAACAGATGACCAAAAAAAAAAACAGTACGTAACTTAATGATACCGTATTTCAAAGTAATGCACTTTAAAAAGTAACTACACTATGGATGCAACTTTAGAGCCCTACAGAGAAGTGTCCATAAAATTCTTTTTCCTTTGCCTTTTATAGCGCAAGCAAGCTTCTAACTTGCATCCAGATATAGTTTCACGAGATTTGTTTTGTAGAAAATTATAGCTTGTAATATAAACTGGAATCGATTCACTTGTGCTTGTTGGGTGGGGAAGTTTAATGAATATTTCCATTTAACGTCGAGTAATAAACGATAGTCGAGCATGCTAGCACGGGAGCCGAAACTTGAGTTGCCGGTCTTCGTCTCAAGCCTGGCGTCTAGAGCTCGGAAATTTACTTTATTTTTTATTTTACAGAAAGTCGAAGAAGTTACTCCATTACGCATGGTACGGGTACAAGAACAACCCTCCCTGCCCTTAGTGGGCTAATAGATAAAAAATATTAATAACATTCATTCACGCCTTTTTCTCGACGGAGTGGCAGAAATTACAGATCTCCACTTGCAACGATTTATCGCTTCCTTTTCTGTCATTAGTTCATTACTTACTTTGAATACAGTCATGATTTTTCAATCAAATTTAAGTGGATATCCATCTATAATTTTTCATTTCCAGTTATTCGGTTGGAGCAGCGTAGTTTTAGCGATAATAATTTCAAATAGTTGTGGTAGAAGATTAATATTATTATACAGTTTTAGTTGTTTAACTTTAAACGTGATAAAGTTTTCAGATGAATCGCAAACAGTTTTAGATTTCACCTACAATAGAACAGATAACCCATCCCTCTAAATTAATATTCTAGTTCAATGAAGTATGATCAATACCCGTTTATTTTTATTAGAACTACATTGCGTTCGTATCTCAAATAAAATAAGACTATTATAAGCTTTCCGTAGTGTATTTAGACAGCGTGTTTGCGAATAAATACGGATGTCTCTAAGGAACAAGCACAATAAAGAAAGAAGGAAACAACAATAGTACCTCGTACGCTTGATATAAGAACTATTTTTCAACAACATAAATCTCCTGATCTGGACTGTTCAGTCTGTTCAATTACCTCCCGTTTGTACATGTATGTTTGTCTTGGATTTGTTTATTTTGTCAAACATCACTAACTTTCTTTCTATATTGTTACTTATCGTCTAAGGTTTAGGAGGAGCTAGGTAATTTCAACCGTTTTGTTTTCTATATTAAGGAAAGCAATCTACGCCGTGATTGAACCCAAGATCTAAAATAATCATTGCGTATAGAGTTCTTCCATATTCCCAAGATACGTGAAGCCGTCGGTTCTGGATACTATTGTTATCGTTATACACTACAATTGGCATTGATCAAAGCACATATTATTCTTCTAGTGTTTCTTCCATGAAAGAAAGTCATAATTCCCCACAGTAAAAGAACATTTTGTGTATTCTAAATGATTTAAATTTAAACAGAATAATAAGTTTAAGACTAATAGATAAAAAATATTAATAACATACATTCACGCCTTTTTCCCGATGTAGTGGCAGAAATTACAGATCTCCACTTGCAACGATTCTGGCCCTGGTCCTTTTAATCAATCAATCTTTCGCGGAGGGATCTTTCCCAAGCATATTAAAAATATCTTTAATTAAACCTATCCACAAAAAGGGTGAAAAATCGAACCCATCAAATTATCGCCCTATAGCTCTTCTATCCCCTATCTCGAAAATCTTCGAAAAGGCTATGTCGAACCGTCTATATTCTTACTTAGAAAAAAATAACATCTTAGATGAAAACCAATATGGATTCCGTAAAAATAAATCAACCTCTTTGGCAGTTTACAACTTCATACAAGGAGCCCTAGCTCTCATTAACAAAAGAAAATATGCAGTGGGTATTTGTTTAGATATGACCAAAGCATATGATCGGGTATAAATTTAAACAGAATAATAAGTTTTTTCTGAATGCCATGCAAAGATTACCCCTTATTCATAAACGCGATTTAAGCTTTAAGAAACAGTTCTACTATGGTTATACAATTGCTAAAACTTAAATAGCGTTTATGAATAAGGGTGCTTAAGTTTAATAGCTACAATTAAATAAATATATATTTCAACACCGAGCTCCCGGTCTATATGAATAGTGTTATTGCTTTACTTATTGCGAAGGCGCCACCGCAGAGCTTAATTAAGTGTTCAAACTCAATTAGTTTAGTGCAGCCGAGACGGCACGTTTTTACCATGTAACGTGCAGCGTCTCGTACACCTCAGGCTAAAGTAAGTTAAGAGTCTAGCAAACGGTTGTAACCTAAATTTATTTCAAAAGTGAAGCTACACTTCCTGTGGCTTGGAAGAGGATGGGTGACCAAAGTCACAAAAAGTTCTGTACATATATATTTTATTTTTACGAGATTCGTTAAAGATGGCTAATAGAAGAATCACCTATTCTGAAATAGAGCCAACGGAACAAATTGAGTTCCAGTGTTAAATTACACCTGAGAGAAAAAATTATTATGATTGTAGCTGTTATACTTTAACGTTTCGACCAATAGGTCGACTTTGGTGAAAATAAAGGGGAAGTAATTAATTGGGCAGCCATTTAAAAATAAGGTCAGCAACAAAAAGGTCAGTAGAAAAATCATTTGGGCAGCAAACAAATATTTGTCAGCAATATAATTATTTGGGCAGCAAAATAACTATTTGGTCAATAGAATAATTATTAGTTCAGCAAAATAAATAATTTAGCAGCAAGATAATTATTTGGGCAGCAATATATATATCACCGGAAATGTATAAAAGGATCAATGAAAGATCAATTTCTAGGAAATGTATGAAATGAAATGAAATAATTTATTCTGCAATTTATTTACATGAAATACACGTCAATATTTTTTTTCCTACTAGCACTTCGACGTGAATGGCCTGTTGAGAAGAAGTGCCGCAAGAAACTCAACAGTTAGCCTTTTTTAAACAGCCATAATAATTCTAATAGATATTAGGTTAAGGTTATTTTATATGACCCTAAAAAACAATATTTTTCATCATCATAACATAATAAACAATCTGGCAGCAGAGAAAATATTAAAGATGATGCCCAACTAGTTATTTTGCTGACCAATTAGGAATATCTGCTGCCCATAAGTTGCTGCCCTATTTACAAATATTTGCTGCCCATAAGTTGCTGACTAATTAATTATTTTAGCTGACGAATTGTATTCTTTTTGCTGACAAAATTGGAATATTTTGCTAACCGTTTAAATCACACCCAAAATTAAGTATGTAAAACTATAGTTATATTAGGTCCTTACCTATGAAATTGGTGTTTTGTATGGAGATTTTGGGGAATTCTGCATTTTCTATACTAAAATTTTTTCAGTTTTCTTCACAACGACAAATCCAAAGATAATAATATTTGGCATCTATCATAAGACAAGCTTAAGTAATAAGTGTAATATCACACTTCTTAAAAATTATTTCTCCTTTTTAAGTGAATGTAAATAAAATGATGTATTCGGGAGGCACTTAATAAGACTTCTCCGTGTCCAATTTTAACACAATTAAACTTAGAACAAATTATCAAAACAAATCAAAAGAGGTCAAAAATATAGTCTAGTTTTAGACGAGGTAATTATTTTTTAGGAATACTCTGAATCTTAATAGTTACAGACAAAATACTAAGAGAGAAAAAAACACCAATAATTGATTCGATTATTCATAATAATTATGATTTATTTATAATTATGTCCATATTAAAATGTCAATGAGCGTTCTTGGACTTTTACTTGAAAATAATAAGTATGTTCGTCAAAGGAAAACTATTGATTGATTGAAGAAAAATGGAGCGTAGTGTCGTCCCGTTACGAAACTAGCTACGACTCCGTAGTACTACGGTGCGGCGTAGCAGGGCTACAGAAACCGTAGCATAAGAACGACTATTTATGCCACAAAGCAAACAATTCATCTAAGTGTATACTTGTGAAGAAATAAATTTCCAAAGATACCAATTGATATGTTTGTAGATACAATAAAAATCAATTGTCTCGTCCGAAACAGGATTAGTGTGATTAGGGGACAAATTGTCTTAGATTCGTGAAAAATTACGATTTCTCTAAGCTTAGAAAAGAATATAACAATTCTATATATAAACTATTTTTATGAAAAAAAATTAAAGTTTTGCTTGCGATATTAGCCTTTTTAACATCGAGCATTACTTAATTCGATCTAGAGGTATAATACCTAGCCTTTGCACATACAACCACAAACGTAGTACAGTCAGCGTCAAATAGAGAAACTCAGGGTGTTCAATTAAATAGACACAATTAAAAAGTCAATAATATACATCTATACACTATAGGCAAAGCTGATGATCCCACATGTAGACTGTGCGGTGAAAACAATGAAATCATGGAGCATTTATTATGTGTATGCGATGCTTTAGGAATCAAACGACTACGGATTCTAGGGGCGACTTATCCCAAACCTGAGGAATTTATAGGCATGCCTCCAGCCAAGATCATAACGGTCATCCAGGACATTTTGGGTGATGGCAGGGAGGGATGAATAGGAAAGGGGAAGCACAAAAGACCCCATAGGGTCGAAGTGCACTGAGTTATCTAATCCCCGTCACAAGAATAAGAATAAGAATTTTATAAAGTTGAATACACAAAAGATTTTCCATATAATTATCATAATATTATATGGGGGTCAGATAGCATAAAAGTTATTTTGATCAGTAATGTTTTTGTACTTAAAACTTTTATCAAAAATCAAAATCAAAATCAAAAGCATTTATTCAGTTTAGATGCGTCTTAGCGCATGCTTATGAATGTCATAAACATTTTACAATATTTCGTGAAAAAGAAAAATTACGCCATCCGTTCACAAAACTACCAGGAGGCCTTTTTCTGAGAAGAACGGGCAAGAAACTCAGCAAGTTTCTACCCTCCCTTAACATAGCAACATTTAAAAAATGTCATAAACTACAACGTCATTGAGGTTTAAAAATAAAAAGATATGCTATCTGACTCCCATAGAATATTATAATATTGGGTCCTTACCTATGAAATTGGTGTTTTTCTTCTCTCTTAGTACTTTGTTCGTAACTTTTGAGTTTCAGAGTATTCTTAAAAAATAATTACTTCCTCTAAAAATAGACCATATTTTCGAGTTCTTTTGATTTGTTTTGATAATTCGTTGTAAGTTTTATTGTGTTAAAATTGGACACGGAGACCACCCCTTTTCAGTGCCTTCCGAATACATAATTTGATTTGCATTGACATAAAAAATATAAATAATTTTTAAGTGTGATGTCACACATTTAGCTAAAGCTTGTCTAATGATACATGCCAAATATTATTATCTCTGGATTTGTCGTTGTGAAGAAAACTGATAAAATGTTAGTATGTAAAATGCAGACATTCCCAAAATCTCCATACAAAACACCAATTTCATAGGTAAGAACCTAATATATAAAAACTCTTTTGTGTCTACAACTATATGAAAAACTTTATTTGTAACGATATTATGGGCGTTTTGGTCGCGCACATTTAATTTAACACCGTGTCTCTATTTGACGGAGGTTGTACCAAAACATTATTTACCAAAAAACTTTTATGCTGTCTGACCCCATTTAATTCCACGTAAGACAACACTGTCCCACTCTGAACTCATAATGTTGTTCAAACAATAACATTTGTGAATGCCGAGTTATTTGGCAAACGGCAATCCAGTTAATTAAAAGGTTGAACATTAATTTGTCCTGTAAACAACTTGTATCCGAAATCTAAGTTGATTTCAGCCTCTGTTTTGTTGCGATTGAGGGACGCTGTTGATTTTCATTTTCTCAAAAGCAAAATAGATAAATTCCCCGTGAACAAATTGGGTGGGCGGGTTCTGGGTTTATTTTGTTATACAATTACCTTGTAATAAGAGATGTTTAGTGTAACAAAGATTGCTTTTTCAGTAGACGTTAATGTGAATAATAATTAGATAAGAATAATAAACTTGTATTTATTGTGATAAAAAATATGAACTTTATTTAGTCATGATTGGGAATTTTGATGTAATTACAATGCCATGGAGAACTTCAAATCTATAGCAATGGTATAAAGGTGTAACGGTGGCGATGTCGATGTAAAAATAAACGACTTGAAGATGTTGTCATTGATGTTATATTAAATATATTATTCAAAATCAAACCCACAAATCGATCAAATTATAAAAGGCAAATAACACTGAAATCACTGAACTAAAACTTAAAGAATATTAGAAATGGTAGGGCTTCCTACAATAGTTCCTTGGTAAAGATATACAAACATTTATCGTTATAGTTTCATTTGATATTGTATATTATAATTTTATTACAGACAATTATATTTAAAGGCATCAAGACAACCGCTCCAGTCGCTGACTCTGATAGAAATGAAAAATTGGAGACCAAAATAATGAAATGGGAAAAGGCAGTAGGTTAGTTGACTCATATCAAAAGTAATAAAAATAATGTGTCATTCACATAGTATTTAGCACAAGGGTCCGAAATATACCAAGTTCGATAAATATAAATAAGGGATTGCTGTAGAAATTCAATTTAAATGTGTTTTATTTTTAGTTTTTCTTTCGTCTGCCAAAAACGCTATCCACCATGTTCTTGAAATAAGATAAGTAACAATTCATGTAAACAATTACTACGCATGATCAACTTCCGTCACACGCCAGTCGCAACCATTCAAGCATGTCTGTCGGCTTTGTCAAAATAAAATTATATCAGCTTAGGCCGTGTTTTCTGGTGAAGGCCTAATGATTTGCTACAGTGATGAGATAATTGCGCGCCGCCAATCATGGTCCTCCTTCACTCTGCTTTGTTAACTTTGCTCATCAATAGATACCATAAAAAAATTAAACAGTATTAAGCTGTAGGCTGTAAACTTCTGTAAGGAGTACTACACCTACGTAAGGTAAGGTACTGTGACGAAAAAAAATATCTATCTTTATTCTCGCTGGACTCTTATTCTTCTCGTTAGGACTCTATTCACTACAAATGTACACACTAAATTGTCCATTAGACTGTTTTCCTCCACTCGCATTTGCAATTCAAAACTTGCTAGTTACGTTGCAAGTTCATAACACGAAAATAATTTTAAGCTCGCACAGGTTACTTGAATGCTCCTCGAAATCTCTTAAATGTATTTCTAAAGACATCTTTAATTGCCGTGAGATGTCGGCATGCAAATTTCATGGCAAAATTACCATGGAATTCTTTAGACGGTCGAGTTATTTCGAATACAGTCTTGAAATTTCACTTTTAAATTTTTGAGCATGGAGTTTTTCGACTCAATTTTGGAATTTTTCCCCCGGATGACCTCGAGCATTCTCAAGTTCTCGATAATTACTCGGCTCGAGTAACGGAGTGCTTGCATTATTTTTAATCTAATTCCGAACTCGAAAAGAATAACTTTTTTGTTTCAATGCAGATTTTAAATGTATAAATTCTTCAGTCTTTTCAAAATACCTCGTTTTAACCCGATTAAGCAACAAAGACGCTTTAAAATCGCGACGTTTTTATTTTGCATAAATGCAAAATGAAAGGAGGGAGACCTTGTTAATGTTATATTACTTTGTGATCAATTCACCTCTTTTTCAAGGTACATTCGATATCATTATTAGCTATAATACACTATGAGCAAATAAACCCATATTACGATTGAAACGTTGAATAAACATAAATTACTATAACTTACTTGTTTTTTATTTCCCTGCCTTAATAATACTACCAAAACTACTTGCCTAAATAATCAATATGGTCTTTAGCAAAATACCGAAAAAAATAATCCGAGCTTCCCTCAAAGATTTTCTTTAAGATGTCATATCACACCCGGATCATGTCCTCGTGTATGGATTTTAGTCCAGGCTAATTAAAAAAATTCCTATACATTTATTTTATGCTATACATATTATTATATCCTACCGCCTATCCATCCAATGAAGAAATCGTTGGCAAATAAATGGATCAGCGCCTGAGAGTACTCCTGTTTATTAATATTTGCTACTTTTTATGGATAATAATAATAACAATCGTTAAATATTAAAATGTGATAAAATGCTTTAACAAATTTTGAAATTTTTCAATTTGCAGTTAAAGAAGCTTATTTTAAATTTATCGAGAAGCAGCAATACGAGAAAGCACACTTTACCTTTCCTTACAGTTTGAAGTGAACCAAGAAGCTAAATGTCTTGAAACTAGCAAGACTGGTCTCGGTGATAAATCGACGGCATCGGTTAGTACAGGATATCGCATCGAGCGATGTATCGATTCCGTTCGGGATATGGACAGGCTCATTTGGCCACAAGATTTACTGGAGAACCATCGAATGTTCTCGATGTTCTCGTCTTAACCGCTAATAAAGTGCTTACAGTGTATTTTAGGTCGAGGAGTATTGGTTAAATTGAAAACAGCACCCTTATGAAAATATATTTATTTATTTATTTAGGACAACAAACAGGCATATACATTTATATTTACGAGTTGTTAAAACTTATAGACCAACAGTTCCATTAAAACATACAAACAATATTAGGAAATTAAGACAGTAATGCTCCATTTATAAAATATATGTTTATTTTAGAGGCAGTAACAAGGCGCTATGCGTACAAGTGGTCGTCGGTTCGATGCCTGCATTGCCATGACCATAGGCTCGCCCTTTGTTGCACAAGAACCTTAACATTATCATCAAAGGTGAAATTTTTGTGTTACCACCCCTTCAGGGAGACGTGACATGTTATTAAGTTATTTTAACAAAAGCACAAACAACGACATGACTGTGTACTTTTTATCCACCAAAACCCGACCAAACGTCGGGGTTGGCCGATGCTAACTAGACTGCGCGCTTCCAAACACTTAAAAAAAATAAAAAAATGCCTCGTGGTGTGATAATTGGTGTAGGGACATCGGCGGCCTCGGTATCTTTCAATCAGTCTCAAAATTTAAGTAGACGGAAAAACGCTTACTTTCAATATAAATCTTTATACTTGCGTTATATATGTCTGTGTTCTTATCCCTCTTTTCAACGTCGTAAAAATTTGTTAAGGTTTTCTCATGATTTTGTAACTAATGCAGTAGGTGTGTTAGATCATAATAATGGAAAAAAGATACAAAATTAGAAGGATTTTAAGGTTCCGTTATAGATAAAAATTTGTATGAAAAATTCATGCTAGCACTCTTTTGGAATTTAGCGTAAATATTTACAGTTTTGGATTAACAGCGATAATTACTACCTCACTCCTATCCCGATTTCACAAAAGTACTAGAACTCCCGGAACATTTTCCTCTCAAAACCTAGCATAATGCGCGTCTGAAAGGTCCCTTTGAAAGGCGCAAAGCCAGTATGAGCGAGCCTTTGTGGTTTATAATGATTTTTTTTGATAGAGTCCGCCTTTTCCGTGTGTGGTTCATTAATAGGAAAGATAAGGTTTTGTTTGATCACTTACGAGTTAACTTGATACGAAAACTACATGAATATGTAATTCGTAATCACTGTTGTGTAGACACGGGGTGGGAACGTGATTCCACGCAATATTGTTGGTAGTAAAGCTAAGAATCTTGTGCATATTTGAAATTATACCCCTTTGAGGGATTAAGAGGGTGGCTTCGAACGTTTTGGTTTTGTTAAAACAAAGCGTTCGACAAAGTAAAAATGTACTATATTTTTACGCCGTTAAGCCTGATGATTGAAGAGCTCTTGGCTTTCGCTTTCGAAAACAAAGCTACCTTCGCCATGGGCAGGCCGTGGATGGGTGACCAAGACTTTACGATCTCGAACTTGTCCGTGCTTCTGAAGGCACGTTAAGCCGTTGGTCCTGGTTGCTATTGCAGCTTGTACCCACCAACCCGCATTGGGCCAGCATGTTACGTGTTTGATTCCATAAGGAAGGCCTGTGCCCAGCAGTGGGACGTTTATGGGCTGATGACGGATCTGATTCCTCTTTCAACGTGTTCGCAATAGAAAATGTGGTAAACTGCAGAATAACTATTAGGTCCTTACCTATGAAATTGGTGTTTTGTTTGGAGATTTTGGGGATGTCTGCATTTTACATACTAACATTTTATCAGTTTTCTTCACAACTACAAATCCAGAGATAATAATATTTGGCATGTATCATTAGACAAGCTTTAGCAATATGTGTGTGAACACGCTTGATAAAAATTATTCATCGTTTTTATGTTAATGCAAATCAAATGATGTATTCGGGAGGAAGTTAAAAATAATTGTCTTTGTGTCTAATTTTAACACAATTAAACTTACAAAAAATTATCAAATTGAATAATACGAGCTCAAATATATGGTCTATTTTTAGAAGAGGCAATTATTTTATAAGAATGTTCTGAAACTTAATAGTTACGGACATATTGCTAAGACAGAATAAACACACCAATTTCATAGGTAAGGACCCAATATTAAATATCTTCTAAAACCTGAACTTAAAGTTTAAATCAGCCAATCAACATTGGGCCTGCATTAATTAACGTTGTATTATGACCCAGACTCCTGATACGCTTCTTCAATGTAGTAAGGCATAATAATAACAGAGGGAAGTACATACATACATATTATAATCAAGACTATTATCCCCTAAGGGTTAGACAGACACTAGGCAAAAGCACCGCAAAAGCAGTTCATTGTCATAGTCCGCGCTTCACCAAGCAGTGACCGCACTCAGCATGACAGGTGGTGAGCCCGTCGCCGCTATAAGCTGTTGGATGGTTGTACAGTTCTTAGTCCATTAGTCGCCTTTTACGACACCCAAGGGAAAAGATAGCTTGGTAGTATTCTTTTAATGAGCCGCTACCACACGGCTTATCACGGCGGCGCATTGGGAAGTAATTTAAGTAAAATGAGAAACAGAAAATAAAATAAAAATAGTAATGAAATGTGTCAACCATGAAATAAATAAATGTTTCTTTTTCGAAGCACAATTTACGTTTAACTATTCATATATTAATTTAAGCCATTATCTATGATTTGGTTTAATTATAGGTGTTATCAGGCACACCTTTATTGGAAAAATTATGAAAGGTTTTACTCAGAAATCCAGTATACATCGCAATTATTTTACCAGGAACTGCACAGCACCGATGTTTTACAGTGTGATTTTATATAATTCTATATGTATATGTATAATATGAAAATGTATAGTGTTTTTTACTTGCAGTGAGGTTTTTTTATTTACGACTTAAATGAAAAGATACTGATAAATAAAAATGATTATTAATCACATTTTGATTTCATTTGCATTTTGAAATTATACCAATACTCTTAAAACTTAAAACTAAAAATTACTTTATAGAATATTTATTTATCATATTATTGGGTCCTTACCTATGAAATTGGTGTTTTTTTTTTCTCGCTTAGTATTTTGTCTGTAACTATTAAGATTCAGAGTATTCCTAAAAAATAATTACCTCGTCTAAAAATAGACTATAATTTTGAGCTCTTTTGATTTGTTTTGATAATTTTTTGTAAGTTTAATTGTGTTAAAATTAGACACGGAGACAACTCTTATTAAGTGCCTCTCGAATACATCATTTTATTTGCATTCACTTATAAACGATAAATAATTTTTATGAAATGTGATATTACACATATTACTAAAGCTTGTCTAATGATACATGCCAAATATTATTATCTCTGGATTTGTCGTTGTGAAGAAAACTGATAAAATGTTAGTATGGAAAATGCAGAATTCCCCAAAACCTCCATACAAAACACCAATTTCATAGGTAAGGACCTAATATATTTGCGCTAAAGAACATCCATGCGTCTCACTGCGAAATGAGGAACATGAGCCGTTACACCACCACGCTGGCCTAATGTTGTTTGGTCGGTACATCAGGTTGCATCAGGGACCGGAACCAATAACATGCATTCCGAATGAAGGAATTTGAGAACCAAAATTCTGGTCACCCATCCATGGATTGTCCACGAAAAAGTAGCTTTGTTTTCAATATTGAAAGCCAGTGCGTACGTACACAGAACAATAAAAAAGGTTAGAATGATAACGCATCCACATTAGTACTAGGACCGCGCGAGCCAGTTCTCACACATACAAGAATTAATAGTTATTCAACACACAAGGAGCGCAATGCATTCGTTGGCTAAAAAAATTCAAGCAAAACTAGCGAATTGCACCTAAATAATAAGGGTTATTTTACTGCAATACACAGGTATGTGTTACCAGCTGTGATTTATGTTGGCACAATGCATTTTGTTACTACGAAATTTTACAGTTTAAGCACGGACTGGTAAGATCATTTATATACAATCATTTGAAATACGTTTTTAAATATTATAATCTATAATACGTATAATGAGACACGTTAAATATCTTTTTCGAATTATTGTGCAAAAACATGTACACTATCATGACAGCACTGGACTAGTGTAGTGCACAATTTGATGATGTCGATAATCAAGTATTATTCAAGTATTAAGTAATAAAATTATGTATTTTATTTATTTATCCAACTTCGTAATTAAGGAGAATATTAATATACAGGTTGGATTTTTTTTATCTCCACAAAGGAAACACACTTTTATTTTCAAATAGAAACAAAACTGTTTTCACACTTTTTTCAAAAAAGCTTACCCAAACAGGGAATCAAACCACCCCGAATAATTCTATTTCGTGGTGGTTTTGATCGCTACACAAGCATCATTTAGTTGCTTAAAATGGGACTAGTTGATAGGTGTGAATGTCTGAGGATATTTATTTTATTTCACTAATTGATTTAGTTATGGCTAAAAATACTATTTCTCTATGAAACATTAGGTCTTACGCATGTAAGACATAATGAAACCTTACATTAATTTATTTTTTCCGGGCATATTTGGAAAATCTGTAGCAGCCGGTGGAATGCAGAAGTAGAGATGGAAATGTTGTATGAAATACGAGTGTTTCACATTGTATTAGTTAATAGAATAAAAAAATAACTAAAAAATTTTTAGCTGGTTCGATTCCCGGTTTGGGTAAACTTTATTTGAGAAAAATGAGAATGCAGTTGCTTCTTTTTAAAATAAAAGTTCGTTTCCTTTGTGGAAATTAAAATATTTTATTTATTTAAGGTACCTCCCCTCTAGGGCTCCTAAAGAAATTCCAACCAATTTCAATACTATACAAATTAAATGAAGATAAATATTTTGTAGTCTGTGATTTAGTTTTCTACTGAATAAATACTATAAAGACAAGAGGTAACAGTTTCAGGTGGATGTTTCTAGGAATAGGTCACTGACTATAACAAAAGATACACTATCGCTATAGTTGGCTTGGCAATGAGAACAACAATAAAGAAAAAACTGCCTTGCCAGTTTTCCACCAGTGAATAATAAATAAAATAATTGGTAATGTTATGAGCTGGGGTAGTTCTCAGAAAAGAAACAGCGGTTACCAACAAAAAATACACTTTTTAATTAATTAACATTAATACTGGTTAATCACATTTTTCTCGTCACCCATCCCTCAATGTCTTAAGTCGAAAGTCTTCGACCAGTGCGTCCTCCCGGTCATGACCTACGGTGCTAAGACGTGGACACTCACTGCTCGACTAGTCCACCAGTTTAAAGTCGCCCAGCGAACTATGGAAAGGGCTATGCTCGGAGGGCACTGTCTTTATTGCCTATTATAATTTTGAGTTTTCGCTTTCTTTGTGAACTGGCATTTGAACAGGAAGGCGAACTTGATTTTCCTGCAAACAAAAGTAAATGATTTCAAAATTCTCGCTTATGAGATATTTGACATCATGAAATATATTTCTTTTTAGATAAAAAAAAATATAGAAAATAATCAACAAATTAAAGTCCCTCCAAATTTTATTTAATCGTCACTCAATCACATGCGCAATATTTCTACCCTATATAATCGAAACGACTGATTTGGCGCAAGGGTAAGGATAACTGGCTTCTGTGGCAGACATCACGGGTTCGATTTCTGAACAAGACAAATTTTATATTTTTATAATAATATTTTGTTTTCACTGTAGACAGATAAAATATTCATAACATTACCTGTACGCAAATATCTATGTGAGGTACTGGAGAAGATTTGAAATGCCTTTTTTTTAAACTTGTAGGAAGTCATCTTCCGTAAACTGCTACGAGCAAATGCAACTGCTTTTAGTAGGAAACCATTGATCTTTCCTGCCAGTTGCGGATATCCATTTTTCTTTTATATCCGGATTTGTAGGAAAACTGAAATATGTAAATCTTTATAAACAGAATATTTATGTCTTATTTAAAAATTAAATAGATATTTAAAACTTAGATTTGATATTATGTCCATGTAAATTACCACATCATAATGTCTGAGCACAAGAAACAAAAAAACTCTATCGATAAAACTATCGATAACATGCAAGCCCTATGATTGCACAGAATTTGGTACGAATTATTTTCGTGATTGATTATGCCTCCATATTTAGTTATTTCCAAATATTATTACTTACCGATGAAATGAAATTCCTCCTTTTTCCAGATTCACCTTTTCACTTCGCAAACGGCACGAAATAATAGCACAACTCGGCATCTTTTTGGGTTTTGTACTGCACCGAATATACGTCTGACAGCTACGCCATTGTGCAATACACTGCGAGCAATTTGACGTTCATATGCCCGTTTGCTCATATGAGCGGCTCGTCAACCACGCCCACTTTATCATTCTAACCTTTTTTATTGTTCTGTGCGTACGTATCACTACGCCAAGATATCTGTATAAGGACAATCAAGGCGAAAATATGCAATTTGTCAATAAAGTAACAGGAAAACTGAGTACAGAACATTTCTATAGAAAACATTAATCGCATTTGATTACTCGCTGTAAGCGTTTTGATCCCAAACGAGCTATTTTGCAGCGAAGTAGATTATGCTATATCTATTCAAGCCATTGTCCGAGACTTATATACAAGTGTTTGAGCCAATTATTTGCCTAGTAAACGTGATTTATAGAACCCTTTCACAACTTGAATAATGATTCGGTGATTTGCCTTTGTTATTTTAACTATGGAACCCAAGTTTATTATCCATTTACGGAGCCGTTTCCTTAATATTCAGGACTTGTGATTGTCTTGAATTTTTCCTCGGGAAGGGTGAATACTAATTCATTGTATAGCATTTATTTGACAGTTATATGATCACGTAAATTTATGTAGTCTTGTTTTAAGACATTTTAAATTGTTCTCTGTTGTGTTATAAGTCCCTCTTAAGCTCGGCAGCGCATTGATTAACGCTTTGGCTTTCGATATCGAAAACAAAGTTGGGTGGGTGACCAAAATTTTGTGATCTCAAACTCCTCCATGCTTCGGAAGGCACGTTAAGCCGTTGGTCCTGGGTGCACACCAACCCGCATAGGGCCAGCATGGTGGTGTTATGGCCCAAAATTCTCAATTATGTTGAGGCCTGTGCCCACTAGCTTTTGCCCGCAACTTCGTCCACATAGATAAGATTTTTAAATTAAATATTTGCAATAAGTTAAGTTATTGGGTTGGAGAAGGAAATAAATAAATAAGTATCTTCAAACATTTACACCTATCAACTAGCCCCATTTAAAGCAACTAATGCTGCTTGTGCTACGGACACTAAATGACGGATTAATATATTTAATAGATAAATACATATAAATATCCTGAGTATATATAAATATATATAAACATCCAAGACTGGAGAACAAATGCCTGAAAGTTCATCACCCAAACATTAGCTCCCACTAGGGATCAAACCCAGAATCTTTCGAGATGGCGACGCCTTGAGGTCGGCATACAGACCACTCGACCATGGAGGTCGAAATTTTTTTATTATTATTTTAGAACATAAGTTAGCACATAAAAGGCTATACCAGTGAGCCAACCTTAAAGGATAGACATAGCTACAAAAACCTACGAAATTTTAGAATTGTCATTAGGCATGTTTTAAAAATTTTAATTAAGTAGTTTAAAAAACACTGATAACAAAATAAAATTTTGTTAAAAGTAGTGTATGTAACTGTCACGTAATATAGGTAATCAAAACACGAGCGTGGTTTTAAAAAACGAGCCTTGGCGAGTTTTCATCACGCGAGTGTTTTAATACCGAGTTAAATGCAGTTACATACACTACTTTATCAAAGAAACACTCATTATTCAAAGAAATAAAACACAAAATCAATTTTATTTATTGTTGGCTGCCTGGAAAACATTTGCCATAGTTTTGTGCGTTTTTAAGAAAAATAAGTGCATAATGAGTCCAACATGTTACAGTTTCCATTTTTAAATTTTCGTTTTTATCATCTGTGTTAAAAAGTACGTCATTATGAGTTTGGTCTGAGTTCATAATTCGATCATTATAATATGGGAGTAGATAAATGTATTCTCAGCACAATCATACACTTTTACAATTTTATTTTCAAAGGCTAAATAAAAGAGCATCACAAATTGTCATCTCATGCTCATAATACCGAGATTCTCCAAAGGATAGGTCTCCTGTATTAGGTGCATTGAAGTCTGAATGGATCTCAGTAATAGTATTTGATTGATTGCAAGCCTCGAACGGGTCCTAGTTGATCAATTGGGATGCATTGTTGATTCAGTATGAAGCGAATAATTCAGATTTATTAACGATTCGTTCTATATTACTGATCTTGATCTTGAATATAAAATAAAATATAACTAAGGAAGTTGACGGGTTGATGAAGAGCTCTGTGGCGTGGTGGTTCGTTCGATTTCGCTTTCGATTTTGAAAACCAAGCTACCTTCGCCACGATCAGGCCATGGTGCGTGACCAAAAATTTGTGACCTCGAGCCCCTCCAAGTTTCGGAAGGCACGTCAAGCCGTAGATCCTGGTCGCAATATCAGCCGTTTCTACCCACCAACCAGCCAGCGTGGTGGTGTTACGGCCCATATTTCTCATGTGTTTCTCCATGAGGAAGGCCTGTGTCTAGCAGTGGGACGAATATTTATTGTGGACGACGTCGAGAGAAGCTGATAGAACGAAGGTGCTCAGAAATACTGAAAATAGGGTGAAATGGCACATACTAGGGGAGACGGTAAACGGTAGGGTAGGGGATACAGTAGGGGTAGGGGTAGGGGTAGGGTACGTTACTAATATACGTTGATGATGGTGATAACAGTGGTGGAAATGGTGACAAATACTAATGTTTACAATTTATTTATTTATTATAAGAAAAACCAACAGCTTATCACAATAGTAACTTATAATGGACATACCAAATTATATAGCCAATAACAGGTTTCATGTTCACCACAATAAACTTTTACAAATAAAACAAAATAATAATATTAGATAAAAATCCAAAAATTTCACGTTTTTAAAGATAGCAAAATAATAATAAACAATCGTGCGGGGTCGAATGAGGGGTTACGATTATGCAAGCTTTCGATTATGCATGCGATGTATTCCATTAATATCCCTATAATATAACGCAAGCATAGATCATAAGTGTAAGTTGCAAAGATGCACGATTTGAATGACCCCTCATTTGGCCCCGCATGCTAGTTTATTATTATTTCGCTCTTTTTTAAAACGTGGGATTTTTAGATTTTTAATCTGTTATTTTCGACAGTTGTGCGAAAGGAGCAAACACAACCAAACATCCAGACGATGAGAGTGAAAGTTATGATAGGTCACACAAGATTTTCAATTTTCACGCTTCTTCGAAGAAACCCACGCTGTAGTAGGATGTTCCAATGGGCTAAATGTGCGCCCGAAAAATATCGTTATTCTCTTTCTAAAGAACGCAAAGTATTCGGTAGTAAAAACACTCAATAGTAAAAGTGTCTTATTATCGTCGTTATGTATACGTCGTTAAAACTGCAGTTGAATAAATTCTCGTCGGTCGACGTTCGTAAACCACTGAACGAGCTCTTAATGTTCCCGTACAAAATATGGCAGTGTTAATTAATAAGTAATTATTGTTAGACCCACAATTTGTATATAAAACTCGGTCATTGAGTGCATTATATCAGTCAACAAACTTTTACTATGGGTAAATTGTTGCGTAAGTTTGACAGCTGGCTTAGTGAATGTCATACATTAATGATCAAGGGATCTGAGAGACGTATCACTTTTGGAATATAGGACTCTATTCTGTTTTAGTTAATATATAAATTAATCTTAATTTAATTGGAACAAAACAGAAGAAGGATGCTTATTCCTAGGGTCAGGTCAAGATTGATGCTTTTCCGCTCCTCTCCGGCGCAAACGGGTGGGCAGGAGAAGGCAGGCGCCATACGTGCCACCTTCTACTTGCTCCACGAGCAGCCACGTACGTTGGGTGGCTTTCCACGCACGCATTTCACCGGGTGCCCCGTCTGGATAGTTCCTGTTATTCCCGGGAATCCCCCTCTAGCGCAGATCCCGACCTAGTGTCTGACTAGGTCGGATAGCCCTGGGACCGGTTCGGAGAATTGTCGCAGACTCCGGGTCACTCCCACGGAAGGGCAAAGAGGGTATATCGGGGAGTTTTAGTGGGTATTCTCGACCAACGCCGAGCGAGTCCATAAACAGGACGTTGTCCCCGTCAAAGAAAGGTCAGGTCAAAATAATATTGTTAGCGATACCAACAACTATGTATATATACCATATTAATGTTCTGTTCCGTAGTGCGTTCCATCCAATCGCAGCCTTTACCTTTTTCATTTCTTCTAATTTAATGTTAATACAATTAACTAGCACTAACGCCTCAAGAAAATACAGTCACTAAGCAAACTCCACTACACATTAATTGTTCGAAGAAACACTGAAGTATCTTTAAGGTACTTACAAAGTATTTAGAGGTAGGGCAGTGTAGTCGCTGAGTAACGAGAATGTGAACTAATTTAGAAGTTCTACATTTTTCTTTGACACCACGATCCTAATAGGCTTTTTTAAATAATTATTTTTACTCTAATTACTAAACTTGCATATATGTTAACTGCATGGTTAAGAATAAAAATAATTTTTATTATGAAATACAAATTTACAAAAGATGCGGCTTATGTGTTTTGTATGGAGATTTTGGGGATGTCTGCATTTTACATACTAACATTTTATCAGTTTTCTTCACAACGACAAATCCAGAGATAATAATATTTGGCATGTATCATTAGACAAGCTTTAGCAATATGTGTGTGAACACGCTTGATAAAAATTATTCATCGTTTTTATGTTAATGCAAATCAAATGATGTATTCGGGAGGCAGTTAAAAATAATTTAACTTACAAAAAATTATCAAATTAAATAATACGAGCTCAAATATATGGTATAAAAATATTTTTAGAACAGGCAATTATTTTATAAGAATGTTCTGAAACTTAATAGTTACGGACAAGACAGAATAAAAACACCAATTTCATAGGTAAGGACCCAATATATAACGCGTTTAACATGAAAAATTCTCAAAATATCACGGAGCCTGTCGTATCGTCCTCAGGCCTTCCTTATGGTAACAATTACATGAAGAGTATGGGCCGTTACACCACCACGCTGTCCCAAAGAAGAACGGCTTTACGTGCCTTCCGAAGCACGGAGGAGTTCGAGGTCACAAAGTTTTAGCCTCTCCTTCACGGCTTGACCATGACGAAGGTAGCTTTGTTTTGGTATAAAAGAAAACATTAATTTTATGCAGCCTGTGACAAAATGTTAGATACTGATAAATAACTTCTCAGTTCATTTATCCCTCGCTAAAGAATCTACTCTAGGACCCTTACTTCTCCCGGAATCCGAGTCAGCCACTCAAAGGAAATTCGCTTTTATGTACTAGTTGACTAATCTACTTTTTGCGACTCAATTAATTGCTGAATACTTTTGCGTTTACAAGATATTTCACTTTTTCTATTGATTTTTAATCTCATTCTGTCTAAATGAAGTCCGATATTTGTACAGACAAAGTTAGTACGCTTTGGATTTTGATTACGAAAACAAAACTATTCGCTATGGTCAGGCCGTGGATGGGTGACCAAAACTTTGTAATCGAACTCCTTCGTGCTTCAGAAGGCACGTTAACCTCTAGTATGAAAAAAGTCGACAGTCAAACCTCTGTTGATCAACCCATGTGTGGCAGAGGTTTTTAATTGACTATAAAATTACATCTAGGTACACGCGTAAATCGTTTTATTCGTTTTATCGTTTTGTTGACGGGATGTATATCGATGGCTATATTTTCTAAAGTAAAAAACAAAATAATATTATTTATTTGTTACAAATTTTTTTACTATCTTAATTACCGTATCTTAATTTATCGTTATCTTAATTACTATCTGAATTTTTTACCGCCGCCCAAGCTTGCTGGTGTTGCCGAAAATTCGTAACAAGCTAGGAAAAACAAGCATCGATTTCGAAGCTTCTCTATAATAAATTACCATTCCATATTAAAGTTGTAGATTCCTTAAACAGTTTTTAGTCTCAATTACGCAATCGTATTCTCCAAGACTGCTATTCCTCTTAGTTGAAACGAATCGATTTATTGTGTGTATCTATGGTATGGTGTATGCATATACTGACTTGTGCCATGTGTGCTGTGTTCCTTGGCATGTGCTATATAAAGGATCTATGGACTATATAATGTTGTTATACGGTGCCTGTTTCTTATGTAATAACCTATATGATAATTGCGTTCTCGTGTATGTGGATTTATTGTAATCTTTCTATGAGAATAAATTATTTAAACCTTAACCTATTATAGTGTTTGGAATCTAATTTAAAGCAAATAAATGCCTGTGCCTTCTGCCAGGGGAGTCCACTAACTCATATCTCTTAATTTTTTAAGCAACAAAACTTAACAAAAACCTATATTATTATACAAAGTGATCTAAATTACAGTACGCTATACATTTTGGAGTTTCTACAATTGCGACATACTTATTCAAAACACATCTATGCATACCACTCTGCTGATTCAGTGTAGAAAAAGTAAGATAAAAGAACTCATACTGACGATTTCCAGTCTCCTCCTATTGACCTCTGTACCAACCAAAAATACTATAGCATTTTAATGTTCAAAATCTATTATATCAGCAATTTAGTTAAAGTTATTGTAAAACTTCCTCTAAAACAAATAGCTTAGTGCCCTTTTTGCATTAAAGATTGGATACCAAAACAATCGTCGGCCATTTTGGATCAGCTGACAATGTCAAACGCACGCCGAACCCGCGACATGACCACTATTTGTGGTCACACCACAGTCGCTGCGATATTTTCATTAGGCCGTTAGTTAAATAAATTAGCAACGTTGCAATATTTACCGCAGTATTTTAGTGTGTCATAATATTTAGATAAATTTGTTTGTGAATGGAATTTTGTGGTGTAGCGGTTTCTATTGCATTTACGGATATCACAACAATTCAGGAAGTCCAAAAGTATTATTTTGACGACCTCCGTGGTCGAGTGGTCTGTATGCCGGTCTCAATGCGTCGCCATCTCGAGAGGTTCTGGGTTCGATCCCCAGTGGGGGCAAATGTTTGGGTGATGAATTTTCAGGCATTTGTTCTCCAGTCTTGGATGTTTATATATATTTCTATATATTCAGGTTATTTATATGTATTTATCTATTAAATATATTTATCCGTCATCTAGTGTCCGTAACACAAGCAGCATTAGTTGCTTAAAATGGGGCTAGTTGATAGGTGTGAATGTCTGAGGATATTATTATTATTTAACATAAGCTGCTGTTGCTGTTGTTATTACTTTGACCATTGTCAGTGGAGTGTCCTTCAATTTGAACATTACCTGCGAAAGGTGGGAGGTAGGAACCTCTGTGGCGAAAGAGGCTTTATTATAATTACACCCGTGCGAAGCTGGTGCGTGTCGGTAGTTATTTTTATAAAAATTCATCATCACGTAACTGGTTCATCTACTTTCAAGACCTTTATCCATCATTCAATTCCATGGTATTATAATTTTTGTGCGGTGAGTGTGTGTGTGAATTTGTGTCTGTACAAATTCCGTCAGCCCACTACTGCTGGACACAGGCCTCTCTCGTGGAACCAAACACATGAGGAGTATGGGCCGTAACACTACCACCCTAGCCCAATGTGGATCGGTGGGTAGTAATGGCAATGTAGAAACAAAAACAATCTCAAACAGCTTACCGTTAGGGATATGTCCGCCCTTGCAAACATATGTTAACAACCTGTTTTATGTATGTGTTTTTTAAATTGCAATAAAGAGTATATATTACCGTACCTTCCAGAGAACGAAGAAACTCTAGATCACAATTTTGGTCCATCCAAGGACTAACCATGGCGAATTTAGCTTTGTTTTTAATACCGAAAGGCAAAGGCTACGAATCACAACGCAACTGAGCTACTTTTCTATCTCATTATGAACATCAAAATACTTTAGAGGATAAATCGTTTGTTTATTTATCATTCTGTTTGACTAGTCTAGTAATATTGTTTATTCAAAGAATAGGTATGCGAGTAGAACGTCCGCTCTATCTATTTTATGGAATAAACCCAGACCTTCAAGGCAAAAGAATGAATAGCTAGCTCTATGTATATAGACATAGGCAGATAAATATCAGGAGCCAAACATCAGAAGAAATAAACTAAACGCTCTGATGTAAAGTCCGATTCACCAATACCAAAACAGGACTCCGAAAAAGGCGAGCCTTTGGCGTATTTTTTCCTCCACCAAAGACAAGCTCACAGAAAAATAAAAGGGTCGCCATCAAATGATAAGAAAGGGAAACGAACATATCATTTGTAGGAGGACCCTGGGAAACAACAATTTTCCACGGGACAAGTCTATTTTGAGGCAAACGGTTCGACAAGAATTGTGCAGAATAATTTTCGAATATCTTCGTAGATGGCTCTGAATAAATATTTGGTAGTTTTTTTAGTATCAAGTCAGGTTACATAATCTTTCAATGCATTTAAAGAAGCTTGCTTTTATAATATTACTAGCGGGAGTTTTGGCGGCATTCAACTATGACGGACGTGATTTTTATTTCGATGATTGTAATATTGTACGGAGTGGATATTGTTACGTAAAATCAGTGTAGTTTTGTGTAATAAGTGTCTGTGATGATGTGCAATATGGAGGATTAGCGAAATAAACGTCAAGTGGTGTGAAAAGTGATGAGTTTTTTATCGTGGTAATCCACCTCATCCAAGTAGCACCACAGTGTCTGCCATCGATCGTTTGACGCCAAACTCTCCCAAGATGCATTGAAATGCATGACACTAGCATTTCAATGCAAACTATTGAAGATATATATATTGCAGACATGGCTGTATGGGCTTCGTTCCCTTTGTCTTCCCTACGGGAGAATTTTACAAAAAAAAATAATATTACTAGCTGTGCCCGCGACGTCGTTCGCGTGGCTTTTGATTTAACGCCGATAAAAATTTACAAAAAGTTTTTGCATTGTTTTTTTAAAGTGCTCAACATTACATTCCTACCTCGTCTTAGCAAAATGTTGATTGTTAATACTTGAACTAAAACCTCTAATTATTAAAAAAATGAAAATAACATTTCTTGTCAGTGGCATCTAATCAATTGTTGTCGTGGTGATAAATCTGTGGTGTCGTGAGAAATTTTAAAATTCGAATTGATATTACATTTTGACGAAATATGTCACATAATACTCGGACGGGCAGATATTGATAACCACGGTTACACCCGCGCGGTACCCGTTCCTATGGGAGTATCAGGATAAAAAGTAGCCTATGTCCTCAGACTCTAGACTATCTGTTTACCATATTTCAGTTGAATCGGTTCAGTAGTTTTGACGTGAAATCAAGACAGACAGACAGAGTTACCTTCGTATTTATAATATTAGTATGGATATTATAATGTTTACGCATAAATCTTAAATGAGATGTATGACAATTGAGTACTGAATAGCGTTTGTCTTATTTGACGACTTTCATGGTCGAGTGGCCTGTACGCCGGTCTCAAGGCGTCGCCATCTCGAGAGGTTCTGGGTTCAATCCCCGTGGGGGCAAATGTTTGGGTGATGAATTTTCAGGCATTTGTTCGCCAGTCTTGGATTTTTAAATATATTTATTCAGGATATTTATATGTATTTATCTATTAAATATATTTATCCGTATACTAGTGACCGTAACACAAGCAGCGTTAGTTAGGGATAGTGGGGTGTGAAAAAAAAATACTGGTTCATGGCTGCATAATCGTCCCTAATTAAACAGGGACCTTAGCTTGTTAGCCCTCTTAGCATGAACACCGCAATATGATACATATCGGGTTTTTTATCTGCATATAGTCCACATTCATTCTATCACCTGCATACAATATTGGGTCCTTACCTATGAAATTGGTATTTTGTATGGAGATTTTGGGGAATTCTGCATGTTCCATACTAACATTTTTTCAGTTTTCTACACAACGACAAATCCAAAGATAATTATATTTGGCATCTATCATTAGACAAGCTTTAGTAATATGTGTAATATCACACTTCATAAAAATTATTTATCGTTTTTTAGTGAATGCAAATGAAATGATGTATTCGGGAGGCACTTAAAAAGAGTTGTCTCCGTGTCCAATTTTAACACAATTAAACTTACAACAAATTATCAAAACATATCAAAAGAGCTCAAAAATATAGTCTATTTTTAGACGAGGTAATTATTTTTTAGGAATACTCTGAATCTTAATAGTTACAGACAAAATACTAAGAGTGAAAAAAACACCAATTTCATAGGTAAGGACCCAATATTAACATTTTTAGTTTCGTATGGGAAAATGCAGTAAATTGTTCTTACGATTATGCTATGGTAAGAATACACCGTTCTTATCTCTTTCAAAAAACTTCAATATAGGGCAGTCTAAAAGCTTAAACTTCCTCTGTAGCCTTTTAAGGCCAGAGAAGCTGTAGCCTTCTTCTGTAGCCTCGTTATCGACATATGAAAAGCTCTTTAGCCTCTGTAAGACCGACCACTTTCAATGGACCGCTTAAATTCTACGGACGCCCTACAAGATATTTTTACCTCTATACAGTATGGGGTGAGTTCACAACCATGTTAGAACTCCGAACTTGGTAAGTTTTGAAAAAGATTACGTATGTTCGTGAGATGTCTTTCTTTTTGAACCTCCATGGTCGAGCGGTCTGTACGCCGGTCTCTGAGGTTCTGGGTTCTGTGTTCAATCCCCGGTGAGGGCAAATGTATGTGTGATGAAAACAGGTATTTGTTCTCCAGTCTTGGATGTTAATATATTCAATTCAATTCATTTATTTCATTAATAAAAAATACAAAAATCAGGCAGAAAATTAAGTAAATTACAATTATTAAAATTAAATTCATAATATACGTATGTCAGTTTTAAATCGTATTATTAAACAATAATATGTATTGTAAGTATATATTCTGAATATTTAAAAGTATTTTATCTAATAAAATATCCATCATCTTGTATCCGTAACACAAGCTAGCAGCATTAGTTGCTTAAAATGGTGCTAGTTGATAGCTGTGTCTGTGTGTGTGTCTAAAGATTTTTAGTTATTTATACCTTTTTTCAGGCAATATTGCTGGTCCATAAATGAGGCCTACATCCAGCAATCTCCAGCTCTAATGTTCCAGGAAGAACATTGCAAGTTACATTGTTTCTTTTGAGAACTGCAAAAGGAATTAAAAGAGTACTAAAACATTTACCAAGAGCAGTGGCATAAAGCTTTTAACCTCTCAATGGTCAGAAAACCTGACAGAATAGAAACATCTATAGTTTGCGAACATCGGTGTTCTAAAGGGTTATGAAATCTACGTCTAGTAATGGACGAAAATGAGAGGATGGTGCTGATGATTATTTATCTGACACAACGATTAATAATTAATATAATTTTACCCAAACTATCGTCATTACCATTTTTACAAAAACTCCTACTCCTTAACAAGATTATTGTAGTAGGTAGTAGGTAGTAGTACCAATACTAAACGTGTTTACTTAAACACAACTTACAGGTCTTGGACATTAAGCTTCTTTCAGTTTGAAGTCACTCAAACTTCGGTAATTCTTGATGAAATTTCTGAATATTACGGGGTTACGCCAATTAATTAAATTACCAAATTAAAAATATATAAATCTGGTACATTCTTCTTTTCGCCTACCTTGCACGCATTGCCATTAAAAAAAACTTTGCTCGCTTTTGTAAAACAATATAAAATTAATAACCCGCAACCGCATCAATCAGACATTGAGTCTTTGTAAATCCACAAATGACATCCGCAAATACATCATCTCGCCATCTCCGAAGACATTGCCAGGAGAAGAGGCGGGCCCGCCGATACTTCATTGATGAAGAAGCTTAGCGAGCTTGGACCAAGGCTCCAGCAGGTCAGTGCGTGCATTAACATTTCTCTTACAGTTGTATGTTCCACGCAAAAATACAGTCCACTTTTTTACCCGTCGAAGATTCTTTAACATATTGGCGCGATCATTACGTATGCTTATTATACAAAGTCTAAGCAATATTTCAGTTGTACCACCGCAAACTCCAACGTGAAAGCACCTTAACAAGACAGTGTTCTAAATGCACCGTTTATTCTTTACTACTCTGTGTCTTGTTTACGGGAGCGAAGAACAGTTTAAGCTGTACGATTAATATCCTTTGAATGTGAGTTTTATTTTATTACTACTCTTTCTACTTAATTGTTTTAGAAACAGTTTGAAATTTCACAGTAACTGTTTTAAATTGAACCTTATGATAATTACAAATAATGTTTTAAAGGGCCAATCCATTAACATACATACAATCACGCCTGTAATCCACGAAGGGGTAGGCAGAGTCCAAGGAGCACTGTGTTCCTTAAGACCACATTTAGTCATACAAAAATTGGGTTTGGTCAGATGAAAAATCGTGAAAGAGTAGTAACAAGTGGCTAGCTCATCGCCTACAGAATCACAGACCAAGTACCCAATACGCCCTTTGTCGCCTTTAACAACATGCTTAGCAAGAAAAGCAGTTGGTACATTCTTTTGAATAAGTCCAGAAGAAGAAGAATAGGTCAAGAATTCAAAAATACATTTACATTTATAAATCGCATTTATTAGATAATCTAGTTTGATTATAAAAATGAAAAATCAATCACAGTAAACATTCTCAAAATGCAGCATTAATATCAATAATGAAATATTCCCTCAGACTGCGAATTATTCCCGAAACATTCTGCGGTGGGGTATGAATTTTTCCCTGCGGGTGAAAACTTCTCCGGGGAGAGCCGCGCTCCCCGCTAACCGCGCCCACGCCGCGCCGCACGCCGCACAAGACATGTTTCGTTCGGTCAAAAAAGTTTTCGGCTAAAATGTTAGTTCGTTTGAAAAATTAAATTAATCCTTATTTTTAAAATAAATTTGAAAATTTCTGATTGAAAGAAAGCTTCCGAGAAGTACTCCATTATTATTCGGAATCTTTCAGAAGTTTTGCAACTGTAGTCTTGTCACACATACAATATTTTAATTGGAATTAATTAATTAATTAATTGGAAAGCTATTTGATTATTTGGTAAGCAAAAAAAAGTCAGCCAAAAATCATTTGGACAGAAAATATTTTGTCAGCAATATAATTGTTTTGGGGATTCGAAATTATTTTGGCAGCAAAATAATTATTTGAAATATCTGCTAGGTACCCATATGTTGATTCCCAATCAGTTATTTTGCTGACTTTAAAAATATTTGCTGCCCTTAAGTTGCTGGCCATTAGATTTTTTACTGACCAAAATTCGAATATTTTGCTGACCGTTTAATAATACTCATACAATATTCTCATTTATTAACTAATAATGGACTTTTTAATAAATGACTAGCATTTACCTGCGTTACACCATCCTCCTCGTTGTCATCGCGCATGTGCAATTTTTCACTCCAGCACTATCCTACTAAATGAAGTATGGGTGGGCAAAACCATCAGCAGATAATATGGAGTCAAAAAGCTCAAAAATAAAGTCTATTTTTAGACGAGCCAATTTTTTTTAGGAATACTCTGAATCTTAATAGTTACGGACAAAATGCTAAGACAGAATAAAAACACCAATTTCATAGGTAAGGACCAAATATTTTGTTATTTTGAGACAATGTTTTTGAGAGCGTTGTAAGGGAGTTATGTATGTATATGTACTCGTATATATGTGTATATCAAATGTCTGTAACAGTCGTCGATTTATCTCACTGGGGATGTCTTGTTCCATCATTATGTTTTATCCTATAAATATGTATGAAGGTCATATTATATGTTATAATTATGTTTGGAAAATGATAACAGTAATAGGAATCCGTGAAAAATAAGCTTATGCTGCCTGCAAAGTAAAATTTTAATTAAACTAATATCATTAAGTAACCTGTAAACATGTAATTCTGCGTATGAGTTAGTTAAACCTTACCATAAAATTCCACTACTACTTTCAGTCTTATTACATCGTCTTTAGTTCCATAATTCAGTTGAACCCTACAAAAACCGTGAACTTCATGCAGATGTTACATATTACCTTGACAATAAGGTGTAAAGTTGCGTGACACTGGCATTTGATACTGGTTCGTTTTGTGGAATGCTCACAGAAGGGAGGGTAGGTGTTAATTAGATGAACAGATAAGGTTTCATGTATTAGTTACCAGCTATGAAGTCTGTCGTGGGTTCAGTTTAATTAATTTTTCTTTTGCCAATTGATTAAATTAAAGTTTTAGAGTGGTTTCAGAAGTCGGAGGAGTTTCATTCAGTCAAAAAAACGCGTTTCTCAGCTTATGCAGTTTAAACGCGCGCGTGCGGCCTGTGCTGGCCACCGGCGATGGCAGCCAAGCCACCTCTGAAATCACACTTAGGTACTCGCTTAGAATATCTAGAATTTCGAAAACAATATCATCAATTTATTTGAAGTGAAAAAAACATTCAGTCGAATTGAGAACCTCCTCCTTTTATTTCAAAAAAGAAGGTTAAAAATGTATATTTGTCATCCATTTATTGATAAAGCTTTTGTTAAAACTTCTAAAGACTATGGTCATGGCGCTATCAGTTACAATGAAAATAAATTCGTAAATATAAATAATTTCATAAATTTAACATGACGTAATGACTACTTAAGATGCTAAGAGGGTATCATTTCAACGGTTAACTCGATTTCGCCACTCGCCCAGGCACAATTATATTTTATTTTACCAATAAGATTTTAGGAAGTGGGAAATAACAAAAAATAAATGACGACAGCCCGCTATTAAAAAGGAAATTAATGTGCTTTGTGTCAACATTACAAAAAAAAGATTTTAGTTAAAATAACACATACCTACACCTACCTACACAAGAGTCAGAACTAAAAGATAAAATCGTTGTTAAAATCGAATTATTGAATGGTTGAAAAGAATTAAAAAAAACCACTTATTATTACCTACGGAAGTCTAATCAAACAATCTTAGTTTCGAGATAACTTGGATTCCTCCTTAGCAGATGTGTATGTAGGTACGCAATATCCTGTTGTTACCCCATCATCTGTACTCCAGTGCACCTAGTGTACACTGCCGGCCAAATAAACAGTCGCCAAAATGGCTACCGAAATATTTACCGTCTACAGAGAAATCTCGAGCTCTAGTATATAATACGTCTAGTGGTCTTATTGAAGAACATAGAACTAGTAACAGTGATGCATTTAGTGATTATTAAAAAAATAGCTGGTAAAAAAATAAGAACCTATTATTACTTATATAAATAACAAAAATTATTTTCATACCATTATCTCGGAGAGAGTATTTTTGCTCATCTATAACTAAAGCCGTTTTTATCCGCAAGAGGGTAAAGTCAATTTTAAATTAGAACATTGTGTGCACAGAGTTTGAGAATTCAAAACATCATTAATGAGGATAAAAATTTACGTGCTGCTCTCGGGTGTAAAGATTTTTCACCTCGTGCTCATTTGATTCCCTCGTTAACACTTAATATTTAATTTTTTTAATCACTCGCTACGCTAATGATACAATTCTAGAATCCTTCCCTTGCCTAGTCATCAAAATTTCAAACTTGAGCACGCGGGTAAAACTATCTTTGTACTCTTATATAACAAATAACTATTGTACATAATACGTAAATAAAATGAATAACATGCTTTTCTGATACATATTTTTTAAGGTATGTTAGATAAATAATGTTTTTTAAAAGAATGAACGAACAAGTTCACTATCTTTTTCAATCTAGTTTTCTTGCAATTACCACTTTAGACGGGGTCGGCACAACATTATTATCTTCTTTAACTATGGTCATAATTTAGAATAGATTGACTTAGTATTTCCATAATTAATGATTACCGTTTCTAATATAAATGTTTGCGTAGCACCGAATTGCGGATTAGTTAATTTGGACCGCGAAACTGAATTCTATTAATACTACGTATTCTGCGACAAAATTATGCTGATGTTGCTTTACATAGGGTTGCAAATACGGGAGGCTCTGTATAATAAATTACAGGCCGCCTCAGATTTATCACCATTTCAACTCTATTCAGATAACCTTGGAAACGAAATTTAAATGCACACTCCTGTTTAAAACAATGACACAATAAAGTTTGGATTCTAGTTTCGGTTGTCACAAAATTCGGGTGGTCACGCGCTATTTCTAGTTTCTAAAAGCGTGTGGATGCTTATAAAGCTATTTGATGAATTTTTTAACGTCTGCTACGACGTTCGCTGTAATTTTAAGGCAAGAGATCCAAACTGATTGAATATACCGATACCCTTCCACCAATCATCACACAACACGGCTTTTTTAGTTTTTCTGCCATTCGAATGCGCAGACGAGTTAGCAGCGGCCATCCCTGACGTTTGGTCGGGGGTTTCGGACACGCGCAGCACATTCATTTGCGACATCTATATAATATAATTTATATCTGTAGTTTGTTTTGCTTGTATTTGCTATATGGTGTCAACCGCACCGGGTCGGCAAGACGTCTTCGGCAAAGACGTTCCCGACTACTCACAAAATATCTTTCCTATGTTGGGTGTTACGCTGAGCATAAAATCAGTGTACAATCTATTGTCTAACCATGCTCGGTGGCATCCGGGACACAAAGGGTTAAATAACCGTTCTTTACAACAAACATTTATAGGCATAGCGTACAAGCACTAAATTCACTTAAGTATAAAATTTGAAGTCTACAAAAAGCCTCTCTCAAAGTTCATCAAAGGGTTTCATCAGAAGCTTATAATGATTAGTATTTTAAAATGAATACTTAAGTTTTTTCAGCGTTCATTTAAGATCTGAGGGAAAAGGTAATTATATAATTACTTCGTACATAGGGTAGAGAAAGAATTTCTGAATCTAGTATTTATGCTAAAGTTGAAACAGAAATAAGGGTTTCTTTTTTGATCAATAATAAACATAGAAGTTGGAAGTGAGATCGTAATTTTACAGTGAAACTTGTATTATGTGCACGCGTTTACACCAGCATAAAGGTGCAGTTTCTGATGGTGTATAAAGGCTGATGATGAAACTTTTTTTTTTATTTGACAGGTAAGCTCTTGGCCTTCATCTCACCAGATGGTAAGTGACGATAAGGCCGAAGGTGGACGCGAGCTTCACCTGTAACCCTCAACAACTGAGGAACTGGCTATCTTACCTCTGATTGCCGAAACACAATTGTTATTATGGCGAAAAATTTGGTAAAACGGTGGTAGCTAGCCAGGCGGGCTTAGAAGCCCTTAAAAACCAAACCGAGCAAAAAAACCCCTGCCCCCGCAGAAAATCGAACCCCGGACCTCCCGATCTACACCCGGTGGTGTCAACCACTAGACCATAGAGGCGGTTAAAAAAGTTGTTATTGGTTATTATTTACAATAAAGGTGAGGTAAGCACAACAAGTCTTTGCATCTTAACCTGAGCCACTGTAACGTGATGTAGCATTTCACGTAAAATAAATTCGCAGTCTATTTCGTTGTCCTCAAATGTACCGGTAATATTTCAATGTACGCCATCAAATATACGGTATACCGACTTATTATAAGCGCCGTTTCCTCTTAAGACTTAATTAAAACAACATAACCTTGTTAAAGATTAAATAATAATTGTTACCGTTTAATTTTAATAGAATGTTGCTACAGAATCATTACTTAGTTTTAAAGTGAGATACATTTAAGATTAATGAAAGGAGACTAACGAGGCAGTTTGTAAAGAAGCGAGTTGGACATTCGTAGGTGGATGAACTCTTTAAGGCAGCTGACTCCATAGGTAGGTATCGAAAATCCTTCGAAAATCCTTAATAGGTATGATTACGTCTAATTAGTTTAGTAAACAAGTCGTATTTTTAGCTCAGGACTAAATTTAAGCTCGGTGGCGTAGTGGTTAGTTTCGATCGAAACAAAGCTACCTTCGCCATGGTCAGGCCGTGGATGGGTGACCAAAACTTTGTGATCTCGAGCTCCTCCATGCTTCTGAAGGCACGTTAATCCGTTGGTCCTGGTCGTTATTGCGACCGTTTCTACCCACCTACCCACAGAGCCAGCGTGGTGGTGTTACGGCCTATACTCCTGATGTGTTTCTCCATGAGGATCGCCTGTGCCCAGCAGTGGGACGTATATAGGCTGAGTACGATGTTCTTTGAAAGAAAACTATTTGGAAGCAAAAAGTTCCAAAAAAGACACACGACCATAGAAAATCCTATATCATAATAGGCTAGCTGAAACTTTTTTTTTTTTTTTACTTTTTTTTTCTGAAGTCGTTATAACACAGTCAATTTTAAAATTATAAATTACGTTTTTGCTTAAATGTCAAAAACGCCTTCGGTCCCGTTGGTCTATCAATTATCTGTGCTGACTCACGATTATTGTAAACAATTCAATACGCTTGCGTGACATAGCCGACAGTTATGCTTGATTGGTTGCAACTGGCGTTTGACGGATTTTGACCATGCGTAGTAATTGTTTACATGAAGCGTTACTCAACTAATTTCACGAACATGGTAGATAGCGTTTTTGGTAGATGAAAAAGAAATACAAATAAACATATTTAAATTTAATTCCTACAGCAATTCTTTATTTATATTTGTCGAACTTGAACTTAATATTTCGGACCCTTGTACTAAATACTATGTGAATGACACATTTTTTCATTACTTTTGTTATGAGTCAACTAGCCTATTCATAATTTAAAACGACAAAAATTTTACTTGAAACTTGTCAACTCGAAAATAAAGTCAGGCAGTTTGAATTGTTAACGAAGGTCAAACTAAGTTAAACGAAGACTCGAATAAAGCTATCAAAGAACGGAATCGAAATAACTACTAAGTTACTGTACAAAGTGTGTAATGACATCTTAAACAAAAAAGTAATACCATAAACAGGGGAAAGGAAAATAGAAATAAAATAGAGCGAGTCTTAACTCCGTAGATACGGTAGCTGGAAAATGTTTTATCTTTCCTTGACTCGCCGTTATGTAAGTAGCTGTCTCAATTAAATGGAAGGGCTAATCGAGCAACATTTTTTCTTGGGAAAGAAAATTAGAGTAATACTCATATTGTAGCCAAGAACTTTAGTTCTCTGGACAACTGTATTCTTTTGCTAACATATTCTTACGTTAGGCGGGTTGTTAGATATATTACAGGAATATTCAGGATTAGTTTGCTGGATGTCTAAGTAGCGCTGCGATCGCCGAATCGGGAAAACGGCAAAGTAAGTAGGTATAATTTAGTTAGAATACCACTTGATTTACCGCCAAAAGTCTGAGTAGCCAGTACACCTCCGCTTGACCCTTTAGGAATACCTGCTAGACCGATGATATATTGTGTTATGTTAAAGAAATCTCAGATGTAAAAGGAGCATCCACGACTTGAGGCTGGGAAACGGGCTATTTTTTATTTACATGTGGCAAACAAGCTCTTGGCCTTCATCTCACCTCATGGTAAGGGACGATAAGGCCGAAAGTGGTGGTAGCAAGCTTCACCTGTATTCCTGAACAACTGAGGAACTGGCTATCTTACCTCTAAGTGCCGGAACGCAACAATGCTTTATAACATTGTTATTATGGTGACGGATTTAGGTGAGACGGTGGTAGCTAGGCGGGCTTAAAAGTCCTACCACCAACTAAACCGGGCAGAAAAACCCTGCCTCCATGGAGAATCGAACCGCAGACCTCCCGATCAGCCGATGGTGTTAATCACTAGACCAGGGAGGCGGTTAAAACACAATGATTGAAATGATGATCATTTGGGAACGTCTATATCCAATTTTAACTTGTCCACCGGCGCAAAATGAGATACAATAGAAATATATAAATAGCTCAGATTAGGGAAAGACCATGTGTCCAGCTAAAATTTATTTTTAATGAATCTAATGTGCCAACTACATACCACAAGGGCAGGCATACCTGGAACGTCCACGGCCTTTATTGTGCTAGTGACAAAATATATCAGACGTTTAATAAAAGCAACGTTGAGAAATGTCGGCCGACCGCCGTGCCCCGACATTTGTAAATGCGTTGCGAATGAAATAGTGACGTTAAAATTTCCCTTTGTGGAATTATTTGGGTACACAATCATTTTTGGGATGGCTACCCTAAGTTTTGCTAAGAATACACCTACCATTATATTCATTTAAAACTTTTTTCGGTCTATTTAGAGACTGCCTTCTTAGACTTCTCTGTACTACTAATCTTTCATTGTCATTTTTTATTTGCTGTTGAGGAGAATTATTGACTAACCTTTATTTAAATAAAAATGGCAATTCAGATAATTATTTATCAAAACAATTATTTAACACACCTATTTTTATTCTGTTATTTCTCTTGCGAACCGCAGAGAAATGGACCTTTCTGCGTCAATATGGAGATTGTCAAAGCAAAAGTAAACAGGCACAATTTGTGTGTTTTATTGTGTTTGTGTTTGTGCTCGACCTTAGGCCACATCGTCGCTTTCCTTTAGACGACATCAGACACCGTCCATAAATTACGTCACACTTTAAGTGGTGGAAGGAGTTGGCCAAATGTGACATTATGTGACAAGGGGGAGGGAGGAGGCTATAATTTCGTGACGTCACATTTCAAATTTATAAGAAAAAATGAAATATAACTAATTTTGGAACTCGATACTTTACAGATGTAAAATGGCAAAATAAGTGATGAGGCAGACTAGGGAGGGGGAGTTTCACAAATGTGACCAGCTGGGACAGGGAGGGGGGGTAACACCCACGTTTCGCCTGATATGTTGCAGTCCCTAACCATCAAGCTAACAATAACCATTTTCCTATTCGGTAGATCGCCCATCTGATGATCAGATAGAAATGTTGAAAGAGGTCTATGTGGTAAAATAAAAATGAAATTCCTTTTCAAAGCAACAGGAACATATGAAAAACTAATAAACTAATTATATTAAACTATTATACTTATAAAAACTACTATCAGCGCCAAAAATGTTGTTCAAGCTCAATATCGCCTCCTTTTTGTTAATTTATTCAAAGCGTTTCAGGGCACTGTCCTCACAGGGTGACTTTCAAGCGATGTTTTGTTTCTCGCTAACGACAATGTACACACATTGAACGGGCAGGGTGTTAGGCGTTAACGAACTCCCATATCACCCTAATTCCGAGTTCATCTCTGCGAGTACACGAGGTATCACGTAACAGGAATTTTCTGACGTCCATGTACGGCGATTTCGGTAAATAGGTGCTGTTTCACGGCGCAGGAAAGCACGTGAAGTTAATAAATGCAAATTGGACGGCCTCTCGATCCGCGGTAAAATAGTTACGTCCTTTTTCGTTGGTGCTCTCTGAATTAAGACAGTTTTGCACGGTTTTTTGGGTGGCTTATCTTGTATTGTGTTTTCCGTTGCATGTATCTGTATGTCGTATTTTCGTGGCGCATAAAACTACAGAGCATTTGCTATTCAGACATACCGTACTAAATGTGCCTAATTGATTGAAGGATTAGAGTTAATCGCGACTTTTTATAGGTTATCCTGGTTGGCAAAATTAACCTCAAATGACCTGTAAGCCATAAAATTACACTTTGAAAGTATATTGTATACAATATTTTTATATTTTGTTATGTTAGATATATCTAGTAATATTGTAGAAACATTATGATTATTATTGCTCAAAATTTTCGGCTTAGGACTTTTGCAATATCCCTAACCTGCATATCCGCCTTACAGCCGCCACTACTCCAAAAACTCAACGCAACTTCCTTCTGCAAGAAAACCTAAAAGAAACTTACGGAAGGAGGCTGCGTGGAGTTAGCAGGCATTCAATGCTTCTTAACTGGCGGGCGACGAAACATGGGGGGGTTTTAGTAAGTATCCCGGAGTATCGGAGATGCTTACATAACCCTGACGGGGCCTGACGAAGGCGACTAATAGATTTAGAACTGCACAACCATCCAAAAGCTTATAGCGAGAACGGGCTCACCACCTGTCACGTTGAGTGCAGTTACTGTTTGGTGAAGCACGGACTATGGCAATGGGCTGCTTATGCGGTGCTTTTGCCTAATCCCTGACTAACCTTCAGGGGATAATAGACGTGATTATATGTTGTGTCTCATTTTAAGTCCACCATAATTCATTCTTAGCATTCTTCTTTGTCTAAAGGGAACCTAAATTATTATTACCTTGAAGTATTTGAAATTAAATTATAGCACCGCCAAGATATTATCCACGCTTCAGATAAAATTTTAATTAATACTCTTGTAGAACTTCATTTTTTACAAGAAAAGTATAAAAGTGCTGTAAAGAAACTGAAATCGTTAAAAAATTTCAACAGCACATTAAGTTAAGTATAAAATCTTTTATATCTGTAGTATAACGAGAATGTACCTGCGCTTAAACTTTACTTAAAATTTTTTTTTTTTGCTTTGGACAATTCGAGTACTTACATCCTTAAAATTATCATCATACCTTCACATTTTACCTTATATTTTTATGTAGGTTCATATGTTTATGCACTGAGAACTGAAGCAAGAGATATAAAGGACACGGTCAGTTTCAGTATATAGGCGTGTGCCTAGTTATTGAATTAAGTTTACATGTATGATTCTACTCCGCCATATGGTAATAAGTTATAATAATCATGATGAAATTAGCGTCAAGTGGTGTGAAAAACGATGAGATCTTTATCGTGGTAATCCATCTCATCGAATTAACACCACAGTGTCTGTCATCGAATGTTTGACGCCAAACTCTCCCAAGGTGCAATGAAATGCATTACACTAGCATTTCAATGTAAATTACCGAAGACATAAATACTAATTTATTTCTCTATTGTTGTAATTTATACATTTATTTGTTTTTATGTAAACGCAATGCAAATCTTGCACCTTGTCCTTTAGTGTACATGCGTCAAGATCAATCTGGTGACCTCTTGCTCTAGTAACGCACCACAGAACGACCCCTGACAAGGTGACCGTCTTTGCGAAGTGACCGAGCTGACCCAGAGCTGGATAAAATTACCCACGGATCATGGGCTGACATAACTTAAAGAGGACTATCCAGCTGTGAAGTTGACAATTAATCAACTGTTTATTCAATAAACTTTTCTAGAGCTTTATTCCTTAACGGTATCTACCCTTTTCCTCAGTTAATTTTAGTTTTAAATTTTCTTCACTTTTTTCTCTTTTTCGCGCTGGTGTCTCTTCCTGGCGCTGGCGTCTCGTCTAGTGTAAAAAAACTAAATCTCACATACCTGTGTTGGATTGGCTGGCAGATATCTCCATTAGAGATGTGATGTGGCGTCACTTATTTTTGGAAATTTATTAATATTAACTAAAGCACAAATAGTGCATTTGGTAAACATTTTAAATCTTGAATAATAACGTTACATATTATTAGTCGTACTATAATTTTATTATTAACACTTATTATTTTTATTTATAATATTTATAATAATAATTTGCGTCGAACCAACCACTCAAGACGCTGACTCTGATAGGAATAATCGAGAACAAACAATGAAAAAAAAGGGACAGACGGTAAGTTTAAAAAAAGAATCAAAAAGAAAATGGCCAGAGAAGAGCGCAATAACAGCAAAGAGTTACAAAAACTGTTATAAAGCCTTGTTACAGAGATAAGTCCTACTTTGCATACTATTTTTAATCGACTTCAAAAAGGGGAGGTTCTCAGTTTGTGTGTTTATTAAATGCGCTTCTTGGAACAATAAAGAGTTTAATAATTTCACATTTTTTTTTGTTCCATATGGAAAACAGTATCCACCTCGCCGTACGTAAGACCACGGCCTTAGGCGACACAGTGTAATCCGAGAGACATTAGTGTCTCACAAGCTAAAAGTTAATGAACCGAGGTAACAAGAATTTTAGTCTTAATAAAGGACTTTACTGCGGGTGTGACGAACATTCTCGTATGTTATACTTAATTTGGTCTAGCTTGTTCTACAAATTAGACTGGGTGTATTCGTGGGGTGTTTTGTTGGATTGTAATTTATTTATTGCAATGATAGTACTGATTAAGAAGCAAAATTATAAAACACGTTCCGTGTTTTTTTTTTATTATACAAACTGCTTACTTTTGCTGTTTAATTTATTATTTATTATTATTATTTCAATCTATATTTACTCGATAGGCGTTATATGTTATGTTTTCATAAAAAGATTTCACTCGGCTGAGTGAAATCTCAGAAATTTTACATTGTAATTATTTGTTAATTAGTAAAATTTACAGCTCGTATAACGTGGCTTCGATCCCACCGCCTGTACCACTGAGTTTTGAATAAAAACTTAAGTACAGTTCATTGTGAATATCGCTTGCCTCACATTGCGCCCGGTGCATGGCAACAGGCTCGCCACCTGTTACACGGGGACCTAACATATCTGGCTACTCCTTCGGGGAAAAAGGCGTGATGATATACTATGTGATATATTTATTTTGGTAACAATAACAAAATTTTTGCAACGCAGAAAGTTACTAAAACCCAAGATTCGTCAGCCTATATACACCCTACTGCTGGGCACAGGCCTTCCTCATGAAGAAACCCATGTGGAGTATGGGCCGTAACACCACCAATGGAAGTGGTGGATAACGAACCAGGACGAACGACTCAACGTGCCTTCCGAAGCTCGGAAGAGCTCAAGATCACAAAATTTTGGTCACCCATCCAAGGGCTGACCATGGTGAAGGTAGCTTTGTTTTCGATATCGAAAGCCAAAGCGTAATAACCATTACGCCACCAAGACCTCCAAAACCAATTCTTCCTATGATCTCATTCCAAAATCGAAGGCAAAGAAATTACCAATAAATTCTCTTTCTACCATTTACCCTAGGATTCTGAGGCTCGTTCTTATAATAATAACATATACCTATTATTTATTCCGGCAAAATTTAATATTCCCAAAGCAAATAACTCAAAGCCACATACCTGCCTGATATAACATACTGGATGGTGGATCCCTGGTACCTCCATATGTGGATTCAATAATATTTACTCACATCTTAGGTTTATTGCTCCAATATCTCCGAGCTGAACAAACAACTAGTTGACGTACTGCAGATTTGCGGTAGATGGCAAACTACTACCGATTGTGTGGTCCGGTACTGGAGTGAACTTATACTTCTACCGCTTTACTTATAAACAATTTCAAATTGAGATATGTAATAGGTCTTTACCTATGAAATTTCCGTTTTTTTCTCTCTCAGTATTTTGTCTGTAACTATTAAGTTTCAGAATATTCTTATAAAATAATTACCTCTTCTAAAAATAGACCATATTTTTGACCGATTTGTTTCGATAATTTGTTGTAAGTTTAATTGTGTTAAAATTAGAAACGAAGACAACTGTTTTTAAGTGCCTCCCGAATGCATCATTTGATTTGCATTTACTTAAAAACGGTAAATATTTTTTATGAACTATTATATCACACATATTGCTAAAGCTTGTCTACGTAATGATACATGCCAAAAATTATTATCTTTGGATTTGTCGTTGTGGAGAAATCTGAAAAATGTTAGTATGGAAAATGCAGATTTCCCCAAAATCTCCATACAAAACGGTAGGTAAAGACCTATTATTAATATAAATCTTCACTCGTATGTCACAATTAGCATCTCGCCCAGCAAAGGGACGTATAAAGTCCTATATGTCCTACTGCTGGGCACAGGCCTTCCTTATGAAGAAACACATGAGGAGCATGCGCGGTAACACCACCACGCTGACCCAATGCGAGTTGGTGGGTAGAAACGGTTATAATAGCGACCGGGAACAATGGCTTAACGTGCCTTCCGAAGCACGGAGGAGTACCCATCCAAGGCCTGACCTGGCGGAGGTTGGTAGGAAGGAAGGTATGAAGTTACTTAAAATAACGCCACGTAGCTCCTCGTTAAGCTCAACTTGTTTGTATTAAAGCTGTCACTACATAAACCGTTACCGCCTTTCTTATAAACGAAGAATAACTTAATGCCTGGTTTAACCAAAAATACGGCTTAGCAATATAATGCCTTATGACGTTGGGTGTTAGGTATAATATTGGTAAGCAGTATTTTTAGTTAAACTAGGCATATAGTTATTCTTAGTTTATATGTAAGGCGGTACCGTTTAACCAACCCCCTTTTCCCGGGATAAATAAGTCGTATTTCTTTACCAACTTTCATCTAAATCGAATCAAATTTTATCTATTTTCCTACATCTGCGTTTCTGTATAGGATTAATGGGGGTTTCATAGCTACGCTAGCCGCCAGCGCCGGCCACGCGCTCACTTACACGAGATAGTAACATCGTTTCACAGCCACACGCGCGCGCTTATAAATACGTCAAAATGTATGTAAATCACGCTGGAGCTGTAAGCCAGCGCTAGCAGCCAGCATAGCTATGAAAAGTTTGGAAATTGAACAGTTCTGAGAGAACGTGATATTGTTTGAGTCTACCCGCTAGACTTCAAGTCACATTATCGCTTTTCATCGTATCAGGTCACTACCTGAACTGTTCAGAAAACTCTTTTTCAAACTATTTTTCATTTCACATACCGAACAGATAGTTACTATCGCGTTTATTATTATGTGGATCCAAAATTCACACAATTGGTTTATGGCGTTTAAAAACAATACCTTTATATATTGGTCCCATTTAAAAACTCACAAAATGAGTTTTGTCCGTGAAAAATGAGTTTTGTATCGGAAATTTCCGAAAAATATATCGGTGGGTGATATGCCAATTTTTTCATGCAAAAAGTTGATGTTAACGTTATTAAAAACCTTCCACCCAATACAATTATATAGCGATTGGTACGATAGCTCCAAGAAAATATAAGCCACGTCATCACCAAAGAAAATATGGGCAAAATAAGCAAGATAATTACAATTTGACGAGGGCTCTCTTCCAAACATTTTTCCTCCATATTTCTCTCGTATATTATCCCGGTAGCCGACGCGAGCCATCGCTCATCATGAACAATGCTAAACACTGTTTCACATGACGTCGTATAGTGACATGAGAACCATTAATATTTTGGCTCCCTTTTGAGTTCATTTACACTATCAAGGGAACTACATGATGAGTGAGTTCTAGGCATTCACTTACATGATTGGGAGTGAAAGTGAGTAATGACAAATCAGAATCTACTTAATATTTTGATAAGTTATGCGTGATGAACTTCTAGTGTCGTTGGTATTTCTAGTCACCGATATTAACGTACGATTTATCGTCACAGATATCAAAATACTTTGTTAAGTTTCGATATATTGGATTTCTCAAAATTAAATGATGACTGCATACCATACAGTCTGCATACTTTAAAAGTCATATGAGATTAACTAACGGCTTTGAAAATAGACATGTTGCTATTTCTAAGGGTGGTTTCATAAATACACTGGCCGCCAGAGAACAATTACAAGAGATACCTAACATCGTTTCACAGCCACACTTTACGCTTTACGTAAAAATTTATGAAAGTCTCGCCGTCGCTTTTGACCAGCGCTGGCGGCCAGCGTAACTATAAAAAGTGCCTTAGAAAGGAGAACACCATCTTCTGAAAGTACTGAAAGCACAAAATCACACATATCATTACGCCTCTCTTTAAAAGGGCTTTTCAAAGGTCTTAACAGCCTCATTTGAACAAACAATCAAACATAGGTACATACATACATACATACATAAAATCAATGGCATTCTCTCATAGAGTTAAGCAGAGATTATAATTCCACTACCTATGGTCCTTGCATTTTTTTAATAATTGTCAAGTTAGCACACCGTAGTGTGATAGTGGCTTTGTTACTCTATTTAATGTAGGTACCTACATTACATTCACCAATATTGCCAGATACCTGTTATCACAGTATGAAACGGCTTGAAAATCCAATAGGAGTTATATTGAAATTGAATAACGACTCTCTTATAATACTATGTACCTGAACCATTCAAGATTACGTTATTCCTACGTCTACGTCTAAGAGATAGGTCATAGTATCGAGGCTATCAGTAAGCCAATAACTATTTATTATTATTTATCTTATTCCAATAAAATAATTTAATACGTCATGATGATGAAGAGCTCGGTGGCGTAGTGGTCAGGAGAGGAGCAGTACTGAGCTACGAGAGATGTGGTACGCCTCTCTTCGATATCGAAAACAAAGCTACCTTCGCCGTGGTCAGGCGACCATAACTTTGTGATCTAGAAGTCACTATTCCAACCGTTTCTACCCACCAACCCACATTGGGCCAGCGTGGTGGTGTTACGGACCATAATCCTCATGTGTTTCTCCAAGGAGAAGGCCTGTGCCCAGCCGTGGGACGTATATAGGCTGAGAACAATCAAACTAAAAGGAATCTTGTTCTACTCAACTTCTCTGTATTGTGCTCATGACTGGATGCTGAGGAATTTGCATGTACCTTGATGCTGCGTCAAAGGTTTTGTGAGCTGAAACTTTCCGACCGAATCGCAAGAGAAATTTATTTGACTGGGATAACGCGACGTCTTTGACGACGTTCCCGAATAACGCCGGCGGCCGGCGACGTCGCTCGCTTACACGTCATAACGTCGATCCAATTTGAAATGGAAGCGCTCGTGTATGGCCAGCTTTGGCTGTGAAACGATAAATAAATAAATGAATATCCTCAGACATTCACACCCATCAACTAGACCCATTTTAAGCAACTAAATGCTGCTTGTGTTACGGATACTAGATGACGGACAAATATATTTCATAGATAAATACATATAATTTTTGAGAATATACATAATATAATACATATATAATGAACACCCAAGACTGGAGAACAAATGTCTGAAAATTCATCACTCTAACACTTGCTTCCACTGAATCGAACCCTTCGAACGTCTTGAGACCGGCGTACAGACCACTCGGCCACGGAGGTCATCAAAGTTACTATATCTTGTACAACGATGTTACTATATCGTGTTACTAACTGTTGCCCACGACTTCGTCCGCGGTTACTATGGTTTTTTTACAATCCCACGGGAACCCTTTAATTTTCTCTCAAAGTCTCGAATTAAACTAAAGAGGAATTGTTCAGGCCCGATCGATTTAAAATTAACAAAGTTTCATACAAACTTCCATCCCCTATTTTATCCCCTTGTGATAAAATTAATCAAAAATTCTTAGCGGATGCCTATGAAGGCATCAGGTAGATGTGATGACGACATCACATCTACCTGCATGCCAAATTTCAGCCCGATCCGTCCAGTGGTTTGGGCTGTGCGTTGATAGATCACTATGTCAGTCCTTTGAGTTATATGTCACCGTAAAATAGAAAATAAAGTCAGATTATTTAACGTTATTTACAATTTAACGGTGACATAAGCAAGCAAGCAAAGCAAGCGCAAGCAAAGCAAGCGCGAGCGCTTTGCGTAAACAGGCGCGCGTGGCCGGCGCCGGAGTAGCTCTTCCCTTCTAATTTATAAATCCTCTTAGTCTGGTTTATTGCTCATAGGTTGCACTTCCTCTTTATCAAAACTCAACATTAGGCGCAATTTAGAAATAGGTGTTCCTTCTTCATCATGAATCTGGAGAGCAAAGCAAAATGAATCATAACCTACACACAAAGTTACTTATCATCTAAACGTAAATTCATGCAAATCCTGACAACCAAACAAATCAGCTTATCGAGCTGTCAGTACAGTATATATTCATTAAACTAGACCTCCAATCTGGTTGCCTCATTTGGATATGAATGTCTCTCTGTTGACTGGGATTGAATGTTTGTATGCTTGGTAATTAGGCTTTGCAACAGCAGGGTGAGTGGGAAACATCTAGTTTCATAAGTATAAACAGTATAAATATTGTGGAGGATGTTTTAATGAAGAACTCGGTAGTATAGTGTATTTTTTTGAGTAGCCCTAAACTGATGCCTCTGACGGCTACTCAACTATCTCCAGATTGTTTTAAAGAAGGCGATAACTTTGGTGAGTCCTCAAGCCTGTAGTGTTTTGCCACTGGAGGGTTTTTCTCTGAAAGGCGCCCTAGGGGGTCCGCTTCCAGGGAGAGCCTCCAGGGCGCTTGAGCGAGATTCGGGGATCGGCAGACGTCCTGAGTGTGTCTCTAAAGGCTCGGACCTCGGCTCAGGCGTGCGGTGTCGTGGAGGAGCGCAGCGTAACGTGGTGGTTCGTACGCATAGGCTTTTGATAATGCATAAAGAACTTCTTTCGGCTTGGATTAGCGGCTATTACTGTGATCTCGATAATTCGTCCGTTCTTCTGATGCCTAACCCGGTTTTTGAAATATAGAAATATAGATAATAAGAAATTAGTTTTGTTGCAAAATATCAATACAGATTTTCGTGCGAACTCAAAACTTAATAACCAACAGTAACAGCCTATAGTATTTTAATGGTTATAGTTTCTGCACATCTAAAGATAGTCATTGTTCGACCATTATTGTACAGAGATTAGAGCCTTACTAAATTCAGATCTAACACGCCAAAATAGCCTTACCCCGTATCAAAGGAAAACCGTAGAGGGTCTTTATGACCCGGGATTTCCCTTGAGCGTTATAATAATTTATTTATTTTCTTGTAAATGTAAAACACTATCTCAGTTAGACAGTACATTATGGATGGAAGATCGAAGTATTGTTGCTATTTACTTCAAAAAGTAAAATTTTGCCTTACCTACTATTTTTTACCGCTTATTTATCGCAAGACATTTTCTGAGTGCTTACAAATATTAACTAACATAAAAAAAACTGTACAAAACAAGAAAAGAACAGTTGAATTTGAATATAGCTTTCCTTGTGGTAGCATTAAAATTCATAAAAACATCTAGAAAACTCAATAAACTTTCAATACAAACATCATCCACTGGATTATATATGTCTAGGGACTCAATATACATACATATACATATATATAATTGACTGTCCTGAACTTTTGTCTTACCTGTATATAATTGTCCCACTGCGTCTCTGCCATCCTAGGTGTCTACTTCACGTTCCATTTTCGCGTACAGTGTATCACAGAAATTCCTACTTAATTCGAGTCTGTAATATGTTTAATGAAGTTTGTAGGCCTGGTTGTGCTAATAGCATTGATCTATTTTGCAGTAGCATAAATTCTGTGAATAAAATCATGTCAGAGAATTACTTGTAATGTAAGAATTTCAATATTAAGTACATTAGTGTTACCTGCGGAGGCTTGTTATTGGCTGTTTGATGTTTGTACATATATATTTCCTTATGTAAGCTGTAGGCCCCCCAAATAAAATAAATAAAATAAAATAATCTCGACTATTATCACCTAAGGGTTAGTCAGAGGCTGGACAAAAGCACTGCAAAAGCACTCCACTGCCATAGTCTGCACTTCACCAGGCAGTGACTGCACTCAGCGTGACAGGTGGTGAGCCCGTCGTCGCTTTAAGCTATTGGATGTTGCAGTTCGTAATCCATTAGTCGCCTTTTACGACACCCGAGGGAAGAGATGGGTTGGTAGTATTCTTTTAATGAGCCGCTACCACACGACTCAATATGGTTGTAAATACCTAAATACCTATAATTTACTGAAATTAAATATATCAGGAGAAATATGGGTGAATACATCGGCCTACCCCTAGGGCACACTAGCGTGGTGATTCGTATGAATGTAAATATCTTCTATATAACCTTTCTCAGTTTTCGATATGATAAAATAGTTTCTCAAATCCTACATCTATCCTACTTCTACGAAAGGACTAGACTAGGACTCATAAATTTCTAATGTAACCCTGGAAACAGCGCCAGACCCACAAATCTTATATTCCAACAACAACCGCCGAAAGAATCAAAAACAAATTATATTTACTTATAATCCCATTGATAATCCATAATCTTGTGAGAGTAATCAATCAGGTAGGGTGTACACGCTTCGAGGTAATGTCGGATAAGTCCAATATGTCTGGATGCGCGGCGTAGCTTATAACTTGTGAGGAGTGCCTTATCGAGGTCCTGTTTATCAGGAGTTATCGTGTAGCCGCCGACTTAAGTGGTGTAGCCACAGACTTACGAAAGTTAGGATATAAGGACATCGCGTGTTAAGTTTTGTGACTTAGAGAAATCTGAGTTATTCTTAGGTTTTGTTGTGGCTTGTGTTTATACCCACATGATGAATCTTCTTTTAGTTAAACTAACAGTGCTAGACCTTTCTCTATGTATTATTTTATTTTACCTATACTGTTTAACTAAATTTTATTCCACCAGGGCAGTTGTCACTTGATGAGGGTCTTAACCCTATATGGTTAAGATGACTGTAAGAGATATATTGATATCACTCATTAGATGATATTACGAAGGTAATTTTTATAAGCACACTGTTAAATTGTATAATTGTTTCTATCAAAAAGACATTTTAAGTATAAAATATGACATACTGGAGTTTGAACTGGTACCGGTCAAAACAATGTTATTCGAACCAAACGATTCTTTACAAAATTTTTAATGCGAACCTGCAAGTAATGAAACAATAATCCGCCCGCAGTCCATATTAAAACCAAATTAAATGACCATTGCTAAAAGTCCGAAATCAAAACAATTTGAACATTTACCACGCACAACTTCTGTAGATATTTTTATCACGAGTTAAATGACATTGTTATTACTACTTAAAGAGAAACCTCAATATTTTCTCAAACAAAAAGCTTATTCAATCTTCTGTAACTAGTCTTCAGTAAACTATATCATTCACACGTAATACATTACACCTCACCGTCTTGTCTTTGTTCCTATTTCTATTCAAAACCATCTGCTTAGCGCTTCGCTAGTTCCTAACTATCCACTTAAATCGCTTCGCTGATAAGCAACTATGGAGGTAAATTTGTAACCTACTTGCTGATGTATCGTAATATCTTTAGCATCAGACTTTCAATGAAAATGTTCCAACTTGTTTGTGTTATAATAGGTCTTTACCTATGAAATTGTCGTTTTGTATGGAGATTTTGGGGAATTCTGCAGTTTCCATACTAAAATTTATTCAGTTTTCTTCACAGCGACAAATCCAAAGATAATAATATTAGGCATCTATCATCAGACAAGCTTTAGTAATATGTGTAATATCACACTTCATAAAAATTATTTATCGTTTTTAAGTGAATGCAAATAAAATGATGTATTCGGGAGGCACTTAAAAAGAGTTGTCTCCGTGTCCAATTTTAACACAATTAAACTTACAACAAATTATCAAAACAAATCAAAAGAGCTCAAAAATATAGTCTATTTTTAGACGAGGTAATTATTTTTTAGGAATACTCTGAACCTTAATAGTTACAGACAAAATACTAAGAGAGAAAAAAAACACCAATTTCATAGGTAAGGACCCAATACAAGTCGATGTGTTCATTTATTCTCAAAATTAATTTGAAAAATCTCGTCACTCAAGTCGTACTACAATTTTCCTGTGACTACGACCACTGCAATGTCCTATAAAAAATTTTTGTACCAACAGGTGTCAACAAGAAGAGAGTAAAAATTCATGTATTTTAATTGATAGAAAAAATAAATAAATAAACAAACTAGTCACGTTAACTATGTCCATTAAGAATGGAGTAATTTATAATTATGTTGGTGTACAAAAATATTTATAATTGTCTACTGTCCTTACTCCCTACTAATTTCATTCCTTCGGCTTTAATTTCGCTTTAATTAAATGTACTCAAAAAAGAATATCCCACGTAACTAGAACCCACAGTCCCACTACACCCGAGGAAATGTTTGTGTTTTCTTCGGATAATGGCGTACTTGTTGACTTTGTGCCGGATCGCCAGCGAGGGTGTAATGTAGAACCGATAGTTCCAAGTCTTTGTCCAGTACATTTAGTTGGGAGTTAACATTTTAGATCCCTAGTATCATGGTTCAAACTATTACGGGAGCTTTTAAATATTATGTTAGGTTTACTCTTAGTAAAAGTGACAGTAGAACTGTAATGTAAAGACGACGATATACGTTTTCCATTTATCATCTAAAAGGATTGCTCATTTCTTTTCAAAAATACCCTCAGCATATATAATATTTTTGATATAGGTCTTTTAGAAGCTCGGCTTAAAAAAATTTGTAAATTTTTTCGGATTTTCATATATTTTTGCTTGAAACTGGGAAAAACGCATTGTTACTGTCTTAGAGGTGCCTAAAAATAAAAAAGGCGCCAGTTGATAGCTGATGTTGCCAAACTGAATCAGTGTAAATATTTGTATACCTCCATGCTACAAAAAGTTTTTAGACGCTCGCATACTAGAACTTAAAGCTCGTAAATTGTAAACATGAGAAGGTATACCTTTTCAGTGAAAAATTTCACTGATGCACTAGCTGTGAGAGTACGTAGCACTTAACGTGCTAACACATGGTACACAAGAATTGCCGGATCAAGAGATATTGCAAACAACAGCACAATTTCCATAACAATACCTCAGTCAATAGCAACGCAAAAACCGAACGCAACCTCATTCGTGTCGAAAACGCGACTCATCGTCGAAAAATAGATAAAGAGAAAAAGGCCAATACAAAAGAACATTATTACCGAAGGCATAATGGTTATTCGGGACGAAATGAACGTAACACCGTACACGCGTGAAAAATTGCTCCTACTCTATTGTCCACGGGAGTTCACTTTGGCCGTTGTAGGGTTCAACATTTGGGTGTTGGATATCGGAGTTTTGCATACCTGGCTTTGTAAATTGTACTGCTGTGTTACGTTATAAAATTATTTTTGCCTTTTCTAAGTTGAAATCTTAAAGTAGTAAATGCAGCAAATCCATCAATGTAATTCACAAACAAAAACATTTTTTTTTTTAGCACATGAACAATAGTGATCTACAGTTAAATTGTGTATGTACTTGTTACAAGCGCTCGCGGTAACAAACTTTAATACAATGGTTTAATTTAATACTGTAATTTTAAAATAATTTATAATAAACTATTTATTTGTAAAATGCATAATAATGTAAAATGTTGACGATATTAAGTGCCGAACTTGGCCTATGAAATAAAATTATTTTTGATTTTGATTTTGATTGGTAAGTCCAGTTTGTGCCTTGCCCGGTCAGGCGTACAAAATTTTAGTGTTTTGTTTACATACAATTTAAATAAATAATTTGTGAAAACTATACAACATCATCATTAAATCCTTACAAAATATGTTTGGAATTTTAGGTAATGAAAAGAAAAATTGTCAAAATTAATAATCAATATAATATAGATAAGCGATTACCTTGCTTATAGGAAAGCCGAGGAGCTCGGTGGCGTAGTGGTCAGTGCGCTTTGGCTTCGATGGCTTCGATGGAAAAGAAAGCTACCTTCGCCATGGTCAGCCGTGGAAGGGTGACCAAGACTTTGTGATCTCGAGCTCCTCCGTGCTTCGGAAGGCACGTTAAGCCGTTGGTCCCGGTCGCATTTGTGACCGTTTCTACCCACCAACCCGCATTGGGCCAGTGTGGTGGTGTTACGGCCCATACTCCTCATGTGTTTCTTCATGAGGAAGGCCTGTCCCAGCAATGGGTCGTATATAGGCTGATGACATAGAAAAGCTCCAGCCCCTATGGTTCCTCCATATACTATACGATCCTCTTCATATAATATAACATAATTAATATATTATAATTAACGCGCTGGTCTCTTGTGTTTCGGCCACAATAACCGAGAATGGTATTGCTCTTGAAATGAAATGAAATGAAACTTTATTTGCTTAAATATGGTCACAATAGATGTTACACAAAGAGACACCGACATATTTTGCTGATGCAGTCAGCGTGCAAATATTGTACAAGATAAATCGCTAGAATATAACAAAAGTAGTCATGATAATTTTTATAAATAATTGGATTTGAAGCAATGTCACAGTCAAAAGTAAAGTTCAATAAAATTATGTAAATCAATGTCAACGTTTCATCAAAAACGTCACTTAATTGGTAAAACATTTTCTGCTGTATTGTGCTAAATAATACTTTTTTAAATTTATGGAATGTAAGTTGGGTCACACTAAGTGGCAACTTATTGAAAAATTGTATAGCCATACAGTAACAAGGTATACGAAACATACAGTATACAATGAAGGTAGGCGTTATACGTATTAATAGCTACATATTAATATTATGCATATTTGTTGCATTCAAAACCAGTCAAAAGTACTTTTGACTGAGAAGATTGGTCAAAAGTGGTATTGACTGAAAATTAATGGTCAGAAACGCAATTATGTGCTTAAAAATAAAATTCTTAAGGGTCATAAAAAATAACCTTAACCAAACATTTTCAGTCAAAAGTACTTTTGACTGATTTTGCTAGTCAAAAGTACTTTTGACTGGTTATAGAGTTTTGACTGCAACATAATTAATTATATATATTGGCTGCTGTTATCAGCATGTTAGCCACATTCTTTGATATATTGATATGTGTTATTCTATCAGAGTCTTCTTACAGAATTCACTTACCATCTGAATTTAATACCCAATCTATAGAACGACGCAATCTAGATAGCAATATTATTCATTCTCTACATTGCGCGCTCAACAGATATGTGCTGTCGTGCGCAGATAGGCGAGCTGTCACGAAATGTTGAATAAAAATTGTCCATAGCATTCCGCAACAAAACTGAAACAAAAACGCTTAGTAGAAATACTGTTTAGAAGATACTCGTATATCTATCACTAGCTGTTGCCAGCGACATCATCCACTGCTAATATGGTTTTTAACCATCTAACTTAACTATATATCTCATAGTAACTATTCTACGCGGACGAAGACGCGGGAAAAATCTATTATTATTATAAACTTATATAATGTTATAATTAAAACATGCAAATTAACAGGTTAACCGTATAGTACCCGTATCGTTGACCTAATCCGTAAACTTATGGGCCCAAACCGATCTGAAGGGTTAGTGGTACGCTTGACCACGCTCCTATGGGGAGTTGTCTTAGAGAAAACTATCGAATTACTGCATTTACTTATGAATTCACTAAGCCGATTAAGCGTAAGGAGATGTTCCATCTGATTTAATTTGATTAATGTTGAGTTGGAATTACGAAACAAGTGGTGTCGTATGTTAAACTAGATAGGGGCCTGCGACTTCGTCCGCTATGGTTTTTTAACTATCCCACGGGAACCCTTTAATTTTCCAGAATAAAAAGCATTTAAGATGTTGACCAGGGATATAAGGTATCACAATGCAAAATTTGATTGAAATCGGTTTTACACCACAAAAATTTTAGTATGGAAAATGCAGAATTCCCCAAAATCTCCATACAAAACACCAATTTCATAGGTAAGGACCTAATATTTTAGATTTGTCATTGATTAATATAAGTCATAATGTCTAAAATTTTATTCACAGAACCATTGTCATCACAGAAGTTAATTTAAATCCTGAAAATATTGCTTTAGTTCAACTTTTATATTTTTATTGTCACACAGACATGAAGGCAACTCATTGATAAGCCGAAAGACAATATAGCTTGTCGTAAATTAAAACATCCCTATCAGCCGTATTAACTATGTGAGCCATTACATCATCAACATATTTAAAACACGTGGACGTTTGCGGATGTTTATTGCATTAAAAGCGCACACCACGATGCAGATTTAAAATTGTTGATTTATGTGTGAACACGCCTCATTATGACCCAAAATTAGAGCATGCAGTTTGAACTCTGTGTATATGACGGTAAAACACATTTTATTTAACGCCCAGAAAACGGCGAGTCCGCATGTCCAGTTTATGAATTATAATGGCGTGATGAATTTAAAAGGCTTCTCGTTGCCTTTTGTCATTTAATTTTTACAATAATATTTATTTAGGTATTTTGTAAAGTTCCTAGTAGTTTGGTTTTTGTTTCTTTGTGATTGTTGTATTAAATAGTGCGGGATTCAAATGCTTGTGAGATGAGTAAAAACTTAAGAACTAAGAAGTATTGCGACAGATTTGATTTTTACGATTTCTGGTGCTTCATCTTTTATACAATCATGAAGAACCAGAAATCAAAAATTGAAACTAATATTAGGTCCTAAACCTATGAAATTGGTGTTTTGTATGGAGATTTTGGGGAATTCTGCATTTTCCATACTAAAATTTATTCAGTTTTCTTCACAACGACAAATCCAAAGATAATAATATATGGCATCTATCATTAGACAAGCTTTAGTAATATGTGTAATATCACACTTCATAAAAAATTATTTATCGTTTTTAAGTGAATGCAAATAAAATGTTGTATTCGGGAGGCACTTAAAAAAGAATTGTCTCTGTAGTAAACGTATTTACTACTTTATCGTCAAGGTATTGTACCACTGGCTCACCGACACACCAAGTGTATTCCACAGTACCCGTAGTGGTCCGTCAGTAGTTCCTCCGTCCCGCGCAGTGTGTCCTCCACAGAGTATATCTCTATAGACCCACAGCTGACAGTCACAGATAACAACGACCTCACAATAGACGGCCTACACTTATGTGCGTGAGACAGCTTATTATATCTAGTACTTAGATACAAACACTACAGTATCCGTGTCCAATTTTAACACAATTAAACTTCGGTACAACAAATTATCAAAACAAGAAAAGAGCTCAAAAATATAGTCTATTTTTAGACGAGGTAATTATTTTTTAGGAATACTCTTAATCTTAATAGTTACAGACAAAATACTAAGAGAGAAAAAAAACACCCATTTCATAGGTAAGGACCCATTATTATAATTGCGAAAGTAACTGAGTCTGTCTGTCTTGCCTTCACGTCAAAACTACTGGACCGATTCAATTGAAATTTGGTACACAGATAGTCTGGAGCCTGAGAAAGGACATAGGCTACTTTTTTCCGATATTCCCATGGGAACGACTACCGCGCGGGTGGTATTGGTAACCGTGGTTATCAATATTTGCTCGACCTAGTATTATGTGACATATTCCGTCAAAATGTAATTTCATTTCGAACTTGACATTGTAAAATAATGACACGACAACAGAGATTTATCACCATGACAACAATTAATCAGATGTCGCCGACAAGAAATGTTATTTTTATTATTTTAATAATTAGAGGTTTTAGTTCAACTATTAACAATCAACATTTTGCTAATAAAAGGTAGAAATGTAATGTAGAGCACTTTGTAAGAAAATACAGTGTTAACAAACACACATAAAAATTGTAAACTTTTATCAGCGTTAATAAGTAAATCAGCCACGCGAACGATGTCGCGGGCACAGCTAGTCGCAAATAGTTACATATTTACAGTATTTTAATAGGTCAGTCGACGCTTCAGCGGATTGACTTCACCATGTATTACCTTACATTAATCTTTCGTCAATTTGTCAGCATCATTCGAACGCACGTATATTATACAATCAAACTAGAAGTTATTAGGCCAAAGGCAATTTCAATCCACATCTCTACTTAACCAAATAGTAAATACATCTGAAACAAACTCGAGATTATTGACTCGGTGTAAAGCGAGACTTAGCGTCACAGGAGCGGCGGATATCCGGGTAGCCATCTTAGAGCCGGATGCAGCATTACCCGGCAGATACTAGAGTAGATTCTTGTGATAATTACACTGTAATTACTGTGATATTTGGCTTTAGCTTAGACAATAGTGTGGGAAGATAAAATGAAGGTAGACAAGAATTGTGAAAGCGAGCGTCTTATCCGGATAAGAAGCCCCGGGGTTTTTGAGTGATTCCGGGCTACAGGATTTCTCGTGAAATCTCTGAAGTCACAAGTCACGATCAAGCTTTGATCGGTTTATTATAAATTATTAAACGCTACTCAAAGGCAGCGATAGCTGTTCGGGAAAAAATAAATAACTCATGCAAGAAGTCGCGCTGGTTCATCCTGAAACGTTCAGATTAAATTGAATATCGCTTGATTGAGACTGTGTCTGCATGGTGACAGCTTTGCCACTTCATTTAATTGAGTCTTATTATTACATAAACATCACGCCTTTTTCCCCAAAGGGGTAAGAGAGGTGTTTACACCCATATTTGGCCAGATATGTTAAGTCCCTATGTAACAGGTGGCGAGCCTGTTGCCATATACCGGGCACAATGTCAGGCAAGAGATATTCATAATGAACTGTCCTCAGCCTATATACGTCCCACTGCTGGGCAAAGGTCTTTCTAATAGAGAACCACATGATTAGTATTAGACCGTAGAACACGCTAGCCCAATGTGGGTTGGTGGATAGAAACATTCACAATAGCGACCGGGACCAACGGTTTAACGTTAAGTTTGAGATCACTAAGTTTTAGCCACCCATCCACGGCCTAACCATGGCCAAGGCTGCTTTGTTTTCAATTGAAAGCTAAAGAACACTAACCACTACGCCATCAATATCCTCATAATGAACTGTACATATGTTTTATTCAAACACAGTGGTACAGGCGGTGGGATCGAACGAGTAGGGCCCTGTCAGTCTCACTCGGCTACAGTTGACTTCAACTTATTAATATTTGACAAAATTTGGGTAATAAAGCCCGAACAACTTCGAATTGTTGCGTTGAAACCGGCGGTTGCAATTTTCTATAACCCCAAAACACATCGAATACAAACATACCATACTATATCTAAATAGTCGACAAATTTATGAGCTAATTACGGCATAACAGCCCAGACCGGCCCAGCTTTACATTCCCAATTATTACACAACCGAAATTATTAATTGAGAACGCATATTATATTGTAATCATTGTGAAAGCAAAATTTCGATACACTCGCTTACGAATCGAGACATTATACGAGAGTTTGCGGTGCTCGGCAAATACTGCATGGTACTAAAGGTATAATATTTACCTGACACTTGATATAGGAAATGATTAAATTATATTCGTAATTGAATACCGAACAGAGCTGTAAGCTTTGAGTGGCAGTGGCCTGGACCTAATGCTCGTTGAACTGACGGCGTCAGACCAAAATGGGTCTCGGTTTCCGATTGAAGATCTTTTAGTCTGGCTCGAAGGAACATATTGATATTTCCTGTATTTATCAAATTTACCCATGCTACTCTGGTTTAACCACTTCTCTGGTATAGTGGTTCACACCACCGGGTGTTGATCAGGAGGTCCGGGTTCGATTCCCCATGCGGGCAGAAGTTTTTCCGCTCGGTTCGGTTGGTGGTAGGGCTTCTAAGCCCGCCTGGCTAGCTACCACCATCTTACCAAAATTTTTCGCCATAATAACAATGTTTTAAGCATTGTTGTGTATCGCAGGTAAGATAGCCAGTTCCTAAGTTGTTGAGGATTACAGGTGAAACTTGCTGCCACTTTCGGCCTTATCGTCACTTACCATTAGGTGAGATGAAGACCAAGAGCTTACCTGTCATAAGTAAAAAAAAAGGTCAGTGAACAAGAAACAGGTGACTGCGGAACTTTAGTTTTGAGTATGAAAATCGATCATTGTGTCGTTTCATTACAAAATAATTGTGTCTCAAGTGCACTCCAGTGTTAGAATAAGACAACATTACACCCGTACACAATGAGAGGTCCGCAAACGACAGCGGAGATTGTAAACATTATTGGAGTTGATTCGTGTACAATGGAGAAACATCTGTGGTCTATTGCCACTGCCCTAAGGCCGCGGTTTGGATGACAGCGGGAGTTAGCTGTAAAAGTAGAGGGTACGGTTCAAAGGACATGCCTAATTACTCAGGCGGAGGATAAATTGATGAGACTTCATATCGACGATGCGCGCGTACAGCAAAAAGTTAATAAAGGGTTTTTCAATAGGGACGCTCGATCTTTGACAGCGCATAGCGGCCATCTTGGTAATGCGATAGCAATATTCTTTAAAATGTAATAAAAAATGTGGTAATATTACTCAATCAGAATGTTTTATTTAATTTCAAAGTCCGAACGCTCTTAATGAAAAACCCTTTACAATCGCGGTCAATATTTTGTCATTTCACTATATGCACGATGACAATATTTTTTTCAGATTCTAGGTAGGTATCAAACACACATAAAAAAATCGATTATTGATAATTCGAAATATATGGTTCATTCGGTTCATAAATAAAAAAAACCGGAGTCTAAAAACTTTTATCCAAAAATGGTAGATTACTTTATTCTGTACCATGATCATCATAGGCTCACACTAACTCAACATACATATAATCACGACTATTATCCCCTAAAGCTTAGTCAGAGAGTAGGCAAAAACACCGCAAAAGCAGTCCATTGTCATAGTCCGCGCTTCACCAAGCAGTGACTACACTCAGCGTGACAGCTGGTGAGACCGTCGCCGCTTTAAGCTATTGGATGGTTTTACAGTCCATTACTCGCCTTTTACGACACCCAAGGGAAGAGATGGGATTACTCCTCAAGCTAACTATTAATTAAGAAACGAATATCTATTTTAAAATAACCGACCAATGGATACCTCATGTAAACTGTAATACATACCTGGATTTCAGATTGTATATTAGTCCGCATTCCTAGGTTCCTTCTAGTATATCTACAGTATACGTTTTCAATAGTTTTGGGTTGGAGCTGTCGCTAGTCTACACCGCTACCCCTTGTCGCTCCGCTGTCACCTAGATGGCAACTTTACGTAACTGATGGCGAAACGAAACGAGAAGTATCGTTAAAAACTAGTACCTAAAAATACATTTCAAATATTGTCTATTGTACCGTTATCATTGAAATTGGATTCTTCAACAGTATTTGAAACTGTATAGAGCGAAAGTTATTAAAATCGACGGAAGGGCGCTTTGCTAACTCCTTGACGGCCACGTGAACCGCCGGCGTACGCGAACAATATATTATGTTTATATTGTGTATTTCTTTTGCCAATTGAGAAGTTAATCAAAATAACAATATTACAGATTTATTTTGTTGCTTTTAAACTCTTCTTCCTAGTGCTTTTAACTCACTCTAAGGGTGGTCGGTACAATATGTTTTCCTAATCTATCGTCCACTGTCACTTCTCATAACTATCACACTTCACACAAACAATAAAAATTGCTAGCATAATATAAAAATATCCAAAAAAATATACGAGCATTAAACAGAATGAAAAAGAACAAAACACGGTGTAAAAATCTAAATAGTTATAAAGAAGAAGAGAAAGCTATTTCACTAAAAGAGCAATGAACCTGAATCAAGTTGGTCATATAATAGATTAGCAGTCAGTAGAACAGATAGGTAGGTCATAGAATAGCAGTCAGTAGAACAGATAGGTTTTTAATCGCCTCTCTGGACTAGTGGTTCACACCACCGGGGGTTGATCGGGAGGTCCGGGTTCTAGTCGCCATGGGAGCTGAAGTTTTTCTACTCGGTTTGGTTGGTGGTAGCTTCTAAGCCCGCCTGGCTAGCTACCACCGTCTTACCTAAAATTGTCGCCATGATAACAATGGCTTAACATAATGTTGTAGTATATAAATACTACTTACTGCCCGACGTTTCGGCTGAGTTACACCAACCGTGGTCACGAGCTTACTGGTGCGCGGCGTCATCTGCTTGGGCGGACCCGTGATTCTTCTTCCACACACACATTATTAATATTGCAGTCACCTCTGCATACCACACTAATAGTATCTGGGTTGGTTTGTAAAGGTACATTTGTTAATCACTGGATGCCACGCTGATGACAATTTAAACCCGTCCTCACGATTGAAATTATTGTATAGTAATTCTTGTACTCTTGTTATTGTTCTTTCTTGTGTCGCGTGTAGTCCCGATAGTGTAACCTTTATATTTCACCTCCATTTTTCCCGTTCACAGCTGCTTTGTGTACCTGCCTCGTGAGTCTACTTTCATCCATCGTCTCAACATACCCAAACCAACATAGCATAAAATTACATACAGAGCAATTTGTAATTAATTTAAAATCCAAGAGTCGAAGCAGCAACACCAAGCCTAAAAAGCAAAAGGGGACAAGCAGACCAGTAAAAAATGCCGTAGTCGCATTAAAAACGGCGTTGCCTCGTCAAAATATTTTAGTAGATCGTTGTCAGAAGCATCCGCAAAGTCTGTCACGTTTAGTCTAGTCTCATTTTTTCGCGAACTTATCAGGCGGGCTTTAATTAATTAAAAGGCGAAGTCGAAGCCGGAAAGGGATTCAAGATAATGAGGCGCGGGCAGAAATTTTTAATTTCTGGAGCGTTCCGAGGGTGTCCGTGCCAAATTAAATAAATTGATTGTACTTTGCTGACGGTACAAGGAGTTTTGGGTCCGTGGACGAAAGGAAATTGGGGTCAGCCTGTGTAGTATTTCTGGGACCGATAATTTGGGGACTTTCTTATTTTTAATTACATTGTACTCGAAACTTTTAAGTGGTATGTCTGGATTGAGCAGGGTTGGTAATTTTGATGACGTTTTTGGCCGTATTTGAGGTTTGGAGATATCGTATCAGAATCTGAATACGGTTAGATATGGACAGCCGTATTTACTCGATGTTGAAAGTCTCTGAAACATTTTTAAATTGACCAACCACTTTAAGCAAAGAACTAAAAACTAGATTGAAAAACAAAATCGAAATGGTGTTATTAAGAATTAATTGGTAAATAATTTTTATTACACAATCTTTAATATATTTTTCTCACTGTCCATCATTTGGTATAATAGCAAATGTTTTTAATGTAAATGGTATAATAACAAAACAGCATAAAAACAAAAGCTAATTTGCATAAAATTACAATTTTATGCTGATTAGCTTTTGTTTATGCTCTTGCAGTCAAAGAAATAGGTACACTTCAAATTGTTGACTTTGATGCATGGTAATAAAATATTCCCTTGCATAAATTTAGACAAACTTCTCCCTTTAAACATAAGGCGTGCAGCAAATTTAACAAACCATTAAAATGGCTGCTTATCACACCACAATGTAACAGAGCCCTTAGTGTATCTTGTCATTGAAAAACTTTACTTTTTTATTAGGTCCTTCCTATGAAATTGGTGTTTTGTATGGAGATTTTGGGGAATTCTGCATTTTCCATACTAAAATTTTTTCAGTTTTCTTCACAACGACCAATAGAAAGATAATAATATTTGGCATCTATCATTAGACAAGCTTTAGTAATATGTGTAATATCACACTTCATAAAAATTATTTATCGCTTATAAGTGAATGCAAATAAAATGTGTTCGGGAGGCACTTAAAAAGAGTTGTCTCCGTGTCCAATTTTAACACAATTAAACTTACAACAAATTATCAAAACAAATCAAAAGAGCTCAAAAATATAGTCTAGTTTTAGACGAGGTAATTATTTTTTAGGAATACTCTGAATCTTAATAGTTACAGACAAAATACTAAGAGAGTATAAAAAAACACCAATTTCATTGGTAAGGACCTAATAAATTGAAATTCTTAACGCAACTAAAAAAGTAAAGTTTTTCAATATAGGAAACGTGAAAAGCGAAAGTCACGTTTGTCATAGAAATTTACATTCTAGTAATTTTTTATCGCAACTACAAAGAGAATTTTTTTAAAATGCAAACCTATACAAGGAGTGGTATATTATTTGATAAAGTATAAGCAAACCAAAACAATAGAAGCAGTCAATCAGAAATAAAGGAAAGGTGTTGTGACCGTCTGTACCCATATTACAAAAACCATAAATTCTCAATCCGTCTTTATTTTTTTTTACACATTTTGTTGTTAATTTAGCATAGAAATCTGGACTGCATCTAAGCAAAATAAGAAAGATTTGTAAATAATAAAAAAAAAACCTTACTAGTTAATCAATCAAATATTGATGGTAAAAAAGATGATGTTTAAAAAAAATATGGCGGTATAACAGTTTTAAATACGGTGTAACAGCCATCCATTACAAAGCTCTTTTAGCTTAGTTTCCACTACATTAAACGATGGATTCGTGATCTCAATTTGTTACTGTTAAAGATCAAACTTGTTTGTCGAGATAAATTGCATTGAATTCACTTTATATAATTCAAGAGCAATTTTTTTTTTCGTAATGCAAATAACAGACGGAAGTCGCTACGGTTATAAAAGAGGGGTCACGCGAATTTGCACTTAATACCTATGATAATTAATCAATAATTTGAATGGCTGGATTTATTGAAGGGCAAATTAATAGACGAGTCGATGATGATAGCGGTAATTAACTACAAAATTACTAATGGACAGGGAAATTTTGCAGAAGGCGGGGGTTGTTAATTCTGTGCGAATGGTGTAATCAAAGACAAGGGCGAAGAACAAAGGAATGGAATGAGGACAATGGTGTAGAGATTACAGAGGTGAAGCTTTAATTACTAAGGTCAGTACGGGATGGGTGACCCAGTGACTTTTCAAAAATTCATGTCAAAATCAGGCCCTTGTTGGTGAAGCACAAAATGTAGCTATTATAATGAAACTACTTAGAGGTTTTTTTAAAATACTCTTCAAATTCGAGCAGCTTAAAAGCGGGAATGTTTAATGAAGAAATTTACATGAAACAAGGAACCTGTATCAAAATGTAAATAACAAAAATACATTTATAAAAATTTAATTTTAAACATGCATGATGTTTTTTTTCTAAAAACCCTGGGTTCTGGGAAGAAAGGATATAAATGAGCTGATAGTGAATTTCATTTATTTTATAAGTCGACAACATTTCCATTTGCTTCGAAATTCTATACACAGACAAGCACTCAGAGTACATCCAGAACACTCCACACATGTATCCCGCGAGTGTTTTAAATAGCCCTACCAATAACCACTAACAACAGTGGCCACTAAATAGACAAGTAGTTAAGTACCTGTACGTTCACCACAAAGGCAGTGAATTCCATAAACACGTAAGGCCACGTAGCCTGTAATCGGAATTAGCTAGGCCTGCCGAACTAATTGGGGCCACAGAGCACAGAAATGTTCGTGTCACGAGCAGTGAAAGGTGACACACTGCGGAAAAAGTTCGCTAGTAAGCAGAGCGTAATAATAAATTTTTTATTTGTGTGAAGCCTTAAAAATCGTAAAGGGAAAGCTTACATGATCTAACAATTAGAAAGTCCTAAAAGAAAATTGGATTTACAAAAGGATATTTCAATAAAAGTCTTAGAAAGTTTAGCACCAAATAATTGTTTACATCAGTGTTCACAGATAAAGGACAATGGGCAAAAATGTATGGACCGAAGTACCCGCTCCAATAGTCATAACCAATATATTTTTGGAAAGACATTTTAATGCAGGAACTCGTCTGCTATGGGGTCAGTTACATGTCACATTTTGAAATTAGTAAGGATGATACCAGTTTTTCTATGAAATCTGGTTCAACCTTCTAATAGCTCTGCGTGTTACATCGTTGGATAGGTTTTGAGCTGTTACATAAAAGTTATTATGGCACCAAGTTCCAAGTCTTAGTCCGTTCAGACTTATTCTTTATTATAAATGGAAGTTACATACGCGTTGTGTAATATTGGTGTATGTTTATCTCCGAAAGCAACCAGATCTGAGACTGGTGGTCATACTAAATGTTGTTCGTCTTGGAAAGACCTTTCAAACGATACCACCAGCTTAGCTATTGAAGCCGGGTACCATTATGCCCATTGCCCTTTACAAATGATATAAACCTACAATTATCCTATTTATACATAATTATAGTTCCTTGACAGGACAAAAGCACATGTAAGTACTTAAGTTGTAAGAAATATTTATTGAAGCTGAAATGTTTAAACGCAAAATACTTAAATTAAAAATCAGAATATCTTTATACGATACGAGTAATACTTTTTACTATTGTATAAGATGATATTTTTTGTTTATCTTGCCATCGTCCTGTGGCGAGTGTGTAAAGCTATTTAGGCCTAAAATTTACTCGACTTTCTAGTATGCATACCATTTCTTAAAACTGCAAAAAAAATTAAAGGACCGGTAACCTATGGCAAACATACGTTGTTTGTCATATACATATTACAATCATAAAACAGCTCTTTACATTATACGTAGATGTAACAAAAAAGGCTTTCAAAAAAAAGGATTTTCTCAAGTTGCACATTCCCCAAAACCGTATGTCGTATACGAACGCCAAATTGTATAAAGGCGTGAGATTCTACGTACAGTTCTGTTTCACAATGCAGAGAGAGGAAGGTTGCGCTAATCATTTATTAAGCATACCGTGGTTCTGTGGAATACTGGAGAAATGTCAACTGTCACTATGATAAATTATTATTATTTAAACATCTCTATTGTAGCAGAGTTTTATTGTGAAGTAGTTTTTACACACGTGTGTAAATTTAGAATAAAATTTTAATGGGGCCTATAATTTCAGTTAGATCTATAGAAAGGACATTGCGCATCATCGCGGCTTTGTCTCCGAATGAGTAGACAGAGGTGTAAACACCCCCCAAGGTACTGCGGTGAAAATCGCATTCAATTCAATATGAAAGTTACAAACATACAGATTCGCAATTCTAAAACCTTCTTGGGCTTCTTTTCCACTATCAAAGAAATAAAAGGGATATTAGTAAGAGAATTACATAATATGGTTTATAAAAAAGATTTGGTTTTTGTAATTCAAATACTCTTACTCTAGATTCCATTCTCTCACAAACATTGCGATCCATTTCCCACATATATGCCTTGAAGTGAGTCACAAACGAAGTCATAAGAAAAACACTTATGAGACAGACAGTCATAAAAAAAGAAGTAACAATAATATGAAGAATGAAGTGTAATTTAAAAAAAACATCAATATAATCAAAACATGTAATTTTACACAGAAATACCAGAAATAATAGAAAACACCGTAGGATACACGTTATTGATATTTTTTCTATATTGAATGATCAAAATCACAAAAAAGTATCAGATTAAGCCCTATAAAAACCCCGTGGGTATGATTAAATTCAAATTACTTTTCCATCAGGTATTTCCAGTGAATAGAAATGTAATTTTCCCTCTCAACCACTTCAACGTTAAATTAATATCACGTAAACAAACACCGTAAGGGATGTGTAAAGTTTGGCGGCTTCCTAATAATTAATATAAGCTTAGAAAATTAATATAAAACTCATAAAATTTACAATTATGACATTTTTTTGTGTTATAACGCAAAAAATTTTTTGTTGGCAAAATGTCAATTCTCAGAATGTCATCCATCAACTACGACCAGCCCTGCGCCGCGCCGCCTGCTTCCTGGGATCATCGCCAGATCGTCAATCCATCTCTCGAACCTTTGAAAAATATACTTTTCTCAAAATGTCCTGTTCTCGAAATGCCCTTTCTCAAAATTTACTTTTTCAATGTCATTTAGAAGTTTGTCATGTTGATGTTAAATGAAGGTCTAAAGTGAGGTATGAAGTTTAATTACTGAGATTGCACTGGCATGTCAGTAGTCAGTACAGTCACTTTCAAAAACATGTACAATTTTTTTAACAGTTAATGACTCTTATTGTGCTCTTATTAGAAGCGAATTAAGCTTATCACATGTCAATCGTGCAAACATATTTTTGAACGTGGCTGTACATACATTATAAAGATTAAGTACATTCTCTTCACAAATCATAGACAAATCTAGTACCATAGTCTTTGTCTTAAAAGTGAGGTATTAATTATGACATTATAATATAAATATGTACAAATAAATAATAAATAATGTACAAAACCTTAAAATCAAATTATGATGGGCCAGATTAATTAATTAAGGAAACTGCGTTGATTAATTACTCTAATTTGTTGATGTAGTACACACTTAAAACGGTTTTTGTAATGGTTGCTATACACATGAATGGCTCTGCCGCTGTCTTTTGCCGAGCGGCACGCAGCTGACGCAGCGCAGTGGCTTTTTTTATGGCATTGTTATTAATATAATGCCTTGAGATAGGTATTACTATCATTATATAGTATCTATCTTAATTGTAGATAATATTAGGTCCTTACCTATGAAATTGGTGTTTTGTATGGAGATTTTGGGGAATTCTGCATTTTCCATACTAAAATTTTTTCAGTTTTTTCACAACGACAAATCCAAAGATAATAATATTTGGCATCTATCATTAGACAAGCTTTAGTAATATGTGTAATATCGCACTTCATAAAAAATATTTATCGTTTTTAAGTGAATGCAAATAAAATGATGTATTCGGGAGGCACTTAATAAGAGTTGTCTCCGTGTCCAATTTTAACACAATTAAACTTACAACAAATTATCAAAACAAATCAAAAGAGCTCTAAAATATAGTCTATTTTAGACGAGATTATTATTTTTTAGGAATACTCTGAATCTTAATAGTTACAGACAAAATACTAAGAGAGAAAAAAAAAACACCAATTTCATAGGTAAGGGCTCAATTTATTACTTTCAGTGTTGGTCTGGGACGCAAAAATGCTTTTCTTTCATTGAATGTCTTTGCAAGGCAACTAGGGCTGTGTCTGTGGTTGTGTAGGTGTGAGCTAGTCACTTGTTACTAATTTTTTCACGATTTTCCATCAGACCAAACTCAATTTTGGTATGGCTAACTGTGGTCTTATGGACTCTGTCGACCCCTTCAGGGATTACAGGCGTGATTGTATGTATGTATATTACTTTTGTATTTAGAATATGTTGTAATGAAAGCCGAAAGCTATACGGTAAGTATTGCTTCCACGTTATACTATGACTACCTCCGTGGTCGAGTGGTCTGTACGCCGCCGCCGGTCTCAAAGCGTCGCCATCTCGAGAGGTTCTGGGTTTGATCCCGGTCGGTGAAAATGTTTGTGTGAAGTAAGCAGGCATTAGTTCTCCAATCCTGGATGTTTAAATATATGTGTAAAATATTATTTGTATGTATTTATTTATATAACATATTTCTCCGTCATCCGTTACACAAGCAGCATAAGTTGCTTAAAATTGGGGTAGTTGTCTTAAGATATTTTTATTACTTATTTATTTGAAGTTACAACCTCATTTAAAATTCATTGTTTATAACTAAGGTTTCATCTTCAGCTGATATTATTATGTGCATAAAAACGTGTGCTAATCTTACTAATAATTCTAAGCCATCCCTCAAATATTCTAATCATCCTATAGTTTATATTTGTGACAATAATTTTCCATGATAAATATTAATCAAAATGATTGATACTTTTGTGTTCCAGTCGTTTGATTAATTGCGTTTTCAAATTTTGATTATGATTCCGCGAAACCCTAACTATGAACTCATTAGTAACGGATGTAAAATAATAGACAGGTTATTAGATTTCGGGTATAGTTGTGACGGGGTGAAGCCGGGGATAATTAAAATTCAGTTGGGTCGTTAAGTATCGTATATTATAATGAAGATTTAAGGCACTACTGAAACAAATATATAAAAAAGGTAAATTACACTGAACACAAAACAATTTCACATTTAACCCTAAATATATTATAAAAAGGGTAGGGCTACTTACAATAGTGCCTTAGAGAAACATATAGTCTTTGTTATAAATTAGGAACTGATAATGTGGTTTGTTGTAACTTTGTTTCAGCTTATAAAAATTTATTCACTTTATAAATATATACAATTATTGTTAGAAGGGAGTCAACCACTCTACGCACTGACTCTCGTAAGAATGAGCTTCGAGAACAAATAAAAAGAGACAGACAGCAAATTTAAAATCGGAAACCAAGAGAAAAATGGTCAGAGAAGAGCGCAATGACAGCAACGAGGCGCTAATATAGCTATGGCACCTCGTTATATAGTTATGAGTATAAACTAGTAGTTATACACATTTCACCAATATCGGTCCTTATTTCCGTGGAATAGAAGCAATTACTGTCAATTTACGTGTTTGTACTCCTATGACGGCATCCGTGGTTGAGTGCTCTGATCTGTCCGCCGCCGTGACACCGGCCCGCCGGTCATTTATAATATTATATGAGTATAGATTACCCGCCTCCCTGGTCTAGTGGTGTACACCACCGGATGTTGATCGAGAGGTCCGGGTTCGATTCCCCGTGGGGACAGAAGTTTTTCTGCTCGTTTTGGATGGTGATTTGCTATTAAAAAACTATGCTCAGCAGTAAGACGTATATAGGCTGGTAGGAAACAATGTCCCCAGAACCAGTAACATCGTTCTGCGGCGATCACAATCGCGAGTTAAAAATTTACGAACCAATCAATTCAGATTAAGCTCTGTATTCGATTCATTGAACCTATAACTGAAAATCCTTTTAACGTTGCCGTTTTTGTCGGAAATTCTCAACTAACTTCGTGATGGAGCATGGAATCGCCGTACATTTTTGGCGAGATCTAAAATTCTTGTACATTTATTTAATATAATGACAGGTTTTGATTGATATTACTTCACAAAACCCTTTCAGGTAGGTACTGGAATATTTTTCCGATATCAGAAATTTACAATAGAAACGTGTACCATATTTTTTTAACACACTTGCTCATAAAGTGACTCTAATTTTACTGCAACCAAGGTAATAATGATACCTGTTATTCACACTGTGATTTTTTATAATTATTCAATAATGAGTTACAGTTTTTTTTATATTTTTGACCAATATAATAAAATCTGTCGGTTTCGATACCAAAAAGATCGTGATCAATTATACTAGCAATAAATTAATGTACCTATCTGCATTTCCTACACTTTTCTAATAGAAAGTAGTATTATTTTCTTCGCAAGTATGTTGAAAAACGTCGTTTTATATACGTGATTGATGATTACCTATCCTGGGCTCTATTAAGACCAATCAATCGTGACTCAGTGGTAATTTCTTTCCACACGTGTACGATAATGTACTATTGTTTTATAATATTGCATCTTATTGTTTATGGTATCAGAAGAAGTGGATTAGGACGACCATAAACATAGGAGAATAGAAGAGAAGACATGTTGCGCTGACCACACTTAAGATGAGACAAGGGCAAGAGGAAAAATAGATAATCCTGCTTTCTAGAAATGTAATGAAAGTCTTTAATTTTGCATGCATTCTTCATCACAGCCTTAAGTAAAAGATTTCTTGTAGTTCGATTCAAATAACACGTGTAGTTTACGATTACTCTATTGTCACAGATCGCGGGCGACAAGTCTGGATGTCTTCAGTTGCAGAAAACTTAAATCATCCTTTGATGATCGAGAGTGGAATAAAAACTATTTTCAATTCCTTATTTGAAAGTGTAATAAAGATTTTTTTCGAAAGCATTGAAAACTTTTTTTAAAATTTACTACAAATAAAAAAGTTATATTATCTCAACAGCAGCGGAGAGGTTAACCGAATAAGTAAAAAGGTTTTAAAAAGTCTTGTTGATTAGAATTTTTAGTAATATCGCAGTAATTTAATTTGTAGAAGTCTAAAAAACTTAATTACTGATCAACTTCAAAATGATCGTTTTTAACTTCTAGATGGCAAAAGCTATTATCGTAATGTCAGTTCTAATGAAAATTCAGATCGACAGCTTATCAGTAAGTTATCAAAGTTTTAGTTGCAAGAATTGAACTCATATAAAATTTTATGGGTCCAAAATAAAGGGTCAACAAACTCCGAGTTCTTAAAAAAGAGGCATAAAATACTAGTAAATATCCTTTCTGTGCCTACAATGCAGGCCGCATTAGCAACGTTTGTATATTGGGCCCCAGCTCTTATATAACTTTCTGTTAGATCTCAGTTGTACATGAACATAGATGACGCAAATGCGTGTACTGTACGTGTTCAAAAACCCCGTGATTGGACTAATGCTTGGACCAAAATGTATGGACCAATGTACTGGGTGGTTACACTGTACTAATGAGGTTTCATAAGGTTCTAAATAAAACCATAGAAATTGTTCTAAATCAGTAACAACTTTAATATTGACCTTAAATATTATATATGCGTTGCATCGCGGGCAAACGTTATCGCGATGCAACACCGTGCAGCGCCATCTATTGGCAACTTTCGGTACTAACATTACTATAGACATTTTTAAGCACTACTTGATCTTAAACACCCTGTCCAATGCAAAAACCAAAAATATGCCTCGTTGTGTGATAATTGACGGAGGGACATCGGCGGCATTGATATTTTTCAATCAGTTTGTGTCTCTCGTCTTATAATTACGGCTATGACGTCACAGTAGACGTTAAAAACTTAACACGCTTAAATGCAAATTGTTATTATACTTGCATTATCTATGTAATTGTATATCTGTGAGTTGGATAGAATAGTTTTTCCGACTCTGTATCCATAGTCATGAAAGTAATCAAAGAAAAGATTTTCCAACCACTTAAAAAATAACAAATATGGAGTTTTTGGCGGCATTCAACTATGGCGGACGTGATTTTTATTTCAATGATTGTAATATTGTTTTGGAGTGGATATTGTTACGAAAAATTTGTGTAGTTTTGTGTAATAAGTGTCTGTGATGATGTGCAATGTGGAGGATTATTGAAATAAACTTCAAGTGGTGTGAAAAGTGATGAGTTTTTTATCGTGGTAATCCACCTCATCCAAGTAGCACCACAGTGTCTGCCATAGACCGTTTGACGCCAAACTCTCCCAAGACGCATTGAAATGTATTACACTTGCATTTCAATGCAAGTACAGAGAAATCTATACCAAAGACTTGGCTGTATGGGCTTCGTTCCCTTTGCCTTCCCTACATGGGAGAACTTTACAACAAAAAAGAACAAATATTTAACTGACAATTTTCAAAATAGCAATAAAGAGAAATAGTAGTAACTGTCGAAATTCAAACTTTTTCGATGTTTTGTAACAACCCGCTCACTGTTAAATGACGTAGGAATTAATTTGATGTCTGTGCAACAATTTAGTGTGTATTAAATCAAAAAGTTATGTTTATCGTGTAATTTGCTGATGTGTTTTATATGAATTCAATTTAATTAATTCATTCTCGTTCAATTCAAGCCGAACGTTGTATGGCCGCTGAATTCAATAGGCCAAATTGCGGTTAGACAGTACTCTGTAAATGGCTAAGTCGGTGGGTGGTGTAAGTGACAAGATTCGAACGATGGAATCGTAAACAAGGTATTGGGTCCTTACCTATGAAATTGGTGAATTATTCTCTCTTAGTATTTTGTCTGTAACTATTAAGATTCAGAGTATTCTTAAAAAATAATTACCTCGTCCAAAATAGACTATATTTTTGAGCTCTTTTGATTTGTTTTGATAATTTGTTGTAAGTTACCATAATATATTTTAGCAATTAATTAGTTTTTAACGATTCATATTTAACGTTGTATTTTTATATTTATTTTAACTCAATCGGAAAATACCAGCTGTATTTTGGTGGGCGGAATGTTTACTATTACAGCCTATATACGTCCCACTGCTGGGACAGGCCTTCCTCGTGGAGAAGCACATGAGGAGTATGGGCCGTTACACCACCACGCTGGCCCAATGCGGGTTGGTGGGTAGAAACAGTCACAAATGCGACCGGGACCAACGGCTTAACGTGCCTTCCGAAGCACGGAGGAGCTCGAGATCACAAAGTCTTGGTCACCCATCCACGGCCTGACCATGACGAAGGTAGCTTTGTTTTCGATCGAAGCCAAAGCGCACTGACCACTACGCCACCGAGCTCCTCACGAAGCAATGATTATACCAAGGAATATTATACTAATCAAACATTCCTCCTATCGTTATTATGTGAAATAGATATTGTATGAACCGAAAATTGAAATTATTCTTAATGAATATTATACCGGAAGTTGTTAGGTCAACTGAATTTATATGAAACGTTGTTCAAACAAACATAGGACAACCTTATTATAAGGAAACTCAATCAGAAAACAAAAAATAATAATCTTTTACTTGGAAGTCAGCTATTTGGATTAAGAGGACTGATGTTATTTATTTTATGTTTGCCTGTATGTATGTAATTATTTAAGAGTCACCAGGAAGATCACAGCACGCACCGCTATGGTTTAAGTAATATTTTATTGAAGACACATGCACTCTTTAGGTGCAGCATGGACCACCATGTTACAGCCAATACTCCTTATGAGTTTCTCCATGTAGTAAAGAAATAGACTAGCAGAAGTTTTTAGGTGTACGCTCGGTACGCAACATCCAACAAAACAAATTTTTCGTCAGTAGACATGTACACACAGACAATATTGCCACATTAGCTATTATCCAAACTTTATGCGACATGCATTGGTCCTCGCTCAAATCCCATGACTTGGGCCTCACAGTAACAGCTCGACACAGGAAGGCTGTGAGCTGTTGGCTGCTACAGGAAATTACGAAGGGCCGGGGTGCGGGTCAGTGTAACTGTCTTGTTTCTGCGCCACGTTTGCACGCTTGACGCTTTACAAATGCACCTTGTGCTGTTACTAGTATGAAAGTAATTGAACATTATGCACTAAGTACTAAGGCGCATAATGGCGTAATAATCAAGTTTTCTATTTAGCTCTACTAGAGAGTTTAGGTACACGATTTTAAAATTTTCTCTATTATGCCAATGTTTTTTCTTTGGTTTATTAATGTATTTTGTAAATAGTGTCGCTCTGAATTGAATTAAAGGTATTCCACGAATATGTTATTGGTTGCTCTTCGTGGAAATAAAATGTTTGTTACAGTGCTGACAAACGAAAAAAGTTCAACTCTTTGTTATTAGTCACAATTTATTTTGGCTCAATTTAAAGCAACTATATGACCGTTTAAAAATGCGAATCCGAAAAGTGTGAAAAGTGAGATAAATAATAAATAAGCACTGTATTCTATTCTTATAAAGCTTACTGGGGTGACTATTGTTATTTTCTTGCTACTGCGTAGTTTAAGATGACAATGATATAGTAAAAAATATATATCTGTTTTCTAAAGAATTTTATTCATCGCAAATTATTGGAAATTAAAAGTAATTTGCATGAACATACATATAATCACGACTATTATCCCCTAAGGGTTAGTCCGAGACTAGGCAAAGCACCGCGTAAGTACTCCTTTGCCATAGTCCGCGCTTCACCAAGCAGTGACTGCCAGCGTGACAGGTGGTGAGCCCGTCGCCGCTAAGTTATTGGGTAGTTGTGCAGTTTTAAGTCCATTGGTCACCTTTTACGACTCCTAAGGGAAGAGATGGGTTGGTAGTATTCTTATTCTTATAAGTATTAAATTTTCGTATTCTTTTAAGTATTCAATTTTATCATGGCAATATACAAAACAAAAGAGCATCATATAGAATTTAATCAGTGAAAATATATTATGTCTGTTTTATTAAAGAGCCAGGCCATTGTCTAACGTAGATTAGTTTCAGTCTCACAGTTATTTGAAGTTGTTCTCAAGAAATTTAATTTTTAACTTGCACTCTCGGCCTTCCTGTCTTGAATGTTGCAGTGACTATGATTTTGACGTAACTGGGAATTCCAATGTCTAAATTTAGTAAAAATACGTTTTAGTAAAGGTTTTATTTTTTATTTCGCTGTTTTCCTACTTCATTTTGTAAATAATTTAATATGAAAGTTTCTGGATGCTTTGATGTCGATACCTAAACATATAAAATTCGCTATTACTCGTAATCTCTTTATGTAATAATTTCAATAGAACTAAATAATTGAAACAGTGAATTATGACCACTAAAAAATCACTAAACATAGAATTTAATTAAGCTTTCTACCTCACCACACCAAAACTGTGGATGAGTTTACGCTTGCGGTATTTCCAGTACGATATCCAAACCATCAAGAAAATGGCGTAAATCCACTAAAAAGGCTGGGAATGCACCCGTGACCCCTTTGGTGTTGTGGGTGTGCATAAGCGGCGGTAATTACTCAATATCAGGTGATCTGTCTGCTGCTGATCCATAAAAAATACATCTCCCTATTTCATTTCGTATAATTTCAATAAAGCATAACCTAATGCATTATTACGCATTGGTTTCTGCGTTAAAACCGGTCTAATTAGTTAAACAGGCCTAAACATCTGCTAATATTGGAATGCTGCGCTCCACACGGCCCGACTGGAATTAGTATTACATCTCTTGGGAAATTTACTTACTACATTTGTTTAACAATCGCTTACTGTTTACAAACAACAGATTAAATACGCTTAACATTATTTTAGTGGTGTATGCGTAATTATGACAATAAGTGTACTTTTGGATTAACTAAATGCGGTAGCTAGTATTAATAACATAATATGTTTTATATACGTACGTAATCGCTTACTGTTTACGAACAACAGATTAAATATGCTTAACATTATTTTAGTGGTGTATGCGTAATTATGACAATAAGTGTACTTTTGGATTAACTAAATGCGGTAGCTAGTATTAATAACATAATATGTTTTATATACGTACGTATCTATTTGCACAATAAACCTAATTCCTGGTTTGTATATTTTTAATAGGAACTATGAAAGTCAAATAAAAACGAATCTATTAAAAAAACGTCTTCAAAAAATACCTCGGAACTAGAAAGAATAAAATAATTGGTAATTAAGAAATTACCCAAAGTCATAAATTAAATCGATATAAAATCACCAGTCAAACAATTTGTCAAGTCGATAATGACTAAAGAAATAATTGGTAGTTTCCAATTACTTTTTTCTTTCTAGTTCAAAGTTATTTTTAATTACGTCTTTAATCAAAATATTTTATTTTTTTCTTTATAGTTTTTAATAAATAAAATAACCCAATGATGCCGAATGAAAAGGGAATGACCGAGACACTTTAAAATAAATACCCAAATCGTTTCAAGTGTGCCTTTAAAATTTTAAGTATCTTCAATTCTTTCCTGATGACGTTTTTTGACCTGTGAAGTATTTTTTTCAGACAAAGAAAGATTTACCGAATCTTTTCCGGCGTCTTGGGGTAATCGGGAAACATAAATAAATAAAAAGATTGAGAAACTCTTCTTTTTTTGAAGTCAGTTAAAAAATGTTAAAATATAACCGATCATAGCCAAAACGATTCGTTTTCGACAAGAAGAAGAAAAAGATGTGAACTATCCTTCTATTGTCTACTTTCGTTACAAATTGGAAGTTGCTAAGATTTGCTACTCTATAACCAATGAGAGGCAATGGCCACGCAATCCAATATTCTATATTTAGCATCAAATTCGGTTAGATAGCAAATTTTAGCAATTTCCAATTTATAATGAAAATAACTTTTGTTACTTTCAATTATGTTCAATGACAAATCCGATTCCAATCCGTTGAAATTTGGTTACAGATTTTAATAAAATTGCTGATTTTACTGGTCATCAACGTTATGGTCACCCTAACTTCCAGAGCAATTGTGTACACTTACATTCTGCCTAGATACTCACCGTTTAACTTTTCTTAAGTTTAAGTATTTTTCTTGGACGGAATTTCAATCATGTAAGAGTAAACCTTTCTTTTACATGACAAGGCAAACAAGCTTCTAGAAGATGGGATAGTAAAATATACATTAATGTATAATGTAGCATGATACATCTCTGTAATTTTTTTTTGACATGCACCCCTATCAACTAGCCCCATGTTAAACAACCAATGCTGCTTGTGTTACGGATACTAGATGACGGATAAATATATTTAATATATAAATATTCAGAAAATATACAATACATATATTTAAACATCCAAGACTGGAGAACAAATGCCTGTATTAATCACACATACATTTCCTCGACCGGGGATCGAACCCAGAACATCTTGGGATAGCGACGCCTTGAGACCGGCATGCAGATAATTAAATAAAATTAATAAGTAAAATACATTTAGAGAAGTTTTGAATTTTGATGAATTTTCCATACTTTTTGTTCCAAAAGTAAAATTCACGGTCGACGCGTCTAGAGCGGGTGGCACTCGCGCTCGTACCAGCTCGATCTGATAGTTAGTGAACGGTGTCTATGTGTGCGTTGCTGAGCGTAATTAGTACGTAGATTGTCTTCTGTACGTAACTCTTGTGGTATGCGCTCGCACCGCCTTTGAAGTTACCGTCTGCCGCGGATCGGTACAGGCACGTCTGTGCGTCTGCAAAAGCTACCCAGCTTCCCACGGTCTGCGGTTTGGGCAGATCTGCGTCGGTCTGCATTACATCTTAACACAACACTCTTACTCCACATCGTTATACTATTATTCCTAAAAAATAAAATTACTTCGCTCTTCACATTCACATTCAAAAATACACTAGCTGTGCCCGCGACGTCGTTCGCGTGGCTATCAATTTAACGCCGATAATAGTTTACAAAAAGTGTTTGTGTGTTTGTTAACACTGCATTTTTTTATTTGAAAAATGCTCAATATTACTTTCCTAACTCTTATTAGAAAAATATAGATTGTTATTACTTTAACTAAAACTTCTAATTATTAAAATAATAAAAATAACATTTCTTGTCAGTGTCATCTGATTAATTGTTGTCACGGTGATAAATCTCTGTGCCCTTGTTTTACAATGCCGATAAATTTCAAAATTCGAAATGAAATTACATTTTAAGTGAATATGTCACATAATACTCGGCAGAGCAGATATTGATAACCATGGTAATACCCAAGCGGTACCCGTTCCCATAGAAATATTGGGATAAAAGTAGCCTATGACCTCTCTCAGGCTCTAGACTATCTGTATACCAAGTTTCAATTGAATCGGGTCAGTAGTTTTGACGTGAAAGCAAGACAAACAGACAGACAGATTTACTTTCGAATTTCTATTATTAGTATGGATTTAATTTGTCCTTCTGACCTTTGCCCTTTTCCAAGGAAATGTGTAAAAAAATAACAACTCGCATGTCTATTCAAAAGTTGAAGTTTTTATTTGTACTGTTCCTTTCCAATGGTCCCAGGAACGATAAATCCCGTAAGTTATTTATACCGCCCCCGAACGCTAAGGGACTTTGTCAAAATTAAGATATAAATCTCCGGCTCGTACATTTTTCTATACGTCCCAACTTTGCGTCGAATTGTCGGAATCTACTAGTCTATATTGAAACCAAGTTTGTCTGTACGGACGAATGTAATTTATTTACGTCTGTCAATATTTCACTTGAATTGTTATTTTTGTAGTCGTAAATAGGCTACTAATTTATAAATCGGTATTTGATACGACTCCCTCAACAGTAGGATAACTTGCACATTATCCTACCTTCTTCAGCTATTATAAAGTATTGGGATAAGGGTATATGATCTTAGAGAAAATACAGGTTTCTAGTTGATGTAGAGTATACTAGAACATATAATATTAAGTCCTTACCTATGAAATTGCTGTTTTGTATGGAGATTTTGGGGAATTCTGCATTTTCCATACTAACATTTTATCAGTTATCTTCACAACGGCAAATCCAGAGATAATAATATTTGGCATGTATCATTAGACAAGCTTTAGTAATATGTGTAATGGGAGCGCATGTTTTCGCATAACGTCGATTGTCATACATCGAATGGCATAATCATCAAATAGCATAACACTCATGTCACATATTCCTTCTTACTCATAACATTTAAGTGGCATAACTCTCTAAAGGCATATTATTATAAAGCATAACTATAGAAATTCCTAATTTCATTTAGCACAACATTAGGTAGTCCTAAAATTAATCGAATAATCACCCAGATTAGAAAGAACCAATCCCAAGGAAATGTGTTCTGATAAATATTAGGTTAAGGTTATTTTTTTTTATGACCCTTAAAAACTATATTCGTGCAATCGAAATTTATATAGTAAACAATTTGAGGCATAGAAAAATATTATGCGTTGTGATCATTATGCTTTTCATAAGTTGTGCGTTTCAAATTTATGCCTTTTAATACTTATGACAAACAATTTTAGCCTATACAATATTAGGACTCTCAAAATTATGCGTCGCGATTTTATGCGTTTTGATGTTTATGCCTTTCAAAATTATGGATTTTCATATTATGATAATAAACGTTATGCTTAAAATTACGGAGCCATGTGTAATATCACACTTCATAAAAATTATTTATCGTTTTTAAGTGAATGCAAATAAAATGACGTATTCGGGAGGCACTTAAAAAGAGTTGTCTCCGTGTCCAATTTTAACACAATTAAACTTACAACAAATTATCAAAACAAATCAAAAGAGCTCAAAAATATAGTCTATTTTTAGACGAGGTAATTATTTTTTTGGAATACTCTGAATCTTTATAGTTACAGACAAAATACTAAGACAGAATAAAAACACTAATTTCATAGGTAAGGACCCAATATATGTCGCCTTACACCGGGCACGGTGTAAGGCAAAAGGTGTTCATAATTAATTAATACTTAGAATGTGGTCACAAAAGATAGGTAAAATTCATTTTTCTCGACCTAATAACATCCAAACAATCCAAAAATCGACAAACGAAGCTGACGGCAAAGCCAATGCCCAATAAATCATACCACGCCGGCCGAAGTCTTGATAACAGCCCTCGGTAATTTATTTATTATTGCTTAAAGGCGTCTGTTATTCCGATAAACCGTTGTTTCCTTATTTTCGTTGGGTTTTTCAGATTTTACTAGAAAGACGCTAAGTTTTTTAGTATTTTTATTATAACTGTCATTACGATATTCTGGTATATATTATTATGTATTTCGGTGATTTATAGTAATTATAGAAAATTTGAAGTGTATATTTTTATATGTGTCCCGTGTTGGTCCAAGACAAAAAAAGAATGTACCAACTGATTTTCTTGCCTAGCATGTCGTAAAAGGCGACTACGGCGTATTGTGTACTGGGTCTGTGACTGTGTAGGCGATGAGCTAGCCACTTGTTACTACTCTTTAACGATTTTTCATCTGACCAACCCCAATTTTTGTATGGCTAAATGTGGTTTCAAGGAACACAGTGCTCCTTGGACTCTGCCTACCCCTTCGAGGATTATAGGCGTGATGTTATGTATGTATGTATTTTTATATTTTCTCCTGCCCTGTTTCCATTTTTTTTGGGGTTAGCCCAACATGTCTTCCACTTCCACTATCTTCTATCACTCGCCATCTCGCCACTCACTCAATTCCTCTGCATATCATCCTTGACTCAATCCATCCATCTTTTATGACTTAATATCTATAAATATTTTTTTTACAGACAGCCCCACAAATTACTTCATTTTACAGGTGACCAAGGACGAAAGTCCTTGTAAAGGAGGAGCTGCAGCAAAAACGCACCATTGCATTGTCGCATACTCGCAATCACGCCGTTTTTGAGGTTGCCTAAAAGTTGGTTTAATGGTTCTTTCGTTTAAGGTTGGCGCGTCAAAGAAATCCACAATAAAACAGCGACTACGAAGGCAAGAAAATTTGTGTACTTGTTGACAATCAATTTATAATAAACAATATTATTACATGATAATGAATAAGTATTAACCATCGTCCAAAGAATTACGTAACAATTAATTTGTGGACAACACAAAAACGATTTCTATATCTTACACCCAAAAATATCTTCGCGAAACATTTTGTCCATTTCACTAAATAAAACGCAGCAAGCCCACTCGAACCTAGTTGGCGGAATTGTAGGACATCTTGGCAACGCAGGCCAGTGATTAAAATCTCCAGAGCGTATACAACAGATAATCTGGCATCAAACCAACGCGCCGAATCTAAATAAAAATAAGAATTATCGCCTCTGAGATAAGGAGACATACAAAAGCTGAGTTCTCAGTTTGCGATACGAACTTGAATCAAGATAAAAATTCACTGGTGATATTTTGCTGAGATTTTTAACGGAACGCTCCTGATTTTGTTTGGATACTACAAATTGTATTTTATCTTTGTAGATCGTGGAAGTATTCCTTTTTGATATTCTTGGAGTTGGGATATTGTGGAACTCGATCCTCATTAGGTTCAACCATTTTAAAATAAAATCTTTATGGTGGCTATGAACATCTAGTATTCTTTAGAGCACTAGCTTTCTTTTATAGCTTTAAAACTAGCTTATGGGCATTGTGCAAGCCAAAAAGGTGAGCACGGCTAATATGTTATATCTTGCCGCAAGTTGACTCCTATCATGGTTTATCTTCTATTATGTTCGTTCTTTCTTTTATCAACGTTCTTTCCTTTATCCATCTGAACATAGTTCTTCTAATCAGCACTATGTTTAGTTTCAGTTATTGTATGGAATTAGTGCTTAAATAGTCCTGTGCTACATCAATCTATATTTTATAATAATCTCATCTTTTTATGGACAAGTTCTCCACTGGACTAGGACCTCTTCAAGACAATCGGTATAGCGCAAGTTCCACGATCAACCTTGTTGAGGGAAATAAAATTTTTGATATGGCTTTAATTATGAACTGTAAAAATGGGACGAATCGAAAAGTCGTCCAATCGGAAACGTCACTAGCTAGCGACTGCAATCTTCCTCGCTCACTCTTAGGGTGCCAGTTGCGAACTGTAGCAGAACTTTCATTGCTTTTTCGTATCACAAAAGGGAATTAATTTCAAGTCTGCCTCTTGGACCAGTTTCCAGAAACTCAACTTTGCAGACTTTTGTCTCCGTGAACTTTTACCAGTTTACTGCGATGTTTAATTGACACTACAGGATTTTAATTGAAATAGTTTAGCTTGCTCCATAAATTCTTACTAATTGATTTTGTGACTCCAAGTCTTAAATTCCAGAATATATTGGAGATGATTTGAATATGAAATATTGTTAATTATCATCGTTGAGTTACTAAACCTAGAAGATATTCGTCGATAACATTGAAGGTTTAAAATAAGTTTATCCTTTCTTTAGATTTTAGAACGATTTTGTCGAAATCACATTTTGTTTAGTTTTCTTTAAATAATTCTTATACAGGTGATCAATCCAAGTGGTTCAGTGGAGAAATCCAAAACTATGAGAGATAGCGAAATGGATTCATATGAATATACCTTTTTGTTAAATGAAACAAAAAATGATAAATCAGCAAATAGAATAAATATTTCATTATTTTCGCAAATAAATAATCCATACTAATATTATAAATGCTAAAGTAACTCTGTCTGTCTGTCTGTATTGCTTGTTCGTCAAAACTACTGAACCGATTCAATTGAAATTTGGTATACAGATAGTCTACAGTCTGAGAAAGGACATAGGCTACTTTTAATCCAATAGGAGCAGGTACCGCGCGGGTGTAACCGTGGTTATCAATATCTGCTCGATCGAGTACCTATTATGCGACAAATTCCATTAAAATGTAATTTCATTTCGAATTTAAAACTTCTCGACATTGTAAAATAATGACACGACAACAGAGATTTATCATAGGGCAACAATTAATCAAATGACACTGACAAGAAATGTTATTTTCATTATTTTAATAATTAGAGGTTTTAGTCAACTATTAACAATCAACATTTTGCTAAAAGTAGGTAGGAATGTAATGTTGGGCACTTTGTAAAAATAACACAATGTAGTGAAAACACTCAAAGCTTTTTGTAAACTTTTATCGGTTATAAATCAATAGCCACGCGAACGACGGCGCTGCCACATCTAGTATATTATAAAGAGCTCTTAAACGCTAATATAAAAGAGAAAATACAGGAAGTAACAAAACCAATGAAAACATTTCCGTGAACCAATCATTCTTGCTCGGAGCTCCTGATCTTGTTTTGCTCTTTGATAATTATGCAAATACAAATTGAATATGAACCGGAACTTGCTGCAGTGATTATGGTAATATAGCGATCAGCTGTGGGCTGTGGCACGGGTGTAGCTTGTTCCAATTTGGGAAAATATTTTGGACCGAACGATTTTGCTCGAGCCGGCATAAAATTCCATTAGCGATATTTTACACAAATACCTTTACGTTGAGAAGCTGTTGGTTTTAACGTTCTAGATGATATTGAAGAATTAGATTGAAACACGCATTGATTGTAACGGTTACTTACGTCTTTTGTAGAAATTATAATTAACGCAGCAAATGCTTGTAATCTAGATTCTATCTACTTTAGTCCAATCCCATATATTTACGTTAGAGCCTGTTGCTGAGTCATCAAATTCTGGAAGTAATGGTGAAACCTAAATCCTCTAAATTTGATAATAAGTTAAACTTAGAACATTGTTACCCAACTGAAAAATATTTAGTGAATCAAACGCCGTAATGTCTTTGAATCAGTTGGAATTGATATTGTGGCTCAGATATACTGAGATTAATTAAGATTAGTAATGTTACAAATTGTCCCAAACTACTTTAGACTAGACAGAGTTGAATAGTCTGAACAGACTAATAAGTTTCTGGCAAGAATCTCTGAAATCTTAGTACCAACTCAATTTCATCTTAGTAAAGTTCCACGATTCCAAAGTGCTTGTCTGTCGACCATTTTGTTAAACCAAGACTCTTAAAGAAATATTAAGTATCTTAAAATGGCGTTCTAAGACTCCTATATAAGACCTCCTTTTATTCCTTTTTAGTTTGAAACAGTGGGACTTGTTGCTACTTTAATTTTGCGACTATGAAAATGATGATAATTGACAACCTTTGTGGCTGAGTTGTTTGTTCGCAAGGCTTAAAGTGTCGTTATCGCTGAGATTCCGGGTTTGAGTCCCGGATCGGATGTCTACGTGATTTTTACGAGAATTTATAGCTGAGTCATAGTCGTTAAAAAACAAATTTGTATCAATTCATTTAGATTTCATAGTCTACTAATTATCTATTAATACCATAGTTCCTAAAACACAAACCTTACAGTGGATAGGCAGATTCGCATTATTCTCTCGTGTCGCTTGTGATTACGCGAAATATTAGATTGTTATTGGTTTACCGTATTTCATATTTATTATTGTCACATAACTGACACTATACCCTTGATATCCTTACTCCCGAAATTATTCAAATATATTAATATTTATATTTACCGTTCCAAGCGTCTATTGATTGACTATAACATTGTATAATGCGTATTTATCCCTAGAGAGGAAGTAATTTGATCATGCCAAAATAAGAGCATGTCTTATGGGCCGTAATACCACCACGCTGGCCCAATGTGGGTTGGTGGGTAGAAACAGTCGCAATAGCGACCGGGACCAACAGATTAACGTGCCTTTCGAAGCACGGAGAAGCTCAAGATCACAAAGTTTTGGTTACCCATTTACGGTCTGACCATGGCGAAGGTAGCTTAGTTTTCAATCGAAAGCCAAAGCGTACTTACCACTCCGCCACCAAGCTCCTCTTTGGAGCATAACATACTAAAGCCTACCCCTTCGGGGAAGGAGGCGTAATTATATGTTGTGTTATGTTAAGTATTATACCCTAATTGATTATTTAGCTAATATCTCCAGGCCGTCTAGGGCAATAGATTCACATTCACGCAGCCACTGCTCCGATTCTACTATAAATATTCTAATAAGCAGGCGTTCGCGCATTCGATCCCGGAAACAATTATCTGATAGTGCTCGAGTTTCAGGCCACTTGCGGTTATCGTTCTAATTTATTGTTCTACCCGACCTCAGGGAATTCTGCATCGTTGTTGGGGGAATTGTTCTTTAACTGCGTGGCGTTATTCTTTGATTCGTTTGCAATGTATAACGGTGTCATATCTGCGTAACGAGTATTATTCTACGCTATTTGAATAGAAGATATTTGAGGACATTTCACGTTCTGAATTTACGCTCTTATTACTAGAGCGTAAATTCAGAAGGTGGTTTGAAAGTGACTGACTTTCATTTCAGTGGACATCTATTAAATCAGCTATAGATGTTAGAATTCCATAATGTTACACATTTAACTATTTATTCGAGCCATGATTAAAATATTGCAATTGAAGAAAAGATATTTGATAACGCTCGTAAAATTATTATTTCCTAAGCTGCAGCTACTTGTAAAAAAATTTTAAGCGCATTCTTTTGAACGTTTTCACACAAAGTCCTACATTCCTGGAATTTAAGTTCTAAATTTTGTTATCAGAAATTAGATAGCTTATGAAATTCCAATTACTTAGTAAATAATTACGACGTAATGAAAAATAGACAAATGAAGTATGGAATAAGCTGATACTTTATTGCTATTTCTTGTTTTATTAATCAACATTATAATATTATGTTATATTATAGATCTTATTAACGTGTTCCATAAAATATTTCTTGGACAAATTACTGTTTTTATCTCCAATACGTATTATAGGCAATTACAAGTATTATTACAAGTCCGAATAAATAAGAGACGTGATATTAATTAACTAAACTTGCTCGTTACTATTAATATTATATATGCCAGAATATCCAGTGATACATCAAACAAAAATGAAACTTATGATTATGGAGAAAGGACTAGATTGAGAATAAATATTCTATTTCGGACTAATTAGTCCGGTCTTTACGACACACCGGTCTTCACAATCGATAGTAATCACAATAATATAATTAATTAGTTGGCCAATTATTATGATCTCTCTGACCCTCACATCCTCTTAAGCTATAATACATTAATAAGATGACCCAGTACAATGAAATAATAGACACGAAGTACGGAGGAGATTTTTTTTAAAATCTTCATCCTATAGTAACTTTCAATCAAAGTTGCCCAAAAGCAAACAAAAAAGCCGACTGACGAATTTGTTCTTCAATAATCACAAACACACAATCACGCCTGTAATCCCCGAAGGGGTCGACAGAGTCCAAGGAGCTCTGTGTTCCTTAAGACCATAATTAGCCATAAATAAAATTGGTTTGATCAGATGGAAAATGGTTGGTGGTGGTGGAAATGGTGGTTTGGTGAAAAAGAAGTAACAAGTGGCTAGCTCATCGCCTACACAATTACAGACCCAGTACGCTCTTAGACGCCTTTTACGACATGCTAGGAAAGAAAAGCAGTTGGCACATTTTTTTTTTGCTTTTTACATTAAATTGGCACATAAATATAATCTACTGTAACAATTAGTATCTATTTTAATTGCATTCACTCATAATCAAAATCAAAAATAATTTTATTTCATAGGCCAAGTTCGGGACTTAAAAGCGTCAACATTTTACATTATTATGCATTTTACAAATAAATAGTTTATTATGAATTATTTTAAAATTACAGTATTAAATTAAACCAATTTATTAAACTCCATTTACCGCGAGCGCTTGTAACAAGTACATCCACAGGACAGTACAAGTACTTCGATGACTGTGGATGTAATCGATACAAGCGGCCGGATTCCGAGAGTAAGGCTTTTCATGAGAAGAACCCGGCAAGAAACTCATGAGCCACTTTTTCAAATAGCCAATCATAAACAATTTTTGTCACTTTTAAATATGTTTTTACATTATTTCTTATTACCTATAAGTCCATCAAAATAACATGCATAAGATAACAGTAGTACATAACTATTTCCACACCAATTTATGTTCAAGATAATCTTGAATTTTGTAATAGCCTTTTTTCATTAAAGTTTTTTTAATATATGGTTTAAATTTATGAAAAGGCAGTTCTGTTATATTTGGTGGGATTTTATTATAAAACTGTATACATTTCCCCATAAATGACCGATTTGTTTAACGCAGTCTGAAAACAGGCACAGCGAGTTTATTTCTGTTTCTAGTATTTACATTATGATAGTCGTTATTTTTCATGAACGTGTGGTTATGTTTATAAACATATACAATATTTTCATAGATGTATTGGGAGGCAACAATCAATATATCAATTTCCTTGAATAATTCTCTAAGTAAGTCCCGTGGCTTAAGTCTGTAGATGGCTCGTACAGCTCTTTTTTGTAAAACAAAAAAAACTTTGTGTGAAAGATACTGTAGGTCCAACCATGCCAAAAGATGCTTGTTTTACAAGATCGACTAATCCATTTTTTTAGTCGTAGTCGCCACCGATGAGCATTAATATGTGCTCACAAGTGGACATAGGCTTCTTAATAGGATCTCCATAACAGTCCGTCCTGCGTTAAGCATTGGCAGAGATTTTCTGTGGTCTTTGCCAGGGTCTATCCAACTTATAGGAAGCTCACCAACACTGCGTCTTCCCGCAGTACGACCACTCAAAATACCATTCCGTCGCAACGGCTGTCAGTAATATGAGAAACATGCCTGCAATGTGTGCTTGGGTATAATGTGAGCGAGCTTTAAACATGCTTTAAGTTCCGTGGACAGGCCAATGCTCGCAGATTAATGATATTAATAATAATTTAAAACGTTAAACTTCGCATAACATATTTCACGCAAGCCGTAAATGTATATCATTTTGTACTGTTCCAGATAAAACGTATGTATATTAATTGAAGTTTTTTCAAATGATTATGGGGAATAAATTAAATCATATAAAACCAATACCTACTAAGAAAAATACCTAAAGATAGAATTAGAAGTAGTATTATTAGTACTAGTATTAGTACTTAGTATTTAACTGGACAAAACATCTCATTATTAACATACATACATGCATAAAATAACGACTATTATCCCCTAAGGGTTAGTCAGAGACTAGACAAAAGCACCGCAAAAGCAGTCCACTGCCATAGTCCGCGCTTCACCGAGCAGTGACTGCACTCATCGTGACAGGTGATGAGTCCCTCGCCGCTATAAGCTATGCAGCGATAAGCGATGGCTGTGCAGTTCTAAGTCCATTAGTCGCCTTTTACGACATCCAAGGGAAGAGATGGGTAGTATTCTTTTAAGAAGCCGCTACCACACGGCTCTTCGACCCAACCGTTCGTGTACCGACCAGATTAACACCTTATGCATCATTCTCGAACAGGCATCAGAATAGCAAGAGGAAATGTATTTAATATTCGTCGACTTTGAAAAAGCCTTTGAAACGTTGAGGTAGACATGTATCTGGGACGTCCGCGTGAAATCGGAGTCCCGCAGAAAATCGCGAACATAATCAAAGCCATATACAGGAAATACTCTTGTAAAGTGACACACGATGGCCTTGTCTCGGAAGGTATACCAGTACATGCAGGAGTGCGACAGGATTGTCTTCTTTCGCCTCTCCTCTTCCTTGTTGTTCTGGATGGCATTATGAGCAAGACGACTACCAACAAGCGCCGAGGCATAGAATGGGGACTATCCAGGGTCTTAGAAGATCTGGACTATGCCGATGATTTATGCTTGCTGAGTCAAACGCGCGCCGACATGCAAGCCAAACTGGATGACCTACGGCGAAAATTGGGAGAGGTGGGTATGAAGCTCAACACTCGGAAGACTCTGGAAATGAGGTGCGGGGCGACAAGCTCTTTGCCGTTGCTAATAGGCACAGAGACGGTGGAAAAGGTCCACAAATTCACCTATCTCGGTAGTGTAGTGTTGGAACTGGAGGAACCAAAGAGGACATCGCTTCAAGAGTCGCCAAGGCCAGAGCGACATTTGCACGACTACGCTCCATATGGCAATCGCGGAAATTGACCAGAATAGTTCAAGATTCAAGCTAAAGATTCAAGCTCAAGATTTTCCGCTCAAATGTAGAAACTGTTTTTCATATGGGTGTGAGACGTGGAAAGTCACTAAGGAGATCTCGCATAAACTCCAAGTCGTCATCAACCGTTTTCTTCGCCGTATTCTCGGTATTTACTGGCCCGAGAAAATCTGCAACCACGACCTATGGGACCGCTGCAACGAGATTCCAATCGAAGTGCAAAGCAAACGCCGCAAGTGGAACTGGATCGGCCATACGCTCAGAAGGGCCCCTGACCACATAACAAGACAAGCCTTGAACTGGAACCCCCAAGGAAAGCGTAAACGAGGCCGCCCTAAACAGACCTGGCAGCGGACGGTCATCGCGGAAGCGAAGAAAATTAGGAAGACTTGGAGCGAAATGAAGTGCGAAGCTCAAGACCGACTGGGATGACGACGCACTGTCGACGCCCTCTGCCCCATCTAGGGGGACATGGGATCTTAGGTCAAGACACGGCTCTACGATTAATAAATGCATCGCTTATTAAAAAAATATTGATTGATTGATTGAAATGAGACACTTCCAAAATTACCCTCTAAAGCGCTGGCCGAAGAAAATTCTTATAATTACCGGAGCTTTTAATTCCTAAGTTAATGGTCGGGTGCAAACTCCGCTCTCGTTCATTTTCGTTACGAAACATGTTGGAACGCGTAAGCCCGCGCGTGACAAGTCCTTCGACAGGTAGGGCTTAAGTCACGAGCGATTACCTACATTAATTACGCCCTACGTTTTTACAAAGTCCTCGTTAAGGAGATTATAGGGTGAAGGCGATGTATGTTTTCGATAAAAATCTTTAGGCTTTGAGGCCCAGTATGAGTTTATAACAATGCGAGCGTTGTTGTTTCTTCTATTTGATTTGTGTAAAGTATTTTGCTCGAAGAGATCGGTGGCTTAGATAGATAGATAGATAAACTTAAAGAGTTTATTGCAATAATTACACACACACATACTTACAAACAAATAATAAATAAATATCCTCAGACATTCACACCTGTGAACTAGTTCCATTTTAAGCAACTAAATGCTGCTTGTGTTACGGATACTAGATGACGGACAAATATATTTAATAGATAAATACATATAATTATTCATAATATGCATAATATAATACATATATAATGAACATCCAAGTCTGGAGAACAAATGTCTGAAAATTCATCACCCAAACGCTTGCCTCCACTGGGGATCGAACCCAGGACCTCTCGAGAAGGCGACGCCTTGAGACCGGCGTACAGACCTTTCGACCACCCAGGTCGTCAAAATTGTCAAAAAAATATAGGTATAACATACAAATTTCTTCTATATTACACATCACAATCAAACGAACCTCATGTGGGCTGCCTATGCAAAGTTAGACTTTGCTTTCAAAATGAACATAACAGCTGAACAGAAAGCCAGGTTATTCGATCAGTGTATTTTACCAGTACTTACTTACGGAGTGGAAACCTGGGTGCTCACAAGAGAGAGTATATATAAAATACATGTTGCCCAGAGGAAAATAGAAAGAAAGCTCGTGGGGGTTACGCTGAGCGATCGAAAGACCAATACATGGCTCAGAGAGCAAAGTAAAGTGTCCGATGCCGTGAAGCGAATAGCAGGCCTAAAGTGGCAGTGGGCGGGCCACGTAGCACGTAAACAGGGCTCGTGGGGCAGAGCGGTATTGGAGTGGAGGCCTTGGGGTGAGAAAAGACCTAGGGGAAGACCACAAATGCGATGGAGGGACGACGACGTCAAGAGACTTGCAGGGACGAAATGGATGGAGGTGGCACAAGATCGATACAGATGGCGCAGCCTGAAGGAGGCCTACACCAATATGGTTGAAAATGGCTAACGAGAACGAGAACACATCACAATACAATAATCATTACAAAACAATAAACAAAAGGTGGTAAGTAACATGTGTGCCATAAGAATGCAAAAGAACGATAGCTAAGATTATGGTATGCTCAATGAGCAACCCACTGATTTTCAGCTATTACCCAATAAAAAGGAGAAAAGCGCTTAGTAGTTAGTACTGTGGTGTTTAACTAAATAAAATAATGCACGTCACAGTTGGGTGACGTCAGCGACGGACGAGAGTGTCTGTGACAGACGCTCAATCCGAGTAGACGTTCACTTACACAATGGTCGTTTGCATAGAACCGGACAGCTGACATTTGACATTTGTTATGTAATAGTAATAAAAAGAAAATAGATATTTTATAGTAATTAGATTATGATTTAATGGAATCATTGTAATTTTCACATGTCCTAATATGGATTAAATAGACGGAAGTAAACGATGTATTAGACCTGTAATCATCTCTATTTTTAGTGAATAAATAAATTTTCATTTTATTTCCGGGTGCAAATTAGTCAAGAGACTCCCACTGGACATTTACCTCACTCTAAGCTGAAGTCATCAATTAAATATCTAACTACAGAGGACAGCAAATAAGCCGCGCCAGTTTTCTTACAGAAAGTACACTTGAGATAATTTAAATGTTATGAAACTCATTACGATCAATTAATTCCATAAGTCTTTATTAAACATTTTATAATGAAGAGTCGTTTTTAGTATTGCGAATCGTTGGTGATTTTTTTTCACAATAATTAAGTCATTTATACGATGTAAAACATTCAATAATGTCAATAATCGTTTAATATATGATTGGCTATTTAAAAAAAGTGGCTCATGAGTTTCTTGCCGGGTTCTTCTCATGAAAAGCCTTACTCTCGAAATCCGACCACTTGTATCAATTATAACCACAGTCAATACTTTCTGGTTGTACTTGCCGCAAGCGCTCGCGGTCATTAACCTTAATTTAGAATATTCTTTTTATTTAATTATATAATTTTTTCAATTTATAAACTTAAAATATTGACGATTTTAAGTGCCAGGTTTGGCCTATGAAATAAAGTTTTTTTTGTTTGTTTGTTTGTTTAATGGACAACTAAAGAATTCGTAATTGGTAAGAAATCTCCGACTTCCCTCATTGTATAAAAAAACGCTAATCGCGAACTCGAGTCGAAACCGAGCAAATAGTTTGTTTCGTGTTTGTTGCTTGATTATTATGTGAATTGACGGTACTTTTGCATAAAATTATGGTTATTTCAATCAACATGCCAACTTTGATAGTTGTAAGTTTTATAAATTGTGAGATAATCGAATCAGAGTTTCAACAAGGTTTATTTGCTTTCAAGTGTATATTGTGCCTATAACCAGATTACTTGCATGACTTTCTTTCCTATTCGATGAGGAAGAAATGCTGAAATATTTTACCTTTAAGAACGTTGAAGTGTCCATAGTTAAAATACAAAATCAAAGTAACTTTTAAAAGCAAATAATTCTCAAGATCCTGAATATAAAATTTAAAATAAAACAGGAAGAAAATCCAGCCAGATTTATAAGCCCAACTTAGACAAAAAGTGTTGAAAAAATATTCCGTTTTGGAATAAACGCTTTAAGAGGGCGGTTCAGCTTGCCAATTCCTAAATGCAATCTCCGTAGAAAGTATCAAATAATAAACATCTCTGAATGTTTCCGAACTCATCTCGCTTGTTTAAAATAATGGTAATGCCTTTGGCAATGGTGGTTCTGGCGTTGGGACCACCCAAGATGTCACCTTACATTTGAATTTAAAACGTGCAAGCTACAGAAATTATCTTGGAGTATGGAATCTATGGAGTCCATTGTTTCTAGTTTTGTAGCGATGCGTGATTGTTTCTATTGCCAACTGTATTTATAATTGGAGATTTTTTTTCATTAGGCTTACACCATGGACAATGGATGAAAAAAATAAAAAAAATATCTTCACTCATTCACACCTATCAACTAGGCGCAATTTTCAGCAACTAATGCTACTTGTGTTACGGGTACTTGATGACGGATAAATAATAATATATTTAAATATCCATCAAATATATATATACACACAAGACTGGAGAAAAAATGCCTGTATTCATCACACAAACATCTGCCCCCACCGGGGATAGAACCCAGAACCTCTCGAGATGACGACGCCTTGAGACCGGAGTATAGACCAGTCGACCAGGGAGTTCGTCGATGGATGTGCGACTTATGGTTGTCGTCCAGTAGCTGCACATCTATCTACTCAAAGATTTAAAGCCTCCGTCCGATTTTAATCATCCAAGTGCATGAAAAACAAATAAACTAAAGATAAACTCCAACATTCCAAATGCAAATATGGCAAATTCGCGCCCAAAAGAACTCTAAGTAACAAGTAAAAGTCAAAACTTCATTAAAATTACAATAGTCGCTTATACAGAAAATTTCCATTGAAATTAGCCAGGAATAGAATTGGATTCGCGAAATACTTTATGCAAATAAAGATAACTTTCGAGTCGCAAAATTACTTATTTCTATGACTCAGCAGAAGTTACATCCGTTAATCAGAACGCCCTCTGAGTTTTATAAATTGGCCACTGAATTATGATATAAATCAGATAGATGTAATATCTATAAGTTATATTATAATACAGTTCACACCAACTATATTTATGTATAACCATGTTTCTGCCTTGACCGTTTTGTACTGGTGCACGGGTTGCTATCTGAATTATTTTTGTAAGTTTAAATGATTTTTATCGTCTTTTACTATTTTTCAGACTGATGGTGGTTCTGCTTGCTATTTCTTTATCCCAGTGGACGACACACTCATCATACAAGGGATCAGTCACAGTGCATCAGTTACCCCTAAAATTTCATATAAAGAAGAAAATGGCAATAGTTTAATTGTACCCATGACAATTAGACCTTATATTGGGTCCTTACCTATGAAATTGGTGTTTTTATTCTGTCTTTGCAATTTGTCCGTCACTATTAGGTTTCAGAACATTCTTATAAAATAATTGCCTCTTCTAAAAATAGACCACATATTTGAGCTCGTATTATTTAATTTGATATTTTTTTGTAAGTTTAATTGTGTTAAAATTAGACACAAAGACAATTATTTTTAACTGCCTCCTTGATTTGCATTTTGCAATACATCATTTGATTTGCATTAACATAAAAACGATGAAAAATGTTTATCAAGCGTGTTCACACACATATTGCTAAAGCTTGTCTAATGATACATGCCAAATATTATTATCTCTGGATTTGTCGTTAGAAAGAAAACTGATAAAATGTTAGTATGTAAAATGCAGACATCCCCAAAATCTCCATACAAAACACCAATTTCATAGGTAAGGACCTAATATTAATTATAACATAATCTAAGGCTGAAAATACACCAAACAGTTACACAAAAAATGCAGTTTCCCAATTCCCAATAATTTCGTTATCGGCCTCCCTAGGGCCGTGATCAATCCTGCAAACACTCCGAATCAATCTCACGCTCTGGGAACTATCACCGTCAAGTTAATTGATGTTGCTTGTCTACTTGCCTTCTTTCAAGGGACTTGGTAAGTCACAAGTTTGTAAATCGTCTCGTCGGTCGGAGTGTAAGTAGATTTTTTTATAACACAGCTTAGAGAAGGGAAAAACAGAAAAACATTATTGTAAAATATATTTAAACTTCTTGATTTACAAGGTACTTACATAATATATTTAAAAACTTAGAGACCAGTGTCTAAAAATATTTATGGAATTCTGAAAGAAACCTTGAGCTATTGGTAAATTAAATCAAAACACGCTTTGAAAGTTTAGGAAGGTAATGAGGAACATCATGGAGAAGATCGAAGATAAGATGTATAATGGAAGAGAATGACATGGTAAATGACAGAAAAAAATCATATAACACAGAGGGCAAATATAATCGAGAACAGGGCATGAGCGAGAAAAAGAATGAAGTTAATATCAGCTCAAACTTTACGTAGTATTTTAACAGTCTTATTATGGTAACATTCATAATCAAACAGTATCCATACTAATATTATAAATGCTGAACCAATTCAAACCGAAATTTCGTACACAGATAGTCTAGCTAGAGCCTGAGAAAGGACATAGACTACCTTTTATCCCAATATTCCCATGGGGCTGCCATGAAGGTGAATGTTAAAAAATAACGTCTCCCAGAAAAATTAAAGACAAATTAACGCCACTATGAACTTTGCTTTTAATAATAGAGTAGAAGTAAATTTTCACATCCACCAATTGAGGCTACTGTTCCAATTTGAAAAAATCTTTCAGTGTTGAATAGCCTATTTATTGAGGAAGGCTGTAGGCTACACACTATCTCAAAGTAACTATTCTAGGTGGACGAAGTCGCGGGCAAAAGCTAGTAGTAAATATATTTGCTCTATTTGGAAAATTTCCTTTTCCAAGTCCTGTAAATATTGTGATAGTGTATTGTACGCATAAAATTATTTCTGGCCTTTGTAGCACTACTATGATAGCGTTACGAGTTTCGTAGCATTCTGTAGCACGGCAGCGGTCCGTAGCACTTAAGCGTAAGTATTGTAGCGTTAAATTGTGTCGTAACGTTACATAACCTCTCAGTGACTTTAGTGGTTGAGAATTTACAACATGACTTGTGAAATGAATATGAAATGACTTTTCACAATTATCTTTATGAATGTCGACATTTAGGTGTTTCATATTTTTGAAAACAGTGTTCGCGGTGCCCTCCAGGCTGTTAAGGAATTTATGCATTCTGAATTTTTTGGTTTTTAAACGATAAATTAACAAATTATGCGTAACAAGGCAAATTATTTTAATTCTTTTAATGTTTTGTAATTTGTTTTCGCAACAACTTTAATATTTTTTATCTTACACACGTACAATTGCAGACGAGACAAAAATGTCACTATTATGGATGCCCTCACCCATTACAGGAAACACTAGCTAGCTATCTTCACATACGGACATCTCTACTGCTTATCACCAGGTAGTGTGGAGTCTTTACCTGAGCTGTTTATAAAAAAAATCATAAGCATCTTTCCTATGGGGTCCTTTCCCAAATATTGTGGCCATTTCACAAGAAAGCAACATTCTACAACTTTTCAAAAGCAGTTGCGCTTGCATACGAGGAATTAGCTATTATTACGTATTAGATGGTTGGAGTGCTCTATTGAAATGGCCTGTTGCCTGGCAATGCGCCAACTGCATAAAATACCCGCTAAAGTCCAATTTCGGGATATTCTGAAGCAGATTCGTAAGCTATGGCGTATGAAGCCATTTCTGGGTACAAATATTTACTCCTTAAGGTTTCGACTTTATAACGTTTGTTATTACGCTTGCATTTGTTTATTTGGAATGGGACCTCTTTCGTAATATAATAATATAGTTTTTCCACTTACACTCACTTAAGCTTTGAATGTGTGTGTGATTCGATGTGTGATTACGTATAGGTATTTGGGTAACTTACTTTGTGCTAGATGATTAGTGTAACTATCAGGTTACATTTATGTATGGGTGCTTTTTAAACGTTTATAAATTAATCGAATTTTGGTCAGCAAAAAAATACAATTGGTCAGCTAAAATAACTACTCGACTGTACCATTACACCGAACTCCTCATCGGTATGTAATATTTTATGACAACATTAATTTCACAATAACAATGAAACTCACAGTTTTCCGTGGCCTATAGCGATCTCGATAACAATTCACAACAAAATAAATTAATATTAGGTCCTTACCTGTGAAATTGGTGTTTTGTATGGAGATTTTGGGGAATTCTGTATTTTCCATACTAAATTTTTTTCAGTTTTCTTCATGACGACAAATCTAAAGATAATAATATTTGGCATCTATCATTAGACAAGCTTTAGTAATATGTGTAATATCTCACTTCATAAAAATTATTTTTCGTTTTTAAGTGAATGCAAATAAAATGATGTATTCGGGAGGCACTTAAAAAGAGTTGTCTCCGTGTCCAATTTTAACACAATTAAACTTACAACAAATTATCAAAACAAATCAAAAGAGCTCAAAAATATAGTCTATTTTTAGACGAGGTAATTATTTTTTAGGAATACTCTGAATCTTAATAGTTACAGACAAAATACTAAGAGAGAAAAATTACACCACTTTCATAGGTAAGGACCCAATACAATAGACATTTCAAAGTTCGGAAACTACTATAGTCACGGAAATTACATGAGCGATTCGATCTCTTACCCCTGGCCTTCCGCTTGACTCTCGTTTGGCAGACCCATATATAGTACCAATTGTTACCTACTAATAAATCTACAGACACAATAGCGAAATATCAAAACCGTCACCTGATATTCAAATTTCAACCCTATCACCCTCCAAACACAAATAATATTCCTTTCAAGTGCGGTAAAACCAATGGAGGAGCATCAATAGAATATAATAGCAAATCGGGGTGCGGAAATGATCGTGGGAAATGTGAATCGGATGTTAAAATTGCCGTATACGAGGTATAAAGTATTTTATTTATGCTATAAATAGTACTAGCGAAATAAGAGGCAAACTATGTTTCTAGTATTATCTGACTGTATTTTACGTATATACATACAATCACGCCTGTAATCTTCCAAGGGGAAGGCTGAGTCCAAGGAGCACTGTGTTCCTTAAAACCACGTTTATCGATACAAAAATTGGGCTGACTGGGATTTTGACTGTATTTTAATAAAAGAAAACTCGAAAACAAAAAGGAAACTTTAAAGGGAACTTTTAATAAAAGGAAACTCGAGTTCGAAGTATATATAAATAAATAATAATAATAAATCATGCGCTGCTTGATACGCTAGACCGATCGTTCCTAGACATCTTAAGTTAAAAATGACGTTTAAAATAACATTATGTCACACTTTGAGTGGCCTATAAAACTGCGAATGGTTTTAGCGATCTAAGTCAAAAACGTTTCCTCGCCATGAAGTAATTGAAACTTTCCCTCCTTTAACCTATTTATAAACAAAAGCACTTCGCGATGGCAAAACTAATATATCTAATAGATAACTCCGACTTAAGCTCCGTGATATAAGGCAGTCTATAATTCAGAATTTTAACCCTTAATCGCCTGGTAAAAAACAATAAATTGACGTCGTTTTGCTAGGTTGCAGCGAAATCATGCAACCGCGCCTAGACAGCGAGAGTTATTGCTGGGGTCCTATCTAGGAAGTGGTGCGAAAATCTATGCATATAATAAAACTGTAGAAGTTGAATGTCTGTACATAGATAAAAAATGTTTAAAATCAAGCCAGGGGATATAAAAAGGAAAAAAACTTAAAAAAAATTGTCTAAAAATTTTGTTTCTCTGGCTGTTTGCCTGTTTGTTTGTTTGTACGGGCTAATCTCCGAAATGGCTAGACTGATTTCAATGAAAGTTTTCATGGTGATTAATCAATGGGTTCCCGTGGGATAGTTAAAAAACCATAGTAACCGCGGACGAAGTCGCGGGCAACAGTTAGTTATAAACAATCCCTTTATTCTTGGCGAAAGAAAGAGCCAACGGTATATGATAAAAAAAATTAAACATATACAACGATAGAAAAGCGCTCTCAACTACTCGTATGCAGGAATTATGAGTAGGTTAGTTAATTCAATTTCATCTCGCTACAATATAACTAACAAATGGTACCTATTGTAGGGCCAATATGTTTAGTCTCCATGTACCTTCATACAATTTTAATTTCATATAAATAAAGCACTGACTTGCGCGTCCGAGTAACGTTCACTCATATCAAACGACCACCACCTCTGTTAATGTGTGTAGGTGTGTAGCATTGGTGCATGTATGTGTATGATGCCTAAAAACTCTTATTGTACAAGTAGTTTTGACACTACAGAAGCCTCCTGTACAGAATGACAGTAAGACTGCTTTCTATGAAACTCTAATTTAAATTGGACTGCTGCGTAGTGATTATTAAATTGATTTTCGTGAAAACGGCGGTACTTGTACAACCATTATATGAATTCTACCATTACTGTCTATGGCGTTACCGCGGCGGAACGCGTTAAAAGATTTTCCGCTCCCAAAATAGACAGATGTACGGCAAATGGTGAGAGAGGGTAGATAATCATAATATGGTTTTAAAGGCGTTTACCAAGGTGGAGTAATTTATGTTTCCATAAAAAAAATCCAAATAAAAAATTCAACTCCTTAAAAATAAATTAAATTCTGCGCTAGCGAATCCCAAACTCGCTCAGAATCAAAGATAGTCCCCTTGTGTATTGCAAAACCGGCAACTACCGGCAATTAAGTGTTGAAACTCAATTACTGCAACAACTTTGAAGAAACCTCCGTCTCGCTCTAGACCCGGATGACCGTAAAGTGAGTGTAATGAACAAAAAACGGTAACTTTGCACCGCTAACCCGTTCAGTGATTAAGTCTAAAAGTTCCGGTACCGGATACCGGTTTTGAAGTGATTACCGGATTTATTTCAGTCTTTATTTTTTGTGGAAAGTACTGTTCATGAAAAATATGTTTCAGGAATATGGTGTCACTAGGGAATTAATCTAACATCTAATGATGATGATTCGATTTAATCTCAAAATATGGCGATGGTCTCTTAATTAAAGAGCGATAAAGAAGAACAGAAGAGCAAGATATCGATGGGTCCAATGTATAAGGGCCAAACTAACATTTGGTGATTTTGAGATATTTATGGGAAATGACTCCTAAAAGCAGAATTATTATGGTCAACTAAAAAGAACAAAAATTTCTACATGGAAACACGATTTTTTCGGAGTAAATAGGCAAATGTAGCATTTATTTAAACGAACACAAGCCAAAAGGCAGTTCGAGACTTATACACGGGGAATTTCTCGCACGTTTGCATATGGCCAATGGCGACTTTTACATCGAACGGAGCACCGGTCTCGCCGTACGAACTTATTAGGGAATAATATGGTAGATTAATATGTAAATACGTTGTATAAAAATCACTGAATTATTAACTTTCTATAATTAATTATTTATTATTTAATAAGAAGAATATAGAAACAAATACATTTCTTCAAATAATCGATAGAGGAGTATAAGGACCGATGTGATACATTGGTCTTTTTAGGACGTTGTTTACGGGCCAATGTGCAGTAAAAAAAATCTAATATACATACAAATAAGTATTATAGTAACTATCCAATATAATTATATTAGCAACTATGCAAAGATTCATAAACTTTGGTTTTACCGTCTTAAAATTATTCCAAATTTAAACTTTGAGAGCCGCTCCTGTGAAGTTGTGATTTTGAACATTGGCCCTTATGCATAGGACCCATAGATATCAACATCTTCCTCAGCCTATAAGTCCCACTGCTGGGCACTGGTCTTCCTCATGGAAAAAACACATGGGCCGTAACACCACCACGCTGGCCAATACGGGTTGGTGGGTAGAAACGGTTGCAATACAGACCAGCACCAACAGTTAAACGTGCCTTCGCAATCACGAAGGAGTTTTTTTTACACAGGTTTTTTTAATATAGGTTTTTTGACAGGTAAGCTCTTGGCCCTCATCTCACCTGATGGTAAGTGACGATAAGGCCGGAGGTGGAAGCGAGCTTCACCTGTAAATCCTCAACAACTGAGGAACTGGCTATCTTACCTCTGACTGTCGGAACACAACAATGCTATAACATCGTTATTATGGCGACAGATTCAGTTAAGACGGTGGCCGTAATCCAGGTGGACTCAAAAGCCTTACTAACCAACCAAACCGAGCAGAAAAACTTCTGCCCCCCGAACAACAACCGGTGGTGTGAACCACTAGACCACAGAGGCGGTTTAAGATCACAAAGTTTTTGGTCACCCATCCACGGCTTGACCATTACAAAGGTAGCTTTGTGTTCGATAACGAAAGGCGAAGCGTACTAACCACTACGCCACCGAGCTCCTCGATATCAACATATCTTCTATCATATATGTTTTTTATATATTTTTTTTGTTATTAATATTGTTGGCCTTAATAAATGAAAAATTGTATATTTTGAGTAATAAACGTGATTTAACATCATAACACAAGATGCCGCGAATGCGCTGTGAAGAGAGTTAAGTTAGGAAATGTACCGCGAGGAGGAAATGGCAAATAAGGATACCAGTGTAGCGATCCTTGGAAAAGACCCACTATTATTTTTCACTGGAAGTTTCCCGTGTTGGTACGGGACACAAAAAGAATGTACCAACTGCTTTTCTTGCCTAGCATGTCGTAAAAGGCGACTAAAGGCATATAGGGTACTGGGTCTGTGATTGTGTAGGCGATGAGCTAGCCACTTGTTACTACTCTTTCACGATTTTTCATCTGACCAAACCCAATTTTTGTGTGGCTAAATATGGTCTTAAGGAACACAGTGCTCCTTGGACTCTGCCTACCCCTTCGGGGATTGCAGGCGTGATTGTATGTATGTATGTAGTTTCTTGACTGAGATAATGAGGATGGTTATTCATAGGGAGAACTACAACAGAATGTAGTTCTACTCCACGTCAAAGTGTATTTAAAACTTGTAACGAGGCGCTATAGCAGTGTTAGCGACTCTTTGCTGTTATTGGGCTCTTCTCTGGCCATTTCCGTCTTTGTTTATGTTACGAACCGGCTCGTAAGGCCAAGGAGTATTGTATTTTATTACTTTTTTTCTCTATGATACTAATCTGTCACTATTTGTCATTCTTATTCTTGATAAATATTATAATTTTCTGTGCTCTATTTTATATTATTCCGCTTGTATCTATTTTATCCTATTATATTCTCTTACCCTGAGCTGTCCACTTTTATTTCTATCCGTAACAGTTTCATTTTTTAAACGAACCATCTGTTTTATCACTGTTTTTGGTCTCCAACTTGCAATCCATAGAAATATTAATTATTATTAATGTAGGTATATGCGCAGTTTTGTTTTGAAAATATTAGTTTTATTTGGTCAATATATATATTATAAGCAGTTTTTAAAAGTACCCAAATTACTTTGTCAAGGCTTTATTGTGAGTAGCCATACCTTTATAATTGTCTCTTTTTTTATGTTCATTGGTTTGTGTTATTTACCTTTTATAAATTGTTTCAGACCTTAGTATATAATTAATAAAGTATATATCTTACTACCTGCGCGATTCTTTTATCACCGGGCCCACCACGCCACAAACTTGTATGGTAATGTTTTCTTCTACGAAAAAATGGCAAGTTATATTGAATTTTAACAGACTGCTACACAGTCTACTCCACAATCGCCATTTTTCTTTCAGAGATCGCGATCTATGCTCTCTAGAGAATACTATTTCCTTACAGATTCACCATTCTGACTTCCACTTTTCCCTTTAGGTAAATTATTTATTTTAAACACAAACAGATAGATCTTAATACGCACTTATATAGCTAAAGTATACAACAGATTCATTCAAGATACTATCCTAAAATAGTGTGACAGTAAATCACAGATTAGTGAACAATCTTTTGGGGAACATTTACATGATCATAGCTTAATATTTTCTGCTTAGGTACAGCCTATATACGTCCCACTGCTGGGACAGGCCTTCCTCATGGAGAAACGCATGAGGAGTATGGACCGTAACACCACCACGCTGGCCCAATGCGGGTTGGTGGGTAGAAACGGTCACAAATGCGACCGGGACCAACGGCTTAACGTGCCTTCCGAAGCACGGAAGAGCTCGAGATCACAAAGTCTTGGTCACCCATCCACGGCCTGACCATGGCGAAGGTAGCTTTGTTTTTGATCGAAGCCAAAGCGCACTGACCACTACGCCACCGAGCTCCTCCATCCTCCATATATAGGCTGATGACGTATTATTATATAAATATAAGGAAACAATGAATATAAAAATATGTAAATATAGAAACCATACTAAACCTAAAACAAGACAGCCGCGGAGAACCGGTGCAAGTGCCATCGCCACTCTTATTCTGCAAAACTAAGAAACTAAGCTCAGCACGACACGTCGTAACTGTGCCCTTTTTTTTGACGGGTCAAAATCCTGTTTACGGACCATACCTACCACTGGCTAGGCGGTAGGCGTGTGTGGGACTCGCTCGGCTTTGGTCGGCACGTTCGATACAGAGGTTAGTGGAATGCTCTTTGAGTAATTGACGACTTTTACTCCCCTTACAAGACACAAAGGTTTCGAAAGCAACTGGAATTATCATACGCGTCAGACTTAGATAAATATCCACGTTGTTTATGTTGTGGCATTTAAGTATTTTTTCTTTTAACTTTTTTTATGAATATCGCCATGCATCGGACCCAAGTCCCATGGACCCAAGTCCCCATGGACTTAACATATAATAATATGGCAAAATGCCTCACCTCTGCCTACATCTTCGGGGAAAGAAGCGTGACGATAAGTATATTAACACAAGCAGCATTTAGTTGCTTAAAATGAGACTAGTTCATAGGTGTGAATGTCTGAGGATATTTATTTATTTATATTATCTGAATTTTTCAAAGTATAAAAACATAAAAACTACGCAAATTTTTCCACCATCCCTGGCTACCAATACACATTAAAAACACAACGAACGTCTCTGTCAGCCAAATTGATAATATTCTTTAACCTTCGCAAAACGACAAGTCATGAACTCCTCGGAGCGTTTTAATCAACCTATTACTATAGAGCTTAAGATATTTCCTCACGATCAAAGTTCAATAAACTCAGCTCTCTGAGACTTAACATGACAGTTACACGTCTACGAACATACTGCGAGCATGCTCGATACAATCAAGAATAAAAAATAATAAATTGGTTACTTTATGAACGTATTTGTTGTAGATAAATTTATTAAATATCCTCAGACATTCACACCTATCAACTAGCTCCATTTTAAACAACTAATGCTGCTTGTGTACGGATACTAGATACCGAATAAATATAATTTTATAAATATATACATATAAATATGCAGAAAATATACAAGACTTATATAAACATCCAAGACTGGTGAAAAAATGCCTGTACTCATCACACAAACATCTGTTCCCACCGGGGATCGAACCCAGAACCTCTCGAGATGGCGACGCCTTAAGACCGGCTTACAGACCAATCGACCACGGAGGTCGTTAAAGTGTATAATAGTTGTTGGTGTCATCTTTTAAATATCATGTTAAGCCAATCTTTCTCTAGGTACGTAGAGACCTCGTTTGGAAGAACGGCCAATTTAAAAATCGACATTTTTTTAATTGGCTTTGACATCAATGCTAGAACAACCAACTCGCTCTCTGCGCGTTCGCATACGTCTGAAAACAAGTATTTCATCCATATGGAGATTAAGTATTGGTGGCGTGCAACTTTGTACTACTAATTTCTACTTGCAAATTGAATTCGTACCAAAGAAGGTTGGTGAGTAGTTTTTCACATTTTACGATTGTACAATTTTATGGACGTTTAACTGACATCGAGATTTCGAAATATTGTTGCAGATTAACCAGAAGGTCTACCACGAAATTTTTACTCCACAATTGCGTAAGATTCGAAATCGGCCCGATCTTCGTTGGCTGTATAAAAATTGCGTTCTTAACGAACAAACAAGACAAAGAATGAACGCAATAGCGTGCCACTCAGCAGTTTGTCTCATCGCTTCCAAAAAACACTGTTCAAGAGTACGGTGTACAGTCACGAGCTCGAAAATAATATATACACTTTTATCGGTAAATGACTCTTATTACAAGGGAATAAGAGTCATTAATTGTTCAGAAGTGCATACATGTTCATTCTCGTGACTTGGTATTAGCCTCATTTATAAACAAAACATTACTCTCCGCAGAAATTGTTAGAAGTCACCGCAACTTTTGGTATGCGCATACAAGAAATAAGTTCCGTTAAACCTGAAAATCGTAAGTTACGTTTGCGGCGCAAGAAACCCCCATCTCAGCTGTGAAACATTTGTCTTCCATATTTATTATTATTGTTCAATATAAGACGTCAAAGTTTCGCATACAGAGTACCTTATTTCATAACTCGATGGCAACTATTACGAACGGGAGTACAATTTAGAAACTTACAGTGGGCATCTTAGTACCAAGAACTTCTGGGGATTGGCTGGAGTCCTTTGGGATATGCTTGGTTGTGAGATAAAGCTATTTAGCTCTTTACAAAGTAAACTGGAGATAATATTAAGGGTTAAGCTCTCCGAAAATTTTAATTTCTGGACAGTGGGATAAATTATAAAAATAAAATACTTATTAGATTTGGCTTTATCAGTTTCGAGGTTGATTATGTTTGAAGTTGATTTTATTTTATTCTTGGAGGATTGAATTTTTTTCTGTTATGTATCGATTTGGCCAGTTTTAATGTTTGCGAGTATGATTTCACGTATTCGTTGAAATGTTCACTGTGATTGTATTTTTTAAGGTGTAGAGAAAGTTTGTTACTAGTTTTGTATATACTTTTTGTTGCCCAGTCATCAAATTTTATATTTAGATTTTTCAATGGACGTTGCTTGGCCGGAAAATTACTTCATTCTTTTATCACATTGAACAATTTATCATATTGCATTTCTGCATTATATGATATTATCATATTGCTTGCTTTTATTTCAATATTATGTTTAAAATTTGCTAAACGATTTTCTGTGATAGACCTCAAGTAACAACTTTTACGGGTCGGTTTTTATTTTCATTGGTAAAATATACCTTGAGACCACAATCTTCTTCTTCGGTGCATAAAACGTTATCCAAGCATGTTGCGCAATGTGAAGTTATTCTGGTATGTACCATAAATCGGTTAGTAAGATAAAAATATCAAATGATTTAAATTACTATCTTTGGTCACCCCTATCAGTTATGCAACATAATGTCGCACACAGCAACATAAGCAACATAATCTCCACAGCGCTCGAGGTGAAAGCTCATATGCAACTTATTTCTGATTGAAAGCACTGCTTGTATCTCTTTATGTAATAAAATAAGCAGAAAATGTATATTTAATTGTTATAAACTATGCAGAAGTAAATATTAAAACATAGGGGCATGTTTGATACCCCTAATATATATGGGTAGGGTATACTGATAGCCGTTTCCTGTCGGTAAAACAATCCAAACATGGAACATCTTATCTTTCTTAGACAGTCCCCAGTTGATGGAGCTACTGTAGGCCCTTAAATAGAACTTACATAGGAGGCTTGTCACAATAGATCTTATTAGGTCGCAGTGACGCGAATCAGCCCCTATTAACACGAATAATAATAATTGCTTTTAAGCCAGCCACCAGTATTCCTGACATATTTCAAAGCCATGAGACGGTTTTTTTATAGCTAACCGTGTATACATTTTATAACGTATTCTTCGTAATACTTTTGTACTTTATGACAAAATTTTTATAAAATACTAAAATATTTTTATGCTATAAAAGGCATTACCAATCATTGCTATTCTAATTATGATGTCGTGAACTGTTGCTAGACGTAAATGAGAATGGTCAGGATACATTACTCGTAGAGCCGTTACGTTACCGAGGCGGTAAAGTGATAGTGTAGCAACCACAATCTGGGAAATAAATATTCATAATTAATTATATTATCACATACAAATGCATCCCACACGTTGGACAATTAATAGGCTAACTTTAAATACAAAGAAAATTTAAATAAAACAATGTAATCGGCCTAAAATTTTCACACATGCTTCACTAAAATACAGCTCATATGAAATAGAATACAAATTAATTCCTACATTTATTTTTTACCAGCCTAAAAATATAGTCGAAAGTCTATAACATAGGGCGTTGAACACAAACGTATATATCTTTGTATATGTGCTACCGCTGAAAGTTGCCGTTGGAATTTTATATGTTATTTGTCGTACACAAATTGCGTAGTGTGTCTTTTGTAATTTATACGTTTATATTTACATCACATAAACATTTCAATAAGAACTTCTTAAATCAACATTTTCAGTGGAGAAAATCTTATCATGAAAGTAAGATAGTTAAAATTTAAAATTATTTATTTATTTATTCTTTATGTACGACGCACAAAGGCGGACTTAATGCCTTGAGGCATTCTCTACCAGTCAACCGGAAAGCGGAGTGAGGAGAGCTAAAACGACGGTACAATAAAAGTTGAAAACCCAACAAAAATAGAATCCTTAGAAAAATACTAATAATTACACTAAAATATATAAATAACCATAATATTTATGAATATATAATATAATATACCTACACACGATGTACGTTACATACAACATTAATATACATATACTACGGAGATAAAAAATACATAACAATAATAAATAATTTTACTTAAATAAATTACTAAGACTTACACACAATAAATAATTCAATAAAAATAATTATGATAGAATATGCGCTTTCGATATGTCAGATAATAAGTGCTGGCGAACTAAGCGTTTGAATGGTAGTTTGCTGGGCGCTCGATGACACTGCAGCGGGAGCGCATTCCAAAGCTGGGTGGCTTGAAACGTGAACGAACTCAGCATGTATTTGGTCCGATAAGAGGGAGTGCGGAAAGTTAACTTTTTCTTGGAACGGAGATTCAAGCTGTTATTAGTTTTTAAGTACACAAATCTCGATTTCAGGTACTCAGGGGTGGCTGGTTCGAAAAGAATTGAGAAAAGTGTAGACAGTGTCTTCGCATTTCTACGCTCAAGTATTGGGTCCTTACCTATGAAATTGGTGTTTTTTTCTATCTTAGTATTTTGTCTGTAACTATTAAGATTCAGAGTATTCCTAAAAAATAATTGCCTCGTCTAAAAATAGACTAGATTTTTGAGCTTTTGATTTGTTTTGATAATTTGTTGTAAGTTTAATTGTGTTAAAATTGGACACGGAGACAACTCTTTTTAAGTGCCTCCCGAATACATCATTTTATTTGCATTCACTTAAAAACGATAAATAATTTTTATGAAGTGTGATATTACACATATTACTAAAGCTTGTCTAATGATAGATGCCAAATATCCAAATATCTTTGGATTTGTCGTTGTGAAGAAAACTGAAAAAATTTTAGTATGAAAAACCAATTTCATAGGTAAGGACCTAATAGTTAACTAGGAACCCTAATAGTTTCGCCAAGTCCGTCTGTCTGTCTGTCTGTCCGTCCGTAAATTGGCGAGTGTTTTTTTATGTATAGGGGTTTACTAAGATCATTTTTTGATTAAGTTAATATTTTCGGAAGTAATCGCTCAAAGAGTACAAAAAATGAGCCTTCCGCCCGCCCCCTAACTTTTAAGCCATAAGTTTAAAAAGCTCAATTTTCAACTTGATAGATTCAATAGTTTTTGAAAAATTATACAAAATAATGTCAAATTGTATAGAAATTTTGACAGGTAAAACGCGCGCGTGCCTTGCATCACCCGCTCGCCGGTATGGCTATGAAACCACCGTTACACATAGGCCTTTTCTTATTTTGATCAGTAATCTTTCCAAAAAAATCCAATTCCGCTATTTCTATCTCTTGTAGGTAATTGCACATAGACCAATATTCTAATAAATAAGGGTTAGTTATTGTAATTAAAATTAATATAAATATAATAATATATATATATATATATAAATATAATATATATATAATGAATCCAATTATATCTTTATAGGTAAAGCAGTTAGTAATACACACGAAGCAGCACGCAGTTAGGCACATATCACAAGTTCTTAATCTTTGTATTATGTAGGTACTATAGTAGCTGTTCCGCGATTTCGTCCACAGTTACTGGTTTTTTAATTATCCCACGGGAACCCTTTAATTTTTCGGAATAAAAAGTATCTCTGTTGTTGACTAGGGATGTAAGGTACCACTATGCAAAATTGAAATCGGCCAGCCATTTCGGATATTAACACGTACAAACAGACAAACCGGCTAACAGACAGAGAAACAAGAACATAAAAAAAAATTGTGGTATTTTCCCTCTTATTACACCCCTTTGACTTTATTTTAAGAATTTTTCTTTCAAATAAAGTTTTATATTCATCCGAATATATCAGCATAATTCTCTTCTCTCTTCTAGAGGAAAGTGGATGGGCGTGTGGGGAGAGGAAGACCAAAGAAAAGATGGATGGATTGTGTGAATGATGATTTGATGAGGATGGGAGTGAGTGTTGACTTGACGGGTAATAGAGGAGAGTGGAAGAGGAAGACATGTTGCGCCGACCCCAAATAGAATTGGGAACAGGGCAGGAAAAAGAAGAAGATGACTCTTCTAGATCATCGTATACTGTGACTACTATATTTACAATGTGATGGTTGAGTAGTGGTTGAGTTCGTAAAAATGTAACGAGACGTTTAATGAACTTAAAACTTTATTGTCTCCCTCAGACGGATCGTGTCATTATTTCGCTGGAAAACAAGCGAAAACTTTTAATTTTCCGCTAAGAGTCGCTTCACTAATTAAGCCGGTGGTTTTACGTACAATTTTGAGATCGCGATTAATAGTTCGCCTCAGTAGAGCCTCGAATCCAAAAGAGGATTTTAAATTTTTTACCTTGATTAGGTTATCTTTTAACTTTGATTTTTTTATTGTTTGCTGCTAAGTCTAAACATGATTTGATAACCTCAGGCTACATTTGAAATTCACCAAAAATTTTGCAATTTGGATCATTTAGATAATATTATGTATTGTACCTCTTCAAAGGCCACTTTAAATAGTAACAAGAGAAAATTAAAAAAAAATAAGCTTTTCACGAAGAAATTTTAAATGTCCCCGAGTTCCGACTCCGCACGTCTGCTATTCCAACGTGTATTTCTTTCAAACGTCTCAAAATATTTTCTTAAAGCACCTCGGGAGCCTTTGTCAGAAAACCCATTACGAAAACCTGCTAAACTCCCACAGGAAATAAATTAACTGGTCGCGGCAACTCAAAACGGCCACTCCCGGCTAGGTTCTTTATTGTAACCTCTGAGAAACGCTGCACCTTTCAGTGAAAGCGTTTCGCCTCAAAGTCGACATGTTAAAAGATCCAACGTGCAAAAGCAAGAATTCGTCGACGCCATTTTGGATTTTGTTGGGCTATTGCGGTATTTTACGATTTTTCTATTAAGCACTTACGTAATAAATCAGTGGGCTTACCATTATTTTTTATAGCGGTATTAAAACATTATTAGTATTACCTGTTGCGTTTTTGCTACAAAATTGGCATAAGAACAGTTACGAATGCTGTCAAACTTCAGTTATCGCTTAAATCAGCATCACACTACTTCAGGAAAATAATACTTATCACTGCATATTACTATGCTTGCTAATCCAAAACACAACCCTAGTATGTCTCTGGAGAGAATACTTTTATTCAAAAGTATTAGACAGGAGTTTCCAAGATTCCAAAAGGCATCCTAAAATGCAAAAGCATTACCAAAGCTATTTCATGAAGAAAACGTTATCTTTTCACACGTGCGTCTTTCACAGAGGGTTATTAAGTTTTAGACGGTAGCGCGGTGAGAGCAGCTAATAGCTTCGACCGCTATAAATGTTGGGCACACGATAACTCCTCGGGTATTTTTGGGATGTCAACAGCCATCCTGTATTATCGACGACCACATTCCCCTGGGGCCCGATATGTGACGCAATTTCCTATGAGTTATTGAATGTTGTGTAATCCTTAATCCGACGCTGCACTAACGGAGATATGCCAGAGCTAAGCGAGTTCTTTGAACAGGCTGGAATAAATCTTGGTAATAAACTTTGGGAAGAGCTGGAGACGAGCGATTATTATAAAAGGTATGCGAGATTTGACTACAACTTTTATTTTTTCACGAATATTTTTTTAAACTAACAAACAGGATAACCATCTAGCTGCCCCACTCTCTAAACAAATTTCAATGGATATGAATTGGATTTCATTTGATGTTGCATTAAATCAATTTTGATTTGTCAACATTACGTTATAGAGTAGGGCAATAGAGAGCAAGTAAGCATAGCAGCATCCCAAAATCATCATTAACTGTCCTTATTCCTTCTTCCAGCATGGCAGAAATAAATGTTGATATTATGGACTGTAATATAAAATCTAGGCACGCAAATCTCCGGATCGCGCATGGATCAAGTTAAATGAAGATTATTGTATGTAGAAAGATTACAATTAAAACTGAAACCAATGACTTAATATTGCCCAAAGGTAAAGTTCAAGAACATATCGGTTTGGTTAATCCACCAGTAGGTCACATGGCGAGAGTTGACTCTTCGCAAAGCATTCGATCGAAATAAAATGTATTTTTTTCTATATTTACACAACTTAAACTTCTACTACTAAGCTACGTTTGTATTTCTCTGAGCTATAATAAGGCTATCTCTTTCCTGCTTGTCCAATTTGTAGTGCTTATTCCTCGGCGTTATATTTCCCTTTATCGTTATTATATTCCTTAAGTTGCAAAGATGCTTCTCGACGAAAAGGGTTGATTTATCCCTTCTTAACTATTAGACTTGAATATTTCTGGATGTGACAACTTTATATATAGTTCCGTATTATGAAAACACGACCTCTGTGTACTGAAGTACAGCATTTGTAGGAAGATGAAAATATATGTCTGTGCTGGTAACGAAAGCTTTTATAATGTGATAAAGAAAGACAAATATAATATACAACCGCTGTAAATTAGCAAATTGCATATAAAAACCATTTAAACAAATATAAAGAATTAAAGTTTGGTTGTTCGAGGTAAACTTTGATACGACAATACGATTTTGAAAATCCTTTTACTATTACAAAGGCATAATTATCAGTGATATAAACTAGACTTGAATATTGTAAATGCATATTATTAAGGCAAACAAATATTCTACACATTCATAGCCTGAGCTGGCTGTTTAAAAGAAAAAACAAAACAAAATATTGATATAACACAGCGACCGTTTATACGATGCTGAAATAGAACATTGTAAATATATGGGCAGTTCTGTGTAAATACAAATAGTCTATCGGACAGTGGTTGCAGCGGCACGCTCGCTTCGCTCGCTCGGCACGTGCTACTTCGTCAGTTTTTGCATAATCAAGCTTAATCTACGTATTCGTGTGTTGATTTCCAGAAATTACTGAGATGTCCACGGATAGTATTCGGTACAAACGGCCGTCCTTTTTTGTGGTCTAGCGAGCGTTACTTAGTGCGCAAAGACCGGCGCTGATTCTATTAACGAAGGCTTACAGGACGTGCAGTACCGCGGCGCTTCCCGTGCTTGCCGGCATTTTCCCTGCCGACCTGGAAGTTCTTCGTCCAGGAAGATTTGCGGAGGAGTGTCCAGCTGGCCCCCAGGGAGCGACGGAGCCTCAAACGGTCCATTATAGGGGATATCATTTCCATTTGGCAGGAGCGATGGGACGCGAGTGAAGACGGTCGCGATTTATACAGCTTTTTCCCCGATATTGCACGGAGGCTATCTTACGACTGGGTGGAACCAGATTACGTCATTTCCCAGTTACTCACAGGACAAGGTTGCTTCAGACAGCGCCTACACAAGCTTACGCTGTGCGAATCAGCACTGTGTCCCTGTGGAGAAGACGTTGACGAGAGCCGAGACCATGCTCTTTGGGAGTGTTCGCTGTATGCGGACGCAAGAACAAACATGTTGGATCTTGTGCAAACAGTGGAGTCTGGCCCCATATATCACCAGGACCTCAATCGCAGCCGCAACAATTGGAACGCGTTGCGCGAGTTCGCGCACTCCTGGCACACCATTAGGCACGCTTTCGATTGATCGGGTATCAGCAGAAGAGCAGCCCGACGCGAAGTTCTGTGACTGTGTCGCTGTCACGCCCCAGAAGGGGGAGAGGTGGCAACAATAGGGATGGAAATAGAATTTGTAGGGAGCATAGAACAAGCGCGGTGTGGGAAAGAGCATTCGCAAGTACCCCGCGCTCTCCCGTGATTCGGTCTGTATGCCGTAAGGCAGGTAAGATGGCATGGGTTGGTGGTGGGATAGTATTCGGTAATTTTCAACTTCTTACTGTACTTTTCCCTAAAATCTAATTCAAAATCGGATCTATCCATCTAATCCTAAGAAAGGAATTGTGGGAGGGGTCGCACCTGTTAGTATATGAACTCAATAGTTTGTATCATAGACGAAGCTGTAAGCTGTTATTGTCAGGCACCTACCCTCTGATCAGATGATAGCGGACTTTTTGACGAAGCCAGTAGCTACATCTGTATTTATGAAGACCCTAAATCCTATGCAACTAACGCACTTCGAACCTACAGGTTCTGAACATTATTTTTTGATATGTTTATTTCAATGATAAACTACTGTGTTTAAGGTGTTTTAGTATATAAACTCAAAAGTTTGTATCATTGACGAAGCTGTAAGCGTTGATGTAAAAAAGGTAATAAACTTCTGTCCGTTTTTATTCAAAACGCTATCCAGGCCTTTTATTTCTCTAACAGTAAGCTGACGCTCCTACAGAAGAGCACGTGGGTATATCTTCTTTATTTCCTATTAAAGAGGGTTCATTGTGTGGTGTAATTTGACATTAAATTGTCCTTAGACTACCGTCTCATCTGAGGATATTAAATACGTAATAAGGTCTTATACATTCCAGCCTCCGTCAAAAAACAACGTGCAAATTTTATGTTAGGGATCCTTTTTTTACTATAGTAAATGCCTAATAAGCCCAATGTATACCAATTAATACTTGTTAATTTATTTGTGTACAAAAAGATTATTTTCGTTTAATCTTAAACCACACATTAGTTTCTGCTCGCATGTAGTTAAAAATCTTCCATTTTATTGCTACAGAGAATATTTTTAACGTTGCCAAAGCACTTCACCAAGTATGTCAACAGTCTTTCTATTGGTCACGAAGCAAACATAGAACAGAAACAGTTTTTGTACCGATAGAACAATAGTGACCGAACAATCCTGAGCCTTAATGGCTTGTCACAAGTTTGACTATTAAGCAACAAACCCATCGCCAATCTACCGACTGCATAGTTGATTCGCGACACAAAATGCCTTTGTTAACCCTACTCCAGTACTTTAGTTTTAGCGGAACGTCAAGCAAATAGTGTAAAAAGGACACTTGAGCCGAACAAGAGACTTCATTAGTACGAAGAGCAAAAAAAAGAAAAACGTCAAGTGAAAATTGTGCAAGCGACTTTCAATTGAATGACCTACAGTCAAAGGTTATTTTGGCTTGTAACTGAATCAGCCGATAGCCTCCACATTTGTTTCGGCAATTTATTAGTGTGTCTATTTAAATACGGCCCGGTCTAATTTATTCGCCAATTGAATAAATGTTTGCACAGGCATTAGGCCTTGTTTGTGCTTGTTTCATAGAACTGCTGTTCTGTTCTGGACGTTGCTTTGTTTTACAGAATAAAGATACCAATACAGAAATGTCACTTCCAAGACATTGATATACTATGAATGTTAAGAGTAGCTACTCACTATAATATTTCTAACTGTCACCCCTACGGGCACTTATCACTGGAGAAAAAGAAGAGATAATATTGATGAATAACAGATTAAAACAAGCAGCGATAACTAAGTGAGAATATCGAACTACTCGTGTAAGAATTCCAGTTTAATCCCGTCATATACCACTGAGGTCTAATAAACCGTAATATGAACATCGCCTGCTTTATAATGTCTGGAGATATCTGGCGAAATGGGCGTATGCCTCAGCCTGTTCCTTGGAGGATTTTTACGTGATGATATGACTGAGGATCACTGCTGCGCCTTCCTCATGGAGAACCACATGAGGCGTATGGAACGTAAAACCACTATGCTGGCCTAATGTCAGATGGGTAGAAACAGTTGGAATAGCGAACTGAGCAACGGCATTACAAAGATCACAATCGTATTCTTGCATATTCTAGGCAACTTGTATTTCAGCGGATTTCCCATTTGATCGTAAGTACATACCTGAATAAAAGCTACTATGGCGCCTAGTCCAAATCGTAGTCCTTTAAATAAGTTAAAAGCGTTGTGTAAATCCTGGTGCCACCTTCCAATAACTGTGTGCTACATCTGAACCTGAAAAAAAGTATAGCGCTAAGTTGCAACCAAGTGGACCAAGAAATCTCCAAATCAAAATTATATTCAAAATCATAATCTACAAGCTTTACTGAGTTCAAAACTGTTCAATGCGGTCCTCGTATTTTGCACACTCAACATCCTTTGCTGCCTGTTCTACCTAGTAGGGTCAGATTTCAGACAGCATGTCTTCTTCTTCTTCTTTTTCTTGCCCTGTTCCCAATTCTATTTGGGGTCGGCGCAACATGTCTTCCTCTTCCACTCTCCTCTATTACTCGTCAAGTCAACACTCACGCCCATCCTCATCAAATCATCATTCACACAATCCATCCGTCTTTTCTTTGGTCTTCCTCTCCCCACACGCCCATCCACTTTCAAGTCCATAACTTTCCTGGTGACATGATCATACAGCATGCTGTCAAATTTCAGACCGCATGTATTCAAAGATTTTTTTTTTAATTCACCGTCGAAACAATCGAAGTACACCGTGCATCTCACAACGCACATACGCTAGCAAAATGTCTATGAATGTTTGAATGTTGAATGTTTGCTCATCCGACGATGCGGGCCACGAACAAAACTCCTTACTTTGTCCCGGATTCGTGACCGCTGCTCTTTGAGGCCGCATTCGGGATATTTGAACAAATGGAAAAATTCTATTGTCCTTCGAAACAACATTGCTTTTGCGTATTCGTATAATAAATATAGAGACAATAGACAACAGAATCTTTGTTGATAGAACACACGATCTGCGGAAAAAAAGAATCCACTTTTAATAATTAAAGTCTAAATCTGAACTTTTGTGTAGAGGTCTATAGGATAGTGATTTGTTACCTTTGTTTCAATATTAAAGATTAGGCAACATTCAAATTTAGACCTTAGATGGGAGTTACAGTGGCGTAACCGCCATACCAGCTGACGACGCAGTGGACTTGCCGACCCCGCAACGTGCAACGTCAACAATTCCCTAAACCACGAATTATTGTCAATAACATTTTCGAGCAGTCTTGTTTGAGCTAACCAATGTAAACGTTCTTTTATTTTAATTAAATTTATTTCCTTTTTAAAAACCTATTTTTCGATCGCCGATACATAAGTTGAGCGATCTATTTTTTTTCGGTATTGAAATTTAAGCACCATTCGCTATGATTTGAATAGGTGACCTTTGTGATCTCCAGCACCTTCTTGCTTCAGAAGATACGCAAAACCGCTGGTCCTGGTTGTTCTTGCAGCCACCAAATTGTCATGGATTATCCTGTCCAGTGGGATAGGCTGGTGGTGACTTTCACTGCACAAAAAGGCTGACTTCCTATTCGCTCGCTCTGTTTATAAAGTTTGTACAAAAATCCGTAGCAATAATTATGTTTTTCTTGCTCTAAAATGCTGTGTCCTACAGTCACTCCGAATTAAATTATCAATATATTACTTTAGTATTTTTTGTTTAATAATCAGAAATCAAGGGTGTGTCATGCTCACTCAAATGACTCTGCTGTAGTGTCACGTGCGTCGGGTCGTTGCGTTCCCTAAAATATGGTTGAGCGAAGAGATGGCTGATTCATGTGTCATGCCTGTGAACAGGTGCCACTGTCGGTGTCAGGTCAAACTCATGCTTGTCTGATTTGTAGAATTATCAATGAAGTTTTCTTTGGGACTGTATGGTACGGTAAGTGGTGAAGATATCTATCCTGGGTTTGAATATACTACTTTTTCAATTTCTTCAATTAATCAACAGAACCTTAACTTTATTTTATTTATGTAATATTTTAGACTACTTACATTTGTAATGGAAAATGTGGTAAACTGCAGAATATATAGCTCAGATATTTAATTATTTTTTCTTCTAAAACTTCAATAACGTTGTAGTTTATGACATTTTTTAAAAAAGAAAAACAATGTGAAGGGAGGATAGAAACTTGCTGAGTTTCTTGCCCGTTTTTCTCAGAACAAGACCTCCTGGTAGTTTTGTAAACGTATGGCGTAGTTTATCGCTTTCACGAAAATTTGTAAAATGCTATTGACTAAGCATGTGCTAAGACGCATCTTAATTGAATTTCGAATTTTTGAATTTTGAATTCCAGTTTTGCATACCTACATAAATTTGGTTTGGCTTGATAAGCCTAAAAGAACGTCAGAAATAAACTGTACAATAAAGTTCCACAAACTTGTCTGACCCGGTGGTGGGGGTCACTGTTGAATCGAATTTAGTCGCGAAAAACAACTCTCAAACAATAACATAACTTGACATTGACAATACAATCATAATGGCGAACACTTAGTTCCGATTTTCGCCACCGTTTGTTGCACTGTAAAGATTTACAACCGTAATGTGTCAGCATTCTCAGCATATATACGCCCCACTGCTGGGTACAGGCCGTCCTCATGGAGAAACATATAAGGAGTATGGGCCGTAAAACCACCACGCTGGCCCAATGCTGTTTGGTGGGTAGAAACGGTTGCAATAGTGGCTGTGACCAACGGCACAACGTGCCTTCCGAAGCACAAAGGAGCTCGAGATCACAAAGTTTTGGTCACCAATCCACGGTCTGAATAAGGTAGCTTTGATGTCGATATCAAAATTAAAGCCAAAGCGTACTAATCACTACGCCACCGAGCTCCTCACTGTGAACGTGAAGTGCACAAATGATTGTGGAAATTTGACATTAAATGGTAGTCAGACGAGCGAGGCAGCACAATAATTATTCTATTCAATAAGCATTTCGGTTATTCTCCACTCATCTCGTCAATAAATTTTCAGAGCCTTATTATAAAGCGACACATTAAATTTGAATAATTTAAATTACAAATTGTGGGTTAAACGAGGCTGATCTCAAATTAATAGCAGTTTATATGATAGTTCCGTTCATGATAATGGCAGCTTTGGATCATTAATAACAACTAGATTACATTACAATGCGTTTATAATTAATAGGCGTTTTGATGACGATAAGGAGGTATTAGATTAAACTCTTTTTAGTACATACATACATACAATATCGCCTGTAATCCCCGAAGGGGTAGGCAGAGTCCAAGCAGCACTGTGTTCCTAAAGACCACATTTAGCCATACAAAAATTGGGCTTGGTCAAATAAAAAATCTTGAAAGAGTAGTTACAAGTGGCTACCTCATCGCCTATGCAATCACAGACCCAGTACCCAATACGCCCTTACGCCCAATACGCTCTTTTAAATACAGGCATGAAAACTGTCGTCTGCATAACTACCTGAACTAGGTGCACAAACGATCTGCCCCTTATTCTAAACTCTCTGTTCACGGCTTCGATTTAGAAAGTCACGTCCCGTCCCGCTCTAATTCGCCGCAATAAAAAGTAACAGGAATAGAGATTCCGTGTTCGTTTAGTTTCCGACAGTTTAGGGTAAGGGGACCGGGCCCCGATCGCGTTAAATAGGAACGTATTTATCATTTCCAAACCTCAGTTGAAAAACTATACTCTCGCCATCTTCCCTCTCGTGTGTCGCCTTGTAAAGTGTCGATGGGCCATAACGTTTTCGATTGAGGTTTGGTTGTGGTAAACGGTTCTTAGTTAGGTCGATCGAGCCCTGGTGGAGGTCACAGAAAGGAGCTGGATGCGGATAGTAGTCCTGTTTGTTAGAAAAGTCCTTCCACGGAAATCCGACCGCGAACAGTGGACGTTTTCCTTATTACATGCATACATATAATCACTACTATTATTCCCTAAGGGTTAATCAGAGACTAGGCAAAAGCATTCCATTGCCAGCCCGCCTTCACTAAGCATTGACTGCACTCAGCGTGACAGGTGGTGAGCCCGTCACCGCAATAAGCTATTAGATGGTTGTGCAATTCTAAGTCCATTAGTCGCCTTTTACGACTCTCAATGAAAGTAGTATTCTTTTAATGAGCCACTACCACACGGCTTTCCTTATTAGTCATGTGTTTTACTTGACCAATACCATTTGTTAAGTTTTATTGAAATACCATTAAATTGTACCTAGTTGTATTGACTGCCGTTCGGTTGTTAAGTCGGGCAATATTGCGGACCTAGACATTTTTGGATCGGTGTAAAATGTATTCCAATAGGTTTCAGGTTTCCAGATTTTTTCTCACTCTAGGTGGAGACGCCACAATATCTCTTCCTCTCCTGTGTCACTCCTTAGCTCACTTTCCACTTCTTTTCATTATACCTCTCACACACTCAACCGCTTCCTCAGTCTTCCTTTCGTTCTATCTATCTATCTATCAGCCAAATGTCGTCCACTGCTGGACATAGGCCTCCCTCAATGATCGCCGCAGCTTGCGGTCCTGAGCCGCCTGCATTCAGCGACTTCCTGCGACCTTCGTCAGATCGTCGGTCCACCTTGTTGTGGGCCTCCCTACGTTGCGCCTCCCAGTACGTGGTCGTCACTCGAGAACCTTTCCGTCCCAACGGCCGTCAGTTCTACGAGCAATGTGCCCTACCCACCGCCACTTAAGGTCCGCAATTCTGTGGGCTATGTCGGTGACCTTGGTTCTCCTGCGAATCTCCTCATTTCTGATTCGATCACGCAGAGAAACTCCAAGCATAGCCCAAAGCTCTCTCCATTGCCTTTTGAGTGTCTTTTCGTTCTACCACATTCATATATTCTTAAAACTTTGTTAACCCTCAAGCTAACAAAGCTTTAAGAATATTTGAATGTCGAGTGGGCTCTACGCCGGTCTCAAGGCATCACCATCTCGAGAGGTTCTGGGTTCGAGCCCCGGTGGGGGCACATGTTCGTATGATGAATAGGCATTTGTTCTCCAGGCTTGGATGTTCATATATGTTTTGTATATATTCTGAATATCAATATGTATTTATCTATTAAATATATTTATCCGTCATCTAGTATCACAAGCAGCATTAGTACTTAAAAACGGGGTTAGTTGATAGGTGTGAATGTCTGAAGATATTTATTATTACCCTTCATCCTTTCATAGCTATACTTAAACATACACTAAAGCTATGACAATTTACGAGTACCTACGAAATAAATATAGAAAGTAAATAAATAAAGAAAGAAAATAATTTATTAGTGACACAGAATCAACCTAAGTGCTAAGTAAGCTTAGCACTAAGGTTGATTCTGTATATTCAGGTAAGGTAAGGTTGTTCAGGTTATTCTGTGTTCATACTTAATAAATTGTGAAATGGCGAGTGACTCAGCATGTGTTAGTTGTCGACATCCGATGCTGATCTTCCGTGGTCACCTAAGTTTTGCCCCAGAGAGTACTACTGCGCTGCACTGTATTAAAACTAATTATCAATTTATTTAACCCTATTTATAGTATAATTACTAATATACCCTCAGAGTAAACAGAACTGGAGTAGCCATTAGTCAATTTCTCAAACATTTTTTTCTGCCATTTCTTGCGGGGGGTGAGGTTACCACTACACTTAAAGCCAGCCGTTCTTACAAATGCACACATGCATAATTCGACACACAAATTTAAATTTCACGCACACACACGCTTAAAATAGTCACGTGGGGTGTGCGTTTTGACAACGTCACAGCCGCACTGCCCACGAGACTAGCGTTCGAAATTTGAAATCGTAAAATTCTAAAACATGAAATAATGAAGTAAATAATCATGAAATCTTAAAAATTATAATTACAAATAAAAGGTGACACCATCTTTTAGCATACTCGATGTTTTCTATTTATTTTTACAACAAAAAACAGCATAGGCAGGCATTTTTGCGGGAGCTCTGTTCGCCGCAACGTTTACAATGTTATGGCTGTCAAAATGGCGGCTCAACTAGTTTTATTAAACGTGCAAGCATCCGATGCTTGTGCATTTGGCAGAGGGTAATGTTAGACAAAGGCTACTCCAGTTCTGTTTACTCTGAGAATATACCTCATTAAAAACAAGTTTCATTTAAATTACAATAGCACTTCTAAATGGGATACACCGATACATTCATGGTCGGTACGTACGCACAACTTAAAGTACAAGGCACAATAAATACACTTTATAATTTCTTAAGCCATACACTTACAAAACACAACATCATTAGTAAACACCCTACTATCCAAGCCCCTTTTTTCATATCACCAGGGTGACAAACAATCATACGGCCCACACAGATGGGCAGTGGTCACGTAGCCTATGGACGTCTGCAACACCGAGGGCATCACCAGCTGTTGCCGACCCTTTAAAATACCTTTTCACGCCCTTTTTGAAGGACTTCATGCTGTAGTCTCTTGGGAAAGCCTCACCAGGGAGTTCATTCCACAGCCTAAGCGTACGAGGAAGGAAATTCCCTCTAAAACGCACGGTACGCGACCATTTTGGTTCTAACGTGTGAAGATGAATTCCCTGGCGATGGCGAGCGGTGATAAAAAGTAGCTGTTGGCATCATATCAAACAGTTCCTCAGAGCAGACCCCATTGCATTGTATTTCCTGTTGTTAATCTAATAAATAATTCTTATTTTTTAATCTACTTAAATCTGACTTAAATGTATTAACATTGCAATCACTTCTTCTTCAGTGCCATCCATCTTATAAATGTGCCAAAAACCTAACATCTCGGATAGTTTTTCAATATCCCCACGGCAGGTAGATCAACAGAGAAATTCATAACGGGCCAACATATTGGCAGAACAAATTGTTCTACGGCATGAGTCACGGCCCAATTCTATGTTAATAGAGGCTCGGCTGCAGTGCGCCGATAACGCGTCTGCCGTAAAAATCTTAAAATATCCTGGCCATTTCTGCGGAACATTTTTGGAACATATTTCACGGTACCTTGAATTGATTAAAATGTGTGTAGGAAGATTTAATGTAGCTTTTGAAGTATGTCGATGGCGTTCCGCTGGGTATTTTGATTGCATTTTTTAATAAAAAAAAATTATATTCTAAATTATTATTTTCACATCTTATGATAGGAATGAAGCATGAGGTACATTCACATTTGAAAGTCCATTCATTCCATCATATTTTAAGAACTATATATAACCTTGCTCGGAAATAAACTGAACTAACTGAAATAAAATAAACTGACTTCAAGTTACTCAAATGAACAACTCAACTCAACTCAACGCACGCGCACGCGCACGCGCTCTGAACTCAATGCATGTGTATCAAATTTCGACGGGCTCTGCGGCACGCGATAATTCTTACCGACTATGAGTGGACTTTTGAATGTGACTATACCTATTGCTAAACAAAGCTCAATACATTTTTAAATCTGCTTTAGACCTATTCTGAAGGGAACTGTTCTGTTCTTCAGACCTGATCTATTTTTGAAGGGTCGGCAGCGCGCGAGTGATACTCCTTGTGCTGCAAGTGTTCATAGACTACGGTAACCGCTGCCCATCAGGTGGACCGTATGCTTGATTGCCACCTTACTGGTATAAAAGAAAATAAAACCTTACAAAAAATTTACACAGAAGTAATTTCTAGGCACTATTTGGCAACAAAAGACCAAATTGGCTTTGACCAATAGACACCCAGTATAAAAAGGCTTGTTCCAATGAATCCTAGTTGAAACGCAAACAGTCCATCAAAATTTTTGTCCAATCACTAACTCACAAAAAGCGGATTCACTCTCGTCAACCTGTTTAATCATCTACGGTGTCAAAGGGGCAGTGTTAGCGAGATGTGACGCTGAAAAGGTTTGTTTTGCAAGTTAATTTATTACTGCACACCCGAACCGAGCGGAAGTTGCACTCAGCCGCATGTGCAGTAAAGGAAAATACACATCAACTAATGTTAAGAGCAACGAACAATCCAATATCTCAAAATGCCGAGACTAGAGAGGCGGTACGAGAGCACTAATTTCAGCTAAGCTCAATGTCATTTAGGCCACTCAATATCCGCATAATTTTAACCCATTTATGGCCCTAGTCCCACAGAAGAGTAAGAAACATCACAATCTCAATGTCGATCGATCGGTTTTGCGTTCAAGAGTAGGCTAGCAAGATTTGCTCATTTTACCACGTTTTTATTAACTCACTTTTTTTTCTTTGTTTGTCCGGTTCGATTTTTGTAACTCAATTTTGAAACACTTCCGGACTAGCTAGCTAGGCTACCTATCGAGCTGAAACTTTGGTGATAGTTCAGAACCCGAAGGCAATGCAACTTGCAACCATTTTCAACTTTCTACGAGCACTTTTATATCGAAATTTCAACAACTTTCAGGTTTTGTATGAGGTTCCTGATACCAATCAATGAATGGTGCTGCACATAGTTGCATCGCGTTCTACATCGTTTGATTTTATTAATCGTATAAAAATAAAAAAATTACAATATTACATTTAAGTCTAAGGGACGTTTCATATGCACGCTTACCGTCAGCTCTGGCCATCAGTGCGCGCTTCTAATTACTAAATTACTTACATCGTTTCGCAGCCACACGCGCGCGCATATACGTTTTATAATGTATGGATTCTCGCCAGCGCTGGCTAATAGGGCTTACTCACCTATGAAACCACCCCACGTTTTTGAAAAGAGCAAAATAACCAACCAGCAGCAAAGTGACCCCTCTGAGAAGTTATGGGGCCTCGCAGGGTCTTTAGCTCTTTTTATAAACGCGTGAGTTTTAGATTTTTTAGCTGTTACTTCTATAGTGTAATTTTTATGAATCGTTGACAACATTACATACATTAGCCTTAAGGCTAAAAGGACAGCAATACCAACCAGTACTAATGACTTACAATGCCTCATGACGCACAGAGTAACTAGAAGTGACCATTATTTGGACACTGTCGGGTTCCACAATGACGATATTTATGTTTCAATATGAAAACCGAAGTATTCGTATCACAATGCTGCTGAGCTGCACCACAGCATGATTTAATCATCCAAAAGGTATTAAATTACCTTGTTGTATAAAAACTTTGAAAAGTACAAGTTGGTAGCGAACGACACGATTCAGCAGAGTCGCGACGAGAACTCAACTAGTTTCTATGTATTTCCATAATTTACCCTCCGTAGCTAGCGATGCTTTCCTAAGAAATGCATAGAAACCAGCAGTGTCGTCTGCTGCTGCGTGTCCCCCGCTACCAACTTAGTAGTCAAGTCCTAAAATACCAATACAACTAACTTTTGGCAGTGAACTACTCTTATTATAAATAATAAATAAATATTTTCAAACATCCACACCTATCAATTATTCCCATTTTAAGCAACTAATGCCGCTTGTGTTACGGACACTAGATGACGGATAAATATATTTAATAGATAAATACATATAAGTATCCTGAATTTATATATATATATAAAATCCAAGATTGGAGAACAAATGCCTAAAAAATTTATCACCCAAATATTTCCCCCACCGGGGATCGAACCCAGAACCTCTCGAGATGGCGACGCCTTGAGACCGGCATAGAGACCACTTGACCACGGAGGTCGTCAAATTAAATGAAAATAAAGATTGTCCTGAAAAAGCGAAGAAAAGTTGTCATCTTATTGACACTTCTTTGTTTCTACATGTGGTACATAAAATGGCATGGTGATATATTAATATTGTATGAAATATTTTTTGTACTTCTACAGTCTCCAATTTCTATCTCTTATTCGTAAAGCCAAAGATTCTTGTCCAAAGTTATCTAATCCTAATCTGTCTGTTTCACTAATTGAAATATTACGCTGCGAACATGAGCCGCGAACAACAACTAAATCCATAAACAGCGTCAAGTGGTCCGAAGTAAATCGAATAAGTGGGGACTTTTCGAATTGGGATCAGCGTCGAGTTCCAAGAGTAGTGTTAAATGCAATCGTTTTAGAATTTAATAGCAAATACATACAAATAATCACGACTATTATGCCAAAGAGTACTTACCACTACGCCACTGAGCTCCTCCACCATTAATCAATTGACGGTCAGCATCTCATCTCATCCGTAATCTGCGGCCGCCGCAATCGGCGAGCCAATGCTCTCCAGTCGTATTCCGTCTTCCTCTTTGGTACCACGTTAGGACCCCATGCGCAGCTATTGGCAGCTATCACCTCCACGCAATGGTCACGCCCTCTCAACACCAAAGATAAATAACGCTACTTATATCCCGCATTTCTTTTGTGAAGCTTTTCGCGTGAAAATTGAGTTAAAGTATTTTGTGTCTTGTGTGGGTGAGTACAGTACAAGAGATCAGTGGTTAATCCCTCCTGGTATCACTGAGTTGGAACAACACTTGTGAACTTAGTTTCAACTTGAACAGGCAGTGAAGTTACTGGGTACTTCTGTGGAATCGATGTCACAAGTTGACACTCACTGTGCTTAATTTTACTAGAAGTTGCTTACTACATGACCTCCGGAGCGCCTCGCCCCGCGGGTTCACCACGCGCGGTCGGCGAGTGTACCACTCGGTGACCGCTTACCGCGTGATCTTTATGAAATACCTCAGTGGTTATTGAGTTGCTGTAAAGAAATTGTATGAACAAGTTATATGTTTTTTATATGACAATGAATTATGACGACGACGTAAGAAATTCAATTCTTACGTCGTCGCCAGCCATAATTCTGGGGACAGAGGCCTTCCTCGTAGAAATATTCGAGGATTATGGGCTGTTACACCACGCTTGCCCACAGCACATTGGTAAATACAAACCTTCCGAAGCACGAAGAAATTCGAAATCACGAAGTTTGGCTACCCATCCATATTCAAACCATGGAAAGTAGATCTGTTTTTAAACCGTAATCATCCTTTATTCGTCCCACTGCTGGGCACCTGCCTTCCTCATGGAAACAAACACGTGAGGAGTATGGGCCGTAACACCACGACGCTGGCCCAATGCGGGTTGATGGGTAGAAAGAAGACCAACAGCTTTCCGGCGCACGGAAGATTTAGAGATCACAAAGTTATGGTCACGCATCCACGGCCTGACCGTTTGATCTGATTTGATCTGTTAAAGTGCGCTCGGAACTAGTTGGCCGCGCCTTAGGTATGTGAGCGGCGGGACGCAGAGGCGGGGGCGCTTGCTGTCATTACTCAGTTCGTCGCCGTACCTCGCGATGGCAACAAACATTGAAAGTTTTGCTACTTTAAACAAAACGCAAATGAGATTGCAATATCGAGATGAGTCGCCATCTATGGCGCGGCCAACGAGTTCCGCGCGCACTATAATACTGAAAGCGTAAGTGAACGATCAGCAGAGCAGCAGCTTCGGGAACGAGCAGCTTCTTATTTGTCAACTTGGAATAAAAGAATGTAAAAGAACATACACTTGAAAATTTTCGACACAACAAAGATATCTACTGAGCCGTGCAGTAAATTGCTAAAGCGGAAACGCTTACTGCTTATTGGATCGGAAACGAATTCAATCTTTATTTTCTTTATACTTGGCAGCACATTTAAATATAAAAAGTTATATTTCGGAACATCTTAATAAAAAATGAAAGTCGTGCGATGAATACGCTGTTCTCCTCCAGTCGTGTCTAAACGTTTATTAACTAGTAGGTACAAAAAGTTATAACGTGTGTTTCGATAAAATAATTAAGTGCTAATCCATCGTCCTATATACATTTATGAAACAATGATATATTGGGTCCTTACCTATGAAATTGGTGTTTTTATTCTGTCTTAGCAATTTATCCGCAACTATTAAGTTTCAGAACATTCTTATAAAATAATTGCCTATTCTAAAAATAGACCATATATTTGAGCTCGTATTATTTAATTTGATAATGTTTTGTAAGTTTAATTGTGTTAAAATTAGACACAAAGACAATTATTTTTAACTGCCCCTAAATAATTTTTATCAAGCGTGTTCACACACATATTGCTAAAGCTTGTCTAATGATACATGCCAAATATTATTATCTCTGGATTTGTCGTTGTGAAAAAAACTGATAAAATGTAGGATGTAAAATGCAGACATCCCCAAAATCTCCATAAAAAACACCAATTTCATAGGTAAGGACCTAATATATATTTTTTACAATGATACACGGGGTACAGGTTCCGAGTAGTCCACTCGCTGATAGTAATCGCGCGAGCGATTGGTTGTTGATTGGTTGACAACGCGGCGTCCACCAGTGGACGACGAGTGGACACCGTGTGACGAGACGGTACTGATCGGGTGCCGGGTGGCTTTAACCTTCATCCAGACTGCTCGTCCTCCTAGCATGACTATTGAGCTAATGCTCAGAGTAAACAGAACTGGAGTAGCCTTTGTCTAACATTCCCCTCTGCCAAATGCACAAGCATCGGATGCTTGCACGTTTAATAAAACTAGTTGAGCCGCCATTTTGACCGCCATAACATTGTAAACGTTGCGGCGAACAGAGCTCCCGCAAAAATGCCTGCCTGTGCTGTTTTTTGTTGTAAAAATAAATAGAAAACATCGAGTATGCTAAATGATGGTGTCACCTTTTATTTTTAATTATAATTTTTAAGATTTCATGATTATTCACTTCATTATTTCATGTTTTAGAATTCTACGATTTCAAATTTCGAGCGCTAGTCTCGTGGGGAGTGCGGCTGTGACGTTGTCAAAACGAACACCCCACGTGACTGTTTTAAGCGTGTGTGTGCGTGAAATTTTAATTTGTGTGTCGAATTATGCATGTGTGCATTTGTAAAAACGTTGGGCGTTGTGCTGGCTTTGAGTGTAGTGGTAACCTCACCCCCCGCAAGAAATGGCAGAATAAAATGTTTGAGAAATTGACTAATGGCTACTCCAGTTCTGTTTACTCTGAGAGCTAATGCCTCAACACGATGCGACCAAGTCAATTCAGATTAGAGGTTTTTATTTTATTTCAATATTTTTATTGCGTAACTGTTTTGTAGCATTATGTTAAATTAAAACATTTCTATTGTTCAAACCCCAAGGGAGGTGTCATGGGAATAAAAGGCTTTTCAAAATATTAAGCCATTTAATGAGGTTTCAAGCAAACTGTTGCTAGTACCTAGTAGGTCATGCATTAACACATCTATAGTGTATTAGGCAAGAGCAAACGTTACCGCGATTTAATTACGCTTAGCGCCATCTATTGAGCAATTTATTAACTATAACAATTACTTACCCTCTCATTGTTTTTGGATGGTGAAACTTGAACATCTATTCTATTCTCTCACGTCGCGTTGGTCGCGTTACTAACACCTACAAATACAGTACGAATCTCGTCCAATCTCGTCGCGCCTACAAATCCCACAATAGAGGAAATTACTACAACAATTATGTAGTTAGTACGCTGTATAACATGCTTATTTATCGTCTGTCTGAAATTCGGCGGAAATTAATATCATTGCGATTTCAGCGGGCGCATATAAATAGGGCTGGCGGTAGGTAACTTGGTTAATTTGTGCCTATGTTATCGCAGAACAAATGGTCTAACGGGAGATACTGATGCTGGAACGTGGTTGGCTTGGAGCCAGCCTGCGGTTTGCTTACTTGTCCTACGCCGATTTAGAAATGGTTTTTTTTTCAACGTGAACCCTGGGGTACAGTTCCTTCTCCTAAATGAAATAACGTCGGTAATTCAATGTAATTCTCAAGAAAAGCTGTGGCGAAATTCAATTTGAATTCCAGGAAATTTACTGTAGAACCTGTAACTTTGTAAATATTTTGAAATTAGAAGACAGTCAGCGTCTAAATTAATATATAACTTCAGTGCTATATCTTTTCATTGGTACGTCGTGTAAATTGCAATAAAAATTAGACAATGTTAGTACTGATATGATCATCTATTCTTGATACTGGCTTCTGTGGAACAAGTCTTTTGCAAACATACAATTACGGGTCAGTTTTTAGATCCGTGTTCAGGTTGAGCAGTAAGTTAAAATATGGACCAAGCAATGGCGAAAACGTACGATGTCGTGATATGAATACTTGTCCAAGTCGAATATTCAAATTTATCTAAAGTTAAATAATCATAGACAATTTAACCATAACACGATGTTGGGATTAGTAAAATGGCAGCCGCAGCTGATCTATACTGCTTCGAAATTTCATCGCAAATTTAACAATTTGTCATGTTAACGTCATTCATTTTAGCATTTCCATTGACGCAATGGGTCTAACTATAGAGGTTACTATTACTACGGATCATCAAAGTCACCCTTTGGCAATTGACAATGGTTTTGAATATTTGAACAAGAACAATCTTCACAGTCAACAAAAGAATATCGCAACTTTTAATAAAGATTCCAAGATTCCAACTCCCTAAACAAATCAAATCGCCAAGTTCCATGGATACTGGACAAACATTTGTTAATAATCCGTGGAAATATTTTAGCTATTCCTATCTTGAGCTGTCACAGTGTAGGACTGAGCTGGTAGGAGTAAATTACGTTTCAAATAGGCCAGGAACTGGCAAAACTTTCAAATTGATTTGCCAACTTCTTCCCGCTGACTACCTACTATTGGCTCCCGTACCACTTATTCAAATATCTCGATTCAACTTTTAGTGTTTTGTAATTGCGATTCGGAGTTTGCATAGCACATTTATTTGTCAATAAAATTTTGAAATTCGTTTGCCAGCGAAATGTTTAGTTTGCAGATTTTTGTCCGTTTTTATAACAAACATAAAAAACAGGACATAGCAACATTGCAAGCATTCTTATTATAGCTTCCTTTTTGGATAGTATATAACATTTATATAATTTCGCTACAAATCAACATTAATATTATTATGTTATTAAGGTGACAATGTCCTAATTGTTTTATTTATTTACACAAATTATAAATAATATAATGTTTGACATAATTTTTCTCAGATTTACATAATACTCTTATAAATAAAATATACCAATCCTGTCATATAACTTTACGTAGATGTTCCGTAACAAACAGAAACAATATACACATTAACATTTCAGTCAAAAAATGTTGCCTTAAAAACAACGTCTAAAATGCCGCAAACTAAAAGGACGGCAACTGAACACATCTGCAGTTCCTCTGTTGCAGTAGATGTCTATGGGCGACAGTGATCACTTTCCATCGGGAAGTTTTTGACGGCATTTGACTAGGGCGGACGTGATTTTTATTTCGACGATTGTTATATTGTTTCGGAGTGGATATTGTTACTTAAAATCATAGTAGTTTTGTGCAATAAATGTCTGATAAGATGTGCAATGTGAAAGATCATGGAAGTAAGCGTCAAGTGGTGTGAAAAGTGATGAGTTGTAAACATAGTAATCAACCTCATTAAAGTAGCACCACAGTGTCTACCATCGACCATTTGGCCCTAAACTCTCCCAGGATGCATTGAAATAAATTATACTTGCATTTCAATGCAAATGAAGCCTTAAGACTAGACTACACACAATGTATACGACTGAATGACTCTGTATCCATGGTCATGAACAATAACAAAAAAAATCCATCAGGTGAATGTCTGCCCTTTTGCCTCCTAATTTAAAAAAAAAACTAAATCCGAGCGAGACATAAGCCCGTGGTACGGACAATAGCTAGATTACGTCCCAATTCCGCCCCATCATGTACACAAACCTGATTATTTGCTCGGAAAATGGGCCGTATAGTTAGAATTACGGAAACTCCGCGGACATTGAACCAATACCCGTTGTGAAAGTTGAGATTTAAATCTCCAGAGATTCTACGAATAGGCCATCTAATATGATCAATGGTACAGTCAACTCCAAAAATATGTAGCCACATTTAACAGTAAATGACTTTTATACACCACCTGCACATAAAGCACGCTTTATTTGTCATGTATATGAAGTATAAAGAAAGATTTTATTCCCTAGGGAAATAAAGCAATCAAATTTCCCTAGGGAATAATGAAATTTGAATTTAGAATGTCAAAATAGCAACAAAATAAACTTTAAACGAAACACGGTTTTTTAAATTTATTTCAACTCTAAACAGCTTGCATACTTCTATACTATTTTGCAAATAACAAGCAAAATTAACTGTATGGGTACCATTGTCGAATTTATTGATTTTTCCTTTTTCTTTTTAATGTGTTTTCACGGCTTTGGAACAATGATTTATGTTTTTTTCTGTCTAATGCGTTTGTTTGTATACAACCTTTTTAATTTACATTTTTTTTAATTTTGATTTCGTTTTACGTTTTAACATGTTTTTGGTTGCTTGTAGCTTTTTATTGTTTTCTGTTGTTTTTTTGCTGATTTCGGCTGTTTTTTGGTTGGTTTTGGTTGCTTTAAGTTGTTTTGGTAGCTTTTGGTGGTTTTTGGTTGATTTTGGTTGCTTTTGAATGCTTTTGTTTGCGTCAGCTAAAGCATTTTTGGTATTATTACACCAGTGTGTAATCGAAATTTAGTCGAATTCGCCCTTAGTCGTTTTGACATCACTAGTCTCTAGTACTGCAGTAGCAAATATTTTACTAAAACCTATGACAAATTACTAAAATACATACTTTTGCTCGTGACTATACAAAAGTTGGCAACTTTTGGGACATTTTATATACTTTTGGAACAATGAGGTGTCAAGATACGCATGCGCTGGGACCGATAAGTGACGTGGCAGGTTAGAAGTTTTAGTTTCAATTACACGTTAAAGTTCCTTGGTTGCGTTTGAATGACGTAATGCTGCTTTCAGCATTACAAAGGGTCAGTCAGGTGACCAGTAGGTTAAAATATGGGCCAATGGCAAAAACGTATGATTTCGTGATATGAAACCTCGTCCAATAGTCGAATTTTCAAATATAATAATTATAGATGTGTTTGAAATATAATAATCATCTACTTCAGCATCTAATAATGCTAAAGTAGATGATTATTATATTTCTTCTTACTTTCATTATAAGTACGTGAGCTCAAAATTGTCTAGTATGTAATATTGCCTAAAAAACCGGGTCACATAGTTCAAGCTCAATTATTTTGCTTAGTCCTAAGTTTAGATTGTAATTCAAATAATTATGTAAAAATTAGTGTTACAAAGATTTTAATAAGGTTTAAAGTTTAAATTCTTCAACGGAGCGAGCTGATTTTTTTTTTTTTGTAAATATGTTTTTGTTTGTTTATGTTTTTTTATGTAATATTATTATATTTATTTAAGTTTTATTGTACTAGATCTATGGCGGTGGGCAGGGCACATTGCTCGTAGAACTGACGGCCGTTGGGGCGGAAAGGTTCTTGAGTGGCGACCGCGTACTGGGAGCAACGTAGGGAGGCCCCCGACAAGGTGGACCGACGATCTGACGAAGGTTGCAAGAAGTCGCTGGATGCAGGCGGCTCAGGACCGCGAGGTGTGGCGATCATTGGGGGAGGCCTATGTCCAGCAGTGGACGACAATTGGCTGATAGATAAATAGATAGTACTAGATCTAAGTTATCTGAATAAAGGCTATTATTATAGACAATTAAACTGCAACAGGATGCCGGGATTAGTAAAATGGCGGCTGGCGGCACAGCTGGTGTTATTGCTTCGAATTTTCATCGCTAACAATTTGTCAACCCGACATCATACATTTTGTTTGGCGTTTCCATTCGAACTATTGTGCTTATGACTACGGATCAAAAAACTCACCATAAGATATGAGAACTCACAATGAAAGCGGAGGTGTTCCTTTTTTTTATAAAATGAAATGATTACATTCGTAGTATGTAATGTAAGTAGCTAACAAACTGTTAATACGATAGTTGATTGGAAGGACGGCCCAGTAGTGGGAGGCATTTATGCTTAGGACGATTTATCATGCGGTGATCATACTAGAGAAGTACACCATCAAGTACATGAAGCCTACTCCAAACTCCTCCAAGAAAAACACATTTTCGTTATTTACAAAAACTTCGCTCCGTATTTCTCCGACTAAGAGCAACATTCACGCCCACCACCCAATTCATTAGTCACCGGTTATAATTAACTTAGCTTGGTTTTTAATCAACCTCTTCGGGCCCCGTTTTCGTTGGAAAACCGAACAAAGTTAAAAAGTTGTTTTTTTTTCAGTTAATGGTCAAATTGACGTCCGAGGCTTTAAAGGCTGCAAAGTTTAGAAAAACAACATTAGGCTTAAGAGGGATTTTAATTTATTATTTATTCATTAGGAACTGATTCTACCAATGAATTCACAATGGATCAGTGTTGTCTTTATCCATATCTTAAGCTTGTTATAATTATCATAATAACATTTTTAGTAGAGAAACCCAATAACTTACCGTTTCTCGTAACAAAACCCTAATTACTTTTTAAAAGCATACTTTTAAAAACATCGTAAATTTATCATGAAACTTGAATCCAAAAATATATTACGCAACATTTCTTGTGTTTGCGATTGAAAAGAATATCATATTTATTATAATTATTTATACCACCAGACTTCTCCTTTGCCTTACAATTTAATAACACCGGCTATTCTCAGAGCGCAAAGAAAAGTAATACTGAATATCTCTTAGAATTAAGAATGTACGAGCAGTCCGAATGCTCCTGGGAAAATAAACATTAATTAAAATTCTTTTTGCATCTTTCAACAAGTTTGAATAGGTAAGATTCCTTGGTTTCAGTAAGAAAAAAAATATGATTTTTCAAAGTAAGCTAGGTAGAAATATATTATTGGGTATTTCTTTTATTAGATACAAGTTCGCAAAAATCTTTATTCGTCGTCGTTATAAATCGTTTATAAAAGGCAGCGGTAGCCGAGTTGGGACGGACGGGGCACTACTCGTTCAAGGGCCGCGGGGTTTGATTCCACCGCCTGTACTACTAAGTTTGGATAAAACTTATGTAGAACTGTACATAAATTTTATTCAAACTTAGTGGTACAGGCGGAATAAACTTATTCTGATTATCGCTTGCCTCACATTGAGTCTGATGCACAGCATCAGGCTCGCTATCTGTAACATGAGGTTACCCTTTCGAATAAATCCTGCCTAACCCTTTGGCGTAAGAGTCGTGATGTGTTATGTTATGTTTATAAATCGTTTATACTCGTCGTAGAATGTATTTCTTGGCATATTTCAAAATATGATGTTGAGTAAATTACCTGCCAGACATAACGTCAGGCAAGCGTTATTCGAATAAATTTTATTATACAAATTTTCTTTTTTTTTTTACTTATTCGAACTCAGTGATGGCGAGGCTGCTGCTGTCGGGCTCTCGTACGATTAGTGGCTGCTGCTGTCGGGCTCTCGTACGATTAGTGTCTGCTCTACTAATAGTTGACCATACGTGTTTATCGTGGCGTAGTTATTCATCGCCCGTCGCCGCTATCGGATATAATATCGTCGGTATCGAATCGAAAATAAAACCACATTCGACATCGGTAAACAAAAATCTTTGTCCACACTGTGCGATTTCATCTTCAACTTTCGTCTTCACCTTTGTATGAAATTTTCGTTTAACGCGTTTATTCATTGTGATTTGCAAATGTGTGACGTTGACAGTTGGAATGGCTTTATGGCACAAAAATCCGTCCGATACGGATTACGTGCATCACAGCCCGAACTTGGCTTTCAGCAGTTGTATGAAACACAATTATTAAACGCGTCTAACGAAAATTTTATATTGGGTCCTTACCTATGAAATTGGTGTTTTTTTTCTCTCTTAGTATTTTGTCGGTAACTATTAAGATTCAGAGTATTCCTAAAAAATAATTACCTCGTCTAAAAATAGACTATATTTTTGAGCTCTTTTGATTTGTTTTGATAATTTGTTGTAAGTTTAATTGTGTTATAATTGGACACGGAGACAACTCTTTTTAAGTGCCTCCCGAATACATCATTTTATTTGCATTCATTTAAAAACGATAAATAATTTTTATGAAGTGTGATATTACACATATTACTAAAGCTTGTCTAATGATAGATGCCAAATATTATTATCTTTGGATTTGTCGTTGTGAAGAAAACTGAATAAAATGTAGTATGGAAAATGCAGAATTCCCCAAAATCTCCATACAAAACACCATTTCATAGGTAAGGACCTAATAAAAAGATGAAGACGAAATTTGAAGAGCTATTCTTTGTTAACTGGAGTACCTCGTTGGTCCCATTGTTGCAACCATTTGTATCCATCAATGCACTTCATTGCTGTACTACTCATGTACATTGGCCTGTGTGTTTTACTAGGTTGGTTTACTAGACTCTTTTTTGTCAGCATTTTTCCTATAGCAGGTGGGTTGCTAGAGCTTTCTATTAGAAATAACCTTTTGTACTTTTGTCTTTTAATGTTCTCCTGTTCTGTATTTTGTGTACAACTAATTGTTTAATAAATAAATAGGTTGTCAATCGAGGAGCAATGGCTTTCGATCGAAAACAAACCTACCTACGCTATGGTCAGGCCATGGATGGGTACCAGAACTTTGTGATCTCGATCTCCTCTGTGCTTCAGAAAGCACGTTAAGCCATTGGCCTCCGTCGCTATTGCCACTGTTTTTACCCACCAACCGGCATTGGGTGTGTTACGGCCTATTCTCCTCATGTGTTCTCCTGTGCCCAACAGTGAAACGTATGCGTATGTAGGCTGAGGACGAGTAGATTATCAAAAACTCGCATTTAAAAGGACAAAGCTTTAGCAGAGTAATTTCCTAAGACAACAAGGAGGCAAGAATAAGGTTGTTTACAATTTTGAACTAATCTCCACGAAGACAATCCCATCTTTACTTAGTCTAATATTAAACTTTTAAGATTATAAGTCACAAGTGCGCTACTCTCAAGGCTACAAAGTTTGAACGTGTTTACTAATAGTAATATCTAGACCCGGTCTCTGGTTTACAGAGACCGGCTGATCTATTTGCAAAATTAGATTTCGTTCCAAAGGCACAAAGCTTCTGACTTCTGACGCTGAATGCGAACCCTTTCGGCATTTCACTCCTGTTAGTGGGAGATGTTTGACTGATTTTAATAGTTTGTTCTCCAGACTTCTATGGTTATCTCTATCTTCACTATCATGAAACGAAAAGAAACATTAAAATCACGGACATTAAAAAAATATATAAAAAGCTAAGAGTCGCTTACAACTAGCCTTACCCTGAGGATCTTTTTTTTATAATCAGCCCAGCAAATAACTCAACACCACGTGATGGTAAGCAGTAGATAAGTCCATTTGCGAAGGACGCTAGGACAGCACCAAAGGATGCAGGCCTAGCGACCTCCACCTCCACACAGATGGTAGAGCCATAATATACACACTCATAATTATTTAAAGGAGAAGTTCTTGTTCCAATAACTGAGGGAGACTTTAACTTTAGTAAAAACTCAAATACATGTACAACACAGCGACATGCAATGTACAAATTTCCAGCTTTACCAAAAGGCAAATGTTTTTATCCAATTCACAAGTTTGAAAAGGCAAAAAAGCACTTCATGTTGCCCCACTCCGAGAAATGGTTCGACTCCAGCTTGTCAGAGATTAATGATCCCAACTGATTCGACTAGCGAGTTGAGTATGCTCGAAATAGATACGTACATTTGGATCTCTTTATACTAATAAGCTCGGTTTTTATACGATCAGACTGTACTTAATGCTGCTTTATAATACAGCGGTCGCGAACTGCGTGCGATTAAAAATAAAATTTCTTTCACGTATGCGCAGGTGAGTGACTCCCTGCCTTCCCTGTCCGCAGCCTATATATACGTCCCACTGCTGGGCACAGTCCACTCATGGAGAATCACATAGAGGCCGTAACACCACCACGCTGGCCCGACACGGATTGGTTGGTAGAAACGGTTGCAATAGCGACCAGGACCAACGGCTCAACGGGCTTCCGAAGCACGGAGGAGTTCAAGATCACAAAATTTTAGTCACCCATCCACGGCCTGACCATGACGAATAGCTTTATTTTTGATATTCAAAGCCAAAACGTACTATCAATTTGCATACGTATGAGGCTCTTTTTTGATTAGCTATTAAAAAAAAGTGGCTCATGAGTTTCTTGCCGGATTCTTTTCATAAAAAGCCTTAGTCTCGGAATCCGGCCGCTTGTATCAATTACAACCACTGTCAAAGCGGTCTGGTTGTACTTGCTACAAGCGCTCGCGGTAATGAACCTTAATATACTTTTTTATTTAATTATATAAATTGTAAAATATTGACGTTTTTAAGTACCAGGTTTGGCCAATGAAATAAAGTTATTTTTGTTTCTTTGTTTTAAAGCAGGCCGTTTTAAAGCAAAAATTTCATTTAGCTAACAACGCATGAGTATTACCTCCAGTTTTGCAAGCGTCAGCATTGACTGGACTCTAACCACTGTCCGTTAGTTGTAGCGTATGCTAAAAAATAGGAATAACAAAATGTTCCTCTTTCTTGGGCATTAAGGTTAAAAATCCAATGAGAATCTTGAGCAACTTGTATAGTATAACATGTGGGCTGTAGATATGACATACATCAACGAATCCTCACGAAACGATTGTCCCAAACGAATGTGAAAGGAAGCCGACCTGAAGGTTCTCATTAAATCGTAACTAAGCACAGTTTAGGCGTTCGTTTGTTTACTGACCCCGTTTCCACTGCAGCTTAGAAAATTCCGCTTCTGGCCTTGTCATTTGTGTTAATCTAAATTATATTAGCGTTTGCGCACAAAACAATAATAGGATTTGGTGTTCCCAAAGACTTAAGCCCAGAAACAGTTGGATAGACATTTAGACAAATATTGTCCGCAAGAAAAGACTCTTCGATGGAGTTGTTGACGATTATTGTGTTACGAAAAGCAATCAGTCACGTCTGAAATATTGAAGGGTTTAAGCTCTTGATCATTATTCTATTTAAATTTTTGATAGATCTGATCCAAGTCTAATTTATATTAGAAAACAGGTCCCTAGTAAGTTCATTTTACTGCATTTAGTGATATAAGCATAATACAAACTATTATATGTTGTTAAGTAAAAGACTTGCAGCTTTCTACAATATTAGAATTGTATGAAAAAGCTGCCGACCGCAATATTACCATGAAGACTAATAATGATATTAATCCAATCCATTTCACATTTCATGTCATGTTGATTTGCACGTTATTAGTAGGTACAGCTTATAGCAGCGACTGGCTCACAACCTGTCACGCTGAGTGCAGTCACTGCTTGGTGAAGCGCGGACTATGACAGTGCTGCTTTTGCTGTACTTTTGGATAGTCCCTGACTAACCCTTAGGAAATAATAGTTGTGATTATATGTATGTATGTAGTAGGTACTATATCACAAATATCAAAATGTTACCATAATAATATGTACTTACACCCTAAATCATTAACGCTATTTAAGTCTCAAGCAATTGTTTAACCATAGTAAGACTGTTGCTTAAGAATTATATAGCTTTTGTGAATAAGGAATAAGAAGGAATAATTGATCCGGTAACCTAAATACTTGTACTACCCCTAATCGAGCATAGTTATGCTAAAACTGGATTTTCTCCATTATCCTTGAAGAAAATCCAGTTTTACCAGCTATTACAGTCTAACCTGTTGCAGCGAAATTATTGGTCAGCAGTCTTTGGGTTGACACTGAAATAACGAGGCGAATCACAAAGCAAGACACGAACAGAATAGTGTGAACTGACCGCCCAGTGTTGACTTTCCACTCGCTCATACAGCGCTTACAGCGCTTACATATTCGCACGAGTGGCGAAGGGATCACGGGGCGAATTGCAAATACGTGACTTTGCACTCCAAAGAAAGGTTAGATACAAGAAATAGACATAAATTTCGCATAACAAATCGCCAAAGCAAACTGAGACATCCGAGACAGAATAATCTGAGAATTCTTCTGAATTTCAATAAAAACGGCACAAACGCGTCTGCGAATTTAGTTTCAATGGCGACTGAACGTTTTGAAGTCCAAAGGGAAATATGACACACTCGAATAGGAAACTTGATACTCTTTGTAAGCTCAAATTGATTTGCAAGCTTTTAAACATCGCAATATTTTCCTCTTAATAGTCTTTGTGAAGGAAGTCGGTAATAATTGGTAATTCTTTTTTTTTGTTACATTTATTTATGGAATCCCTTGCAAATTTACTTGAAGGCGGAACACAACATTTAACTTAAAAAGCTTAGATTCGAATTAGATTATCTTACAAGGGGAAATTTTCATATATTATATAATTTTCATTGATACAATTTTTTTTAAAATGTGTATTTTAGTATCAATGTTATGTAAGCTTTTTGATATTATAAGAATAGAACACCATCATGACGAGTAAAGACACAAACAGTTTAAAAGAAAGATAATTCTTACACATAATGCAACTGGATTAAAGTATTAAAAAGAAATTTAGAAAAAACGACCACCAAGATACTTCTTCCTAAAAGAGAGAGCTATTAACAAAATCAACCCTTAATACAGCAAAATTTAACGCGAACATTCGTCACGGCTAATGAATATTAAAAACTCCAAATTCCCCACCGACCGAGTCAAAGCGGACCAATTTGGGATTTATATAGCGAAAGCAAGTTTCAAATTTGTGATTCTCGCCACGGAACGAACGAATAAGCCGACAAAATGCTAATAACTTCGGTTTGAGTGGCCAACCAAGAGTGTTGTGTGTTATGAATTTTGTCACGCTATAATGTAGCAAGATACAGACGGAATTACTGATTTGGTAATTGCACATGGATGGGGAAACAATAGAGCTACGAAAATATAGAGGGTACTAAATTATTATATTTGGATCCTAGTTAGTTAACGCAGCGATAGTTCTGTTAGATGAAACAAAATTATTCGTAATACTGGCGCCACCCGGTCTCAATCAAAGAGTTCATGTATTGACATAATAGTATTATTATTTTATTTTTATTTTCTTGGCATTTATATTATTTTTTTCTTTTTGATTTTACATACGTAATCATATTTCATTATTTTTGGGACATTTCTCAATTTAATTTTATTAGGTATGACAACGCGATGAATTTTATCATACCATACATGACATTAATAAATAATTATCATTTTTAATATACCAATTATTAATTGTACATTTGACAATCATTTTCTTTCATATTGAAATGTAAATTATTTATCATGTAATTATGTCAAAATGAGATAAATAAATCTTAATCTATGGGATCAGGCGACGGATAATGGTACGGTATAAGATATTGGTAAGTGTATTGTGAGACATATGTGGCTGTCGACGATATCGTGCGAGCTGCAGGAAAGACTTGGGGGGGTTTGCACAGAATGTCAGTTTATTATGAATATTGTTTGCCTCGCAATGTCCGTCGCAGTGTAGTTCGTGTTATGGCAACAGGCTTACCTGTAGTGAAGTATCATTTGTAACTCAGATTTCATCAGTAAGACAAAATTCTTAAACCTTAACTAGTCAAATATTATGTCAAAGAACATGAAGAAACACAACTGAAACTTGGGTAACCATCATTTGACGATATTAAAGGACAACTTTAGAGAACACAAATAAAGATTATATTTGGACATGGATGTAGAGACAGAGACAGAGATGGATGTACGACTAGAAGCGCTTCTTAGTCCAGGATGATAGGCATATGCAAATAAATATGATTATGCAGTATGTATGTAAAAATCCTAAAAAACTGCTACTATTCGCTCCCAGAATGCCTAGACTTCTGAGGATTCTAACAAATATGTGTTCCTTTTGATTCATGCTTCACAACACCAACAAAAACATCGAAAAGATTTATAGCATTGTTGACAAAGATTTTTTCCCGGTTAAGTATGATAATTAGAAAAACAATGCCGTAATTGTTAGATCTAAAATTGACACCATTTTTTAACCAACATCATTAAAAGGAGGTATGTTGTATAGTACGTCTCAATCCAAGTTGCCAAAAAGGTAAACAAAACAAAGGTAGTCAAGTTTCGGAAGCGTTTAATTAGTTTTTTAAAAAGATTCACAAGACTTTAATTATTAACTATATATTAAAACTATGTAGCCGATTTTGAGGCTCTAAGAACTAGTGATTAAAAATGGACGACCGATGTGTAGGCCGAACCAAATAGTAATGGTGCGAGCTTTCATTGAAGTTATAATGAAGGCTCGTACCTACAGCAACCGCAGCATTCCCCGTATCCATAAGGATGTGGCTCTGATAACAATACTAAATGCTGCGTGTGCCGTCTCTAATCTAGAGCGGTAGGGCGAGGGGGTACCATAACTCCTCCCTCCATAAGAGCAAAATTATCGGGTTGTCCGATTTCAGGATTCCGATGATTTTGCCTAGAAGCAATATAAATTTTTACAATTTTATGGAATTTACAATATAATAATACAAAAATGACTATACTAATTATGCATAGGCTTACATATACTAGAACACTGAAGTTAGAGTCTGTTTCTTTATCAAGAGCACTATTGATCACTTCACTGTTTTTCAAGGCGTGCGACATAAACTTGATCTCGTCCAAGCCGACATCTTTCATGTTGAGTGCACGCGAACTGGATAGTGACGTGTTCGTGCGCAACTGCGGTAGGTTTATAACTGGAATCGGTACGATGTCCTCTATCTCGGTGAAAGCACGACGATGGTGAATCTGGATGCCTTGTATTTCGAAGTCACAGAGATCTTCGAGCGTAAGCAGATAGGTGCCTTTCACCTGGTAGTTACTCCTTTCGCCGTTGCAGTGCTTGACAAGTGTAACTTGCAACCGGGAGTACAGAATGTAGTTATCTGTATTGACTCGCTGCACTTTGACATCTTCTATGTTGATAGGATGCTGTTGGCAGCGGCTAAGGTTGCTGTCGAACTTCATCAGCTGTTCCACGCAGGTAAGCTCTGGATTCATTGCTCTATTTCCATCAGAGCACAGGAGGTGGTCGCCAGCAGCAAGAGGGCGACACGGCTTCGTGATCGGTAAGTATTTCAATCCTTTTGCCAAAAGGTAGGGGTATTTAGGAAATATAGTTAATGTTTTATTTTCAGGTTCATGGAAAATAGGTAAGGAATACAATTTTAGGTAATTATAAGTATTATTCTCGATAAGAGGAATCTCTATGATAAACGTGATCTGGTTTTGCTTTATATAAGATTTTACAGTAAATGTTTCCTCTAAACTAACAAGATTATTTTCATTTACAGGATAAACAAGATTTTCTGTAATAGATATATTCCTTAAATGTTCTAACAGCTCTGTAGAGTTAATTATACACTGATGTAATATAGAAGCTTTACTTAATGCTAGAGCTGTCTCAATTTCGCTCAAATGAATATAAATTGTATGAAAAGTACTTATAAACAAACTATATAATCCTAAAATATACGAAGCTAATATAGAGTTACTCTCTTTATTAATTAAATCCTTTAATGAACTTTCCACCTTTTTCAAGCGTGTATCCAAAGTGATAGTATTTTCGTTTACTTTCTCAGTTACGTTAATAAGGCTATCTAACATCTTGGAGACTATCGTGAGTTTGTTTGAAGTTAACGTTTGCTTATGATTAGCGAGAGATATTAATTGCTCATATTTTAAAGCGTCTTCATGATCAAGATTGCCTGTAATTATTTTTATAAGAGAGCCTAAAGGATTTAAAATACCTCGTTTAAAACGTTTTTGTGGAATGAAATCTTTCTATAAGTCCCATAGAGTTTGGGTTATTTGGGGTTCCGATGTGAAGATCTATTTTGTGTAAACATAAAAATTCTTTCATTAATTCATTATTAAATTCAGTTCCGGGGTCCGCACTAATTCGTTTAGGGGTTCCGTAAAATGAAAAATATTTAACAAGAGCTCTAACTACCTCTGGAGTAGATTTGTTACTAATCTCAATACATTGTCCTAATTTACTGAAAGCATCTATTAAAGTTAAGTACTGTTTTCCTTCTATAGAAAATAAGTCGATAAAGATTTCTTGAAAAGGGGCTTCTTGAGTCTGTGTTAATTGTAATACGGGTTTCAATGGCTTGCGATCATATTTCATTTTTTTACAAGCTTCACATGCGTTTATAATAGCAGTTACTGTTTCTTGCATCTTAGGCCAGTAGTAATTTCTACGTAAATGAACAAGGGTTTCTTTGATTCCACGATGGCAAGTTTTACCTTCGTGATGTTTAAGAACAACGGCTCTTTGTTCGCCTTCGTCTTCTATGCATACAACGCGTTCTGTACATTCGTAAAGTTGAACCATATTCTTTTTAAATAACTGTGTTACAATGTTGCTAAATTGCTTACGGTGTTCTTGATGTTCAAAATAGATAAAATATTTAAGTTTAGGTCTGATATATTCTTTGAGGAAATCTTTAATTAAGGTTTCATTATTTAATGGCAAAAATACTTCTATAATCTTTTGTTTTTCTCTATTAAAATGTTTTATCTGTGGTTCATTTTTATGCCAGAAAAATACTAAAATTTGATTAGGTTTTGTATCGATTGCTTCGTGTAATATAGGTATTCCCAACGATTCCATATCTAATGCTGAATGTATAGTTTGAGAAGCGTTACTTATCTCTGAGGGAGATCTAACGGGATACTCTATATTTTTGTTCGAATTATCAGAGTCTGAAATAGTGATAACTGAGGTTGTTCTACTTTCATCTGATATGGACATAGTAGATGAGTTATTACGGTCCTTTTTATCTATGTTCACTATCATAGACTGATTATCTGAGGCATCTAATGCGTTTACTTTAATTCGCGACAGTGCATCTGCGTTAGTATTCTGTTTTCCATTTTTATAAATAATTTCAAAGTTAAAGTCTTGTAATCGTAATCTCCAACGAGTTAATTTACTATTTGGATCTTTTAATGAGTTAAGCCATGCCAGGGGTCTGTGATCGGTATAAACATAGAATTTTCTACCATAGAGATATGGTCGAAAGTGTTTTGTAGCCCATATTATGGCTAATAATTCGCGTTCAATGGTACTGTATCTCGATTCAGTATCGCTAAGCGTACGGCTTGCATAAGCTACGGGTTTATCACTACCAATTTTTCCTTGGGAAAGTACGGCTCCCAAAGCTACGTTTGATGCGTCCGTTGTTAAGATAAATGGTTCATTAAAATCAGGATATTGCAACAACGGTGCATGGGTTAACAATTCTTTACATTTATTAAAGGCATCTATATATTTCTGGTTAATAATTATTTTATTACGCTTTTTTAAACAAGACGTTAGTGGTTGTGTGATTTTCGCGAAGTCTTTTATGAATCGTCGGTAATATCCTACGAGACCTAGGAAACTTTTTATCTCAGTAGTTGTTTTAGGTAAAGGAAAGTTAGTAACGGCATTAATTTTATCATTATTTGGCTTTAGACCATCTTTAGTAATAGTGTGTCCTAAGTAAAGAACTTCTTTTCTAAGGAACTCTGACTTATCAAGTTGCACTTTAAGGTTAGTAGATCTAAGTCTATCAAATACTGTTCTTAGTTTCTGAATATGTTCGTCTAAACTAGCTGAATATATTATCACATCATCTAAGTATACCATACAATGTAGTCCTTGTAGGCCGCGTAATACATTGTCCATTGTTCGTTGGAACGTCGCGGGCGCTGTTTTTAAACCAAATGGCATTCTAAGGAATTCAAAATGGCCATTCTGTGTACTAAAGGCAGTTTTCTGTCTGTCTTCTGGTTCAATTTCTAGTTGATGGTAGCCACTAGCTAAATCTAGGGTGCTAAAATATACACTTTTACCTAGCTTATCGAATAAATCGGTTATGTTAGGTAAAGGGTACTTATCGTCGATTGTAATATCATTTAAACGTCTGTAATCTATAACCATTCTATATTTTACTTCACCTGATGCGTCCATCTTTTTGGGGACTAAGTGCACAGGTGCATTCCATGGGGAATGAGATTCCTGGATTACATTGTCATTTAGTAACTTCTCTACTTGTCTATTAATTTCTTCAGCTTGCGCTGGGGCCTGTCTATATGGTCTAACAAAAATTGGATCTTCATTTTTAGTTCTTATTTTATGTTTAACTTGATTTGAAAATGTTAAAGGTAATTGGTCGCAATAGAAAATATCTTTATATTCTTTACATAAATTAGTTATTTTTATTTGTTCTTCGGAGTTAGTGTGATCTAATCGTAGTTTCTTTAAGTTGTTATTTAATAGGTTATCGACGCGTTTTTCTGATAAATTATTAGTAAAATTTACTTTACACTTTTGTGTGTTATGTTTTGCTACAGATAATGGTTTTGCAAATGTCATTATGAATTTCTTATTTGTGGCATTTTGTATAACAGTACTAGCATATCCATTATGACAATTAATTAATGCAGAAGGCATTCGTACGCCTGGGCTAAATTCTCTACTTTCTAAGATAGCTTCACCTGAGTACTGGTCAATTGGAACTTTGACACGTTGTTCGCATCGTGGATGAATTACAATTGGATAATCTAAGTTTGTGTTAATAATAGGTATCATAGAGTTTCTAGTTTTTAATATTAAATTTTTCAAGTCTATTACGGCATCTAATTGGTTTAATAGGTCATTGCCTATAAGACCGTCATAACGTGAGTCGACGTCATATAAATAAAACTTATGGTATTCGTTACATTTAAAAGTTGGTAACAATGGAATTTCTATTACTTCATTGTGAAAACTAGAAGCATGCGTACTGACTACTTGGAAATTTTCAGGTTGAATATAGTCATAAAAATATTCATATGCTATTTTAGGACTGAAAAAGGATCGAGTGCTACCTGTGTCGATCATTAATTTAGCATTTATTTCAGGGATATAAATGTAGGGCAATTTTAAGGTTGGATCACAATTAATTTCTATGGTTTCAGGTCTTTCGAGGCTGGTATAGTAAAATTTTCAGGAGAATCCTGAGCTACTAAATTTTCATCGAGATTTTCTTCAAAAGGTAAGTTCTCGTCATAGTCAACGTAATTTTCTTCGTTATAAAAGTCATAATTTTGATCATATTCGATACTGTCTTCGTACGTATCGTTAAGTAAATTTATTTCGTGTTGTCTTGGAATAGCGGTTCTCATAGACACGTCGTTTATAGGTTGTCTAGTTTGTCCAAACTGTTGTGGAGTCATAGTTTTATTAGCGTTTTGGGGTAATTGTGGGCGATATCCGAACTGTGGTCGATATCCGAATTGTGGTCGATATCCAAATTGTTGGGGACGATTTACTGATTGCGGACGGTATCCATATTGTGGGTGATTTTGCTGACTATTATTATTATTATTGAAATTAAAATTTCTATTAAATTGTTGTGGTTGACGCGAAGTTTGCGGTACACCGAATTTAAATTTGTTAAAGTTATGATTATTTTGTGTAGGGGAATTTACGAAATTAGGTTTAGTATTTTCCATAGAACTCTGGGGTTTGTTAATATTATTCTGATTATTATTATAAATCTTATTTCGTGACGTATATTGTTCATGAAAGTTTACTTCTTCTAAAACTGCACTGAGGGCGTCCTCTAATGTAGTAGGAGCTTTTAATCTCACAATTCTAACTAAATGCGCGGGCAAGTTATACAAGAAAACATTTAATGATGTATTGTTATAAATAGAAATCTTAGCGCGTTTGAGTTCGTTGTCGTTTAATATATTTACCTTGGCAATTAACAGGGATCTTACTGTTTGAACTCGGTTACAAAAATCTAAGAATGACTCGCTTTGTTTAATTTTTAATGATTCTAACTCAATGCATAGGCATTGTTCGCTACGCGGGTCTCCAAAATGTTGCTCTAATAGGGCTTTAAGTTCTGACCAAGTAATTACGTCTTCCCGTTCTGATAAGAGGGCTGCGGCGTCATCTACAAGACGGCTTGTTATAGCGTGGTATACGTATAAATTTTGTTGGTCGTTACCACGGTATTTACTTATTATGTACTCGCTTTTACGTAAAAATAGATTTAACTGTCTTTTGTCTCCACCGAATGTGGGAATTAATTTTAACATTTCGCTCGGAATAGCGATAACTTGTTCTTGGGGTTGGGCTTCCATTTTAAAAATTAGCGAATATTACTGAATCTAACTATAATAATATAACAAAATTGAGTACGAGCTTGATTTAGAAAAATGTAAAAACTCTTTACACAGAACTTTTTGTAACTTATAAATCGTAAAATATAAAACTTATTTCTAAACACAATTTCAATAATACAAAATATATGTAAATGTTAAAACAAAAATTAAAATTTTTAAGTAAATTACGCCAGTTTGGCTTTATCAAAATTATACTGTTTAAACAAAGAACTTTGAGAGTTATATCAAATGTTCACAATTAATATTTTATTTCCAATATTTCAATATCAATATTTCATTATTTATTTTCATTTATAAACTTTCTTATATACTATAGTTTACGTAGAGTTTTATACGATAAACCAGATCAAAGTTATATAGAGCGAAGTTTTATCTCACATATAACAAATTTGTAACAATTTTTAAAAAACAAAGGGAAAATGGAATTGAAAGGAAGGCAAAAAGATTTACTCACCAACCGATGACTCCCATTTTCTTTGGTTTTTCGCCTCTTGACTAATTTGTTTGGTTCGTCGGATTTTAATCGCGTACTTTTACTAATTTGGCGAATTTGGACACCAAATTTATAGTGAAAATCGCTTATATAAAAATCCGCTCCGGCTGCGCCAGTCAAGTTTCGGAAGCGTTTAATTAGTTTTTTAAAAAGATTCACAAGACTTTAATTATTAACTATATATTAAAACTATGTAGCCGATTTTGAGGCTCTAAGAACTAGTGATTAAAAATGGACGACCGATGTGTAGGCCGAACCAAATAGTAATGGTGCGAGCTTTCATTGAAGTTATAATGAAGGCTCGTACCTACAGCAACCGCAGCATTCCCCGTATCCATAAGGATGTGGCTCTGATAACAATACTAAATGCTGCGTGTGCCGTCTCTAATCTAGAGCGGTAGGGCGAGGGGGTACCATAACTAGGTAATGTTTCATCTCTAAAATGTTTTGTAATGACAGAAGGTAATTGAAATCAATTGAAACGGACAACAATTGTTACCGTTAATTATATTTACGTGCCAATGTCCATGTAAAAAGTGTGATTATTGAATAACAAATTCGGTAAGTTGGCTTTTTTATTTACCTTTTTGGCAACTTGGATTGAGACATACTATATGTTTGTATGTATGTATGTTTGTTCGCAATCATCTCGCGATTGGCTGAACCGATTTTGATGCGGTCTTCACCTTCACAAATACTTTGTTGCACTCAGGAAAAGGTTTAAGTATTATAATCGACTTAAAAAAAAGAAGGTTCTCAGTTTCACATTTATTAATAAACCGCTTTCAAGAAACTGAACTACTGAAAAGCACAAAATAATTTTATATACGTTACTTATTTTTGAAATCGGAGCAAAAGTTGGTGTCGTTTTTTTTTGGCCTTTTCCTTAGTTCAGTTTCTTGAAGGCGGTTCCTTTTCTTTAAGTATAATTTTTAAATATTTTTGTTTTTTTTGTTTATAACAGGTTTGTCTATCTCTTCATAGTTCTTGATTTACCCATACTGACCTACTTGAATTGATAACCATGTTATATTTACATCAACCTTTTCTTGATACAATTTTAATGTCGTTAGAAACACATTTCTTCTCTAACTTTTGTATTAGTATTTAACATTTTAACATAATAACTTTTATATCAGAACTATCGTCCTCAACCTATATACGTCCCACTGCTGGGCATGTATGGGCCGTAACACCACCACGCTGGCCCAATGTGGTTTGATCATAATAATAACATTACTATAGACTATTCAATCTTTTAGTTTAAATTGCTGAATTACCCTCATATCTAACATCATCTGTCTTTAACAAATGTCAGATGCCCGATCCAGCTTCTATATCTTCACATAGCCTCCCGAGGAGGGAAGTAATATTAAGTATACTCTTTGCTGACAGCGAATTAAAAATAAATTCATATCTAATTTGTGGAAGGGGAAGACTTACTGATAAGGAGACCTGAGTCGTTTGATTAATCCCGTCCATTGAAGGAGATTCAGTGAATCGCTGGCGCCACGATATTGCGAGATTTTACATAAATACATGCATAATAATAATCACGACTATTATCCCCTAAGGGTTAGTCAGAGACTAGGCAAAAGCACCGCAAAAGCAGTCCACTGCCATAGTCCGCGCTTCACCAAGCAGCGACTGCACTCAGCGTGAAAGGTGGTAAGCCCGTCGCCGCTATAAGCTATTGGATTTTTACAGGAATTTACTAGTGAATTTTTCATCAAAGCAGCAATCAGTTTACCCGCCTTAAACTACCTAATTGGTGTCTATCACTTTGAATACACATAAATACATTGTCATATTCACACTTGAACCTTGTCAAACAAACTGACAGCTTCCCCAAAGTAACATATCGTTTCAACTGACCAACGGTGGTATGTTTTGGAGGTCAGGTGGTTGAGAAGGAGTATTTATAAAACGAATTTTCTTTTCATATTGAGATACCGTTCAAAATAGTACAAAATTATATGTGACTGAAGGAATTAATGATAAATAGTTCCCATGTGATAGATTTCCCAATTCGTCTATACAAGGTGTCAACTACCCAATTATCACAAACGGGTGCTCCTATTGTCTTCATCAAGCAATCTTAAGGGTCTTCGGTGGTATCAAGCGGACTAGAACCCGAAGAATTCTGAATAGGGCGACCATGATTTTGTGATGATTAATATTATGGGTTATAATAATAATTATTATGTGCAAGTCATGAATAACTAGCTGTTGCCCGCGACTTCGTCTGCAGTTAGTATAGTTTTTTTAAGTATAAAAATAAAGGGTTCCCTTTATTTTTCCGGAATAAAAAGTATCTAAGATGTTGACCAGGGATTTAAATTATCACCATGCAAAATTTCATTGAAATCGGTCCTGCCATTTTGGAGATTAGCCCGTACAAACAGAAAAACAGGCAAAGAAACAAAAAATAATTTTTTTTTTGGTATTTTCCGTCTTTTTACATCCCCCTGCTCTCTTAGCATGAACACCGCATTATTATTTATATCGCGTTTTTATCATGTTTAACTGTCAAAGTTCTATGAAATTTGACAACTGGACGTAATATAAACATGATGAACATCATATCGCGCTGCTCATGCTACTTAGGCTGACTTGGTTTTAAGCATTTTACTCTATGTACAGACATTCGACCTCTACAGTTGTATTATATGTATAGATAACTTGCACATAAGACATGTATTCATACCTGTGTCTCAGTAATGTTAGGTAGTAGAGATAATGACTCGATCAAAGAGTATGCAGTATTTGTATTTAATAGTAATAATTGTGTTGTGTAATAATTGTGTAATTGTATTGACAACCTCCGTGGTCGAGTCTGTTGGCCAGTCTCAAGGCGTCGCCATCTCGAGAGGTTCTGGGTTCGATCCGGGGTGGGGGCAAATGTTTCTGTGAACAGGCATTTGTTCTCCAGTCTTGGGTGTTTATATATGTATATTATATTATGAATATTTATATGTATTTATCTATTAAATATATTTGTCCGTCATCTGGTATCCATAACACAGGCATTAGATGTCTAGTATGGGCCAGTTGATAGGTGTGAATGTCTGAAGATATTTATTTATTGTCAATAAAATATACTGATGCCGATAAATCAATCATTAACTAGTCAATGGGCACATAAAGGGGAGGCGCAATAGTTACACAGGTATTGTAGAAACATTTATTGTTTGCGAACCTATTGGATCACGGTGGCCGCCAAGGAGTTAAGAATGAGTTGATACTACAGATAGAGTCCTGTCAAGTTCATTATCACAGTTATATATTAAATTTTGTGTAATAGCTAGAAAATTACAACCTAATCTTGTTCGTAAGATTTAATTTCTTCTTGTTTTCTTAATACAAAGTTTATTCATTTTTTAGTTGTAGAATATCATCAGATCTTCAAGAGTCAAGTACGCTGGACATTACTTGACACTTGAAGAGAAGAAAGATAACCAGTCGGTAAGTCTCCATTTATTAAAATTAAATTATTTTACATCTCTCATGTTCGGTAAGTAGGTCCTTAATACCCCCAGATGCGGGTTGTAAGTGATCAATTTCCGCCCTAGGTTAATAATGTAGCTAGAAACGCCCTAGGGCGGTAAGTAATTAAAAAAAAAACTCTTTCAAAAAGTTCGCGTACATCTAACCATCTTACTGGCACTAGACATCATGCATTCAGCCCAATGACAAAAGAGGTCGCTTCGCTATTTTCATCAATTTTGAATATCGAACGGCGAAGCTAAATTTAGTTCTTGAAAATAAATTTATTTATTCTTGTAATGCCTTTTTTTCTACTTACCTCACAATCGAGATGTAAAGCAGAGTAGTTAGCTCGGGTGTAAGCATCAATTGCACCCTCGAACTATAAGCGCCCTCGCTGCGCTCGTGCGCCTAAATATCTCGGGCTGCAATTGATGCCTTACAGCCCTTGGCTACTAATCTACTATTATGTTATTACGTCAACATAGTAAAATTATTATTCGTATTATTGTTTGACTCATTCGAGAATCAGTTATTGTAATAACATGCAAAATAAAAATTCCTTTACAATTTTCATGTAAACGCTCCAATCTTAAAATTGAAACAGTTAATCAGTAGTCATACCTTTTGAATAAATAAATAACCCATCCATTTCAGAACTCACTCGTGGCCACCCCAATTAACCCTTTTACGCCTCCTGAACACACGTAAGACTCTAACCCGTCTATATAATTAATCAACCTCCTATTGACAGAGGATCATTTTGACCCTGTATATCTGAAATACAGATTATGCAAAATATTCCATGCATACATTCTCTGTGCTGGCTTTTGATAGTGGGTGAATAACTCTAAGGGCCAGTCTAGCAAGGTCGGGTTGTTTCTCTTAATTGTTTATTCCCGATCTCTGGTAATAAACAATAGCTGTAAACCAATAAGAAGATATCCCAAACGCTTTTAATAATTATACAGCAGGGATATTAAAAATACAATACAAATATGCTACTTTGAATGGCTGTAAATCGTTTGCAACTCGCCACCTGTTACATGGGGACCTAACATATACGGCGAAATGTGGGTGTTTAACACCTCTGCCTACCCCTTCGGGGAAAAAGGCGTGATGATATGTTATGTTATGGTAAATTCACATTTCTTCTTATAAGCATACATGGTGTTATAACGTGGGATTCAACAGCAACAAAAATTGGGATCCAATGAAAATTACTAAAAAAATCGGGATCTAAAAGTGGGTTCCAACACCAATAATCATTTACGTTGTAATTTAAATTTTTTCACAAATATTACACAGAATTCCTGAAAACAATATTGTTTTGATTATTCACATAAAAATAATGTACAGAATGAGTAACGATTTGCCGATGTTATATAAGCCAAAAACATCAAGGAAGAATTAAATTATTATTGAGAAGGCTTTAGACTATGGTAGAGTTTGCTGGCGTAGTAATCGTAATAATTAGAAGATACGCTTTGGCTTATATAATGAAAACAAAGCAATTACTGCTGTGGTTGGATGGGTGACCAAAACTTCGAATCGTCCAATGTTAGCTACTTTCGTGTTTGGACTCCACGTGCTGCTTAAGATCAGGCAGAGTGCACTCATCAGCTGAGTTACTCAATTTAAAAAAAACTAGCCCCCAGCCCTAACTAGGTGCAGCAGCTTGGGGGGGGGGGGGAAGATTATCCGTAAACAATCATCGCCAAATGGAACCACAGTATCGTTTTTGTGGATGTGTTTGTATGTGGATTTACGCACAAACCAATCAATTACGGCCCAATCTGCTCATGTGTTTTCCAGGTCTTACTGTGTCCAGCAGTGGGACGTTCATGTTAGGCTGGAGACGTAAGCCTTCAAAAGCCAATAACAAGCAATGCAAAATATAATTTTAATTCGAAAACGAAATGTTATTATATCAGATAAATTAAATAGTATTTACCCAAAACCTAATGAAAAATTTACTATCGGTTTTAATTACACACACCATACATCAAATAAATAAATATCTTTAAACATTCCCACCTATCTTTTAAGCAACTAATGCTGCTTGTGTTACGTACACTAGATGACGGATAAATATGATAAATACATATAAATATCCTGAATATATATAAATATATATAAACATCCAACACTAGAGAAAAAATGCCTGAAGATTAATCACCCAAACATTTGCCCCCACCGGGGATCGACTCCTGAATCTCTCGAGATGGCGACGCTTTGAGACCGGCATACCGGCATACAGACCACTCGACCACGGAGGTTGTCATCAAAGACGAATAAATTAATAATAGACTCGACGCTTAACTCATAATTCTACCTACCTATGACGGCGGCACCAAACATCCATCTTACGGGAAACCCAAAAAAATCTTAATAGTTAATGTTGCCATTAGCTCGCCCCTCACGCGCTACCAATATTTCGTCCTAAAAAGCAATTTAATTTTTACATCGCCAACAATCCCGGCGTAAGTTATACGCAGAGATTCCGTATTTCATATTAGAGACCCATTGTTGGCCGTGATAAAGGGGCGGCCCTTGAGCTGTGCCCTTTAATACCATGTCTGCTTACCTGTAGCCAAAGATTAAGCAAATCTTAGGCATAAAACTTGTGAAAAATTTTAATGCATATAAAAAAAATCTTTATCTACACTCATGTTATAATGTTCGAATTATGAACTCAGACTCAAACTCATATCATAATAGCATACTTTTTAACATAGATGATAAAAACGAAAATTTAAAAATGGAAACTGTAACATAATGACCATTATGCAACAGGTTGGACTCATTATGCAACACTTATTTTTCTTAAAAACGCACAAAACTATGGCAAATGTTTTCCAGACAGCCGACAATAAATAAAATTAATAAAAAATTTTGTTTTATTTCTTTGAATAATGAGTGTAGATAAAGTAGTGTACTACTACTATAATTGAATATTTAAATTAATTGTTAAACGAGGCTAGTGTACCTCTATATTTTGTTATGGATAAAGTTAATAGGTATTAACGGCTATATGACTCGCAAAGTCCGCCCTTGTGTTTTTGTTTGCAGTGACTTTTCGTGTGATTTATTTTGAATTAAAAAGCTGTAATAAACATAAATAAATCGAATTGACAGACTAATAATAAATAAATAAAATAAAATTAATTAATTGCAGAAGCAGAGTCCAGAGCGTTAGTAACAATAACACTTACTCACTATGTTAATATTAAACTTAAGGACAGTAAAAATTATTAAATGCTATCGAGGTGTCTTTGACAATATGGACGCGAGACCAGTGTTTATGCCACTGTACACGTCCAACCTCGACCGAACCGAACCATTTTCAGGAGGCTGTTGGTGCTGCTCCTAACAAGGAAAACAAAGATTTTCGTAGAATTAAGAAAAAAATAGGTTTTCCTAAATTTTTCCTCAAAACGTAATCCTTGCCATGATGTTTTGGTTTCGGCCAAAACTGAGATAGTTGCCGAATTTCAATTTCGGTCCCAAAAACCACTTTCGTTTGGACACTATAAATACATATTTGATTGTTTTATTTATGAAACATTGACAAGAGCAAGTACGTTGTTCAATATCGAAAACCGAAATTGTTGTATAATTTTAATTTAAATTGTGCATGTTTCAAAATATTTTGTGACGAACAACGTCATTCACAAAACCGTAAATGTATTTCATGTTTATGAAGTTGTTCTTTGATGAACTATAATTGATTTCGGAAAATGTGGGTCACTAACCGGATTATTAAATTTAATAAAATGCAATGTTGAATGTGTGACAAAAGCTTTGAAGTTAAATATGAATAAGTAATCTGCAAAACAATATTTTTTGTCCAATACCTAGAATAAAAACGAACTGCGGTATATCAGTTTCATGCAGTTGGTTTAACTGTAACTTAACTGTCAGCCAATCAAAGACACAATCCATACAGAATCGGAATGTATACAGCATGCCGTGGAAAAGTTTAGGGCCGGCGCACATTATCGGCATCGGGCAAGGAAAGGAATCCTTCGGCATCCCTACATGCAAGCGCACACTGTTGGCTACTCCTTAACATGCTGCAACGTCCATATGGATAAGCATGCCGTACCGTCCAAACTACCTCCGATGCAGCAACCTCGAGCATACCGAAGCGGTATATTTGTTACTACGGCCATATATCATGGAAATTTCTACTTTGATGACATGAAGTTAATATTGGATGTTATTTATCACCTAAAATCCTGAGCCATGCCGATGCCGATAATGTGCGCCGGGCCTTTAAACACATGTGTCGTTTAAATAGATTTCCTGACGGGAAGTAAATGCGTGACAACTTATGTTCAAATGTGTAATTAAATGATGGAGATGGAGAGTCGTAAATTCTTCAAATCAATACCTTGTAAAATAGAATAGAATAAAAAAAATTACTTCACACTAATTGCACTAAAAACTTATTCCAATATTTTTCATTTTCCCGAAGGTTCACTAAAATTATACGTCCGGTTCACCGCTCTGCAACATCGAATCTTTGGCAGTTCTTTGTAAAATAAAGTGCGTTGTGAAAGATAATACTTCTCTGTGGATGAAACAAAATTAAAATTCATAAATCTGAGACGGCGGGCCTGATATTAATATCAGAATACTGCTATTTTGTAATTTAATTGTGCAAAAGAGATACCTGAGTGCTTTTATCTTTGTAAGTGTGAACTGGCTTGCTCATGAATATGATGATGGATCTTGCGTATGGAGTCGGTGGTAACACCTATTTGAAGTAATCATTAACGAAAGTCTAGAATGTTATTAAGTTACTTTAGCGATGTAATGTCAGCTTTATTGTCGTTATTTTAATTTAAACGTACAGCTGAGTAGTGAAAACAGTATTACTCAAGTAATATTTGAGAAATCGCGCGCGTTTCCGCGCGTCCCTTATCCGTGAGGAGACGGGACCTCAGCAGACTGACATCGCGAGGTCATGCGATGTACTCTGAAGACAAAATTACTCATTGCCTCTCGCTTCTTCGTTCGCGCGGAAGCGAGAGGCAATGAGTTGTTTTGTCTCGGGGGTCTTTTTTTCTCAGCCCGTGCTAGGCTTTCTGGTATGCCCTTGACTCCCGGCGAGTCATGAGACTAGAACACTGTGTAGTACTAGAACCCACTAAAAGTGGGTAGTCGCGGTATTAAACCGTGGATCCCCGACATAACCCTGCAGCCCTTTCCCCACTTCTGCAAGGGATGCGTAAATGCATTTAATCCATCAAATAAACGATATAATACCGTATTAACACAAGAAAAAATTATTATGAATAACGCTTTACTCACACTATAGTCCGGTGTATGGGACGAGGTCGCGCCTTGTTCTAGACTTTTTAGGAAAAAGCATTTAGGATCTGTAATGTCTATTTTGTTGAAAATGCATAAAACTGCACATCTACTATGTTCAACACAACTAATATTCAACATAGATAATGTTTTGCGAACGCTACCTATTTAGTATTATGTATCACAACAAAAGTACATGAGTACACCAACTGTACCTAATTCGAGGATTTATAACCAAAATATAATTCATCTTTAGAGGAGCTTTGCAAGAAAACTAAGGGCACTGACTAGCTCAAAGAATTGCGAGCCACTGAACCAAGAAGGTCCATGGGCTTAGTTTATTTATACAAAATATCTAAGGAGCCCCAATGAGGCCAGCATTATTCTGATTTACTGATAGTAAAATTGTATACTTTCATTATCTGTTTTGTCCCCATTTAACAAGATGGCGCTACTAAATCAAGGAGGCTATTGTAAAAAGTATTTTAGTTTATTAAAGAAGTGAAATTCGTGCTGCTTGCAAAATATTTTTTAACCATATTGTTACTTTCCTCGTATTTGCAATGAAAAGCACAGTGTTTCCCTCGGATGAAAGACTTATTTCGTCCCTCGACCTATATAAGCGCCCTAGCTAGGCTCGGGCACCAAACCCCGTCTCGGGGCTAAATAAGTTGTAGAACAATGTATATGTACTATTTGACGACCTCCGTGGTCGAGTGGTCTGTACGCCGGTCTCAAGGCGCCGCCATCTCGAGAGGTCCTGGGTTCGATCCCCAGTGGAGGCAAGTGTTTGGGTGATGAATTTTCAGACATTTGTTCTCCAGTCTTGGATGTTCATTATATATGTATAATATTATATATATTCTGAATAATTATGTGTATTTATCTATTCAATATATTTGTCCGTCATCTAGTATCCGTAACACATGCAGCATTTAGTTGCTTAAAATGGGACTAGTTGATAGGTGTGAATGTCTGAGGATATTTATTGTCTCTTTTTATGTAGCTATACATAAGGTTCACACACTTATCTCGTTTGCTTCGTTGGACGAAGATAGCTCACTACCACACCTCTACTGTGGTACCACCACCATCATAATTATGTAGTACACGAGCGGTAATTAACTAATCACATGCCGGAACAAGTGCAGCATCATGTTAATAAAGTGACACGCAGATGTCACGGACAGCGAGCAACTCAAAAGGCTCAGGAGCAATACAAATATTATTTTCATTTTTTATAACCACTTATAATTTTAAAAATGGCTGTTATTATTATAATTTATATATCAAATGCTCGTCTTGAAACTCCTTACTGCTAAGACTTTAACCCCTTGGCGGGCACCGCGAACAACGGTGTTCGCAAGCAATAGATGTTCCTTTTTATTGTGTATTTTCAATGTTAAATGAGAATTTTGACCGGCGAATCTGACGAACACTCCCTAATAACATATAACGGAGAGTCGTAGTGCCAAAGGCACCACTTAAAAGAACGTACTTTTTGTACTCAAAATGCATATAAATGTTATTTCTGTGTCTATCAAAAGCAGGTAATCCTCGAAGCGCACCCATTTTGAAGCGCACCTGAACTTTTGAATAGAGATGGGGATACTTAAACTATCGATCGAGATTTCGTGATTAATTAGTAATTGGTATTCGCTTTATGTATAAACTCTTTCTGACATAGTAACTCTACACATCCATCTCAATATTCGCAGAATTATCAAGTAAGCGTATAATTATAAAGGAACTATATTATTTAATACCTTAACCTAAAATGTAGCTCTTCCCCATTTTTAAAATTGGAAGCGCATCGAGGAATAATTTTGGTGCGCTCCATTCGATGCTCTTTAAAATGGGTGCGCTTCGAGGAATGTCAGTGAATTTGGCCTTGTCAACAGTTGTTTTCGTGTCCCGTAAATTTGCGTTTTTAGACTTGTGCCCTTTTTTGGTTCTGGGAACAAAATTGTGTTATGTGATGAACGGACCTTTAGTACTATATTCCCGCAAATCTTTCTGAGTGCAATGTAGGTGGACTACAAGCTTGCGTGCGTGCGTTCCGGAGCGCATGTATGGCGTTGCTGCACTCTCGTTCACTCTGATTATGGCGACATGGATTTATCTTCGATACATTTTTGGCGGTGTCCTTTAATTAACACAGTTGATTATTTGCTTGCCAGTTTTATATGAACTGTGTCAGAATATACCTGTTTCGCATACAAAGTATCTTGCATCCACTTTAGCAGCGTTATTATACTGCTCTTAATTTACACTGTCGCTTAATCATTGTAAACTAGGTATACTGTCTAAAATTAAAAAGACTACCATGACAAATTGTCGCTCCTGTAGACTACCAAAAATGTTTTTCTCTCTGGGCTTTCAAAAACAATATAATATTAAAAATATTTGATATATAATTAACATTCTTACAATGTCGAGTGAAACGTTAGTCAAGCACAAATATGATGGATAGCGTTTTTGGCAGATGAAAGCAGAAGTAATAATAAAACATATTTAAATTGAATTTCTACAGGAATCCCTAATTTATATTTATCGAACATGGTATATTTCTGACCCTTGTACTATAAATACTATGTAAATGACACATTATTTTCATTACTTTTGATATGATTCAACTAGCCAACGAGTGGGGATAACTACCTAAAGCTAGCTTCCCACGGTCGGTGACGGACACGGACGCAGATTCATGGCGCACAGCCTATGACCACGGACACGCGCACCGCACACGATGCTCTTCCAACGATGCGAGTCCGAATAGATCAGACCGTAGGAACGCTCGCCTCGCATCGCACCTTTGAAGTTTCCGACTCGGCGCGGATCGAACAAACCGGCACACAAGGTTCAAGGTTGGCTGTTTTTTGTGGCAATTTCCGCATAATATTATGGTCTCCTCTACTGCGCGCCGTCATGTGGTTCTAGCTCATTTTTCTGTACTTTTTTTTATGTGTGACTTAAGTCGTGTTCAATATATTTATGTAAAAATGCATAAAATGTGCGAGCCTGTTGTCCGCACACAAATGCACAGAGCACAAAATTCACAATCAATTATTGTAGTTAAGTTTTATACAAACTCAGTGGCACAGGCAGTGGGATCGAACCCCATACAGTACTGCCCCATGCGTCCCAATCCCAACTCAGCTACCGCTGTAAAATGAATGCGTGTTATATTAAAAAGTTATATAAAACTTTACATGTTTTGGACGCTCCTTTAAAGCTATTTCAAATAAATTTACCACATTGACGACCTCCGTGGTCGAGTGGTCTCAAGGTGTCGCCATCTCGAAAGGTCCTGGGTTCTTATTATGTGTTCTGATTATGTGTATTTATCTATTAAATATATTTGTCTGTCATCTAGTATCCGTAACACAAGCAGCATTTAGTTGCTTAAAATGGGACTGGTTGATAGGTGGAATGTCTGAGGATATTTATTCATTTATTTATTTTCAATCTATATTTAGAGTCGAAATTTTAAAAAACAAGACCACTATAACCAGGCCTGCTATACTTTCCTTGTCTGTATCACAATAATATATATGCGTAATATGTTTTCCAACCAATAGAGGAAGCTATTCTCAACATATTCCTAAGTCAGCGGTAGGTACTTGCCGCATTGTGTACAGCGTCCCACTGTCAACCCCTGTATAAAACACAATCTTATTTGTACCTTTGTGACCTGTCGTGTAGCCTAAATGCCCCGAGGCGAGTTCGCTGCTCCAGACTGAATCACAGTAAATGCGCATACAATTTCACGGAACAGTTACATGACTCCGCAAATTAAAGTTGTTCGTAATAAAACAATGGCGGCTTACGTATTTCTCTCTGTTGGATATTTAAGACTGATAGGATAGCTTCTACGTTGTGTTAGCCTATAAAAACAAAATGCTATGTAAAAATTCGTCAATAAGAAATATGACAGTACTTAAAATCGTATTCCTAATGATTTTGTCTGAGGTTTGAACCCACGTTTTACATTATGTGTCAGAGTACCAAAGTACTGGGGCAACATCCGCCACTGTTTAATAATGGGGGACGGCGTAAGTTTACTTAGTATCTTAGTAAATCTGAAATCGGATTTTAATAATTCTAAAAGATATATCATTATAACGTCATTAAGTGGGTACTAGTTTTATTTATAAGGATAAAATAAGCAACCACAAAAGGTTTTAGCTTTAGATCAAATAGGTTTGTTTAAAAAGAACCGAAATACCTACCATTTAGTTCAATAGGCTAGTTGACCCTTTTTATTAGGCCCCAAATAATTAATAAGACATCACCATAAAAAATAATAAAAAAAATCTGAAGCCTTTAACACATTAAATTATGTCAAAAACGCCTTCGGTCCTGATGGTCAATGAATTATCTGTGCCGTAGAGTCACGATTATTGTAAACAATTCAATACGCATGCGTGACATAGCCGACAGTTATGCTTGATCGATTGCGACTGGCGTTTGACGGATTTTGACCATGCGTAGTAATTGTTTACATGAAGCATTACTCAACAAATTTCACGAATATGGTGGATAGCGTTTTTGGCAGATGAAAACAGAAGTAAAATAAAACATATTGAATTGAATTTCTACAACAATCCTTTATTTATATTTATCGAACTTGGTATATTTCGGACCCTTGTACTAAATACTATGTGAATGACACATTATTTTCATTGCTTTTGATATGAGTCAACTAGCCTATTGCCCGTTACTATGTTTTCCTCTAGACGAGTACACCATATGGGAGACCTGATTTATAAGTTGAGGAAAATCGCGGTTCCCTTTGAGCTCGATGTAATACATAAGCACCTTCTCTCTTTATGGTCCGGGATCTTTTAGCCAAGGGCGCTACGGACCGCTCTGCATTATAACGAAACACTATTGAACAATGATACTGGTGGATTGTATTTGTCAGTTAATTAGTTGAAGGCAGGTACTTGCAAAATAACGTAGGCCATCCTTCCCAATGTTTCTTTCCCTACCCGCAATGCACACTGAAGAGCTTAACAACGCGCGCAAGAGGCGCGCCCCGTCAGTCAACCGCTGTTCGTCACCCGCTGACGTTACCCGCTGTTAATTGCTAGTTCCGCTGCCCGTTGCCCGTCGGTTACCGCCGTGGTTTCTCAGTTACCGCCGTTCTTACACCGCCTCATCATCAGCCAAGCGAGCCTGGGCCGCTAGCGCGTCCGCAGGAGCTGCCGCCAGAAAAGCAAGTAAGTGTGCATTTTGCTTCCTATCCTTAGAGAGCTGTGACTTCTTCTTTTCTGCCCTTTGCAGCTCTTATAATCTCCTACACATAGGTCGCGTTATTGCAAGCGCCTGCTGTAGCTTTTTTTAAACCGCAGAAAATACAGTCCACTAAACTCCGCTACCGAAGGGAAAAAAGATCCAGCAGTTACTGTATGCTAAAAACTGTCTTCTTGATGCGTGTTGGATGTACCGTCGAGCACAAAAACATGTATGTATACATATTTTATGACGATCTTTATTTCCTTTTATTTAGAGCCATTTACTGTCAAGAGTGGTCACATTTTTTTAGGGAGACTGTACGAGTGACTTACAACTTAGTGTGCATTAAGATTTAAATTGGATTGCAACTTTGTGTTCGTTGTGATTTTTATACAATGTAACTAATTAAGTGGGTCATTTATGTTTATTAAGCTTACCATAAAAAGTTCATGCATAAATTCCAAATTACTTTCGAACTACATGTGCATATAGTTGAATCTGTTTGATTTAATATTTATTTAATAGGAAAATAAGTTTTATAACTCATAATGAATAAAGAACTTGAGATGTTGTATAATTTGTATAATAATTTAGGTGCTTGAATTTGCACTATGAGATCATTTTGGTAACCTTAATGCCTCAATTAACATGATGATTATTAATAAAAATCATGTTAGCATTAAAAAAACAGCTAATAACGCTAGCTTAAATTGAAATTGTAATAAAAGAGCGAAATCCTAATTGAGTTGAACCATTTCCCAAATTGACCAGAGCTTAAATCTAACAACGGAAAATCAACTCTACGAACACTAACTTGAAGCTCAAAATCACCGCAATATTTCTACAAACTCAAACGAGAAAGTGCATCTCGTAAGTCGTAACATATCTATTGAAATATATAATCACCCGCACTGTAAGGCGCCATTCTCACCAGAGCGTTTTCGTTTTATACCGAATCTGCTCGCTATTCTCAAAATAATAAGTAAAAAATAAGAGCGAAACTGGACGAGACTTTCGAATCTAATCCGTGAACTCACAGTGAACTGTCTACATAATTATAATTAATTAGCTGTTGCCAGCGACTTCGTCCGCGGTTACTATGTTTCTTAGCTATCCCACGGGAATCCTTTAATTTTCCGGAATAAAAAGTATCTAAGATGTTGACCAGGGATATAAGAAATCACCATGCAAAATTTCATTGTAATCGGTCCAGCCATTTCGGAGATTAGCCCGTACAAACAAATATACTGAAAGAAAAACAAAAAATTTGAAAAAAAAAAATGTACATCCCCCTGACTTGACTTTAAGCATTTTTTTTCTATGTACAGACATTCGACCTTTACAGTTTTATTATATGTATAGTGCATAAATCTTGCTACTTTTTTTGGGTGCGAATATCTAAATAATATTCATGACTCTTACGAATATTAGTTGTGAATAAAGACCTATCAAATGTGTCTACATATTTTTGCGCGTGACTGTAAAAACCTTAAAGCTAAATAAATTATTTCCCTACTACTAAACTGTCTATTCTGAAGATTTAGAGGGATCTTCAGATTCTTCACCCAGAACCATTAGGCTGCAGTGTGAGCATGGAACTCCGACAGTCGCCGAATCGACAAAAGCATCCGTCCTTTTCATTCTGTATGGTTCTCTGTCAAATTTACCGATTTGTATAGAATTTCAGGCGACATATTTTGCTTAGACGTGAACATTTAATGTGTAGCCTTGGTACGGTGTTGGTGCAGTGTCGCTTCGCTTAATAGGGGCTTAGTCCTGCGCTGCGTGTGAAGGAATGGCGTACGGAGACTGACGATATGGCGAAAGTCGCAGGAGTCGCTGGATGCGGACAGCACAGGACCGGTCGCTGTGAATAGCATTGGGGCCTATGTCCAGCAGTGTTTGTCTCTTTGCTGCTGGATGGTGGATGATTCTGTAAAAAAATGTGGAAAACGAAAACGACACGAAATCGCGTTCCGGTGAGGAAGGCGCCTAACTTTGGCAAACCAGCGCTGTAGCGCTTCAGCCGATCCACACACGACTCCGCTCGTTACCTCGAGAGCGCTAAATCGCTGAAAACCAAATTGGATCGTGGAGTGCGGTCCAATTTGTGAAAACCCTGGCCTGTAAAAGGTGAACATAATATCAACACGAAGCGAATGTCCAGTTACTTCTCAATATTCATAGGTTGCTGATGTACCAACTTACTTACGCAAAGATTTTGTACACAATATTTTCTTAATTGTTTCTTAAATTGCTTTGAACCAAACCGCACTTTGAATCATACACCTCATGTGTTTGTTTCCATGAGGAAGGCCTATGCCCAGTTATGGTTATATTATCGTACACTATAGACTGTTTGATGAAGTTTGTCTGTGATCTCGATCCCTAAGTTGAATAGAAATATACTCGTAGTACGTAGGTATGTACAACTACATATAAATTCTAAATATTATGTGTACATATTTAATTTTAATGATAATTTTTACACTCTAGTGCTCTAAGCTGTATAAGTCAAAAGATCCGAATGAAACTGTATCGTCTCCATTTATCCATACTATTCATACTAATATTATAAATGCGAAAGCAACTCTGTCTGTTTGTCTCGCTTTCACGTCAAAACTCCTCAACCAATTCAACCTAAATTTGGTAGACAGTAGTATAGAGCCTGAGAAAGTTAATAGACCATTTATCCCGATATTCTCATGGGAACGGATGCCATGCGGGTTAATGTTAAAAAATGTAAATAACTTTTCCCAGAAAAATGAAGGACAAATTAACGCCACTATGATCTTTGCTGAAAAAATCTTTCAGTGTTGAATAGCCTGTTATTGAGGAAGGCTATAGGCTACATACAGAAGGCTAGAGGTAAATAATGATCGTAATAACATAAGACGATCTGAGATCAGTGCTGTACCTTTATAGTATAGTGTGTGCCACTATAATAAGCATCCTTTGAACTTAGCCGCTATAAGCTGTCAATAGATCCCAAAATATCCAATAACAAGAACTCCCACAATGTGAATTGTGTAATTAGAAACACCGCTGGCATTAGAACATTCCAAATAAATTGACATTCCGAAACAGTCTGGTGTTATCCCCTAAATTCATGAACACGTACAGCCACGTGCACTAACATGTGTACAATCTCATTCGAATATAAACCTTATCGTACCACTATAAGAACAAAAGTGTACACAATTTATTCCAGGTGACTGTACAAAGATATTTTATGACGTGTATTTTAGAATAAAATTCTCGTTAGAATTTCGACCGAAATTCTCTCATCTTTCTGAATTCTCTACGGGACCTTTAACACCCTACTTTTCCATACAAATTGTACTCATACATAATAGGAACAAAAACTCTAACTATCCCAGACTTGCGAGTATTAATATAATAATTCCTAACTCTGGAAGGAGGGAAATTGTAACATTAATTCCCTTAATTTCAGTAGAATGTTGCGGTCAGCGGCTGACATATTATATGTCGGCATTTTGTGGTAGCCAGGCGTTCGGAGGCAAACCCGAGTAGACGAGCGACAGATGCGACACAAAATGATGTATCTCACAAAGGACAAAAATACTGAACACCAAAAACCACAACCGAGCAACAAAATGGACATTCTCTCAATAACAGACTATAGAGTGAAGAAATAAACTCCTTATTGTTTCAGTAACCAAAATGTTTTTTGTATTCTTAAGATTAATATTTTTATACAATTTTAATTTATTTTATTATGTACAATTTATAGTCTGTAGTTGAAGTTGGAGGATATAAAAAACGAACAAAAACGTACCATCACGCCTTTTCCCCGAAGTGGCACGCCAAATATGTTAAGACCCCATGTAACAGGTGGCGAGCCTGTTGCCATGCACCGTGCATAATGTCGGGCAAGCGATATTCACAAATGAATAGTACAAACTCAGTCCAACTGCTTGGGCAGGACATACCACTAAATAGAATCTCTGCAGGCAAACATCGGCTAACATAGACATTGACACAGGCTCTAGATCTTAAACGAAACTGGGCTATAGAATATCTTAAACGTGCGTGCGTTCTTGCTGGGACCCGGGACCTCAACGCGCCAGTGGTTTTAGAGATATATTGGCGAGGTGCGTCAGTTAGACTGCTGGTGTGAGCGTACTTAACGGAACATCATGAGGGCGTGACGACAGTAGTTGGAAAGTGCAAGACTGACGGGACTCTCACCAAGTTTGGGGGAGTGGATGAACTGGCAGCATGGATTACCTATCAAGGTACTTATGGGACATGATGAGCTTAGTAAGTACTTGCATGGGATCGGTAAAAGCAAAGCTGGAGGTTCCACGTGTTTGGCCGTGAGGAAGACATGGTACGAACAAGTGAAATTCCCTCGCAGCAAAGGTTGGACGAACCTCGTACTGCCGACACACTTCAGGGTCATAGTCAGCAGTGCAATATCCAAGGATGCCGTGGTGATGGTCCAAAAGCAGAACGCAGAAATAATGCGGGATAGTCCGAACGCACATCTTCTGCAAAAGAGACAGGCGCAGAGCGCGATGCTATGGTCAGCTTTCGCTGCCATAGTCCGGGACTCAGGTGTTCGGGATGCAGCCATGCGACTTGATTATAGTCCAAGGGAAAGCTGAAAGCCCACGTGTAGAGAGATTTATGGCGGACTAAGTACGTGCCGCTACACCTTCAGTGGGTAGGATCGTTCTGAGAGCTGCTGAATGGAGGAACCCTACATAACTATGAAGCGGCTGTCCATCCCGCTAGACTAGAGTATGCGTAAATGCGCTTTACCAGCGTTAAATAAAGGCAACAGCAAATTTTAAAATAGGGAACTGTATGAAAACTAAATACCTATCTATCCGTTTTTTTAAAAACCTGTCTAGCCGTGCGAAACCGGGACGGATCGCTAGTTTTAAATAAAATCCCACTCTATTGAGTTTCAAAATTTAAAAAAAAGCCTCTTCAATGAAATCTCGTACTAAAAATAAGCGAAGCTATTGCAAATACAATGAAAAATTCTATTTACTCTCCAAACAAATAAGAGTTTAAAAATAATTATAAAATTCATCGAGGCCGGACAGAAAATATTTTGAATTTTGAACTGAAATATGACCGATATTGTGTGAAAGGGCGTAATTCAATTATTTTTTCATGGTATTAAATGAAGTACATTCCTGCATATTTCGCAAAACGGGCCTGAAAGTTGGGCAGCTTTTATCATTATAAACTTCATTATGTTATAAAATATGACTAGCATCCCGGTGTATAAAGCGGAAGAGCTGAAAAGCAAATAAACTTGTAAAAGTAACAACAATTTAACTCTATTAAATGAAAGTAATGACATATATATATAAATAAACTGTAGAGATCGAATGTCTGTACAATAAAAAAATGCTTAAAGCCAAGTCAAGGACGTAAAAAGAGGGAAAATAAAAATATTTTTTTTTTTACTTTTTCTGTCAGTTAGTTTAACAAACGTATGTTGGGGCTAATTTCCGAAATGGCTGGACCGATTTCAAAGAAACTTTGCATGGTGATACCTTACATCCCTGGTCAACATCTTAGATACTTTTTATCCCGGAAAATTAAAGGGTCCCGTGGGATAGTTAAAAAAGCATAGTAACCGCGGACGAAGTCGCGGGCAATAGCTAGTCTTAAAATAAAAGATATGGGCGCTCTGTTTCTATCCTGTTCTAAACCGATCCTAGACGAAGAGCCCGGAAACATCCACTACTATAAACAATAAAAATTGGAAGGGGCTTCATGAGCACGACGCCCACTGCCGGACATAAGTCTTGCAAGAAACAAAATGTTAATATTGTATCTATTGGATCCTTACCTATGAAATTGGTGTTTTTATTCTGTCTTGGCAATTTGTCCGTAACTATTAAGTTTCAGAACATTCTTATAAAATAATTGCCTCTTCTAAAAATAGACCATATATTTGAGCTCGTATTATTTAATTTGATAATTTTTTGTAAGTTTAATTGTGTTAAAATTAGACACAAAGACAGTTATTTTTAACTGCCTCCCGAATACATTATTTGATTTGCATTAACATAAAAACGATGAATAATTTTTATCAAGCGTGTTCACACACACATTGCTAAAGCTTGTCTAATGATACATGCCAAATATTATTATCTCTGGATTTGTCGTTGTGAAGAAAACTGATAAAATGTTAGTATGTAGAGTGCAGACATCCCCAAAATCTCCAGGACCTAATATTTTGTTAAGTCATATGTAAATTTTAGAATAATGTAGACATTGGACTTTTTCTCGTCTTAGCTTCTTAACTAGTTGCTCGTCTACACCGCTCTTAATAGTCAGCGAGTTTAGGCGAATATCAAAATTAGAGACGACCCAGTAGCCACTTGAAAGCGCACTGCCAGGAATTTCCGTAGGATGCACATGAGCCACGCAAAAGTAGCTTCGTAATATCTCGAAAATACTAAAATTATGCACCCAAGGAGGAGAAGTTATAATATTATTTTGGCTTGCTTGAAATGGAGCAAACAGGTAATTCTCTGGTTTACTTTCTTACATATATAGTCATGATAGGTATATTTTATTCATAGACATGTATGTTTTAGGATGGTTTCATAGGCGGGCTGGCCGACTTACTACAAGAGATACCTAACCTCCCATCGCTTCACAACCACCACCACACGCGCGCGCTTTACTTCAAAATGTATGGAAATCTCGTCGGCGCCTGTGAAACTACCCTTAATGATACATACATCGTTACGTCTATATCAACAAAAGTGTATGTAGAGGAGGAGGAATGCGTCCCTATGTAACAGGGGAAGATGCTGTTGCCATGCACCACACACAGTGTAAAGTAACGATCTTTATAAAAAACTTCAGTTTTGTTCAAGCAGTAATCGAACTGGCTGTCTCCCACGAGTACTGTTTCCTGACTGGTATAAATATACAAAAAAAATTTCGTCGAAATATCAAACCATAACACAAAAATAAACCATCAATTTCCAAGCAGCATTTTACTTCAAACATCCAATACAATATAATGAAGAGCCTACATAATTTTAATTTCCTCGTGAAATCGGCAAGCCCAATATCATTGGAACAAAAGCACATGATATTTCGGGACCCGAAATAAATGTCAATACCGAAATCCGTGAACTCAGCGTTGTGTTTAAACCCTATTTCACATACAGCGTGTGTTTCAGCGTAACGGAACATTTCTCATCTATCTGACTGTCGCAAAGTATTTCCGTACCAGGCTGACAAGACGCGCCTACATTTGCGAATTTACATAACCGAAAAACGTGGCACTAAAGCTTCTGGATGTGGCTTCTAAATTAACAAACTAGAGTTTTTTTTTCACTGGAATCTATAACTTTATAAGGTTTAATTAAATAAAATATTTTGGCGATCGATAAAGGATGTATTTTATTTTGTTTCACTCCTAGTTATGGGTTATTCCTCGAAGCGCAACCTTTTAGTTGCGCTCCAGATAGAACTAAATATATTAAGATTTAATTCCTCCAATCGCATCTATCTTTTAGGAATATTATAGGTTCTCTTCGAGGAGTACCTCCAAATTGGTTGCTGCTGAGCGCTGTCGATTTATAGGCACTTAAAACTCATAAGAATCTCAAATTTATTTGACGCTTCTTCTCCCTAGCGTTACTCCGGCCTTTTACCAGGATCCGCATTTCCAAGATCAAGGCATTGAGCCTGTGACTAACATGGTCAAACCATCGCAGGCGACATCCATCGCATCTTCATCTCCGCGACGCCGCAAAATGAATTTTGAACTGTTGTAACGAGGCGCTATAGCTATATTAGCGACTCTTTGCTGTTATTGCGCTCTTCTCTGGCCATTTTTATCTTGGTTTCTGTTTTTATATTTACTGTCTGTCTCTTTTTATTTGTTTTTTTCTCGAAATTCATTCTTGCAAGAGTGAGCGTCTAGAGCGGTTTAGTCACTATCAATAATTTTTAATATAATATTAATGTATTTATTATTGTGTTAAATAAGTAAAAATCACAAGATTCAGAATTTACCAGTTACAGTTCGTTTATAAATTCTATTAGTTTATTTAAGGCATTATTGTAAGTAGCCCTACCTTTCATAATATCTTTTAGTTTTAAATGTGAAATTGTTTTTGTGTGTTTTGTAAAATTTACCTTTCTTTATATAATTGTTCCAGTTGTGCCTTAATATACATTCAATAGGTGACGATATGTGCTTTTTATTTATAACTGGTCTACCACGTCACTCTGTCAAATAAAAAAGACAAAAATAATTAATCCTCTTAACCCATCCAGTAGATATATACCAAGAACATAAAGTTTTAACGAGACATGCTCCTGTGACATTTCGGACTGTACATACATACAAAACTGAAATTAGTTCCGGACTCAATTTGCGTGTCATACACAGATTGGCCCACACTAATTCAATGTAGCATTCCTGTTACCATTTCCTGTATTCGTAATGCACAAACAAAGGGGGTATATCGGGGTATACCGCATTTGTAACAGCGACATAATAATATACCATACATTTATACATGAAGTTAATCGTTAAAACTGCTACTTAGGCCCAATTGCGCGGTCGAGAGTTAGCACCTAACCCTGGGGCAAATATATGGCCAAACCCTGGGTTAGGCGCTAACTCTCGATCGTGCAATTGGGCCTTAGAGTACAATGTATTTTGAAATGAAATAGATGATTTCAAGTTTTTAGATTTTCAGATAATATAAGTACCTATTTGTGGTCGGTGGTATAACATTTTGTTTAGGTATGGTACTTTTTTAGTAAAATGTCATAAATTTCAAATAACTTAATAAATGACTTATAACGACGATGACGATGACGACGACGACGACATTTAATTTTAAACTACTTTCCTGGTATGGTCATGTAATGAGCAGAGATAATGATCATGTTACCAGGAAAGTTATGGATTTGGAAGTGGATGAAATGAAATTGTTTATTCTGCAATTATTACATGAAATACTCTTGCTAGTACTTCGTCATGAATGGCCTGTTGAGAAGAAGTGACGCAAGAAACTCAACAGTTAGCTTTTTTTAAACAGCCAATTAAACGAAAATTTAAAAATGGAAACTGTAACATAATGACCATTAAGCAACAGGTTGAACTCATTATGCAACATTTATTTTTCTTATAAACCCACAAAACTATGGCAAATGTTTTCCAGACAGCCAACAATAAAAAAGAAATTAAAATTTCTCTTTTATTTCTTTGAATAATGAGTGTAGATAAAGTAGTGTATGTAATTGCACATAACTCGGCATTAAAACACTCGCGTGATACTGTTAAAAAAATCGCCAAGGCTTGTTTTTTAAAACCACGGTCTGGTTTTAATAACCTATAATATGTGAAAGTTACATAAACTACTATTATTGAATATGTATTAATCTCTTTATTTATTTTTTTCTAATAAAATAGTACCTAGTACCAATTTATTAATTCAAACAAGAAACTATTAACAGTTCAACATCAGCCATAATTTCAAACTAAGCCCACAAAAACGGTAAATTTAAGCCCCCGAACGGAACCGTTCTGAGACTTACGGAATAGGTTCATGTAGTTGAAATAGAGCCTAATTAGGGAAAAGTGGGAGATATTCCAAGATGTTCTTGGTAGAGAATTTAAAACGGTGTATTAAAGTTGAACTCCGAACTTTGTGATGTAGGTTTAAAGTTTTTAGTTGAACAGTATGATTCGGATGGGTGGCAGCTCGCAGATTGCTCAGAGAAACATGCTAAACTAGTCAGAGGAATTGAAGATATTTTTCAGTTTTTTTCGGAGGGGAGTGTAGATATATAATAAAAAAATTACATACATACATATCATCACGCCGTTTTCCCCGAAGGGGTAGGCAGAGGTAGGTTAGGTTATTAGTTAGGTGTTGGGGGAGGTTTGTAAGGGTTTAAGTGGCGGGTGGTGGGTTAAATTTTAAGGGACGTTATTAACTCAAAACTTTTACTATATTTGACAGTAAAAGTTGGTAAAACACTATACTTGTATATTTGTAAATATTTTCATTGCATATCATTAAAATATTAATCATTAAAATTCTCGGTATATCCTTCAGAATGTATGTTTTAAAAAATTTGTATGTTACAATTTCTAAAATTAACCAAAATCATGTTGAGTGATTCCTCGCTGCTTTCATAGGTAAAAAAAATTATAGGTAGAAAAACAACAATATCAATTTATTTTGGTAATTGACGTAATTAATAATTACTTCTTTTTTATGTTTGTGAGGCACTTTAATCGTTGTGTTTGTGAGGCACTGTATCAGTATGTAATTTGCAATTATTAAAAAAAATTAACATCATTCATTGCAGTGTCTTTAAACAATGCTTACACCTGGAGGTAGGTAACCATTTGGTAACTTCTTTTGAGATCCCAAAAATTTCTAATTCAAAAAGATGACTTCGGAATTCTGGAGGAGCTCGGTGCGTAGTAGTTAATACGCTTTGGCCTTCGATACGAAAACAAAGCTATCTTCGCTATGGTCAGGCCGTGGATGGGTGACTAAAACTTTGTGATCTCGAAAGGATGTAAAGGTAAGGGTGTAGGATGTAAGGAAGGCACGTAAATCCGTTAATTCCGGTCGCTAATGCAACCGTTACTATCCACCAACCCGCATTGGGCTAACGTGGTGGTTATTACGGCCAAATACCTTATGTGTTTCGCCATGAGGAAAGCCTGTGCTCAGCATTAGGACGTATATAGGCTGAGGTCGACGACTTCCGAATTAAATTGAATATAAATTCACTTCATGACAATTTTTACTTCACGCATACTAAGTCCAAACAGCTAATACCGTAATATTTCTTACAAGAAAACTTCTGCGCAGTATCTTATAGTCCAGCTTATCCTAACTTGAAAGGACTTTCACAGAGCCACTCCAGGGCGGAGGTATCCAACCGAAAACTCTCAAAGGTCGTGAAGTTTGCGAAGCAAAAATAAAATATTATTCTCGACTCTACTTCCAACGAAATAGAGAACATAATGCCTTGTAGATTGTGGGGGGCAACGTGAAGATACGTCATTTTAAGAGCATAAAACGGAACCGACTAAATAAAGCTTTTAATAATAAATAATCTAATATGTTTGTACATTTTCTGGTTTTGAAGCCATTCCGTATATCTTCTTTATAAAAGGAATATTGTGGAAGTTTAAATTCCATCACATAGTTTTTTGGCAATGATATATGCGTATGTTAAGATGGATGTGTGGGGTGACGAGGATTGATAGAGTGTGGTATGAATATATCAGGGCATGCGTGAAAGTTGCTCCAGTGATAGAGAAGTTGAGAGAAAATCGGTTATCGTGGTATGGACATATTTTGAGAATAGAGAATGAGCATGTAACGAGGAGATTATGAATATGAAAATAAGAAGAAGATGTGAATAGAATACCTAATTATGTGTGAGCCGGATGTTATGCTTAAGTGTGAAGAAAACACGAATCTACAAAGGAAACACGATATCTACCAGTTTTTTTGTTTTCACCATAACACAAACTTTTCCACGATCAGAATCTGCAAACCCAACTGAAAACTAGGCATAACTTTGTAATTGTTTCTAGATATTTCCAGTTTTACAACGCCTGCGCCCGGCCCGAGGGAAATCTACAAAAATAGGCAAATTATTCTAACTTCCCGCTCCGACGCATGTCAGGAAGAGTTTAAGCAGAATTTTGTTCATCATAAATTGAATTAAAACTGCTTTTAGCTTGCATTTGCATTTTTTTAAATATACTTTAAATAAATTTATTACCCATTAAAAAGATTTCTTCATGTCCCGCCTGGATGGACTAATTTAATAATAGGTAAACCTATGAAATTGCCGTTTTTTTCTCTCTTAGTATTTTGTCTGTAACTATTTAGTTTCAGAGTATCCTTAAAAAATAATTACCTCCTCTAAAAAAAGACCATATTTTTGAGATCTTTTGATTTGTTTTGATAATTTGTTGTAAGTTTAATTGTGTTAAAATTGGACACAGAGACAACTCTTCTTAAGTACCTCCCGAATACATCATTTGATTTGCATTCACTTAAAAACGGTAAATAATTTTTATGAAGTGTGATATCACACATATTGCTAATTTTTGGATTTGTTGTTGTGAAGAAAACTAAAAAAATTTTAGTATGGAAAATGCAGAGTTCCCCCAAATCTCCATACAAAACGGCAATTTCATAGGTAAAGAAATTACACAGAGCACGTTTCCATAACTTCATATTTTTTACACTAAAACCCTAACTTCATTCAGCGCTGGATTATTTGATCAAATTTATCTAAAACTGTTTTCTGAAAATAATAGTAATATGGTGATAGCGATATCAGTGGCAAAATGAGAAATTTTGTTCGTTTTTTTATTAAGCTATTGCATAGCTTCTATCGCGGGCCTTGAGCGCGGGGACCGAATCCAGAAATTCCGTTACGAAAAAACCTCACGCTCCCCACTCCCATGCGCAATAAAAAATATTTTAAACAATATTTACATTTTTTATTTATTTAATAATAGAAAAATTTGTTTTCTTATCGGTCACCACGCTCAAAAAGTGTAACTTGCATTAATATCAAAGAAAAAGAAATACTGCATGAATAAAATAAATTAATAAAATTATAATTGCATAAGTTGATACAAAATGCTATGCAATAGCTTTACCGCGGCAGTCCCCGAGTGCCACACGTCTTTTTTTACGATAATGGTTGGTAAGCAAACAGCATACAATAGTAAGGCTCGACAGAGGTGTGCATGGATACCTCTATCTTATCATTTTTCTATCGTGAAGCAGCCAGTGCTTGGAATGCAGTTTTTTTTTGCATTCCGTGCCCATAGTATAAGTATTAGGTAATAATTGTAAACAACTTACTCTTTTTTAGTTGCGTTAAGAATGTCAATTCCTATGGGAAACGTAAAAAGTACTCCTAGCGGAAAGTAGCTGAAATCACGATTCAGAATTTGACATTCTTGTAAAGATGTTAGAAAGAAATTTTACACTAAGGTTACCGTTTTCCAGAGTAAAAAAGACAGTGAAATTTGTATGTTCTAGATGAAACAAAAATAAAATTAGTTTTAAAGTTAACAAAAATGGTAGAACAAAATACATATACGAGTATATTGTTAGTTCATAAACTCCATACACCACACCACACCTTCATACCTCCTTAACATTATCAGGTGTAATGTACGTGTTTACACCTCTGCCTTTCGTGGCTAGAGCCTTGATGTCAATAAGCTTATAAAATAACTCTAAAGCTTGTTATTCATCGCACCTCAAACTGATTGCAGGCTTAATATAGTTAAATAGGCAAAAACAATTTTGGAAATTGCCCAAAGTTACTTCGAAACAGACACTGTTCCCGCCAAGGAAGCGTTTGTCCGGACTATGCCCTCGGGAAATCTCACGGATAAATTATTCTGATTCTCCTGACACTGACACAGATGTCAAAAAGAATACAGTGTGTGTTAAAAAGCAGTGAGATAACATGCGGGATTTTTCAGTCTTTGACAGGCTAGATTTGTACAATTGAATGGAGTTTTGCAAATTATTTAAATATAGTTATAGTACAAATATTTATACTGAAGCTCGGTGGCGTAGATGTTACTAGCATAGACTATCGATATCGAAAACAAAGCAACCTTCGCCATGGTCAGGCCTGAGATGAGTGATCAAAAATTTGTGATCTCGAGATCCCCCGTAATTCAGAAGGCACGTTAAGCCGTTGGTTCCGGTCGCAATTGCAATTTCTATCACCAACCTGCTTTAGGTTGGACCAGCGTGGTGGTATTACGGCCCATACTCTTCATGTGTTTCTCTATGTAGGAAGGCCTGTGTCCAGCAGTGGGATGTATAATTTTATTACTGGGTTATAAATTTAAATTACATTTCCTAAAATTTATTATTGCCATACTTTATTTATATAATTTTATGGTTGCCATAATTTATTTGTGGACAACTTCTTTAGTATTAGTATTAGAATTCTTTAGGAATAAATACCATGAAGTCCAAAAATAGCAATCCTTAACCTAAACATGGAGAACAGAGAAGAATGATTTACCTATTATAGTAGCGCAAAATGTTATAATATCAAACTTACATGTGACATGTATCTAAGATTACCATAAAAATAGCAGGCAGAGATCCTATACTGTGTCGTAAGCAACTGACAGTGGCGGCCATATTGGAAACACATCGAAGCAGACACCGCGACACTAACACTGACAGCAACTGACGGCACCCGCCGCGGTCTTGCGGTAATAAAACGTGAAACGCGAACGGGTATAGGGACATCAAAATATGATTTTTAGATTGGTAACAAAATATTTCACAAAACGAAAAGTATTATAGTTGGTATAATAGTAGAAGAGCTCAATAGAACAGTTGTTCGTTCGCTTTGGCTTTCGATAATAAAAAAAATAAAACCGACTCCAAAAAAAATCCGAAACAAAAAGGCACTCAAAATACGTTAGTAACTGTGATGTTGATACAAATCAGTAAAATAAAATCGAGAAAAATACAAATAATGTCCGATCAATTCATACTTGCCTGATTTGTAGAAATAGCCTGTCCTCAGCCCAGGCGTATACTTCCCACTGCTGGGCACAGGCCTTCCTAATTCAAACTCAATTTTTTTTTTCAATTTCGTTATTTACAAACTCTTGTAAATGTCAAATTATGCCAACAGTTCACTTCTGAGAAACCGGGGAAGAAATTTTGGAAGATATTTTTTTTTATTAAGATATAGATTTTACAGTGTTCAATTGCCAAGAAAGCAAAGAAATCGCTTGTGCCAATAATAAACATAGACTTTTCCAGACTGTAACATCTTCCATTGCAAAATGAAAAAAAATCAAATTTACATTTCAGTCCAGACAGTTTTGTCGTCTAAAAAAACCTTTACACAATTATAACCTTTGAAGATTAATGTATCTTTGATTCGCTTTTTGAACATGTTAAATGGTAGGTCCAATATAGTCTTTGAAACTTTGTTGTAATATTGTATGCCTTCGCCCATAAAAGTCTTGTAAACCTTACGTAATCTTTAGTTGGTAGTAATAATAATAATAATAATAATAATCATTTATTCCTCACCATAATTTTGTACAGATTGTGTCTTAAATTAAACTATAGTATTAAGTATACTTGTTTACAAACAAAAGTATTTATAAATAAGTAGGTGGGTACAATTAATATAATTATGGCGGGTTGACTCCTGAACTAGGATGAATCCTGTATCTCAATAGTTTGTTCTGGTCTCTAGTATTATAAATATGTCTTTTCTTTTAGAACATACATTAACATTTATGTAGAAACACATGAGGAGTATACGTCGTATCACCACCACTGCTGGTCCAAAGGGCTGGTTAGTAGTAAAGGTCACAATAGCGATCGGGACCAACGGCTTAACGTGCCTTCCGAAGCACGGAGGAGCTCGGGATCACAAAATGTTGGTCACCCATCAACGGCCTGATTGATCATATCGAAAATAGCTTTTTTCGATCGAAAGCCAAAGCATACTAACCACTATGCCACCGAGCTACAACGAGGGACTGAAAGGCACGGCAAGTAGTAAAGTATTTTTACATTACGTCAGACTTTATTCTTTACATTATGTCAGACTGTATTCTTTACATTACGTCAGACTGTATTCTTTACATTATGTCAGACTGTATTCTTTACATTATGCCAGACTGTATTCTGTACATTACGTCAAACAGAGTTATTTGTACATGTTTGTAATAAAAAAAGTGGTAAACTGCACCTAATTACTTGGATTAGGTATAGTACTTATCTTTTTTAGTTAAACGACCTCCGTGGTCGAGTGGTCTGTATGCCGGTCTCAAGGCGTCGCCATCTCGAGAGGTTTGGGGTTCGATCCCCGGTGGGGGCAAATGTTTGGGTGATGAATTTTCAGGCATATGTTTTCTCCAGTTCTGGATGTTTATATATATATTCAGGGTATTTATATGTATTAATCTATTAAATATATTCATCCGTCATCTAGTGTCGGAAACTCAAGCATCATTAGTTGCTTAAAATGGGGCTAGTTGATAGGTGTGAATGTTTGGAGATTTTTTTTTTTTTCTTTTTTTTTTCTTTTTTTCTTCTAAAACTTCACCAACGTTGCAGTTTGTCATTTTTTAAACAATGCTAAGAGAGGGTTGAAGCTTGCTGAGTTTCTTGCCCGTTCTTCTCAGAACAAGGCCTCCTGGTAGTTTTGTGAACGGATGGCGTAGATTTTCGCTTTCACGAAATGTTGTAAAATTTTTATGCCATCCATAAGCATGCAGTAAGGCGCGTATTCCAGAACCAAACTCAGGCCTAGATCTGTGCTTGAGCACAGCTAGAAAGGGACGGCGTTATGTGCTGATCACAGAACAATAAAAAAGGTTAGAACTCAGAGTAAACAGAACTGGAGTAGCCATTAGTCAATTTCTAAAACATTTTTTTCTGCCATTTCTTGCGGGGGGTGAGGTTACCACTACACTCAAAGCCAGTCGTTTTTACAAATGCACACATGCATAATTCGACACACAAATTTAAATTTCTCGCACACACGCTTAAAATAGTCACGTGGGGTGTGCGTTTTGACAACGTCACAGCCGCACTCCCCACGAGACTAGCGTTCGAAATTTGAAATCGTAGAATTCTAAAACATGAAATAATGAAGTAAATAATCATGAAATCTTAAAAATTATAATTACAAATAAAAGGTGACACCATCTTTTAGCATACTCGATGTTTTCTATTTATTTTTACAACAAAAAACAGCACAGGCAGGCATTTTTGCGGGAGCTCTGTTCGCCGCAACGTTTACAATGTTATGGCTGTCAAAATGGCGGCTCAACTAGTTTTATTAAACGTGCAAGCATCCGATGCTTGTGCATTTGGCAGAGGGGAATGTTAGACAAAGGCTACTCCAGTTCTGTTTACTCTGAGGGTTAGAATGATAACGCATCCACATTAGTACTAGGACCGCGCGAGCCAGTTCTCACACATACAAGAATTAATAGTTATTCAACACACAAGGAGCGCAATGTATTCATTGGCTAAAAAAATGCAAGCAAAAGTAGCAAATTGCACCTAAATAATAAGGGTTATTTTACTGCAATACACAGGTATGTGTTACCAGCTGTGATTTATGTTGGCACAATGCATTTTGTTACTTCGAAATTTTACAGTTCAAGCACGGACTGGTAAGATCATTTATACGCAATCATTTGAAATACGTTTTTAAATATTATAATCTATAATACGTATAATGAGACACGTTAAATATCTTTTTCGAATCATTGTGCAAAAACATGTACACTATCATGACAGCACTGGACTAGTGAGGTGCACAATTTGATGTCGATAACCAAGTATTATTCAAGTATTAAGTAACAAAATTATGTATTTTATTTATTTATCCAACTTCGTAATTAAGGAGAATATTAATATACAGGTTGGATTTTTTTTTATCTCCACAAAGGAAACACACTTTTATTTTCAAATAGAAACAAAACTGTTTTCACACTTTTTTCAAAAAAGCTTACCCAAACAGGGTATCAAACCATCTCAAATAATTCTATTTCGTGGTGGTTTTGGTCGCTACACAAGCAGCATTTAGTTGCTTAAAATGGGACTAGTTGATAGGTGTGAATGTCTGAGGATATTTATTTTATTTCACTAATTGATTTAGTTATGGCTAAAAATACTTTTTCTCTATGAAACATTAGGTCTTACGCATGTAAGACATAATGAAACCGTACATTTATTTATTTTTTCCGGGCATATTTGGAAAATCTGTAGCAGCCGGTGGAATGCAGAAGTAGAGATGGATATCTTGTATGAAATACGAGTGTTTCACATTGTATTGGTTAATAGAATAAAAAAATAACTAAAAAATTTTTAGCTGGTTCTATTCCCGGTTTGGGTAAATTTTATTTGAGAAAAATGAGAATGCAGTTGCTTCTTTTTAAAATAAAAGTTCGTTTCCTTTGTGGAAATTAAAATATTTTATTTATTTAAGGTACCTCCCCTCTAGGGCTCCTAAAGAAATTCCAACCAATTTCAATACTATACAAATTTAATGAAGATAAATATTTTGTAGCCTGTGATTTAGTTTTCTACTGAATAAATACTATAAAGACAAGAGGTAACAGTTTCAGGTGAATGTTTCTAGGAATAGGTCACTGACTATAACAAAAGATACACTATCGCTATAGTTGGCACAACAATAAAGAAAAAACTGCCTTGCCAATTTTCCACCAGTGAATAATAAATAAAATAATTGGTAATGTTATGAGCTGGGGTTGTTCTCAGTAAAGAAACAGCGGTTACCAACATACACTTTTTAATTAATTAACATTTTTCTCGTCACCCATCCCTCAATGTCTTAAGTCGAAAGTCTTCGACCAGTGCGTCCTCCCGGTCATGACCTACGGTGCTAAGATGTGGACACTCACTGCTCGACTAGTCCACCAGTTTAAAGTCGCCCAGCGAACTATGGAAAGGGCTATGCTCGGAGGGCACTGTCTTTATTGCCTATTATAATTTTGAGTTTTCGCTTTCTTTGGCATTTGAACAGGAAGGCGAACTTGATTTTCCTGCAAACAAAAGTAAATGATTTCAAAATTCTCGCTTATGAGATATTTGACATCATGAAATAAATTTATTTTTAGTTAAAAATAAATATAGAAAGTAATCAACAAATTAAAGTCCCTACTAGTTTTATTCAATCGTCACTCAATCACATGCGCAATATTTCTACCCTGTATAATCGAAACGACTGATTTGGCGCAAGGGTAAGGATAACCCGAACAAGACAAATGTATAATTTTATAATAATATTTTGTTTTCACTGTAGACAGATAAAATATTCATAACATTACCTGTACGCAAATATCTATGTGAGGTACTGCAGAAGATTTCAAATGCCTTTTTTTTAAATTTGTAGGAAATCATCTTCCGTAAAATGCTACGACCAAATGCTACTGCTTTTAGTAGGAAACCATTGATCTTTCCTGCCAGTTGCGGATATCCATTTTTTTTTATCCGGATTTGTAGGAAAACTGAAATATGTAAATCTTTATAAACAGAATATTTATGTCTTATTTAAAAATTAAATAGATATTTCAAACTTTGATTTGATATTATGTCCATGTAAGTTACCACATCATAATGTCTGAGCACAAGGAACAAAAAAACTCTATCGATAAAACTATCGATAACATGCAAGCCCTATGATTGCACAGAATTTGGTACGAATTATTTTCGTGATTGATTGTGCCTCCATATTTAGTTATTTCCAAATATTATTACTTACCGATGAAATAAAATTCCGCCTTTTTCCAGATTCACCTTTTCACTTCGCAAACGGCACGAAATAATAGCACAACTCGGCATCTTTTTGGGTTTGGTACTGCACCGAATATACGTCTGACAGCTACGCCATTGTGCAATACACTGCGAGCAATTTGACGTTCATATGCCCGTTTGCTCATATGAGCGGCTCGACAACCACGCCCACTTTATCATTCTAACCTTTTTTATTGTTCTGTGGTGCTGATGAATAGCGCCATTCCTTTCTAACGCTTCTCAAGAGAGATCTATTGAGTTTGATTCTGGAATAAGACGCATCTAAGACGCATCTAAATCGAAAAAATATATGAGAATTTTAAATATAGGAAAGCTTTCTCAAAAAATCTTACCCAAACCGGAAATCTAATGAAAAAGCGATGTTTTTATTTTATTTTAAGCACCCCGGCTTGGCTAAGCGATTTTTTTACAAAAAAATAAAAAAAAAGCAATTAAAAAAAAAATTATATTATATCCTTCTAGGGCCCATTGATTTTTTCCACCTGTATAGGCTGGGGAAATACTAAAGGAGTATACAGGTTACTCAGGGGATATTAGTCGTAATTATATGTATGTATGTATAGGCGACCAAGTAATTTCAGTAAGTATTCAGTAACTTCATCTGAAATATATAGTTTTTGTGATAATATGGAATATAAAATAATCCTACAAACACATGCGGCGCTTCCATCCCATTGGCCGGGACGACATTACTTACGGTCAACTTGCGAAGGACCAAACCTGCGCATGTGTGTTGCAGGCAAATTATGAATTCATAAGTTTATATTTGGCGCGATGCATTTAAGGATAAAAAGATTCAGTAGGTATGTGGAAATAATGTAAATAGAGAGAATGGCTACCTAAACATTTGTTATTTTTCTTTAAATTCTTTTCATCCTTTTCTTGTATTTGATGACCTTACAGCAAACAATAAATTAATAGCCATTTCATTCGTCTATTCAGCCGCCACTTATTATTCAAAACGTCTATTTTAATAAATTAAAAATTCACAGAGAATATCTTAGCATACCCAAATAAATATCTACCGTGGCCACAGATAAACATTTACATAAATGACAGAAATGTGTGTATGGCGAAAGGAAAAGTTGAGGGAACTAGATCGCGCGGCAGGCACCGAATCGGTCAGGTTAAAACCTACGAGAGGCCACATATCTGATTGCGCCAAACAGTCAGCCAACAGAGAGAGATGGCGGGAGATCGTGCGGAGAACTGCCTATGCCTCCAACATGGATACCTCAGTGTGACACTCTGACAAAAGCGAGGCGACTAAGGAGATGATCGGTGGCATCGGTATCTTTCAATCAGTATGGAACTCCGAAAATCAAATCAAAATCAAAATCAAAAATAATTTTATTTCATAGGCTAAACATAGCACTTAAAATCGTCAACATTCATAAATAGTTACATTTATTATACATAAAGTAAATTTTCACTGCCGCGAGCGCTTGTAGCAAGTACATCCACACAGCGCTTTGACTGTGGTTGTAATCGATACAAGCGACCGGATTCCGAGAGTAAGGCATTTCATGAGAAGAACCCGGTAAGAAACTCATGAGCCACTTTTTTTAAAATAGCCAATCATACAATCTATTAGTCACAGTGTTACATTTTTTAGATTAGAATAAGATTAATCATTGTTATCTCTTTTTACATTAACTTGTATGAATGATACATGTATTACCGTCTCATTACTTTAATGTGGCAAATTAACATTATTAAGGTTAAGCAACGGATTTCCACACATTCCTATCATCTAAATAATCCTGAACTTTGTAATATGCCTTTCCCATGAGGGTTTTCTTAATATGCAGTTTAAACCTGTGCAACGGCAGTTCAGTTACATGTTGTGGAATTTTGTTATATATTTGTATGCACTTTCCCATAAATGAGTGACTAGTTTTACGTAGTCTGAAACCTGGAACAGCAAGCCTGTTCCTGTGTCTTGTGTTTAGACTGTGACCGTCGCTGCATTTTAAAAATGTTTGTTTATTTTTATAAACGTACATAATGTTTTCATACACATATTGGGATGCAACTGTCAAAATATTTATTTCTTTAAATAATTCCCGTAGTGAATCACGAGGTTTAAGTTTATAAATAGAACGTATTGCTCTTTTTTGTAATACAAAAATGTCGTGAATATCGGCTGCTGTGCCCCATAACAGCAGACCATACGACATGACACTATGGAAGTAACTAAAATATACAAGTCTCGCCGTTTTAACATCCGACAACAATCTAATCTTTTTTACGGCATAAGCAGCCGAACTGAGCCTTGCCGATAGGGTGTTAATCTGAGATCTCCACTGCAAACGAGAATCCAGGGTGATCCCTAAAAATACCGTTGTATCAACACATTGAATTATCTCCTCATTAATTTTAATTTTTGTACTGACCTGCTTTACGTTAGGCAAAGAAAATTTGATACATTTTGTTTTTTTAGAATTTAATAATAAGTTATTATGAGTAAACCAGCACATTACTTTGGAAAGGGTGTTATTTACATCGTCAAAGTCTTCTACGTTTCTATTGATTTTAAAGATAAGAGATGTATCATCTGCAAATAATACCGTCTCACATAGGTTGTTTACATAGGATGGAAGATCATTTATATAAATAAGAAATAGTAGTGGTCCTAATATTGAGCCCTGAGGTACGCCCATTAGAATTGGAGCCCCTGAAGACTCAGTTTTATTTATAATCACCTTTTGTAAGCGATCACTTAAATATTATTTTAATATATTTATCGCATTTTGCTGAGGCGCCATAATGGTGTAATTTTCTTAATAATGTTTTATGTTCTACACAGTCGAAGGCCTTGGAAATATCACAGAAGACAGCTAACGCATCCTGCTTATTTTCCCAGGCATCAAATATTTGCTTTATGAGCTCGACACCCGCATCAGTAGTACTTCTACTTTTAGTAAAACCGAATTGCCTATTATGAAATAATTCGTTTATTCTAAAATGAGAAATCAGCTGATTGTAAATGACTTTTTCAAATATTTTGCTTAATGTTGGTAATATTGATATAGGGCGGAAATTTGAGGGGTCTGATTTGTCTCCAGATTTAAATAATGGAATAATTTTACTATATTTCATGAGATTAGGAAACACCCCATCGTCAATACATTTATTGAAAATAACCACTAAACAAGGAGAAATATTATTAATTATTCCTGAGATAACTGCCACTGATAAACCCCAAAGGTCCTCAGTTTTTTTCTTATTCAAGGATTTAAATGCCTTAATTATGCAATCAGTTGTAATTTTATGGAAATCAAAAGGACTATGAAATTTATTGACACTACATTCTAAAAGTGAAAGTGCATATTCTGTAGACGAATTCAGGTTACTTGTGATTTTCGCGGGAATTTGTGAGAAAAAAGACTCCATAGCATTTGCAACAGCTTTGTCTGTTATTATTATATTATATAATAACAGCCGTGACGTCACAGTAGACGTTAAAAAATTGACACGCTTGGTTTCAATCATGTTGCATTATATATCGTTATACTTGGCATTATCTATGAAAATGTATATTTGTGACCGTGTCCCTAGCATCTACGACTCATCTTTCTTCTGCCACGAAAAAAAAATCGCAACAACTATCTGCAGCTGCACTATAGTGCCCCGCGTTACCCGAGATGATTTTGTACTACTACACGAACCTACCCAACGAATCAGACTAAAATGACTTCCAATACTACTGCAAGATACACTGGTCGATAGTCGTTCAAGTAGAACAGTACTCCTCAGTACAGTATGCACAGTATTCTACCTCGACACTCGTAAACGTTTTTCTCCGTACATTTGTGACCATTCGTCAGTTTTATATAGTTTCCGATAGAGGATCTGGTGGTAAATGTATGACGATTTTACTCTGACGTTGACCGAATCGATTCGGCGACACATATGTCAAAGCTTATATTAAGGGTACACTGCTCAACACTGCGCAAAACGACACTGCTACGAGCAGGTTAAACGCACGCGCCTACCATTAGTATTACGTGTGTAATACCTGTTTCCCATAATCTAAAAACGTCTAAGAGCGAATTCTACATTGAATATAAATCAAGATAGATTCCTTTTTACAGGCAGTAATTTATTAAACAACCATTTTATACTTTATTATAGGTACCAATTATATTATCATCTATCGTTTATCAAACTTCTTGAAACTGTACACACTTTGTATCTTACACAATGACATTCTAATTAATAATTTTTGTGCCACTTAGGAATTCAGAATCATACCTTATTTCCCAGACGTCCCGCGACATCGTACAGAATATTGTTTTCCGTTCGTCGGACCAACCAATTGGGTCGGAAACTCTGTCCTGGGGTGTTGATTCCAAACGACCTACGTTACTACTACGACCTACAGGAAGAACAATTGAAAGAATACCTACCTTCGTATAAAGAGTTCCTCACAAATGGATTTTATTTCGGGTCGGGTTAAGTTTTGTTCTTGTATGCGATATGTTCGTTATAGCTAAGAGATGTGCAATGTTTCTGTTAGGGTTACTGTATTTTTACGCGAATATAAACCTTATATTGTTGCGATCTTGACATTCTTTAGCTTACAGTGTAGTGTTTCAATTTTGTGAATCGGTTAGAGCTATCTATTAGACAATATAATCTGTATTTTACTGTGTATCGTATCGTCTTGTATATTACTGTGACTAAAAGTATCTTCAGATTTTCACACCTAGCTAGTCCCATTTTAAGCAAATGATGTTGCTTGTGTTACGGATAGGTAGTACCTATGAAGACGGATAAATGTTTAATAGATAAATATCAGGGGTTAAAGTATGAGATTGCCGTTTTGTATGGAGATTTTGGGGAAGTCTGCATTTTCCATACTAACATTTTTTCGGATTTCTTCACAACGACAAATCCAGAGATAATAATTGTTGGGATGTATCATTAGACAAGCATTAGCAATATGTGTGATATCACTCTTCATGAAAATTATTTATCGTTTTTAAGTGAATGCAAATCAAATGATGTATTCGGGAGGCACTTAAAAGAGTTGTCTCCGTGTCCAATTTCAACACAATTAAACAAATTATCAAAACAAATCAAAAGAACTCAAAAATATAGTATTTTATAAGAGGAAGTAATATTTTTTTTTAAATACTCTGAAACTTAATAGTTGCAGACAAAACACTAAGAGAGAACAAAAACGGCAATTTCATACTTTAACCCCTATTACAATATCCAGAATATATATCTACAATGTATTGAAGGTATTTATTCAGGATATGACATGTATGTAAATAAATAAATAATAATAAATAAATAAATATCTTCAAACATTTACACCTATCAACTAGCCCCATTTTAAACAACTAACGCTGCTTGTGTTACGGACACTAGAAGACGGATAAATATATTTAATAGATAAATTCATATAAATATCCTGAATATATATAAATACATATAAACATCCAAGACTGGAGAACAAATGCCTGTATATATATATATATATATATATATATATATATATATATATATATATATATATATATATATATATATATATATATATATAAATGTGGGATTGGTTTCTGAACGAGTATGAGTATGAGATATAAGTAAGGTTTCTGAACGTAGCCGTGCGAAAGAGAGAAGTAGATGACAGAGTAAGAGAGATGATGTATGCAGGCGGAAAGGGAAAGAGTGGGAGACGACGGGTGAACGACGAACAGGACGCAAGACGAAATGTGCTAACGTGTTAAAATTTAAAATAAAGACAAAATTAGTGAACACAAGCTTTTATTTAAATTCCTCGACCCCACAAACTTTTGGGGGCTCGTCCGGGATCGAGGAAACGAAAATTTGTTTCACTATTAAGTTTTTTTTGTCCAAAGTGGTGTGTGCGTGCACGTGGCCAACAACGTGCGAATATACGTGACTTCAAGAGTTTCCAGTGTGTTTCAAGTGAAAATCAACGTTTTTCCACGACTTTACGACGATGCCGAAGGAAATGGATAAGAAGGACAGCGGCCAGCAGGACTTTTACGACGACGACAGGTCCACACGTGGCGCCGGCATGCTGCATCTAGCTGAAGATCTGATTCCCAAGTTCAGTGGAACTGATGGAGTATACACTGTGTCAGACTGGATTCAAAATATAGAAGACAATGGAGAAATTTTTCGCTGGTCTCCAACGCAGCGCCTTTTGGTGGCGAGACGATCACTCACGGGTACTGCAGCGCTATGGTTACGGGCAGAGAAAACGTACAAGACATGGGATGAGCTACAGACCGCTATTAGTAAGGAATTTCCAGACAGCATGGATGCTAAAACCATTCATGAAATGATGAGTGCGAGACGTAAGAAATCGCATGAATCGTGCCTAGATTACATGCTTACCATGAAGGCACTTGGAAAACGAGGCAAATTACCGGACTACGTCGCTATAAAATTTATTGTACAGGGAATTGAGGATATAGAAATAAATAAAATGATGTTATACGGAGTTACGTCCTATTCCGACTTAAAAGAGAAACTTAAAATTTACGAAATGATTAAAACTAAAACACCACGAACACAAGAAAGGCAATATAAATCAAGCAGTGGCGGCATTCAGTTACGAGCAAATAATTCAAATTTCAATAAAACAAGTATGACATTATCAAGATGCTTTAGCTGTGGAGGAAGAAATCATATATCGGCAGAGTGTCCTCATAAATTACAAGGCCGTAAGTGTTTTAATTGCAATGAATTCGGACATGTGTCTGCTGAGTGTAAGCAACAAGGAGCAAAATTGGCATCCCACGACCGTTCACATTCAAAATGGCGTTCAAGCACGACGGCGACATCGGCGGATCGAGGTCACAGCAGCGGTCAGTACGCGGGCAGCCATGATGCAAGCGAACTTCAGTCGAAACAAGTTTTGGTCAGTTTCCGTCAAGAGGGCAGCACTGTGAACCATGTGAACCAATCAGAGTTCATGAGTCCGTCGACATCTTTAAATTGCAAAATGGACGTCGATTCAGATGCCGTGATTGGCCGAGAAAATTTACAATGTGCAATTGGTCCGCTGTCATTCGATTTTGACAGCGGAAGAGAAAACAAAAACGAAGTATGCAGAAATAAAATGGAACGACCGGTAAAAATTGTGACAATTGGTGATAAAATGATAAAAGCGCTGATTGATTCAGGTAGTGACATAAACCTTATATCCAGTGAGTGTTTTAATGATTTCGGTCAAGTGAATTACGACTCTAGCGTGAACATTACTATGTCTGGCTTAGGATCGACAAAGGTGAAATCAATTGGTGTTTTCACTACGAGTTTATCTATTGACAATTCTGTGTTTGATGACGTTGTTTTTCATATTGTGCCTAAACATTGTATCCCCTATGATTTAATTTTGGGCAATGAGTTTCTTAATAAAGTGTTAATGGTTATGAAAGGAGGTTATGTATGGGTAAATCCGACAGGTGAATGGCTGTATGATGTAAATTGTGTTACATGTTCTTCTGATTGTCTAGGTCATATCAGCAACTTAGCTTTGAAAGAGGAAGCCTTGTCATTAGTGGAAGACTATCAGCCGTGTCAAACCAAGGAAGCCCCGATCAAATTAAGGATTATATTGAAAGATGATATCCCAGTTGCTCAGCGGCCAAGACGTATATCACCGATGGAGCAAGATGAAGTTGAAAGGCAAATATCGGAATGGCTACAAGACGGTATTATACAGGTGAGTTATTCTGAGTATTCAAGTCCATTAGTGCTAGTGAAAAAGAAAAATGGTACTACTAGAATATGTGTAGATTACAGACAAATCAACAGGAAGATGGTAAAAGATGAATATCCCCTGCCGAACATTGATGATCACATTGATAAGCTGTCTTCTGCAAAGGTATTCAGTACATTAGATTTAAAGAATGGATATTTTCATTTGCGAGTACATGATGATTCAGTAAAGTATACCGCTTTTGTCACAATGACTGGGCAGTACGAGTTCTTACGTGCTCCGTTTGGCTTATCCACATGTCCCAAAGTGTTCACAAGATTTATCACAACAATTTTCAAGGACTTGATTGTTAAAGGAATTGTTATTGTGTTTATTGACGATATTCTCATTGCAGCTCAAGATGAAACCCAGGCTGTAAGTCACTTACGAAGTGTTCTTAAGATAGCGTCAGAGTATGGATTAAATATAAACTGGAACAAATCACAATTATTGATGAGGAGAGTAGAGTACTTAGGTCACATAATAGAGGATGGTGCAGTCAGGCCATCGCCAGGGAAGACAGAAGCTGTCGTTAAATTCCCTGAGCCTCAGAATATGAAGCAGCTGCACAGTTTCTTGGGACTTTGCTCCTATTTCAGGAAGTTCATACAGAATTATGCACAGTTTGCACAACCTCTTACTGATTTATTAAGAAAGGAAAATAAGTTTCAGTTTACTGAAGAACATCGAAGAGTATTTAATGACCTGAAGTTTAAATTGGCTGCAGAACCAGTTCTTAAAATTTTCAATCAAGGAGCAGAGACAGAGCTTCACACTGACGCCTCTTCAAAGGCTTATTCTGCAATTTTAATGCAAAAAAAGTTATGATGGGGAGTTCCATCCAGTCCATTACATGAGTCAAAGAACCTCAGCTGCAGAAAGTAAATATACAAGTTATGAGCTTGAAGCGCTAGCTATTATTGAAGGTGTGAAAAAGTTCCGACACTATTTGTTTGGTAAAGTATTTAAAATTGTCACTGATTGTAAAGCTTTTGAGATGACACTGAAGAAAAAAGATTTGGCTATGTCAACAAGAGTAGCACGTTGGATTCTCCTATTAGAGGATTATGATTTCACAGTAGTTCACCGCAGTGGTGTGAAAATGAAGCACACAGACGCATTGAGTAGAAACCCATACGTGGGAGTGATAAAATCTAGTTTTCAGGATGAGATAAAAAGAGCACAAGAGACTGATGATAATTTGCAAGCAATTATGAAAATATTAAAAGAGGGAGAACCTTATAATGACTATTATTTGTATCAGAATTTGTTATACAAGGCCCCAGAACAACAACTGGTAATCCCTGCGAAAATGGAATTTGAGATCATAAAGAAAGCCCATGACAATGGTCATTTTGGAAGTAAGAAAACATTAGAGATGATCAGCAAAGACTATTGTATACAAAATATAGGTAAGAAAATAGAAGAATACATCAAAACTTGTATACCATGTTTGTTAGCCAGTAGGAAAAATGGGAAACAAGAAGGATTTTTGTATCCAATTGACAAAGGAAATACACCTCTGCATACATTGCACATTGATCATGTTGGACCCCTGACAGAGACCCGTAAGAAATATAACTTCATACTCACAGTTGTAGATGCTTTTACAAAGTTTACCTGGCTGTTTCCAACAAAAAGTACTACGACAGGAGAAGTTTTGAGTAAGTTATCATTACATCAACATATTTTTGGAAATCCAGAAAGGATTATATCAGACAGAGGGACAGCATTCACCAGTAAAGATTTTAAAGAACATTGTGAAAAGGAGGGAATTCAACATATTACAATAACTACTGGAATACCCAGAGGAAATGGACAAGTGGAAAGGATGCATAGAACAATAATCTCTGTTTTAACAAAATTATGCATTGAAAAACCGGATTTATGGTATAAGCAAGTAGGAAGGGTTCAGATGGCACTCAACAGCAGTTATCAGAGGAGTGTGAATACTTCACCATTTGAATTGCTTATAGGAAAAAAGATGAAGGGACATAAAGATATTGAATTATGTGATTTGCTCGAGGATGAAGCTAGAGAAAGCTATATGCAGGACAGGGAAGACTTAAGGATATTAGCAAAGCAGCAAATATTACATGTTCAAGAGGAAAACAAGAGAAACTATGATAAAATAAGAAAAGAAAGTACAAAACATAAGGAAGGTGATATTGTTGGTATTCAACGAACTCAATTTGGACCAGGATTGAAACTCAAGCCGAAGTATTTAGGACCTTACCGAGTTGTTAAGGTGAAAAGACGAGATAGATATGATGTTGAGAAGGTCAACCCTGAGGATGAAGGTCCACACAAGACTTCCACTTCTGCTGATCACATGAAGTGCTGGCCAAACTAGGAAAAAGGTTAGTGATTATTATTTGTTTTATTTAAAGTTATGTGTGAGTGGGAAAAAATGATTATTTATGTGTCTTTAAGGAATCTCATTGCTCACATAGGACTTCTGTGTGTATTATTGTAAACTTCATATTAACTAATTGTCATAAACATATTTATAAAGAATGTTATTGTTAATTATGTAAAACTGAATTGTTACTCCTATGTTTGTCTTATGTAGTGAAGTGCTATACACTAACTGAAATAGTTTTCCATAAGCTTTATTTACTTGTCAAAAATTGTGCCTCAGATGTTAGTTAAGACATTGTAATAGTGTAAAACCAAATGGTTTGTATTTTAAGTGTTACAGTATTGTTAATTTCGTGTGAATGTGAATGCATGTTGACGAATTGTAAATGAATGAGGAAGTGTGCAGTATGGTGATGTCTGAGGGCAGACACGGAGCAGGATGGCCGAATGTGGGATTGGTTTCTGAACGAGTATGAGTATGAGATATAAGTAAGGTTTCTGAACGTAGCTGTGCGAAAGAGAGAAGTAGATGACAGAGTAAGAGAGATGATGTATGCAGGCGGAAAGGGAAAGAGTGGGAGACGACGGGTGAACGACGAACAGGACGCAAGACGAAATGTGCTAACGTGTTAAAATTTAAAATAAAGACAAAATTAGTGAACACAAGCTTTTATTTAAATTCCTCGACCCCACATATATATATATATATATATATATATAACTCAAAGGTGACTGACTGACATAGTGATCTATCAACGCACAGCCCAAACCACTGCTGGGCGGATCGGGCTGAAATTTGGCATGCAGATAGTTGTTATGACGTAGGCAACCGCTAAAATTTTGATTAATTCTACCCCAAAGGGGATAAAATAGGGGATGGAAGTTTTTATGAAACTTTGTCAATTTTGAACCGATCGGGCTGAGACTTTGAGAGAAAATTAAAGGGTTTCCGTGGGATAGTTAAAAACCATAGTAACCGCGGACGAAGTCGTGGGCAACATCTAGTTTTACATATAATTTCTGAAATTCGCACAAATCTATAGGCCAAAAATACAGAATTACATTTAATACAATTGATTGATTATGTCTGACAGATATTTCTAAAATCTCGCCAGGGCTAGCCAGCGCCGGCGAGATTTCCATTACTTTTGGCGTATAAAGCGCCAATCACGCCATCCTCCCCGAAAAGGTAGGCAGAGGTGTAGCTATGAATCTTTCCTTGACTATAACTTAACTATATATACATTAAAGCTGTAGAGGTCGAAAATAAATGCTTAAAATCATGTCAGGAGGATCTAAAAAGAGGGAAAATACAAAATGTTTCTCTGTCTTGTACGGGCTTATCTCCGAAATGGCTCGACCGATTTTAATGAAATTTTGCTTGGTGATACCTTATATCCCTGGTAAATATCTTAGATACTTTTTATTCCGGAAAATTAGAGGGTTCCCGTGGGATAGTTAAAAAACCAGTAACCGCCAACAACAGCAGGTACTCAATATATTAAATGCAGCCAAGAACTCTAATTGTTACAGGAGATAAGATTTTTCATTATCAATCTCATTACACATAAGCCAAATTCTTATTAAGATTCGCTTATCGCTGCCCTGAAATATATTCATTCCTTCCAACATAAAAATGGTGAATTTACATGACAAAGGGCGGGCCTTGATGTCTCGACAAATCAAAGCAAAAAGAGCAATAATTCAAAGTTATGTTGGCTTCTAGACTCTTTGTTGGCTGACACAATGGGGGCATCTAATTGCTGACGACTGACATTAACAATAATTAGTACGCACCTCCCTTTTTGGCGTATGGTGTAAGAAAGAGGCAGATAATAACGTTCATCCCGTTCATCATTTCCAAATTAAATGAAACAATAGTGTTGATTGACATACATACATATCACGACTATTAAAGCACTGCAGAAGCAGTCCACTGCCATAGTCTGCGCTGCACCCAGCAGTGACTGCACTCAGCGTGATAGGTGCCCGTCGCCGCTATAAGCTATCGGACGGTTGTGCAGTTCTAAGTCCATTAGTCGCCTTTTATGACACCCAAGGAAAAAGACGGGTTGGTAGTATTCTTTTAATGAGCCGCTACCATACGGCTCAACTAAAAACCACTCAATAAAATCAAATATCTCAATATTTTTTCCGCTGATTTCTCCAAGCTTGCATCGCGTCTAGCTTACAATAGAGACTTTAACAGCAAATTAACGTCTATTGTTTATTCGCGCTTTCTAAGGTTGAACGGCGCACTTTGGACATCTAGTATAAAATGTATTGTTTGAATTAAACGTACGCGTAACGTGATTATGCCAAAATCAATCGTCTGGAAATTCATTAAAATAATTTATAAAGCCTTTTTGATAAAGGTAGAGGCAAATATTAAGTATTGGTATCACTAGTCCACTACCCACCACTTTGGGAGAAGAGGCGTGATAATTATGAATAAATAAATAAATAAATTATAAATAAATATTGTAGGACATCTAACACACAACGCCATCTAGCCTCAAACTAAGCAGAGCTTGTTATACGAGAGCTAGATTAACAGATAGAATACTTATATACTTTTTTTTGTAAATACATACATATTATACATAGAAAACATCCAAACTTCAAAGCAAATATTTGCAGATCGTACAAACATTTGGTCCGACCCGGGAATCGTGCCCAAGTGCCCGAGTATGTGCCCTCTGCACAGCAGTCGCATACCCAACCGCTGCACCACCGAGGCAGTTATGAATACTCTAATACACTACCATATGAACAAAATATAGAACAGCCTAAAATTTGTGGTTACCAAATTCTTAAGCACAGTGTGTATACGTACTAATAGGTGCTTTAAGTGCTTTAAGGGTTAGTCAGAGACTAGGCAAAAGCACCGCAAAAGCAGTCACACAGCAGTGACTGCACTCACCGTGACAGGTGGTAAGCCCGTCGGCGCTATAAGCTTTTGGCTGGTTGTGCAGTTCTAAGTCCATTAGTCGCCATTTATGACACCCAAGGGAAGAGGTGGGTTGGTAGTATTCTTTTAATGAGCCGCTACCACATGGCTCAAAGCTGCTGCTTAAAGTATCAAAATAAATATCTTAAATTTCTTGTGGTATGGGTTTTTAACATCTTCGGGGATGGAGGCGTGATAAGTTATGTAATGCTACCTTCTGAAATAAAGAACTATCAAATAACCCCATATTAATCAGCTTCTTCTTCTTCTTCTTCGTGCGGGCGGTTTCCGCAACTCAACGACTTAGCGCCTATTTTGCGTCTGAGGGTGAAGGCTGGCTACTACAGCCAGCCCAGCTCCGCCAGGAAGTCGCCCAGCGCCTTCACGTTGAGGACAGCCTCGCGGAGGTTACCTGGGTTTCCCAGGTACTTTGCCTGGTAGTTAGCTAACCCAGTGCATTACAACAGCACGTGGGCGGCTGTTTCTTCTGCCCCCATGCATGCTCTGCATAGGGGGTTGTCAGTGATACCTAAATTGAAAAGGTGCCTGTTAAAATAGCTATGTCCTGTTATGGCTCCCGTTACTAGACGTTACTTTTATCAGCTTATACCGCCTGTGTTATGGAAACTAGTGTGCTTAGGTAGGTTTCTGCATGAAAGTAGAATCCCTATTCTTCCGGATTTACTCTACTAATATCTACATGAAGGTCGTCTCACTACAAGGCATAAAACCTCCTAAAGGGTGCGCATTGTCTTACTAGTCGCCGCCGCGCCTAGAGCACCATATGCCCCCCGCCAACAGCGTTGAAATGTTGAAGATCATAAGTGGGGAGTATAGTGGTGACAACACCACGCCGCGGGTGCCCGCGGCACGAAGGAGGAGCGCAGGAGGGGACGACGCATCGCAACGGCTCCCGGCCGCGCGTCACACACTTGAGACCAATACGTCACGCAGAACATACGTTCGTTTGTCGGGCTAAATTTTTACATCTGTTCTCTGAATAAGTACCAGTTTTCATACAGTCCACTCTTTTATTTTACGCTATACATCCAACGCAACCTGCTGAGGGTCTAGGTATTTAAAACGTAAATTAAATTATGCTCTCGACTTTTTTCCTGTCAATCTCTTAATTAATTGTCAATGCCAAGTATTATTTGGTACAAGGCAACGCGACAAATTCCTGACATTCACTACGGCACTTAGAATTGAGACCAATTAGGCAACTTTGCAAAATCGAGATGGAAATATTGTAAATTAACTTTCTGGCGAGGTACGGTCAGCAAATTTCTAACTCCAAATTGTCGTTGAGTTAGTATTATGAATATAGCCTTTGTTACGAAGCCTTGAAGTAAGCAATTTAAGTTTAAAACACTATTTCTCTATATATAAATGTTACAGTTTAAACCAGTTTTTAGATAGAACGCGTTCTTCTAGTCAGAACTAGTTCTTTCTGAATGCTTTTGTAAAAACTAAAAATACCTACTCAAAATTAGAATTTACCAGTGATATATCTGATAAACTATAATCTCATAGATATTAGGTTAAGGTTATTTTCATTCAACCAATTGATGAAAATTAAAAAAAAATTCATGCCTCACATAATTTAGATTTTTTTTTAATGTTTTTTTATTTTCTAACTGTTATGTACTAGTATGTAATTTACTGAGTAAAATAGGTAATAAGTAGTAACTGTTATATTGTACTTTTATTATACTTATTAATAAAGAATAAAGCAATTTTTTGTCTGGGGTTTCATCAAGTATTTTGCTTTCCGAAAGGGTTCCGTTAGCAAAAAATTTTGAGAATCGCTGTTTTAGATTTTTCTAATAATATGATAGATGGACTAGCCTGTTGACTCTCCGGGCAAACATAAAGCAAATTGTTGTTGTTCAATAACCTAAACCAAAAACTCTGCAGTCTCTACATTTCTTGCTTATTTTTTCTTTGGAACCTGAACTGCTGTCGTTATGAAATCAAGAATCAGGTCTGCCGCGACCAATTGAAAAGGTGGTGGCACAACTAATTATACTGAGTTGGCAGCTGCCTGCCGTCTCTAGCCAAGGTCTTGAATACTTAACAAGAAAGTTCACAAATTTCATTTCTATTTCTATAACTTTTTGGCCTTTTGAAAGGTAGAATCTAAGATAGTGTATGTACTAACTAAATCATTTCTGCCATTCAGGACCTCAGCCTTCGTCCAACACATAAGGAGTATGGGCCGTAACACCACCACGATGGCCCAATACGGGTTGGTGGGTAGAAACGGTTGCAATAGCGATCAGGACCAGCACGGTGGAGTTCGAGATCACAAGGTTATGGTCACCCATCCAAGGCCTGACCATGGCGAGGTAGCTTTGTTTTCGATATCGAAAGCCCCGAGCTCCTTCTATTTAATGGCACCTTTGATTTGTTTTGATAATTTGTTGTATGTTTTATTGTATTAGAATTAGAAACAAAGACAACTCAAATGCTCAAATACATCATTCGTTTTGCATTCACTTTAAAACGATAAATAATTTTTATGAAGAGTGATATCAGACATATTACTAAAGCTTGTCTTATGATTCATGCCAAAAATTATAATCTCTAGATTTGTCGTTGTGAAGAAATCTGAAAAAATGTCAGTATGCAGAACTCCCCAAAATCTCCATACAAACACCAATTTCATAGGTAAAGGCCTAATAATACGCGATTACTTAAATTTCTTCTTAGTTCGCATCACATTGTATCATTCGTCAACCACTTTGTTCTCGATAACAATCACCTGTAACTTACGACCGAACATTCCTCCTGTGTTCCCACAATATAAATATTTGTGTATCCACGTAAAGGCCGAAACGAGGACAAATGCCAGCATGTCTTCGTGATAAATTCGTGCTAGAGTAACCATGGTACTTCGAATTGTTACGCGCCTTGAAAAAAAATGTATGTCTTATGTATGTATATCTTATATATTCTTGTTGTAAGACTCATTTTACACGAATTCTTATACATAATAATTTTTCTATCGATTTTTCATTATAGAAGTGTGCGATAAGTTCTGTGAATATGTGTCTACTTGCACAAGGGGAAACATCATTTTTGTATGAAACATAAACATATTTTACTCTTTTTTAACATGCATTCAATAAATAGTGCCTTCATATATTGGCCTTAGTATACGCTACTTTAACGAGATCCCTAGTAAAATAGTAGAACTGCCTTTGCACAGATTCAAGACATATATTAAAACTAAATTAATGTCCAAAGGTTACTATACCGTTAATGATTACCTAGAAGACAAAAATGCGTGGCAATAGTTTTCATTATGTTTGCCTATTGTAATGTAGATACTATTTTTAGGTTATAATTTAGACTATCACCGTACATGTTTGTAATGAAAAATGTGGTAAACTGCAGAATATTACTCAAATTAGATATCTAGCCTTTTATTTTTAAACTTCAATGACGTTGTAGTTTATGGCATTTTTTAAATGTTGCTATGTTAAGGGAGGGTAGAAACTTGCTGAGTTTCTTGCCCGTTCTTCTCAGAACAGGGCCTCCTGGTAGTTTTGTGAACGGATGGCGTAATTTTTTTTCTTCACGAAATATTGTAAAATGTTTATGACGTTCATAAGCATGCGCTAAGACGCATCTAAACTGAATAAATGCTTTTGATTTTGATATAAAACATTTGGTTTAATTAAGTCTATCATGCAACATCATTTCTTACTTTACTTAACATTAGCCTCCTATATGTTACTCGTATTATAGTTTATTTACTAGTATACCATTTCCTAGTATAAAAGCTAAAAATCTCTTCTTACTCATAAACTTTTTTTATCCGCCTCTCTGGTCTAGTGGTTAACACCATCGGGTGTTGATCGGGAGGTTTGGATCCGATTCCCCATTGGGACAGAAGTTTTTCTGTTCGGTTTGGTTGGTGGTAGGGCTTCTAAGCCCGCCTGGCTAGCTACCACCATCTTACCTAAATTAGTCACAGATAAGATAGTTATTTATTTATTTATTCTTTTTGCACGACGTACAATGGCGTACTTAATGTCTTGAGGCATTCTCTACCATTCAACCGGAAAGCGGAGTGAGGAGAGCTAAAATGACAGTACACTAAAAGTATAAAACCCAACAAAAATTTAATACTAAGAAATATCTTACTAATAATTACACTAAAAGATATAAATCACCATAATATTTATGAATAAAGAATATAATATACATACAATATATAATATGAACGACATGAATATACATATAAATTAAATTGGTTGACGCTGTTTTAATCATTACTTACATTACCATTTTTGTAAAATAAAAAAAAGGTCTGTTAAAATGTTAATCTTACAATTTTGCGTATACTACGCGCTCTTTGTTAGTGCGGCCGTATAAGTTTGAGCTTCGATCACAGTTATATGGTATGAGCAGATGTGTCTCACTATAATGGACGTTAGAACGGCTTAGCTACTCTGCCGCCACACAGTTTTGTTACTAGTGCGGAGGGTAGATTGACAATGTTCTACTGTTTGTTATGAATAGTTTTTACGAACTTAATTTTATATACCCACTTGTACCACCTTTGATTGAAAATAACAGTTTGTAAACTTTTTTGGTCAAATAAATTATTCTTATTCTTATATACTACGTAAATAAAAAATACATAAAAATAATAAATAATTATACACATATATTATATAGTTCCTCAGTTGTTGAGGATTACCAGGTGAAGCTCGCTTCCACCTTCGCCCTTATCGTCACTTACGATCAGGTGAAATGAAGGCCCAAGAGCTTACCTGTCGTATGTAAAACTTCTATTATTTCTCCACTCTCTTATATCGGTACCTACTATAAAAAAGAACCACGATATACCATAGACTACCACGTCCTGAAAATCGCATAAATGTAAATATTTTCGTAAAAATCTCGCAATCTCAGTTGTCATGCGACGTTAAGCCCAAAATTTATATTTTTCACCCGTTAAAAATTTCGGAGTCACCATTACATATAACTGCTTCTGCCCCGGACTCAACACATGCCAAGTTAAACTACCTGAGATGATATAACGAGGTTTTATATTTAAATTATTATTATACGTTGGTTCTGCGGGACGTTAACTACAATCATGGCTTTATTTGAGTTAACTTATACGAAACAAACGTTTGTTTTTATTTACATTTACTTTCACTGATAATTTAAAATGCGCCATCAGCATTTATTATCATTTATCGACAACAAAATCAAAATCAAATCAATATCAAAAATAATTTTATTTCATAGGCCACGTTCGGCACTTAAAATCGTCAACATTTTACATTATTATGCATTTTACAAATAAATAGTTTATTATTATTTTAAAATTACAGTATAAAATTAAATCATTGTATTAAAGTTCATTACCGCGAGCGCTTGTAACAAGTACATCCACAGGACAGTACAAGTACATCGTTGACTGTGGTTGTAATCGATACAAGCGGCCGGATTCCGAAAGTAAGGCTTTTCATGAGAAGAACCCGGCAAGAAACAAATGAGCCACATTTTTAAATAGCCAATCATAAATTTTTTTTTTACAATTATTTTTGAGCTCGGTGGAGTAGTGGTTAGTACGCTTTGGCTTTCGATGTCGAAAACAAAGCTACCCTCACCATGGTCAGGATGTGGATGGGTGACCAAAACTATGAGATCTCGAACTCCTCCGTGCTTCGGAAGGCAACCGTTTCTACCCGCATTGGGCCAGCATGGTGGTGTTCAAGAAGGCTTCAAAGGCATCCTTCATGGCTATCAACGCTATTAAGGTATATGCCTTCCAAAGCTATTACAATAAAGATACAAAATTTCTGTCTTCTGACGAATATGAATTTCATTGTGTTTTTACAGTAATAAACACTACAAATTAGCTTAAAACATTTCGAACACCTTATTCCGAGAGTGAAATTTTTGAACGTATTTATTCGTACCACCACCTTTTTTATCACCACCATGATGATGACGATTTATCACCATGTTCCTGGGTACTTTTATTTATTTTTGTTTCATAGTAAATAAAACTTCTATAAATTTAAAGAGTACTCTTCTCAAATCACTATATCCAATCTTGTCAAAATCCTCGGTCTACATGGGTCACATAACTTAGACCATTACTTGCAAACAAGTTTGACGTCGAATAATACCTATTGCTGGAGTCGAAAACTTTTCACTCTATCGAGAGCTTCAAAATAGTAGAGCGTGTGCACGCGGTTTGATAAGGACGAGTTGTGACGTGCAGCGCTGTCAGCGCTTTAGTTGCATTCTGCAGCGCTACGCTAGCTCAGCGGTTCAGCGAAAATAAGCATTAAATTTTACTGACTTGCGACGTCACTGCGCTTCGGTTCGTAGTCGGCGATAATGATTTTAAGATCCATGGTATTACTAGTAGGATGTATTTTAAATATTATGTAGTAATGTAGTATTATGATAGGTATAATTTAAGGATATGGAGCGTACCATGCTAGGCATCAAGTTAATAGATCGCGTGCCTATCAGAGAGATCCGACGTCGGACCAAGGTCCAGGATATTGGCAAGCGTATCTTGAGACTTAAGTGGCAATGGGCAGGACACTTTGCGAGGTATGAAGACGACAGGTGGAGTAGGTCCTTAACTGAATGGTGGCCAAGGCAAAGGAAAAGACGACAAGGTCGACCTATAATGCGATGGGTCGACGACATCGAGCGAGTCGCGGGAAAGACCTGGGAACGGATCGCGCAGGACCGGAAAGATTGGCACATGAGAGAGGAGGCTTGTGCCCTGCAGTGGGCGGTAATGGGCTGATATGACGATGATGATGATGATAATTTAAGGATCGATATATTGGGTCTTTACCTATGAAATTGGTGTTTTTTTCTCTCTTAGTATTTTGTCTGTAACTATTAAGATTCCGAGTATTCCTAAGAAATAATTACCTCGTCTAAAAATAGACTATATTTTTGAGCTCTTTTGATTTGTTTTGATAATTTGTTGTAAGTTTAATTGTGTTAAAATTGAACACGGAGACAACTCTTTTAAAGTGCCTCCCGAATACATCATTTTATTTGCATTCACTTAAAAACGATAAATAATTTTTATGAAGTGTGATATTACACATATTACTAAAGCTTGTCTAATGATAGATGCCAAATATTATTTATTATCTTTGGATTTGTCGTTGTGAAGAAAACTGAAAAAAATTTAGTATGGAAAATGCAGAATTCCCCTAAATGAAATTGGTGTTTTGTATGGAGATTTTGAGGATTCTGCATTTTACATACTAACATTTTTTCAGATTTCTTCACAACGACAAATCCAGAGATAATAATATTTGGTATGTATCTTTAGACAAGCCTTAGCAATATGTGTGATATCACTCTTCTTAAAAATTGTGTATCGTTTTTAAGTGAATGCAAATCACATTATATATTTGGGAGGCACTTAAAAAGAGTTGTAGTTTTAGATGAGGTAATTATTTTATAAGAATATTCTGAAACTTAATAGTTACCGAGAAAATACTAACAGAGAAAAACAAAAGGGCAATTTCATACCTTATAAATGCGAAAGTAAATCTGTCTGTCTTGCTTTCACGTCAAAACTACTGAACCGATTCAATTGAAATTTGGTACACTGATAGTCTAGAGCCTGAGAAAGGACATAGGCTTTTTATCCCGATATTCCTATGGGAACGAGTACCGCGCGGGTGTAACCGTGGTTTTCAATGTCTGCTCGGCCGAGAATTATGTTATGTGACATATTCCATCAATATTTAATTCCATTTCGAATTTTAAAATTTCTCGTCATTGTAAATTAATGACACGACCACAGAGATTTATCAACATGGCAACAATTAATCACATGACGCCTGCATGACGCTGACAAGTAATGTTATATTTTCATTATTTTAATAAATAGAGGTTTTAGTTCAACTATTAACAATCAACATTTTGCTAATATGAGGTAGGAATGTAATGTTGAGCACTTTGTAAAAAAACAATGCAGTGTTAACAAACACACAAAAACTTTTGTAAACTTTTATCGGCGTTAAATCAATAGCCACGCGAACGACGTCGCGGTTTCAGATTCAGATTCATTTATGGGTTTAAAGAATTTATTTCTCATACAAACACAGGGTTTACTTATAATGAGATGTACAATTTTCTTTGTTAGTATTAAGATGTATCTGGTACCGCACTGGAGGTCTAGGTTAGACTAATAATAAAACATATTCTTTGAGCTTACTTTTAAACAATTTTTTTGTAGCGCAAAGTTTCAAGTCATCCGGTAGGTTATTAAACAACTGTACTCCCTCAAAAAGTATCGTTTTTTTTCCATAGTTAGTGCGTGCGGAAGAAAGTAGTAATTTGTTAGTGTTTCTCAGATTATATTTCGTCTCTTTTTTATGAAACACGATATTAGATTGGATGGAATCAGTGCTAATATTTTTAACTAACAGACAGGTACAGTATGTATATATTTGTTTTAAATTGAATAGTTTTGTCTTTAGGTACAATTGCTTTGTTGGAGTGTAATAATTGAAATGAAACAATATTTTAATAATTTTGTATTGAAGTCTTTGTAGGGGGTTCAAATGAATTGCGGCGGCCGATCCCCATATTTCTATTAAGTATTCTAATTGTGATTTCACTAATGAGTAATAAATTATGTTACGTACTGAATTTGGAATGCAGTAAGTAATTTTTCGTAGTGCCCCCAATAATTGCGTTAATTTAGTTTTTACATGTTCTATATGCCATTTCCATGTTAACTGGTCATCTATCCACAGTCCAAGGTATTTTTCTTTGTACGATCGTTGAATTATTACGTTATTAATTTTAGGCGATGTATAATCTGGTACCTTTTTATTTTTAGAACAGAAAATTATATAGGTAGTTTTAGAAGCGTTTACAGTTAATAAATTAAATTTTAACCATTCTGCTAGTATGTTAAGGTCGTTTTGAGCAATACTTACGATGTCATTTATGGATTTCCCAAAATAGAAAAGGCACGTGTCGTCTGCGTAAAGTGTTATGTGCCCGGCCAAGCCTATCTTGGTTATATTATTTGTATATATTAGAAACAGCAAGGGCCCAACTATGGAACCCTGTGGTATTCCATAAGTTATCTGACGTGAAGAACTAGCATAGTCATCGATCCTTACTATTTGTTGTCTATTTTGTAGATAGGATTGGAACATTTTTAGGGCTACTCCAGACACACCTATATTCTCTAATTTTTGCATCAGTTTTTTATGACTAACGGTGTCAAAACATTTTTTTAGGTCGATAAAAATGCCCAAAGCCATGTTTTTTTGGTCAATGTTAGTTTTTATTTTTGTTATTAGATCGATTGCTGCACTAAGAGTTCCTGATTTTGGCCGGAAGCCGTATTGCTGGTCTGTTAATATTTTTTTGTCGGTTACGTAGGTATTTAAACGATCGTACAGGATTCGTTCAAAAATTTTTGAAATGACAGGCAAAACCGATATCGGTCTGTAATTACTGGGATTAAATTTGCTTCCGGTTTTGTGAATAGGGCTAACTTTTGCGATTTTTAATGAATCAGGGAATATTCCTCGTGAGAGGCATTCGTTAATGCAATCAGTCAATCTCTCGACAATCAAGTTTTTAATGCATTTAATCGCCTTAACACTAATTCCATCCACACCAGTGCTCGTATTATTTTTGAGATTATCAATGATTTTGGAAATCTCAGATGTGGTGCATAGTTTAAACTGATTTAATTCTAAAATGTGTGTGTAATTAGTGTCGTACATTAGTGTGTTAGCAGTGTGATCATGGTATATTTTAGGTATATTTCTTGCTAGTTCTGAACCGATTTCAACAAAGAAAGAATTAAATAAGTCACAAATTTCTTTACCTTCCGTTACAGTGTGTCCCGAATCCGATATCAGTTTTGAGGGAGTACTAGCGATCTTGATTTTTTTCGAAGCTAAATTATTAATAAGTTCCCACATTTTTTTTGGTTCATTTCGTGTTTTGTTAAATAGGTTGCGGTAGTAGTTTTCTTTTTGTCTTCTAATCGCTATTTTCGTTTTATTTTGTTGCTTGATAAATTTGCGGCGCAGATTTTCATCAGTTTGGTTGGTTTTAGTCTGACCCCATAAGCTGTTTCGTTCATTTAATAACTCAATAATACTTTTGGATATCCAGTCCTTCTGGAGTGGATTCATGAATTTAGTTTTCTCTATTTTGCTCCTCTTAAATTGATCTGTCAGGAATTTTTCAAAGTAAGTGAAATCATTTATATCATTTTTGTAAGGTGAGTTTCTGGTGTTGCTTATTAGTTTGTCGTAGTCTAGGGCTTGGTACTGCACCTTTTTACTCACTTCAACTGGTAAACGTCCAATTTCGACAAACAATTGCTTGTGATCTGATAGGGATGATTCAATCAACGAGATATTAAATGTATGGTTGCTTATATTTGTGCAGATGTGGTCTAATAATGTTTTTGTTGTACTCGTATCACGAGTACTGTACTTCTTGTCTATTTTGTTTATTATTTCATACCCGGCAGCCTGTATTTCGTTCTGGTATTGTAATGCATAACGGTCTGCAGTAAGCAAGTCAATGTTGAAATCGCCGAACACAATTGATCTTTTCCGGCGTTCTAATTGTATAGTATATTTTTCTAAGAAGTTGCTCATATTTGTATCACCCGGCTTATAGATTGCACCGATATTTAATGAAAGTTTGTTTATTTTTATCCACAAATAATGATTGCTATCCTCGCACACCACCTCCGTCTGTTCATACTGTATACTGTTATGTATATATATTGAGACGCCGCCACCCTTCACAAGAAACACGGTTTTACATAGATGTTATTACAGTACACATTGTTCTATCATGTTTCGCTTACAAAGCATGCAAATATATCATAATAGTATTGTATAGCGGGCACAGCTAGTACTATATAATATTAGGTCCTTACATTAGGCGTTTTGTATGGAGATTTTGGGGAACTCTGCATTTTCCATACTAACATTTTTTCAGTTTTCTTCACAACGACAAATCCAAAGATAATAATATTTGGCATGTATCATTAGACAAGCTTTAGCTATATGTGTGATATCAAACTTCTTAAAAATTATTTATCTTTTTTATGTGAATGCAAATCAAATTATGTATTCGGAAGGCACTGAAAAGGAGTTGTCTCCGTGTCCAATTTAACACAATAAAACTTACAACGAATTATCAAAACAAATCAAAAGAGCTCGAAAATATGGTCTATTTTTAGAGAAGCTTATAATTTTTAAAGAATACTCTGAGACTTAATAGTTACGAACAAAATACTAAGAGAGAAGAAAAACCCCAATTTCATAGGTAAGGACCCAATATCTAATATTGACAGTGATGGCATGGCTGGCTTACTTATTTAGATCGCCTTGTTACCTATGAAAAGGAAATTGCTTCGAATTTCTGTGTGATTAAATCGGAATGAGATAATTCTATAGAGCGCCATAATTTCCCACAGTCCAGTGAATCAGCAGGCGAGAAGTTTCAGTGAGCCGGTCATATCTTCCGTCTTCAGCCTATATACGTCGCACTGCTGGGCACAGGTCTTCCTCATGGAAACAAACACCTAAGGAGTTATGGGTCATAACACCACCACGCTGGCCCAAGGCGGGTTGGTGGGTAAAAACGGTTGCAATAGCGAGACCAACGGCTTAACAAGACCAAGGAGTTCGAAATCACAAAGTTTTAGTCACCCATCCACGGCCTGACCATGGCGAAGGTAGCTTTGTTTTTGATATCGAAAGCCAAAACCCGTACTAACCACCACGCCACCGAGCTCCTCAGATCATATACATAACATAAATCTTAGTCGTCAAGTTAGAAGTGTTCTTGAGTGAAGAACGCTTTACAAAAGTGGTTAGTGGTGGTTAGAACAGTTACCTCAACTCAGAACACAGATGGTTGCCTTGCGGCACAAAACGTTAGATAGGGGTAGAGATCAAAGATAAATAAGACGCCTCTTTTCTTATGTTGTTGTAAAATTCTCCCATGTAGGGAAGGCAAAGGGAACGAAGCCCATAGAGCCAAGTCTTCGATATTTTAATGTCTTCAGTCTTTGCATTGAAATGCAAGTACATTTTAATGCGTCTTGGAAGAGTTTAGCGTCAAATCATCGAGTTTAGCGTCAAAGCACTCTGGTGCTACTCCGATGAGGTGGATTAACCACTATATTAAAATCAACATTTTTCACACCACTTGACGCTTATTTCAATGATCCTTCATATTGCTCATCATTACAGACACTTGTTACACAAAACTACACTGATTTTACGCAACAATATCCACTCCGAAACAATATTACAAAAATTGAAATAAAAATCACGTCCGCCATACTCAAAATGGTGCCAAAAGCTCCAGACGCCTCTGTACCTCTATTATGTATAAATTAAATAACATTATGTTTATTTTTATAGCATTTAATCTTAAATATTAACACTGCTTTTTTAATACAACGCAGATTAACCCACGCTTGCCTTACTTTTTTGTGAAAAATAAATTAGATGTTGCACTAGAGTATCATAATGTTGCCGGAGTAATCCCGCGAGGACGCGGCGGCATCCATCTTGCCACGATGACGTCATAGCTGCCCGGAGACGGGAGTAAGTATAACACTAACATATTGTGCACTTCGTAATCTACGTACAAAGTCCTGCCTTGGGGGAACTTTTTGATGTTTAAACATTACATGAAAAGGAAGTGACAGCAAAGCTTGGAAAATAAATACTACCCGTCCAAGACTGACTGTTGACTAATTTAAAGGCAGGTTTTCCTTTAAAATTTGTCACAAATCACACTCTACAATGCGGAAAATACAACGCGAGGCACTAATTAGTAGTTGACTCACTTTACGCGAGCGTATTCTTGCATGGATTCTTGTAGTAATTTATTATTCATATATATAAGGGAAGGAAGAAACATATAAAGGACAAAGTTTAGAATTACGGAATAAGACCATAAAACTTCATACAAATCAATTGGCCACGGTCGTCTACGTTTCTTAATCCCCTGAGGATCACGCGAACGCTGGCTTTCACAATAATTTAGATGTTTCTATTGTTTATCGTTTTGTGGCTATTGAAAGGTTAATCTTAAATACTGATAAAATATTCCCTGTATAAAATGTTCTTAAAATGTTACTACCTATCTTTAATAAAAGTTTTCTCTTTGTTTAACTACACAGAAAAAATTTTATCATCCCTTTTATTCGAATAGAGTCGTTTTGTTCCTCAATAAGTGGGAGCAAAGTAGCTCTTTTCTGTAAAGAACTTTTTAGCGGGCGGGATTATGATACCTATATGAATTTAGAACATGTATCATAAAATAAATTGAGCATGCATTATATGAAACTGGTTAGTATGTGCTAGTAGGATGTGTACGCAATAACCACGGAACAGGCAATTACTATAAAACGAGTAAATTGAGTGAAATGACCGAAATTTGTGAAATTTTACCGTCTATGAATATATTTTGAATGTACTATCTCATACTTACCTAATTTATAAATAGTTATACAAATATTAAATAAAACCTTCAATCCGAATGTATTGTAATTTAGGGGTAATACAATATCCTTAAGCACTGGATTTTTAGTCACGTCGTGGAGTCGAACCGTTCTGCTAAATAAAATTTTTATACCCATTTAACTAACATATTTTTAAGTACTTTTTTACTAACATATAGAAAATGGAAAATTGTACTTTTTACTAACATATTCTTAAGTACATTCTTACTAACATATATATGGATTAATTATGGTCCGAAATAAATGATTATTATTATTATTATTATAATTATTATTTAGGGTCACGAGTAAATTTTTAGAAAATTACCCCTTTGTCACCTTAACACTGGAGGTGACGAGCAGGAATAAGCCCCTGCTATGTTAATATGTAAATATTTGAATAATTTAATTGCTCCGCCAATTATTAAGCAAAGGGGTTGAATTAGGGAACACTACATCTTTCCCTTTGAGTTACAAATACAGTGTTTTAGAATGGCATTTGGGATTCGGACGAGCTCGCTAGTACGTTGTTTGACTGTGAAAACATTTGCCGACGCTTGGCTGTTGTTCATGGAATAGGGTTTAATATAAAAAAAACAAACATGAAGAATTTTATGCCTTCATTTATTCATAAAGTCACAGATAGTAGGTAGATCAATTACATCATCATGAGCTTAGAGTCAATAAGTAGATCATCATGAGCTTAGAGTCGCCCTCTGCTGAACATAGGGCTTCACCAATAATTCCTCAACCGATCGGTCCGTCACTGCCAGCATCCATCGACTTTCGTATATATCGTTTCGATAATAAAAATCGTCATTCTTGATTCAATGACGTGGAGATATTCCAAGCACAGCCCTTTTCCCATAGAGTGATTTGGGGCGTTGACATGAGGCCGAGACATAATAATAATAAAGTATACTTGTACAAATGGTTCCATCTACCTAAGAAGCATAAGCAATGCAATACCGTATTTGTCAAGTTTTTATCACGCCCAATTGTCAAATTCCTTAGTATCTTGACTGTTGAACGTGATCAAAACGCGGTATATATAGTTCATGCTAAGAAGGACTGGTATATTAAAAATAGGTACAAGTATTGGTGACATAATATTATAATAAAACATATCAAGAATGTATTGATCACTAAAGGATATTATTGTATTAATGATTATTTAGAAGATGAAACTGTTTGGTCTTAAATATTAATATATATATTTTTTTGTTTTAACTCAGTTTTTTTAATGGAAGATGTTACAGTCTGGAAAGGTCTGTGTACGATGTTGACATTAACAATTTCTTTGTTCTCTTGACAATGCATACTGTAAAATCTTTCAAAAACAATTATTATATTGTAAAGGGAGGAAACAACTTGCTGAGTTTCTTGCCCGTTCTTCTCAGAACAAGGCCTCCTGGTAGCTAGTGAACGGTTGGCATAATTTGACATTCATAAGAGTATGTAAATACCTAAACTGAATAAATTATTTGACTTTGACTTTGACTTTGATACGGTTGAACGTTAACGCCTGTACTAGTGTACGAGTATGACAGTCGTTAGCGCCTTCCACCGGACTTACAGGACTTAGGTAAGTTATTGCAAGTTTATGCCAATAAACCAAACCAACTTCTAAAGTAACACTGCGACGTCTTCCAACTTCTACCGTCTCATTATTCTTGATACTTTATCAAAAACTTTGAACTTGAACTTAGAAACTTTGTTACTTTATCGTTTTTTTAAAATATCATGCAAGAAGCAATGAACCATAATTCGAGACTGACAAAAGGGCATGTCCAAGAATTAAACACCAAACAAAGCTATTAGAGGCTTTGTATAAGAGCAAACTTCGTAATCGTGTGTTAAACGCCAGGTGGCGCCATCTCTTGCAGAAAAACTAAACTAATATTATATGACAATTCTTGGTGAACTTTCAAACTTTACACTAAGCTTTTAAAAAGTAAAATTTTACAAAATTCGCAGGCAGTGCAGATACATAATATATATATATATATATATATAACTCAGTGAGGTCCAACCTTAACTCTGATTCATGGATCACTCGAAACTTTCCGTCAAAACGTTATAATTGCGGGGTGTTCAATTGGGCGATAGCAACGGCCCCCGCTTTATCATCGTTACCATGTTTTCCGCAGAATTTTATGGGCTATTTGGATTATATTTGCTACAATTCATTCATCGCATATTTTTGGAGCATGACGTAAAATTTTTGCGAGTAGACTTCAACCGTTTAGTATATTCATAAGGCGCTTAAGAATTAACTAGACTGAGCATTTGGTTGGCGCGCATTTCTTGTGTTTTGGCCACAATGACCTATAGGCTAGTATGGTCATGGAAGGTGGAGACTAAGAATGAAGATACTACTTAGAATCTGGTTTATCATCTCCAGCGTCTAAATCTGCAGCGTTTCACCAATCATTATTCCACCATACAAGGTTGTGTATAATCCGGCGCGCGTTTTTCACGTCATTTCCTGCCACGTTCATCTGAACTATGGATCCAATTAATAATAAAAACCACGGGCTTACTTATAATCAAACTGTTTTAAGAAACTGCATCCTTTTTAATGCAATATTTCGTCACGCATTTTATATGGTACATTTCGTATTCAATCCCTCCCTTTTTTGGTCTTCTTCATTCTATTTCTACCTATGTGGGTAACTAAAGTATGTACTTAGAATTCTTCTAGCTATATGTAAAGTCCATATCAGGCCAATCTATACCTATATATCTCATTCTCTCAGTCGCTGGCGCAACGCAACTTTCTTTACTAGCGGCAATCATTTTATATTCTTACCTACAGGTCCCGACAATCACAGTACCCTTTGAACTTCAGGAGGCATAGGTAAACAAAATTTCAATTCCACTAAAGTCCCGCTTAGCGTAATTCCCAAGCGACCAGTCCGACGCGAATTTAAATCAAACCACCGAAATTTGGATATTTATTAAAAACACATGAATAATTCAAGACGAGTTGGAATTTAATTAGAATGAAAGGACTGTAGCGTTTGGTTAAATATTTATTAGAGAGGCGTTTGTGTGAGAATACGGTACTAGCACAACTGTTAATTATGTTGCAAAAACAATATCTTTGGCAATTATAAAAGGGATAAATTTATAAATAATGCTCCATATTGTTTTTACTGAAAACAGGACGCAATTTTCTTGAACAACAATCCGGAACTGGCTATTGTGTAAATGTTTATTATGAATTTGAAGCTTAAAATTTTAAGAACAGGCTAGAGGAATAATTTAGGATAAAACAAAGGTTACAAGTATTCCAGTTCAATTCCTTATCAATATTAGACTCGTATTTACTAACTTCGTTATAGACATCTGATCAAATAAAAAAGTTTTAGGAACAAAATAGTAGCTAATAATGTCGTTTTTTTAACACGTGACGTGAACGTGAATGCGGATTTTTATTTTAATAATTTGAAATGGTGTATTCTTGTCATGCTGAAAGTAGGCCTCCCAAAAGGATCTTCACAATAGTCAGTCAATACGCTGCCGGTATCGAGACCTTTCCGTTCCAACAGCTATAACGTCTGTTCAACAAGCAATGTACCCAACTCTCGTACTCGCGTTGCCTCGTGTTGCCTCGTGTCGCCTCGTGTCGCCTCGTGTCGCCTCGTGTCGCCTCGCGTAGTTTGGCTAGGCCGTAACGTTTTCGACTGAGACTTGGTTGTGGTAAATACGTTCGTATTTAGCGCAATCGAGGCCCTGCCCACTGCAAATGTCGCTCGCAATTCTTATGCCTAGAACAGATTAAGCATTATCACCAGCTAAAATTTTGTCTGTTGAGCAAGGGCGTACCGAGGAAGAATCAACCTCCTTCCATTATTCCTTTCAGTGAAGAAGAGAGAATAATCAAGCCATAATTTAATATTACCAACCCCCTTTTGGCCAGCGTGGTGGTGTTATGGCCCGTACTCCTCGTGTCTTTCTCCTTGAGGAACGCCTGTAGGCAATGGGATGTATACAGGCTGTGGAGACTAATTTAATATTTCAATGGCTGCTGTTTTATTTTAGGAAAAAAATAAAAGGATTCAGAATTTTATATTATTTTATGTAACACAAGACAGAATAAAATACAATTTGACGACTTCCTTGGTCGAGTGGTCTGTATGCCGGTCTCAAGGCGTCGCCATCTCGAGAGGTTCTGTGTTTTGTGTCATATGTTTGGGTTTTTTTTTCAGGCATTTGTTCTCCAGTCTTGGATGTTTATATATATTTATATATATTCAGGATATTTATTTATTTAATATTGTATTTATCCGTCATCTAGTGTCTGCAACACATTAGTTGCTTAAAATGGGGCTAATGAATAGGTGTGAATGTTTGAAGATATTTATTTATTTATTTACAAGCACTGAAGTAATTTTCGCCTTTACTTAAAAATGTGTACACCGGTTACCCATTAGGGTAAATTAAAAAAAAGATTGTATGTCATTTGCATTGCTACTAGAAGTAATCCAAGCAACCTAAGATTAAACTACGCGTATACACATTGGTACAAGAGATCCCTCAGATCATTGACAGCGTCGTCAGTGGTCCGCCGCGCCTGGTTGCTGCATGACGTCATCTTCTCGTGCGACTGCTCATTGTGCCGGCGCGCATTCGTCAAGCTCAGGTCCAGCTCGTATCCTAGCGCTACAGCTGCTCGGGATAGCTCTTTGAGGCAGGTTGTGACTTCCGTCCTGGAACATTGAAGTTTTATGTCACTAGTGGAGCTAGACCCTCAGCATTTTGCGTTGGATGTGTAGCGTAAATTATAGAGTGGACTGTATAAAAAACTGGTAGTTATTCAGGGAGCAAATGTACAAATTTAGCCCGACAAACGAACATCCGTTCTGCGTGATGTATTGGTCGCAAGTGTGTGACGCGCGGCCCGGGCCCGTCGCGATGTGTGGCCCCCTCCCGCGCTCCTTCTTCATACCGGGCACCGGCGGCGTGGTGTTGTCATCACCAGTCACTCTTAACACATTTCATTGTAGCCTGACCAGGAACATAAAGAACCTGCTCTGGATCAGTAACCATTTTTTTTATTGCAACACTAGGAAGTCTTTAAAAAAATCCATTAAAGTGAAAGAAGCTTAGATAATATTTAAAGCAACTAGACCAACCAGATGGGTTTTTATTCATAACTACAACATATAACATACTGCGCAACTGCAAAGGCAAAAATCCAACAAAATTATCTCAAAGAAAATTCTGTACACCATAAATTCATAAAAGCAAGATAATAATTTAAAACAGAATGTCATATATATACGTTGCACCCTATTCTTACTGCTTCAAATTTTTACTCCTCTGCAAGTTCACTTCCATGGTCTTGGTCGCGTCCCTTAACGCCATCTGCATGTGGTTCTTGGTAATGCTGATCATCTCTGCCGCGTACTTTCCCATCTTGGCTATGGAAGCCCTGGCGTCTTCGGTACAGCTGTATATCTGGGCTACGTACTTGCTGGCCAGGGTCTTAGCGTGACGACGCTCCTCGTCACACATGGCTGGAAATGGAGTGGATGGCTTTAAATGTGGCAAGGAATCTAAAAGAAAATTAACATAAAAATGTATGTCTATACCTCCATGGAGGTGTGAACCTTTTTAACTTTTTCATGCTAATCCACCACCGATGTAAGTTGTTCTTGTCATCAGAAGTCATTAAAATAATAATAAGATGTGTTTGTAGTAATTGCGAGCTGGCTCCGCTGGTTAAATTTACTTAAATAATTTTTTAGGGTTCCGCATTTTTAATGTATAGATAGTGGTGGCCAGTATCTGAAATTATTTATTTTTGCCTTATGATGTTGAAAACAAAATATTTTGAACCCAGTATCTACCCTTTGTACCGGTCTACAATCGTTTCTTCCCGCCAATACTTATTGGGTGAACGTGGTAGGTACTGTAACGGGCCCAACTCTTCATATGTGTACGCAATGGGACATATAATATATATATAGACAACGAATGTCTACACTAGGTCTACCCTGAGGATTACCAAAACGCTTAGAAAATATTCCTATAATAACCTGGCACATTCAAACGTTGAGCCAATTCCATAAGCTCTTTGTAAATATTATTCTTCTTCTGAACTGCGATGTTAATCTCATCTTTGATCCTCCTCAGGATCTTGCTGGTCATCATCTGGTAGGAGCTTTGGATGTTCCTCAGATACGTGTCCAGGAACGGGGCTAAGACTGTGTCCATGTATCGGGATAGGTCACTGGAAAAAACAGCTCTCTTAAAAAGTGCTTTATACCCACTTTTTGAAGATAGGCTTTTTTTAAAATCTTCTTAATTTATATTTAATGGAATTACTCTTAACCTAAAACTAAACCTCAGCTGAGATTAGGTATACATTGGAGCGAGCTTTCCTTGAAGGTGCCTATTCAACCTCACTTTAAAAAATTGTGTCATATGTTATCAGGGACACAGGCGCTGGCAGTGCATTGAACTCCAGGACGTGCATTTTAGAAACGATGATAATCTTTTAAGTGCTCGGTTTTGTTTCATCGACAAGGGCCCATCATCTACACACGGATGCAGCAAGGTCAGACGGGGATTGAACCGAGATGCGACAACCTTGTACCAGTCTCTCTAGTCTTCCCAGCCAGCGCTAGCTATATTAGTAGTACAAAACGCACATCTCCTACAAGTCTAGTTGCAGGAGATAATGTAACGGACGCATTATTTGTGGAATGTGATACATATCCCTTGCTAGATAAGTTGTTAATGTTATTTTAAAAAGTAGGCAGAATAGTGGCGCTGATAGCTGATTTGGATTGTGTGTCTCTACTTCACCTGTTCACAAGAGCCAGCTGAGACATCCTGATCTGCCGTCGTAGTGACGAGGAGTTCCCGAACTTCTCCCGCAAGCTCGCCAGGTGGTTGTCGATCTCCACCGGCATGTGCTGCCAGGGCGGAATTTCGAAGCACAGCCCCCCATCTCGGCGTAAATGATGACTGTGGTCCTAGGTAAAGGGGATGAATGAAATGATACATACTTGATAAATCATTAACCTTCCTTTAAGGCTTCGCTGTATTCAAGTCAGCGAGATTGGAACAGATAATTTAAAAAGTATTTTTTGCACCATTTTATATACATAACATCACATATACGCCTCTTTTCCCCAAAGGGGTATTAAGACAGATATGTCAAATCCCCATGTAACAGGTGGTCAGCCTGTTGCCATGCACCGGGCTCAATGTAAGGCAAGCGATATTCACAACGAACTGTACATAAGTTTTATTCGTGGTACAGGCGATGGGATCGAACCCGCCTTGGTGACCACCAAGCCGGGTTCGATTCACCCACATTAGCCTTAAACCTGACAGCCGCTTGGGGTCGTAAAGTTCTCAAGTGGAGTCCGCGACTCGGTAAATGTAATGTGGCAAGATGTGAAAAATGGGATGACGATATTTGTAAGCTGGCTGGAGAGGGCTGGATGAGAACGGCCGAAAATCGAGAGCGGTGGCGTGCATTAGAGGAAGCATTTGTCCAACAGTAAGCAGGTGTGGGCTGACTGCATAGAAAAGGACATAACTGGGAAAGAAGCTAGTTTTGATATGCAAGTAGAAGATGATGGGGAAACGATGCGTCCACCCCCAAAGCATTAGAAACAGTACAGGCAGTAGAGAGATGGTTTATATTGGGGTCCTTACCTATGAAATTGGTGTTTTTATTCTGTCTTAGCAATTTGTCCGTAACTATTAAGTTTCAGAACATTCTTATAAAACAATTGCCTCTTCTAAAAATAGACCATATATTTGAGCTCGTATTATTTAATTTGATAATTTTTTGTAAGTTTAATTGTGTTAAAATTAGACACAAAGACGATTATTTTTAACTGCCTCCCGAATACATCATTTGATTTGCATTAACATAAAAACGATGAATAATTTTTATCAAGCGTGTTCACACACATATTGCTAAAGCTTGTCTAATGATACATGCCAAATATTATTATCTCTGGATTTGTCGTTGTGAAGAAAACTGATAAAATGTTAGTATGTAAAATGCAGACATACCCAAAATCTCCATACAAAACACCAATTTCATAGGTAAGGACCTAATATTTCTATAAGACCTTTTAAATTAAAAATAACTTACTCTACACTGTACTATCTCCTCCACGCTGCGCGACTCAAACACGAACAGAGAAACCGCAAACAATTTAATCAGAAGCATCACGACACAGAACACAAAACCATTTTCTTGATCATAAATTACGATTCACTGTTATTTTACTACCAACACAATTACACGATTCATTGAAATAAGAAAAATGGTTATAACCTGCACGTTAATACCTTGACTGGCTGACATTTTGTTAATTAACCAGTCCACTACGAAATCGGTGATAACGGAACGCCACAAACATTTTAATTTAACTTCTTTCTTCTTGCAATCGATAGAAAACATTATTAAAACTGGTCATGGAATAAGGGTGTTGTAGGTATATTAGTAAGAGCTAAAGGCTACGTGTTATACAAACAGCTGTTCACGATTGAACTAAGTACATGTTGAGTAAAATCAGGGTTGACCAGAAGAGATTTTCACTGTTTACACGTTCCAAGAAGTGTTCCTCATTTCTGTGCTGTATTCGCCCGCACACGGATTCCATATAAAAATCACGGAATATGTCACATAATACTCGGTCGAGCAGATATTGATAACCACGGTTACACCCGCGCTGTACCCGTTCATATAGGAATATCCGAATAAAAAGTATATTTCTATGTCCCTTCTCAGGCTCTAGACTATGTGTGTACCAAATTTCAATTGAATCGGTTCAGTAGTTTTGACGTAAAAGCAAGACAGACAGAGAGAGACTTACTTTCGCATTTATAATATTAGTATGGATATTTCCTGCCTTACTCTGTGTCCTTACATAGCAATAGTCTCGGCCTATTATATGAAAAACTAAAAAAATCAGTAGAAAGTAATAATTACCCCTTCCCGAATATAGAGTGTTTATGTTATGATACTCGTAATGATGTACTATAATTATTTTCGAGAATAAATTTTCTCCCATATTTAACCAAAATTCACAGTATAGTAAAAATTCCCCCTTAAATAAGATTGTTAATATCGCCGTTAAAACTTAAGTGGCAAAGGAAAATCCTTATAAAAGTCCGTAATATGCAGGTTGTGTGTCTAGACGAAAAAAAAATTAATGAAGCGGGTAATTAATTCAGGTAACGTCTCCAAGACGCGCTAGCACTTAGCGCTGAAAGCGCTTTATTTTTCATTTTTAATAGGACAACCTGTTTATATAATGTTGCCGTTGAATTTATTAGTTATTTTTCAAGTTACCGACCCTTTAAAGATTAAAAAGTTACCGTAGTGCAATGCTTTAGTCCCTTAATAACAAAAGCCTGGGTTGTGGAGTTTTACTACCAAGAAAGATATCTTCAACGTTAAATAAAATTTAAACAAAACATTTAATGGCTGCCTGCAACCGTATTTTTTGCATTAGTAATTAGAAATATTAAATGGTTTAATGTAATGAGGATCATGAATAATGAACGTCAATGACAGTTGAAAGAAATATCTGCCCATTGCAGTATGCTGCAAGCAAAATTTTTGCTTTTATCATCAAATTATTATTTTATACTGTCTGTTGTGCAGCCCATGGAGATTTCTAAAATTTACTTACGATCTTAAAAGAAAGAAATTTGTATAATTTGAACACTACTCGTAAATTGTTCAATTGTTACATGTCACAAGATAGCGATAATTTATATAATTTTGGGAAAATTAAATAAAATCCTTGTAAAACTTATGTAGTCAAAAGACAACACTACTATTAACATGCCCACACCATTCATCATTATCCTGCCCTTTTCCCAATTTCATTTGGAGTCGGCGCAACGAGTCTTTCTCCTCCACTCTCCCCTATCACACGCCATATCAACATTCACTCCCATTCTAGCCATGTCCTCATTCACACAATCTATCCATCTCTTCTTTGATCCCACACCATTGTGGTTAATAAAGTTAAACGGGGTTGAGATACTGAAATTGGTATTTATTTTGTGAAACTTTCCAACATTTAGAAAGAAATCTCTACAAATACAATGCACGTTCTTTGATACGTCTTCATTAGTCTGAGCTATGTCTGGGATCCCAACGATGTTATTTGGGGGTACGCAAAGAAACGCTTTTGTTACATTACTCATATGCAAATATAAGGACTCCTGAAACATTCCCAAGCAAACATACGAGACGCAATGAAAATATTTCTTGATGGTGAATTTGAAGCGAAATTTCTAAGAACGCGTAATAGAGATGTGGAGAAATGTACCTTAAGACGATGTGACAGGGATTATTTTGTGTTTCATCAGTGTGATAATAATATATTGCTTGGTATAAATAAGAATTATGAGGTGCAGTCCGGTAAAAAAGCTTTGACCTATTTTCGTACTTGCACGAAATTTTCAGCTAATCTCACCTGAGGATAAATTTAATATAATTAAAATTATTTGCCATTTAAACATTTGTACCATAACTTTATGGTATAAAATAGAGAAAAAAAACTGAGAGCATTGTGGAATACAGTTAAAGTTTCTCTCCGTGATCAGTTAAGGAACGACGGGGGCTTTGTTGTCTTCACATCTTCTTATTTTTGTTGAGTTTTGGGAATATGGTAGAAATGCAGCTGCAGGGGGTCCAGGGGAACCAGATATATTTTGAAAGTGGTCTATGAGAAAAATAAGTCTAGGAACCTCTGGCTTAAAAAATAGCAAGCCTAAATAAACGATTAAAAATTTCATGAAATTTTAACTAATAGGATAGGATTAGCGTAATATTTTCCCAAATAACATTTTGGTAATAAGAATAAGGGATATAAGAGAGTTTGAGTGTGTAGAGTCTCGATAACCTATTTATTCGTCAAAAGTGCAATATTTTAACTATCAGAAGGAAGATATATGTATACTTACATCTTTTTGTTACACTAGCCGCAACAGAAGCAGTTACAGATGAGTTAAAAAATATGCACGTTTGATGTTTGACAGTCAATGACTCTTATTGGAATAGAATAAAGATTATCGCCTGTCAAACGTGCATAAATATTTTTAAACTCGACTGTACGATCCCCGAATTAGGGATGTTGGTTACTATGCTGTTTTTGAGCTATACAAAAGAAATATGTTTACGTAATAACAATCCGTAGCTCCGGTGTAGTGGGCAAAGACCTTGAACGTGGCTTTACACCACCGGATAAATTGGTTGAAGAATTAATTTTACTAATAATTGCAAATCTTATGTCACGTTGGTATATACCAATAATTGCAGATGACATATAGCCTCAAGCCCCAATCAACATGAAACTAAACAGTTTCCAATAGGCTGGGCAGACGAGCCTACGAAAACAATTTGGCACAGAATCAGGTAAACATTTTAGTAACTAGGATTAATATTGGTAAAGATAAGCCACAATATATCATTCCGAATGTAGTTATGTATAAGTATCAGTGTTTGAATCAGGCAATAAATTCAATAGATACAAGAGAGGGCAGAAAGCAATTTTCCCGGCGTTATCACATAAATTGTGGCTCTCATATGGAAAAATCTTGTTGAAGGTCTATAGCAATAAAATGGGAATTATTATTTTCCTCTTTACGATATAAAATTGCTTTGTTTCTATTGAAGAGATGATGTCGGAATTGGAATTAGATCTGTTTCATGAAAATTTATAAAGAATAGGCACTGTTGTACTTAGCTCTAGTATTTACTTTTTCTGCGGATTTAAAATATTCTATTATTTTTTGGTTTACTGTTTTTTACATACATATAATCACGACTATTATCCCGTAAGGGTTAGTCAGAGACCGCAAAAACAGTCCATTGCCATAGTCCGCGCAGTTACTGCACTCAGCGTAACAGGTGGTGAGCCCGTCGCCACTACAAGCTATTGGATGATTGTGCAGATCTAAGTCCATTAGTCGCCTTTTACAACACCCAAGGGAAGAGATGAGTTGGTAGTTTTCTTTTAAATAGCCGCTACCACACGGCTTCTACCACGGTGGTTACTGTTTTTTAAATTATTTATTATTCAAGTGAATACGTTTAAAAGAGGACTTTTTACTTTATTGGTGCTGGTAGAGCTTCTAAGCCTAAGCCCGCCTGGCTAGCTAACCTAAGTCTGCCACCATAATATCAATGTTTAGCATTGTTGTGTTCCGATAATGAGAGGTAAGATAGCCAGTTTCTCAGTTGTTGAGGAACACAGATAAAGCTCGCTTCCACCTTCGGCCTTATTGCCACTCACCATCAGATGACATAAAGGCCATGTGGTGGCCAAATTTAAATCTATTTAAAGGAAATGCAACTGTTTTTGTTCCAGTACATAAGTATAAACAAAGCGTTATAGTTTTTGGTATGTGCTACATTTATTAAAATTTGTTTTTTTTTTAATGGAAACACTCTCTTAATGTTGCCATGCCCAAACCGGGTCCATAATGTTCATTTATTCATTTATGTACCAACTTGTATTCTTATCGAGAGCAATAATTAAATAAATAAACCATGAACTTTATAATTCTGATTTGAATAATATTAATAAATAAACTTATTTATTTGAAAAAAAAAACGAAAGAAAAGTTTATAAGAAGAAAAAGAAACTTGCGTTATTGATTACGTATATGGACTAGTGATTTCCACGCCGATTTCAAGTGTAAACTTTTTGATATTATATAGATAAGTAAGACGGAAATAGCCTAACAATTATTAAGGGCAGACAACCAAACAATTCAATACAAGAGTCCGGTGTACAGTAAACTCCAAAAATATGTAACCACCTTTGACAATAAATTACTCTTATTAGAAGGAAATAAAGATTGTCACCTCAAAAATGTGTATACATATTTTTGTTCTCGGCTGTACAAAAAACTATAACGAAACATGATTCAATAAAAAAGCCATTTGTTTTCAAGCACTTTATCTGTGCCAACAAAATCAATGGCGGCCACAGCAAAGTACACAGGTTAAAAAACGCGAAATGCAAAAAGTTCGAAGCCCGCCAATGCAGCCGTTGTCTTTAAAAAAAGAACAATGTGATGGTTGTCTGTTACAAGAACCTAGTAACTCTGGAAATATTAAGAGTAACGAGGTTTTATATGCAGAAGAAACGAAATTAATGTTTTCATTTTTTGATTTGTTCATTTTTATTAAGAAAATAATAGAGAAGACTTTTTGCGGAATTCAACGATGGGTTTTAATTACTTCGGAGTGGTTATTGTAATATAAAATTACTTAATGCAGCTTTAAGTAACTTGAAGAGAAATTTGTGCCCTTTCAATAACTAGATGATGTCACAGCGTTAGTAAAAGGTTCTCTCACAAAAATATTCCAGTATCTCTTTAATTGTAAAATATTTTTTATTAATTTTAAAACAATACTTGAGAAGCTTGTAAATATATAAAGCAATACAGGTTTTTCCATAAAATTAAATTGGTTTAGTAGATTATTTAGAGCTAAACTGATGTGATCAAATATTTCATAAACTTGTTAACTAGTGGAAAACCTATTGTTTAAAGCCATCACTGAATTTAAGTTATTTCATTATTGGTTTCATTAAAAATCCATTGTTATAAGACTGCTTTTACAGTCACCTGCAAATATATATGACGATTTTAGTACCTTGTTACATCATCAGACCAATAGAATCAAGTCCGCATAACAAATAATTTGCTTTAAACCATATAAAGACAAGGTGCTAAAATTGTCATATATTTTTGCGGGGAAGTCGTCATAATTATATCGCAAAATATTTAAACTTTAAATGACTGCGTTGTCATTATAATTTTTTTCATCAAGATTTCCCTTTTTCTTTTTGAATGATAGAGAACTTCCTCGACAATACCAATTTACTCTTACTCTGATCAACCAAATTGTTTTAATTTCAAAAGGCAACATAAAAAGACCAAATGTTCGCACTAAATTTAGAATATTCGTACCCAATTCCTGCAATGTGCTAAATCTTTTCAATAGAATTCGCCATGTTGTTGTGCTGCGTTTCAATTCGTTGCAATTCTAGATATTTCTACTCCACGTTGCCGGCCTATATTTCATTTGAGAGCCAGTACAAGCCGCGAAGCCGATAAATCCACAGATTTCTATTACAGATAAAGCCACGATTCTTTCCGTGTATTTAAGTTTATGTCCGTTATGGAGCAGAGATTCTTATTTTTAAACTTTTTGCCGCTCTAAATCTCGTAGCTTGTTATTGGTCGACAATCTCAACCAATAAAAATGTCTGGTTTCGGGGAGAAGTAATTTGCTCCGAAATAAAATTCATGGTGTTTTGTTTTACTTTAACTGGTTACTTTTACTGTTTACTTTAACGGTTTTTATGCTTAAAAGAAGAAATCAATGCTTAGAGGCTTGACATAAAGAATAAACTATATCTATACATTTAAGAAAACTATAGAGGTGGAATGTCTGTACATGGAAAAAAAATGTTTTAAATCAAGTCAGGGCTGTAAAGAGAGGGATGTAAAGAGAGGGGAAATGCCAAAAAATTTATTTTTTTAGTTTTGTCTTTTTGTACGAGCTAATCTCCGAAATGGCTGGACCGATTTCAATGAAATTTTGCATCGTGATACCTTATATCCCTGGTCAACATCTTAGGTACTTTTTATTCCGGAAAATTATAGGGTTCTCGTGGGATAGTTAAAAAACCATAGTAACCGCGGACGAAGTCGCGGGCAACAGCTAGTTAAAAATAAATTCTCAAGAAAATTATGGAAGTTAAAAAGTTCAAGTGGTTGAACTGCCATAATATTTAACACCAATAACTTGAAAAATACTAAAAATTACCATATTTGTTTTAAAAAAGATATAAGTAAAAGATAAGTTTTTATTGGTATGTTACTTCAGATATCAACGTATATACTTTTCCAAATCAAATCTATTCTCTCCGCTCTCTATAGCCCGCTCATCGTAACTTACCTATTTAGTAAACAATCTAGAACAATCTATAAATATTTTATATAATTTAATTACGAATGTAATTAAAAAACAACAATCTACAACAGTAAATCCTTATCAACAGTCTGATCTTTGTTATCTAGTTATCAGTAGATTCTATGCAATGCAGTGTTGTTTCTTTAAAAAAGATGTTAAGATTGGTTACTAAATATAACAAGTTAGGATGAACGTACTTTAAATAGAACAGTCTGTCACTGACCATTGTATTACAACCCGTCAAAATGTACAACATTTTCAATTACCACACAAGTAATTCAGAAAACAATACAACTTTCTAGCAAAACAGCAAAACAAAATAACATTTCTGTTTTCATTTCTCAAAGCAAATAACAACTCAGCCAAATGTTACCGCCCGCCATTGAGTTATTACATTCGACATTATGTTAGCCTCCTTTTAATTTCGGTGTAGAAATAAAAAGAAAGAACGCTCGATACTGCCTTCTATTTCGTACCTTGGGTGAAATTAGAACTTACATTATAAAGATTATTTTATACAAAAATATTTATTTTAGTTTGATTACTCTGAACAGTCGTGTGGTAGCGGCTCAATAAGAGAATACTACAAACCCATATCTTCGTAAAAGGCGACTAATGGACTAAGAACTACACAACATCCAATAGCTTATAGCGGCGACGGACTCACCACCTGTCACGCTGAGTGCAGTCACTGCTCGGTGAAGCGTGGACTATGGCAGTGGACTGCTTTTGCGGTGCTTTTGCCTAATCTCTGACTAACCCTTATGGGATAATAGTCGTGATTATAGGTATGTACGAGTATGTATGGATGATTCAACCATTCCTCTGCATTCAACCACAGAAGTGGAAACAACTCACACAGATTGAAATTGTGATTTTTATGTAATAAACCACAGATCACTGAGAGCCGATTCGCCATTTATTCTAATATTATGTAATAAATGGAACATTCCTATCGATCTACTAATAATCCTTTAAATTCAAAAGAGACCTGATCTAATAAATCCCTTAACCTGAGTAAAAGTATGTGTTCTCAGCCTATATACGTCCCACTGCTGGGCACAGGCCTTCCTCATGGAGAAACACATGAGCAGTATGGGCCGCAACACCACCACGCTGGCCCACTGCGGGTTGGTGGGTAGAAACAGTCGCAATAGCGACCGGGCTTATCGTGCCTTCCGAAGCACGGAGGAGCTCGAGATCACAAAGTTTTGGTCACCCATGCACGGCCTGACCATGGCGAAGGTAGCTTTGTTTTCAATCGAAAGCCAAAGCGTACTTACCACTACGCCACCGAGCTCCGCGAGTTAACGTATAAAAGCTTAAAAATGTTTTGAGTGAAGCTAAAAATCAAAATGTTGCTTCCTTGAATAACTCGAAGCAGAGGTGCTGAACCAAAATTTACCCATTTAGTAACATTAGTGTTGCGACCAGGAGCCAAATGTTTACCGTCACTGCATCCGGGTATTCTGGTAAGACTTACTGACGCGGATATGTAAACATCTAGATCGGAACTGATATTTGCAACAATCTTTTTTTCTGAATCATAATATATAATATAACTGTTGATTTCTGCTCTTAAATATAATACTTAACAAGACTGATAAGAAAATTTATGAAATACTAATTTTGAAAAAACAATAGAAATGTAATTAACTTGCTAAATCATAAATAAGAGTTGGGTTCTCCATGCCTAGAGAATGTGCAATGTTGACGAATTTAAAATTCAACTTCAGTCACTGATATTAATCAACATCTCAACACCTAACATTTAGGCTAACCAGGTTGTATAGAAGACATCGCTGCCTAGCGATAGGACCGTCGATTGTTACATCTAGTCCTAAGTTATTTATGATACCTAATTTCTTTTTAACTGGTGTAAACAATAAAGAGTTATCTAAGTTGTTGGTATTCTTTTAATGAGCCGCTACCACATAACTGTTAGTTACGAGTATGGCACCATTTAATATTCATATTTTCTTTATAAACAGCTACTAGTATGAATATTTTTTCAATTAGGTTATGATGGGGCTGCCATTACATTACATTATTTTTAAAAAAAGTAGTCACATTTGTAAAAAACTGCAACAAGTTACAATAAGGAATAACATTCTTCTATTCACAAATAATTTTCTACCTAAAAAAAATGAAAAATACACGCAGTGAAATACAGATGTATAAAGCTTTCGGTAAGAAATCGCGACGACGTATAATTGGCTACTTGACTCATATCAAATGGTAGGAAAATAATGTTTAATTCACATAGTATTTATAGTACATGGGTCCAAAATATACCAAGTTAAATAAATACATAGAAGCGATTGCTGAAGAAATTCAATTTAAACTTGTTTTATTTTTACTTTTTTTTTGGGAATAATCAAACGAGCGATAAATTTCTTATACCATCCAGTTGCCCAACTTCTTTGTAGCCATTCTCCCAAGAAGGGGGGCGTTGTCGCCTGCAATTCTTTTGGGAGCTGTCGCCTCTCCCACGCGAGCGCTCGTATCTTTATAGCACTCTACAGACTCACTACATACCTGATATTCCGATATTTATTAAGTTCAGGCACTTCTGCACTTCAGGAATTTTAGTGCTTAATCTGTTTCACTATTGATTTTGGATTCATCCCACTACTGGACATAGTCCATCTGACTAAAAAGAAAATAATGAGAAACGACTCAATGTTGATCCAATACCTATTCGTGTTCAAATAGGTATAGACATAACTACAATAGCCACCGACACTAACAGTTATTTAAAGATGGAAAACCACATTGTAACACGGAAAAACAGATCTCAATATTTGATCACCCTCTCAAAAGCCAAACAAAGTACCTTTTGTTGCATTGTTATCAATATCGAGAGAAATGACTCCACCATAATTTTAACAATAATACCCCTAAAAGAGTCTCTGATACTGTGTGACAGGTAGGCTCAGTAACATCTTCAATTGAATGCACAAAATGTCGACTCCACGAAATAGTTTGACCATAAATTTACAAATGTCGGGACAAATATTAATCTTTCAATTCAGAATTTGTAATCACAATGTTCTCAAAAATTCAAACTTCATTCTTAAAAAAAATTTGCTGAGCTACATAAAATGACAACCCTAAAGTTATTAATTTTAATTATTGCCGGGTCACCTTTAGCAACCATTATCTTAACGACTCATTAAGTGTCCAATTAATTTCATCGCATCTCTTTAAAAATTGTTGAGCAAAATTTGGAAATGATCCAAGTGGTGTGGAGAGTTTTATGGAGATTGTATTGTTATGCTATTAAATTCTAAACCTTATTACTATTGGTATACAAACGCACATAACGAACTCAAATATGGTGCTACGCTACTTTAGTTTTATTGCTCTATAGTTCTTAATCTAAGGGTTTTATTATGGTTTAGAATTTGACATATTTAATTCCGTAAATTCTTAGGTTATTTTATTCCGTGCAGTTCTTATTGTTCCCAATTTTTATTTTTATAAAGGTGGTTAAAGCCACACTTATCCGCTTAAACACTCCTTTGCATGTAGAATTGTATGTTTAAAAATAATCAGAAACCTGTGAGCACTTGACGCCCTACAAGTACACAGCGACGCTTTTCAACGTTTTCGGTCTTCAAACATATCGCGAATCGTATATCATTTATGCGAAATGCTAATTCAACGGTTTTATTTCAGTTATTGAACATTATGTCTATCGCGAAAATATAACAGCTTCCTAAAATAAAACATACAAACATAAGCAATACAAGTTGTAAGCCCGTACTATTTCAAACCACGATCTTTGACGAAGATGCCTGAAAAATTTGTCAGAGTACAACACATTCTTAAGCTGAGAAACATGTCGTCAAACGAGTCCAAGCCCACATTTTGGCGCTAAAATGGAGGTCATTATCCAACCTTTGGCCGGACGTGCCTAAGCAAATATTGAGGCAATTACCTACAGGCTCAGCTCGTTAGCGACACGGCGCTAGTGGTGACTCTGTTTTAGCATTTCTTGTAATTACAATTTGAGATTGAACCAAGGCAGTTCTGAGTGCAGACTCTTTGGGTGGTTAGGGACTTTTTTATTTTACGTTCGAATTTGGAATTGACATCGATTTGATCTTCAAAACTCAATTAAATAGGTAATGTCATGGTAATGTAGTAATTTCACACAAGTTTCACAATAATGAATTTGTAATAAAAAAAAGTCCTATTTTTTATGACAGATGTTTGCAATGATACACATACATACAGCCTGCGCAACGCCTGCAATCCTCGAAGGGGTAGGCAGAGTCCAAGAAGCACTGTGTTCCTTAAGACCACATTTAGCCATACAAAATTTGGGTTTGGAAAATCGAATAAAGCAATGCAATGAATGAAATGCAGTGATTATGAGTTTTTCTACCTAAGTCATGATGAGGATTAGTTTTCAATACCTTGAAAACCTCCATAGAAGCCACGGATGTCGACAAATCATGGATATCTTATTAAAAGGGATGGTGTCCACTCCGTATATTGAATACACGTCACATTTCAATCGTAGACAAAGCTACTAAATGTCAGGCGGAATAGCCATTGTAGCCCCGCGGTAATTTCAAATGCTTATACAAAAAGTACAAAGAATTTTGTACGCTTTTGTTCTTAATGCCGACCTTTCGGTCTTCATGGGTCGCCGGGCGCTTTCACTTCTGGTAATTGACCAAAAAAATTTAAATCTAAAGAATGATTCAATGTACATAATGATATGATGATACATAAACTCTGATGATAGGATGGGACAGTCAAACGAGGAACTCAAATGTATGGAGATTGAAACTGTTTTTTTTATTAGTATTTTTTATAGTCGTCAAACAAAGCCCATATACAAGATGCTGTAACTAGTCAATGAGCACAAAACGAGACACAATATAAGCATCTATTGGTTGCGAACGCCGGCGTTCACGACCCATCAATCCTTATAATACCCATATCATCATCATCGCGCTTTTATCCCCGAAAGGTAGGCAGTTCTTTTCTTTAGAAACCAGTGCTGAGTATAATTGCTGTACGCGGGGCACTGTGTATGTGTAAGGCGTATGGCGAAGACCTGCTGCAGAAGAGCTGCAAGCTTCAAAAATAGGCAAAAGGGAAGGCTATCGCTGCCTATAAAAAATAATCACCCTTCGCACACGAGTAAGCTTAGGCGTAGCGTAAGCGTATCGTATTACGCGCGTCAAACGAAAGCGACCGCGTACATTTTCAAACAAGCATCACCACGCTGGCCCAATACTGACTGTATTGGGCCAGCATGGTGATGCTATGGCCCAATCTCTCATGACTGTGTTTCTCCATCAACTCAGTTGTCGCTGCCTGCAAGGAATACAGTACAATACATAGCAAAATGTCCTGAAAGTTAACAATACGTCTAATTTAAACATGGCGGAGTCAGAGTAATTATTTAAACGGTAGGTTCCATCGCAGAGGCTATAAAACAAGAAATAATTTAGAATGTGTAGCACTGCGGCGGCGAGACTGGTCTCTTAAGACTCTAGTATTATGCTTGTCAGTTGCTTGACACTATTTCTCGTATACATAAACAATGTGCATTGTTTCCAACAAAGACATACATTTTGTGTTGAACCAAGCGTGTCAACTTTTTAATGTGTACTGTGACGTCACAGCCGTAAGTTTGAGACGGGAGATCCGAACTAATTGAAAGATACTGATGCAGCTGACGCCCCTCCGCCAATTATCACACATCGAGGCATTTTTTTAGTTTTTGCAGCCATTTGGACGCGCGTAGAATAGTTAGCAGCGGCCAACCCCGACGTTTGGTCGGGGTTTTTGGACACGCGCAGTACATGCGTTTGCGTCAGCTATGTAAATGTATATCTGTGGTTTCCAAACTTTGTCTTATCCATACTAATATCATAAATGCGAAAGTATTTCTGTCTGTCTATCTGTCTGTCCGTCGGTCTCGCTTTCACTTCAGAACTGCTGAACCGATTTAATCGGTATTTGGTGCACAGCTAGTCTAGAGCCTGAGGAAGGCCATAGCATATCTTTACCCCGATATTCCTATGGCATCGGGTACCGCGTGGGTGAAACCGTGGGAAACCACTAGTATTGATATAATAAAATCTTAGCGAACTTTTAAGCGGTTATCCAGATTTTAATAAAAAAAAACCTTTACAAGTTTGAACTTTTGTACTTTACTAAATCCCTTTGCCTTCTTTGAATAAGGGTAGTTATGATAACTTCGGAAACACATCAAAAAGTAGTTTATACTTTTAACGTGTTATGGAGTATTCAACAAGCTAAACGGAGTTGAATTGAGTAAACCGTTTATAAATAAAAAGCCAATTACTCAACACCACCTAATGGAAAGCAGTAGAAGAGTTCATTTGGGGAAATATCTAGAGCCACAGAGAACAGCAACCCTAGCCGCCTCCACCTTGCAGGCCTATTAGTACTTTTTCACGCCTTTCTTGGAGAAGGGAAGGAATTCAAGGAAGGAAGTAAAGGGAGGGTAGAGACTTGCTGAGTTTCTTGCCCGTTCTTCTCAGAACAAGGCCTCCTGGTAGTTTTCGCGAACGGATGGCGTAGTTTTTCTCTTTCACGAAATATTGTAAAATGTTTAAAACATCCATTAGCATGCGCGAAGAGGCATCTAAACTGAATAAATGCTTTTGATTTTGAATTAATTCATGATATTGAATTCATTTGTGCACACAAAGAATGAGTGCCTGTATCTCTTTGTCCGTGACAACAACGTAAGTCTCTCTCTCTCTCTCGTTTATAGAATATAAGCCTAAACTAATTATTTCATATCTATAGCTTTTTTTATATTTATTTTGTGCGTAAAATTATACTTAAAATTATTTAAAGTTATACTAACATAAATATTATAACAAAATTATTTCTGCATAAAAACCTTAGAACTAATTATCTTCATTTACATATTCACCAATTTGTCTCATATAATGAGTCAATTTAAACAAAAGAGTAATTTTCCTCATTCGAGTTTATTCCGGAATTTTCCAGACAATGAGCAAATAAAAGACGCAATAAAGTAGGTACTCGGTACAACAAAATGTCCTCCCTCTTTAGATTTATACCGCTGATTCTGAATCCTCCTCATGTGCAGCTAACCTTGTAAGACCACTTCTAATATAAGGATAGAATAATTCTTTATTGCGCATTGAAAATAAATAAAAAAACAACATTATATTGGTGCCTTGTATACAGAGCAACATAAAAATAAAATTTGTGAATAGTAGGTACAAGTCGTCGTCCGTCCTCAGCCTATATACGTCCCACTGCTGGGCACAGGTCTTTCATATAGAGAAGCACATGAGGAGTACATATTTAGAATGTTTTGATTTTGAGCAAAAAAATCCTTAAAACCAAGTCAGGGGGATGTAAAAAGAGGGAAAATGCCAAAATCGTTTTTTTCCTTTTTTGAGTCTATGTCTGTTTGTACAGGCTAATCTCCGAAATAGCTGGACTGATTTAAATGAATTTTTGCATGGCAATACCTTATATCCCTGGTCAACATCTTAGATACTTTTTATTCCGGAAAATTTAAAGGTTCCCGGGGGATATATACTCAATACTCAATACTTTATTGCTTTTCACAGAGTGGTTACAGATATTACAGTACGTTTATGATCACTGTGAACCCTGTCGGGCACAACAACAATGGAGAGGAGGAACATTATACATAATATTAACTAATTTAAAGTTTTCCTTGGAGTTATCTATTCTTAATTTTATATTTATTAATTTATATCACATTATGTAGTTAAAGTTCTCATATATTTTATATATATCTCAGATAAAAAACCATACGGACGGACGGAACCGGTGACGTCTTAATAAAGTAGGGCCCTTAAGGAACCTGGTGGCGTAATTAAAAACAAAGTTACCTTCGCCATAGTTAGTCAATGAGTGACCAAACTTTGTGATCGTGGTCTGCGATCTTAGCCACAGACGGATTCGATTTCTTACTACGAAACGAACAAGCAAAAACTGCTTTCGTAATAAGGAACAAACTTAACAAAGGAAGGTCGCAATTTCGTGTTTCAGAGTTTCAGATTTTACTTTCCACTTTGCCCTTCAGCTTGGTACAGTCAAATCCAAAAATTTGTAACCTTTGACAGTAAATGACTCTTATTTGAAGGAAATAAAGATTGTCACCACTAAAATGTAAATACACATTATTCTTCTGGACTGTATTTATAATCTCGAATATTACAAAAAGCTGCCTAAATTATGATCAGGTACTCAACTCATACTTTATACTCTTTGATCGACCGCCCCAAAGCTCCTACTATAGGGCTTACCGAGGATTTATTCGTGGCTTCATATGTAATAATACTATTGTGGATGGGACGATATTAAGGATTACAATAAATCTGCCTATTTAGAGAAAATTGGTAAAAAAATTGTATTATCAACATTTCTGGAGCGTTATACTGTTGTATAGGTATTAGGTAGACATAAACAATGTATTCACAGCGTCTTACTATCTATGATGAATTTTTACTATAAACTTTTTAATAAGAACGTCATAGCGCGCTCCGAAATCAAGTACCCGAGAAATGGTTGATCAGCGAAAAGTACAATAGTCAAATTGATACTAGACCTGACTAGAGGAATAAGGAATATAGAAGATTAGCAAGCCTGAATCACGATAGCAGAGTTTCCGAGAGAGATTAATATATATACAATTTCCGATGGATAACAGTCGGACCGCGGTCCCCATTTCGCTGAGGGTGCGGTATGCCTTCCCGCACCCACAGGCTGCATAAATAAAATTGCAACTCCTAAAAACGGATCACAACGTTCGTTTAGGTCACATAAGAGTTTTACACATAGCCTAGAATTTTAGTTTGGGGGCACCAATTATGAAATATACGGTACCAGTTGCGAAAATCGTCTGCTATAACAGTTGTGTGTCCGGAGCGCGAAAAAAATGTAAGTCTATAGCCGGCGCGTCTCTCTTAGTGGTTTGCTGACGACTGCTATTACCGGCACGTCCACGAACGTTTTAAGTCACAAAACCCAGTAATTTCACATCAAACTGAAACACAGTATAATTATAAAAAACAATATAATGTGAGACTAATGTAGACAAAACAGTATAGAAACATCATTGGCTTATTATTTCTATAACTATGATTACTGACCCAAATTCGCACGGGTAGTACATATGAACCTTCCTCTTGAATCTAACATACTTTTAAAGATAAATAAATAAATATCTTCAAACATTGACCTATTAACTGGTCCATTTTAAGAACTAATGCTGCTTGTGTTACGGACACTAGATAATGGATAAATAAGATAAGCCCATTTAAAGCAACTTATGCTGCTTGTGTTATGGATTCTAGATGACGGATGAATAAGATACGATACGATCTAAGCATACTAGAGACAGACAGCAGGAATAGCCCTTGTTTTATAGTAGGTAGTGATATACAGGTTATTTTATAACACATATACACTTCTCAAGTTGGTTACCGTTTCTACAACTCCACAACCTAGAAGTACACTCACATTATTTATCATAATAACCAATATAAATAAATATCCTCAGACATTCACACCTATCAACTAGCTCCATTTGAAACAACTAATGCTGCTTGTGTTACGGATACTAGATAACGGATATTTGATAGATAATAAAATACTTTTATAAACACCCAAGACTGGTGAACAAATGCCTGTATTCATCACACAACCATCTGTTCCCACCGGGGATCGAACCCAGAACCTCGACGATGTCGACGCCTTCAGACCGGCGTACAGACCACCTGACCACGGAGGTCGTCATCATATCATATCACAACAAGGTCTGTATAAATATGACCCAACTCTATATCAACGATTACATAAGGGTCAGTGCACACGCCCCAAGTACAATAACCCGGGGTATAAATTCGCCTCGTGCTAGCCGGGAATAAAAGAACGATCATAAACTAGCCAGCCACGGACAAAGCAGCTAGTGACAGCAGAAAATTAATTTTATTGGTATTAAAATATGCTAGACTGGTAAAAATCTACAAAATAAAGTTTAAAAAAAAATAGAATACGAAATACTATTTCGCTTTATGCTTAAACAATAGAGGGCGAATTTATTTAATTTTATTCGTACTTAAATGGCAATATTATATTGAATAATTTCTACTAAAAAATAATCTCCATGAGACATGACTCATTAACATCCCCTGTACCGAGTTGCACAGTTTATCGAAACATGGGTAGTTTGAATAACTGTGGGCTATATGGTTTTGAATATTCGTTGGGTTTACTTAACTGAAGACTACTCAATAGTCATTCACCGAGACCAGTGTGAAGCAAGCGATATTCAGAAGGTATTTACGTAAGTTTTATCACTCGAAACATTTATTTATTTGACTTTTTTTCTTTTTTTTTTACTCATGACAGGAAAGCTCTTGGCCTTCATCTCACCTGATGGTAAGTGACGATAAGGCCGGAGGTGGAAGCGAGCTTCACCTGTAATCCTCAACAACTGAGGAACTGGCTATCTTACCTCTGCTTAAAACATTGTTATTATGGCGACAAATTTAGGTAAGACGGTGGTAGCTAGCCAGGTGGGTTCAGAAGCCCTACCACCAACCAAACCGAGCAGAAAACCTTCTGCCCCCATGGGGAATCGAACCCGGACCTCCCGATCAACACCCGGTGGTGTGAACCACTAAACCAAAGAAGCGATTAAAAAACTTATTTAGGCTTAAGCTAACGAGTCAAAACAATAAGCGGTGTAACCATAGCTTTATTCTAAGACAAAGCAAAACAATCTAGAAACTGATTACAAAAAATCATTCAAATTCATAAGTTACCCCGAATTTGCTTACAAACATGGCTCCCGAGTCGGTTAATGACTTGTAAATAAGGGAGGGAAGCCGTCATTAATAATGGGGGGTGGCTGTCTTCCACAGCTCCTTCGAGCAATTACCGTTACATAGTTCTGTTGTACGTGTGTGTACAACGCTTTAAGGACGCGCCACACTCGGCTGTACTTCAACCGGAGAATTAGCGAATGGTTTTTTTTCTCTTGGAATAATTTTTTTTATACCACCAGGGTGACAAACAAGCATACGGTCCACACAGATGGGCAGTGGTCACCGTAGCCTATGGACGCCTGCAACACCGAGGGTATCACCAGCGCGTTGCAGACCCTGAATATCACATTTTTAGAGTTTTCAACGCAGTAGTAAGTATTTTACTACACTTTTTTGAAAATCCGTTGTAATATTTATTTATTCATTAAATTGTAGAGTTTTAGTGTACAATTATGTTTTTATTGTAAATAACGAGTACATTTATATTAACTTAAAAGATTTTTGAACTGTATGTGGTGTATATATTTTTTTTGTGGTAAGTGTATATTTAATTAGGTGCCGCTTGAATTTCTCATTTCTTGAATAAATTTTACATGTAATTTTTTGTGGTTTATGTTTTTAATATGTGCTGCTGGAAGCAACAGAAAATTTTGATTTCTATTTACAACTTAAATTTTTTTTTCTCCCTCACAAATATTATGTTTAATAGCACTAGAATCCCCCATTAAAATTTGTCAATTATTTTCGATTTCACCCTATATAACACCTATACCACTATTGCTGGCTATTCAGAAGAAACATATGATGAGTTTAATTAACGGTGGTATGTAAGCAAACAAGATGTTCGTTAGTTGACTCGTCGTTTTTTTTGTAAACAACTCAGCAAATGCCTTTAGCTTTAGCTTGGGCTTGGCAGTGTAGGCTAAAATGGAGACTACAAATACTATGCAAATATAATGGCTTATATAATATTCTCAGTACCTACCTACAGTACACTTTGTCCAGTTGTTGTTTGACAATGTGTTAAGAATAGCGAAAGTATACAGACAGTATATTTCAATCGCTTGCCAGAAAAATGATTTCGTCTCAGTGTAGCTTATTAACGCAGGCCAAATGCAAAAGTGGGGAAATTGCTCGGGATATAAATCCGCATCAGCCGCCTTGACCTTGGCGCGCACTTAGCATATAAAATATATTTTTTTAAATCACTACGTAGTAGCTTTCCGCTGTCTATCCGTCCCTGGTATGTATGTTTCTTTAAAACTACGATTTAAATAAGTTTTTGTGTTTTAAATAAGTAGAGTGGTTCAAAAGGAAGGATTAAATTGTACAATGAAACACCCGTGCAATTAATAAATATTATTTAACATACCGCACACAGCACGGCCCGGTACAAATTCGACGGCATATAAATCCAGTTCGCGTGGTATACTGCATATTGTTCATGAGCCGAAAATTGTTTTTGGTTCGTTAATTTTTGTCGTAATTAAACGTCGAGTGTTATATGAGCCTACCTGAGTGTTTTACTAATATTATACTACAAGAGCGCTTTGTTAGCCTTATTGCATACCATTCGTTCAATTAGTGGAGCTTTAATTAGATTAATTAACAATATGGTGCATGTTCAAAGTTTAAATTGACAAATTAGAATGCCATTACATGCACTGTTTTCATGTTTTTCACTGCTTTCGGAGTATTGTGGACATTTTGATGTTTGAACGTATTGATATTCATTATATATCTAAAGTTGTTAGATAAGCCCTGACACCAAAATTATGGACAAAACAAAAACTATGGGCCTTATTTTTCGATAGTACATAGGTGTCACAGACAAGGGAAATGGCAAGGATACCCGGGATGCGACGACGGCACTACTCGTTCAAAAGGTTGCCGGTTCTACCCCTTTTTTTCAAGGAGAAATCCGTTTACGGACTGTACCTGCCGGTGGCTAGCCGGTAGGCGTGTGTGGGACTTACCTGAAAAATGGGTACTGCCAATAGTACCCACTAAAACTCCCCGATATACCCGTTCCTGCGCTTCTGTGGGAGCGACCAGGGGTCTGCCGGAGCAACTCCCTTGGCTTCCCGACCTAGACGGACACTAGGTCAGAGTTTGCGACAGTGGGAGATTTTCCGGGCATATTCGGAAAATCCCCAGACGTGGCAGCCGGTGATACGCGCGCGTGGAAGACATCCGCCGCACGCGGCTGCTCCCGGGGATCTGCCGGTTCCATCTCTGCCTGTGCCACTGAGTTTAAATAAAACTAAAGTACAATTTAATTAGAACATTACCCAGCGCGGGGCAACAAGGTCGCCCTCTGTTATATAGGAAGGTGAACATGTGTGTGCTGGACACAGATACAAACACATGAGGAGTATGGGCCGTAGCACCACCACGCTGGCGTAATCCGGGTTGGTGGGTATAAACGTGTGACGGGGTGAAGCCGGGGATAATGAAAATGCAGTTGGGTCGTCACTTAGATATTGTATATTGTATATTGAAGAATTAAGGCACAACTAAAACAATTATATAAAAGGGTAAATTACACCGAACACAAAACAATTTCACATTTAACACTAAATATATTATAAAAAGTGTAGGGCTACTTACAATAGTGCCTTAAAGAGACTTATAGACTTTGTTATTTATCAGGAACTGATCTTGTGGGTTGTTGTAACTTTTAGTTTAAGCTTATTAAAATCGATCATCACTTTATAAATATATTACAATTATTGTTAGCAGTGAGTCAACCGCTCTAAGCGCTGACTCTGGTAAGAATGAACTTCGAGAACAAAACAAATAAAAAGAGACAGACAGCAAATTTAAAAACGGAAACCAAGAGAAAAATGGCCAGAGAAGAGCGCAATGACAGCAACGAGGCGCTAATATAGCTATGGTGGTTGCAATAGCAACTGGGACCAACGGCTTAACGTGCCTTCCGAAGCACGGAGGAGTTCGAGAGAGATGTTTGGTCACCCATCCATCACATGGTTTTTTAATATCAAAAGGCAAAGCGTACTAAGCACTGAGTTGATCATATCAGGCGGTATGTGGTTGTTTACACTTTTGTCTATGCCCACCCTGTTAAATATTTATTGAATTATGAATTCAATTATTCATTACTGTGTATATTTTCACAAGTGACAAATAACAAAGGTTACTAGACAACTATGGCTATGACACACCTCCGCCGCGATTCCAGGGAATCCTTGAAGCCGGGAGTTGGTCCATGTGTCTCATCCATAGCCGACCGTCATCGGTCTCTATCTCATAGTGTATGCTACCGCTACATGTGATCTTGCCAAACGCCCACTTATTCCCGGTCCTTGCATAATTGCGAGCCTCGGCTTCCCTATTCAAGCGACCTTATATGGGCTATTCGTTGCTCAAAGAATGGTCTTTCCCTTTCGGACCTTCTGAGACAGGCCACCACTTATTGAAATAAAAATTCAATTATTCATTACTGTGTATATTTTCACGGGTGACAAATAATAAAAATTGCTAACTATGGCTATGACACAAATATAATAGGTGTTTACCTATGAAATTGCCGTTTTTTTCTCTCTTATTGTTTTGTCTGTAACTATTAAGTTAATAAATATTTATGAGTACCTACATATTATGAGATAGAATCAATTGAACTTCGCATCTCGCAATTAATAGCATCTTAACAATTGACACAAGCATTCACCTACCAAATGCAAATTAAAAGCAGTTCTCTATTCAATCTGAAATTTCAAACCAATCACACCCGTGCCCTGTCAAAACCCAAATTTAATTAATAGTCCGAATTAGTTATGGGAACTTTAGGGCCTCCGCTGATTGGTCACGAAGAGCGAAACCCGCAATTCTTGCTTAGACAAATTGAAGAGGACTAAGCTTCAGCAAGAAAATAGATCTGTAATGGTTGAAATTCCTATTATAGGTTTGAACTCCCGCCCATTTAATTACCTACACACCTTACGTAAGAGATATCCCATCAAAAACAAACATTTCAAAAAATTTCAAGTCTGGCAACACTGTTTCTCTGGTGTAAAATTTTCTAAAGTCTAATATGAAGTGAACCAAGTCGATTCAGTACCTAACTAGGTATGTTATGTTATTTTTTTGATAGAGTGACATGGCAACGGCACACCTTTTAGGTACATTTGTTTCTATTTCAATGACAAAGTTCGAATTGTATGGTTGTATGGTTAATAAGTAGTACCTATGTGCCTTTAGTTATTTAGAATACATAACGTAATATTAATTACACGACATCTCCTAAAGACAAAGAAGTATACATTAACTTGTATCCAAAGACGTTAAGTCAGTAACCAGTAATTTTACCGCCCCTTCCTTGCTTTAAGGTCCGCCATTTTACATGTGTCCGCCGCCGCCATTTTGTCGTTACTGGCGGGAAACGCGCGAACTTTTAATTTCCATGTTTACGCATAATTAACGCCGGTAATTTGCTTTAAACGCCCGTAAATCTGCCTGATTTGTTATTTATTCACAATTTTGGGTCGGTAAGCAGCCGCGAATAAATAGTACACATTACAATATTCTTGATTTATACTGCACGATCTAGGAACGATTACTGGCATAAATAAATATGAAAGCGATTCGAGTTATTAAACGTACTATGCAGTTTAAATGGCTTTTACAACGCTAGTTTTATACCGGTAATTTTGCATAGCAAGTGCTATACATATAATCACAGTATGATACATACATACATATCATCATGCCTCTATCAGTAGTAGGCAGAGGTGTTAAACCCCCACAGTTTGCCGGATATAATCAATTTTGTAGTTTTAAACCGGCATCATGCCTTACTTAAAATCTTAAAGGTACAATTAAATTTTGTGTTTCAATTAATCAATTGAATGGATAGAGAAGCTTATTTTTTGATAGGTAAAATTCCTGTAAAACAAGGCCAACCATAAAAACATAAAATTTTATTGAAATTAATAAAACTGAACGAAGATCCCTGAAGCCATAACTCCCGCGTCCATCTGTGGCTTCATGCAATAATTCATTCGGAAATATTTTTATAAGATGAAATATTTTATATTGGAAAATATTGCTTTTACGAGTTCCTCGTTAAATTGCAATGATTTCTCTAATTGGGATATGTACACACTTTGTTTTTGGAAAATTTTACAAATACTGCGTCGAGCGAAGGACGCAGCAGATGCAGGACGCAGTATCTAAGGTGGGTAGATCCCGGGCCTTCGCCTTAATATTATAGACCCTGAATACACAGCTCACATGCTTTAGACGCCTGGTCGATGTGGTGAAACATAATACTCGTCAAATCATGTAGACGGAAAATGTCCTTGTAGACATATAACAAACATTTTGGGGTTAAAGCGGTCATTACAAAACCATACTCATACGTAGAGAAATACCTACTTGAGTTTAATTTGGGATGAATGGTACTTATAATAGGTACAGTCAAGTGCATAAATATGTATCTTGAAAACCATTACAATATCATGTTTGTATGTAAGGATTCACGAAATATGTGACACTTTTCTCATCCTTATTATGTCTTCACTTTTGTTTCATAAATATTTAAGTAACAAAGTGTGCAATAATATATATCTATCTATATTATGGTATCATAATATAAGTGATACTTTTCTCTTCGTATTATGTTGGTATTACGCCTTCGGTTTTGTTCCAAAAATATGTAAACTAAGTGAGCAATAATATGGCGCTAAAAAAGGTTTGTATAGATAGATGAGCCAATAAAAAATAAAAGTAAATATTCTTTGTATTTTTTTGACACTATTGACATTAATTTAAATTTTGAATTTCTTTTCTATTAAATGTTGACAATTGTTTCTTGCTATGAAACAGAGAAAGTAAATACTGCAAAAAATCTCGAACAAACGGAAAAACTCGATACAAAACAAATTGTCCTTTAATGAATACATGTTTTTGATCAATTTCTGCAAACATATTTACGACAGTTAGATTGGATACTTTCTTAATAAACTTTCATTGATATATACTTTTGACACGTTTGTTTAGATACATATTTATGCACTTGACTGTACAATCAAGTTCAAAAATATATGCACAATTTAGACATTTGAAATTGGTTATTCCTCTAATTAAACTGTCCAATGTGCATACATATTTATGAACGTGACTGGACCTAATCAATTTCACATAGCGGTATCTCTTTTAAATTGTCCTCAAACAGAAATTTCGCTTGGGTTTGATTTAGTGACATGGGTTTAAAATTCTAACTATAGGTACGACTATTGATAAATAAATAAATAAAATAAATATCCTCAGAAATTCACACCTATCAATTAGTCCCATTTTAAGCAACTAAATGCTGCTTGTGTTACGGATACTAGATGACGGACAAATATGTTTAATAGATAAATACATTTTAATATCCTGAATATATATAAACATCCAAGACTGGAGAACAAATGTCTAAAAATTCATTACCCAAACACTTGCCTCCACTGGGGATCGAACCCAGGACCTCTCGAGATGGCGACGCCTTGAGACCGGCGTACAGACCACTCGACCACGGAGGTCGTCGAAAGGTGGGTTAGTAGTATTCTTTTGATGAGTCGCTACCACACGGCTCAATTAGTATATAACTATAGGTATAACTATTGATATAATACAGGGTGAACTACAGATCAATTTACGAAGTATAAATTCATGAAACTACCCGTACAATAGTGGAGACGCCCTGTGACAAGACGGTATGATGATACTCGTAAGCTGGCAGGTGTGGGCTGGATGAGAACGGCCGAAAATCGAGAGCGGTGGCGTGCATTAGGGGTGGCCTATGTCCAGTTGTGGACAAACATAGTCTAATGATGATCCGTCTAATGACCGGTTCATGAAGGCGCGAAGATCTTAGTTGTCGATTATAGAAAGTTCATACTTTTTATTGCAAACACAAAGAAAAAAAAAAAAGGACGTGTGGCACTCGGGGACTGCCGCGGTAAAGCTATTGCATAGCATTTTGTATCAACTTATGCAATTATAATTTTATTTATTTATTTTATTCATGCAGTATTTATTTTTCTTTGATATTAATTCAAGTTACACTTTTTGAGCGTGGTGACCGATAAGAAAACAAATTTTTCTATTATTAAATAAATAAAAAAAGTTAAAATTTTTTATTATTTTACAATAATAGCAGTATTATATTTTCAATTCAAAATTAATACTGCATTTGTGATAATAATAAAATGTATGTATATAGAGTACTCACTCATTTTCTTTCATTATTTTTTTTGGTGACTTTCTTCATTAATAATAAATGCACTTTGTTCATTCATATTCACGCACACAACGCCGTGTCGAAGACTGCCGAACTGAAACGACGTTAGACGATGCACGGCCTTAAAGCCACACCTCCTTGCGCATCGGAGTGGGGAGCGTGAGGTTTTTTCGTTACGGAATTTCTGGATTCGGTCCCCGCGCTCAAGGCCCGCGATAGAAGCTATGCAATAGCTTAAAAATACAGAGGCAATAGTTGGCAAAGGCGAGCTTATCCTTCAAAGAGGTATCTTCCAGTCAACCCAAAGTTAAGAAAATAATCGCCGGAACTGTCACTGATATTTAATCATCCAATGTCAAATAAAACAAATTGCGACACTTTTCCGTCTCCACCACTATCAGGAGCTGCCGACTATTGCAAGTTGAAAACCAAATTTAAATCTTTGGTTCAGCATAGTGCGAATTTTACGAATTTCCGAAAATTTTTTGTGACAGTTTAAACAATGTTTCTAACGTCAAGATTAGACAAAGACAAAGACTTTTTATTTCACATGAAATATGGTACATGATAAGGTGTTCACAATATATATTAATTTCCGTAATATTTCACCAGAAACTGGTATGCAAAATTAACATTGTTAGCGACTGACTGACATCAACCTCCTTTTTATACTTTATTTTTACATGACTTTGAAGGCCTTGTTTTTGTATTGACATTCTGTGATTGATCTGTTGACGTTGCTAAGTGGTTATATCCTATAGTTTCTTTATATATACCATTTAATATATACCATTGTACAGCTCTACTGGTGTTTCCCTCATCCTAGCACTCAGTCCGCCTCACTAGTTTGATACATTAATAGGTACTAACTAAACTATTACTTTTAAATTGTTGAATACTGAAGCCCAATTATGATTACTTTAAAATAGTTGAATACTGAAGCCCAATTATGATTACTTTTAAATAGTTGAATACTGAAGCCCAATTATGATTACTTTTAAATAGTTGAAGCCCAATTATGTGTCAGGCCACGCATTGAATAGGGATCCATAACAAAATTTTTTCCCGCTGAATCCCGGCACTTTTATAGGATTTATACGTAATTCGAGCGGTAATATAAAGAATCAACCATAAAATAAGTACTTAAGTTTTGTTTACTAAGTCCAAGTCACTACGCTTTTAACGATCTAACGGAAACCCTTTAATTTTCCGGAATAAAAAGTATCTTTGATGTTGACCAGAGAAATCACCATACAAAATTTCATTGAAATCAGTCCAGTCATTTCGGAGATTAGCCGGTAGAAACAGACAAACAGACAAAGAATAAAAAAAAATTAAAGAATATTTTTTTGGTATTTTCCCTCTTATTACATCCCCCTGGCTAGGTTTTAGCATTTTTTTTTTCTATAAACAGACATTCGACCTCTACAGTTTTATTATATGTATGTATAGATATAGATAAATCAGTCAGCCGCATTGCGATTGCGATAGATAAAATAATTTACCTGTCTTCGATTTGTTGAAAATTTCACTTCAAATTTTAAATTCATGGTCTTTCTTTTATTTCCGATATTATGTTATTTAGCAAAAAATAATCATCACGATAAAACCTTTCGATCAGTCTAATAAAGCTACAGGTTAATTATTTTTCTCGTGTAACGGGTTCGATTGCCGGTTCAACCATGTAATTATTTAAATCTTTATTTAAATAGTTTATGAAATTCAAATAAAGTCTTCTTTCAGTAAAATGTTCTATATGCAATATTTAAGGTACTTTCTCTCCATGAGGCCAAATATGTATTAAATAAAAATTGCTTCTCCAATATAACAATAACTATATGTTAAATTAGCCTTTTAAATCTACTAAAATTATATAAATTTGAAATAAAGCTATTCAAAATCCCCTACCGACACGACTAAACTCTAACGACTGTGCACTAATCAAAACAAATAATTGGGTCGTATGCCTTACAAAAAATCGTGTCGTGTCATATAAAAGCAAACCCAAATAAGCCTTGATGAATAGCAATCATTACAATATTTTTCTTATTCACCCGCCGCCATTTTAAATCGTCATTTGGAATGTTAGTTGATTTCTCTTCTTTATTACTTTAATTCAGAAAAGGCTCGTTCGAAAAATTTTCATTAAACATTATTTGCTTATTTCTAAACAAAATAGAAACTGTTACGATTAATGACTTGAAATAAATCTTTATAATAACTCTAATTTCACGTACACGAATATATTTCCCAAAACTGCAAAACAGGTGCATTTCGCCTAATGCCTTATGGTCCACTACAGATATTCCTAGTACATTGTCAAATGTCAATCTCCTCCCTAATCCCCCCACATTAACTAGGTTGGGACGCCCAGGGACGTCATTATCCCTTGATAAAAGCGTTTTCCGGTATCTACTCAATACCCCTAGGGAATGTTATCATTGTAAAGAACTTAACACATTGTATTTAGTAGCTCAATTTCTATGGGAAACGTGATTTCTGATACTTTCCGCTAGAGGCGCCTTTCACGTTTCCAGTAGAAATTGAGCTACTAAAAATACATATAATCACGACTATTATCCCTGAGAGTTAATCTAGGCAAAAGCACCGCAAAAGCAGTCCACTGCCATAGTCCGCGATTCACCAAGCGGTAACGTGCAGTCACTTCATGGTGAAGCGCGGACAGAGAAACAAAAAATGAAAAAAACATTGTATTTGCCCTCTTTTTACATCCCCCTGACTTGGTTTTAAGCATTTTTTTATTTGTACAGACAGACATTCCACCTCTACAGTTTTATTACATGTATAGATAGTTGTATAGATAAAAATCAATCAGAAATATATGTAGGTGTAAGAGTTTATCTAGTTATGTTCAATTGGTCCCGAGTGTGAAGATATTAACATTCACTCCTGGATATTGGGTATGTTTACGACTTTATTTACGTCGAGTACAAATAACTATAAAAGTTGTTTTTCTCAGGAACGGAAAAATATAATCAATAGTGGTGAAACCTCATCTAGGAATATAAATAAGGTCTCACCTGTTAACAAAATCAAAATTTTTTTCGAGTTGAGTGCAGTCACTGCTTGGTGAATCGCGGACTATGGCAGTGGACTGCTTTTACGGTGCTTTTGCCTAGTCTCCGACTAACCCATAAGGGATAATAGTCGTGATTATATGTATGTTATTTTTTGCGAAGCTTTATTTATATAATTATTTAGTTGTTGCATTTTATGATGGCAAGTAACTTCGCTCTTAACTCCATAAGATAGAGTCTAAAGTCCAATGATTTAGTCGAATTCGTGAATTGCAACACAAATAACATCGATTCGTTAAGTTACCAAAAACAGTTAAAATTGTTCCATCGTTCAAGCGCTTAAAGTTTAATGTTAAAAGGTTAAAATTATTGCGATTTTGAAATTGCATCGTCTGAGGCGATGTTACCTGCATTTTTATATAAAATGTTCATTTCGATTATGATAACATTCTTTTACCATCAGAACTTTTATCTTTTTAATCAGGATTGAAAGCATTAATATCGATGGAATTTTAAAATGTCGATTAAAAGACAGACTGAATTCAAGCTAAAGTTAGTTGTAATGAAATAAAAGCTGCGAACTTTCATAGAATCGGGGCCATAGTGCAGAGGGGTTCCGTAGAACTAATCTTTACATGTAATAAAACATAGAAAAGATGCTGATTTTAAGCATTTGTAAAAAACTGTTAAAAGAAAACTTTCTCGCCACATGTAACCATGCACGAACCATTTGACGTATCGCTATCGTAAGTTAAGTTAAAATAAAAGCAAAGGAGTTCTATTATTATATCTTAAATTAATGTGATGTATGTCTACTTCGAATCACACAGAGATATTAATAAACCCTTAAAATTAAACAATTATTATTTCTTCAATAAGAAATGTCGACACAAAAATCATGATAACGATAACGTTACTTCAAATGGTTCGTGCTAGGGCTGATATTAAGCTGTACCTGAGCCCATATTCAAAGGTTGCCAGTACAATAAACAGCAGAGCAAAAGCAGATGAGGAACTACTCCATTAAAGTAACCATACTTCCTCTCACTTGACTATGACACAAGGTTTAATCAGTTCGAACCTGCAGAAATCTAACTTTATCATCGGTAGTTAGAGGGGTTAATTCCCCGGTTCAAAGTTTAAAATTAACCCTTGGAGAATTTAAGTAACTAGAAAGAGAATCGATCTTGTTAATTTAAGTACGTAAAGTTAAGAAAAGTGTTTAAAAATTCATCGATTATGTTGTAGAGTCTGCAAAATAAGCCCATTAAACTACCGCTGAGGATTCTGAATTATTAAATGCTCATACATTTTAATAAAGCTACTGAAATATTACTACGCCTTACTCTTTTTCAATTATTTTTACGTAAATTTTTAACGACGACAAAGTTCTCGAGGTCAGAAATTCTTATGGCTTTTTTGAACGTTATTCTTACCTTTTAAGACCTTGCCGCTTTACTTCGTTCTTGGCTGTGTTACGTTCTCCACTTTTTTAAAAAATGTTTAGCTCTTATTCTATAAGAAGTCTTAGTATTTCGTCTGCACGGTTACTTTTTTGTTAGTTACCTTTTTTTCCACCGATTTACAATTGCTGTGTTCTGCAATAAATTACTATACTCTTTGGTTCTGTACAATATACGCTGTGAACGCCTTGTAGGAGTTGCAAGTAAATGTCAATTTCTATGGAAAACGTGATAAGCGCCCCTAGCGGAATGTAATTGAAATCACGTTTTCCATATAAATTCACAGTCTTAATTCAACTTAAAAAGTTTTTTACATTGAAAACTTGCACTATACTGATTATTTTAATGTATTTTATGTATCATGTGTATTTTAGGCGACTGTAGCAATTAACCATTAATAATAATAAAAATAATATCCTTACATCTGCTATTATCTATTTAATAGTATTACATCTGCTTGTAACTTCTATAAACTTTTATAATAGGATACGTTGCGTACTTATAACAGACAATATAAAGTCATGCCCAGGACGCTTAGTACGCTTTGACTTTCGGTATCGAAACCAAAGCTACCTTCGCCATAGTCAGTCCTAGGATGGGTGACCAAAATTTTTGTGATCTCGAACTCCTTCGTACTTTCCTCTCACGGTCGCTATTGCAACCGTTTCTACCCACCAACCCCCATCGGGCCAGCGTGATGGTATTACGGCCCATGCTCCACATGTGTTTCTCCATGAAGAAGGCCTGTGCCTAGCAGTGAGACGTATACCATAGGATGAGGATGAATACCCAGGAATTTGGCTATCTGTCATAAGCGTTACCCTCCAAACCGGACACGCTAGCACAAACAACAGAAAAAGGGTAAAAATATTAATATTACTGTTAGAACGTTGCTGGTAACATTTAGCAAATGCAATAATAAATATAGTAAAATAGAGTTGAGTCAACTCCATTTTATTATATTTATTTATTTACTGCATAAACATCTGATAGAATAGTTGTTACAATTCAATTATTACAGCACACGCACCCAGCAAGGCAATGTCCAACAAGGCGGGCAATTGCACATTGCACAATTGAATTGCACAGCAATACAAGATAGGAAAAATACATAAACACACACACACACACACACATACATTTTATTGTTATGTGTAATATATAAGAAATTTGTATGTTATACCTATATTTGTTTGTAAGTATGTGTGTGTGTAATTATTGCAAATAAAGAGTTTATCTATCTATCTATCTATCTATCTATCTATAAAGAATTATTCTAATTTCAGTATCAGTGTCACATTTTGTCAAATATATTAGATTTATTAATTTAAATATATATTGATTAGAACAATTAGGTTTGATTTTATTATCAACTAGTATGCGTCGACAACTAACAACATTATATAAGGTTTTTCATCAAAAAATTCATCAAACGAATAAAATGAGTATAAACGGCTTCAGCTTTTACATGCTCTGTTAATTTATTATATTTTTTATTGACATAGAGTATCTATCTGTGTTACGTTATCTGCAAAACTTAAGATGTGATACTTTGGTGGTTTGTACGAAATTATTTACTTTAGTGAAGTAATTTCAGCAATACCTCAATCCCAAAATCTTGCATAAAGACATGTCGCAACACAGATATTTTTTATAATAATCCGTCGACATTTCAATCTCAGTTCCTCGCGCCTCATCTGCGAACGGTACCTCGTAATCAATCATCCCAGTACGATTCGTATTCCTCGCGAGTCCCGTGTCCTATATCAACGCCCCGTCGATGGTGTCATTGATTTTTTTGCTGACGCTCCTCTTGTGATTTATTGGTTCACAATTTTGGGCACGTGATCGTTTTAAGTGGGATTTTTCCCAGATTATAGTATATTACTCTGTCTGGCTTTGTGTCTATTGTTTGGGGCTTTTCGTGATTCGGGTGGTGGCCGATAATGTTATTCACATACAGTCATGCTTTGGTTGGCCCCCTACGATGTGAAGCGACTAAATGGTGAAGGTCACGGAGTCCCTGGATGCGGACAACGCTTGCGCGATTGTTATGGAAATCCTTGAGAAAATCCGATGTCCAACTGTACATTTCTCCCAGCTTATGTAAGAGTGGTACCTAGGACCACTTCCTCACCACTTGCTATACGATCTAGTACACGTTTTGCTTCCTTTTCGTTGGATGTCAATTTCACCAACACGCCTAAGTCATCCGCATCTAACATTCCCTTTCTCATTTACATTTTATTCATTCCTATTTTTGTCATTATTATTATATGTAGGTATAAATAGTTTCAAATACGTAGACGAATACTTTAACAAATATACCTAATATTAAACCCCCCCCCCCCCCCCCCCGCAAACGATAGTGGCATTTTGTGCCCTTTGACTAATTAAGCAACATTCCTATCTGTGTTCATATAAAACTAAATGGGAATTCCATACCTAAGAATGAACTTCATTATAAACCATAACAGTCATACGAAAATAAAATTTCTTGTTATGGGTCATAGAAAACTATCAACAGGGCTTAGGGTGGTTTCATAGGTACGCTTCATAAGCCGACAGCGCCGGCCACTCGCGCTCTATGACAATTACACGGAGCTACTAACATTATTTTACACATGCGCGCTTATACGTCAAAATGTATAGCCTTGCCGGCGCTGTTGTGCAAATTGGTAAAAGCTGCAATTTAGACCTATTGGAAGCTAGTAGTTTTCTTTATATTCTATGTACCTATATAAAATAATTAATCACAATATTAATTTTCCAACCCGAAACACAATCTCAAAAATACTAAATCGATAAGAGTAATCCAGCCTAAACACGGCTCGTTGTCATCTCATTTTCACGTCATACAGAATTACATTGGGCCACATCCGAGGCGTCTGTAGAACGAGTCGGCAACGTGCTCCGACTGCCGAGCGCTGGACTCACGCAAATCTTCCATTCCGATTTATTGCCTCATCCTTAGAATGCTCTCATGGTAATAATTCGATAGAGTGAGAATTTCGTGAATTTTTTACGAGATTTGCATTTGAATATTTGGAGCTGGATGGGGTAGCCACCAATTTGAATATCAAGCAACAATTTGAATATCATGGTCGGTCAACCTACATACATAAATATAATCACGACTATTATCTCCTAAGGGTTAGTCAGAGACTAGGAAAAAGCACCGTAAAAGCAGTCCATTGTCACAGTTTGCGCTTCACCAAGCAGTGACTGCACTCAGCGTGGCAGGTGGTGAGCCCGTCGCTATTGGATGGTTCTAAGTCCATTTGTCGCCTTTTACGACACCCAAGGGAACAGGTGGGTTAGTAGTATTCTTTTGATGAGTCGCTACCACACGGCTCAATTAGTATAAACAAATATTAATTATATGTTATTATTATTAGCAAAGAAATGTTCTGTAGCTCTTTCATTACCCACTACGTCAAGCTGATAGAAAGTATAGCCCCATAAAACCCTTCCAAAACAGGTTACGACGCCCTCCAGGAACTCGACAATCGAACTAAATTGGCACGTAGTACATTATTCGACGTCGAACGTCGAATTTGCAGTCAAATAATATCGGTACAAAAGAAAGTGACGTGGTATCGTAACGATGCCTTTGATACGCACGGCTGTGATGAGGTCACGCACCGAACGGATCCGTAGCGTGGGAGATATGTGTTTTTGTGAAGGGGTAGTACGGATTTTGTTCACATTTTTACCTATTATTGGAAACAAAGACTAATGGCGGTGTAGGGTGTGGATGTATACCAAGATGATGCGTTCGAAGGCTATAGCATTTTTACTTTTTTGTATGCCAGTGTGATACATATACAAATATTAGGTCCTCACCTATGAAATTGGTGTTTTGTATGGAGATTTTGGGGAATTCTGCATTTTCCATACTAACATTTTATCAGTTTTCTTCACAACGACAAATCCAGAGATAATAAAATTTGGCATGTATCATTAGACAAGCTTTAGTAATATATATAATATCACACATCATAAAAATTATTTATCGTTTTTAAGTGAATGCAAATAAAATGATGTATTCGGGAGGCACTTAAAAAGAGTTGTCTCCGTGTCCAATTTTAATACAATTAAACTTACAACAAATTATCAAAACAAATCAAAAGAGCTCAAAAATATAGTCTATTTTTAGACGAGGTAATTATTTTTTAGGAATACTCTGAATCTTAATAGTTACAGACAAAATACTAAGACAGAATAAAAACACCAATTTCATAGGACCCAATATACTGACAATTATTCCAAGCATAATAAAATAAAAAGTTACGGAGGTTACAGAGTTATTTTTTTGTGTGAATATTAATGTAATGTTTATGTACTATTTTTTTGGATTATTCCTTAGACTATACATAATTCTATTCAGTGTAATTTATCTCTTTCTAAAATTTTTTTGACATTCATGACCATGCGCTAAGACTGCGCTCAACTGAATAAATGGTGATAGACGCGGGTGTTGGAGGAGCCAAAAATTAACGATTATGGAGTATTTTTTTTGCATTTCTTATTGTAAAATAAAATAAATAGGTCAAAATAAGATCGCTTAAAATTATAGCAAAGATTTTAAACTACTACAATATTCTAACGTTGGGTAATAGCTTCAAGAATCATACTGTACATCAAAGTCAGACATCGATACATAGAAAATGTATTGCATATAGAGCGCTTAATGTAAAAAACTGTTCTCATTCGATTCCCCTTTCGTGTTTTGTGATTTATATGTAATATTATATATGACATTTGTCAGAGAAGCCGTGCGGCCTCGATGATCACACATCAAAACATATGGCCCTCCGGCGGGGTTATGTGTCATGATTCTTATTAGTGATGTGCTTATCTATAAAACATTAGATAGAGACAACTAAGAAAAAAAATTATAAGGACTGGAAAAAGTGCTCCATGAGGAAGGCCTGTGCCCAGCAGTGGGCGCATATCGGCTGAGGACGATTACATAGAAGGCATATTTTGGTGAAGTTATAAAAAAGCAAGGCATAAAGATCAATTAACATATTAGAAAGTACATATTTATAATACCAGAAACCAGAAAAAACTGTTAACCAAACTTAAGATTACGTAAGGTTTATAAGAAATTTATGGGCAAAGGTAACAACATATTACAACAAGGTTTCAAAGACTATTTGGAACTACCATTAAACATGTTCAAAAAGCGAATCAAAGATACATTGATCTCAAATGTTTATTATTGTGTAAATGATTTTTTAATCGACGAAACTGTCTGGACTGAAATGTAAATTGTTTTTTTTTTCTATTGTGTAATAGAAGATGTAAGTCTGTAAAAGTCTATGTTTATTTTTGGCACTAGCAATTTCTTTGCTACAAGGCCTCCTGGTAGCTAGTGAACGGTTGGCATAATTTGACATTCATAAGAGTATGTAGAAACTGAATAAATGGTTTGAGTTTTACAAAATAAAAAGCCAATGTAAGGATCACTACACTATAAATAACGTCAAAGAATAGGTATATATGATAAGCTTTATTAGAATCAGGTGCGACATGCTCCGGGGACACGGGAACACCGATCAAGCTAAAAGGTATGCTAATGAGAAAAAAACTGAACTTCTATTCCTTAATTGGATTGCAAATTGAACAATCACGACACTGTATTCCTGGCTTGTCAAAGAAAAGTAGAGAATTAACATATTCTAACATTTTATACAGAGCCAATCTTGTATCCACATTTTCTTGGAAGTTCGATTAACTGTTCAGCCATCTTGGATCGGTATATCGACTATTTATTAAACAGTTTGCAATTTCGGTGGATATTTTTAAGTTAATATTTTATAGATTACTGAATATTAACCGGTCAGATACGTTCTTGCGGTGCCGTACGTCCCCATCGGGGATGAGGCGTGATGACATGTATGTGCGTAGATCTATACCTATAAACGACACTTCCCAATTCAAGTGTGTAATACACCTCTTCTTACCCTTAATGTAACAATAATGTATGTATGTAAATACGTTATGTATCAAAAACATACCAAACTTATCAAAATGATGCCATTAATTCACAAAACCACCAGTTAGCCTTGAAATAATAATAAATAAATAAAATTATTGTTATTATATGTGCAATACAACATAAATTAAACTTATATAGATCTACAGTACTCCAAGATCAGTTGAGCTTATTTTATTTGTTCAAAACAAAAGAAATCTAAAACATGTTCTGCGTAGTACCACATTTTCCATTACCAACATACATTCCACAATATTACAAGAAAAAAAAATCATTACTTCTTTTGCTTTAGAGTTAAAACAAAAAGTTAAGTAATTACGACTAAACAAGTGTTATGAACCCTTTCCGTGGAATAGAGCCTCAAAATAAATGTCATTGGCCATGTAATTAGCAAAAGTTAGACCATTATGAGTTGAGTATACAGTTATACATAGACAGTGGCATCTGTTCACATTTAATTCGGAATTCTTCTTAACTGCTCCTAAATAATGAAGATGGAGATTTTTTTGTGCTGATCTGAGCCATTGAATTGAAGAAGAATCATGAGCGATGAATTTCTAATTATCAAGTGAAATATTGACTGTACATACATAATATAAGAAACACCAATAAACAAGGATAATAATATCGACGTCGATAACATTCTATGTAGTGGGCATCCCTAAATTGAACATAGCAATATAAATACAAGTACGTTTCATGACGTGTCGGATATAAAAGTAAAGATTTTATGGAATTTGGCTTCCTTATATCTTTTAAATATTTGATAAAATATTCCTTAGAGACTGTACTGGCTATGTAGAGTATTTTATCTCTTGGGACTTTAAAAATGGTGTTATTTAAACGGTAAGCAAAATATTAGAATTTTGGTCAGCAAAACAATACAAATTGGTCATCTAAAATAACTAATTGGGCAGCAACTTAAATGTTTCCTCTACTACCAATTTGTTTAATTTTATGTTTCGATGACACAAATATTGATTTAAGGGTCATAAAAAAAACCTTAACGTAATATCTATCAGAATTCATTTCCTAAGAATTGATCCGTGATCCTTCATTGATCGTTTTCCGATTTTATACACTACAATTTTATATTTGCTGCCCAAAAAATTATTTTGCAGCTGAAATAATTAGTTTTGCTGCCCAATTAATTAACCTGCTGACCAAATAATTATTTTGCCGCCTAAATAATTATATTTATTTTGCTGCCTAAATGATTTTCGGCTGACTTTTTTGTTTCTGACCAAATAATAGAATGACTGCCCAATTAATTATTTCCCCTTTAATAACATTAGGTAATAGGCCAGCACCCTTAATAAACCATTTTCCGCATATAAGATGCATCTACGACATGACAAACTCATTCATTAAAGTGATAGAATAAGAGGGAACACCTACTGATCGAGACAGAACATTGCCTCATGTTATTGTATGGGAGTTTGGCATCCATCTTATAGTACAAAATTCTTGAGTATACCGCATTTCACTTTATGCAGAGGATGTTAAAATTAGCTATTATCTTCATGACCACCTTCAGGGCTGTGTTTTTTATATACTCTTTATTGCACTTGAAAATACATTAAAATTTATGTTACATTACACAGTTTGCAAGGGCGGACTTGTCTCTGAAACAGTTCTCTTCCAGTCAACCGATGAACGTCAGTTATACTGCAAAGCAGGTGACTATCAAAATACAAAATAAGAAAAAGAAAAATAAATAATTTGTTACCTTAAAATTAAGTACTATACACATATATATACCAATATACATAGTCTCTAGTTGCATAGTCTCTGACTAACCCTTAGAGGATAATAGTCGTGATTTTTTTTACATATGACAGGTAAGCTCTTGGCCTTCATCTCACCTGATGGTAAGTAACGATAAGGTCGAAGGTAGAAGCGAGCTTCACCTGTAATCCTTAACAACTGAGGAACTGGCTATCTTACCTCTGATTGCCGGAACACAACAATGCTTGAAAGATAGTTGTTTTGGCGACAAATTTAGGTGAGACGGTGGTAGCTAGCCAGGCCGGAGAAGCCCTTCCGCCAACCAAACTGAGCAGAAAAACTCCTGCCCCCATGGGGAATCGAACTCGGACCTCCCGACCAACACCCGGTGGTGTGAACCAGTAGACTAGAGAGATATGGAAAACGCAATTTATTTGTTTACAAAGAAGGTTGTAAAATAACAAACATATCCCTCCTACATGGCATAAACATAATCTTGAAAGAAGTTTTCATTTTGTGAGGGCGAGGGAGTGTTGGTGAGGTAGAGTGAATAGAATTAACATAATTAATTCGCTTTTGAATTTACATAATTAATGAAGGGCTATTTTTTCATTTCTAAATTCGTTTTATAATACTTCAGACTTCTCATTAGGTATTTTATACAAGTACAGTCACCAACAAAAGTATCTATTATATTAGGACACTATAACTCTATAACTATTTTAGTACAGTGATAATCAGAAGTAGCTTATTACTTTAGTACTGTGTCATATAGACAGATCAAGACATTTACTTCGAATATTTGATTCGACAAGGCACTTAAATGGTCATCTACTTATTGATTCTGATTGTACGTTGTCATTTTATATCACTAGAATATAGGGAACAATCTGCAATCTGTTTTATCTAACACACAGTGATTGTATGTATATATTACTGTATAAGTCATAAAGAAGATCAGGAAACATTGCATAATTTCATATGTAAGTACAATCGAGGACAAAAATATACCATTTTAGAGGTGTTGGGGAGTAAACTGAATTATCTTTCTTAATAAAAGCACAACAATTAATTAAATCAATTAACAGTTATCAATTACGATATTTATTTAACACATCGACACACACACCTGACAATATAAAACAAAATACAATACAAAACTATCAAAATACGAAATAGTGTCGAAATGTAAAATAGTATCTGCGACTGGTCTGAAACTGGCGACTGGTAAAAGACTGGTCTGCGGCCGTAGAGCTGGCCGCCAAACACTTTGATAATTTGTCTATTACTTGTTTTTGAATTTTGTACAATATCTGTTTTTTATATACGTTTGACATGTTTTTCTACTACTATTGTTTTATTAGTCTTGCGAGAGTAGAGCCCAATATTTTTAACTCCGCTTTTTATTGCTCTCGCCAACAGTATCAAAAATGTTAAAAATAAGTATAAAAGAAGGTCTGTCTAACAAGAGGTGACCATCTTTATATCCATCTAATAAGAGTCATTTACCCACTGTCAAAACTGGTTACATTATTTTTGGAATTGACTGTACGGCTCGTATGATGTACAATTGTCAAGAAAAAAAAGATTGTCTCTTGTATCCCATAATATTTATTTTTATGGAATCGTTCAAAAACCTTTAAATCCTTCAAAACTTTTTAGCCATATAATTTTTATCATCGATTATTGCCAACTTCTGGGCTCAGACTGTCCGACATGCAATATATGCATGAGAAGTGTGGGCAAAGCACTGCCTACCCAAAAATCTTACATAAAAACGAAGTCAATATATCGCGGCCACCCATCCACAGCGCAACTATGGTTAAACTTACCAAAGTAATTGAACCACTAAGCTACTCCTTCGGCTGTACTAATACAACAAACAACGAATATAGCAACTTGCTGGGTTAACTACCAGAGCCCAGTAATATTTTCTGCGTGAAATATGCTACATCAGTCAAAAGCCTCCAATTTAAGCGGAAAACACAAAATCCCTACCTGTTTTATTTACCTGCGCATGACGCAGAGCGCCTAACGCAATGTCAGCATAATAAATAAAAAATTTGCATTACAACTCAAAGCTAAAGTAACATCGTTAAATCGAACATCAGACGGAGTAATCGGGAAACCCCTTACACCTTGTAAAATGCCTTTGCGCGAATAATAAAAAAATCTACGCAATACAGTCAGCAAAATCGAGTCAATTACATCCCGCGAAGGGCGCAATATAGAACTCATTACGGCGAATATATCCCGGGCGAAATTCAAGAGTTCCCATTTCGCGCCGTACACACTTTTAAAGGCCCATACTTGACGTTTATTCCCATTTTTATTTTTTGTAATCTACGAATTTAATATAGCTGGCATAAAAATATAGCGGCAGAAAAAATGACGACGCCGCCGCTTAATTTGAACGCGAGAACGTGAAATGGAGCGCTTTTAAAATTCAAATGTCGAACGTTGAACGTTACGACGCGCTAATTACAATAATTAAAAAATATGCGTTGTGTTCACAAAGAATGTTTGGGTGGAGCTAATCGAAATGAAGTTGTTACTGACTGGCTGGAAACAATATAAACTCAGAGGAAGAACAACCTATTCAATTTTTCCTTCTACCGGCCCGCAAGAAAAAAGTGTGAAGTATACTTGACACTTTCTTCTGTTCAGTCCTTTTTTGTGTACGTGTACTCATTTTTCAATTGTAGCTCCTCCGACGTCGCAGATGTCTATGAGTGACAGAGATCACTTTCTTTCAGGTGAGCTGCTTGTTTTCATAAGATTAAAACACAAAGAGATATCGTGCAACATATTCATATTGTATTCATATTGACGTTTCATTAACCTTAAGTGTAATGAAACATCAATATGAATAGAAAGAGCCCATACTCCGTAAGCATGTAAAACATTTTACGTCTATGCATTGCCTAACATGAAGCAAAATAAGAAGTTTAAAAACGCATCTAAAGCCCGCCATCTAAAAAGCTTCATTTGCTGAAGCTTTAACCGCGCGCATTCATAATTCCCTATAAAAATCAATGTGGTAAAACTGGTAAACTTCTCATTCCATATGATCGCGCCGAAACAATACCTGCGCGGTATTCTATTTCATGCTTTGGCGCGTTGCAATAAATAACATTTCGCTTCAAAACCAGAGGCTCATCGCGACACGGCGCATCACCCGTCAAGCTGTCATTGCTGGCTCGGCCAGTGTGGAGCGACCTTCGCGTTTAGCATTGCGCGGGGAACACAAGGCTCAACTTGTTGTGGTGTAGTAGGATTATAATTTTTGATCCTGTGAGTGCACTAAACCATATACGTGGCTCATTAGGTCTTGATCTCGGGCGTAACGAGCCGCGCCTAATTGCGGAGCGTACCGCCAGCAAAAATGGAGGTGGCATACATTACTTTGTGATTTATGCGTTACACACTTTTAAGCCCGCCCCTGGCTGATTGTAGCGCATTGTATATCTATTTTCAATATGAGGAAATGTTATTTCTGCAAACAGTATTTTTACATTCAATTATTTAGTCGTGTTCAGCTTATAACGTATAGCGCTGCAGGAAAACACTACCTAAAATAAATTTGGGGTATGGGCCCTTACACTGTAACGAGGCGCTATATCAGTATTAGCCACTCTTTGCTGATATTGCGCTCTTCTCTGGCCATTTTCTCTTTGTTTCTAAACTAAGCATCTGTCTCTTTTTTCCATCGTTTTTGGACTCCAACTTTATTCCTATCAGATTCAGCGTCTGGAGCGGTTGTCTCGACGCCAATAAATTATTAAAATTAAGTGTTGATAATAAAGTTATAATATATATTATACCTAGTTAATAAACTATAACGTTAATGTTCACACAACTTAAATAACTTTGATTAGGCACTATTTGTGACTATAGTTCTTAAATATCGTAAATAGACAATAAGTGACGTTTTTGAAACAATCATTTCATGGGTTTTTATTTATCAACCCATCGTTGCATCGCTGGTTTTCAATATCCGGAACCAACAGCTCAACATGACTCCGATGCACGAAGGAACTTGGAATCATAATGTGTGGTCAACTATCCTAGATCTGACAGTGTTCTACCGCGCGGTACCCGTTCCCATGGGAATATCGGGATAAAAAGTAAGTCTATGTCCTTTCTCAGGCTCTAGACTATTTGTGCACCAAATTTCGATTGAATCGGTTCAGTAGTTTTGACGTGAAAGCAAGACAGACAGAGTTACTTTCGCATATATATTACTAGTATGGATCTGTGGTCGTAATGCTACTTCTAACTATTACAGCCTTTTCAGCCGGAAGACGTGGAGCTACGTACGGAAAGATTAATACCACGTTTTAATTACTCCCATTTAGAGTTGGCAACTCCAAGCACATCCATAACTTTGATATTACCTGGATAAGGAAGTCTAGACCCAGCGAAAAGCATAGCACAAGTCTAATTCAAGAAAGTTCCTACTCATTACCGTGCGAACTCTAAAACAAAGAGCCATGCATAAAGAACCTTAAAGCATGAAACTTTGGTGAGGAAGTCCAGGATAAGTAGACCTCCTAATTTGCTCTCAGCACCCCGCTGTAACCAATGTTTCATTTGCAGGCGGGGGTGGAGGAGGTCTGATTAGCGTGGTTGAAACGCAAGGAAATGCAACGCGTTCGCAATCATGGTAATGTAGCCAGGTGCGTTCCGTGGCGGCAGCGCGCGAATTTATAACGGCCACACTGACAAGTTGATTTACGCGCGGAATTTTCGCGGTATTCCACTTGTGTTCCGCACGCATGTTGAGGGCATCTATTTTTCACGTTTTATTGGTTCACAGGACAATATTTCGGACTGTTCGGTATTGTTCGCCCAGCCCAACACGTAGTCCATTGCGTAACGATAAACCTCTTTTAATTTACGGTCGAACGTCGATTTAAAAATGGTGCTTTACGCCACACTATTAAATATTGAACTATAAACCCTTATTGCTAAATGATTCGGTTTTAATATCTTTTTATACGTGGTTGTTAATAAGATATCTCACTGTCGTAATTGTCAAAAATATTAGAGTAAATAGTCTACAGAACAACAGAAAACTTTTTGAAAAAACTATAGTTAGGTATATAAATTGGAAGTATGTATAAGAGCAACATAAGTCAACAATTTTAGATTTTTTGTCTATAGTAGTAGCAAATGCGTCTTACAATATGTTAAAATATTATACAATTTTGAATTTGTGAAAGAAAAAGGACACAACATCCGTTCTCAAATTAGCTTCACAGACCAACTGTGAACCAGCAGCAGGATCTCAGCAGCTTTCATCCAGTCTTTATGACCTCGTCGTCCTCAGCCTATATACGTCCCACTGCTGAGCACGGGCCTTCGTGGAGCACATGAGGAGTATGGGCCGTAACACCACCACGCTGGCCCAATGCGGGTTGGTGGGTAGAAACGGTTGCAATAGCGACCATAACCAACGGCTTTACGTGCCTTCCGAACCACGAAGGAGTTCGAGATCAGAATGTATCGGTGACCCATCCAAGACCTGACCATGACGAAGGTAGCTTTGTTTTCGATATCGAAATCCGAAGCTTACGCCATCACACCACAGCTCCTCATACGACATCATTGGAGCATAATAAGTATCCAAACTCAAAGTCATCTGAAGGCTTTGAGATTATTACTTACACACTATCCATCAAATATCCAACGTAATTTTTCAAACGCGTCAATGTTAATCCCATGAATTTGCAACTAAAAATTCCTTTTAAATGAATAAAATTCAGGACACCTACAATCTCTAGTTCAAAAAACGTTTTGTCATCGTTTGATGGAGTATCGTAGTGGAATCCTTTGTTTTGGATATACTATCGGAACTTTGCTCAGCGAATTTAAGCTCTACGTCACTGAAATACGGCTGTTTAAGGTTTGTGTCTGACTGTTAGAGTGTAACCAAAAGATTGATCGTCCCGGACGCAACTTGCCAACTTATTTTAGCTCCTAGTTTGATGGTAATAAAGTTGATAAATTGATTGCCTGTCTTTCGCTAATTACTTTAACATTTATATACTACTTGTCTCCCGAAATAAGGTTAAAATAACTAGGTTTCATTGCAACAAAAAGTTACATTGTTATTTTATTGTGAAAGAAATAATCATTATTAGATAATATTAGGTCCTTACCTATGAAATTAGTGTTTTGTATGGAGATTTTGGGGAATTCTGCATTTTCAATACAAACATTTTATCAGTTTTCTTCACAACGACAAATCCAGAGATAATAATATTTGGCATGTATCATTAGACAAGCTTTAGTAATATGTGTAATATCACACTTCATAAAAATTATTTATCGTTTTTAAGTGATTGCAAATAAAATGATGTATTCGGGAGGCACTTAAAAAAAGTTGTCTCCGTGTCCAATTTTAACACAATTAAACTTACAACAAATTATCAAAACAAATCAAAAGAGCTCAAACATATAGTCTATTTTTAGACGAGGTAATTATTTTTTAGGAATACTCTGAATCTTAATAGTTACAGACAAAATACTAAGACAGAATAAAAACACCAATTTCATAGGTAATGACCCAATACCTTGTCTAAGGGAAAAAAATGTGCCTGAACTTGGTGGCGTAGTGGCTAGTACGCTTTGGCTTTCGATATCAAAAAAAAGCTACCTTCGCCATGGTCAGGTGACAGAAACTTGTGATCTCGAACTCCTCCGTGCTTTGGAAGGCACGTAAGGCGTTGGTTCCGGTCTTATTACAACCGTTTCTACACAACAACCCCTAGCATGTTGGTGTCACAGCCAATTACTCCTTTCTGAGGAAGGCCTGTGCCCAGCAGTGAAACGTATATAAGCTGAGGATGATAGGTAGCCTGTATTTTGAGGCGAAACTACCGTGTAAACTATTAGTGTGCGTAATGCGACACACATGCGAGAGACATTTTGTTTTATGCGCACACCAATTAGCCTTAAACTAAGCACTGTAGTCTTTATAGTCGACTTTTGAACGCAATCGCGATCGATCGACTTTGAGACTGTGATGTTTCTTACTCATCACTTGCGACACTAGCGCCATAAATGGATCCAAATTGTGCGGATATTGAGAGACCTAAATGACATTAAGTTTTGCTAAAATCGGCAAATTCGTTCCGCATCTCTCGTCTCGGTATTTTGAGAAATTGGATTGTGTTATTCAATATTGAGTTTTTATAGACACGTTCAAGAGTAGGCTAGCTGGTATAGTATGTAGGGCTACGGAAAAATCACTAGATACAACACCATTACCACCATATTTTTTTGTATAAAAGCCTATGTAACCAAAGTGCCTCCTTGGTCTAGTGGTTGACACCACTGGGTATTTGTCATGGGGTCCGGATAATGTTAAAAAGCATTATTGTGTTCCGGCAATTAGAAGCAAGGTAGCCAGTACCTCAGTTGGGGAGGAATCCAGGTAAAGCTCGCTTCCACCCTCGGCCTTATCTTAACTTACCATCAAGTGAGATGAAAGCCAATAGCTTGCCTGTTATTATGTAAAAACACCGAGCACAACCGCCAAGCGTAGATATGTAAAATGAAGTACGTATAATCGAGATTAGTATCTGTATCTATCTATTCTTGTCGTGTAATAACGACAACCTATGTCTTGGAGTTATTCAGTGACAACCTACTGTCTTTACAATACAAAGTCGAGATGGATTGCAGTCAGCCCCGCCTGTCTCATCAGCTGCTTTGAATCCCGTCAATAATTTATCAGTCATTTGCATGCGGCGTATAGATTGATTAAGTTTCTTAACTGAATCAATGCGAGTAAGTTAGTGAATTCAATCTTGTTTATAACAACATTGACTGATAACTGAGTGGGTGAGCAAATGTAAGAGAACAGAGAAAAACAGTTATTGATTTAGATAAGGTGCAACCGACTCTTTAATCTGGCAAAAATGTACTAGTGCAAAAAGATAGAAAATAATAAAAAGGTGATACAAGTATTAAATGCAGTAGATATTATGTACTATTAGTGCTACACACTGTTTTGTATACAAAATATTTCCGTATATTGAAGACTTTTTTATAGCATGTTTTATGTTTTGTGTTCCGTAGTGAACTAGGAACCCTGTGACGGGGTGAAGCCGGGGATAAAGAAAATGCAGTTGGGTCGTCACTTATGTTTTGTATATTTATAATGAAGAATTAAGGCACAACTGAAACAATTATATAAAAAAGGTAAATTACACTGAACACAAAACAATTTCACATTTAACACTAAATATATTATAAAAAGGGTAGGGCTACTTACAATAGTGCCTTAGAGAAACATATAGTCTTTGTTATAAATTAGGAACTGATAATGTGGTTTGTTGTAACTTTGTCTCAGCTTATAAAAAATATATAAATAATAATAAATATATACAATTATTGTTAGAAGGGAGTCAACCACTCTACGCACTGACTCTCGTAAGAATGAGCTTCGAGAACAAAACAAATAAAAAGAGACAGACAGCAAATTTAAAATCGGAAACCAAGAGAAAAATGGCCAGAGAAGAGCGCAATGACAGCAACGAGGCGCTAATATAGCTATGGCGCCACGTTACAACCCTTGTAGTTTCGTCAAGTCCGTCTGTCTGTCTGTCTGTCTGTGAATAATATCAGTATATCAGTGACCGATAGCACTAGAAAACTGCAATTTGGTACCTAATATCAATCACTCCGACAACGTGGTAAAATAAAATTGTTATTATTAATAAAATAAAATGGATTTTTTTTTTTATTAGAGTAGGTACCTCCCCTACACGTCCCCTACGAGTGATATTTTTTTTCATTTCAACCCTAACATGCGATATATTATTGGATTAGTATTTAAAAAAAATAGGGGTTGATAAAAAATTTCCCAGTCAACCCTCTAACTAAAAAAAGAATTATTTAAATCGGTTCACGCAATCCAAAATTTCCACCGAAAATACATAAACATTCTAGTTTGTATCGAGATATGGCGCTTTACTTTGGGCTACTTTAACCCGGTTTTTTATAAACAGAAAATAACATTATCGTGCTGCGGTTTTCATATCTAGAAAACCGTCTTTGAAAACCGTAGCTCCGTAGCATATTCTGTAACAGCTACAGTGGTTCTCGTAGCACAAGCCACTACGCTACGAGCATAGATGAGCGTCGTAGCCTTAGAGAGAAAGTCGTTATTTCCTTTAAGCTATAGTCATAATTTAAATACAATAATATTATATTTTTGCGTAAAACAGCCCCATCACTGCCATACTATGCCCCGGTGTACTGGACAGACACCTTTACGCCTACAATAATTTTAAAACAAATCAGCTTAAAACCTACCCTAATAAAGTACAAATAACGTTACTTTTTTAATGTTACGTAAGTTAATTACCCACTCTATAAAAAGGATAAGATTAAATTCACTCGCTGAACACAATGAGTTCGCGCGGGCCGTATGGTAATTTTATTGGACCACTTTGTTAGTTAAGTAGACTAGCGTTTATTTTATTGTACTGTAAATTTCGTTATAAATATTCTTTACTGCCTAATATACCTATTATGGGATTAGATTTTTTTTTTGTGTATTATATGTTATGACCACTAAAATAATTAGATATTATTATGTGTTTATTGTGATTGCGTATGCTAAACTGGCAACCTGTTCGCTTTTAATTACAAGCCAAAAAAGCCTTTTTTTTATATTTTCTTGCAAAAATATAAGAAAGTTCGGCCTAAAGTTTCACCTATTAATCTTCACTCCCTGTTAGGGTGGTTTCAAAGGTACGCTGGGCGCCAGCGCCGGCCACACGCGCGTGCTTACAATTACACAGAACTACTAAGATCGTCAAAGTGAATGGAAATCTCGCCTTCGCTACTGCCTTCAACTCTGCCTACCCCCTCGGGGTATTATACTACACCATTAAACTACACCATTTAAAAGTTCTATATAAATTCTTAATCTAAACCAAAAAAAAAACAATAAATCTATCGCGAGAGCCAAAATTTTTTCAACAAGAATTTTCTTGTACAATTTTCTTATCAAATTACGTTGAAGTTACAGAAATGAGTTTGGATTAATTAAAAACATGGTGACTTAAGACTTGACCGAGATTAATAGTCTTAGTAATTAGAAGCAAATTAAGGTACAAGCTTACAGAAATATCGCCGGCTGGAAGGATTGCGGAAAAATACGTCTTGGGCTAGGGTTGTCTCTCGACCAGTTATTCGTAGGCCGCCTGCAGACTGGCAACTAAAATTAAATAATCTCTGGTTATTAACCATTGCCAAACATTAAAAAACATTAAACAAACAAACAAAAATAACTTTTTTTTTCATAGGTCAAACCTGGCACTTAAAAACGTCAATATTTTACAATATATAAATTTAAATAATATATAATTAATTAAATAAAAAATATATTCTAATTCAAGGTTTATTACCGCGAGCGCTTGTAGCAAGTGCAACCACAGAGCATACAAGCGGCCAGATTCCGAGAGTAAGGCTTTTCATGAGAAGAACCCGGCAGAAACTTATGAGCCATTTTTTTTAAATAGCCAATCATATAATTATTAAAAATCTTGGCTTGACATGACAATGTTGTAGGTACCAAGAATTTTGTTGGTAGGTACTATGTCCACGAAACAGATGTAATAATTATTTAAGAATTTCAAAATTTAAACAAATATGATGTGAACGGTCTATAACGCCACACTGCCAGGCTACATACATAAACAAGATTTTTGTACATATAACAGGCAAGCTCTTGCCTTCGTCAAGGTGGAAGCGGGCTTCACCTGTATTCCGCAACAGCTGTAGAATTGGCTATCCTACTTCTTATTGCCGAAACACAACAATGCTTTATAACATTTTTAATTATGGCGAAAGATTTAGGTAAGACGGTGGTAGCTAGCCAGGCGGGCCTTGGCCCCTCAACACCATCCAAACCAAGCAGAAAACTCTTGCCCCCACTTGGGGAATCAAATCCTGGACCTGCCGATCAACATCCGGTGGTGTCAACCACTAAACCAGAGAGGATGTAACGAGGTGCTATATTAGCGACTCTTTGCTGTCATTGCGCTCTTCTCTGGCCATTTCTCTCTTGGTTTCCGTTTTTAAATTTACTGTCTGTCTCTTTTTATTTGTTTTGTTCTCGAAATTCATTCTAACCAGAGTCAGCGTGTTGAGCGGTTGACTCACCGATAACAGATTAAAATATTTTTTAATGTATTTATAATGTGTTGATCAAGTTATAAGCTTATCCAAAAAAGTTACAAAAACCACAAGATTCTCGATTATCAGTTCTAGCTATATTATAAAGTCTATAAGTTTCTTTATAGCACTTTTGTAAGTAGCCCTACCTTTTATAATATCTTTTAGTGTTAAATGTGAAGTTGTTTTTGTGTATTTTGTGAATTTTACCCTTTTGCATAATTGTTTCAGTTGTGCCTTTAATCTTAGAATATAAACACATAAGTGACGAACTAAGGCCTTTTATTTATCCACCACGTCACAAGGCCGTTAAGCCCAACAGCTTGGTTTTTAAGAATGACATGTTGTCATTCTTAAAAACCAACTTGTCTGCGCTCAACCTAAAAAGAAAAAAGGCGTGTTGTTGTAAAACCGCGGTTTCCATTTGGCCGTTTAATTAAAGACGTTTCAAATAACTCCCCATTAATCCGATGTAGCCCGCGAAATAAAGGGACTTGTGACAAAGGTACAAATTAATAAGAATCACCTAAACGGCCCTCAGTTCCTTAGGGACGCTTTTCTTTTCTTTTTATGTAAGTTTGTCTTCCCTTTGTCTTGGCTGTTCGAGTCGAGATAGCTTATCTACTTGTGTACCACTTATATCAAGTTGGTTTTTGTTCAGTAATAAGCAGGACTGGAAATCTACTGTGTCGGATATCGTATCAACTTAATACTGGACAAGAAAGAAGTATATCGAAAAGGTTAAATCTATCGAAAATTGTTGAAACTCTTATTACAAAAGCGTTTTTCTGAACGGTATATGATACGGTCTGTTGTATAAATTGAGTTGTAAAATTCACCCGGTATATGAATGGGCCGACCGTGATTGCAACTTTGGGATGATTGAGACTTCAAAATTATTTTTTAATTATTGCCAAAGATAATCCTTAAAACGTAGTTTTGTACAGTCGAATACAAAAACATGTATACTTAAACATTTTAGAAGTAACACTCTTTATTTCCTTCTATTATGAGACTTTCGTGACAAGCGCTCGCGGCAGTGAATTTTACTAGTCTTTTTTGTCAATTATATTATTATTTAGTTCAAGTATATTAAATGTGACTATGTGTAATGTTGACGATTTAAAGTGTTAAGTTTAGCCTATGAAATAAAATTATTTTTGATTTTGATTTTTGACATTTACTGTCTAAAGTGGTTACATGTTTTTGGAGTCGACTGTACTAAGCCAATAAGGAATTAAGCAACAACCAAACGAAAATCTCGAAACAAAGGAAGCAGTAATGTCGCCCCAATACGAACTAAATCAGTTTTTATGTGATACATTTGTGTTGAGCCCTCTCGCTGTTCGCATTCAACGCACGCACCGAATATGGCGGCGGACCATAAACCCGAACTGGCGGCTCAAATAATTGAGAACAGCAACTGAGCGATATTAGACCTGTTAATGCGTTTATTACTGCTGTATGGGCTGATTTTTCTAATTGCCTTGAAAGCTTTCCCCTCTTTTTTTGAAAGAAGAACAGACAAGCATTCGCCCTGTCTGGTGTAGAAAGCGAAGCGGCTGTCAGTGATCTGTGGGTAGAAAGCAGCACACAACATAAAAAAAAAACGGTTGTAGTGTTATTTGTCTATAACGACTAACTTTGATATTTCTGTTTTATCTAAAACTAGCTGTTACTCAAGACTTTGTCCGCGGGTACTATGGTTTTCTAACAATTTTCCGGAATAAAAAGTGTCTAAGATGTTGACCAGGGATTAAGGTATCACCATGCAAAATTTCATTGAAATCGGTTCAGCCATTTCGGAGATTAGCCCATACAAACAGACAAACCGACAAACAGACAGAGAAACAAAAATTCAAAACACAAATCTTTTTTTGTATTTCTCCTCTTTTGACATCCCCCTGACTTGGTTTTAACCATTTTTATTATATGTATAGAAATATAGAATATGTACAGATGTATAGATTAATGTACTCTTCTGAAACAGTCATTCGATAATCTTTTTCTTAATTATATCCTTATTCTTAAATAGCAACATCCTTTTAAACTAAGTTCCAAACAGTATTTTTTTTAATGAAAGATACCTACTCAAAATATTATGTTATTTGAGGCAGAATAAGTAAATAAATGAAATAATGAATGGTAATACAGCGTATACAGCGTTTTTTCTGTTCCGTTCTAATCTAGCCATTCGAGTTTCTTAACCCAGAGCCATGTTCGCATAATTACGTCGAGATCTCCACACTAAAATGTGAATGTAATCTCGCAATTTGCCTAGGATACACCGCTGTAGTGTATTGAACGGAATGCGCGCCTATCCCGGCATTAAATGTTAATTAAGCTGAAAACGTTTCAAATATCCTTTAGTTTTTCTGCGTGTATTGTTAAATGGAAATATTTCCAGTTTCCTAAAATCTTTCTGCTAGTTAGACTGCTTTGGCTTCGTGACGCAAATCAAAGAATTATGGTCAATTTTTTGATCCCCGGTCAGATTGAGCAGTAGGGTAAAATATGGACCAATGGCGAAAGCGTATGATGTCGTGATATGACAGCTTGTCCAATCGTCGAATTTGAGATGCATTCTCAGAGACATGATTTATAAGGACAGCTCACTCGCTCGATCATCTGTGCCGAGTAGAAAGTAATCATTTGACCGGTTTGTCTCGTTCTAAAATACGAACACCTACGCAGAAGGCGAACTACCACGAGAGTTGGTTTATTCTGTTCCGGATTTTCTATAAAAATATCTATACTAATAAGCTAAGGAGTTTGTTTGGTTGGTAAATCATGTGATTTTTTGATAACTATGTGAATTTATATAAAAGTGTATTTTTGGAAAGCAAACCATATTTTTTTAGAAGATCCCAACTAGTTCCATTTGGGCCGATTCCGTTGTCACAACTAGACTAAGCTGAACTAAATTGGGTATCTATCCTTCTTATGCATGTATTTTATAATGCACTATATTTTTTATAAAATAATTAACTATGCAAAAATAAAGAACTTCTGCGATATAACTACAGTTAATTAATCATAGACAATTTAACCACAACACGGTGCTGGAATTAGTAACGGCTGGCGGCACAGCTGATGTATTGCTTTGAATTTTCAACAATTTATCAAGCTGACGTCACACATTTTGGCTTTTCCATTGACGCTATTAGTCTAGAATTTGACTATTGTGGTTACTGTGACTACGGATCCAAAAACTAAAAATAGTTGCATAGGATTCCGACAATTATTACGCGATTTTTCCTAAGAGTATTCACAAGACATGAGTATTAGTGTGTGATTGAAAAAAGTACATATGTTCCATCTCTTCTATGCGGGTAAGGCGAGGGTCGATGATGCGATATAAGAACCAGTTACCTTTTCCTCTAGACTGTACTCTTAGCCGTGTGATAGCAGCTCATTAAAATAATTCTACTAACCCATCTCTTCCCTTGGGTGTCGTAAAAGGCGACTAATGGACTTAGAACTGCACAACATCCAATAGCATAAAGCGGCGACGGGCTCACCACTGTTCGTGATCTGTGGGTAGAAAGCAGCACACAACATAAAAAAAAAACGGTTGTAGTGTTATTTGTCTATAACGACTAACTTTGATATTTCTGTTTTATCTAAAACTAGCTGTTACTCAAGACTTTGTCCGCGGGTACTATGGTTTTCTAACAATTTTCCGGAATAAAAAGTGTCTAAGATGTTGACCAGGGATTAAGGTATCACCATGCAAAATTTCATTGAAATCGGTTCAGCCATTTCGGAGATTAGCCCATACAAACAGACAAACCGACAAACAGACAGAGAAACAAAAATTCAAAACACAAATCTTTTTTTGTATTTCTCCTCTTTTGACATCCCCCTGACTTGGTTTTAACCATTTTTATTATATGTATAGAAATATAGAATATGTACAGATGTATAGATTAATGTACTCTTCTGAAACAGTCATTCGATAATCTTTTTCTTAATTATATCCTTATTCTTAAATAGCAACATCCTTTTAAACTAAGTTCCAAACAGTATTTTTTTTAATGAAAGATACCTACTCAAAATATTATGTTATTTGAGGCAGAATAAGTAAATAAATGAAATAATGAATAGTAATACAGCGTATACAGCGTTTTTTCTGTTCCGTTCTAATCTAGCCATTCGAGTTTCTTAACCCAGAGCCATGTTCGCATAATTACGTCGAGATCTCCACACTAAAATGTGAATGTAATCTCGCAATTTGCCTAGGATACACCGCTGTAGTGTATTGAACGGAATGCGCGCCTATCCCGGCATTAAATGTTAATTAAGCTGAAAACGTTTCAAATATCCTTTAGTTTTTCTGCGTGTATTGTTAAATGGAAATATTTCCAGTTTCTTAAAATCTTTCTGCTAGTTAGACTGCTTTGGCATCGTGACGCAAATCAAAGAATTATGGTCAATTTTTTGATCCCCGGTCAGTTGAGCAGTAGGTTAAAATATGGACCAATGGCGAAAGCGTATGATGTCGTGATATGACAGCTTGTCCAATCGTCGAATTTCTAAATGATCTCAGAGACATGATATATAAAATATATAAGGACAGCTCACTCGCTCGATCATCTGTGCCGAGTAGAAAGTAATCATTTGACCGGTTTGTCTCGTTCTAAAATATATTACGAACATCTACGCAGAAGGCGAACTACCACGAGAGTTGGTTTATTCTGTTCCGGATTTTCTATAAAAATATCTATACTAATAAGGTTTGTTTGGTTGGTAAATCATGTGATTTTTGATAACTATGTGAATTTATATAAAAGTATATTTTTGGAAAGAAAACCATATTTTTTTAGAAGATCCCCAACTAGTTCCATTTGGGCCGATTCCGTTGTCACAACTAGACGAAGCTGAACTAAATTGTGTATCTATCCTTCTTATGGATGTATTTTTATAATGCACTATATTTTTTATAAAATAATTAACTATGCAAAAATAAAGAACTTCTGTGATATAACTAAAGTTAATTAATCATAGACAATTTAACCACAACACGGTGCTGGAATTAGTAACGGCTGGCGGCACAGCTGATGCATTGCTTTGAATTTTCAACAATTTATCAAGCTGACGTCACACATTTTGGCTTTTCCATTGACGCTATTAGTCTAGAATTTGACTATTGTGGTTACTGTGACTACGGATCCAAAACTAAAAATAGTTGCATAGAATTCCGATAATTATTACGAGATTTTTCCTAAGAGTATTCAGAAGACATGAGTATTATGTGTGATTGAAAAAAGTACATATGTTCCATCTCTTCTATGCGGGTAAAGTGAGGGTCGATGATGCGATATAAGAACCAGCTACCTTTTCCTCTAGACTGTACTCTTAGCCGTGTGATAGCAGCTCATTAAAATAATTCTACTAACCCTAGCGAGCGGGCGGACCAGCAGGCTGGCAGCCGAATAAGCGGTAGAAATTTAAAGTAAGCGAAGGTTTTATTTGGCGAACAAGATGAAAAAGTGATAAATCTCTTCCCTTGGGTGTCGTAAAAGGCGTCTAATGGACTTAGAACTCCACAACCATCCAATAGCATAAAGCGGCGACGGGCTCACCACCTGTCATACTGAGTGCAGGCACTGCTTGGACTATGGCAATGGACTGCTTTTGCCTAGTCTCTGACTAACTCTTAGGGGATAATAGCCGTGATTAAATAAATAAATAAATATCTCAAACATTCACACCTATCAACTAGCCCCATTTTAAGCAACTAATGCTGCTTGTGTTACGGACACTCGATGACGGATAAATATTTTTAATAGATAAATTCATATAATTATCCTGAATATATAAATATATAGAAACATCCAAGAGTAGAAAACAAATGCCTGATCAAAATCACCCAAACATTTGCCCCCACCGGGTATCGAACCCAGAACCTCTATAGATTGCGACGCCTTGAGACCGGCATACAGACCACTCGACCACGGAGGTCGTCGTGATTATATGTAATAGGTTGGGGAAAAAGTTTCTTCGCATTTTTTAAGAAAATTCAAAAATTTTTTTAATATAGTTTATTTACATTTAACTAAAGTATGTAGGTACCATTTTGTTCGATATCTTTTTGCCATCTTGTAGGTAGGGACATGATCCCATTGCTATAGAAATTTTGGGACTTCTGGTCAAAATACCGCGACAAGTGATTTTGGCAGTCCTCTCGTGATGTTAACCTGACGCTGCCTAAAGAATTCTGAAGAGACCGAAACAGGTGGAAATCTGAAGGTGCAAGGTCAGGACTATACGGCGGATGCATTAACACCTCCCAGCCAAACTCTCATAATTTTTGCTGAGTGGCTAAAGATGTGTGAGTTATCATAATGAAAAACCACACCCCTTCTGTTGATTAATTCCGGCCGCTTTCTCTCAACTTCTTGCTTTAATCTCATCAATTGTTCGCAGTACAGTTCAGAATCGATGGTCCTGCCTGGTGGTAACAGCTCATAATGAATAATGCCCTTCCAATCCCACCACACACACAGCATCACCTTGTTGCGAGTTAACCCGGGTTTCGCCACAGTCTGTGAAGCCTGACCGGCCTTTGACCACGACCTTTTTCGCACGTTCTTGTCGTACGTGATCCACTTTTCATCACCAGTTATCAGCTTCTTCAAAAATGGTTCGGTTTCATTACGTCGTAATAAAGAATCACAAATGAGTACACGGTTCATTAGGTTTCTTTCAGTGAGCTCGTGAGGTACCCAAATGTCGAGCTTTTTTGTGTACCCAATTTTTTTCAAATGCGCCAAAACTGTTTTGTGGTCAATTCCCAGTACTTCAGCTACGTCGTAACTACTGACATGCCGATCTTGCTCCACTTTTTCAAAAATGGCATCCATTTTATCTGTAATAGGGCGACCAGAGCGACGTGCATCTTTAAAATCAAAATTTCCGGATTGAAAACGCTTAAACCAAATTTGTGCTACTCTCACAGACACTGCACTAGGTCCATAAACATCGCAAACATTTTTCGCGGCTTGCGTTGCATTTTTACCTTTTTTGTAGTAAAATTTTAAAATGTATCGAATTTCTTCATTAGATTCACTCATCTTGGCGGTACGAAAAACAATTGAAAATCACACATTTTCCTGATTTGAATTTGGAATTATGTTCTTTAAAATTTAAACTTGCAATGATACCAAAACCAGCCAGATACAAATAGTATAGCCAAAGAGATTTTATTACAAGTTTATACATCCTATAATGCGAAAAGACTTTTTCCCCAACCTAATATGTACTCTTACTTATGATCAGCTAAAAAGGTGTAATGACACCTTTAAACCTGCTCCTTTAAATTAAAAACATACTATTACTTTACGTGTACTACTTATAAAGTTTCTGCATCTTCTTGTACTTTGTCCAACTCTTAGACAGCAGCCTCTAAAGTGTTCAAACAGTGAACGAACAAGATTTAGTTCAAGCTCGTTTTAATAGACTTGTAGGTGTTTAACGGTGCACTTGGACCGACTATTGCCACCGAACTATACATTTACACCTGAACTGCGCTGGCGTGGATATTGCTCTAGTTTAAAGCCGTTATTAAAATGATCTTATCTGCACTCAGGTTTTAATGAGCTCTATGTTTTATGAGTTATATTAGGTCCTTACCTATGAAATTGTCGTTTTGTATGGAGATTTTGGAGAACTGCATTTTCCATACTAAAATCAGTTTTCTTCACAACGACAAGTCCAAAGATAATAATATTTGGCATCTATCATTAGACAAGCTTTAGTAATAAGTGTAATATCAACTTCATAAAAATTATTTATTGTTTTTAAGTGAATGCAAATAAAATTATGTATTCGGGAGGCACTTAAAAAGAGTTGTCTCCGTGTCCAATTTTAACACAATTAAACTTACAACAAATTATCAAAGCAAATCAAAAGAGCTCAAAAATATAGTCTATTTTTAGACGAGGTAATTATTTTTTAGGAATACTCTGAATCTTAATAGTTACAGACAAAATACTAAGAGAGATAAAAAACACCAATTTCATAGGTAAGGACCCAATATTGTGAACAAAAGAAATTTTAGTCTTGGTTCGTCGTCCACAGACTATATACATCCCACTGCTGGGCACAGGCCTTCCTCATGAAAAAAACAATCACATGAAGAGTATAAGGCTTAGAGGAGCTCGGCTCACTTTGGCTTTCGATCGAAAACAAAGCTACTTTCGCCATGGTCACACCTTGGATAGGTGACCAAAACTTTGTGATTGCGAGCTCCGCCGTGATTCGGAAAGCACGTTAAGCCGTTATTCCCGTTGGCTATTGTGACCGATTCTATCCATCAACCCGCGTTGGGCCAGCGTGGTGGTGTTACGGCCCATACTTCAGTCTGGAGCACGAAGCAACATCACGGCTGTTCTGACTTGAAGAGAAAGTAGTGTTATTGCTGAATGCTATAAGTTTCTTAAATCACGAGATTATGAATAATACATATAGTAGTTGCAAGTACATACATGTATTTCTCAGATACCACATACATATATTCAAGACAATGTTGGTAGCCACTTACCATAGGTGGACGTCTGTTTGTTCACCAATTATGTTGAAAAAACAACAAACAAAAAATGTTTTTTTTTCTCTCTTAGTATTTTGTCTGTAACTATTAAGATTCAGAGTATTCCTAAAAAATAATTACCTCGTCTAAAAATAGACTATATTTTTGAGCTCTTTTGATTTGTTTTGATAATTTGTTGTAAGTTTAATTGTGTTAAAATTGGACACGGAGACAACTCTTTTTAAGTGCCTCCCGAATACATCATTTTATTTGCATTCACTTAAAAACGATAAATAATTTTTATGAAGTGTGATATTACACATATAACTAAAGCTTGTCTAATAATACATGCCAATTATTATTATCTCTGGATTTGTCGTTGTGAAGAAAACTGATAAAATGTTAGTATGGAAAATGCAGAATTCCCCAAAATCTCCATACAAAACACCAATTTCATAGGTAAGGACCTAATATATGCATAGTTAGTTAAAATATACAGCGGTAGCCGAGTTAGGTAGGACGGGCACTACTCGTTTCAGAGGCCACGAGAATCGCGGGTTCGATCCCACCGCCCGTACCACTGAGTTTGAACAAAACATACGAGTTCATTGTGAATATCGCTTGCCTACATTGTGCCAGGTGCATGGCAACAGGCTCGCCACCTGTTACATGGGGACCTTACATATCTGGCGAGATGTGGGTGTTTAACACCTCTGCCTACCCCTTCGGGGAAGAGGCGTGATGATATGTTATGTTATAGTAAGACATAACATTGTTAGCACTGTCTGTCATCGCATATCACACATTTCTCATCCTCTCCACCGCATGATTACTCAGTTTAGCTAACAAACGCTCTCTCTAAACCATCAACCAATATTGATCGTTGTCCGTGCAGAATGCTCCTATGAATCCAGCACAATATCTTTATCTATGAGGCACTTAGTAGCGATCCGAAACATCCTAGTAATTGTCCCACGGGTATTTAGTCAGGCCCAGTTCGTCAATATTGGTTAATTTGCGCGCAAACTCGGCCCGCTGTTCCCAACTATGGAAGTTAGACGGTGATATATTGTTCATTTGTACCGGACTTTATTGCTGAAAGTTTGTATGCTTGTATGTTGTATAGTAAAAATAATTAGCTCGAGTACTCCTTAAATAAACATGGATGGACAACTTTTACTCACCTAGTCATAAAACAATGAGATATAGGAAGTGCACGGAAATAACAAAAAAAGATTCAATTTAAGAATAAAGTGTGTTATACTTATGTAAGCATCTAATAACTCTTTATTGCCACTTATGAAGCTGGTAGGCTATAGTTATGGCAAGAAAAAAACAAAATAGGGTTCATAGGTGCCATTAAACTATGGCGGAGGTGAATTTTATTTTAGTGATTCTAATATTGTTTCAGAGTGGATCTGGTTGCGTAAAATAATCATCAAGTGATGTGAAAAACGATCAGACTTATCGTGGTAATTCACCTCATCGAAGTAACACTACAGTGTCTGCCATCGATCGTTTAAGGCCAAACTCTCCTAAGATGCATTGAAATGCATTACCCTAGCATTTCAATGCAAACTACCGAATAAATATAATACCGAATACATGGCTGTATGGGCTTCGTTCCCTTTGCCTTCTGAAGAATATAAAAAAAACAAAAATATGCTTTTTGTTTTAAGAAGTATCTAAAGAAAAACCATTGGTTTCCCAACAAACAATCAAATGACCTTAAATATTGCCAATTGGCAATAACTAGTACCACATACACCATCTTTCTCTCCTGCCAGTGCAAATTCTGTGCCAAAACCTTATTTGTGAACCACTTGTCTTGAGAACCAATTTCTCCTTTGGCAAAACAATATTGAATTTAAACTCTTGGTATGTAGTTAAATTGAAATTAAGAATGAAAAAATTGCTACAATGTAGCAATTTTATTTAAATTCAAAAGGTAGGTAATAAAAAGTGTAGCGAGCATAAGTAAGTACCTACTTACTTATATTCGCTACACTTTTTCATGTTCAAAAAGATTACGATGGTTGCGTTTGTGTGTGCGACTGAAAAAATAGTTCTAATAATTTTATTGTTCAAAGAATTTCACTCTTAAAGCCTCTTAATGAAGAATAAATTTCCCACATCCTCAATATTAGTCACGCTAGCCTACACTGCGTCTACGCCTATATTATTACTACATAACTCAACCTCTCAAGTACCGACAACAGCACATCCAACATGACAACACTGAAAGGATTGTGAACTGTATTCTTCGTGGAATAGATTTGACGAAATCTCGAGATTCCACCTTCACAGTTAGGAAGATAACCAGGTTTATTACAGAGCTGAAATTTATTATTGCCCTGATCAAACGTTAGTGCTGGTTTTAGTTGGATTGCAATTGTTACTTGAGACAGTAATAATTTTACTCCCGTTAGCGGTGAGTCATTGACGGAGGAGCAGAGCTCTTGAAAATTATTTGTATGTACATACATACATATACTCTCGACTATTATCCCCTAAGGGTAAGTCAGAGACTAGGCAAAAACACCGCAAAAGCAGTCTGCTATAGTCCGCGCTTCACCAAGCAGTGACTGCACTAAGCGTGACAGGTGGTGACCCCGTCGCCGCTATAAGCCGCCGCTATAATTGGCATTGCTTTAAACGGATGGTTCTGGTGCAGTTTTAAGTCCATTAGTCGCCTTTTACGACACCCAAGGGAAGAAATGGGTTAAACCAACCAAGCAACCTTTTTACCAACTTAAATTGCCGAATAATTGAAATGCTGAAATTATGAAAATGATGTATTAGAGTTAGGCTTGAATTAGAAAGATGCTGAATATAGGTTCAACCGCTTCAAATTGTAAAACTGAATGAAATGAATGAACTCTCGTGAACAATGTATACAGGTAATTACAGGTTACTTCGCTGTTTGATTAAGTGACAATGAAAGTGAAGTGGCGTCCGAGCAGTCGAGAATTTTTTTGCGATTTGTTTGCTCACCAAGTTATATCATCTTTTAACCATATTCATATTCGGCCCTTTTTTTTTATACTACCAGGGTGGCAAACAAGCATACGGCCCACACAGATGGGCAGTGGTCACCGTAGCCTATGGACGCCTGCAACACCGAGGGCATGCCTTTAATTGTATTTATACATGACAGAAGGAAATACATGAGGAATATTCAAAATCATAGTCATATCGTTTACTCGTAACAAAACTCATCAATATTAAAGCCATATTGTTCGTTCCACTTCACCATGAGGCGCCTCCCTACATCTACCACAAATAATTTCACCACATTATTAACCGAAAACGCTATAATGATATGATTTGATTATAACCAGCATACACATGTCCCATTATTGTTAAGGCTCTATAAACAATGGAATTCCGTTAATGAACAACATAACTGTCAGCAGTAACACGGCCGCGTAATTTTACGTCTCTGATGAAATTCGGTTACACGTTTACAGCCAATAAACTGGCCATTACAGTTCGGTGTAAATTGTTCAGTTAATGATGGCTATCAAGAGAAGAGGTTAGTGCTGTTTTTATGCCACTCACGGTGACAAAAACTCATCACGATTGGTCTTGAGATACTTCTCTGGGTGTCTCGGGTATTTTAATAGCAGAGATATTCGAATCTGGAAACGTATGGTCGCAGAAAGTCATCACTAAGTTCGAAACTTACTTTTAAATAAAAATATTTTTAATATAATATAAAATAACATTGCAACGTATGATTTTAAACTTTCGCGTTGCATTGTATATTGGGTCCTTACCTATGAAATTGGTGTTTTTATTCTGTCTTAGCAATTTGTCCGTAACTATTAAGTTTCAGAATATTCTTATAAAATAATTACCTCTTCTAAAAATAGACCATATATTTGAGCTCGTATTATTTAATATGATATTTTTTTGTAAGTTTAATTGTGTTAAAATTAGACACAAAGACAATTATTTTTAACTGCCTCCCGAATACATCATTTTATTTGCATTCACTTAAAAACGATAAATAATTTTTTTGAAGTGTGATATTACACATATTACTAAAGCTTGTCTAATGATACATGCCAAATATTATTATCTTTGTAATTGTCGTTGTGAAGGAAACTGAAAAAAATTTGGTATGGAAAATGCAGAATTCCCCAAGATCTCCATACAACACACCAATTTCATAGGTAAGGACCTAATATAATGGTTACACTAATGGGACTACACGCGACATCCATTATGTAGTATATAGATACTACTTACTGCCTGCCGTTTCGGCTGGGTCACCAACCGTGGTCACGAGCTGACTGGCGCTCGGCGTCGTCTGCTCGGGTGGGCCTGTTAGTGTGTTATGTTAAAGAATTTCTTATGGAATAGAAACTACGATTTTTTTAGAGAATTATATTTTTTAAAGTGACTTATACAATTTGCTAAATGATAATAGTGACTTGAAAAATTTTGTGACTTGCAATTGCTTAATTATTATTACCTTTTAATTGACTTTTATTTTAATTAAATTTTAAGCTCTGACATAATATCTGTTTTAATGATTTTTGTGACTTGAAATGCTTAATTATTATTACCTTTTGATTGACTTTATTATAAATAAATATGAATCTTGTAAGACATAATAATGTTATTTAAAATTTGCATGCTGTTTGTGACGGCAGAAACATGTAAGAACGTTGTAATAATTATAAGACCTGCATTTACTTTGTGCATACTCATGTTTGTTGCAAATAAAGTATATTCTATTCTATTCTATTCTATGCCGAAGTGACTGCAATATTAATAATGTGTGGGTAGAAGAAGAATCACGGTCCCGCGTGTAGTTCCGTTAGTGTAACCTTAAGATTGCAACAAACATAATAAGAACTTAATTACGAATGTCGCTTGACTTTCGGTTTGCCGGGGACACGGCTTAGGCTCCACCTAGTAACAACGAGATTAAAGGTTTGTTTAATAGGTTAGGCATGGATGTTTCTATACTCATACGCTAACCTCTACGGCATCGAGCTTCTCGCTTTGGCTTTCAATATCGAAAGCAAAGCTACCTTCGCCATGATCATGCCGTGGATTGGTGACCAAAACTTTGTGATGTCGAACTCTTCCGTACTTGGGCACGTTAAGCCGTTGATCCGGGTCGCTATTCCAACCAATTCTTCCCACCACACCAACCCACATTGGGCCAGCATGTTAGTGTTACTTGGCCAATTACAACAAACATTCGTACTGTTAACACCAAAGGCAGGTAATCCACCAATGTAATCAAATCAGACTCGGAAAGGATCCCAAACAGACCCAGTTTCCTAATTCCATCTTAGATCTAAAGCTATTTGCGCCCAAATTCCGTCTAATTCTTTAAAAGATTTACACCTCAATCCTCTTTAAATTCAAGCCGTGTGCGGGTCAGTACAATGGTTAGTTACCACGTTCCTGCCGAGTTCTGAATACCTAAATAACACGTTCAAAATCGCTCGGTTCGGGCTTTGACCAACGTAGAGTACGTTGGTTGGTGGTTTAACAGATACGCGAAAATGACATTGATACTGAAAATGATATTGTGGTATGAATACCAGGAAACAAAAATAGGATAAGAAGTAATCTAAAAATTATGTGCTTCAAATAATAGTTTACTTTACTTATGAAATTGCCGTTTTTTTTTCTCTCTTAGTATTTTGTTTGTAACTATTAACTTTCAGAGTATTCTTAAAAAATAATTACCTCCTCCAAAAAAAGACTATATTTTTGAGCTCTTTTGATTTGTTTTGATAATTTATTGTAAGTTTAATTGTGTTAAAATTTGACACGGAGGCAACTCATTTTAAGTGCCTCCCGAATACATCATTTTATTTGCATTCACATAAAAACGATATATAATTTTTAAGAAGTGTGATATCACACATATTGCTAAAGCTTGTCTAATGATACATGCCAATTTTTTCGTTATGAAGAAAACTGAAAAAAATTTAGTATGGAAAATGCAGAGTTCCCCAAAATCTCCATACAAAACGGCAATTTCATAGGTAAATACCTATTATTTTTAAACTGGTCTCACTCACTACAGGTACACGTTCAAACAAGTTCTACATACAGCTTCAGATACTTTGCGTCGGAGTTTATGAGACTAGCAGCAACTTTGAATTCGGCCCGATTATTACCTAGTCCTAGACATAGACGTTTGAGTTTTTGGTCTCAGATTATGTTGTTTCTACCCACCAATGAAGTAATCTGTGCTCAGCATTCAAACTCAAACTCAAACTCAAAGTCATTTAATCAAATTGGTATCATCAAATACACTTTTGACAAGTCAAAACAAAATAAATTACTATTATCCTAAAATTGACAATACCACTACTTTTTTTTCGGCCTGTTCACTACCGGGAGGCCTTGTCTAGAGAAGATACAGGCAAGAAACTCTGCAAGGGTTCCATCCTCCCTTTACATGAATATGTTCTAAAACCTAATAAAATTTACGTGTATTATACAATACCTTTAGTCACAAATGTCAAAATTGAATTGGAAGGAAAATGCTCCAAAAGCGACGTATCAGAATATACAAGTGATTGTAATAACTATACTTAAGTAGTTAATTAATTGTCATGTCTATTTGGAACACTTTCCTGGCCAAAACAAAAAAAAAAAAAATATATCTAATATAAATGGATACAATAATAACTGTTTCACAAAAAAGTTTTGTGTTGATATAATAGGAAAAAAGGAATTTATGAGCTAAACAAAATGTATAATAAAAAAAATAAAAGAATTACATTTCAATATACAATTACGAAAGTGACCAAATGTAAGATTGCAGTGTGGAGCAATCTATATGTCCCATGCATGACTATCATTTAAATAATCATTGATTTTGTAATAGGCTTTTTTCATGAGGGTTTTTTTTACAAATTCTTTAAACTTAGTGTCAGTCATTTGGGTAACATTGATTGGTAGCATATTATAAAATCTAACACAGTTCATTAAGAAAGATTTATTCGTCTTACTTCTCTTGTAACTTGGAAGACGAAGTTTATATTTATTTCTCGTATTGAGACAATGACCTTCACTAATCTGAACGTAGCTGTGAATATGTTGGCGAACAAACATAATATTTACAAATATGTATAAACATGGCAAAGTAAGAATATTAATCTCTTTAAACAACTCTCTTAGGGATTCCCTTGTCTTCATTTTATATATATTTCGAATAGCCCTCTTTTGTAGAATAAATATTGATTCCAAATCAGCAGCAGATCCCCACAAAATGACCGCATAAGACATAAGACTATGAAAGTAGGCAAAATAGACTAAGCGAGCTGTTGGTATGTCTGTCAATTGTCTTATTTTTTTTATTGCGTAAGCAGCCGAGCTAAGCTTTCCTGATAAACTTTTGATATGGGATCCCCACTGTAGTCGGGAATCAATATGTATCCCAAGAAATACAGTATCTTTTACAAGTTCTAAGCTGTTTCCGCCTATCTTTACTTCTAAATCATAACAGCGCGTATTTGGGGGAGAAAATTTTATACATTTAGTTTTCTTTGAATTTAACATAAGATTATTAGCCGAAAACCATTCGCAAACCTTATTCAACGTATTATTTATAAGTAGCTCTCCGATATTTGCATTATTTCTATTAACCCTGAATAGGAGAGACGTGTCATCCGCGAATAAAACTATGTCAGCCATTTCTGTAACCATTAAAGGAAGGTCATTAATGTATACGAGAAATAGAAATGGTCCTAAAATTGAGCCTTGGGGAACACCCGTTTTTACTATCGATCCCTGAGAGACGGCACCATTAAATCCTACTCTCTGTATACGCTCTGATAAATACGAATCAATAAGATTTAGAGATTTTCCGCGTATACCATAATGATTTAATTTGGAAATTAGCGTTTTGTGCTCCACACAATCGAACGCCTTTGATAGGTCACAAAATACACCTACTGTGTCGTGTGAGTCCTCCCAACTTTCCAATATATACTTCATTAGTTTCGCGCCTGCGTCTGTGGTTGACTTTCCTTTTGTAAAACCAAACTGTTGGTCATGTAATAAGTCATTAGCTCTAAAATGAGCTGCTAATTGTGTATATAAAATGCTCTCAAAAATTTTACTTAATGCAGGAAGTACCGAGACGGGTCGATAATCGGTAGGGTTATGGTGATTGCCTGACTTGAATAAAGGCGTTATTTTACTATGTTTCATTAAATTTGGAAAAACACCTGAATCTATACAGTTATTAAAAATCAGTGCCAACAAAGGGGCGATGGGTTCAATTATATGTTCTATTACTTTAACAGACACTCCCCATATATCTTCTGTTTTCTTTTTATTTAAGGTTTTGAATGTTTTTATTATATCCATATGTGATATGGCTCTAAATTCAAAGACCGGAATATCTTTCATTAAATATTGCTTCAGAAAACTTTCAGCTCGCTCCGTAGAAGAATGAAGATGTCGCGTTGTTTCTATTGGGATATTTTCAAAAAAAGTTTCAAAAGTGCTAGCAATGGCTTTGTTATCTGATATAATATTATTCCCAATTTTCAAATACTGTGTAACTTCTCTTTTGGGTTTCTTTCCTGTTTCAGTATTAATTACATTCCATGTAGTTTTAATTTTATCTTTAGCGTTCCGTATTTTGTTTCTCAAAAATAAAGATTTTGCTTGAATGCATACTTTTTTAAATAGCTTGGAGTATTTTTTCACGTAATCTTGAAACTCAGAACTAGTGTTGTATGATTTTTGACTGTATAATTCATAGAGCGTATTCCTACTTTTCCTAATACCTTCAGTTGCCCATTGACTAAAAACCATTTTCTTCTGAACTACAATTTTACGTTCCGTATAAATATGATTATACTCACTACTAATAACATTAAATAATCTACCGTATAGTTCATTGGGGTCATCGTTGACCTCATTTATAAGTTCAGGCAACTTCTCAATAACACTTTGCCTAAAACGCGTTGACCTTTCAGTAGTCATGGGTCTGAATGTTATTATTTTCTCAACAAGTTTTTTTTGTTTGCATATTAGTTCAACTTTTTGACCCATATGATCCGAAGGCAAATCGGTGATCAGGCTTTTAGTCGCAATGTTTGTATCACAGCTAACAATCACATTGTCAATACATGTAGAAGACAAAGTTGTCACTCTCGTGGGTTCTTTGAATAGAAAGTCTAAATTATAACTTTTCAACAATGTCACAAAGTTATCTCTCTCTAAAGTTTTAGATAATAAATCAATGTTAAAATCGCCACAAATCACAATAGGTTTCTTAACATTAAAAATCTTGTCTAACAATTCTTCTAAAATTATAAGAAATCCTTTAAAGTTTGAAGTTGCAGGTGGCCTATATAAGCAGACAATCAAAACTTCCTTTAATTCCACACTAGCAATCTCACAAACGCGATCAACAGAAAGACGGATAATATCATTGCGTTCCTTGTATTTTATTCCATTCTTCATAAGAATAATACAACCGCCCCCAACAGCAGACACTCTGTTGAATACACTGGCCACCTCATAATTCTCTATATTAAAAGACATGTTGTCTGGCTTTAGCCACGTTTCAGTTAGACAAAGTATATCTACATTAGTTTTGTCCAGATATAGTTCAATATCAATTATTTTGCAAGAGAAGCGGTTAATGTTTTGATGTAATAAAACTATGCAGTTGTCATCATTTGTCTCTTTTGTCATACTTACATTGCTAAAAAAGAATTTGCCCCGGAGCCAGTAGTAAAACTATTGGATACCGTGTTGTTATAATTTATACTATTTCCTAATAATGTAGCTACATTTTGCCTACATTTCTTGGATAAATACATTTTGTTTCTTGTCAAATAACATTTTTTTACAAAATTATTTGTGTCAAAGAAATTAAATAAATTGTTATGACGACTAATTAAATGATGCAATAATTTATTTAATGAAAAAATCTTGTCATTATTTGTTCTATCTAGGGACTGTGAATAGGGGAATGCACACCAAGTAATTTGCTTACACTTGACATGTTTTGTGAGTTTAGTGAAACTGTCCCTTATGTCTTTTGTTTGTACATGTAAACTGCTTCCTACAAATATTATTATGTCAGAAAAGCTATCTATGTCGGAAGCACAAATATAATCAATTATTTGTTTCAAAGATGCACCTGGCATACAGTGGTTGGTTACAGATCTTGAGGTATGATTGTTGATCAGTGACCCCAAACCAACACCTACCTGATCAGAGAATATATATGTTTGTGTTATTTGTTTTATTCCCTTGCATTGTTGGTCAATTTTAGGTTGTTGTGTGGCTATGGTAGGGTCACAGTTTGCTACCTCCAAAGTATGCCGTGGATCTGAGTGTTGTATGGCTATGGAAGGGACACAATTTACTACCTGTAATGTATGCTGTGAATCTGTGTTTTCAATATTTAACTTCTGCGAGTTAGATGACTGGCTTAATGGCAGCAAGTGAGTGTTATTATTACATGAACAATCTAATTTTGTACCCAAAGACTCAAATCGTTCAGCATTAAAATTGCAGAAGTCTTCCATGTCTTTGGAAGCAAGCAACTGATTCTGTAGTTGTTTATGTGATATGCTATGAATTTCATTTAACATCGATTTTAACGAGCTCTCTAAATTACTTATTTTGGTTTCTAAATTGGTTGTAAACTGATTATAATCACTCTGTTTTGAACTATTTTCTAATTCTTTAATTTTCTTAATTAAATCTATTCGCTCTTTTCTCAAAGACATATGGTTTTTAAGTTGAGACGTATACAAACTGGTGAAATATCAAAGCTTAATCTTAGGTGGGGTGAAACCTTGGGTGGGCTAGAGCGTGCATTTTTTGTAGTACCTTTAAAATGAAAAGGCATTGCAAAGTTTATGCTTCTTACTGACGAACCGCCTTCTTTTGAAGTCGTGAGCAATCCTTTTATTTAAACAACACGATTCTTGGCAATTCAGTGATTTGTATTTTTGTTTTTCTGTACATTAAGGTTTTTATAAATTACCTATGGAACTGAAATAACACACAAAGCCTGCAGAATAAAAAATATTTGTGTTCCGGCACATGCCCCCAAAATTTTGACTTGGCAGTTACACTGACCAGTTACAAACTGACCGTCACCAAATCAGATTCACTAAATAATATTCCAGCCCAGTGACATTATTGTTAAGTAACATCCAAACGATTCAGCTTGCAAATACCTATCATTTATAAATACATTCACTTTAACTTAAAATCCACAATACTTTAACATTGCAAGTTATACTTCAATATCGTGGCAAATTAACTCAATTTACTTATATCCACGTCTGTTAAATCCAAGCTCGGAAACCCTTTGTCATGCGATACCCTTGACAGTTCGCTTGATGCTAACACTTGGAAACTTGTACCAAGTCGGCTGTAATACTAGCCTGGCATTACTCTGCCAATATTTTTGTCCAGTCGACATCTGACAAAATTCGCCAGTGTGGCTATTATTTTTGATTCAATTCGTAGTTCCAGGCAGTGCGTCTTGAATAGCTAGTAGGGTTGAAACGAGCGAGAGGAGGAGCTCGGTGGCGTAATGGTTCGTACGCTTTGACTTTCAATATTGAAACAAAAGTTACCTTCGCCATGGTCTGGCCTTGGGGGTGACCAAAACTTTGTGATCTTCCGATCTCCGTGCTTCGGAAAGCACGTAAAGCCGCTGATCCCGGTCAAAATTGCAACCGTTTCTACCCACCGACCCGCATTGGGCCAGCGTGGTGGTGTTACGGCCCATACTCCTCATGTGTGTCTTCTTCTAGAAACGAGCGACTTTTTAATAATTGAATTGCAGACAAAAATAAGTTACTTATCTTTTGTTCTAGCTTGGATTGAAACTGTCATCCATTCAGCATTTGTTAGTATGTTAAAGTTAGGATTTGTACTAGTCAATCCATGTTTGGATACAACTGTCGATAGCTTTGGACTGAACCATTGTCAATGCTCAGAAGCCGTTGAGCTCTTTGGTGTGCTCTGTAATAGCTTTCAGGGCCAACCTAAGCACCACCGGCACCGTTGACAATAGTGAAGAGGGTATAGCTTCAGGTCACCCCTTTTCTGGTTGTTGTATTCCGGAAATTAGAGGTGAGATAGCTAGTTCCTCAGTTGTAGAGAAGTGGCATATGAAGCTCGCTTCCATTTTCGGCCTTTTTGTCACTTGCCATCAGGTGAGATGATGGCCAAGCAAGAGCTTCTCTGTCATATTATTATGTAGAAAAGGTGCATTTGTTGAACGTAATCGACGCTTTGTTTCTTCACTGCGCCCGCAGTTCCGTCATATATAACACAAACATTTTACTAATAAAAACACTGCAAACGCATCAATTGCTCCAATAAATCTGGCAAATTCGCCCAATAGCTAACCCAAAGCAAAACAAATAGATTAATTAGTCAAATTCATATTTAGTTACAAAATTACCTACATAAGCCTCGATTAAAAGGGGAGAAACACCAATTTTAAACTAAATCATCGTCAATATTTGCAAAGCTCGCGACTGTGACAACAACAATAATGTTACTGATTTACGGGTGTGCACGTATGAATAACTCGTACAAACAACAACCGCTATCCGTATTTAGTTCATGCAATTTGAAACGATATTCCGTAATAGCATGTTGAATTTTGTATACGCAAATTCGTGGATATGTCGTAGTCATGTTATGAAATAAGTCGAATTGTTATCTAAATCTTCATCATCTTTTCAGCTTAGAGACGCATAAGCTGTACAAAGGTCTGCCTGTGTCCAGCGACTTCATAATACTAAATGACCTTGTGGGAGGCCTATCAACGTTTCCACTCCGCGTATAGGAGAGTCGCGTTGGTTTTAGTGAGTATGCCCCCTGGTTTCGTCCCAGGTGGAGAGTCTCACAGTATTCGCCCATTCCCCCGATGGGCGTTTCTGCGTAAAGCATTTCCACAGCGTAAAAAAAAGGCCTTTCAACGTTATACCTCTCAGTGCGTTGCCGCTGCTAAAAGTCAGTTCTACTAGCATGCTATCTCGCCCTACCCATTGAGAATTTAGGGTCGCAATCCTTTTAGCACACAAAGGATTGCTCGCAAATCTGACAGCCGTTGGGGAGCAAAAAATTCTCGAGTGGCGGCACGTACTGGGAAGCGCAGCGTTCAATCAATCAAATCAATCAAAAATATCTTTATTTTATAGGCTTGATATACAAACACTTAAAAACGTCAATTTTTGAATAAGTGAACCTACCACTCGCTCGGAACGCAGACATCCCCGAGAAGAGCGAGCCAGAAACTCGAGGGTTGCTCTTTTTTTTCACATTTTTAACAATTCTTGTTTTTTATAAATGTTAGGCTAGTACAATCAAGTAGGTGAACATAGATATTATGAACATAGATTTTCAGCATTATAATCAGGAAGAATATATGAACACTTGAAATAATGAACGATGTTGAAATTCGCTAAGCAATCAAGTTGGTTGGTTTCCCACGAGGTGGACGGACGATCTAGTGAAGGCAAGAAGCCGCTGGATGTGGGCAGCGCAGAACCGGTTGTTATCGAAACCTTTAGGAAGGCCTATGTCTAGCAGTGGACGTCATGCGGCTGATGATGATGACTCCTTTTAGCTATATCGGTGACCTGGGTTCTCCTACATCATTTTCTCATTCCTGTGTATTAGATTTGGCGGATATTCTCTAAGTATAGACCTCTTTATTTCCCTTTGGTTAAACTTGATCCTCCATATGAGGACCATTGTGAGCGGCCGCGTTTCAGAATAGTCATCACTGGCAATACACGACTGTCTAGTACTTAAGTATTTACTGCAGATAAAATAACACAAAGTAAATCTATTCAGCTCCAATAAAAAAAACTATCAATCAATCATCATCAATTCTTTGGTTCAATTGTATTTTGTAGGTTCAGTGTTTAAATTTTTTTTAAATGAAAAGAACATTATAACACTAAATTAAAAGCCCTAAACGTATTTACGTAGGTGGAAATGGTTGTGCCATGAATGGGACAAGTTTTGAATAGGACATATTGAATTTACCGCCCTATAAACCAAGTTGTCGGTGTTCGGATTTTTACTATTTTGCAACACTGACCTTTAAACAATATTAACGTTATTTATATTTTATCGTCTAAATAAACATAGTGGTAAAAGGTAGATATATGTAATTTCGTGCAACAATCAAAATTGGGCACGAGCTCCAACATATGAAAATAAATAAGAAATAGTCAAAAAAGGACTGATTTTTTATTTCTAATCATGAATGGGACAAATCGATAAATTATTTTCATTTAAGTTTTTTATACACAAATTGTTTTAAGAAGATAGTGTTTTTTGTATATAATATCAATGATGATTAAATATAGTTAAAGTACAGATTGTTTTTTATAATGCCTCATAATAATTGTCAACTGTTTAATTCGACTACAACAAATAATAATATTCAATAGGTAAACATTAAATGGAAACATGACACGAAAATTTTCTCTCGTCATAGAATAATAATTTATGTACCCACCTTAATCTTCTTTTTGTTACTGACATTTCATCTGTTGTCCAAATTAATGTCAAATTCATTATAAGTGTATCAAGTGTTTATAATACTACATTTATATTTAATTATCAAGATTTCTGCATAATCTCTTCTCTAAGAAATGGTTTGTATCAACATTAGATGTAAAAATTATAAGGTTCATTTATTGTAACTTTTAAATAAAAATTAGACCCTGTTTTAACATCTATTAAAGTATCTAATTTAGTTCTCACACACAGAACAAATTCATTTTCAAATTACAAAGTAGATATTATTATAATAATTGTTGTCATCGTCCGTAAGTGGGCTCCCCATTTATTCGTAAGACAGAGATTCATGAATGCAATTCATTCATGAATCTGCGACCGTCTGCAATATTACAAAACCACCATTGGTTTCCCATGGTCTGTGCCGTGGGAAGCCAGCTATAGAATGGTGGTTTGTGCGTGACTTTCAATGTCGCTTTAGGTCTTTGAGTTTCTGGGCTTCTAGTAGAGGTTGTTATATTGAATTGTGATATGAGGATATGAGTATATCAGACTGACAATGTTTAAGCTATCAAATATATATGTTCTAGTGGTAGTTATTTATCCTGTTGTGTGTGTATATGTAAGTGCTGTCGAAAACGCTTTTAAGAAAAAAAGTCTATAGTGTTGTGTTACTTAATAACATTATTTGAAGAATTTTATAACGTGAACAAACAACCATTTTCATATCTCCATGACAAGTGTGTTGACACATTTATTTTTCTATCTACCTAGACGTACGAAAGAGTTTTTACTTATTCTAATAAATTAATACAACACATAGGTACTTAAAAAACATCATTGCTTTTGGGTAGGTACTGTACCTCTGTGGTTGGCACTACCACGCTATGTGTAGGCATAGTTGTGTGTAGTTTTCCTTCTCATCAACACAAGTGAAAAGGTGATAAGGCAAAAACCAAAACCTTTTTCGTGAGTTAAAATCCAGAATAGTAAAAACACACAGTTTTTACTAATAAATAACAGTAGATAAATCCAGCAAAAATAGATTTCGTTATTTCAAAATCAAGAGAACATTCCGCAAAATTACAAGAGGTGTGAGGCCGATGATATTCTCGGCTTAACGACCGAGCTTTGTCTCCAGACCCAGGAGTCCCTAGGAATAAACAGGCATATCGCTGTAAACTAGAGAGGTCCCGAGGGACAGGCGGGAGGCAAATTAAACAGGACACTAATTCCTGCTCACAAAATAAGGCGCTATTCTGTTCTCAAGTGTGATAATAACCTAAACTCATAATTCAACATTTTTCGGATAATTGTGCATTATAAAATTAGCTTTTGAATAAGTACTTAAAAATTTATATATATTTCATTAAATTTTCATCAAAAATTCTTCATAAGCTCTTATACTTTTATTGGTTTTTCAATTTTATTATTATATTGTTAGTCTCAGTGGTACTATTCGAAATGTAATAACACATCGACTCTTTATCAGCCTATAACGTGCTAGGTGCCAAATAAATCATCAGCAATCCACATTTGTCAACTTATATCAATAAACTTAGGGAAGTAATGAATTGAGTAGCCATTTAATTGTTTGGTCAGCAACAACAAGGTCAGCCGAAAAATCATTAGGGCAGCAAACAAATATTTTGTCAGCAATATAATGATATAGGCGGATTTAGGCAGCAAAATAATGGTACCCGAAATGTATAAAATCTAGGAAAAGGATCAATGAAAGATCAAGGATCAATTCCTAGTTAGCATGTATTGTACATGTATTAATAAATAAATAAATGTATTCTGATAGATATTAGGTTAAGGTTATTTTTTATGAACCTTAAAACAATATTTGTGTCATCAAAATATATGTTATGTGATGTTACACAATTTGGAAGCAGAGAAAACCTTTGAATTGCTGTCCAATTAGTTATTTTGGTGACCAATTTAGAAATATTTCCTGCCCATAAGTTGCTGACCAATTAGTTATTTTAGCTGACCAATTCTCTTTTATTGCTGTCCAAAATTTGGAATATTTTGCTTACCGTTTAGATAACACCCATAAACTTATATCAATGACTAGATAAATATCTAATGACATATCTTCCTAAGTCTATATATGTTCCATTGCTCAGCACAGGTCCGGGTCATCATGAAGAAACACATGAGGAGTATTTATGGGCCGTAACACCAGTGCGGGTTCGTCTGTAGAAACTGTTATAGTAGCGATCGGGACCAACGGCTTAACGTGCCTTCCGAAGCACGGAGGAGTTCGAGATCACAAAGTTTTCGTCAACCATCCACGCCCTGACCATTGCGAAGGTAGCTTTATTTTCGATGAAAGCCAAAGCGTACTAACCACTACGCTACCGAGCTTCTGAAATAAAAAATTACTTACATAATATTCTGGTTTTCGAACTTAGGACCTCAGAGATAGATTAATGGTTATTAAATCTATAATGTTATTTTGCAGATTTTGGACTGGGATTGGTGGGCGTACGTCATTATGGCAGTAACTATTTTCCTGAGCTGTATGCTGCTCAATTATATTGTAAACAAAATAAACGGTAATTACGATAAAAGTGTCTTGTCTGCGTCTGAAGATGATTAATAAAATAAAATAAAGCATACTAAATTAGGTATACCTTTGTTTAACTCCTTGAGGGTCAGCGCGAACACTGGTGTTCGTAAACAATAAATGTTTATATTGTGCCTAGATTTCTGACCATTGACAGGCTACAATATAGTATGTCTTTAGACTGAGTAAATGAGACATAAAAATCTACAGTCAATGAAATTTTATGTTAACTTTAGAGAAAAAGAATAGTAAAAAAAAAATTGTCGAAAATCCTTTACACAAAAGGCAAAGGTTTCGCTTTAGATGATTTTAATTACATTTCAGAGGCTCAATTGACCCAGAGACTCATGTTGCTTTATCGAAAACACCCTGCAGGACAGGTGACCCAGGCTGAGGAAACAACCCTTGGATTAGAGACCGAGAAATCAAGTAGCCACATAAGAAGAAATCAACTCAACAACATAATAGAAATCAAAATAAAAGACATGAAACCAAATGAGATCGTCATTCCTAAAGTTAACGAAGTCCCTGTATGTCTTGGCACTGGCTATAAAACTGCAATCAATGTAATTGATCGTGATAAAGTCACAGAATCCATAGAACTATCTCGTGTTAGTGAAACTATTGTAATAGCCGAAGAAACTGATGATTACGTAAGCACCATTAGTAAACCCTATGATACTACCAGAAACAGCCCAAGTTTATTAGTAACTGTAACTAATAGTGGAATAGAAAATGTCACTACAAATTTGAATAGAACAACTGCATCTGAAAATATAAAATTATTGGAAGCAGACACACTGAATGAAGAAAGGAAATCTAAAGTGATAATTTCAAATGAAAGTACGAATAAAATTGTAGAAGATTAAACTTTATCATTAATGTTGTAGACAAAGAAAAGTGATATCAAGCATGCGCATGTCTATATTATAATGTATATATTTATGGTAGGTATACATTATTATTATTTATTATGGAATAAAAATTTATTTATTAATAAAAAATCATTTAAAAACTGCTGTTGCCATTCAAATAAGTTTGTTCCGTCAATTTTCAGCAATATGTCGAGTTTTTTTTATATATGCTATTATGTACTCAATGAAATACTCCAAGCTTGTATTCCAGAACCAATCTCAAATAGATCTCTGCTTCAGCACAGTTTTATATGGAATGGCTTTATAGGGATGACACTTATCATAACATAACATGTCATCACACCTTCTTTTCCCCCGAAGGGGTAGGCAGAGGTGTTAACAACCACATTTCGCCAGATATGTTAAGTCCCCTTGTAACAGGTGGTGAGCCTGTTGTCATGCACCGGGCACAATGTGAGGCAAGCCATATTCACAATTTATACATAAGTTTTGATCAAACTCAGAGTATACAAAGGCGGTATAATCGAACCCGTGATTGCCACGGTCTCTCATGGGCCTCTCGAACGAGTTGCGCCCTGTCCGTCCCAACTAGTGCTGCCGAATTATCGATAGCTTACATCGAAAATCATGTACCATGTCGATAGGTCTATCGATAGTATCGATAGCACATAACAAGGCAAATAAATTAAAATCATTGCAAATTAAATCGACAGTATCAGTACTCTCGATTTTATTTGCAATGATACCATATCGATACTATCGATAGTTTGTTATTAATGAACTACAATGCTATCGATAGTATAGCATATAGCACTCTATTGATTGTATTGCCTTGTTCTGTGCTGCCGCGTGTGTGGTGTGGAAAACGATGAGATTTTTGTCGTGGTAATCACCACCTCCACCTCATCGAAGTAACATCACAGCGTCTGCCATCGATTGTTTGACTCCAAACTCTCCCAAGACGCATTGAAATGTTACACTTGCATTTCAATGCAAAAACTGAAGAGAAAAATACCAAAGACATGGCTGTATGGTCTTCGTTCCCTTTGCCTTCTCGACATGGGAGAATTTTTAATTTGACAACAAAAAATTACACGGCGGCGCGCCGAATTCGTTTACAAAATAAAATATAATTTCTATTTAATCACCCTAAACTCCCAACGTTATGAAATAATCGCATAATTTAATCTTATTATGATATTGTTTCTGTGATTTTACTCAAAAGACAATTGTTTCTCTTGCAATATGACTTCCATTATCAAGGTACATTGTCTCTCTGGAGCTGGGGATGAGTCTCCACCGTGCTATATTCTACAAATAGACGAGTTCAAGATCCTTCTAGATTGTGGATGGGATGAGAAGTTTGATATGGGCTTCATAAATCACTTGAAAAGGTACACATTTGAGGTTATGCTTGTGTTGGTAAATTCAACAAAAGATGTTTCTTATCTTTCCATACTGAATAACGCATTTTTAAGCCAATATGATTAATAACAAGCACTTTACAATTTCGTACAACTGAGTGTAAATGTATAATTTTTATTTGAGAATTTTGATAATAGAGAAAGTAATTAATCAATGAATCTTTGCTGTAGGATCCTATTTCAATAAATTGTAGGTAATCAGCAGCTGCACGCAAACAGTTTATTTAATAAAGATATTTAAAACCAAAATTAATAAAGAGAATAGCTTTTATAACCAAGATACACAGACCTACTTAAATCTAAAATAAATTGAAAGCTGTGTAAATCAAATGAAATGACAAGAAATCCTTTAGCTATATCACCAAGTACACATACACATTAGTTCATTCTATTAAAAAATGTTAATGTGTACGAACTGCTTTTTCCAGACATATAAACAACATAGATGCTGTATTAATATCCCATTCAGACCCTCTTCACCTTGGTGCTCTACCGTATGCAGTGGGCAAACTGGGCCTGAACTGTCCCATATATGCTACATTACCTATTTACAAGATGGGACAGATGTTCATGTACGATCTGTACCAGTCACACAAAAATGTGTCAGATTTTGACCTGTTCACTTTAGACGATGTTGATGCAGCATTCGACCGGATTGTGCAGCTGAAGTACAATCAGAGTGTTGATATGAAAGGTAAACAAAGTCAACAGTATTTTGTAACAATTATAATATTCCAACTACCCGAGGCCGGTTTATCTGACAAAAATTTCATGCTCAGTTTGTGATACTTAAATGTCTAACAAAATTAACAAGAAAATATTTTTATTTAAAGACATTTATTCTCATAGGATTCTACAAAATCACTTGCATGAGAGACAATATACTTATATTAGTGTAATAAAGAACTTGTTGGGCATAAAACAAAAAAATATAACATTGGCTTATAAAAATGTCAAACACAAGTAGGTACAACAAAGAACATTCAACAATTATCAGTCAGTATTCATGTTACGAGAGAGCACGATAGAGAGTTAGCACCTAACCCAGGGTTTGCCCATATATTTGCCCCAGGGTTAGTTGCTAACTCTTGAACGCGCAATTGGGCCTAAGTGTAACTACTTGTTTCCTAAATGATTAAATAAAGAATTTCATTTCATTTCATCATATATAAAATATATAATCTGTTACCTAAATTAATTGAAAAATGTTTTTCATTTATGATATTTATTATTTTATTTTTTTTATGTTTATAAAAGGTGTTATTAGACTTAAAAAAAGCGTTTGTTGTGTTTCTTGGAAATTAAAATAAAGAATACCTATGCTAGTTTCTCAATAGAATTTTACACCAATCAATTTGAAGTGCCAAGCTCGACCAATTACACAAAATTATTTTTATTTGATTTGATTTGTTTCAACATTCTTAACAGTTTTGATTATTATCCTGCTAATAAAGACTTTCCTTTCGATCTTGTGCCCCTTCAGTTATGCAGTTAAAGGCGACAATGGCAACTTTTTTTATAAAAATTTCAGGAAAAGGCCTAGGAATCCGTATAACACCTCTGCCCGCCGGTCACACCTTGGGTGGTACAGTGTGGCGTATTGCGGCTCCTGGAGAGGAAGACATAGTGTATGCTTCAGATTTTAACCACAAGAAGGAGAGGCATCTTAATGGATGCGAAATTGAAAGGTTGACGAGACCCTCACTCATGTTGCTTGGTGCTATGAATGCTGATTATGTACAACCGAGAAGAAGGTTGAGAGATGAGAAACTCATGAGTAAGTACAGAAACTTTTTCTACTTCATAATCTTTTTTTTTTTTAATTATAATTTTGTACATCACTACACTTTTCCAAAGGCTGGAATATTTTTATATGCAATTATTATTGTTGTTGTGTTTATAAGGCCTAAACTTTGTTTGGGTTCAATATGTTCAATCCACCACTCGCTATATTTTGTTTGCTATGATAAAATCATAATGAAAAGAATGTGGCCTTTGTTTTTTATAGCCATATCATTTTCAGAAGGGGTAAATTCGCAGCAAATCCTAAGCGCGAATTCATACACGTTTGGAGAGACACAATGCGCCCATGCATCGCGGGAATTCTCCGCGATTTTACTGCGAATTAGCCCCTTATTTAATCGATTAAGAAGATTTAATAGGCTAGTTTATATCATATCAAATCAAAAGTAATGAAAATAATGTGTCATTCACATAGTACTTAGTACAAGGGTCCGAAATATACCAAGTTCGATAAATATAAATAAGGGAATGCCGTAGAAGTTCAATTTAAATATGTTTCATTTTTACCTATGCCAAAAACGCTATCCACCATGTTCGTGAAATTAGTTGAGTAACGCTTCATGTAAACAATACTGCGCATGGTCATAATCCGTCAAACGCCAGTCGCAAACAATCAAGCATAACTGTCGGCTATGTCACGCATGCGTATTGAATTGTTTACAATAATCGTGACGCTAAGGCACAGATAATTCATACCGAAGGTCCTGATACGTTTTTGACATTTAAGCAAAAACGTAATTTATAATTTTAAATTGATTTTGTTATAGGCTTCAGAAAAATAGTGTATTATTTTTTATGGTGATGGGTATCAGTAATGAATCATTTTGGGCCCAATAAAAAAATGGGTCAACTAGCCAATCGCATGTGAATAAAAAAAAATTCCAGCAACAATTCTAACAACCCTCCGCGGCGGTGGCTGCGTGCTGGTGTGCTCGGACACGGCGGGGCGCGTGCTGGAGCTGGCGCACATGCTGGACCAGCTCTGGCGGAACAAGGACTCGGGGCTCGTGGCCTACTCGTTACTGCTGCTCTCTAATGTCAGCTACAACGTTGTGGAGTTTGCCAAGTCACAGGTGGGGGACATAATTTAAGATTACATATTGGGTCCTTACCTATGAAATTGGTGTTTTTTTTTCTCTCTTAGTATTTTGTCTGTAACTATTAAGATTCAGAGTATTCCTAAAAAATAATTATCTCGTCTAAAAATAGACTATATTTTTGAGCTCTTTTGATTTGTTTTGATAATTTGTTGTAAGTTTAATTGTGTTAAAATTGGACACGGAGACAACTCTTTTTAAGTGCCTCCCGAATACATCATTTTATTTGCATTCACTTAAAAACGATAAATAATTTTTATGAAGTGTTGGAAAATATGAAACTAGGGACTAAAAGGGTAGGAACACGGTACCTTTGCGCTGGTTCTATTACTGGATGTTGTTGGCCGCTGGCTTCGTCCTAATAGTCTAGCTTATATTTTGGTGATAAATATTTTTTATGAAGTGAGATATTACACATATTACTAAAGCTTGTCTAATGATAGATGCCAAATATTATTATCTTTGGATTTGTCGTTGTGAAGAAAACTCAAAAAATGTTAGTATGGAAAATGCAGAATTCCCCAAAATCTCCATACAAAACCCCAATTTCATTGGTAAGGACCTAATACATACATACAATCACGCCTGTAATACCCGAAGGGGTAGGCAGAGTCCAAGGAGCACTGTGTTCCTTAAGACCACATTTAGCCATATTAAAAATTGGGTTTGGTCATGAAAAATCGTGAAAGAGTAGTATCAAGTGGCTAGCTCATCGCCTACACAATCACAGACCCAGTACCCAATACGCCCTTAGTCGCCTTTTACGACATGCTAGGTAAGAAAAGCAGTTGGTACATCCCTTTTGTGTCCCGGACCAACACGGGACGTAAGAGTAGTGTAAATGAAAATATCCTCTCTCCTCTCACAAAAATAGGATCATTCATATAATGTTTTTTATTTATATAAACTTTCAAAAATACTTTGGGTTGTTTATGTATTTTAACAATCCGTGTCTATAAATTGTAATAGTAATAAAATTGTGATTGTAATTTTTGTACTTCGATATATTCGAATAAGACTATGTTTATTAATTTATTTCGATGTACCGCTGTCACCATGTAGTAAAACACACGTATGTTGGTTTGACACTAGTTTATTCATTGGGCTGATCTACCCACATGTTGATATTAGCATACCCTACAATAATATACTACAGTTACTACATTAATGTAACACCAAATATTACAATTATTTCGATTTATAATAAGATATTCTCTTTCCTGTGCCCAAATCGACTTCTATGACGAATTTCATGCCGCCTTTTAATGAGCACTATTTTTATGAAATTATTTATTTGTGATACGATCTCAATGGAACTTCTCATTTTTTTTCTCGTAACTTTTTTTATGTGACAGACTTCAACTACCTTACTAGTGTTCGGCTGTGTGTGTGTGTGTGTAAGTGTGTTTCCATCGTCGGATGTTTATATTTAAAAAAATCTAAGGGTCGATTTTTAGATCCGTGGTCAGGTCGACCAGTTTGTCAAAATATGGACCAATGGCGAAAACGTTTCCGTTTCGCGCGTTTCCATTGGCGCTATTTACCTAGATTTTATCTATAGAGGTTACTATTACTACGGATAAAAAAAACTCACCCTTATCACATATTGTCGCTGCGCGTGCGACACCGCGATGGGCAATTTGTTAATACCGCGTAACTACAGAAAAAAACATTTAAATATGGCGTCTACCGATTCTAAACCTCACGGAACTGAAATAAAAAAACGCAGATACGCGATATCAACCAAAAGCTTATACGCGGTTAAGCACGCGCAGCGACGATATAACATTTTCGTGTCGTCAGATTGAGTGGATGAGCGACAAGCTGACTCGCGCGTTCGAAGGCGCGCGCAGCAACCCGTTCGCCCTGCGGCACCTGCAGCTGTGCCACTCGGTGGGCGAGGTGACGCGCACGCCCGGGCCCAAGGTGGTGCTGGCCTCCTTCCCCGACCTGGAGGCCGGCTTCGCCAGGGACCTCTTCCTGCAGTGGGCGCCGCACCACCAGAACTCCATCGTGCTCACGGCTAGGTAACGACCACCTAAACTACTTTCAACGCCAAACTATGACACTATATAAATGACTTCCGTTTGACGACCTCCGTCGTCGAGTGGTCTGTACGCCGGTCTCGAGGCGTCGCCATCTCTAGAGGTTCTGGGTTCGATCGGTGAGGGCAAATGTTTGGGTGATGAATTTTCAGGCATTTGTTCTTCAGTCTAGGATGTTATATATATTTATATGTATTTATCTATTAATTATCCATCATCTAGTACCACAAGCAGCATAAGTTGCTTAAAATGGGGCTAGTTGATAGGTGTGAATGTTTAAAAAGAAATATATAAAACTTCTCAGCAACCCGCTAGCCTACTCTTAAACGTGCCTATTGAAACTCAATATTGAATAACACAATCCCAATATCTCAAAATACCGAGACGAGAGATGCAGAATGACTGTGCCGATTTTAGCAAAACTCAATGTCATTTAGGTCACTCAATATCCGCACAATTTGGATCCATTTATGGCGCTAGTGTCGCAATTGAAGAACAAGAAACATCACAATCTCAATGTCGATCGATCGCGATTGTGTTCAAGAGTAGACTTGCTGTTCGCTTTGCCTCCCCACCAATTATGACTTTATGACATTGACCTTATCGTGTACGCGTGCCGGATTACAAAGCATAGACTCACAAGGACTTCTTTTTTATCGCGGCATAGAGATTCAAGCAGTGATTACTTCTCCGACGGCCACAAGCTGACGATCATCATCATCAGCCCATTAGCGCCCACTGTAGGACGTGAGCCCCCTTTCTCTTGTTCCAATACTTCCGGTACTGTGCAATCCGACCCCAGGTCTTGCGACTCGCACGACGTCGTCGACCCATCGCGCGATAGGCCAACCTCGTCTTTAATAATTCCCTCAATATTGTATTTTATTGCTAATTATGTTAAGGTTGAATATTTATTAACTTATATTAATAGTTTTGCATTACTTAAACTGTAATGTAAAACTAAGAAAATAATTTAAAAGACTTCTGAGTTTAAATAGAACTTGAAATTTTGAACTATAAATTTTCCAAAGCAGTACCACTATTTCCCGACTTAAGACTACGAGTACACTTGAGACCTTAAACATATAATGCCTCTCCCTATTCCTTCTGAAGCGAGATGACAAGATCTTATATTTTCCCAGATCTTCGCCCGGGACTCTAGCGCGCGACCTCATAGACAAAGGTGGGGACCGCACTATAGAGCTGGTGGTGCGCAAGAGGATCCGCCTCGAGGGCGCCGAGCTCGAGGAATTCCTACAGCAGCAGACGCAGCAGCGGCTGCATATGAATAACGCTGTCAAGTAAGAACTAGCTGTTACCCGCGACTTTTTCCGCGGTTACAATGGTTTTCTAACTATACCACGGAAACCCTTTAATTTTCCGGAATAAAAAAGTATCTAAGATGTTGACGAGGGTAATAAGGTCACTCTCACTGAGGGAAAACCCCGACAGGAAGCTCATTCCACAGTCCAAGCGTACTTGAAAGGAAATTCCTTTTAAACTGCACAGTCCGCGACTATTTGGATCCAAGATGTACTTATGGAAAGCTTACCTTACGCTCAAAGAAATAGTTGCTATTTTTGAAGCTGATCTATGATTTTGAACAAATACATATTTCCGTGTGGTAGCGGCTCATTAAAAGAATACTACCAACCCATCTCTTCTCTTGGGTGTCGTAAAAGGCGACTAATGACTTAGAACTCCACAACATCCAATAGCTTATAGCGGCGACGGGTTCACCACCTGTCACGCTAAGTGTGTGATTATATGTATGTATGTACGCTATGCAGAAGACAAAACGGTGTCAGAATGAGGGTAGATTGCTACTAACAAATAATTGTGCGAAGTGCGGTACTTGCCGCCATCACGCGGCGACTCGCTGCGAGCAAGTGGCGTTATCACGGCTGTTAATAACTCGCGGCGATAGCATTGCGTGCACCGCCGTGGAATCACCGATTAAAATCGCTCGTGTGAAAGGGCTCTGAGGCCCGTATTAGAGAACCAAACTCAAGCGTAGATCTCTGCTCGAGCGCAGTTAAAAAGGGATGGCGCTCTGTGGGATCAATAGCGCCATCCCTCTAACAGTGCTCAAGCAGACATCTACGCTTGAGTTTATTTATTTTATTTTATTCGGATAGCTAACAGCAATATTCTACAACTTAACATCTATATTAAAAATAAATGCCAATAAAAAGCTATCAGAAATAGCCATAATTAAAATAGAAGAAAGAAAAAAGGAAATAGCCTAAAAACAACGCCACCAAAACCAAGGCAGCCAACGCATTCACACCCATTGCTGCTCTAGTAAAGCTTTTTCGATGCTAAGGATACTATCACACAATATTGGGACCTTACCTATGAAATTGGTGTTTTTATTCTGTCTTAGCAATTTGTCCGTAACTATTAAGTTTCAGAACATTCTTATAAAATAATTGCCTCTTCTAAAAATAGACCATATATTTGAGCTCGTATTATTTAATTTGATAATTTTTTGTAAGTTTAATTGTGTTAAAATTAGACACAAAGACAATTATTTTTAACTGCCTCCCGAATACTTCATTTGATTTGCATTAACATAAAAACGATGAATAATTTTTATCAAGCGTGTTCACAAACATATTGCTAAAGCTTGTCTAATGATACATGCCAAATATTAATATCTTAGGAATTGTCGTTGTGAAGAAAACTCAAAAAATGTTAGTATATAAAATGCAGACATCCCCAATATCTCCATACAAAACACCAATTTCATAGGTAAGGACCTCAGAGTAAACAGAACTGGAGAAGCCTTTGTCTAACATTCCCCTCTGCCAAATGCACAAGCATCGGATGCTTGCACGTTTAATAAAACTAGTTGAGCCGCCATTTTGACAGCCATAACATTGTAAACGTTGCGGCGAACAGAGCTCCCGCAAAAATGCCTGCCTGTGCTGTATTTTGTTGTAAAAATAAATAGAAAACATCGAGTATGCTAAAAGATGGTGTCACCTTTTATTTGTAATTATAATTTTTAAGATTTCATGATTATTTACTTCATTATTTCATGTTTTAGAATTCTACGATTTCAAATTTCGAACGCTAGTCTCGTGGGGAGTGCGGCTGTGACGTTGTCAAAACGCACACCCCACGTGACTATTTTAAGCGTGTGTGTGCGTGAAATTTAAATTTGTGTGTCAAATTATGCATGTGTGCATTTGTAAAAACGGCTGGCTTTGAGTGTAGTGGTAACCTCACCACCCACAAGAAATGGCAGAAAAAAATGTTTGAGAAATTGACTAATGGCTACTCCAGTTCTGTTTACTCTAAGGTAAGGACCTAATATGTCCAGTCTATACGGGCGTAAGACTGCGAGTGTGTCCCAGGGATGAGTCGGCGGGCATATCGTCGGACTCGGACTCGGAGGGCGAGCTGGAGATGTGGGTGGTGACGGGGCGGCACGACATCCCCGTGCGCCACGACGCGCGGCCCAGCGGCTGCTTCAAGGCCAACAAGCGGCACCACGCCATGTTCCCCTGCCACGAGGAGCGCGCGCGCGCCGACGACTATGGCGAACTTATTAAGGTAAACGATTACCTTTACACTCTTCTATTTAAATTAACAAGCTATTTGGCCCTTACCTAGGAAATTGGTGTTTTGTATGGAGATTTTGGGGATGTCTGCATTTTCCATACTAAAATTTTTTCAGTTCTCTTCACAACGACAAATCCAAAGATAATAATATTTGGCATCTATCATTAGACAAGCTTTAGTAATATGTGTAATATCACACTTCATAAAAATTATTAATCGTTTTTAAGTGAATACAAATAAAATGATGTATTCGGGAGGCACTTAAAAAGAGTTGTCTCCGTGTCCAATTTTAACACAATTAAACTTACAACAAATTATCAAAACAAATCAAAAGAGCTCAAAAATATAGTCTATTTTTAGACGAGGTAATTATTTTGTTAGGAATACTCTGAATCTTAATAGTTACAGACAAAATACTAAGAGAGAGAAAAAACACCAATTTCATAAGTAAGGACCCCAATATAAATATTGTTTCTGAGCAATAGATTAATGCGCACTAAAATATTTAACGAAATTATTATAACATGATGTATATGGTTTAGCAGGTAACTGTAGGTGAAATATACCTCACCTTTTTGTTCATTCACTGGCGTACAGTTTGCTTCGCTCAAATAACTTGAGTTTATGTCTTCTACCCTCCCCCAAAAGTGACATTATGCGGAGTTTTTAACTGTTATTGTTTTTAACACATTGAAATGTTTTATACTTGTAGATGGCAAAAACAGCAACAATCGGTAATGACCGTTCCGTGTACTAAATAAATCTATTTAGGTTTCCTGTACATTGTAATGATTATGTGTGAAACTGTAACTATGTCTTTTTCATTAAATAAAAAAAATAGAAGTACATTTTATGTGCAGTTACATACAATACTTTATCTACACTTATTTAAAGAAATTGTTATGTATCGGAGGTGTACGGTGACAAGTGAAACTCGCTGTGGTTTAACACTTACTGTTTATTGAAGTCAGTTACAAAAGATATATCCAAATACCTACATGCATACATATACAACATTTTACTCTCTAGTTTACTACAGAACGATTGATTACGGAAATACCTTCACTAAGGGCTTTCTATATCGTGGAACTCGTCCACCTCGGAAGTCGGACTCTCAGCCGTATTTAGGTCATGCTGCTGAGACGCCTCTCTATCGTTGGGCTGTAAGACCTCTGCTGGTATATAAAGCTCTTCCCTTCTCCCTCTTCGCAAGCCTCTTATCACTGGGTCCATCCAGTCATTGATAGGATCTGGACTTGAACTCTGATGGAGTTCCTGTGACATTCCTTGTGCGGAGTGTGGTGACGGCGGCACAAGGAACAACAGCATGTATATGTATGCAGAAATAAAACAAAAAAATTCATTAACTTTATTTATTGTTGGCTGTCTGGAAAATTTGCCATAGTTTTGTGCGTTTTTAAGAAAAATAAGTGTTGCATAATGAGTCCAACCTGTTGCATAATGGTCATTATGTTAGTTTCCATTTTTAAATATTCGTTTTTATCATCTGTGTTAAAAGAATGTCATTATGAGTTCAAGTCTGAGTTCATAATTCGAACATTATAACATGAGTGTAGATAAAGATTATTAAAGCTATCGATAAGTCTTCTTTGTGCCCTTGAGAAAATATTAAGGTAAGCGATAAATCTTCTTTCGGCCATCGAAGGATCATTAAGGTAAGTGAAAAGTTTTTTTTCACTTAAAAACGATAAATAATTGTCATGAAGTGTGATATTACACATATTGCTAAAGCTTGTCTAACGATACATGCCAAATATTATTATCTTTGGATTTGTCGTTGTGAAGAAAACTGAAAAAATGTTAGTATGAAAAATGCAGACTTCCCCAAAATTCCCATACAAAACGGCAATTTCATAGGTAAGGACCTATTACTTAGTAATAGTTTTTGTATGGCTAAATGTCTTAAGGAACACAGTGCTCCTTGGACTCTTCCTACCCCTTCGGGGTTACAGGCGTGTTTGTATGTATGTGTATGTAGTAATTCTTATATTTTCAAATTTTCCAACTAGGCTCCATAAAACTTCCTTCAAGGTTTTAGTATAATATTGGGTCCTTACCTATGAAATTGGTGTTTTTTTTCTCTCTTAGTATTTTGTCTGTAACTATTAGGATTCAGAGTATTCCTAAAAAATAATTACCTCGTCTAAAAATAGACTATATTTTTGAGCTCTTTTGATTTGTTTTGATAATTTGTTGTAAGTTTAATTGTGTTAAAATTGGACACGGAGACAACTCTTTTTAAGTGCCTCCCGAATACATCATTTTATTTGCATTCACTTAAAAACGATAAATAATTTTTATGAAGTGTGATATATTACACATATAACTTAAGCTTGTCTTATGATAGATGCCAAATATTATTATCTTTGGATTTGTCGTTGTGAAGAAAACTGAAAAAAATTTTGTATGGAAAATGCAGAATTCCCCAAAATCTCCATACAAAACACCAATTTCATAGGTAAGGACCTAATATTTTGTTACATTAAATAAAATTGTGATATTTTAAACACTTGCAGCCAGAAGACTACAGGTTAGCAGAGATAGTGGACGCGGAGGGAGAAATCAGGGACGTGCCGCCCGCGCCGCCGCAGAAAATTGAGCCCGACGGTATGTTTATTTAATTTGAACTGTATTACGATAACGTATGGTTCGTTTTTGATCAAAATCGGACAAGTTATAGTAATCCGTAGTTGTAGAGATATTTTCTAGAGGGAAGATTTTTACTTGGGCAGCAAAGTAATTGTTTGGGGAGCAATATTTATGTTACCGGAAATGTATAAAATGTATGAAAAAGATCAATGAAGAATCTAGGATCAATTCCTAGGAAATGTATTCTGATTGATATTAGGTTTAGGTTGTTTTTTTATGACCCTTAAAAGCAATATTTGTGTCAACGAAACATAAATTAAACAATTTGGGAGCAGAGAAAATATTTAAGTTGCTGCCCAATTAGTTATTTTGCTGACACATTTAGAAATTTTTGCTGCCCATAAGTTGCTGGCCAATTGTATTCTTTTGCTGACCAAAATTCGAATATTTGGCTTACCGTTTAAATAACACCATTTTCTAGACTTATATTGAGAAAAATATTGAAATGTAAACAATGTTCATTACTTGTGTTTAAACGATGTATGGGAATTGGGCATCCCTCATTACTTACTTACATATATATCATTTCGCCTCTAACCCCGAGGGGGTGGGCAGAGGTACTCCTACATTTCGCCACTTAGCTACTAATTATGTATTATTATTTTTTCTTCCAACAGTGGAGATGACCGAAATTCCCAGCAAGTGCATATCGAGCGTGAAGCAGATCTTGGTGAAGGCCAACATCCAGTACATCGAGCTGGAGGGCCGCTGCGACGGCGAGTCCTTGCTGCGGGTGCTGGCGCATGCGCGGCCACGCGCCGTCGCGGGGCTGCGGGCCGGCGCGCACGCGCTCGCCACGCTCAGGTGACGTCACGACGCTGCTGCGGGTGCTGGCGCATGCGCGGCCGCGCGCCGTCGCGGGGCTGCGGGCCGGCGCGCACGCGCTCGCCACGCTCAGGTGACGTCACGACGCTGCTGCGGGTGCTGGCGCATGCGCGGCCGCGCGCCGTCGCGGGGCTGCGGGCCGGCGCGCACGCGCTCGCCACGCTCAGGTGACGTCACGACGCTGCTGCGGGTGCTGGCGCATGCGCGGCCGCGCGCCGTCGCGGGGCTGCGGGCCGGCGCGCACGCGCTCGCCACGCTCAGGTGACGTCACGACGCTGCTGCGGGTGCTGGCGCATGCGCGGCCGCGCGCCGTCGCGGGGCTGCGGGCCGGCGCGCACGCGCTCGCCACGCTCAGGTGACGTCACGACGCTGCTGCGGGTGCTGGCGCATGCGCGGCCGCGCGCCGTCGCGGGGCTGCGGGCCGGCGCGCACGCGCTCGCCACGCTCAGGTGACGTCACGACGCTGCTGCGGGTGCTGGCGCATGCGCGGCCGCGCGCCGTCGCGGGGCTGCGGGCCGGCGCGCACGCGCTCGCCACGCTCAGGTGACGTCACGACGCTGCTGCGGGTGCTGGCGCATGCGCGGCCGCGCGCCGTCGCGGGGCTGCGGGCCGGCGCGCACGCGCTCGCCACGCTCAGGTGACGTCACGACGCTGCTGCGGGTGCTGGCGCATGCGCGGCCGCGCGCCGTCGCGGGGCTGCGGGCCGGCGCGCACGCGCTCGCCACGCTCAGGTGACGTCACGACGCTGCTGCGGGTGCTGGCGCATGCGCGGCCGCGCGCCGTCGCGGGGCTGCGGGCCGGCGCGCACGCGCTCGCCACGCTCAGGTGACGTCACGACGCTGCTGCGGGTGCTGGCGCATGCGCGGCCGCGCGCCGTCGCGGGGCTGCGGGCCGGCGCGCACGCGCTCGCCACGCTCAGGTGACGTCACGACGCTGCTGCGGGTGCTGGCGCATGCGCGGCCGCGCGCCGTCGCGGGGCTGCGGGCCGGCGCGCACGCGCTCGCCACGCTCAGGTGACGTCACGACGCTGCTGCGGGTGCTGGCGCATGCGCGGCCGCGCGCCGTCGCGGGGCTGCGGGCCGGCGCGCACGCGCTCGCCACGCTCAGGTGACGTCACGACGCTGCTGCGGGTGCTGGCGCATGCGCGGCCGCGCGCCGTCGCGGGGCTGCGGGCCGGCGCGCACGCGCTCGCCACGCTCAGGTGACGTCACGACGCTGCTGCGGGTGCTGGCGCATGCGCGGCCGCGCGCCGTCGCGGGGCTGCGGGCCGGCGCGCACGCGCTCGCCACGCTCAGGTGACGTCACGACGCTGCTGCGGGTGCTGGCGCATGCGCGGCCGCGCGCCGTCGCGGGGCTGCGGGCCGGCGCGCACGCGCTCGCCACGCTCAGGTGACGTCACGACGCTGCTGCGGGTGCTGGCGCATGCGCGGCCGCGCGCCGTCGCGGGGCTGCGGGCCGGCGCGCACGCGCTCGCCACGCTCAGGTGACGTCACGACGCTGCTGCGGGTGCTGGCGCATGCGCGGCCGCGCGCCGTCGCGGGGCTGCGGGCCGGCGCGCACGCGCTCGCGTTGCAGTTTATATGGTTTTTTTCTCATCAGGTGGCGTCATTGAAGAGTGAGGTCCTAAAGTACGGCTATAAAAGTTGGTTATTATGAGCGCCCAAACAAAAATTTACGCTTAAATGATATTTTAATACAACAGAATTAAAAAAGTAACTCATTAACCACGGTGTTGAGATTCCTGTTTTGCTTGGTATAAAAGACGGATAAACATTTTTTAAGCACATAACTATCTCAAAGCTGTCTCATTAATTGATCTGAATTAAGTATTTTCCATAATAAATCTTAAATATTGCTAAAAATATGCAACATTAATCTAAAATAAACCCGCGAAGCTAACCCAAAGACTATGACATTTGACATTTCGGGAGACCTCTACACAAGCGCCCTAGCGACGAATTCGTACGCGATAGCCCTCATTGTTTTAGCACACCCTATTATAGTCTTAATACATCTTTCAAGAGGCGTGTAAGGTATCCCAAATCGTATTATAGTAATGTTAATATTTAAGAATAATATGCCAAATGTTAAATTTAGGATATGATAAGACCAATGAATAAATAAATAAATATCTTTAAACATTCACACCTATCAACTAGCCCCATTTTAAGCAACTAATGCTGCTTGTGTTACGGACACTAGAAGACGGATACCTAAATATATTTAATAGATAAATATAAAATTTAATAGATAAATATTTAATAGATAAATACATAGAAATATTCACATAATACATATATAAACATCCAAGTCTGGAGAACAAATGAGTATTCATCACACAAACATCTGCCCCCACCAGGAATCGAACCCAGTTCCATCTCAAAAAGTTATCATAATATAGGTATTACGTATTTGCTATCTCGCATTAATACTTAAAATTATTTATTTACAGAAAATATTGTGACGCAGAAGGCATAGAGAAAGTCTTCTTACCAAACAAGGGTGATATCATTGATGCGACAACGGAATCACATATTTATCAGGTTAGTAATATAACTTAAAATTTCAGACTTTCTTTTAACCCAATTTCAAAAATACCTTTCGACCGTCAAAGTAATCTCATGGAACAAGGAAGGTCCTTTTTGACAGCTGGGTCTAAGCCAGGAATAGAACTTCTCAGCGGGTACCTAAAAGACAAAAACGTTATCAAAAATAAAAAATTTCGAGTTTACCCAGTTATAAGTTGTTGTTTATGTGTGCTGGCTTTGAGTGTAGTAGTAACCTCATCCCCCGCAAGAAAAAGCAGAAAAAAATTTCGAGATTTTTTTTTTAATAATAATAATAATATCCTCAGACATTCATACCTATCAACTAGCCCCATTTTAAGCAACTAATGCTGCTTGTGTTACGGATACTAGATGACGGATAAATATATTTAATAGATAAATACATATAAATAACCTGAATATATAGAAATATATATAAACATCCAAGACTGGAGAAGAAATGCCTGAACATTCATCACCCAAACATTTGCCCCCACTGGGGATCGAACCCAGAACCTCTCGGGATGGCGACGCCTTAAGACCGGCATACAGACCACTCGACCACGGAGATGGCTACTCCAGTCCTGTTTACTCTGAGTTCGTAGACCATAATGGACGTTTTGCCTGTCAAGCAAAGCCGTAATTTAAAATTAATTGTGGTGAAGGCCTCAAAAAATATATTATTTTTTATGATGGTGGTTAACAGTAATTCATCATTTAGGGCCTAATAAAAAAAGGGTCAACTAGCCTATTCACGAAAGCGATTTAATTATAAATATTATGACTATCTAAATATTTTACGTGTATTATGTAATGTGTATTTAAAAACAAGCTATCATTGCTATCGAAATGATACTAAATATGAATGACAATTAAATTTAAAGTAAATTGAAGGTATCATGAACATGTCATGATTGTTCATCTTCATTTGGAAGTATTTTAAACTCATAATATAAGTTTGTTCGTTTCAGTTATTTTTTAATTGCAAAGATTAATTTAGTAATCTAAGCTCACGATAATTAAATAGCATTGAAGTAAAAATACCAAAAATTATTGAAGATGACATGTAATATCTTAATTAACATAATTTAAAATGTTTTTAATTATAAAATGTTAAATAGTCGTATGTTTTTGATAAAAACATTCGGCAGTGAATAATGATATCTTAAAGAACGCTTTATATCGTTTCTTAACATTTTGTCTCAGATCAAAATGGATAGATAGTCTGATTAACCCTTAGGGGAAACTAGTCGTGATTATATGTATGTACTATCGTGTTTCAGGTAAAACTAACGGATGCATTGATGAGTAGTTTGTCGTGGCGTAAAGCTGGCAACACTGAGCTGGCGTGGCTGTCAGCTGTAGTAACCGAGCGCCCGAAGCAGAGGGACACTGACCAGACAGACGGTAAGTCATGTATATTTATGCCATGAATTAATAATTATAAATCTTCGAAGGCGGGAGCTATCACTGAGGTTCTTAACATTTATGAGGTGATGTACAGTCTCGAGCATGAACATATTGGGTCCTTACCTATGAAATTGGTGTTTTTTTTCTCTCTTAGTATTTTGTCTGTAACTATTAAGATTCAGAGTATTCCTAAAAAATAATTACCTCGTCTAAAAATAGACTATATTTTTGAGCTCCATTGATCTGTTTTGATAATTTGTTTTAATTGTGTTAAAATTAGACACGGAGACAACTCTTTTTAAGTACCTCCCGAATACATCATTTTATTTGCATTCACTTAAAAACGATAAATATTTTTATGAAGTGTGATATTACACATATTACTAAAGCTTGTCTAATGATACATACCAAATATTATTATCTCTGGATTTGTCGTTGTGAAGAAAACTGATAAAATGTTAGTATGGACAATGCAGAATTCCCCAAAATCTCCATACAAAACACCGATTTCATAGGTAAGGACCTAATATAAACTTTTGACAGTAAATGACGTCTATTACAAGGGAATAAAGACGATTATTGTTCAGAAGTGTATACATGTTTATGCTCGCCTGTATTTAATCCTTAGTCATGTTTCACTCGCTGAATATCAATACATTTGAAGTACGTTTATTATTACACCCGTGTGTCAGTCTTAAGTCGATGCTTAGTTATGCTCGGAGTATCTCTGAAGCACCGTATCAGAAATGATGATCCAACCGAGAACTAAAAGTGTCGGTGGGCTGGTTATTTTAGCTGTAGAATTAACGGCGTTGGAATTGTTAAGTTCTTGAGTGAAGAACGTGATTCAGGAAACGTTATCTAGGACGCTCTGCGACAGGATGAGATGACAATGATCATAGGTTCGCTGGTTGAGGACAACTGAATATTGAGAGCAATAGTTTTCTTTCGGCAAGACTTATGTCCAAAACAGTGAACGAACACTGAGTTGATGATACATACATACACATACATGCAATCACGACCATTCTAAAACTTGCGATGACGTCGAAGATATGCTAGACATTAAAATTAGTGTGTGATATTTTATGGTTCTACTGCTGGCACTCATGATTCACACACACACACACACACACCACACGATTGGCGGGTAAAAACGGTTGCAGTTGCAACCGTTTACGGGAGCCTTCCTTCCGATTTACGGAGGAGTACTAAAACTTTGTGATCTCGAGGATCACAAAGTTTTAGTCACCCATGCACGGCCTGACCATGGCTGGCATTTACTTCCGATATCGAAAGCCAAAGCGTAACCACTACGCCACCGAGCTCCTCCAACCCAACAGACGTAACGATGTGATTGTTACAGAGGAGCCTGGTGAAGAGATGATGTCTCTGGAGCCGTTATCTGGAGGAGCGCACGCAGCATCTTTCATCAACGCTCTCAGGCTCTCTGAGCTTCGCGCCGCGCTGGGCCGCGCGGGGCTGCCGGCAGAAGTCACCGGCGGAGCTCTAGAATGCTGCAATGGGACGCTCGCTATACGGAGGGTAACGCATCCTATACTACTTTCAGCTACAGACAGACTTACAGATTATTACCACAAAGAAGCTTAAATTGCTATGATCCAGCTTCAAGGGTAAGGCAGTTGTGCAACCGAAAACGATGAGTAAGGAACAAATGAAACGAAGCGAGCGGTTTGTTTCGCCAGGATCAGGTCATTCCCGCGAATGATTTATCAGGGAGGTTTTTTTATGACAGGTAAGCTCTTGGCCTCAATCTCACCTGATGGTAAGTGACGATAAGGCCGAAGGTTGATGCGAGCTTCACCTGTAATCCTCAACAACTGGGCTATCTTACCTCTGATTGCCGGAACACAATGCTTATAACATTGTTTTAATGGCGACAAATTTAGGTAAGACGGTTAGGACGGTTAGGTTCCTTTCAAAAGTTATCCAGAGGGTAACAATTTCGTCGAGTTTTAGAAAACGTGAGAAAATGTTGTTTTAGCTTCAGTTGTCGAATTTAGTGATTTTTGTATCGAAGCCTTGAACTCTGCTTCGTCGTTATAGTACATTTTTATTTTGATAATAATTGTTCGGTTAATGGAATAAAAAAGCGACATTTTATTTTTCTTTATTTTGTGTTAGTTCGATTGACGGTTTGTGTAAGTTTTTTTGAGAAAACTGAGAATGCAGTTTTGTTTTGGTTGAGAAAGCGTGTTTCCTGTAAGAAAATTAAGCTATTTTAAATATTTAAGGGCCCACAAAAAATTTCCACTCTGTATAATAGTACGAAAGTTTATTATCATAACTTGTTCTTTTCCAGCTGGAGAACGGCAGGGTGGCGCTGGAAGGCGTGCTCTCTGAAGAATACTTCAAAGTGAGAGAATTATTGTACGATCAATTTGCTATTGTATAGTGAGCGAGAGACTGAGTAGCTTGTAATGTAAATAAGGTAAGTATTATGATTATAATAAATATAAATGTAATATTATTCTTTTTTTATTCAATCATCATTTAATTAAAAACATTACGATTATTACCTACACAAGTAGTCTTTCAATAATAATGATAATATGACTAACAATGACTTGAAATATAAACCCAAATTGTAAAAGCTAAAATCTTATTAATTTGGATATCCGAACTTAAAATGGGATTGAAAACAAAAATAACACAAATGTCGCCATTTTATAATTTATTTCGTTCCAGACCAGGTCACAATTAATAACATTATGTAAATAAACAAGGTACGAGTAATTACAAATAAGACACAGGTATTGTTGGATATTTCCAAAACGTTGATCTGTGATGACGTTTAAAAAGAAATTTCCATTTATAATAACACTACATCCAGTCATATTTTCCTTAAACCTAGGGATATTCAATATCCTTATTAGTGTATCTAATATTACGGTTAACATACAGTTTCAATAAAAACGGTGTGTTACTCTCAAGAGATACAATCGCTGGTTCTAAAGCGAGTAGCTGCCGGGCGGCTTTGAATTCTATCAATCAATTTTTAATTTTATTGTCTTATTCAGAAGGAACGGAATCGCAGAGCCACTGGAAGCTAAAATCATATCCTTATGCATTAGATGAGTTTTAAAATAGCTCTCAATCTTTTGTTCGAGTAACACTCACTCAAAGATTGAGAGCTCTTTTACGCTTCCTACGTACTCGAAGAATGTACAGTCGCCATCATATATATCGCAGCAAACAAGGCGACTTGAGGTGAAAACGTCCAGGAAACTTTCCAATTCTGTGGAAGTATTCCCGAAAACTTCCAAAACTTCCGGCAAATTTAAAGTTTTTTTTTACTTAAAAAAGTAAAAATACAATAATTTCGTTACGTTTACTTAAATAATATGATACTGATAATATACATAAGGTACACACAAAAAATATGTAATTTGCAATATTTAGTATTTATCAATAGTAACATAGTAAGTAACGGTCAAAGTATCTCTAGTTCTTTAAGTCAATCTATTTTGAAAACTTCCAAAGTAGATAATAATTTTGTAAGTTATTAAGAATACATCCGGTAGTTTTTCTGAAATGTTCCAATGTTTCGGAAACATTCAGAAGTGTTTACCCCTAAATGTGAGATGAGATAAAGTGACATTTGAACAGTTAAAATGTCTAAGTTCTATACTCTACCTCAGTAATTAATGTTCAGATAATTATGGTAGCTTGTTTGTATACAATTGATATTTTAACTGTTAAAATGTATTTGACCTTGTCTGCTACGATATATCTGATGGCGACTGTACGTATAAGCAACGTCATACAAGATGAGGCGCTTCTTCTGAAAAAGACGTAACTGCTCGTTTAGAACGGCACAAATGCGATGGCAAAACATTAGCAATGTTGGCTTATCTGGCGCCTGTTATACCCTGACACTGGCCGCACCTGGATAACCCACGCGATACAATAATTAGGAAAAACAATAATGAAATAGCTTTGAAATCTCTGAGTTTTACCTTTCATCTGACAAGCAGTCAAACTATTTCGTCTAAATATACTGAATATTATGATGTAACGTAACATACATTACTAATTAGGGAAGATAAATATTTTTTATAACTGCAATCTTGTTTCTTAAACTATAGATTACAATCGTAGACTGTATACAGAAAAGATGCGTGCGTGCGCTCTCAGGGCGTGGTTTCTTAAAAATGACACGTTAAAACTATAAATAACGTAAATATTCTTAACATAAGAATAACTACAACAAAACCGTTTCATTTTTAAATAATTGGAATTAATATTTTACATCTAAAATTCGTTACACTTCATTTCTTTCGGCGGTACACAGGTTTCTTTGACACTTGCTTGAGGCCGAAACTACATTGAGAAGGAAATCTGTTTAGTAACACCTTATTCAAACTGGAAATCAAACGAATAATTTACAATTTCAGATCAAACCAACTAACAATTCTTATGTTAAACAATACCCATCTTTACAAAGTATATAAATAAGATTTAAAATAGCCAGTTGACCGCCAGACTAAACCACTGAAGACGATAGCAATATTTATCTGTGACGTAACGAAAATACCCGTGAAGAAAATAACGACTAATGTAATAATAGTCGACTCAAAGAAAGCCTCAAAATTCTTTGCCAAACATCAGGTAGAAATATTAGATACCCTTTTTACTTTTACTCTTTTTATTCGCCTGACTAGTTCATAGTTAAATTTTTTTTATTCCAAAGGCTGTTTCGCTATGTCAATAATCACCTGCAAACTACTTTGTATATAATATTTTCAAATTAAAAACTTATATTTTATGTTTAATATTCCTGTGGCGGCCAAAAAGCTGATCATTGTAAACATGTCGGACCTACTCTTGTACTATATATTTATTTATTAACATTTACTTAGATTGTGTCACTTAGAAATTGGTAACAGTTCATCGAGGTATTTTTGTTAGTTTAAAATACTGTTCCACTATTTCTTTTTATAGATTACCTTTATATTATGATATAACAACAATTTACATTTATATTTTATATACCAACACAAATATCTATAGATGATGACGGACAAAAATATATAAGTGGAACAGATATACAAAATAGTATATTCTATATTATATGATATACATTTTAGTTATTAAAAAATCACTGGTGTAATACATATTTTGTTTACGACTGGAAGACATGAGCCATGAGGTAATTTTGTTATAAAATCCATAAAATATGCATTCATTTCTCAAATCAACAATAAAATCTATGACATCAAAGGACAATGAATTCAGTCGCAAACATTTTAATATTATAATAAAAATAATATAATAGTTAAATATTAGTATTTATAATAAAATTAATAGTAAAATAGTTGTGTGAGTAGGGCATCACTACGATATAGGAGCTAAAATTCTGATTTGTTACTACAGTTATGACGCCAATTGGGAGATGAGTACTTATATTGTGATTCTTTACATCGTACTTTAGAACCACAAAGATTCTATGACTTTTATAAAAAAAATATTTTTAAAATGCTACATTTAAAATAAAATGGAAGATGAATTCATCAGACATAATATGAAAATTCCAAGGCAAGTTATACAGTGTGTATAAAATACAATTGTTCAAATACAGTGTTTTATTAAAATAATAGCATTCAAACTATATTCATTTTTGGAATAAGTTAAAAACGTACAATTAACATTGGTATACATATTTTTAATTTAGTTAACATATCTTCTGTATAATTTAAAAAAATGTGAAAAATTTTAAGACGTTAAATTGATAATCTTTTTATTATAGTTTCATTCTATTATTAAAAACACTTCATACACATTAGAAATGAAGTAGCAAATAAATATTGCTGGCAAACTATCTAAGACCTTTACACCGGGACTAATAATACACGCACTACCCACTGATTTCGTTAATTTAACTATTCACAATTATCTCATAATAGATCACAATCACCATTCGTTACACAGGTAATCTAACAATAAGATCGCCTACAATAAAACAGATAAACTACAAAACAATACTTTATACAAATTGACAATAGTCAATCGTCAACCGCTTACCAACGCGACAACCTAATCTCTTAGAGCAGTAAACTAGATATAATTTGTTAATATACAAAAATAGTAACAAGTTTTGTACTAAATACGTCCGTTTTGTACATTAGGCGCGGGTCGCGACACTGCTTGTGGATACACGCTCACAGCCACAAATCTAAACGCTAACTGTCCGCATAACAAATAAATATACATCCACAGTTCGGTACACTCATAAATGCAGACTAAAGGTATGGCAACGACTTGATATGTCAGTCACTATGTATCGGGGTCGCGGCGCCGCGCTCCTTAGAAATAAACATAACACTGTTGCCGCGCAACCGCACTGCATCACTGGTTAAATAAAGAATGGGCTAGCGCCGTCTCACTCCACGTGTAAGTGAGACAGCGTGATACACTAACAGAGGTTAATGAAAAACTTAAACTAATCTCCGAAACTAAAACTCTTTTTATACCGGTAAGGTAACAAACAAACACATTCCAAGATGAATAAATTCCATTCAAGAAACAAAAGACCACGAATTTTCAACGAAAAGACACTCGTTTCCTATTCTTTATTTAACCAACTGTCGCCACTAGTTCCGCAGCGTTGAAGGTACTCAGCGTCGCTGGACGCAACTCGCGAGGGTGTGACGTCATCCCGCACTAGTCCATGGCCACACTACGGAGAGACTTCCTTATAAGCTTTAGAAGACGATAGCTTATAGCATATAAAACTTTTCATCTACCTAGAAAACAGGTTGTCACAGCATGTCTTTGTCAGATCCTGTTTCCGGCACAGCATATCTTCAACAGTCTGCTTCTTGACACAACCTGTTTCCGCAGCATATCACCAACACAGCTTGTTTCCGAACAGTCTGTCGCAGACATTTTCGTCACAGCTTGTCTCCACTACCGGTTACCGTCACAGCATATCTTCAACACAGTCTGTTTCCGTCACAGCCTGTCTCCAACAAAGCCTATTTCAACACAACTCGTTTCAGTTACAGTCTGTCTTAGACAGTCTATATCCGATACAGTCTGTGTCCACGTGACAGTGTCTCCGTCACAGCCTGTCTCCGTCACAGCCTATCTCCGCCACAGCCTATCTCGTGTGTAAATGCCTACCGCAGACAAGCCTCGAGCATCTCCACGAAGAGCTTGTTCATGGGCGCGCGGTGATCGCGATGTACTCCGGTCCAGAAGCGACGGACTGCGACGTCGGCGAGTCTTAACGCTGGCAACACTAGCAACAGCTGCTGCAGTGCTGCGTTGGCGTTGTATGACCTGTAAAAACACACAGGTTAGGGCGCGAGTCAAGTTCTAGAGGAAGTAGTTGTATCTACTATCTACATTTATCACATTCACCGTCAGCCGAATATAGCAGAGTCGATGCATAAATTCAATCAGCAGCCTATTCGGACGGTTACACCACCGCACTGGACCAATGCGGATTGTTGGGTAGAAACGGTAGCAACACCGACCGGGGCCAACGATTATACTTGCCTAATTTCGAAGTACGTAGAATCTCGACATAAATTTTTGCTCACCCATCTAAGGACTTTGCATGTCGAAACTAGCTTTGTCTTTATCCTATGGAGAATGACTACGGCCACGGGCAGCGGCTACAATTCTCACCGTACTACGTTGATGGATGGCTTCGTCCAGGGCGGAAAGTCCTATGGAACACTTTCTTGCGCTACAACTATGAGCAGCGGCTACGGCCCTAAGCAGCGGCTACGAACCTGAGCAACGGCTACGTACCTGAGCAGCGGCTACGATCCTGAGATGAGACTACGAACTTGAGCAACGGCTACGATCCTTAGATGAGACTACGAACTTGAGCAACGGCTACAACCATGCACAGCGGCTACGATCCTGAGGTGCAGCGGCTCGGAAACTCACCGTAGCACACTAACGGCGTCGTTGAGCGCGGCCAGTATAGAATCGCGGAAGCGGCGCAGCGCGGCGTGCTCGTCGATGCGCGCCTCACTGTTGGCCAGCACCAGCGCCTTCAGCAGGTAGCACTCCTCGCGCATTGCGGAAGCACTCTCCAGACGCTTTGCCACTCCTGCTACCTGGAAGTGAAAATATGTTATTACACTATATTTTTTTGGAACCATATAGTAATTTGCATAATTTCATAAGTAAGGAAAGCCGGGATAGCCACTACTCGTGCAAGAGGTCCCTGGTTAACCGCCTGTATTATACAAATAGTTTTCCATAAATATGCTTGCCTTATACTAGCCCTACTAAAAGGCAATTTTAAGGCAAACACCACAAAAATATAGTTCACTAAGACCCACTTGACTACAATATCAATAAATTACAAAATTTTGTTTAAATTTAGATTACAGTTATTTACTCTACGTTTAAATTGACTGCTGGTGGAGCTAAACACAGGTAAAGATTCCTTTGCCCTTCTTAAATAGGTACAAAGAATTTTACAAAAAAAAACCGATACATATTGTATGGAATAAGCAAAAATAATGGTATTAGTGCTTGCCTGTGTGTATATATCATGAGCGCCCAACTCCCTCGCCTGCTTCTCGTCGAGCGCGAGGTCCGTGGCGAAGCGAAGGCGAAGCGCGCCGCCGCCCGACATGGAGCGGTACGCCAGCATGAGGCTCAGCATCTCTGCCCACGTGCTTTGGAGCAGACGCATCTATAACAACGAATTTGGAACTATAGTGCGCTCGGAACTAGTTGGCCGCGCCTTGGGTATGTGAGCGGTGGGACGGAGAGGCGGGGGGCTCGCTGTCATTACTCAGTTCGGCGCCGTACTTCGCGACGGCAACACGCATTGAAAGTTCCGGCTACTTTAAACAAAATGCACATGAGATTGCAATTGCGAGATGAAACGCCACCTATGGCGCGGGCAAGGAGTTCCGCGCGCACTATACTAAAATTATCGTTTGCTAATGTAATCATGGACGCCTTACTGCTGGACATAGGAGCACTACATGGAAAACGAGCAACATGAGATGAATCTGAGCAACTGCCCATGAGCTTTGGAGGAGACGCATCTACAACTTTTATCTTTCATCATCTAAGTCCTAACTGTGCACAGGAGCGCTTCATGGAAAAACACATGAGGATTACGAGCCGTATCGACACCACGCCTGGCCCAATACGGATTGGTGTAATAGCGACCGGGGCAAATAGCTAACTCCGCGCGATCACTTTATAAAAGTGACATACAAACAAACATTCTTTGTCTTTTTCCACATAAAAAGTAATCCCGTACAGTTTGGCTACTTGACAAAACTTTTTATATTAATGGCTGCCAAACAGGCAGTACAATACATAATCAATTACCGACTCGACGAGTCTGATTCGGCCAAATGCTTGTTACGTGACTTACGCGTTACATGCTGTTGAAAGATGTTTCAAACTAATTCAGCTTTTGTTTGTTTCAAGACTGTTTAAGGGTGCTTTGCCACCAGAGCAGCGAGGTAGCAAGCGGTGTGCGCGAAAAATAGCCCAATAGGAATGCGTCATTAAGCGAGTCACGTGAAACTAACCAATCCAATCTGTGTATTTTATATCGCATGCCGCATAGCTTTCTTAGGAGCATATCATTGTTTTAGTTATCGTAAAACGAGAAATTGGATTAAAAAATGTGTGATGGTCTAAAATCTTTTTTGAAGGGGGAATATGTTCGTAAGGTATGAGCAGTCACGGAGAGCATTGATATAAGCAATTACCTTTGCTTTTTTAAATAAAAAATACAAATTAAAATGGAAAAATTCACAATTTTCAATCCTTGACCTAGATACTAAGTATGATAGCTAGTCACATAATAAGCACATTGAGCCGTGACGTAATGCGTAAGCAGTGACATTGCTGTATAATTTGGTTTACGTCGTAATAAAGCTACGAGAAGTACGACATTGACTCATCATATTACGCGATGTAAAAATATATAATGGTAAGTAGGTTTCGGTAATATTTTTTGGGTTTATACCCACATTTAGCATGATTGTGGGTGTTTAACACCTCTGCCTACCCCTTCTATATGTTATGTTTAGCTTGATATATTTTTTATATATGCGATTGATATTAAAATTAAATGAAGTAGCAATAAGTTTTTATTGATGTTTTAATTGTTATTTTTTTGTTTGTTTTTAAGCTTTAGTGAGTGTTTAACAACTTTAACGTGAATGAGAATGTGATGCAATAAGTTTTATTACATTTATAGATTAGCATGTAGTGTTTACTTATAAGTAGCTTTTATATTTAATGTTATAAGTTTTAATTAATTTTTTTTTCTCATTGTTTTCATATAGAAGCTGTTAGTAAACCTTTTTTAATAAATAAATATTAAATAAATAACGAACTTTATGCAACATCGAACTCTGCTTAAATTTTTCCAAATTATGACCCGGTTTATATGCTATACAAAAGATACATCAACACGCAAGGAAGAATTTTAATCCTATAATAAATAACTGAGGTGTTAAGGAGGAGCTCGATAGCGGGCGTAGTGGTTAGTACGCTTTGGCTTTCGATATCGAAAACAAAGCTACCTTCGCCATGGTCAGGCCTAGGATAAGTGACCAAAAAACGGTGTGATTTGGAAGGCACGTTAAGCCATTCGTCCCGGACTCCCGGCATTGGGCCAGCGTTAGTGTTACGGCCCATACTCTCCTTGTGTTTGTTTGTAGGAAGGCCTGTGCCCAGCAATGGGACGTATATAGGCTGAGGACCAGACTTTAAAGATGGATGTATGGGGTGAAGGATGGGTAGAATGAGTAATGAGGTATATCAGGGGTAGTCTATAAGTAGCAACAGTTGTAGAGAAATTGGGAGAATAGCTAGAAGACTTATGTTGGTGGGAGAATGGGCATATGACTAGGAAGGAACTCTTCATTTTAAAATTGCAGCATATGCAATTCTACGTACCTGGTCATTAAGCTGCAGATCAGTGAATCCAGGTATTTGCTTGGCCCACCCAATGACGCCGACTAGTTCACGATCGTACAAGTCCGCTAATAAAGCCAGCGTCTTGGACGTCGGCTCGGTGACGCCCGACGGCGGCGCCGCGCACGTCAGGATCTCTGGCTCGTACGACGTCAGCGACTCTAGCACCTGCAAGGGTTGTAGATGACAGCTGAGTTAATGAATAGAACATTCTTCATTAAAAAGGTTAAATGTATACATCAATGTTATCATGGTCAAGCGCACTTAAACACAAATGAATGAAAACAAAAATAGATCAAGACTTCATGCAAAAGGTAATGCAATTGTTTCCCCGTACTTTGATTCAATGTAGGTCAAATCTAATTTGTTTCCTGAAATCAAAAACTATTTTACAAAAACTTAATATTGGGTCCTTACCTATGAAATTGGTGTTTTTTTTCTGTCTTAGTATTTTTTCTGTAACTATTAAGATTCAGAGTTTTCCTAAAAAATAATAACCTCGTCTGAAAATACACTATATTTTTGATCTCTTTTGATTTGTTTTGATAATTTGTTGTAAATTTAATTGTGTTAAAATTGGACACGGAGACAATTCTTTTTAAGTGCCTCCCGAATACATCATTTTATTTGCATTCACTTAAAAACGATAAATAATTTTTATGAAGTGTGATATTACACATATTACTAAAGCTTGTCTAATGATAGATGCCAAATATTATTATCTTTGGATTTGTCGTTGTGAAGAAAACTGAAAAAAAATTAGTATGGAAAATGTAGAATTCCCCAAAATCTCCATACAAAACACCAATTTCATAGGTAAGGACCTAATAGATTCATTGTGAAATCCTTTTATACCACAGGAGTCATCACAGATCACATTTGCCTAATATAAGGAGAACATAAAAAAACATCACAATTTGTCGCTGGCAGAAATAGACTAATCATTATAGAGTTCTTTGGGAAGAAATTTATTTCTACCTGGCGTCTTTAAGATGGATAGCGCTAGATCGATCGCTGTAAAAATCCTTGTAGCAGGCTTATGATCAGTAGGCATCTCTAGCCTAATAAAGATAAAAAACCAAGGGTTCACTCACCTTGATGTCGTCGAGCTGCGGCCGCGGCTGGTGCGGCGGCGGCTGGTCGGGCGCGCGCCGGTACTTCTGGCGGCCGCCGCGCACGCGTGACGTCACTCACCTTGATGTCGTCGAGCTGCGGCCGCGGCTGGTGCGGCGGCGGCTGGTCGGGCGCGCGCCGGTACTTCTGGCGGCCGCCGCGCACGCGTGACGTCACTCACCTTGATGTCGTCGAGCTGCGGGCGCGGCTGGTGCGGCGGCGGCGGCTGGTCGGGCGCGCGCCGGTACTTCTGGCGGCCGCCGCGCACGCGTGACGTCACTCACCTTGATGTCGTCGAGCTGCGGGCGCGGCTGGTGCGGCGGCGGCGGCTGGTCGGGCGCGCGCCGGTACTTCTGGCGGCCGCCGCGCACGCGGTCCAGGCGCACGCCCTCGCGCAGCATGCCCGTGCGCAGGCACTTGCGGAAGCGGCACGCCTGGCACGCCTTCCGCCGCCGCTTGTTGATCTCGCACTCGTTGGACGCCGGACATGTGTACTCTATGTTGCCCTGGTTACAAATTATTACTAGGTAAATTTTAAGTTTTTATTAAGTAAGCATAATCTGATATATGAAAAGTAAGGTAAGAGTAACATTTGTTTTCAGCTAACGTTAAAATTTTATGTGCGCATCATCTTCAATGTTGTATGATTACAAAATATTTATCCTTAATATTTCTTGAAAATCTTTTGTTATTGTACCTACTGAAAATACGCCAACAAAACAAGTTTTATTACGAGTACAAATCACGCAAATGAAAACTCACTGAAAGAAAACAGTGTACAAAAGTTCAAAATTCCAATGATCTATGCCTGCTGTCTGTGTCTGAGGCTGTGGAGGAGGTCAACAATTTCACTTATGATGGTAATGTAGGGTCGGAATCTGGGGGAACCGAAGAGGACATCGCTTTAAGAGTCGCCAAGGTTCGACTTGACTTCGCCCCCATATGGCAATCGCGGAAATTCACTAGAAGAGTCAAGGTCAAGATTTTGCGGTCAAATGTAAAAACTGTTTTGCTATATAGGTGTGAGACGTCACAAAGGACATCTCGCGTAAACTCCAAGTCGTTTTTAACCGTTTCCACCGCCGTATTCTCGGTATTTACTGGCCCAAGAAAATCTCCAACCTCGACCTGTGGGACCGTTGCAACGATGTTCAAATCGAATGTGACGCGAAATCACACGCCGCAAGTGGAACTCGATCGGCCATACGCTCCTAAACATGTACCAAAACAACCCTTGGACTGGAATCTCCAAGGAAAGCGTAAACATAGACACCCTAAGCAGACCTGGCGGCGGACGATCATCGCAGACGCGAAGAAAATCGTGAAGACTTGGAGCGAAATAAAGCGCGAAGCTCAAGACCGACCGGGAAGGCGACGCACTGTGGATGCCCTCTGTCCCATCTAGGGGACATAGGATCTTACTTGCAAAACCGCGCATAATCTTAATAGTTCATTCAGAATTTTGTAACCATATAAATATGTTAATGATTAAACGAGACTTTTAAGATATTTTTGACGCGAAACTTTATATGTCTAACTTTGACAATTTTATATATCCAAAGGTTTGATTGATTCAATTCTTCGGAAACCCGGACGATCAAATTATAATTAAAGTTTACAAGATATTGGTACTTTATGCACAAAAAAAAACTACTTTAACCTACTTTCTGATAGTAGTAAATTAAAAAACAGCAGTGCATTAAACTTGTAACCTTCAACGTAAAAGAGTTAAGGTCGTATACGTATATTTAAAGAATGTTGTGTAAACAGACAGTTACATGCCAATTACTAAGCTTTATTATAACATGATGCTATGACAAAAAACAAACAATAACAATAATTATCAAATACTCAATGTTCTTACAAAACTATAAGGAAATAGTATTACAAAAATCATATCAAAAAAGTTGGCATGAGCCATCGTGCATATTAATAGCCCCATAGAAGATACTGTTATTTCTGCAAATACGGATCTGCAAATTTTATGTACCTTACTTGTAAATTATAAATGCAAGCAACTATTATTCGTTCTTATTATACCAATAAACAAACCTGTATAGTCCTTTTGAAGAATGCTTTGCAAGCTTCACAACTGGCAACGCCATAGTGAAAGCCTGAAGCGATATCCCCGCAAACGAGGCATAGTCGCCGAGGCGCGTCGTCATCTCTGGCGCCACTGGCAGCGGCCGCTGTAGTTGACGAGCAATGCTGCTGTTCTGGGCTTGTGTTGCCCACGATCGGGCCATCTCCAGGAGATACACAGAACTTTACTTCTTCTTTGGGTTCAAGATCCAACTGCAAGAAGATGGGTTTTGGTCTTAAAATAGCCCCGAGACGTGAAATTACACTTTAAGTGCTCCGGATTTATTTGTACACGGTCAGTGGCAATTACTAGTACTTAGATGACATAATTTTATCAGTTAGCAACACAATATTGTAAGGTATAGTGAGAGCTACAGAAAAATTCGAATCTAAAAGGTATCACATAGTAGCTGCTAACCATCAAGAAAGCTGATAATTCTATGACTTATAAACGATTTATATATGAGGCTGCTCGATTGCAAGAATGCCTTGATAATAAATAATTAATATTATGAACTCACTAGCCAAGGCTCTTATTTGTATAACATGATTAACAAGTGGTTACGTTTTGCCTAGCAGCTGTTGGTCAATACAGCTGTATACATTATTAGTTTTTCACTAATACAAAAGAACTATAGAAAAAGGCGACTAACGCGATATACACTGCTCAAAGAAAGTAAAAAATTATAGTTTTGGCACTTCACAAACGTTAAACAATTATATTATTCTTTACATACATACATACACATACATAAAATCACGCCTGTAATCCCCGTAGGGGTTATTCTTTAACAATTTAGTTTTACAAATTTTGTTTTTAATTTTTTAGGATGTTTTCATTTTACGTTAATTATATAGTTAATAATTATTTTGCCGCCCAAATAATTATAATACAGACAAATTATTTGTTTGCTGCCCAAATGATTTTTCGACTGACCTTGTTGCTGACCAAAAAATTAAATGGCTGCCCAATTAATTACTTCCCATAATTATTGCCTCATTTAGTGTCATGGCTTATTAAATAAAAAAGAAAAATAAGGTTGTTTAAAATGCAAACATACTTAAGTCATTATTTTGATGAAGAATTAAAAGTCATTCTTTTCAAGACTTAAAAACATATTTGGACCATCGATAAGGCTAATCAAAGAAAGAGAAGATTATTTTAAAATTAAATAATGATTTAATCCTGATGTTTTAGATGTCGTTAATCAAATTTTAAATCCAGAATCCAAGCTTCAAACCACATGGAAACAAAACACAACTGAATAGATAATTTTATGTGCAATTGATATCAACTCACTCAATTCATTGTATGAGACGTACTAGTTCGCAACAAACGCGTCTTTGTATTTATTACATGACGTATTAGCGTTTAGATCGTGCTTTATTGTTACTTATGAAAAACATTTCAAACCTTCTTCGGTTTTGATAAGAAGTTAGTTAAGTAGGTCATTTTGTCCAGTGCAATAGATACCGCGTAATTCTATATTTTTATACAGACGTGAGTTTCAATGCAATTCTTTATCAGTATCAGTCTGCACTAGCAACAAGAAATCTATTGGTGACCAAGGATTACGAACCTTATCATACTTATCACAAAACTAATACACACCAATCCATTTTTGACTCACGTTTCTAGTTAAAAATGTTTCTTATTTAAAGGGAATACGTATTATTTTATTACATCACATTGATCTTTTATTATCGCAGAGGTCTCAGTAATGATTACACACAAATGTGAAGGGACAGCCATTATACATATATTTTAATTCCCTTTATCCAATTGCAACAAAGAGGCGAAATATTTGTTTTTTTACAATAAGCCCACGTAATAATACAACACGCCATAATTGTATTCCAATAGCTTTCATACGTATTTGCACGATGCTTATGCAATTGACACAAAAATAAATAACAGCACATTTTTATGTTTAAGAAGTTCCCTAGATTGGTTTTGATTTTTGATATTAAACACGAAGCGACATTCACCGTAATTGTACTTTGGATGGATCGACTATTGCAACAACCGTTGCAACTCACCAATCCACATTGGGCCAGCGTGGTAGAGTTACGGCCTAAAATTTCTTAAGCGTGTATTCCATGCAGAAAGGCCTGGACCCAGAGGGACATTTAGAGCGATGATAACAGGAATGAATGCACATCGTTCATTAAATCTGAACAAAATATCTACATGGTCAATAAATTTTAATTTATCGTTGACATGACAATTTGTGGTAGGTACCCTTGAGGTTCTTGGCTGTGTAAATTAAAATATACTTATTAATTACATATCAATCTTATCAATTCAGAAGTGCACAATAATTTGCACTTGTCTAATCAGATTGATAATTATATTCTGACAAATCGGGAAGTGTCAACAGAACCTATATTAATAATAATATGCAAGGATTTGCTTTATCAACATCATTAAATCTAATATATTTATTCAACTTGCCATTGATTCGATTTCGCAAATTATAGACTCGACTTTAATGTATTTTGTAATTTATGTCGTGAACCAAACTCTAATGATCTTAAAGCCGAAAAGAACTGAGACCTAAATAAAGCTCATTTAGAACTCAACAATTTTATAAACGATTCAAACAAAGCCAATATAGAATTGAGGTAATATTTTGCCGCTGGTTCAGTCATTTATGAATTCTTTGTTGAGAATTTAGAAGATCATAAACTTAAATGGGCGGTACACTTTACATCAATCGTATATATAAAATGATCGGTATTTTACATAAAAACTATTTAAGGATTACATCCTGAGACTACAGTTCACCTGATTCCGTTAAAACAGTACCGTAAAAATTTTTTAAATCAAATTGATCTTTCAGTCATCATCTGAGCCAAGCCGAGAGACGCCTACAGTAGAATACATGCCTCCCAATAAAATGTCATCAATCGCTACCAATCGGCCGATACGTTGAGGTTTTTAAAAAAATCCAAATCTTTGTTAGAGGTCTACCAGTGCTGTTCTACCTGTTGCGTGGCCTTCTTTCCACCACAATGGCTGTCAGTTCTAGACGATCCATTGTCCGATTATTAGTTAATAATACTGCCACATGATGTTGGAATATCGAATCAGCAGCATATTATGTGAAGTAAGTAACTTTTGCTACAGTTAAATCAATCAAATCTCATATTAAACCAAATATAGGTGTAGACAATAGCAACGATACAATACCTCTGAGGGCTGCATCATTTGCAACGGCCTCTGATGTAGCTGCGGCGTGTGTGGCTGGGGCTCCGGTGGCGAGTACTGGGGCGGAGGCTCTGTTTCCTGCTTCACTCGACGCAGCAGTGTCTCGCCGCTCACAGCGGACATCATCTGCACCTGGGACAAATACTGAAACTTGCTTTGATACTACTTAGAAATTGCCTCATAAAACTTTAAAATCTATAATCTTTGTATAAGATGTTACGATACAAGAGTAAAAGAGAATATTAAAAGTGACTCAAATGTAGTGACACCAAAACCTTGAAACTCTCTAATTAGTAATTTTAAACTCAAAAAATTTAAAATTACTAATTAGCCGACGCTATGAATAGAAATAAATATAATGAAAAAAGGTTAAATGAATGCATTTTACTACTCGGCGAAAACAAAAACACCACCAATACGCTTATAATCTAGATTATGCACTCGCCATCCACTTGAAAAACAAAATAAGCTATCTGTGATAGGTATACGTAAAATTTCAAGGATGCAACCAACAAGTTCAACGTCCTACTGACATTGCAATGTTATGTGTGATAATGGATATTATGACGTAAGCAGCGTAAGTCTTAAATATATATAGCTATCGCTTTGTACATCGTAATTGCCATCTGTTTCATAAACGGTAGACGCTTAGTAAATAAGTTTAATTTTGATTATAAAGTTAAGCCATAACCTTTCCTAACTGGACCATTATTCAACTCGATTTCTTTGCTGTAATCATGATGACTAACGCGGTCGTGACTAGGATAACGCCCCACCGAAAACTATTTTTGTACCAGTTTTGCAACTTCAATTCAAAACTAATGACTATCCGAGATTCTAAATGGACTTCAGACAGACTTGAATAAACTAAAATAGCCTTCATGATCTTTCAGACCTTCCTCAATATAATACAGTAGAAAGAATGGTCACAATTCGGCGTCTGATTTCGTAAAAATATTTACATAAAACGTAATTTTAGGCAATGAGACGAAGTCTACAGAATGAACATATATTTTAAGATATAAAAATTGATCTTGGCTCCAAAGTTAGGTAATAAGTAACAACTCACGCCGCAGAATTGTATGAAAAATTCAGGCTTCGTTAACACACTGGTATCTTAGCAGAAATTCATTAGCATCATGTTCTGGATGATAATGGAGACAGAATTAAAGAGAACCTGATTCCCTACTGCGTCTCAATACGATCGTTGCTAGCATAAAAAATAGGTATTCATAATACGCGACAACAGGTCGGCGACCGGCTGTCCGTGGTCTCACCTTCGTAGATAAACGTCAATTCGACTACTCGAGCCGCCAAACGCTATGCGTAACCGCGACTCTGTTGAGGCAGGCTATGTTCCTTCAGAAACTTCTCAGAATTGATCAACTCTAAACATTTTAGATATTAACAAGGAGCGAAATGTAGCGTTTGAAGTTTATAAAAAAGAATAGACATAACGTCATAAAACTGCGGTAAATCTTCGCGAATTATTTTATTTTAACCTATAAATTTTAAGAAACTAAGATTGTTCATATAAATCCATTGACGATAAATATAGACGTTGAAGATGGAAAATTCTCACAATATACCATATTTAGCCGCTTATCTACTTTTATACAGAATAATAATATGTTACATAATGTCGAACCGCTTATGAGTTGATCTTAATAACTTGTAAATTTCTGCAAAATAAAATGTAGGTCACAGCCGCGACATGTCAGGTGTCTAGACTTGCTTTGAATTAGGGAGGCAGGCAATACTTAACTTATATAATTTGCCTACGCGTATCAACTAACAATCTTTATTTGAAGTAAACATAAATGTAGTAGCGCACATTAAAGATTTTACGAATTTGATCCTTGACAAAGTGAAAAAGAAATATAAATTCAGAACAATTTTATGATGCGCTCTACCCAAAATTAAATGTGCAAACTGATTTTAACCTTGACTGATTGTAACATTATCACTGCTCGAAATACTTTCGGCATAACATTATGACTGCAATGCATTCTAATCGAATTGAACTTGATCACTAATCTACACTACATCGAACACTGCATTATAATCGCGAGGTGACAAGAAAAATATCAGCGCCTCGCGCTCCTACATTGATGGATTAGCCCTGGACCTACCGCAACATTCAAATGTGTAACGCTTCGTCGTATTTTTCCATGCGTTATCTTTGTACTTTGTTTTATTCTTACTCACATCATGATAAAGCTAGCTGCAAAATTCACGATGCTTTTTCTGTGCCACAATAATATTGAAAAACGCGTCTGTGTCGGTATTTGTTAATTTACACAGATGTGCTCCACTGTTGTATGATTCAGTAGATCACAGTGGATGTAATTTTTCGTTGCCTTTATAACAATTAGATGTTTTTACATTATCAGGTAATCCATTTGCATCTAGAATATCGTTAAATTTCTTTTTAGAATTAGATGTTAGAGCTTACAAAAATAACGTCCGGTTGCATACACTTCGGTCGACGAGCAATAAAACGACTCAAGGCCATGATGCTAGCTGGCGACCATGACGTCATCCCAACATTTTTAGCAGGCCAAAATGTTTAAAGCTTCTCAATAGCTGTCGTTTGGCCTTCATCCTCATTTTTTTCTGCGATATTTTTGTTATAAACAGTAGGTAATTTGATAAGAAACATTGAGTGTCAACTAGCACTTGAGCCGCAAATGATATAGGAACTGACGCATTGTATGTTGATTATGTTATGTCAGGTCATGGTTTGTATATAAAGCTTCGCCCAGACAAATTTGGCATAGGCTGTTGGGACAAAAATAGGTAATGGGGAGTGGAGGCGTCGGCGCGTGATGGTAGGTGGCAGGGTGGCAAGGGGGTGCGCGGGGGGAGAACACGTCTAGACGGCGGCCTTGACCGCCGCACGGTTTCCGCGCGTTCGAGGTCGCGCCGACCCAGGCATACAGACACACTGCTGCCTATAGAATGGTACCAACCAACCTACCATAACAGTGCCATTACATTCGGTTATACGAAGCCCATAACAATGTAACCGAAATAACCGTCCCATAAGAATTTCGCAACATTTTAAACCTCTTGAGTGACTTAATAAACATGTAATTGTTACTGTTTACTTCAATTATGTCTTTGTTATTCATATGTTGTAATACGATAATATTATAATTTATTGTTAATAAGAAACAGCTATCAAGTGGCTATAAATGTCCAATAAAAACAATTTACAGATGGTCCTTCGGGCCGGATACAAAGTATTATTTGCCAATATCCCGTGATGAGAGCCTATCAAGCAATTATTGTAAAGCAACCCTAATTAATAATGCCTAGACCTCTAAAACTTGATACGTAACCGTCTACAAAATTTCGGCCGAACAAGAGTATTGAGGAGGAACGTGGCGGCGCGGTCTGTGAACTCGAGCGAGGCTCGACATTGCGCCGACATTGGGCCAAACTAAATAACGCAGATAGCGAAAGGTCGACGACCGACAGCGCCCAATATCACGCGGACGATCGCAAGATTCGCATCGCGGGCACCTGCCGTTATGTAACGAGCACCCACACATGCTCCACCGACCTACCCCAATTGCACGGAACTTGGCCAAGATTAACATACTCTTTCGGCAATATCAATACCAAGCGCTCACGCGTTTATGATAACGATAATATTACCATATTGTTTTTGTATAATTTATACTTATTCATGTAGGTACATCGATTTTGAAACTTACAGACAATACAAAACATGAATATGAAATTTTAATTTGTCTATAATTAAGTGTTCAATAGCTCTAACATCAAATATTCTTATTATAAAGCAGTTTTAAGGTACAAATCTAAGAATTCTAGTTGTAATTATATTCAGTTTCATTTTCAAAAGAATAAATAACGAATCAAGAGTCTCAGACGAGATTTCTATTCGGAAATGATCTGGTCGCGACGCACTGGGGAGGCGTACGAGGCCTTGTGGAGGGGCGCCGAATATCTTCACGCGGGGTGACATTGCGCGGGCATCGACATTTGCCCGACCTACGCAACAGCCAGCACCGGGCCGCACGCTCGCCTCGCCGCGGAAAATATCCGCGACTCTATTGTCTAAGCTCCTGTTCCATTCACCTATTAAATCACTAATCTTGTTCCTTTAAGGATTAACAGTACACGACCACAAACTCAACATCAAAATTCACGGCACATTATCCTGTTACAGAAGCATGACACATATGATGCAATGAGTGATACATGTATGCCCAGTTACGAAGACTGAGAATGCAAAACAAAATGGTGTGAACGCGACGCGATGTGCGTTACCGATTATTTTATCTACATTACATATAATTTTTTTCTCTTTTTTTACATCGAAAATGATTTTTGATTGATTTGATTTTTTACATTAGTCAGAAAATAATTCTAAATTTACTTTTAATACACAATGCATAAATTCGGTTTTTTAAGCTTGCAAACAACTATAAAAATTTCACTTCATAAAAAACAATTTGAGCTTAATTGTGTACCTAGGAAACTGCCTTGGAGAACTCCATAGTTCAGTAAAATGATTCTATGTCCCATAAATTTATTATAAGTGAAATAGCATTAATAATTGAAAATAATTCAAGAAAATGTGTCAAAAATGATGTTGTGCATGTGTGTAATAGCAAATATAACAGAGTCCAAGGCCTTTTCAAGAACTAACTAAATAACAAATATTTGATACCCGGTTAGCTATCAAAGAAAAATACTATTTGCTGCTATATCATTTAACTTTATAATGATAAATAGAAAAGCAGTTGAGTAATCATGTATTACGTGTGGTATGTGAATCCATGACCTTTCGCAATCGAGCCAAGTGTCTGGCTGTTGAGGTATCACGCCTCTGACATCACTGCCGAAGTAATCATCAGTCTATACCTATTACCTCCGTGGTCTATACCGAGCGTGAAATAACCGCTATTCTACAGAATACTACAATTTACAAGTTTTACAATTAAAGAAAATTTACAAATTTGTAGAATTGTAGCTACAATATTACATATTTCTGTTCAATAAGCATTTTTTCTCTACAGGTGACAATTTACATATTTGTAAGGAAAACTGCTTTATTGAACACATAATTGTATTAACAAGTTTATATATTTTGTAAATTGTAGTACAATTCCGATAGGTGGACTCGATGTGCATCAGAAATTTACGATCTATATAGGGTCTCTACGTCATAGGCTTTGATTATTCGTGAATTATATTTTTTTAACCGACTTTAAAAAAGAAGGCGGTTTCTTAATTGACCGTATAATTGCTTTCTTAAACATAAACTGGCTCCTTAATTGTCTCACCTTCGAAGTTCCTACTTATTGGTGCCATTATTCTACATTGATACCATAAAATGAGGCGACTATAGCGCCACTAATACTGCGTTAATTTGTTTTTTCTTAAACAAAAATATATATTATTATGTAATTATTTAAATTACAAATTTGTAACTTACAAATGCAAATTTGTAAGTTACAATTTTACAGGCGTTTTCTACATAATCTAAGGGACGTTACAGATCAACGCCGGCGGTCGGCGGCGTCCACGCCCGCGCGCTTACACGTCAAATTTTTGAAAATCGGCGGTGTTTCTCTGAGACCACCTTTTACGTTACTTAAACAAGACTTGTAAATAGGAACATTTCAGAATGCATTTGAAGATATCCAGTGTATGAGAAGCAGAAAAATAATATATTGAATATTTTTCTAAAGTAGAAGTTATCCGAGTATGTAAGGTAGGTGGCGGTTCAACATCCCTATTAGGGTATATTGTGTCAACTGTTGAACGTTAACGTTAAACATTAAAATGTGATCATAACTTAACACTATACGACAATGATGTTGTATTTTAATTTGAATTAGGACAAAAAAATCATTACAAAATACTTTGGCGAAAACCGCATAAAATCGGTTCAGCCAATCGCAAGATAATCACGAACAAACATACATACTACATACAGGTCAAACTGTGAACCTCCTTTTTACATGCCTGTGCGAAATTTTTCTCATTTTTTGTTGAATATGACAATATTGGGAGTAATTTGTCTAGCCACACACACATTTAGATACAAAACTTGAAGTTACTTTCGATTTAGTTAACGAAACATAAGTCATATCATAGCTTATTATAAATATCTTATACACGTGAAACGATGACACAATTTGCGAACAAAGATTGGGAAAAAAGTCAAAGCACAACCTCGGGAAATTTTATTAGCATTGTTTTGTTTTAAATAGGCTTTCTCTTACTTAAAAATAGAAATTTGTCTTATTAACTATCATATCAATCAATTATATATCTATGATATCATAGATTCTACCTTAAAAGAGTTTGATTTAAGTGACGTCGGCCGTTAAAAAGTCTGTTGATAATATCCTCTAGTGATAAAAGCATTACAATAAAAATATTTTGTGGTTCAACGACACTAATTGACATTGAGGAGTTACAAGCCCAACCATAGGTACGAGTATTATTGTTTACAATCAGTCTAAGGATTTAATATCGTCGCCACAATATAAACATGAACGTTATCGATTTCACATTAAGAACTATTAGACTTCATTTACTTTATCTATGTTTTAGGTTTTTTAACTCCTTGGCGGGTACCGCGATCCAATAGGTTCGCAAGCAATAGATGTTTCTATTGTCGCTTTTTGTGCACGTTCACTAGTTAATACTTTTATTGACGAGTAAAGTGCCGTTTTATCTTGAAAACAAATCCGAACTCTACTAATACATAACTGGTCTTTGTTTCATGTGACATTTTTTTTTTTAATATTTTTTGAATAGTTCAAAAAGCGTAAAGTTTTGAGCGCTTTTTGTTTCAGTGCTAAAAATAAAAATCGTCGCTATATAGAAGAATTATTCTCCTCATGTGTTTCTACTTGAGGAAGGCCTGTACCCAGCAGTGGGACGTATATAGGCTGAAGACCTTTATACCTTAATACTCCGAAAGGTTCGGAGGGTTTTGCAAAAATGGTATTACCAATGGTATAGGAGGGTGCGATTGCAGCCATATCTACTCACCAATTTGCAATGGGTTAGCGCACTGTTATGTTATCTATCACCTATGGTCTTGTGTAAAAAAAAATTACTACCTAAATGCTCCAAAGATAATTTACTTTCATTGCTTACTGTATCTAAGAAATTCTTAGCAGAGGGGTTTCTGATAGAAGTATTAAATAAACTAAATAAATAAATAAATGTATCTCCACGTAACGACTCATATTGTACTGGATATGGGTAAATAATTATGTGATTTTTTTTTAATTTGTAACTAGGTAGTTTAATATTATTTTACATGCTGGACTTTGGACTTAGAACTTCAAAATGTTGGATGTGCCTAAATATAGACTGTATTAATTATTTTAAAAATAAATAAATAATGGCACTGAATGTAAAATTAGAATAGAACATTTATATTGAATCTCATGCATTTTCCATGAAACATTTAGTTAAAGCACACTTCATAGCGTGACTTCATGGAGATGGATACAGCATGAATTATTCCTACATAAGCAACGCGAGTTGATAAAACAAGGAATACATTACATACAACCAATCACGGGAATTTGAAATGTTTACAGTTCAATTTACAAAGCTCTGGCTTATTTATACCGCGTTGCTTTGATTTATGTGAAAAATAAACGAACACATCGTGTTAATGACCTCAAGTTTGGTGCATGCATTTTCTTAGCAAGATTAATGATTCATATACATACATGCAAGTAATGGGAGACTGAGAGTGTCTATAGATGGCATCACACTCACAACTCGTGAGGATTCGATCATGTCCAAAGTGGTAGAAATACTGGAGAACAACCAAGCGTCCTGTACAGTGCACATATTGTTGGAAGTCACAACACTCGAGAAGTCCGAACGCGTACGCCCTTTGCGCACCGAAGTACAAAACAAGCTACATACAGAGAGAGCGTCGCTCACGCACTGTCCGCACGCAATGCGTACGCGGCCCCGCCTCGCCACCCCACCAGCAATCAGCTCGGTGCGCACGCGCCGCCCAACACCCGAACACGTGCACAACACCTTTCAGATTGGCTGGTCCCTTTGTATACCTACGTCGACGAATTAGGGCAAATCATGCATTTTCCTGAAGCGACGCCAAAGATTCGTTCTCTCAATTGGTTAGCGCGCTACTTTTATTTATTACATTGGATACTCTGGTACGTTTCAAAAATATCTTTGGAATGACAATATTGTTTATTGGTTGTATCGCCTGCAAATAAAAAAAGATCAAGCTGCTACGTGACTTTATCATGTAAATGGGTATACTACAAAGTAGAATGATAGCTTCAATACTAAAACAAAAAGTCATAACTAATATTACCAGATACATTCTCCTTTGCTTTTACCTACTTTTGCTGTATCATATATTATACAATAACTGTTCCGATAACCTATCGACATAACTACAATTCCCAATAAATAAAATTCTCATGATAGGCAGGACTTCACTATTCATTTTATTATCAGGTTGGTTATATTTTTTATTACTCAATATCAACATTGATATCTATTTTTACTAACTGTCCGGCCAATTCTACTAAAAAATTAAACCCACATATAAAATATGCAGGAAACAATTTCGACTGGCTAACACTTACGTATGCCAATCTCAATAATTCAAGGACAGGTTCACAAGATTTAACTCTCTATTAAAATGGCTACAAGCCCGAAAAATAAGTACCTGTCTTGTAAATAATAAAACACTCTAGTATCTATACCAAACAAAGGAAAGAGTTAACTATGACGTGAAGCAAATCCTTGATGATGTCATGTCTGGCGAACTAGACAGGCAAAAACATTTACGATTTCTATAAAGAACGTTTGATTTAATATAAATTATAATTATTAAATATAGGCAACGTATACATTTACAATGGGACAAAATGTTTAAACATTTAATTGTAGTTAAAAATAATTGTAACACGCTTTTTAAAAATGAATATTATTAAATATAGGTACTTAATCTACGTGATACCAAAAATAATTCTAAAATAAAAATGAAATGCATAAATGCCAAAAAGCAATTGGGATTGTGGACTCAAGGCGAATTCTGCCAGACTAATATGTCATATCGAAATAATGCTATGCTGAATGGTGTTCGGCTTAAGAAACCACCCCATACGATCAACAATTTGGGAGATTATATAACTTGTATCCCACTAAAATTACATGTTTTGGAAATTTTCTTCGTAAACTAGAATGATTTGTCTGCTAATGTTGACAGAATTAAGACAATAGAAATATATTCGCCAGTTACATTCAACTAATTTGAAGGCCGCAAAATGGCCATGAAAAAATCTAAAACAGTAGAACGATGTGCAAAAATGCAACCTCATAAAAATAACAAAGTGGATATTAATGAAATTAATACGTGTTCAGATAAAGTTGCAAGAAAAAATGTAGGTATGTAAACACAAGGGAATGATTGTGTTCAGCGCCGCCGAATCTGCGAGCTTTATCGATAAACATCCTGAGCCCTAGGCTGCCTATGTATAGGTTGTCTTAGGGCAGGCACGGCGCGTCGGCGCGCCGCCGCCACCCAGCGATTTGTTAGGTTTTTTTGGCCGTAGGGTTGATTCAAACTGAAACATAAATTTCAGACACGACCAAAGTAATTTGCCTTCTGTACAATACAATTTGTAAATAAAGGTATAGTCTACCATTTTCCTTACTCAATTCTTCATGAAGTGCAGACTCAGAACGATAAATCAATTAAAAAGAAACTGCTGAAAAACTACTAAGCCAAAATGTGTATTAACTCAAAGAATTTGCGTAAAATTCCCAGTCAAATTTCCCTACCCCGAGGCAATCCTAACCTAAGACAACCCTAATGCCTAATTGTGTGGGAGGAGGCAATTCGTGGAATAACATCAAATGGTATGTGTGCGTTGAAATACAAATAAAATGTCTAAAGTGTGCGTGCCGCCGGTTCATTGTCAAGGCCAACTGCCAAATCTCCCGCTCGAGCCCCCTCACTCCCACCTCAGTCCACTCATAGTCAATTATATACGATTTTATCGAAACAGAGGCTTGATTCGGTTGTATTGCTTCGGCTGCTAAGCCTTTCCTGCGTTTGCTGCAAGTGAACCAGCAATATGTGGCGTACAATTTATTGCAATCCGTTTAGTGCGGCTGTACAAATATTTTAAAATGCGAGTCTTTATGTTTGCAATCTTGGTACCGGTGCCGGCGCAGCGTGGTTGCCACCGGCGCGATAATCGAGTATTTTTAACGTTGCATATCGCATTCCGCCTGGTTTTTATCTACGGTACTGGTGCGCGTGTATAAAATCAGATAGAATAAAGACCTAAACTAAACCTAGGTCATGTTTGACAAAGAAAATTGATATATGTTGACTAGGGTGCACAAAAATATGATGTCATTTAATGGGAATACAGAAGCTAGAGTATTATACAGATGTTTTATAAGAAATATTTATTACTCTTTAACATGAATCACAGGATCAGAACATATCCATTAAATCTTTGCTTGAATTGCAAGCAAAGATGCCTTGTTGCTCTAGCATATTTATACAATTTGAAAATTATTTGATTAGATCACAAAAATAAACTTAAAGAGATATATGTACCATTCGCGTTCTTCATGATATAATTATTGAAACGAATAATACCATTGCGGAAGTGTTACAAACAAAATCTTGAATTGTTATCTATAGACGCCTTGCCCATGACCATATGGCCATTTAACCTCACGCCGATGCATATGCTGATAAAACTCGGACTCAACTAGTTGCTGCAGATACGAACAAAGAACTAAAAACTTACATGATCAAATAAAATTCAGATATTTTCTATTAAGATAGTAAAGAAATGCCAGAGCTCCTAATGACAGTAATTCCGAATTACGAGCAAATCGTGACAGAAAGAAATTATCGTTGCGATATACTAGCATATTTTGACATGTATACGCGATTACATAACTGGTTTTCAACAGAAAATTACCAATTTTAATATTTATGTATTATTTAAAGTATATTCAAAGACGAAACTAATTTTAATATTGAATCAATGCACTAATACCGACAACCTGAATATCCTAGGTAAGATTCGACGATCCTCAATCTAGTTTTTGTTAACAAGGATAGTTAACAAAAAACAGATACTCCAATAAAATCTGCAAATTGCCCATCAACTTATCAAAATTGAATAACAAAAGCAACTGTAAATACTGTTGTGTTTTTTGGTACTACAAAAAATTTATTGTTACAAAACGCGAGGTACAATAGTGAACTATAAATATAATAATGAAGTTACATTGAAGTAACAAAATTATTACATTATCGGGCAAGACCAAAACCATTTATCCTAATAATCCATGGATATCAACTTTTTTCCATAAACGCATGAGTTTCACGAAACTTTTAAATATGATTACACCAACATTATAGAAATTGCACTAAAATATATGTGTCAGTGGGTATATGTGCACGGAAAGATTGGGGTATGCAGATAACATACAAGGCCAAATCTTATCATAATCATATCGACACTGGAAAGACAAAAATGCTAATACGCCAAAATGCTTCTTGTGGGAAATGAATTAAATTTATTTTTTATTTGAGAAAAATAATCATAACCTTTTTGTTTTTAGTGTGTTATAGTTTTCAGATATAAGAATAAATGATTTTTTATCCTAATTTAGACTAGGTTTACTGATTAATAACTATATAAATAAGCGAAAAAGATGTCGCTTTAGCAAAATCTCCTCGTTTTCTATCAATTTGTAGACAAAGAATACTATGGTGACACGGATGAATTTGGTGAATAAAGCAGACATTGCTAATAGTGAGTTACAACTTATACTAGATAGTAAATGAGTATGAGTATTAATTACTAACCAGCATTTTATAAAAAAAAATGTCGGAAGCAAATATGACAAACTTTTCTGAAATTATAAAATGCAGTGAGACAAAAACTGTAATAGGTCTTTCACTTCAAATAATACTCCATTTCTAAAGGTATAAAACAAGATGCAGATTGAAATGGTAAGGATGCTAGCAACATATTTTTATTACTTCATCAAAAAATTACAAACTTCATATAAAACACCGGATGGCATTTTGGGATGCCACGAACAATAGATTTAAGCTATTGCGTCTGGATTCTGGGAGCTGAAGAGTAGATAAATAATAAAAACTATTATTGTAAATCAACTGGTATTCAAACTAATTTTAAATACTGAAATCCAGACAAGTTTATTTAAATTACTATTTTCAAATTCAAGACTGGTTCAAAACCTTTATATAATATTTAAAATTATTTCATTCGGACCTACTATTCAAAACATATCGCGAGTTTAAAAATTCAAGTATTAGAAAATCTATACAAATGTTATAAAGAGGAAAGCTTTGAATGACGTAACGAATGAACTCAAAAACTATTGGACTGATTTAAAACAAATATTTTCATTTGAATACTGCATTATCCCAGGTTACATAATATTATCACACCCATATCCCGAAGTGGATTACACACCCACACTTTGCCCGTAATTACGTTGGTTCCCACGTAATGGGGGGCAAGCCTATTGCCGTTACCGGGCACTATAAAAAGTCCATAACCACTCTGGAATTCAAACAAAAATTCCAACAGCCAGGATGAATGTTACATGCCACTGAATAGAATCTCTGCAGTCTGAGAAAACATAGGCTAACATATGCATTGACATTGAATATGGGGCTGTGTGCGTTGTCGGGTCTACAGCCTTGGACCTTGACGCTCCAACGCCTGGGAGTAAGCCCCGTGCCTGAAATAATCAGGCAACGGCGTGAGCGGGTTCAGCGGAGCATCGTGAGGGCATGGCGACAGTGATTGGAGATGCCAAGACAGGGGCTCAGGCACCTGTCATTTGCAGGTCACGGGATATGGTGCGTTTGGTAATACTTGCACAGGATCGGCAGAGAGCAAAGCCCCAGATGCCATGAGTGTGGCTACGAGGAGAATACGGCACAACACGGGCGTCGTCGTGAGTCGTGCCCGTCCTGGGTGTCCGAACAATAGTCCCTCCGGCAGAGGTTTGGACGGTACTCGCACTGCTGATACTGGTCAAAGCCATAGTCAGCAGTATATCTTGAGATGCCGTCTGTAGTTTTCTTTTGGTACACGGTTATGGACCAAAAGGAGTACACAGGAAGAACGTGGGGGGAGTATAGTCCGAAAGCGCATCCTCTACGAAGGAGACGGCTTAGGGGCATAACGCTTTTCTATAGCCAGATGTTGTCGGGGATTCGGGTGTTCGGGATGCAGCCCCGTGACGCAATTATACAGTCACAGGAATCTGTAAGCCATGCGAAGCCCGTCTACTAAATCCCAGGGGTGGAGCGATTAATAGCGAATAGAGCGCGTACCGCTGGACCTTAAGTGTATTTTAGGGCCATTGGGAAGAACGGAAGAGCCCACATAACCCTAGAGCGGTTGCTAATCCCGTAACCCAAGAACGAATGTTCATAGCGCTAAGACTAAAATATTATTTTAAATACCTATACTACCCATGCAAAGCTAGGGCGGACCGCTAGTTGTCAATAAAATAGTAGATGTCCTTAACGAAACTGTTCTTTCAAAAGGTTAATTCAAAGGATCCGGTCTTTAGAATGGAGTTATTGATTAAAGGCCCAAATAGTCTGGGCTCAATTGCACCTGTCTAACTAAATAAGATTAACCTAAATGATTATTAAAACAAGCTTTGAATATAAATTAAAAACGGAATATTATGTATGTTTACAAGTAAAAAAGTATATTCATAAATAAATAAAAATTGGGAAGCGCAATGAAAAGAACCTAGAACATTTCTAAATGACATCATTCCAGAGAAATGATCAATATTAATCAACAATTTCTGCAGAAAATTTTCAAACAATACCAAAAATGTTCATACATATTTAGAAGCAAGAATCACATACGATTAATTCTTAGAACGTTGGAATAACACAAAACATACCATTACATAATAATCTTGTTCGTTAGTATCAAAGAGTACTTATCCTACATTACTATCAACCATAACTGGACGACACAGACAGTCGTCGACATACCTACAGAAGAGAACCTTTTTTAAAGATAATAATCGCAAGGCGAAAACGGACACATTTAGGCAAAATTTTGGCAAAACATCATAATTCTGAGACAGATAAGATTGATTTCGAAAACTTTACTACAGTAAAATGACATTTTGTCTGAAAGCACTAAATCGAATCGAAAATACGTAATTCTATAGAACGAATCACTAACCGCAAGTAGTTTTGTAATAACTAAGATCAGCATCCCAAATTAAAATCAGAAGTGCATTAAGCCCTCATCATAAAGATAGAAAACCTATCGTTTTATCTGCAAAATTATATCATCATCATGATTCGATATCAATAAAATCAAAGAGCACGCAATTTTAAATCACATTTAAATTTTTTCCAACTTTTAGGAAATCTTCAGGCGAAATCTTTTATGGCCTGAAGAGGTATTTGCGAAATCTTGTGAAATTGCTAAGAATTCTCAACAAAGAATTAATTTTTTCAAAAATTTCTGAGGATCTCAAACCAAAATGATATTTCTTCGTCTTCTTACATTATATTGATACAAAAAATATCAGACACAATAATGACTAGTTTAGAACAGTTCCAGATTTCAGTTTAAAAATAAATATCAATTTAAGTTTTTTTGGAGTGATCGGCATCCACTAAATTCTATGGTTGGCTAATGTCTATATTTGACTTTAGTTATTATTGTAACGTTTTTTTTATTTGATGATTATGTTGAATTAATTAGAAGTTAGAACGTACATAATTCAATTAGAAATAACGAACCTACGAGTAATTACCGTGCAAAAAAAATAGAAAAGTACAACTATCAAAGGTAGATGATATGGCCATTCAAAAAATATGAAACAAAATAGGAAAGATGCAAAAATTTTATCGTAATTGTACTAATTTCACAGACAACAATAAATTGAAACAAAAAGATGGCAAAGAATCTACATATTGTTGATATAGCGAATATTTCAATGAGTTCGTGCATCGCAATAAAAGTCACTAAAAATAATGACGCCCACACGATCCAAAAATAGAAGAAAACAAAAGTGTCTTAATTTTAAACTCTGAAACATCGTCAGGGAAGCGTGAATCCAAAGAGCCGTTAGGAGAACGCTAGGCATAGGCCGCCGCGATCGATCACGGAATGTTGAGGCAGGTCGCGGACAACGCACGAATTTCGTAGTACGGACGAAAAATAGTACCACGTCATATTAGACTTCCTCATAGCTCGCGTACAGATTGCGGGATGTTAGTTCGAGAGTTAGTGAGACAAAGTTTTTAACAAGTCGTGGTCTCTTGTATAGTCAAGAAATAAACTATTTAATATCTAACATAATAGGACTTTGATACTGTTTTATGTGTTATGATACTGTTTTACTGTTTTATGTAGAATAAAATGAACTTGTTTTAGTAAGTAAATCTGAAATGAAAGGCAATAAAATTCGGCAATGCAAAGGTCCCAAAACGATTAAGGAAAACAAGTAACATAATATGAACACCTTGGTTGCTTGATTTAATGAGTATGTTTAGAGAGAGTGCGTAATACCACTGTATTTCATCAAATTGTTTGCAATAATTCAATATGGTAATTTATTATAATCAATTTAAGTATATTTGACAAAAGATCATCAATTGTATTTATATTCGGTACACATTGTCTGCAAATTACAAGTGGATAGAAGAAATACATTTACATAAAATTACTTTTGTTTGAATTGGTTTATTTGATGTATTGAAAGGATGAATTTAAAAAAAGACATAATTAGACCTAGTTTTGGTAGAATCATATTTAACTGGTTTAAAGTTTTATCTGAGGATATAAAAACAAATTCTGATATGTTTCGACAATCAACCGGCGTTGTTGATAAAATGTTAGGATAGGTCAAGGCAAAATAAATGCATGAAATTATCGCACAACTATAAGGTAGGTAATGGCAACTCTAAAATTTGATAAAAAAGGAGAATTTCATTTACTAACCACGTCTTCCATCTCCATCCAATCCATGTCAGCTTGTGGGTATATTGTTAGGTTAGCTCAAGTCTGTGTCTAGTGCCGCGCGAAAGTACTGCGCGTCGCGACGATCAGTACACGAGTGCAGCGTCGTGTCGTATATGTTGCACCGAAAATTCGTTCCCGCACTAGGTTCCCGCGCCCCGCACCCCACCCCCGAAGCTGGCAAAATTTTCAAACTCCGAATCGCGCAACGCCATCTATGGGCGATTGGAGGCTCACCCCCGCGTGTGTAGCCTTGAACTTGACTACTCGTCGCAGCGAGCACCGCCGCGACCCACTTTTGTGGCGACCCTCCCCGCGCCGGCAGTCGCGCGCATTGTCACGGCCACCTGAATGGAACTAACCGTAGCACAAGACACGTTTCGCGCTGCCTCACCAACTAAACACTCTCGATTTTATTGCGCTATTACACGATCGCTGAATATGCGCGATATCTACACGCATTAACTGTTTATTGCATATTGAAGGAACATAATATTCACGATCACGACTACTTGTTCGGCCTTAACACATATATTGTGATGTCATTTAGTCTGCCATTTACTTCGTAGATTGAATGATTTTATTATAGAGATACTTTATGTAACAATAAAAGTTAAAAATACAGTTTCATCTCTTCTACTAGAAATAAATTAGGATCAGAAAATAGTCAATAATTAAATGTCTTAAAAACTGGAAATATATGTAATCCCAAAAACTATGAAAAATTTCAACTTGACTGAGTACCTAAGCCGTATCCCTTGCGCGCGTTTCAAAACCTAGTCACTATAATTATATTATCTAGTATCAAGGAAAACATGTATAATTATATTATTATGTAATAGGTTCACTTAACGAAAAAAACAAGACATTAATTTTCGGAATCAAACTTGAAGATATCCTTTATTTGGATTGTATAATCATCATCATCATCATCCACCTAAGCTCGTCCACTACTGGACATAGGTCTCCCCTAATGCACGCCGGCGTTCTCTATTGTATATCCCTCATTACATGAGACTTAAATATGTGGTGGTGGTGACATGTGCGTGTGGCGAAATGTGAGTGTTAACATCTCTATCTACCCCAAATAGAGACGTGACGACATTCGTATTTTGGTGGTCTTGGCGTGCATTAGGGAATGCCTATGTCCAACAGTGGACAGGAGTGGGCTAATGATGATGACATATACGTATTTTGGAATGTATGGAATTGTCTATATCCCCAAGAAAATCCCACGTTTTTCTTATCTCACTTTTACTACTGCTTGGGCCCTTGCTTGCAAAGGTGGTCATTTCCATGATGTATAATAGTTATATAAAAAATAAATCTGTTATTGTCTGTTATTCTATCAACACAACTCAAATTTTAGAACTGACTGGGATGAAATTTGGCACGCAAACAGTTGTATGACGTAGCAATCAGCTAAAAACAGAATTTTCAAAATTCAACCCCTAACGAATCTGGGGTTTAAAACCAAACGCTTAGGAAACAAAGTTTGTATGGAGAAATTAAATTAGATACGCGTCTTTTTTACATACAGTGAACTACTATGTTTCCCGAAATTATCGCGAGAGTAGCCGCGGGTTAAGGCTAGCTGCTATATGAAAATAGAATGATTCGAGAACTCAATATAAAGAAAACATTCAAATTCATTAAACTAATGTTCGTAGATGATTCAAATACAGAGCAACCAATTTGAATTACATCATGCTGTTTGTTGTTTTGTATTTAAATTCAGCCCGACCTAGCGCCATCTAGTGAGAAGTAGCGGAAATAATGGTACAAATTAATGTAGTTTTGTCAAGTATTTTGAATACCTACATGTTTTATACATATTTTATTGGAGTGGTTGCATGATACAAAACATATTAATGGTATATTATTATATAAAGCGTAAACACCTTATTAGAACTTTTGGATTATGATAATAGGTATGTGTTTAAGTTTTGAAGCACCTGTTCAGTTTCGCTAGGCAAAAAGAGTAGAATAATAATTATTGAAGTTATAGCCAGAGCAGGAAAACAAAAAACATGCTCTGACGGAGCCGAAAATTTTCTTGTTATTACATGCAACAAAATTGCAATAAAATTTCCTTAGTCACGTTTTTCCATGTTTCTATTCTATTAGCTAATGTAATCTTAAAGCATTCTAATGCACAAAAAAAACGAAAATGAAAAGAAATATACTGAATCAAAAGAAGATTATGTGACAAAATACATGATAATTGGAATTTCAAAATAAAATTTATGGATAAAATGATTGTTGTCATTAAAATAAATAAGTTCAATCAATCAATCAATTTTCCGTAATATGGTGCGGATTTTATATTCCTGGTCGGGCTATACAATAAAAATGATTTTGAAAATAATTTAAAAAATATATTTAAAAATTTTAATTGTGAGGGGATTTTAATCACAACAACAACAACAACATTACATAATTTTTGACAATTAGTTATTTTTACCGGACTTAAGCCACATATCCTTTTAGGTTTTAAACTAATGTGTTTTTTTTACTATTTACCCCAATAGAAACTTTTTTAACTTCTTATTTAAATATTATTTGTTTAATTCCAAATAAAGCCCACATAAAACATAATCTACATAGTCTATTGTTTTACATTTTAAATAGCCTTTGTACTTAAAAACATTTTCATCCTTAGTCACATGCAACATTAGCCATAAACTTAAAAAGGGGTTCATACCATTTAATTAGTACATACAATAGCTGTAAAAAATAACTATCAAATATGTATAACGATACATGATTATAATTTATATGGCAATTCAGAATGACAATGATCTATTTACAAAAGGTCTATTCTCAATGTGCAAAGTAGGTATTAAAAAAAACTTACCTTTATCAGTAGTTCAAAAATGGACTAATATTTGGTTGTCTTTCACATATTTCAGATGAATCACTCCAAATATTTGTTGTTTCTATATATTTTCTCATTCTCAGCTTTGACCTTAAAATGAGAAGACATCATTATTTTTTATTAAAGGCTCTTAGATGAGAAGCTTTATCCTCATCACCAACTCACATTAGACCACAGATGGGCATAGACCTCCCTAATGTCATCTGCCTGTCATTACAGGCATCTGATAACATCATTGCGCAAATTATGTCACAGGAAAAGATGGCTCTCCAACAGATCCCATCTGTGACCTAAGGTTTTATTCACTCTACTATAGATTTTTTTTATATTATTATAGTTGATAGATGTGATGAAGAGAAAGATGTGTGCAGGGTAGCAAGTGGAAAGTGGGAGCCATTCTTGGTACTAATCATATACAGGCTGTTAAAATATTACACAGCATTATAGCTGTATATTGGATATATGCTGGAATTTTGTTTTATTGTTGGTAGTTTTGGTTTTTATTTTTAAATATCTCCAAGCCAATTATGTCACAACCTTGGAGCATTGTATGTTAATTTTTTACTTGGTAACTGTGAGAGTGTTATATATGAGATTACTTTATTTTATTTGGGTTATAACAGCCATGAATTGAAAATTTTTATTTAAATTTTGATACAGCAACTTACAAACAATAATGGTGGTATCCGCAATTTAAAATGTTTATATTTTAGTTATTCAACATCATGGCTGTATCCCCAAAGAAGTAGGAAGAGGTGGCAAAACCCACAAACATTGTATTTTCTTTGCATTTTTATTTATCTTTTGTCAATATACCAACTGTAGTGTTTAATTTGTCAGCAGTAAGACAATTTTCTGTATTTCCATCCATCAGCCTATAGACATCCACTGCTGGACATAGGCCTCCCCCAATGATCTCCAAGAACCGGTCCTGCACCACCCACATTCAGCGACTTCCAACCTTCACCAGATTATTACTAACTATGTTTATTAAATTTGTTACTCTTTTATTTATCTTTTGTCAATATACTAATTGTAGTGTTTAATTTTTCAGCGATAAGACAATTTTATACATTTACTAGTATTTATTGATAGGCTTACTAATACATTAAGGCACTTCATGAGTAAAGTATTAATAAAAAGCAGTATTTTTAAAGCATTGGTGCAACTATATCATAAATGAACAGAAAACAAGGTGTGTTGAGGTGTTGAGCTGGTGCTTGTGAGGTTACTGCTGCACTCAGAGTCATTCATAAACTTTATTGGTTACTTATAAACAAAAATGAACACTTTTTTAATATATATAAATTAATAAATGACGTCTCTGAGTGCAGCTGTTAGATATATATATATATATATATGCCATGTTGTATGTTGAATAAATGTTTTATTATAATCTACAAACAGTTACTAAAGCCATTATTAAATAATCTCGACAATTATTACCACTTATTATTCAGTGCATTCAAATATATGTTTACATTCTTCTGTATCAAACATTGGGAAAAAAAATTGTGTTGAAAAGACAATCACAGGCAGGTACACATTTCTAAACAATTGTACATGTAAAATGAGCAAATAACAAAAAGACAGGAAAATAATTTGATAGAAACATTGCATAGTATTATATAAACACTTACAAAGATCACAATCTTTAGACTTACATGCAATTTAGTGAAATCTCATTTTTTAACGATTTTAAGGTGACAATTGTAACACTCGAAGTATTTACACCTATTGCAATGTAATTTATTGTGATTATTTCTCGAAACCACAAATTGGATCTTATGTCAAACCTATAGGGAAAAATCAAGGCAAAATCTTCTGGCCAGGTAATGTTTCACAGTACTTTGCAAGATAGATAAAATGGTCAACACTTTAAAACTGTCACTCAGAATCTAGGAAGAACTCATATACAGTAAAATTCTCGAGAAATTCCAATATACTGTCTCAAAACTAGGTTAGAAATTTGTTATTTTTCTTTTCAAGTGACGTCTCGACTGAGTTCAGTAGTGATGTTCTGCAGAAATATTAGTCTTTGTTACCTTTATGTTACTCAGCTTAATTATTTCAATATAAATTATTTCCAAGGTTACATTAAGGTTACTAGCTTAATTTTTTTTATATAAAATTGCTTTATTAAATTCCACAAACCCATTAGCAATGAAAATGCAAAAAAATCACTATTTCATGAGTCTAATATTATATATTTTTAGCTTCATTAATCTAATATTTTGGAACCTAACCAAACTAATCACTGAGTCTACTGTATTGTATCTAAGGATATAAGGAATCTGTAGAATCTGTAGACTCAATTTAAATATATTTAGTCAAAGACGCAGACTAAGTAGAGATACTACGTCGCAGTCTTCGTTTGACACACGCTTTAGGGAGTTACCATATCAATTATTTTCCTAATCTGTGAGTCGCAAATTATGAAGAGATCACCGAGCATAATTATATTACATATCTTTCTAATCTGTGTTTAATAATAGGTTTTCATTTGACTATGGCGGACGTGATTATTATTTCAATGATTGTAAAATTGTTTTGAAGTGGATATTGTTACGTAAAATCAGTGTTGTTTTGTGTAATATGTGTCAGAATCATTGAAATATACGTAAAGTGATGAGTTTTTTACAAATGAAGACTAGAGTACACACAATACACAATGTATACGTGTTGTATGGAAGGCAAAGGGAACGAAGCCCACACAGCCAAGTCTTCAGTATTTTATTTCTTCTGAAGGACTGCATCGATGGTCATGAACAATTACAAAAAAAAAGAAGAGTCCACCATTAATATTCCAAAAATTAGAAAATTAAATTTGCAAGTTTTTTGTAAGATTGAAAATATTGACAATACTTCTTCTTTATTAACTTTAGCTAGACTGTTTTTATATTGATTTATTTACGTTAATTATTTTGTATCATGGCAACAAATTCACTCTGCCTGTCTTGTCTACCCGCCCGCCCGCGACGTTTCTCTTTTTTTCGGGCCAACTCATCGGTCTTTTGACATAGAATGTTTATTTTCAGTTAGAATAAATGCTCTGATTTCAAACTTGTTTTAATGCATGTATGTAATAGTGTCGAATAAGAACATGGAGGTGTACTATTTCCTATTTTTGCTTAGTGTTTTTTTGCACAATAGCGAAGCTATTATGTGGAGTTTAGCTCCCAACACTCAGAAATGTCTAAAGGAAGAATTACATGCTAACGTGCTTGTGGCTGGAGAATACGAGGTTACTGAAGTCGCAGGACAGAGAGTCGACTACATTGTAAGTTTACCCTACCATTGTAAACATCATTAACTATCATAACCCTGGTAACAGTAGCGTTAACCTTTGATATTGGATACCGGCTGCTACCCCTAAATGTTTGCTAATTTCATTTCTATTAAAGTAATTGGTTCTTGCTGTTAGTTTAAATTTAGTTTTTTTCCTATCTTCATATTTTGACATATTTACCTAACCTTATCTAATACAATAAATGAAATATATAATTACCTTTTTTATTACAGATTCGTGACTCAAAATCGCACATTCTTTCACAAAAAGAATCGATAACTAAAGGCAAATTCACATTTGTGACAGAGACTTATGATACTTTTGAAGTATGTTTCATATCTAAGGTACCACCAGGTAAATAAACTTCTTCTAGTGCTCCTTCATAAACTACTTATTTACCATGAAGTACAAATGATTGTATTCTACTAATGTGTTTCATATATTAGCCACAGGAAGAGAATTATGAAAGAGACAAAATCTTAGTTTCATGTGTTTCTTGTCTCTTGCTACCAACTGTTAGAGATTAGTATATTAGACATGAGATCAAAATAAAAGTAGAAAACAAATCACCCGAATAGATAAAATGTCTATGTCAATAAGGCATAAATAATTGATTGTTCATTTCAAATGTGAAATTAATAAATATAAATATAATCTACATATCATTACTTTAAAATTACAGAACACCGTGGTGTGAACCAAGATGTAACTCTTGATATCAAAGTTGGTATCGAAGCAAAAAATTATGAAGGCGTAAGTATTGTTTATTATATTATTCATCAAAGACATTACCAAATTTTGAGATGTGTTTAATAATTATTGTTAACTCATCCAGTAAATCATTTCATTTTATAATACAGTAATTATAAATAGACTATATTTTGTTTGGCTAAATGTGGTCTTAAGGAACATAGTGCTCCTTGGACTCTGCCTACACCTTCGGGGATTATAGGCGTGATTTTATGTATGTATGTATAAATAGACTGATATTGTGGTGTGGAAGTCTCAAGTGTATGGTTTAGGTATTTATACACAATTATAAGTGATATCTCCATACCCAATAGTGATAATTATTTGCGAAGTACTTTATCTCAATTTGTTTATAGAAGAAAAGTTTTATCTCTGCAGTATATTCCTTTAGACACTGCATAATTGATGGTATAAGTCTTTTAAATTTAAAACTATCATCCTATCAACTATCAACATGTTGAGTGCCTTTTCAGTGATCTAAGTAGTTAAATTTAGATTTATATCATAGATTCCTTTGCTTTTGGTCTCTGAATTTATTTTTTTGTTCTATATTATTTTGTCAGTAAACTATATGCGTATTTGTTTCTGTAAATTTCCGCTAATATATATTTTCTGTATTGTCGGTGGGTCAACTACAACAACATCAAACAGAATTCTTGGGTAATGAGTGTGCTGTGAAAAATCTAACAATTTTGAGTTTCTTTATTGTGAATTTTTATTTCAACATAATATTAATTTAATTTTAAAATTATAAAGTTTATATCTAAGTCCCTAAAAGCATGCTTGTGAAGGTGTAATTATGAAACAATAGTAATTAAATTACTTTGTAAATATTTACCTAAAGTTACTAATTTCTTGCATGTCTCTCAAAACACAATCTAATTTATTTTTATTTTTTTTATAAATACTTGTAAAAGAAGCTATATTTTATAAATTTTGTGTTTAAATAAAAACTAAACATATCAGTTCCTGTATACCCTAAAAATAAACATACATGTATAGATCCTGTGGACACGCACACAGGCCGACTGTAAAATTAAAAGTGAACAATAAATAAAACAGGTGTTTTTAAGTGGTTAGTAAAATATTTGAATTTTGGGAAGCAAAAAAATACAATTGATCAGCTAAAATATCTAATTGGTCAGCAACTTATTGGGAGCAGACATTTCTAATTTGCTAGCAAAATAACTAATTGGGCAGCAACTTAAGTGTTTTCTCTGCTGCCAATTGTTTTGATGACACAAGTGTTGTTTTTAAGGGTCATAAGAAAAAATAACCTTATCCTAATATCTATCAGAATAGATTTTCTAAGAATTGATCCTTGATCCTTTTCCTACATTTTATACATTACTGGTAACATAATATATATTGCTGTCCAAATAATTATTTTGCTTCTTAAATATTGTTTGCTGCCTAAATGATTTTTCGCCTGAACTTTTTGTTGCTGACCAAACAATTAAATGGCTGCCCAATTAATAACTTTCCTAAGTTTATTGATATAAGTTGTGGATTGCTAATGATTTATTTGGCACCTAGCACATTATAGGTTGATAAACGATCGATGTGTTATTGCATTTCGAATAGTATCACTGAGGCTTTTTATTACTGACCAATTAATTACTTCCCAAATAAAAGCTCTTATTGCCTGCATGTGCTGTTGACAGGTACAAAAACGTGTATACACATTTCACTTTCTGAAAAGAGTCATATTTACTGTCAAAAGTCAATACATATTTTTAGAGTCGACTGTACATGTGCAAAATTAGAACCATTATTAAAAATTTACAGAACTGTTAGAATTTAATTTAATTGAAAACTAATTGTTTTATTACCCTTTTTGGTTTTTTTTTCAAATCCATGAATTTATTTGCCCTTGTCTCGGTTAATTTGGTTTTCCTTTAACCTTTCAAGTTTTAAATTGAAAAAAGGATTGGCAAAGTTGTGTGAATAATTTTAAAACAATACAGAGATCGTAATTGGTGTCATTATAATTTTATACTTAATGTGCCATAGATCGCAGAGGCAGCCAAACTGAAACCAATGGAGCTGGAGCTCAAGAGGTTGGAGGATCTATCTGAAGCTATAGTCCAGGACTTTACCCTCATGAGGAAAAGAGAGGAAGAAATGAGGGACACTAATGGTAGATATCTGTCTTTGTTTCATTGTTATAACTTGTATGTGTTAAGCTACCTATGCTTCTTCCCTTTTGTATATGAACTGCGTTTAACTAGAGCAAGAAAGAATATCGCTTAGTCGTCGGTTCCATCGCGTGCGGTAGCATTCTGTTCTCTTAATTAATCAATTAATTTTGACGACCTCCGTGGTGAAGTGGTCAAAACGCCGGTCTCAAGGCGTCGCCATCTCGAGAGGACCTGGATTCGATCCCCAGGGGAGGCAAGTGTTTGGGTGATGAATTTTCAGACATTTGTTCTCCAGTCTTGGACGTTCATTATATATGTTTTATATTATGTCTATTCTGATTTATTATATGTATTTATCTATTAAATATATTTGTCCGTCATCTAGTATCCGTACCACAAGCAGCATTTAGTTGCTTAAAATGGGACTAGTTGATAGGTGTGAATGTCTGAGGATATTATTATTATAATTTTAATCTTGGCTCCCAATTTGATTAGCCAATGTCCGGGTTTGAAGGCTATTGTGTATACTTGGTTTGATTACCTAGTTACTAAACAATATAAAGGGAGGATAGAAACTTGCTGAGTTTCTTGCCCGTTCTTCTCAGAACAAGGCCTCCTGGTAGTTTTGTGAACGGATGGCGTAGTTTATCGCTTTCACTAAAATTTGTAAACTGCTTTTGACGTTCATAAGCATGTGCAAAGACGCATCTAAATTGAATAAACGATATAGAATTTTTGAATTTTGAAAAAAACTCTGCTAAATAATTAAGACTGGAATTGTGCAGTTACAAGAGAATAATGTAAATAGCACAAGTAACATAAATAGTGTGAAAGATCTGTTGAGCCACCTGGAACAATGAGGTATTTATTATGTTAATTATATCAAAAATGGTTGACAAAAGCTCTACCTACAGCTTAATATTGTTAGAACCTATAATCGAACACAAGACATTCACATAGGGGTTATTTACACAAGTCAGAATATTTTTTATGTTAGGGGGTTTTTATATCCTAAAATAAAATCACGCCTATAATCCCCGAAGGGATAGGCAGAGTCCAAGAAGCACTATGTTCCTTAAGACCACATTTAGCCAAACAAAAATTGGGATTGGTCAGATGAAAAATCACAGACCCAGTACCCAATACGCCCTTATTCGCTATTTACGACATGCTAGGCAAGAAAAGCAGTTGGTACATTCTTTTTGTGTTCCGGACCAACTCGGGAATATTTTTATGTTAGTGGGTTTTTATATCCCAGAATATGTTTGGGATATAAGAGGGTAGGAGGAACTGTCTTTTACTAGAACGAGAAAGACTGTCGTCAGTTCCGTCCCGACCGGTAACATTCTGTTCTGTCGCGCTCTAGTAAATAACAGTTACGAGTCATACAAAAGAGAAGAAGCATGTAGCAGATGGACCTCAACACCAATTCTATTAATTTTTATTCTACCTTACTAATGAGAATTAGGGCTAGCAATCATATACCCATGAATTTATCGCTACGAAGTGACAAAATCGAGGAGCTCGGTGGCGTAGTGGTCAGTGCGCTTTGGCTTCGATCGAAAACAAAGCTACCTTCGCCATGGTCAGGCCGTGGATGGGTGACCAAGACTTTGTGATCTCGAGCTCCTCCGTGCTTGGGAAGGCACGTTAAGCAGTTGGTCCCGGTCGCATTTGTGACCGTTTCTACCCACCAACCCGCATTGGGTCAGCGTGGTGGTGTTACGGCCCATACTCCTCATGTGTTTTTCCAGACGTATATAGGCTGATGGCGAAGTGACAAAATACGTATAAAACTTTTAATTAAATTTCTGAGATATTTCATATTGAACAACGCTTTAATCATATTATAATAACATGCGCTCCTAGAATAAACCATTTGTTGGTCATCCTAGGACTCAGTCCCCATAGCAGCTACGGGATCTAATGAAATTATAATTTATACCACAGATATACATTTACATAAATAACGCAAGCTTAACGACTCGCATAGAAACCAACTTTTGAACGCCTACTGTGACGTCATAATCGTCGCCGCCGTAATTTTGAGACGGGGGATCCGAACTGATTGAAAGATACCGATGCCGCCGATGCCCCCCCGCCTATTATTTTTAGTTTTTGCTGCCATTCGGACGCGCAGAGACTATACTCTTTAAAATATAGCTTGATTATAATGACAGCTGTCATTAAAACAGGCGTAGTAACTTTGTACTAGCGACTACTAGATAAACATATTTTGTAAAACGAAAAATCACGATCAATTATACAACTATAGTAGTTTTAAAATATTGCAGCGTATTTCAAAATCTAAGAAAAGAAATATTTCTACATAAAACATCGCTAAATGACTCGCAAACACAAATTTTAAAAAGTGATTTTAAACGTATGTACGCTCTTACAAGGATACATCATCGTGAAAAAAGTTAGGGAGGAGTCAAATCGAAATATTGTAATCAATAGTTTATATAATCATTAACATAACGGACCTAAGAAAATAGTAATTTTAAGTAATTCTTTCGCATTGATTGTCTCATGTCTTGTTAGAATTGTTAAAGTTGGCGTTCGAAATGTTGTTGTATTTATTGTTTATATAGGCCGTTGTGTGGTATGAGCCAGACAGCGTGATGGTGTCATCACGCTGTCTAGCTCATACCACATTAAAAATATTTCAATTTAATTTATTTATTCTACGCCTACTTAACTAATTAACTTAATCGACAAACTGTGTCCTAACTAACTTAACTAACTTAATCGACAAACTGTGTCCTAAAAATGTCGATTGTATATTTTCGTCCCATCACTACTGGACAATACTTGACAGCTGTCATTGTAATCAAGCTATATTTTACAGACTGTAGTTAGCAGCGGCCAACCCCGACACGCGCAATACATGCATTGCGTCATCTATGTAAATATATATCTGTGATTTATACAGAGAAGGTTCCAGTTCATGATGAAATGTAGTATTTCCGCTATAGATGAATAAGGCTAATTGATACAGTTTCCTTTGTCATACTGTTTCAGAGTCCACCAACAACCGTGTCTTATTCTTCAGCATATTCTCGATGGTCTGTCTTCTGGGGCTCGCCACGTGGCAGGTCCTATACCTACGCCGGTACTTCAAGGCCAAGAAACTCATCGAATAGCACATTAAGTAGATTAACACCCGGGTGAAGTCACATGCGTAATCTTTAGTTTTGAATATTAGTTCATGCCAATATAGTCTTAAAGGCCTCAATAATACAACTGTTTTTCATCTCAACGCACATCCTACCTACCTTGCTTGTTGAAAGATGTAATATATTTTTATTTATCCCAAGCACATGTCACTCCACCCGCGTCTCTAGATCTTGTATTACTTTATATTTTAATATAAAATATAACAATAAATTTTTAAATACTTAAAGATTTCTTATTTAATTTTGTTGTATAGGCGTTCGTGTTAATTTTGAGAATGTAAAAAATGTGTTGAAAATCTGTTGTTTTATTATTAAAAATTAAAAAATGCACATTATCAGATTTAGTTCTAAACACAACCTCACATTATATTATATTTCACATTGTATTTATACATTTTAGTATGTTATTGCCTACTATTGTTTGTTGAGACTAGCAACAGAAGATGTATTTATCTATTAAATATATTTATCCGTCATCTAGTGTCCGTAACATAAGCAGCATTAGTTGCTTAAAATGGGGCTAGTTGATAAGTGTGAATGTTTGAAGATATTTATATTATTATTATATCAATATAAGAGCTGTGCTACTAGTAGTGTCTACTAGTCTTTTATATATGTGATTTATTTAAGTACCTATACACTCCACAAAGAAGAGACTTGCTGGATAGAGAATAACAATAAACAAGATTATACATCAAAATAATAGATTTATTATTAACGATTTGGACAAATTAAGGGTCAGCGACATTTTTTTACCAAAAAACCAGACAGTAGGGAAATTCATAAGACTACGTTCAAAGCGTACGTTTTGAAAATTAGCATTATTTGAAAACATAGATACTGTGTGTCAACTTATACTAGAAAATGTAGTAGGCTTGACTAATTGGTAACTTACGTGAATTAAATCAAAGAATAAAATATTAATATAAAATGCAGAAAGAAAAGTACCTAGTATATAAAGGTATAGCATAACTTATAAAAGCCACCCGGCACCCGATAGCACCGATTCGTCACTTGCTGTCCACTGGTGGACGTCGCGTTGTCAAACAGTGAACATCGGGTTGCTCGCAAATAAGAGTAAAAACAACCAACGATCAACACGAGGTAACCGTGCGAGCAACGGATGGTCAACGAGTGGACCACTCGCCATCCACGCGTGGTAAGCCGGGGCGAGGCGCTCCGGAGGTAATGGAGTGAGCATAATTATTATGCCCGTAGTTTTCCATACAAAGATAACGTACTAACCGCTCGAGACGGTCATGTTGCCGAGTGGCTTTAATAAGCTATGAATGGCCTTTATACCTACATTAGAATAAGAATTTCGAAAGAACAGCTTGAGAATGCAACGGTATACCTATTTGAAGGTAAGTATTACAGAACCAATCTAAAGGTCGGTGATATTGGCAGACCGACGCAGATTCATAGCGCACAGTTGACGGACACGGAAATACGCGCCCGGCGCACGAGGCCCTTTCAACGGTGGTCAGCCATCTTGTCATCCCACAATGCAAAGTGACAGAACGCATCACCACGGCTGCGGGTGTAGTGGTATTTTTTACAAGTAATAATATTATGCGCTCAAATAAAAACAGTTTAGTGGAATAGTTCCATCCATCAATTAAATTTTTATTCGTATCCAAGCATCATCATCATCTGGAACCCAAGAATTCCATATGGGAGATCCCTCCTGTTGGCATAATGTTTTTCTCCTAATATGTTTTGGCATAATTTTGATAAAGGTTGATAAAATCAAGAACTACGTCATTCGTCTATTTCATTTTACAACAAAAGATGCGTGAACGCAGGGCGCTCTTAAAAGTCCAAATAGATTTGGTCTGGCGAACAGACATATCGAACGTTCGCGCTCGCACCGCACCTTTGAAGTTACCGCCTTGCCGAAATCGGCACAGACACGTCTGTGCGTCTGCAAAAGCCGCGGACGCTTCTCTTCCCACGGTCTGCGGTGCGGGCAGATCTGCGTCGGTCTGCCAGTAGCACCGACGGTCTATTATAAAATACAGTTAGAGAGGGTTGGCGCTATGTAGGATGAATAGCACCATCTCTTTCTAAGCCAAGCAGAGATCTACGCTCCAGTTTGGTTCTGGAAGGCCTAGAGGTAAGAAAAGAACAGGCGAGTTCAATAATATGACCAAAAATAAACCTTAACGCTTTAGAAATAAAATAAAAAATACATTTCCCTTTCGATTCGGGAAAAATGAGTTAAACTCATTTTGATGATAAATATTTGACTATTGTAATGTTATAATTTAATTTCTTACAGTTTTAATAGAGTATGGCGCATGGATATAAAATTGACTTTAGTGCTCCTAGTATGGGATTTAATAATGAATATACAGTTTGTTTTTTTAACTGGGACCGTATGGGGAAATACAAAACCATAGAAGATATAGGAAAACGGCCTTAGGAACCATTTATTCTTTTTTGTGAAGAAAATTTGGCATAGTACTTTTTTTGGTCAAGCGTAAGTTGTCAATCGAAATGAGTCATTTAAAAAGAATATGCAGATCGACTCGGTTGCATATAGGTAATATTTCATTCTATCTGCTATGGTTTTGGATTTTCCCATACTGTCACAGTTAAAAAAACACTGTATACGTTTTTTTCTCCATACATTGACCACCAGCGCCTCTATCGGCAGCTATACAAAACTGAAGTAAATGGAAAACAAACGTAGCGATTGTGGGTTACCATGAGTTTACCTATTATCAAAGCTCATACTAGCGGCACATATGGGCCATAGTAGCTTTTTCTACTCGCCGATAAAATTAATACAAATATTACAATGCGAAATGGCTTCTTATATTTCATTTCAATGCTACATTCACTTTTAACATTCAATTGCGTATAAATTATCTTACAAAATGGTTATAATAACCAAACAAAACCATTTAACACTTAAATGCAATAATTTCTTTTTTGTGATCCATGTTATTAATAAATGAATAATTTTAACTAAATAACCACAGGTTAGTTGAATATTGAACTAGTTATTTGTGTGTAATTTTAATTTTACATTACTTAATATCTAAAATAATTTATGTAAACATACATAATACATTCACACTTCAATTTAGTTACCCCCTACCCTCATATTTAAAAATATGCAGTACAGAGATAGGTTATATACAAAATGTTGCCAAAAAGACACCCATTAGGAATGTACACAAAATGCCTTGAATTACATCCAAAAACATCAGTTGTTTTACAAAAAATTATTGACCTAAAATCTGTATAAGCTAGAGCATAAAATTATCGTAAATTACAAATTATAAAAGAGGATAAAATTTACTTATGCATAAACGTTACAGTTACATTTAAGGCGATATTAATTTACAAGACATTGTTTTTAATAATAAACCTCGTTGATCTGGATTAAAATAGAAATATGAACAAAAAATAAACATCGCCATTTTATTTTGCACCCGTGGACAGGCAATACAAATCATAAGACTTGTATATCACAACATTCATGAAATAAATACAACAAAATTTTAGTGTTACTATCGAACCAGCGCACGATAGGGAATTCATCACATTCTTTATATACAATAAAAATCTCTTCCCAAATGGGTACCTAACTGTACATTTGTGATTGGCTTACGATCAAAGGGGCGAGTAGTCCAGTTGCACGGTGAGATGTTTGACTCCGGCATCGCGGAATATCCGCGCGGCTTGCTCGGTCACGTACCTTGGGTCCACTTCCCTAGCTACTTCAAGTTTGAGAGCACCGACATGCACGTCACTACACAGAGTCCAGAAGTGCGGTTCTTGGACGGCGTGGACTCCGGCGAGGCCCACGACACGCGTGAACAGATTGGGTAGGGCGCGTTCGATGGATGTAGGAGTCCGCTGCATTAGGATGCCAGCCGAATCCCGCACTAAAGGCACGACACTTGCTGCTATAAGTAAGGCTATAGCCATTGAGCATATAGGGTCGGCTCTCATCCAGCCGAAGGTTCTCATGAGTATGGCTGATACGATGACGCCGACGGATCCCAGCGTGTCTGCTAGGACGTGTAAGAAGACGCCTCGCATGATGGCGGAGCCGGCGCCCGTGGGCGCTTCGACTTCGTCGTGGTCGTGCGAGTGGTTGTGGCCGTGACTGTGGCCGTGGCCGCCGTGCGAGTGGCCGTGGCCGCCGTGCCCGTGCCCGTGCCCGTGGTGGAACGCGTATATGCCGACCATGTTCACGAGGAACCCGAGGATGGACACCAAGAGGAGACGCTCATGTTTTACCTGTAATATAAGTGAATGGGTTTAAGTACCATTAAAAATAAAATTAAAAATTGTCCCGTGTTGGTCCGGGACACAAAAGAAATGTACCAACTGCTTTTCTTGCCTACCATGTCGTAAAAGGCGACTAATGGCGTATGGGGTACTGGGTCTGTGATTGTGTAGGCGACGAGCTAGCCACTGTTACTGATCTTTCACGATTTTTCATCTGACCAAACCCAATTTTTGTATCGCTTAATGTGGTCTTAAGTAACACAGTGCTCCTTGGACTTTGCCTACCCCTTCGGGAATTGCAGGCGTGATTGTATGTATGTAAAAATTATAACAATATCGTATCGGTTGCGTTACAGCTATACAAAAATGTATCAAATAACCCAGAAATGATTCATCAGCAAAACACTGCGATAAAAATATATCAATGCAGATTTGTGAATATGTATACAATTCAGCAAAATCAGTGGTTATATCACTAAACTTCTTAAGAGTTGAACTACGTTTTTTTTCCAGTAGATTAGGTACGACGAAGTAGGTATAGTCTGTCTACTCATCCCGCCATTAACATTGAATAACATTGGTGTCCCGGTATCTACATACACCTCAGAGTAAACAGACATACACACGTATCGTGTAAAGGAGAAGAACATATTAACCATAACTTAAGGTTGATTTAAATTCAATTTAAGATAAGTAATTATGCAGGGATTATACCGGCGCGAGAAAAGTGTTATTTTTCCCTATCGGTTATCGCTGCCGCTTAAAATTGAACTTTAAAATATTAAGATTACGGTCACATGCGCACGAAACAGACTTCCTGTTCGGTTTTTTTCTATTTTAAATTTGCGAAGTCATTGACGTAGAAACTATCAGAAAATACAGTTATTAGAAAACCGTCGAGGTTCAGCGTGCCAACGCTGCAAAAGTGACGAAACCGAACAGTTACCACTACAAAAGGCGCCATCATAATGAAAATCTAAACGTGCCGTGACTGCGGGTCTTTGTACAATCGAATTTCGCTTTTATTGCCGAGTAACAACCCAGAAAATTGAATTGCAACAAAGTGGTTGAATTAAGTATGTGACATTTTCTTTTATCGTAAATAGACCAAGTTTGTACGCCTACCTTGAGAAGAAATACTTCCTGTAATTGACTAATATGTTTAAAAGAATTTCGAAGATATAATTTGACCCTGATCTAATATCTAAAAATTTTATATGTAGAGATATGAATAAAAATAATTCGAGGAAAACGGTAGTGTAGGGAGAAAAGATGGATAGATTGTATGAATGATGATATGATGAATATGGGAGTGAGCGTTGACTTGGTGAATGATAGGAGAGCGTGGAAAAAGAAATGTAAAGTCGGGAAGAGAATTGAAAAGATGGCAGGACCTAGAAGAAGTCTTCTTATGCCCTTTGCCCACTCTAGGTGGGGACGGCACAACATGTCTTCTTCCATTTCCCTCTGTCATTCGTCAGCTCCACTTCTTTTATTCTCATATCATTCTTCACGCATTCAATCCATCGCTTCTTTGGTCTTCTTCTTCTCACTCTAGTTCCGTACACATCCATGCTCAGCATCCTTATTGTAATGTGACATTCATCCCTCCTCATCACATGTCCATACTCTACATACCACGCTAACCTATTGCTTCTAATCTTTTCTGTCGCTACTTTCAAACTTCCTCTAATATACTCATTCCTGATCTTTTCCATATTTTTGTATATAAATATTATCACGGAAGAACAAGCAATGTCTTTCATTTTAATTTCTATCCATAATACAATTACGTAAACTAGATTGAATTCATGCAGGCTTAGCAAACAAAGCAGCAAATCGAATATTATTCAAATTTTTCAAATCAAATTAAAAACTGTATTCATATTGGAGACTAGTACAAATTTGTCGGACATTATAGCTAATCGTTTCGCCACGCTAATTTCAGGGTTAAAGAAATCTAACTAGAATTAAATTGCTAAAATAGGTAAAAACTAACATATTACAAATCTTTGATCTTCGAAATATCTCAGACATTGTATTAAATTCTAACACAAACTTCTCAGTTTAAATTACATAATATTATTATAAAACGCTTCGTTTTTATTTTTTATGATAAGGTAAGGGTCTATACAATGAAATGCAAGACTGGCAAAAGATTACAGTTATTTATAATGTGAATTTGATGTATTATGATTAATAAATCATTACAATGAAGTAATGAGCATCATAATTAACTATTTTAATAGGAAAATTACTAAAATCAATTGGTTGAAAATTTATTAATATAAAAAAAAATTCTACACTTTTGCATAACTTCTTCCCTAGATGCTAAGGTACATTATATTAATTTACAAAAACAGAACACAGATACCATCATTTTGGATGGATATAAATTAAATGCAATAAAATCAATATGAGAATTTACTTTTTGGGTACACCAACAGCTCACACATTTAACAAGGTAATAAATACATTGGTACAGGGTTTCAGTCTGATATGTGGGCCAAATAAGTTGAAAGAATATTCACTAATACTAGAGTGCAAAAAAAATATTCCAGAATAATTCTAAGCTGATAAATATGTTAATCTTGCCTTGAAATGTAACTTAGAAGTATATGATTGTGATTAATGTATGTATATGTAACAACTTAATCTGTACCAGATAAGTAGATGAAGTTACATGACGAGTCTAATCAACTGTAAAGGCACATAACTGCCGATATGATTTTTAGATAAGCATTATTTTGCACAGCATATTTTACTGATGTAATTAAAACTGAACATGATGAAAAACTGAACAAGATAAATATGTTACTTAAAACTATATTAAGATTCATTAAGATACAGTAATATTTATTTTTCATACATAATTTTACGGAATCTAATCATAATAAATGTTGAAAAATAGCTGTATACATTACCTTTTAAATAGCAAAAATACTGCAATTCAATTTCTCTCAGCTAAAATGTTAGACATAGACCTCACCCAAGTTAATAATAATGTTATTCATATTATTGCTCATAAATAAAATTATTAAAAAGAAATATAAAAGTAAACCTCACTATCTACTGATACTATTTATGGATGGATTGTGTAAATGATATGATCAGGAAGGGAAAAGTGATAGGAGAGAATTGAAAATGAAAAACCTTTTGTACAGACCCCAAATAAATTTAGGAACAGGGCCAGAAGAAAGATAGAAAGAAATATAAAATGTTATAAAAGTAAACCTTACCTCAGGTGGTTCAATAGCTCTTTCCACTGCTTCACTCATAATAAAGAAGGCTATAAATAGTAGGAACAGCCCATTCACAAAGCCCGCCAGTACTTCAGCTCTGGCATAGCCATAGGAAAACCGCTCATTGGCTCGCCATTTTGACACTAAGGATGCCGCCAGACCAGCCACCAGGCCGGTGCAGTCAAAGAACATGTGGAATGCATCGGAGATTAGACCTGTAAACAAATATACATTCTTAGCCACTTTATAACAGCGAGCAACATAAAAGAAGAGATACCCAATAAGGAGAAAGGATTTTCAGTTCCAAAGAATAGATAGATAAATAACTCAAACAAAATAAGTTGTACATTTCTATTTATTTAGAATGAAAAGCAATAATTACAACATATAATAAAATAAAAAATATTACAATCACATACTTTTTATCAATTTAACTTCATAGTTATACTAGCATAAATAAAACTAATTTTTTATTAGGTCTCCCAAGAAAATGGATGAAATGTGAATAGACCCTCTTAAAACTTCTAAAGAAGCAAGACATAACATTTCCACTACTGATTTAAAGAGCTCTATAGTCTGATCCTTACTTGCCTAATTTGGTAAGCAATCCTAGCAGTACTTTTTATTGAAATAGCACAACATAAAATCAACTGATAACTACACTCAAAAGGTTTTACTCAGTAAAAATGATTTATTGTTAAAGAGGAATGATTTTGTTAATAAGAGTGTTTACCATACAGGACAAGTAAGAATGAGCAGACTCTAGTTATCACCCTGACTTAGATTTTTTCATTGAAATCGTTTTTTTTATGTCATCTTTAATTGATCCCTATGGGACAATAAGTATGTGTAAATGAATGTTATATACCATTCAAAACAAAAACTTTACCTGAATTAATCACAACATAAAACTTTAAAGTACCTATAAATATACTTTTCACTAGTAAATCTAGCAATTAAAATGAGGAAAATATTGTAAAAAATGTGACTGAAAAACTTACCAAGACTATTAGTCCACACTCCATAGAAAAGTTCAACAAATGCAAAAGATAAATTTAATATCAGAAAGAGAAATAGATTTCTAGAATTCTTATCAGAATAAATTAATCTAAACCAATTTTGGAATTTTTCTTTAATCCCGGCTAGAGGGCCTCGCGCAGGCCGAATATCTTTTTGAATAAGAGGCAGCATTATTATTTTTCAACTGTAGAATTATTTGTTGAATAATATCACGTCATTTCAAGCCTAACAAATAAGAGATCAACAAACACAAAACTTTAACACTGCATACGTGTACTTTATCACCAGGCGGTTCCTAACCTCTTAATTTCGAAAAATAACTAATTTAATAACATTGAAACTCTAATTTTAATTATAATCTATGTTATCTCTTAAGAGCTCCCATGTTTTATTAATGACTTATTGGTTATTAAACGTTTCTTGTATTTCCCCAATGTTTCCAATCCTATTGAATCTTACTTGAATGACAACTATGAATGACTGACATGATAAGTACTGACAACTCAATCAAACTGCTGTCAAAAAATTTATTTCACTATGCCTTTAATTTTTTTATGGCTCTAGCCTCCAAATATTTAAAAACTCTGAGTTCATTCTTTTTCCTTACTTAGAGGTTCATTCCGCTTAGAATATTTTTTTTATTATGAACTTAGCGCCGTATAAGATTTAAGTATAGTTTTCCAAAATAACTAAGTTATTTCTTATACGTCAATTTTCCAAAGTGAAATATTGTTTGATCAAATTATAGTTTACAAAAACATTCAAAAGAATCCAGTATAAAACACTTAATATTTTGTAATGAATTTCATTGTTCTTAATTTTGAGCAAAAAGTATTGTCTAGATGAATTAAAAAATTATCACACCATCAGTCATTGTCTATGCATTGCACAGTTACGCACTGTGCGATGATTGGACAATACTGAAATTTTTGTGCTACTAACCAATGGATGTTTAGAAAACACTAGCTAACCAATCAAATGAAATAGCATTCTTTATGATGAGTCATAGACCTTAAAATGACACTCGTTTCCGGAAAAGTTTACATTTTGTCTTTTAAAGCAGTCTATATTGGTTATGGCATTCATTTTTTATGTGTTTATTTTATCATTATTATAATGAGAAAATATTTCAAATACAAGTTTTATGCATTATTTTGTAAATTTATTTATTGCAGATAAATTTCAAAACTTTTTTGATTAGATTTCAATACAATTTTTTTCTCCCGCCAGATATTCAAACGAATTCCACCGGAAATTTGTCTATAGATGCGTTTGTTTCCGAAAAGTGAACGTTTCACGAGTCAACAGCAACGTCTTTCGAGAAGTTCTAAGCGCTGTTTGCGACATTTTTCTTTCTTTATCCGTCATCCAATGTTTAATGTGATGAAATAACACGTCGGTTAGCGTATATTTACGATATTAGTGTTCATAGTCGTAATTAAGTAATCGTTAGATTACGATATAAGCTAATATGGGCGACGAAAGCCACCCGAAAACTCTCTACGTCGGTAATTTAGACGCGAGTGTGACAGAAGATTTCCTATGCGCGTTATTTGGACAAATAGGCGAGGTAAAAGGTTGTAAGATAATTCGAGAGCCTGGTAATGATCCTTATGCGTTTCTTGAGTTTACAAGTCATTCGGCAGCGGCTACGGCCCTGGCCGCCATGAACAAACGAGTGTTCCTCGACAAGGAGATGAAGGTTAACTGGGCAACGAGTCCTGGCAATCAGCCGAAGACAGACACTAGCAATCATCACCACATATTTGTTGGTGATTTGTCACCAGAGATTGAGACCCATATATTACGTGATGCTTTTGCACCTTTCGGTGAGATATCAAATTGTCGAATAGTTCGCGACCCACAAACGCTCAAATCTAAAGGGTACGCTTTCGTGTCATTTGTCAAAAAAGCTGACGCCGAGGCTGCTATTCAGGCTATGAATGGTCAATGGTTGGGCTCACGTTCTATACGCACGAACTGGTCAACACGTAAACCGCCTACCAATAGACCGAATGAAGGTCCGACGAGTACTAAGAGAGCTAAACAGCCGACATTCGATGAGGTATACAATCAGAGTTCGCCAACAAATACAACAGTATACTGTGGAGGATTTACAAGCAATGTAATTACTGAAGAATTAATGCAAAACACATTCTCACAGTTTGGTCAGATACAAGATGTGAGAGTGTTCAGGGATAAAGGCTATGCGTTTATTAGGTTCACAACAAAAGAGGCAGCAGCACATGCAATTGAAGCGACTCACAATACAGAGATTAGTGGTCACACAGTTAAATGTTTCTGGGGCAAAGAAAATGGAGGAAATGACAATCAGGTGTGTATCAACAAAATTATATGTTTCATGTGGTTAAAAGTTAAAATATTGTTTTTGAACTGCACATACATCAATGTGTTACAAATATTATATTTACTGAAATTTTCAAAGTTTGGTGGTAGTATGCCTCGCATACCATCAACTCAGCTATGTGTTTGTTTACTCAAGTAAAAAAAATAACTCTTTCTAGAAACACATAAAATAACTTAAATGTATATAAAAAATAATTTTAAATGTAATGATGTCATATAGACTTATGCAGTAACTATGAAAATCTATGTTCATATTATAACAAAGACATATCCAAAGAATTTAGAATTATAGTGCTGAGTTGTCTTCTCCCCATAAGAAAGGATAACATAATATAAATTTCATTTATTGAATCTCATTCTAAAAAATTATCTATTTCATGATCTAAAATCATAGGTGAGTATTTATTTAATGTTGTTTTGATAATTAAGGCCTTGCATGCTCACTCTAGTCTTAAAAATACAATCACCTCAAATTACCCATAGATCGACAATTTTTATATTAGTCAAAGTGATTAGACATACCTACAAGGGTCCGAAATATACCAAGTTCAATAAGTATAAATAAGGGATTGCTGTAGAAATTCAATTTAAATATATTGTATTTTTTCATCTGCCAAAAACGCTATCTACCATGTTGGTGAAATTAGTTGAGTAAAGCTTCATGTAAACAATTATTACACATGGTAAAAATCCATCAAATGTCAGTTGCAACCAATCGAACATAACTGTCTGGTATGTCACGCATGCATATTGAACTATTTACAATAATTGTGAAGCTATGGCACAGATTATTCATCAGAACCGTTTTTAAGTTGTATTCTTTGTTGTAAAAATTGTATTCTTTTTTATGGTGATGGCTGTCAGTAATTAATCATTCCCAAATTAGGCCCAATAAAAAAAAGGGTCAATTAGCCTATTACCCATCCATAATCCACTTTTTAATTCAAAGAGACAGTTTGAAATGTCATTTAGCATCAGTGATTTTGAATTTTCAAAAGTTATTATTGTTAAAATCAAATGTTCAGTTTCAATTATCATGCAGCCAAAGATATTTAAAATAATTTATCGCTAAATTACATTTCAATGTGTCAAATCAGTTTGACTAATAAAACAATAGACTGAGGTGTGGTAAAATTAAAATAAAACATTTAAAATTTGCAAAAAATGTTATAGGTATATATTATTAATTTGATTACATCTTATCATTGTGTAACATTAGTAGGCTTTTGGTCTAATTGCTAGTATTTAAAACGCTAATACCTTACCTACATAGAGAGTGTAAATGTATTTTGGAGATAAAAAATAAATTATCACAAAAATCTCAAATTATTAAGTAATTACATTGTATTTATGATCTATCCACAATCCAAAAACATGATAAATGCTGAGTTTTAAGCAATGGGTATCAAGAAGTGGTTAAACTGCTATTTATTTTCAGTGCCTGGGTACCTACAGATTTATTTTCATAAAAAATGTATTGCTTATTAATGTTTTTCAATTTTTATACAACAAATAGAGTATAGGGCATTTTTGTATTTTTTTTCTTATGAACATGTATCATGCCAACATTGTTAGAGTTCATACCTTTTCTGTTAGTGATTAATGTAATCATTTATTGTAACTATTATGATACTCTAAAGAAAAATTGGGGATTAACAGCAATATAATGAGCATTTTATCATGGTTCCATCCAACTCCATCTTTTTTTATTTGAGCTGCAGTTTTTTGTTTGTTCTATGTATGTTGGAAAACTTAATTGATTTCAGTTATTAGTAAATCAAATCATTTATTTTTCTCACACATTTGACACTTGTCATCACTGATTGGAGTAGAGCTTTTTAGATTCTTTGACTGCAAACATTGATGTTAATATGGATATTCCTCAGGATTTCTACTAATACGTGGGATTCCATTATTTTTATCAATAAGTATAAGATATTATCCTATCATATGGCAAGTACATAAAATAGCTCTACCTACTCCGAGCACTGCTTATCATTCATACTTTTATAGCAATTATTATTCATACATAGTGTTTTGAATTTTAATTTTGTTTGATGCATTAGTACATAACCATTACTAATGTTTCTGCCTAATTTCAGGAATATAAAAAACTAATGTGAACTACTATGTAAAGAAATAAGAATTGTTCTATAAAAAATCCCTCTACATTTGGTATTTAAAATTAATAATTTGCTTATAAATAATCTCTGATTTTTTGAGTAAGTTCTAATTTGAACCATATTTTTATGAGTATACTGTTTGTTTTCCAGAGTACGAATAATGCACCACCAGCACCAGCCACAATGGGAGCACAAACACAATATCCCTATCCATATCAACAGGGAATGGGCTACTGGTATGCACAGGTAAGAAACAATTTGATTATAACCTTATTTCATAACTAGAAAAGCTTATTTTTAAATAATAATTAACATTACATAGGAAAAAAACATTTTTATATATTTCATTAATTATAGGGCTCTTATTTACCTAAATTAGGCAATTGCTATACCTGAATGATTTTTAAAGAGCCCATTAATAAATAAATATTTATTTTTATTTTTTATTACTATTTTATGAGCTTACAGAAAGGAATATACAAAATATTATAGACAATAATAATGGCAAATATCCCTTCAAAGAACTGATGTTTGCAAAATCGAAAATAAAATGATTACTCATAAGTTCCAAAAAAATCTACACAGTGCTAAAGACGAATTTTTCACTTCGATATTTATTTTCCTAGTAATTGTGCTTCAAAACAAAAGTATTTAACTTGTGTGATTTAATTTTTGTGCAATTTTTTTGTTATCTACTTGTAAATGACCTTCAGTTTTCAGTGCTGCTAATGTAGATATTCCCTTATATTTGATAATTACTTAGAATAAAACGTCTTTTCTGGTATGGTATGGTATGGAAATGTAATAGGAGAATGATCATGTCACTAGGAAAGTTGTGGACGTAAAAGTGAATGGGCGTGTAGGGAGAGTAAGACCAAGGAAAAGATGGATGGACTGTGTGAATGGTGATGATGAGAGTGAGTTATGACTTTACGAGTAGGACAAAGATAAAGTTAAAGAAATAATATATTGTAGTCACATGGAGATGCTAATAAACATTCATGAACATAAATATATTAACGTTCTAGTACTTTGTCATTTCGACATCACTAGTGCCTAGTGCCACAACAATGTTTTACTAAAACCTTGAATGACAAGGTATTAAAATGGGTAACTACTTATTTATACTCGTGACTGTACCCTAATGATTCTTAATATACAGTCAATGACCTCCAATCTAGCCTGTAACTAGAAACTAGTGACTTTCAATGTGTGATAGTAGACTAGTAGTACAAATTCTAAAACCCCATGAGCTGGTATCGCAGCGTGCATAATGATGTATTTTCAATTAATTTGCCTAACCTGTCTCGGCTCGCGTTGTTTACGAATGCGAGATCGGCCGCCTGTCTGACGTCACCAGTAGAACAATCGCTACCGCCAGTCGCGGCCGATTACCCACTTTAAATTTTCATTTCACACTTTTTAGAAAGTCGCTGTCGGAGCTATGTTGACAATGCTGTGAATTTATTATAAACAACAACTAAATGCATCCATTTTGAAACATATGGTTTCCATTCAAATTTCGGTGGACATAAGTTAATGCACACTCGCGATGCCCGCATCGAGACATCATTACGACTTGACAAATAAATGAGATAAAGTTAGCATTGTATTACAGTCATGATTCGTGAACGAATGTTCGTGTACGTCACGCAAACATCTTGGAAATCTTTATTTACAACCAGAGGAATGTAGTCAATTAATTTCCATGGGTAATGAAAGTATACCTAGACTAGTATACTCGTATATCATTTTTAAATGTGCTTGTTTTATCCTTGTAATTGTGAATTCTGTTGTAGGATTAATATTAGGTCCTTACCTATGAAATTGGTGTTTTGGGGAATTCTGCATTTTGCCATACTAAAATTTTTTCAGTTTTCTTCACAACGACAAATCCATAGATAATAATATTTGGCATCTATCATTAGAATAGCTTTAGTAACATGTGTAATATCACACTTCATAAAAATTATTTATCGTTTTTAAGTGAATGCAAATAAAATGATGTATTCGGGAGGCACTTAAAAAGAGTTGTCTCCGTGTCCAATTTTAACACAATTAAACTTACAACAAATTATCAAAACAAATCAAAAGAGCTCAAAAATATAGACTATTTTTAGACGAGGTAATTATTTTTTAGGTATACTCTGAATCTTAATAGTTACAGACAAAATACTAAGAGAGAAAAAAAACACAAATTTCATAGGTAAGGACCCAATATTATGTACTATTTGTAACAATTATGATGTCTGTTATTCATCTTGACAGAAGTTAGCTATCACACCTAAAAAATAATTACCGGCTACAAAAATTTTGGCATAACCAGTATTACATAATATATACTATACCGACTATACCAGCACATAATTGATTTGTCTCAGAGAAATTTTCTTTTAATGTGTAGGCAACATACTTCTTTTGTGTTTCTTCATTAGGAAGGCCTGTGCCCAGCAGTGAGTAAATAGGCTGAGGACAGACGATGTAGGGAGGGATTGCTGGCTTTCTTTTGCAAAAACAAAAATAGATCTTCACTTCTCAGACATAAGGTTCAAATATTCCATTTACTCGCGGTTTTATCTATTTCTCCCAGTAGTACAATATAAGCGATGGTTAATCCAAGTTTTGATCCTAGTTAAGCCTCGGTAAACTTTGTACGACCGTCAAAAAGAGATATCATGGAATAATTGGCTAATTAACGCCCTCGCGTGGAAGGTTAAAATGTTAAATGGTAGTTTCATTTTCATTCCGAATAGTGTTTGTTGTAAGGCGCTACTGTCCATATAATGAGTTGTATTTACCAAAAATACTAACATATTATGAGTGATATTCCCAAAGGAGTAATTTTGGTCCCTATGTAACAGGAAAGAGACTGTTCTATGCTCTGAGCACAGCAAAAGGCAAACAACATTCATTATAAACTGTACGAAAGCTTGCTGGCACAGGCCGGTTTGAACCAGCGCCCTCCAAAATACGAGAAGTGCCCTATTACCAACTCTGCTGTCACTTTCATAAAAATCTTGAAGTGTGTGTTGAGGAGTTCGGTGGCGTAGTGGTTAGTGCGCTTTGGCTTTCCATATCGAAAACTACCTACCATGGTCAGGCCTTGGATGGGTGACCATAATTTTGTGATCTCGAACTCCTCAGTGCTTCGGAAGGCACTTTAAGCCGTTGGTCCTGGTTGCTATTTCTACCGTTTCTACCCAGCAACCCGCATTGAGCTCAGCGTGGTGTTACTGCCCAAACATCTCATGTGTTTCTACATGGTAGGGCCTGGGCCCAGCAGTGGGACGTATATAGACTGAGGACGTGTAAAAACCAGTTCAAAGTTCTCGTCAAGAAAGATAATGGAATAAATACAGTGTAGTTATCTATTCGGGCGAAATCTTGAGCAATAACCAGTAAAGCTAGTGTTTGCCTTTTTTACCACGTTTTTATTAACTCACTTTCTTGATTTTTTTTGTCTCTTTGTTCGGCTGGGTTTTTGTAACTCAATTTTGGGGCACTTCCAGACTAGATATAGGCTGAAACTTTGGAAAAAGTTCAGAACCCGGTGATAATGCAACTTGCAACCACTTGCAACTTTCAACAATCACTTTTAGATTGAAATTTCAACTTTCAGGTTCTGTATGGAGAAAAGAATAATTAAAAAGAATAATATAATAATATTAGATTAAAACTCTTAAAAATACCACGTTTTTAAAAGGAGCAAAATAATAATAAACAAACATAACTCACAATTATGTAAGTTACAAAGATGCGCCCCTACGTTTTGAGTGGCTCCACACGTTTGTTTATTATTTAAGTGGTAGTTTTAGATTTTTAATTTTCTAGACAAAATGCATTCATTTAAATTACTCGCTTTTAATGACTAGTAGCAAACATAGGTAGAAGAATGCTTATTATGGATTTGGACCTAGAATGAAGGAAAGACCTAGGAAGCGGTGGATTGAGTATGAGAAGTGTTTGAAGAATAAAACAACTAAATGCTGAGCTCACACGTAACAGTGGAGAGTGGGGAAGGAAGACATATGCCTACCCAGAAGGTACTTGGACGGTTTTCGAGGGGTAGGTCTTCCAAACTAAAAAGGCAATGAAAGTAAACTTAACGTGACCATTATAATGGCTAGCTAGCATTAATTTATTTGTCAAAGGCAATTTTTCGTTTAATACGTAGGCTATAAAATAAAATAAATATCTTCAAACATTCACACCTATCAACTAGCCCCATTTTAAGCAACTAATGCTGCTTGTGTTACGGACACTAGATGACGGATAAATATATTTAATAGATATACATATAAATATCCTGAATATATATAAATATATGTAAACATCCAAGACTGGAGAAAAAATGCTTAAAATTTTATCACCCAAACATTTGCCCCCACCGGGGATCGAACCCAGGACCTCTCGAGATGGCGATTCCTTGAGACCGGCATTCAGACCACTCGACCACGGAGGGCGTCAGGCTATGGATTGCTGCCTTTCTTTTGCAATAGAATTTAAAGGGAGGAATGAAAAGATTTATTGACTTAAATTATATAGTTTTAGGCGCTACCAATACAATGTTATCGCAATTTCGATAACAAATATGAATTTGCTACTATCTTTAGCAGATTCCCCTTTTATCACAATATTTATTATGTTTAAATAAATAAATAACGTGCAACATATTTCCTTCTATTTATCCTTGTAATTAACGCATTGTATGCTTTGTTTTAAACCATGTTGCCCGTCGATACTAAATTAGACTATTATTTTATATTTTGTGTGTCATGTGTTTCCATCGGGCTGGGTGACGGCGACTCTCCGTTCGCGTCGTACGTCCTTACACACAAAATATTAGGTCCTTACCTATGAAATTGGTGTTTTGTATGGAGATTTTGGGGAATTCTGCAGTTTCCATACTAATTTTTTTTCAGTTTTCTTCACAACGACAAATCCAAAGATAATATTTGACATCTATCATAAGACAAGCTTTAGTAATGTGTAATATCACACTTCATAAAAATTATTTATCGTTTTTAAGTGAATGCAAATAAAATGATGTATTCGGGAGGCACTTAAAAAGAGTTGTGTCCGTGTCCAATTTTAACACAATTAAACTTACAACAAATTATCAAAACAAATCAAAAGAGCTCAAAAATATAGTCTATTTTTAGACGAGGTAATTATTTTTTAGGAATACTCTGAATCTTAATAGTTACAGACAAAATACTAAGAGAAAAAAAACACTAATTTCATAGGTAAGGACCCAATATGTTACAGTTACGTTGCTCTACTTATGAAGCAATTTTTTCATTCTAATTGATGTAAAAATATAGCGTCTTGGGAACTCGAATGCTTTAGTGTGATTGCTTGAGATAATGATTTTGAAGTTTTCGGTTATTCCACTAAGAAGGGAGTTTAATTCTTCTTAAATGTGTTTTGAACTTTTTGTCGTCATTTATATCTATACATGTAGTAAAACTGTAGATGTCGAATGTCTGTACATAGAAAAAAAATGCTTAAAACCAAGTCAGGGGGCTGTAAAAGGAGGGAAAATACCTTTGTTTCTCTGTGTGTTTGACTGTTTGTACGGGCTAATCTCTGAAATGGCTGGACCGATTTCTGTAGAATGATGTGAAACATCCCTTATTTAACTTCTACTTTGTGGCAACATCTATGGTCGCTCTCTTGAATAAATGGCTGACTGTTCTGATAAATTCCCCCCAAGAATTTCAACGAAATTTTGCATGGTACCTTCCTTATATCCATGGTCAACATCTTAGATACTTTTTATTCTGGAATATTAAAGGGTTCCTGTGGGATAGTTAAAGACCCACAGTAACCGCAGACGAAGCCGCGGGCAACAGCTAGTTTAAAATAAATTACATTTTAATTAGGACAGTCAGCATCAAAAATAGATGATCATTTAAGTACCTTATCGAATTTAATTTCGAAGCAAATGACATGATGGGTATAGGAGGATGTCCTACTGAAGAAGGTGACACAGTACTGAAGTGATAAGCTACTTTCACAGATATATATTTACATAGATGACGCAAACGCATGTACTGCGCGTGTCCGAAAACCCCGACCAAACGTCGGTCTTGGCCGCTGCTAACTATTCTACGCGCGTCCAAATGGCTGCAAAAACAAAAAATGCCTCGATGTGTGATAATTGGCGGAGGGACGTCAGCTGCATCAGTATCTTTCAATCAGTTCGGATCTCCCGTCTCAAACTTACGGCTGTGACGTCACAGTAGACGTTAAAAAGTTGACACGCTAGGTTTCAATACAAATAGTTATACTTGCGTTATCTTTGTAAATGTATGTCTGTGGCTACTTCTGATGCTGACTACGTCAGCTTAATTGCCCTAATTACGTGTTAATGTATCAAACCATGTTGAACATTTTGTTAGGAACAGATGTTTCTGTAATTAGCACGACTGTTTGTTTTAGAGGCGGCGGTCATTCATGTGCTTAGCTTGTTTATTAATCATATTATCTATTCTTACTTTTTATGTATGTGCCTATATTTGCTTTGATTGGATACTTACAAGCACGTGTGGAAACCACTTTGTTTTGATTAGTCAATCTATGTATTTGTTTAGTGGCATTTAGAGTCAGTAAATTAGAGGAGCTCGTGTGTCGCGTAGTGGTTAGTACGCTTTCGATTGAAAACGAAGCTACCTTCGCCATGGTCAGGCCGTGAATGGGTGGCCGAAACTTTGTGATCTCGAGCTCCTCCGTGCTTCGGAAAGCACGTTAAGCCGTTGGTCTCGGTCTCTATTGCGATTGCTTCTACCCACCAACCCGGATTGGGCCAGCGTGGTGGTGTTACGGCCCACACTCCTCATTTGTTTCTCCATGAGTAGGGCCTGGGCCCAGCAGTGGGTCGTAATAGGCTAAGGACAGGAAATAGGTCCTCTGTATTTCAAATTAGATATTTATTTACCAATGCATTAGTGAATGCACAGATGCATTAAATGTTGCGACTGGGATCAAAGTTTTGGTCACCCATCCAAGGGCTTTCTTTTCAATGTGGAAAGCCAAGCATATTAACCTCTACGCCACCGATCTCCTCGAATGTACAGATATTAGCCTGTTATACTTTTATTGTGATGTCATGTATGTCTTGTTCATTAGACGTTTGTCAGGGTTGGACTTTGAACCTTTACCTATGATTGGGAACTGTTCAAATGTATGTATTTGATAATAACTTTTATCTACACTCATGTTATAATGTTCGAATTATGAACTCAGACTCGAACTCATAATGACATACTTTTTAACACAGATGATTAAAACGAAAATTTAAAAATGGAAACTGTAACATAATGACCATTATGCAACAGGTTGGACTCATTATGCAACACTTATTTTTCTTAAACACGCACAAAACTATGGCAAATGTTTTCCAGACAGCCAACAATAAATTAAATTAATTAAGTTTTTTGTTTTATTTCTTTAAATAATGAGTTTAGATAAGGTAGTGTATGTAACTGCACTTAACTCGGTATTAAAAAACTCGCGAGATGCTTTAAAAAAACTCGCCAACTCGTGTTTTAATAACCTATATTATGTGACTATATAAACTACTATTCCCAATGAAAAGGTATATTTTAAGGGGTCGTGTAAGTAAATACATTTATACATTTAATAAAACTCTAGAGGTCGAATGTCTGTACATAGAAAAAAAATCTTAAAAGCAAGTCCGGTGGGGGTAAAAAGAGGGAAAATATAAAAAAAAAATGTTTAAAATTTTTTGTTTCGTGTCTTTGTTTGGGCTAATCTTTGAAATGGCTGGACCAATTTTAATGAAATTTTGCATGGTGATATTGGTGATACAGGGCTCCCGTGGGATAGTTAAAAAACCATAGTAACTCCGGACGAACTTGCAGGCAACAGCTAGTTTTACTATATGTGCACTCAACTGTTGTTGATAATGACAATACATTGTTCCGCTGAGGCGTTGCGAAATGCGTTCTTATGCGTAAATAAATAAAGACCATTATAATTTTCAGGGCTACCCCGCCTTACAAGGCTACATGGCGCCTGGGTACTACCAGCAATATGCGGCGGCGTATAGCAACCCGCAGGCGGCAGCAGCAGGTAACGTTCCTTATAATTAATTACTATATTAAATTTAAAAAAATATATATATTTTTTTAGTATATAAAATATCACCATCAAAAATAAAGACAACATAAACTGCCATGTAGCAGAAGAATTATTATCCTTTATTGCTAGCAAGTCATGCAATACAATGGAAATAGACATATTCAAACTCAAAAAAAAATTCTAAGAATTTTAATATACACTTTGATTTATAAACAATCATTTCCACAACCCACTTTGCAACCAATAGAACGTTTTTAAACTCTTGTGGTGCAAGCGAACTCGGCGATCGAAAACAATATGTATTTCAATGTCGCATTTGAGACCTTTGACAGAAAGTATAGAGCTGAGAAAGACGGTGAAATAGCATATGAGGAAAACCAACCATCACATAAAATTTATTTTTTGTAGCCATTAAAAAACACGTGAATCATAATCATTCATGGATAGTTTTCCTTGTTTATTGCTATACTTTTTCGTGCAGTTCTATTAGCAATTAACTTTATGGTAGTATAGTTACTGTTAGATTTATTAAACGACAAACGTTAAAAAAATACTTATTTACTGGCCGTTTTGAGTATTGTTTACCTTTTTTACTACTAAGTGCCAAGAAAATGGCCCTTAGTAAACTAAGAGAAAATTATTTTATTAATATTTTTTTTATATTTCAGGACAGTCAGGTCAGTTTCGTCCATTGAGTATTTTTTCAAACGAGTTTATCTTTTAGTTAATATTTTCAACATATATAAATAATAAACACAAATAAGGTTTTGCGTTATTGCCATAGGAATCTAGCCGGAAAATTCGTGGGTAGAACAACTGTGGCTAATTGTATAGCGTATATACCTGCCAAACAATGAAGAAACTTCGGAACCAAGGATTAGTCTGACACTCTGACCCATTCAGGAACAATCCAAAGCATAGCATTATGAACCTTATTATAGAGTAATAAAGCATTTTTATATTTTTATGGCCCTGCTGCTTACCTTTCAATGCCAGTAGTTAATTGGCAACGAAGAACAAAGCCCTGAAAAGAAATTACTCATATCCTATTGCTTCAAAGCAAGAGGCCTTTAACTACATTATGAATAGTGTGAGTTGAGTAACTGGTGTTTTTGAGCTAGTAAGGGTGAGTTTTTTGTCCGTAGTAATAGTCACCTCAATAGTTCATATTTAGACCAATCGCCAAAATGTATGACCTCAGCTTGACAAATAATTTTTTAAGTGATGAAAATTTGAAGCATTATACATCAGCTGTGCGGTCAGCCGCCATTTTACTAATCCTACCATCGTGTTGCGGTTAAATTGTCTATGATCATAAGTGATATTTGGAAATACGACTATTGGATAAGTTGTCATATCACGACATCATACCTCTCCACCATTGGTCCATATTTGTTTACCTATTGATCAACGTGACCACGGATCAAAAAGCCAACTCTAAGCAGTCTTCTAAAGTGAATCCTGCAACGCCGATTTCACGGTGTCAGTGGGTCATGAGTTTCTGGGTTTAAGCCGATTATAAATTCGAGCATTTATATTGGGTCCTTACCTATGAAATTGGTGTTTTTATTCTGTCTTAGCAATTTGTCCGTAACTTTTAAGTTTCAGAACATTCTTATAAAATAATTGCCTCTTCTAAAAATAGATCATATATTTGAGCTCGTACTATTTAATTTGATAATTTTTTGTAAGTTAAATTGTGTTAAAATTAGACACAAAGACAATTATTTTTAACTGCCTCCCGAATACATCATTTGATTTGCATTAACATAAAAACGATGAATAATTTTTATCAAGCGTGTTCACACACATATTGCTAAAGCTTGTCTAATGATACATGCCAAATATTTTTATCTCTGGATTTGTCGTTGTGAAGAAAACTGATAAAATGTTAGTATGTAAAATGCAGACATCCCCAAAATCTCCATACAAAACACCAATTTCTAGGTAAGGACCTAATACCTGATTCATGGTTGTTTTCCTTTATTTGTGTATATAACTTCATATACACAAATACCGTGCATATGAAATCCCAAAACACGAGTTAACTTTGCTATGCTGATTAGTGTGAGTGTGTGAAATTATTTATTTATTTATCATATTAAACTTCTAATCTTTATGGAGCACGCTAGAGATATTCCCGATAAGATATCTGAAACAAACTGGCTGCAGTGACTGCTTATCATCACGCCAGGCCTAAGTTTGTATATACACAGATGCGCTAAAACTAGTTATTATAGCCTACTGTTGTTCGTCTAGGGAATCGAGTGTTTTTTAATTCAATGTGCATCATGTTTATTCATTTATTTTTGTATGTGCATACATTCAGTTTTTCTACATCTCAAAATCGCAAATCGTAATCAGCATAGTTAATTAAAAACGCTTTTTGATTAATTATATTTCCAAATCGGGTTTTTCTCGTTAACTTAGACGTTCTAATCTGTAAAACTGTTCGCTTAATGGTCACTGTTCATACAGTTTCTCCGTGTAATATTCGTGTCGAATCAGTTTTTACTGCTTTGTTAACTTCAACACTTCGCGGACGTAATAGAATTTAGTTTCATTATCGGGATCTATCTATAACCTTATTTCTAACGTTATCAATGTATAGAAATAGCGCTGTTTTATAATTAGCTCGCTCACGGTACTTTGCTCGAAAATAGAGATGATCCCTCCCCTGTCCCAGACGGCATTTTGGCATGCCAACCCAGATTTAGTTATTGTGTATCGGTCCCGGAAATTTAGTAGTTAAACATTAAAATCATTGAGAAACATATGAGGAGTAAGGGCCGTAACCTCTCTGGTTTAATGCTAATTTGGTGGGTAGAATGAAATGGTTGCAAAGACCGGCTTTAGCTTAACATCCCTTTAAGTTTCACGAAACTAGATAACGGATAATTGATTTATTTCCTAATAGCAATGCTTAACAAAACGAAATCTGTTTTTAATATAATTTACTAATATATTAAATAATAAGCATTTACTAACATATTCTGGATCTTTGTTGTATGAAATAAAAACATTTTATTTATTTATAGCGGGTCTTGCCAAGGAGATGCCTACCATAGACAAATTCGCCATTATAGACTCAAACCTATAAAGTTCCTAGACTTGTAGGTTTAGCACGTGCCGGGGAGAAAAATTCTCCGGCGAATTTTTTTCTCCGGCTCGCGCTAAGCCTTGTGGTAAAGTTAGTTAAGATCTAGTAAAGCTCTCGCCTTCACCAATAATATCCGGTGAAACTGTAGTCGGCGTGTAAGGCGCGCCATGGCAATATGCTAGTGTAGGGCCAAGCAATATATTAGGTCCTCCTTACCTATGAAATTAGTGTTTTGTATGGAGATTTTGGGGAAATCTGCATTTTCCATACTAATATTTTTTAGTTTTCTTCACAACGACAAATCCAAAGATAATAATATTTGGCATCTATCATTAGACAAGCTTTAGTAATATGTGTAATATCACACTTCATAAAAATTATTTATCGTTTTTAAGTGAATGCAAATAAAATGATGTATTCGGGAGACACTTAAAAAGAGTTGTGTCCGTGTCCAATTTTAACACAATTAAACTTACAACAAATTATCAAAACAAATCAAAAGCGCTCAAAAATATAGTCTTTTTTTAGACGAGGTAATTATTTTTTAGGAATACTCTGAATCTTAATAGTTACAGACAAAATACTAAGAGAGAAAAAAACACCAATTTCATAGGTAAGGACCCAATAAATGTGTTTGTTCCAGCCGGGTACCGCATGAGCATGCCGGGCGGCGGCGGCGCGGGCGGCGGCGGCTGGGCGGGCGCGCCGCCCGTCATGTACTCCGCCGCGCTGCCCAGCGCGCAGTACCCCTCGCAGTAGCGCCCCTCCCGCACGCACCGATACCCAACTACTACGCTAATAGGCTGGGATTGATAACGCTCTTTACCGCTTCCACTGGCGCCAGGTAACATCTAACAGTAGCCTATTATCCACCCTATCTAGCCTCTCGGGATATCAATGTGACAATCTTTTTGAAAGGCAACTTCACGACATCATAGCAGGCTTTTTGAGCAGGTAACCGAGACTTTAGCCTATATTACAGAACCAAACTCAAGAGAAAAGCACAGTAACCGGCGCCATGTCGCACCATTTATAACTTAGCACAGTAAGAAAAAGATTCCTTACTTTTGCAAATTACTTTTTCGAAATAACGTCTTATTGAGCGGGTAACAACTGGAAATAGACATGACACTTTTTATCAGGTAATATGGCGAATATGCTCCATAGCTTTACTAGACAAAATGGACTTACTGCAAATACTTGCTACTGAAAATTCTGTAGTATATAAAATAAAAGTTGAGTTGCATCATTGTAAAGAAATTGCGACAATAATTGACTAAAAGTTCAGTTATTAAAACACATTTCAATGACAGAATAGCTTACATTACGACACAAATTTTGTTTTGTTGAAAAGTAGACTTTAAAATGCATGTTTTATGACTGACTTTTCAATGACTGCAAATGTATACAGTTCTCATGTGACATTATCAGACATGATAGTCTAAGTTCCCTTTGCAACAACTCCCATGAAGTCTATCCCATTTACCAGCAAAGAAATCTACTTGTCATCAAGGTTTTATTGTAATGGCAATAGGGGTTTACCCTATTCGATTCTTTCCACTCTTTACTATTTCATTTGCTAATCGCTCAAACTACAAAATTAACAATATATTGCACAAGTTTTAGTTTTTTCATCGTTATAATTAAAATGGGGATCTTAAATAAAGATCAGACAGTCATAGTTTCTGTTTTAATTGAAATATTTTTTATCCAATTGGCATATTTCATATAGATGTCTCATACTTGCTTGAAAGGCGTTGCTGCCAATTTTGAACTCAAAAAGAGTCAGTTATCAATCCCATTATTTAAGTGCTCGATGTGTATTTAGACTTCCGTGACGTGCGCGTTACCCGTGATATATACGGCGAGGTATGTCAGTGCATTCAAATTAAAGATTTTGTTTAAACACATCGAGAAAACCACAAGCTATTAGTTTTATCAGTACGGGTAAAGGTAACTAACTCTACGGTTGAGTTGTTGGGAGAATCTATCGGATTGTGTCACTGAAGTAAATCCATTGTCTCGGCCGTAAAGTTAGATGCCTGTTCCTTTATTGGCGACCAATATCGTTGTCCACGGCAATTGTCCAATAGCTATTTGGCCCGGTCCCCGCCAACCGACAGTCAACCGTCTGCTTCACCCTCGGTTGGTGTGCGCTAGGTCTTATCAATGAAACTGCTCGTTTATTGTTCGTGCGCATACGCATCTCCCTCTCAACGTTTGAATTATTACGTACCGACAAAATTATTTTAGTATCACAATTGTAATAAAGGTAATTCCAATTTTTTAAGCGTTACGTAATAATAAGAATAAAGGCGAGATCTACAGTTTACAATTAAAACTCAAAAACATGTATTTTCGACTCTATTCTCTGTATTTAAGGTCGGGTTTACATGTTTCTGTAGTTTTAGTTGACTGTGAGCCACGTTTACACGATAAGCAAGCGAGGTTCATCGAAACTAAGTGATTTGGTAAGATTTGAATGATGTGGTGCATCATTTCAGTCTTGGCAAATTAGGTTTAATTTGTACACAAAATTATGGAAATCGCCTGAAATAGTGCCTGATATATCCATTACTGTAATAAATAGCTTCATGAACTGTTTTCAATAAACATGTTATTCAATTATTTGTATTGTGTACCTAATTCCGCTTAGCCTTACTTCACTGAAAACACATTCTTCTCAATTCACCAGATTATGTTATTTACATACTTAATGTAATTACATTTCTATATTTGTTTTTGTTGATTTTGAAATATTGATTGCGTGTATAAAAATATTGTTTTTGGTTCTGTTATTTTAAATGTAAAGTAAATTAATGCAATTTGATTTTATGTTTATGTAACAAGAATCAGAAGGTATGTAATTGTATTTTATTGTGTAACGCCGCAGGCACTTTTCAGGCGCAAATTGTCGCCTTTCGAATTCTCAATCGCGATCCATGGTTCCGAAACGAGTACCGTTTGACAATATTACGGTAATACAACAAGTATCGGCGTGTCGCCTCTCGCTCGCTAGTTAGTCGACCTTTAGATGCGCGACTGAGAAGGCGTACGATAGTACTAAGAAAAATGTAAAGAAATATATTATACTGTTAGAATTGAGTTACTATAGATTTCTCTACCTCAACCTCGTCTCCTCAACACCTCAGTGTTAGTAATATTGTCAAATGGGCACAATATGGTAGTGGTTTCCAAGCTGGAGCGTACATATCTGCGTTGGAACCGCCGCGGCCCCGAGATGATCGGGTCCGGAGGCTCGCCGTTGTTAGTCGACCTACATAGATAGGACGTAACGAAATAAATTATAAATTTTTAAAAAAAGTTATAAATATATAGGGGGAGTAGTGTCGCGAGTGGCCTCGTGTACATACGTTGATATTTATTGGCGCCCTGCGCTGGCAGACTGAGCTATATTCCCTAGGACTACTCAAGAGACGCGCCAGTCCGTTCGACATATTTATAATTATTAAGTTCGCGGCACATGTTGTTTTGTTTGACCTTGTTATGATTTTGTATGGAAACACTGGTAAGTCAATAAAGCAGTGGGTCTGGGATGAAGATGTTTGATTTACCGTTTATATACTGTTTAATATTATGTTTATTTCTGGGTCCAAATTTTATATGAGACAACCGAGCGGTCCACCTGTGATCGACGTCTGCACAATATACATTCGGATGACGAGAAATTATTGTAAATTCTTGATAAAAAGGTCATTTTGTAAAAGGAAATAAATAGTTTAAGTTTACTATTACATTGCTTATTGTTGTCTTATTGGCGGCAGATTACCCTACCGATGTCGCAACGCACTCCATTGCTTTATGATAACAAAATGTAGGTAATCAAAATTTATTATTGTCACTCCTAAGGATTTTTGCTTCGATAGCCGACAAGATTGACTGAATGTATCCTGAAAGATTAAAAGGAGTTTCTAATTTTATATAGCAGCATATCTAAGGTGGTAGTGTTCGGTAGAAGTATTCTGGCATGATCGACAGTATTTATTATGATCAATTTCACAAATCATAGAATTTCCAACATATAAGTAATATAGTAATTTCACAGGTGAAGTGTGAAGTGGTTTTAGTAGGTATATTTCAATCTCCATTCTTTTTTGTATACTATTGCTATCTGTCGACCTGCTACACAGTTCCGTTAAAATCGCGTGGTCGTGCCAGTCCACTTTAGGTATGCCGGTATACCAAAAAATATTTTTAAAACGCACTTATCATTAATGTGTATAAAAAAAATGCAAATCCTCCAAGCAAGGAAGAATATTAAAACTGCCTTCGTGACACTGTCAGTTAAATAGCACGAGATCCAGTGAGACAGATTGAGCATCACAAAGGCGGCGACGACAACCGTGCAGACTTCAATGGCTACTGCAGCTTGTTGTGTTGTGTACACCTGATGGTAAAAAAGGTAGTATTAGACAAAGTTATTGGTACAGATATTTACATCACTTACAGCAACACTTGAACAAAATAGTAGTTTATGTAACTGTCACATAATATAGGTTATTAAAACACGAGCGAGCCCTGTTGAGTTTTTTAGTAGTATCACGCGAGTGTTTTAATACCGAGTTATGTGCAGTTACATACACTACTTTATCTACACTCATTATGTATTCAAAGAAATAAAACAATTTTTTTTTAATTTTTTTATCTGGCTGTCTGGAAAACATTTGCCATAGTTTTGTGGGTTTTTAAGAAAAATAAAGTGTTGCATAATGAGGCCAACCTGTTGTATAATGGTCATTATGTTAGTTTCCATTTTTAAATTTTCGTTTTTATCATCTGTGTTAAAAAGTATGTCATTATGAGTTCGAACCTGGGTTCATAATTCGAACATTATAACATGAGTAGATAAAAATATTTAGCAAATTAACGAGGGTTTATAGTAAATAATTATAATATAATTATGTGGTCTTAATATGTGCTCGAGTGTTAACTGAAGGCCATTGTATATTTATTATCTTGTAGGTCAATAATTCAGAAAAATTATTTTTATAATATATGAAATGCTTCTACATCTGCTTCAGATTGCAAGTCGCACGAAATATGGTATGAATTTCAAGCATATATTATAGTGAGAGAAAAGCTACACTATACTCTTGTACTCGCGTACCCTCGTGTCGCCTCGTGCAGTGTGGGTGGGCTGCATCGCTTTCGACTGACATTTGGTTTGTATAAATACGTTCGTATTTTGCGCGATCGGGGCCCAGTATATTCGAGTATTAAGGAGGTCACAAAAGTTACCTATAAGTACCATAGATAAATTAAGCAGTATAGATCGCTATTCACATAGGTGCATACATGGGTTTTTAGTTTGTCTAAAACTTATTATTGTTGCTTGGACCTTGTACCCTTTCGTTCGACTTATTACGTTAGGTGGCGCTACTAAAGATTCCGCTAGTATAGTATATATACTACTTAATTTATCTATGCCTAAACACATGAAAGTGGACCGAAGAGAGAAATTGATGGACTGTGTGAATGATACGGGAGTGAATAGTGTGCAATGGCGAGTGATAGGAGAGTGGAAGGAAATACATTCGTTCATTCGATGCAGATTGTTGGGGAAATTGTAAAAAATTAAATTGGGAACAAGGAAAGAAGTACCTACGTTACATGTTGGGAACCATTGGGAAGTGTATCAAATGTTTCTTCAGAAGCCAGCCAGTCAGACAGACACATTAAAATAGTCTACCGTTATATGATTCAAATGAAGCTGTGAATCGCAAGAATAGCAGTTCCCGCCTTACAAATATAGTCGGCTCTTGGATTAACATAGTCCAAGTGCAGGTGGAAAACCCCCCTTGAGCAGGAGGAAACTTGTAGCATCACCCCCAACTTAAGAAGCGAAGCAGCTCTCAGTGATCTGTGCCCCCAACCCTTTATTCAAATTGCTTCTCTTTGAAATAGGCACCTATTTGCAAAGCTCCTGTACTAAAATTCTTAGCAACGTTACATGAACAGTCGTCGGCTTACCAAGTTGCTAGTCAAGGGCACAACGAGACAATAGAAATATATTTTTTTTGCAAAGGATGGTGCTGGCGGTACCCTCTAAGGGAATAAATACGTTTATGCGATAAGCCTATCGTGTGTTGCAAAGGAACTCATTGAATATACGCTGTGATGCCCTATTTAGGTACTCTCATTTTTCACTTGTAGTTTTTCTAAGTTTCTCTATTACTTATTATACAGTAGGTATATGTGGAAAGGCCAAAAAATTACTTACACATAATGCAGTGAGGATCTAGTCTAGACCCTACTTATTTTTCTTTATAAAAAAGAAACTGCTCTGCGCCTGTCAAAAATAAGCATGCGAGGTGTGTTGAGGGAATCTCAGAACCTGGTTTGCAAAAAAAATCCGTAATTAGATTAGGATTTTTCTAAATTTAGTTGAGCCCAATTATCTGGAATAGTATTTTTTATGTCGGTTCTACACACAGGTTCTACATGTCCTTTTCCCATTCTCCTCCAGGCACTCTGCACAAAATCCAATTTTCTTTTTGGTTTTATTTCCTTCCGATCTCGATTCCGATTTTATGTATAATATAAAAATATGTAGATTGTTGGTAGATACTTTTATATTTTTCAGACGATTTAAAACTGGTAAATGATGTCTTTAAGAGTAGGTAGTAGGAGTACATACAGACTACAAACTAATGACAATGGCATTAATGCCAAGACTACCAAAACATGATCACTGTATGTACCACGGTTTATGATCCAAACGTACCTACCTACCTATTTTTTATAGAGAGGCTAGTGGCAACAAAACAAAAACAAACAGCGCAAGCGTCTGCCTTATATTTAACCCGCCACAAAAACTACGCCGGACGCTTGTTTAAAGTTATATATAATATTTGATTCAGCTACCTCCACATTCCGATGGTTATTTTAATCGGTCCCTTGGCGTAAACCAAATCATGAAGTATTATGATAATCCTTCACCCACTTATGACTTTGCATTTTAAGAGAATGAGTTTCAAGTTAGAGTAGGCTGATGACGTAAAAATTGCAATGACAGTGATCTAAAAATAAGGTCGCGCGGCGGAGCGTCTGAGTGCGCTGCCGCAGTCGAGGACCGACCGTCGCGAGTAACAGTCGAACGAAATAATCAAAGTAGCAGCCATGGTGTACGAGAGTGACTTCTACACGACGCGCCGCCCCTACAGGCCGTCCAGCTACGTCACGGTGAGTGCCGCCGCCGCCCTTCTAACACCTCCGCAAGCGCGTCGCACCTCGCTCCACTCTCTCCCGGGAGCCGGACGCTCCTCGCACCGGCTCGACCCTCGATCGCGTCCTTCGTCAGCCTTCATTCCGACTTAGCGCAGTGATCATATCAGTGTTCCTTCAGTGCCAACGGAACGGAAGAGTGGTATGGTGAATCGTTGTCTTCTAGAGTGTAACGATTTGTCTCGTTTGTACTCTGATTTCGCTTGTAAACAAGATTGCTTACATTAAGTTACCGGTCTTCCCCAAACGGGCTTTTATCGTCCCGATCGGACAGACTCTATCGTAGGCGAGATGAGCATTCCACAAGTGGGTCATCTCGTATCGAGAATTCGAGTCGGAAAGCGGAGCTCTCGGGCGCGCCAAATATAGCCGCGGCTGGAGTCGCGCCCGCCGGACTAACGGCGACTTCTCCGCTTGCAGCGGGCCGGCGACTGGGAGAAGGTGCCGTTCGTGCCGCGGCCGAGCCTCGTGCCGGACCCGGTGACGGCGTTCGGGCGGCGCGCGCGGCCCGGCGAGCGCGCCTCCGTGCTGGAGCCCGTCGTCAAGCAGAACATCAAGCCGGCGGCCGAGTACAAGCTGGCGCCGCTCGCGCCCTACGTGTCGCCGCGCGAGCGCACGCGCGAGCGAGTGCTGGCCTCGGTGGGGCAGCGCGAGCGCACGTTCGCCGCCGACCCGCTGGGCACGCCGCGCGACCACATGGACGTGGCGCTGGCGCAGGCGCACGGCCGCCCGACCCACGCGCCGCGGCGGCAAGTCTATTACAGCAACTACGCGTCCTACTGAGCGCGGATCGAGGTCTCTCATCGTGTGTCGCTTTTAGTTAGCTAGTCGGTCGAATCGGTGCGAGGGTGGGCGGTGAAGGAAGGTCGGTGGCGGTGGCTAAGGGCGCGGTTGTTGCAGACGCCGAGACACTACGTGGTGGTGGACCGCGAGCCGCTGCCGAGGCGCGCGGACGAGCAGTACTCGTACTCGTACTCGAGCACGAGCCAGCGCTCGACGGGCAGCGGCGTGCCGCAGCGCAGCTCGTACAGCACGTCGGTGGAGCGGCGCACGGGCGGCGGCCCCGGCGGCTACTCGTACACCAGCGAGCGCACCAGCAACCTGGGCGGGCCCGGCGGCTACTCCTACTCGTCCACGTCGAGCGGCCGCCTGCCCTACGGCACCAACTACCGTCACTACTCTTACCGCGTGTAGCGCCCCGGCTCCCCCGACCCCCTCCCTCCTTCTCTACTCCTAATTCCTCGACGCCGCCATGCTTCCCATAATATTGTGTACCTAATCAGTATTCGCTAAAGATCACAGTATACGCGATCGCTCTACTTTAAGCTACGTACAAGTGGACGTGAATCTCAAATTCGTTGTAGGCTTTTGATGTTATTTTTAGTTTTATATTTTTTTATTAAAATGTGATTTAGACTGAATTTTTAATAAAGCTTGTGTTTTCTAATAATTTCTCTTTTCCTTTCATGTTGGTTTTCTGTGTATGTAATTTCCTTGCCTCAAAGGTCGATAATAGACTCGATCTTTCTACTAACACTGTTTGTGATTTCTTAATTTATAAATTTTATGTATTTACAGTTCTTAGACCTGACGTAGATACAGAAAACATAATGTTATGATAATAAAAAGCTTTATGATAAATGTAAAATTTCAGAGGAAACAAAACATTACATACCTAACTAAATAGGTAGGTGCCACAAGATTAATTAAAGACTTATATAACTTTTGTAACGAAAATTTTGCAGAAATAATAATAATTTTATTAATCAGTATTAGAAATACATAAAAATAGTGAAACATACTATTTTTGTTAGCAAAAAATATAGGTAGTTCAAAATTGATAGAGCACTATCAAAATTCATCAAATAAAGTATCGGAAAAAGATAGGGATACCTAATATCTTTAAAGAAAGAAAAAATTCTTTATTTGGTATCTTAATACAGCTAGTAACAATGAAGTTTACAATAATTACAATACCTAATTACAATGAACCAAAAAGGTCTCCACTCAGTGGGTACACGGCCGTGACAGCTATTGCAGTTTGCCACGCACGACCACTGATATTATCTGTATTTCAATAAAAGTTGCCCAAAAGGTAAAGAAAACGAAGTAGTTTTTAATCTCTTAATTATTTTGTACTAATTGTAACTAAGTGAAATCAAAGGCTAGGTGACCCTTTTTTTATTAGGCCCCAGATGATTAATTACTGATAGCCATCACCATAAAAAATAATATATTTTTTTTTCTGAAGCCTTTAACAAAATAAATTTTAAATTAGGTTTTGCTTAAATGTCAAAATCGCCTTCGGTCCTGATGGTCTATGAATTATCTGCGCCCGCCGTAGCGTCACGATTATTGTAAACAATTCAATACGCATGCGTGACATACCAGACAGTTATGCATGATTGGTTGCGACCAGGTTGCTACTGACGTTTGACGGATTTTTACCATGCGTTGTTATTGTTTACATGAAGCATTACTCAACAAATTTCACGAACATGGTGGATAGCGTTTTTGGCAGATGAAAAAATACAACATACTTAAATTGAATTTCTACAGCAATCCCATATTTATACTTATCGAACTTGGTATATTTCGGACCCTTGTACTAAATACTATGTGAATGACACATTATTTTCAAATCTTTTGATATAAGTCAACTAGCCTATTGTTAACAGTGAATTATATTTGTGCCAATGTCTATATAAAAAGTGTAATGAATTTTAAAAAATTAGGTGAGTCAACTATTTTGTTTACCTTTTGGCAACTTTCATTGAAAGATGCTAAGTATACAATTTTTTTTATTATGAATCATGGTAGTGCGCTAAAAATTTCACATTTTTAGATTTTTATTCATATTTTCTACAATTTACTCATATAAGTACCTTACAGCCAAAATACCGAGAACACGTTTAAAATCTAAAAGTTATCAAAGACACGTTCTCATGAAAGTTTATAAATGAATAAAAAAACATCTAGCCATTCAGTCACACTAATTACCGTTCTAATTTACAACACATTTCCAAGTAGGGTACACTTTAAATATAAAAAAAAAATCAGAATTTAGATAAAAGGTGTATCAACCAATCAGATCAAACCAAAATTAGGTCCTACCTACTTTGTACTAGCACTGAAGGTAGGTATTGGGTCCTTACCTATGAAATTGGTGTTTTTATTCTGTCTTAGCAATTTGTCCGTAACTATTAAGTTTCAGAACATTCTTATTAAATAATTGCCTCTTCTAAAAATAGACCATATATTAGAGCTCGTATTATTTAATTTGATAATTTTTTGTAGGTTTAATTGTGTTAAAATTAGACACAAAGACAATTACTTTTAACTGCATCCCGAATACATTTGATTTGCATAAACATAAAAACGATGAATAATTTTTATCAAGCGTGTTCACACACATATTGCTAAAGCTTGTCTAATGATACATGCCAAATATCATTATCTCTGGATTTGTCATTGTGAAGAGAACTGATAAAATGTTAGTATGTAAAATGCAGACATCCCCAAAATCTCCATACAAAACACCAATTTCATAGGTAAGGACCTAATATTTAGGTATAGCTCTACATAAAAAAAAACATTTTACACAAAAATTACGATGTCACAAGTACTCTACAATAAAAAGATAGGTATCCATGAAGTGTCCAGTGCTAAAAGTTAACACGTGACTGTTTCCATTTTCGCCGGTCGCAGCCGCTGCCGTCGTGGTACTTCCTGAGTTCCTATCCGACGTACTATGAAGTGCCGTACTATCCGTACATCTCATACGTACCCAAGCTAGCACAGGTGAGTATAGCTGGTATACTCGAAGAAATCGCCAAAGAAATGTACACTTAATAAGAATATTATACAGCAAAACAATTAGGAACTTGTCAATTTATACATAGTTTTATCATTCTCTATTATTAAATATTTTTGCGAATGAAATTGGGAAAAGGGGAGGCTCATGATGTATTTTTCGTTAGTATCATCAAAAAAATGCGCGGCGAGCAAGTACAGATCTATTTTGACATGTATTAGTAATATCTTGCTATTTATTTACCTAAGTAATACAGACCGGCCTGCTTTGTTCATTTAGGACTTGCTTATCCCTTATTTTACAATTCTGAAATTAGGTAACATACCTAATTGTTTATAGTTAACATTTATTTTTAATTTCATTGTGGAGTCTTTCATATTACACTCTTGTTTTGATATTTTTATTTCAGTCATCCCTACGAGAAACATTTCTGTTTTCTCTAAATATGTTTCTCGATAAAATAACACCTCATGTTTGATTAAATTGACCGTTAGCAATCTTTTATATTTAATGAACTTAAATGAGGCGGTGTTATTTATTATATAGCATCCGATTAGTTTTCACTAGGTACCTACACGTTAAATGAAAGATGTTCCGATGACGATAGCTATCAGAAAAACTAAGACAAAATCCCGGTAAATTAGCTCAGCTTAGGTAAATACGTGTTGAGCTATTTAAATTGAGCGCATAAATACTTGTTAATGATGTTCTAGTACACAAAATACTCGTTTCTGTGGCGATTCCTTGACGTTAACAGCTGTAATATTTTGCGAACCAACTCGATGTTATGCGCACGAGCTGTAAATAGATCACAAACATGCACCATCGGCACTGCTATGTATAGCACGCATTTCACTTTATCCTACAACATTTCTGAGCAATCTGTTATTGTTTTCACGTATCGTGGAAACTTTTTGCAAGGTCCGCATGTTCCAAATATTTTCAATAAGTAGAAAATACTAGCGATGGTAGGTAGGTTTGATAGGCTATTTATATGGTCTAAAATAGGCATTTCAATATTTAGATAGTTACTAAGCCTTTAAGGGTAGGTAGGCATATTTTGAAACAAGGACTTCCTATAAGGTCTGGAGTAGATGTTTGTTTTTGTTTGTATCGATATGTTTTTAATGTCTACGTCTATAAATTGTTGTAAATGACCATGTCCCATTTTCAAAGCGGTTGGCTTAGCCGCTGCGATCCATCGTTCTTAAACCTATAGTGAAGACTGTGATTAGTGTATTATCTATGAATAAATATCCCATTAGAGTCATTCGACATACAATATATTTAGATATCTCCGTACCGAATGGTGCCAAAATTCCGGTAGGTATAGGCTTTGAGCGCTGTAAACGTATTTTTCACCGGATAACAGACGGTGTTTTTACCGGATTCGCGGTGGCGTATGGTTTATCATTAATGTGTGTATTTGTACCGGACAAATTGTTCGCCGGACAGATGTCCGGTGCCTGTACAGACATTAATTAAAAATCATACACCACCGCGAATCCGGTAAAAACACGGTCCGTTATCCAGTGAAAAAACCGGACGTTAACAAGCGCTTTTTCCCGATTATCTCACTAACATCCTCGATCCGGTGGAAGTAGACCCTGAGTCGTCTCTTATAATCCAACTGAGTCTTACTTACAGTCGGAAATATCATCTTCAACGTTATTAAAAGTAAATAGGATTTGATAAGACTAAACTTCAAAAAACGGGTTAAAAAAACCTACCTGTTACCCGAAATCGTTGTAATTGAACCCGAAATTGACCTGATTATTGCTAAAAGCTATTACCAACCAATATCAATAGATAAAGAAACTGAAAACTATTCACCCAAAATAAATCCCTCAAAATCCCGGATGCTATCTCGAGATGTCACGAACAATAGATTAAGCTATTGTGTCTGGAAATCTGGTAACTGAAGAGTTAATAGGTACTAATTGACTATTGTACAAAACACAACTGTTCTTGTACAGTATTCAGAACTATCAATTAGACAACCACATGATGCAGATAATGCAGTGATAAGCTTCACATTATCTCATAAGTACCATATTCTTTAACAATCACTATGTATTCAAGGAAACAATCAGAACATTTTCTTGACAATTAACTTTGTAAAACATCAGATTCAGTAGTGATATTTAAACACTAGAATGAAAATCTCCGTAATAATATTTATAGGACCATGCTTTTATAGTAAAAAAATAGATAAGCCTAAAATAGATATGTCTAAAAATGCACTTGATTCATTATAGGCTACGTAATGAAACTCATTCATGACAGTATAATAATTTGGCACTGCAGATCACAACCTACACCTGAGGATATCTTTTAAATACACGGGCCAAAAATTTATACTGCATGTCTACGTAGGTTGTATGGTGACAGAACGATATATTAATGGAAATATATCGATTAAGCTGCAGGAGTAGAAGTCAGGGATGCAGATTTTAGTTTTAGTTGTGATAAAATTGAAGTTGTACAACATTTAGTGATACACTGTGTCAAGATAGAAAGAAAGAAAAACATTTATTGACCACAGGCACAAGCAAGACGCAAAATACACAAACACACAAACAAGATCGAGTCTAAAAGGGAATTGCCATTCCAATTTAATCTGAATGGGCAAGAAGTAGGGTTATTTCCAAACTTATATAAAGGTACCAGCAGAACCAAAATCAGAAATGTAATGAAATGCTTTATTTAATCATTTAGGTAACAAGTACTTACACTCGCATCAAAAACATAAAATTATCAAACAAATTATACAATTCTACTTGTTCACCTCTACATTTTTTCATTCCTATTCACTACCGGGAGACCTTATCAAGACATGATACAGGCAAGAAACTCTGCAAGGGTTCTATACTCCCTTTACATAAAATTGTCTTACGTTCTTCATTATACAAATTACTGGCAAGTCAAAATGGAATGAATTAAATGAAGAAGCTAAGAGATTGTACAAACTACTGTTATGTAGTGTTTTTTTTTGTCATAATATATTAATATTGTCATTAACGTAATTTGCAAAACATTGCACTAAATAGAGAAGATACAATGAGCTGACGATCAATGTAAGTAGATAAAAGTTCCAAATAAGTATAATAAAATTTTGTTTTTTATGGGCGTATTATAAGAGCAATGAAAGGGAGACATGTCAGTAACTAAACGAATTATCAATATAGCTGGACAAGCTGGATGTGGGTGACTTTGTGATGGATTAATTTATAGAAGTAAAAGTAAATATAACTTAAGTGTGAGACGGAGTATCTAAGTTCACCATAAATGAACAAACAATTGCAAAGGAATTGGAAATTAGTCATTACAGTGCTGATAGTAGTCCACACGAAGATATAAAGATATGTAATAAAAAAGCGCAGAATAGTAAAAATGTCAATAAGTAACATCACAAACGGCTTCATAAGTTTTTAAATGTTTACAGGTAGTCTATTTGAACCTATGCATTTGATACTTTCTAAATGTATTTACATTGTGCAAGCAAATCCTTCAAACTAAAATGACTATTATAAACTAAAATACCTAGTTAATAGAATATTAAATACAAGAATGGCGTCATTGTCAGTTCTACACATCAATAACATGGAATATGTTTTTTAAGGGAATGGAAATATTCGTGGAAAAAAATATATATAAACTGAAAGTGTTTTTCCTTCAAAGTGGTCGTGAGCGTGAATCATGAGTTTGTTTGTTGACATTGAGGACACACATTTTAACTTTTTCTTTGATATGTGTACAATAATGAACATGTTTATTTGATACAGAGAGTAATGCAGAAAATCTGTCATAACAAGCAATATAAAATGTACTAACGAATGTTCAAAACCGCGCAAGACCTTTATTTAATTTTAATTCCATGCAAAATACTACGAGCGAAGCTTTGAATTTGAAAAACTCCAGGGTTTTAAATTTATAAGATGTTCTGTGTAACGGGCATGTTTGTATAACGACAGATCCATTACCTATAAATATAAGCAAAACATTTGGAGTAAGAACTGATAAATGAGTTTCATGTTGGATTTAAGGTAATTTTTAAAACCTTGTTCACAAATCTTTAAATTTCTGCTGAGGATATTACGTAAATCTCAGAAGACCTTGAAAGCAATTTATTATCTAAACCATTAGATCCCTTGAGAAAACAAAGGCTGGAAGCAGATCAAGGGAATAATAATGATTTTGGCAGCGACAGTGAGGCCACTCTAGTAACATCTACGCCTCTCTCATCAATAAGACGACTGAAAACCAACGCAACCGTTTACATGTAATGTTATATTTAACCGAATTTCGCGAAGCACGCAGAACACGACGTAATGAATAATGCGCAATATGTTATAATAAATGCTGAGAAAATTCTGGCATGAATGAAAGTTGAAATCCGATATCTCGCGTATTTCTTTGCCAAGCACTGGACGCTCTCTAATTAGCGAATGATGATTATAATTACTTGGCAACTGTCTCGATGTAAGGTTACATTTTACAAAGAAACGTGGAATTTCGTTGAATTGTTTCAGTTATTCGAGAAGCTATTAAACTTGGACTACTACGGAAATGTTTGGCCTTGCCAGCAACTGCTCATGGTCTAAAATATCTAAATATGAAAATGTTCATGGTTAGAGATATTTTGGTTTTATACTAATTAATATCAACGACATTTATTTGTGTAACAGTAACAAATAATGTTATTATCATTGTGATATTGCGTTCAATATTTACGTTCAATATTTTACGTTTTAATAATATCTAAATCAGTAACGCAGATTCTCATTTTAGTTCTCAAGCCGAAAACTAATATAGGAAAAAACCCAAGACAGAATTATAAAGCAACCGAATTTCTATTTATTTCACACTTAGCATCATAGTGTCAACACGTAAGAAAATCTTAAAGATAAAAAGAAACGATTACATCGTTCAGCGCAGGCGCACCCGGCTAATTTTACCACACTCCCGATGAGTCACCTCGCCATTGATATGCGCAATAAGGTTCACTGTTGTAAAAATAAACCTATGATGGAGTAGGTATTACAAAATTTCGGGAAATTTCCGATAACATTTCCGGAGACAAGCCCTGATTTAAATTGCGTAAAAGAAAATATTTCTTCTTTCGGAACTACTCTAAGCCAACTAAATAACATACCTATAACATGTTATGTTAGCCAACTACTCCGTCAGAAAAGATGATGTTGCATTAATAGCTACAGAAGTAATGAAATATGGATATGGAAATCCAAAATCGGGAAATCTACGAAGTGTAATTACTAATCTACTTTTAAAATCGAAACTAAATCAAAACTGTGGGGAAAATTACTCGATTCTATTCCGTGCATGTAAATTGATATACCTACATCTCATTTCATGACATGTTGACTTTAGTTTGAGAGCATGTGCATCTACTGTTTACAAGCATTATATTAGATTGATTAGATTAGTTACTTCACAACACTTCGTTTTTTGCATTGTTAACTAACTTAAATTAGACCATTACCTATAAGTAGCACCTAACATAGGTTTAGCAGTACCGTTCATTCGTTTACTGTGTTCATCCATTAATTCTTCTGTAAATATTATTTCACACAGCTTCGTAAGTCAGGCTACTGATTTATTATCTAAATACAGTATCATGGAAATATTTTCTAAAGAGCTTATTATTTTCTAAAACATTAGAATTTGTAGAAAGGGCTTTACATGCTTTACGTAGTAGATTGACTCCAGTAAGCGCTTTTTATGGCCTATTATAACATCAACGCTATTATTTTGTTCAAGCATGGCTTCGGCGTTCTAAATTTTTATTTTATGATAGAATTTTAACCATCTTTCAGGCCGAGCTGATCTACCGACCAACGCCTCGCACTGTCACTCGACTCGTCACATACCCGGAGGCACCCCATCATATCATGCGCGTGCGCGTCCGCCCATCTGTGGTCCTCCGCGAACTCGATCGGATCGCATATCGCCGCCGCCCTCAGCTCGCTATCTCAGCTGTTGACGACTTCTACAGATCTGAGACCACTAAGGTAACTTACACAAAGTATAAATCTGAGAATTTTGAAGGTGTTGATGTTAAGACTTCTAGACTTAATAAAGATATCTCTGATGTTTTCGCGATTATAAATACTTTCAATGGGTGAGGTCAGAACTGATCCGAAATAAAATAGAAGAGGATGATAGCAACGAATTTGGACAGAAGTAATCTTTTTAAGATAAATTTAAAAAATCTACGTAAGTTAAGAAGTAGAAATCTGTATCCTTTAAAACATTTTCATAATGATGTATTCGTAAAATTACAGGCATTCGAAGATGAAAGTCGCCGTATTCGCGCCGATACCGCATCTCTGCTACAGCGCGCGCGCTCTGTAGTGCCTCGTGCTAAGACAGTGGCCCCCCTCGATACCATCCACTCGTGAGTACACACTATGAAAACCTTGAGTTTCAACACAATATCGTACTAGAATGAACTCAAATCTAAACGTTGACTCGGAGGTAATCATGAAGGAACACCAAAGCCATGTAGAGTAACAAAAAAGATGACTAATTACTAGTTAGGATATATAAATAGTTGAGAAATAGCTTAAACACACAAAATAAGAAACTACATTTAGGAAAATCACTTATGAATGATATTCGCAAAGGTGACGATATGATTTAGTACGGCGCTGTAGCAGTAATTGGTTATTTTAAGAAATGGGAAACGGTAGAAAGTATTAAAGATAGCAGAATATAAGAAGGTGCACGGAAAGACCTTGTCGACGAGTCGGTCATCAGGGCTAGGTCAAGCTTTCCTCAGCAGACGAACCGATACAAAAAAGTTAGGTCATTGATGCGTCTATCAACAGCTGGCACTGACATTGACAACAATCTTACATAATTTGGCAGTGCTAATAATGCGGCTCTCATGACGATTCATCGGAAGTGTTCATCCAAGGTTTCAAACAAAACCTATGGTACAGGATATTCATATAAAGATTTAAAATTTTTGCGTGGGCGCTAATTTTCCTGCCAAATTTCATTTTCGCGTGTTTTGTATGTGACGTAGTCGCGCGTACTGATCACGACTTTAATTATAGTCTGGTTAAATGCCAGCATGTTAGCAGTCCAGCGTTCTAATAAAATGTTTTACGATTTATTTTCATTGGAAACTGGAACTTTTTATGATTATACTACTTCGTTCTTCAAACATTGCGACCAGGTCAGCTTTTAACCTTACGAAATTAAGAAGTACCTTAATATTTTTGTCCGCAGTTATTCCTATGGAGAGCCTGTTCCATACCGATTCAGCAGCGATGCTTACATTGCTAAACTTTTGGTGCCATTGCGCAGTGTGGCCAGTGATATCCACAATATATCATTCTACAGCGAACCCGCTAAGAAGTTTACTGGTATGTATTGGAAAATTTATCGGAAGAGACCGAACAATTTTACACTGCAATATGACACTTGGCGATAAATAGTTTCAATTAGGTACTTATATCCTATGTTTGGCATTGCACCCTTATATTTTCCCAAGCTCCGACTAACAGTTATGTTCCAGTGTGACCCTGTGGTAATCGTGAGGTGTTTTCGCCAGGACGTGGTAACCTCGCGTGCGTGCACTACTCCGGTAAAAAAGCCTTCTCCAATCGCGGACCCCTCTACAAGAATTTGAGCATCAGGGACGACGTAAACCTGCTTTCCTTCTACGCGAAAAACAGGCTTGCGGCCTCTGGCCTAGGCGTCGAGAAGGCCACAGGTACTTCATCAAAATCGCATCGCTAGCGCCAGCTTTGGACCCTTCGCTTAATTCTGTTAAAACGACCAGTAAAACGAGATTAAATGGTGACTAGCTAGTCAAGGCCTCGACGGCTTCGTGGAGGTTTTAAAGCATCATTAAAATGGAGTATATAAAGTCCGTGTCTAACACTGTGTGTGGTGTTTCTTGCAGCGGGCGGCGCGCCGGAACAGCCGACGGCGGCGCAGTGCGCGTAGCTCGGCCCGCTCGGCCGCGGCGCGGCGCGGGCGCATGCGCCGTCTGCGCCCGCGCCGTGTCCGCCCTTCGCGCTCTCTGATCTCGGTATAACATGCTCCCACTAACCAAGATCATATTTTATTATATTTTTATTCGAAGAATATATTTTTGTTATATCTTTTACTACGATTACAACGAACGATTAAAGTTATTATTTTCTAGTCCTCGCTGTGATAGCGCGGTGATTGCCGAACATTAAAGTCGGCGATCGAGACGTCTCGTTTTCACTTAACAGAACTGATTTTACTTAACATTAAAGAATTTTTACCGTACTATTAGTTGTTTTAATTTGCATGTTAGTGTCCTTGTTTCACGCTTCCATACATAAGCTTTAATAATGCTTTGCTTATACAACTAACATTAATTTAAAACCTTATTTAAAAAACTACTCAAATATACTTAAATTAAACGTGTACTTTTCCAAAGCAATAATAAACAGACTGTTAAAGACATATTTCATTAAACAACACTTATAAGGTACTAAGTTATAGGTACAGAACAGACACAATATACACCAAAGGCTTCAATAATTACCGCCACACATAATACTTCACAAACATTGATTGAATGCCAACATTCGCATCATGGCATGAGCGAGCAGCACAAATGATTCAATACCATAGCGACGTCCATACGGTTTAAGCTTTGCCATCAAGCTTCACGGGCTAACTGCTTGGTGATAGCGCCCCGAGCCTTGTGCTGCTGAAGCTTCCCACACGACCATTGTGACTGAACATTCTAAGGAAATGATTAGTCATTCCAGAATACAGCAACAGGATTTGCTAATCATTTCGTCAATGGTCAAAGTTATTTCGAGTTTGGGTAACCTAGGCCTCGGTACAGTGAAACTGCTACCTTGGAGGCCGAGCCGCAAGTTCCAGGCGCCGCAGCCCATGGAGGACCCCAGCCAGGGGATCAAGGCAGCGCAGGCCGAGCGTGAAGCTCGGTTCCGCGCGTCCACAGCCGAGCCTGTGCTGGCTCCCAGTGCTGACTTGACCGAAATTAAGAGGAAAAGACAAGAAGAAGCACGTGCTGCTGAAGAAAAGTAAGATACTGTAGTAATTAATCTCATATTTTTAATTTGTTGAGCTATATTGAAAGAGGAGGGTTGGAGTCCCAGTAAATGGACCATGATTAGGTCTAAGTACCTAGTACCTACCAACTTAATAAAAAAAATTCTACGACTTTATTATTTTCCTGCATAATAATACCAAAAAAATTAAAGAGTTAATACTTTAAGTACTAGGAAGAAATCTAATATTTATGAATTATTTTGTTATTTGCAGTAATGACCCGTTTTATGGTAGATATTTTCCTTCATTTTGCCTGATTAAGTTGAAATTTCTGTTTAAGGGCATTGAAGGAGGAAGCCAAACGTGAAGCAGAACGCAAGGCCCAGGTAATAAGCAAAAACTTTATTTCTCAACTTTATTCAAAATCGATTTAAAACTCACGAGAAATAATGTTACCCAGGCCGAACGCGAGGCAGCAGAGAAGAGGAGGATAGAAGAAGAAGCCCGTAAAGCGGAAGAAGCCAAACGTAAGGCTGAAGAAGAAGCCAGGATAGCTGAGGAAGAAGCTCGTATAGCTGAAGAAAAGCGCTTGGCAGAAGAGGCCTTGGCCGAGGAAGCTAGGAAAGCAGAAGAAGCAAGACTCGAAGAAGAGGCCCGCCTGGCAGAAGAAGCTAGACTAGCAGAAGAGAAGCGTTTAGCCGAAGAGGCCCGTTTAGCTGAAGAAGCCAGACTAGCAGAAGAAGCTAAGTTAGCCGAAGAAGCTAGACTAGAAGAGGAGAGGCAGGCAGAGCAGAGACGGCAAGAAGAATTGGCACGATTGGAAGAATTAGAGAAACAGGCTCAAGAAGAACGTGAAGCTGAACTAGCTAGACAGGTATAGATTTCATATGAATTAAATATCGAAAATTACTATATTCCTTATTAACTCAGACTTTCAGATAAAAAAAATGTGTCTTATACAGGCTGCTGAATTAGCTGAAATCGCGAGACAAGAATCTGAACTAGCAGCAGCGCGTTTGGAGGAACTCTCCAGGAGTGGTTCTGCCGCTGACAATTTGGATGCTGACGCCAGGTTTGCAATTTTTATTGTAATTTCAAGATATCCTGTATTCAAAATGATCATATGATTTAAATCTAAAATTCTTGCATTTTAGAGATGATAGTCATGATTCAATTTCATAAAGTATCACTACTGCTTTTTACAGTGAAACACCTGCAGACGAGCCCCAACCAATAGTGGAAGAACCAGAATCCCCCGAAGTAATACCCGAGCCAGTCGCCGAGGTGGAATCAGCAGACCAAGCTGATGCCAGTGAAGACGAAAAAGCAGAACCAGATGTCACTGACGAAGAATAAACTGTCAGCTGTAACGTTAACTAATTACACTTCTAAATATGCATTTTTAATTATTGATAAACTCTTGGATTAAGCTAAGCGTCATTCGTGTATTTGGTAGGATAGGCATGAATGTCGTAATAGCGAAAAAGTGACAACATCACACCTATTTTGTCCATTCTTTAGTAATAAGCCTTTCCTTTGCATAATTAAATTACGCAATTTTGAAAGTGCTCAGGAATTTCTTAATTCATCCGCCAAAAAATACTCACTACTGCTTAAGAGAGGTATATTAAACTAAAATATTAATTATTGTCACACATAGTTATAAGAGTTCAATATTTTATATTTTGTTAAAATTTAACAATAAAAGACATATTAACAAAATGTTGTTCCATTATTTTAAACCTGTGTATTCAACATATAGAAGAAGTTATTTTGTATAAAGAGCAAATTATACAGCCATATCTAGAGATAATATATCATCAAGGTAGATAATAAGCAGTTTCAATTGCTAAAAAACCTGAAATAGGACTGTAATTGCACAGGAATATGATATGGGGAGATATAAAACTAAAATCCAGGGTCCAGAATCCAGTCAGGTAAAAACTGTAGGGTCTGTATATTTGTACATAAAGATAATCATGAGAAACAAGAATGTATGAACATACTTGAATGTAGGATATTTGCAAAAAAAAATTAACACAACCTACTTTCATAAATAGGCTGTAATTTTGGACTGACCAGGAATATGTATGTACTGGAAAGGTGTGAATTTGTTTGTGTATATCATCATTATTATCTGATATGATATTTAATTACTACTGTAGGGCTACCTCCAAGAAAAAAAAAATTACTTATATTTAGTATGTTTTTGGTATATTTTATTTTATTTTATTAGGGTGACTTACTGTTTACATTAACATATAACAAGTATAAACAAGTATATGTATATATTTACATAAGAATAACCAACAACAACGATATTTATGTACAATTAATTTTAAAGTATTATAGCAATTAATTGGCAACTATAATTTTATTAGGCACAACAGTAGGGAATTTCGTGAACGGAAAATATTGTAAGAATAGATGTGATCAACCAACTGACCATAACAAAGTATACTTTGATTTTTTCCAAGTAGGTCTGATCTGACATTTGGGGGGGATACCATTTTACGGCATATAAAAAATGGTGTTGGATCCTCAACCAAGTTAAATTTTCGGGTACTTGTATATTTTTTGAAATATTATCAGCTTAAATGCCTAAATAACTTTAAGTTTCGTTTATGTTTGAACTCATTGTGCTTGTAAAATAAGGATTATTTTATTTAAAGCACAACATGGTTGTGAATAAAACTAGATAAATATAAATATAAAATACTATATTGACCTTACATATTAACTTAAACATAATTACCCCTATATGTCCATTTTCTCAATATCCCCTGTTGTTTTCGCTACTTCTTCTTTTGTTATTTTCTTTGGTTTCTTGTCTGGCAATTTAATTGCGGGTTTCGGGTTCTTACTTGCACTAGGTTTGTTTTGGCCTTCTAAGAATTGTTTATCTAAGTCCTTTACTTTCTGATTAATCTGTAAGTAAAATATAATGAATATATATTAAATTAGTAAGTTGGCTTTTTTATATCAAATTTATTTATTTAAAGAAGAAACAAAAGGAAATAGAAAATGAATTAAAATATGGAAACATACGTTTTTTAATCCTAAATTAACTGCTTTGGCTTTAGTCTTCTTTAAACTCTTAGCTCCAGCTACTTTAAACACATTAGCTTTTGGACCACCTTTCTTTTTGTTTTTACCCATTTTAGTTTTTCAAATTAAATTATAAGGGGCAAGGCTACTCAGAGGTTTTATTCTAATCACAGATTAGAGGGAATATGTCTAAAGATTTTTATGTCGTTCGTTTGTACTTTTTTGAGGTTATTTCATGTGACAGTGACAGGATTTTTTGTTGTTGTTGTAAAATTCTCCCATGTAGGGAAGGCAAAGGGAACGGAGCCCATACAGCCAAGTCTTCAGTATATATTTCTTCATTAGTTTGCATTGAAATGCTAGTGTAAAGCATTTCAATGCATCTTGGGAGAGTTTGACGTCAAACAATCGATGGCAGACACTGTGGTGCTACTTGGATGAGGTGGATTACCACGATAAAAAACTCATCACTTTTCACACCACTTGACGCTTATTTCGATAATCCTAAACATTGCACATAATCACAGACAGTTATTACACAAAACTACACTGATTTTACGTAACAATATACAATTATACAATTATCGATATAAAAATCACGTCCGCCATTAGTCAAATGCCGCCAAACTCTCCGGATTTTTTTGGTTGTTGTTGTAAAATTTACCCATGTCCCATGTAGGGAAGGCAAGGGAAACTAAGCCCATACAGCCAAATTAAAATTTTCCCTATAAAGGGATGGCATAAGGAACTAGCATTTCAATCGCAGATTTCAATGCATCTTAGGAGAGTTTGACGTCACACAATCCAAGGATCCAAGAATTTTGTACTTTATGATGGATGCCAAACTCCCATACAATAGCATGAGCTGAGAGTAAACAGAACATGAGGCAATGTTTTGTCTCGATCAGTAGGTATTCCTTCTCTTTCTTTCACTTTAATGAATGAGTTTGACATTTCGTAGTAAAGTTTTCTATTACAACCTCAGAGTAAACAGAACTGGAGTAGCCATTAGTCAATTTCTCAAATATTTTTTTCTGCCATTTCTTGCGGGGGGTGAGGTTACCACTACACTCAAAGCCAGTCGTTTTTACAAATGCAGACATGCATAATTCGACACACAAATTTAAATTTCACGCACACACACGCTTAAAATAGTCACGTGGGGTGTGCGTTTTGACAACGTCACAGCTGCACTCCCACGAGACTAGCGTTCGAAATTTGAAATCGTAGAATTCTAAAACATGAAATAATGAAGTAAATAATCATGAAATCTTAAAAATTATAATTACAAATAAAAGGTGACACCATCTTTTTGCATACTCGATGTTTTCTATTTATTTTTACAACAAAAAACAGCACAGGCAGGCATTTTTGCGGGAGCTCTGTTCACCGCAACGTTTACAATGTTATGACTGTCAAAATGGCAGCTCAACTAGATTTATTAAACGTGCAAGCATACGATGCTTGTGCATTTGGCAGAGGGGAATGTTAGACAAAGGCTACTCCAGTTCTGTTTACTCTGAGATTACAACTAATGACGTCCCACAAAAATACACACACATTTCTCAAACAAATACACTCATTTAATATGTGATTATTGACTCACCTGTGAAATGATAAGGATACCACTCACTTACACAACATAAAACAACGCACGTCATCACTAGTTTTAATTTTTTTTATTTAAATTATTAAATTACAAAAATTTGTAACAATTTTCCGTCTAGGCGTCAAAATGGCGTAAATATGACAGGTGAGACAGAAACTATGGATAGAAAGAGAAGAAGAGGATATCCCACACCACAGAACAATAAAAAGGTTCTGTGATATCGTGATATCCCACGGATAGCCTTCATTCATAAATAGTGATGGAATGAGAGGGAATACCTACTGATCGAGACAGAACATTGCCTCATGTTATTGTAAGGGAGTTTGGCATTCATCTTATAGTAGTGCAAAATTCTTGGGTGGATCACAACGATAAAGATCTCATCGTTTTTCACAGCACATAACGCTTATACATGCCACGTGATTGACTATGCAACAAGATCGACTCTGAAACAATATTATAATCATTTAAATAAAAATCACGTCCACCGTAGTTGAATGGCGCCAAAAAACACGTGACAGTATTATCTTTTGAAGTTAAAATTTTGTTTCGTTAATTTAATTTTAATATTTTTCTATATTATTAATTTGAAGTATATTAAATGATTGATTTAAAATTTATAACTAACCAAATAATATTGTATAACTCTGTCTGTTTTTTCCGATCATCCGATAAACTCACAAACACAAAGAAACAAAACGCACTACAAATTGACAGATAAAAGAGAGTAAGATCAATCTCAAACTGCTAACAAAACGCAATTGGATGATATTGAATTGAGAATTTGAGAAACATTTTGCTATTATAATTGTAAAGGAGTTTTTCGACATATTTTTTTACTATTTACAATAATTATCACGTTTTGTATTTGCTAAAAGGTCCCTAAACGCCGCCAAAATTGCTTTCTATTCGAAATACAACGGAAATATTGCCACCATGGCTAAGGTATGTGTCGGTCAACGCCTGTAGAAAATATTATGATAAGATGTATGATTGGTATTTAGATGTTCAAATTTACATACTAGCTCTCCAAGATTTATCAAAACCTGTTATAAGATAACTACTGTAACGATCATCTCGTTTATCCAAGGCCACTTATTCGAAGAAGTCTTTGAGTTAAAGTTCTTGTCTTCTAGCTACATATTTTTCTGCTTAAATACTTTGAAAAAATGGACGATAAAGTTGATGAAGTTGTAAGTTTACAATTAGCTACTGTTCCCTTTACACAACATTCACTAAAAATCTAGATAGTTAACTATGTGTTTGTTTCATTTAAATATTTATGTAAACCTTGTTAAATATACTGTTCTTACCATTATTTAAGTAATGAATCTGTGAAAAACACAGAATTAAGGAAAGAAATTAATCAAAACTTTTTCAATGTTTTTTTAACTTTACAGCCAGTATTATATTCATACTGGCGAAGCTCATGCTCTTGGCGCGTGAGAATTGCGCTCAACCTGAAGGAAATACCATACGACATTAAGGCAGTGAGCCTAATCAAAGGTGGGGGAGAGCAACACTGCAATGAGTACCGGGAAGTCAATCCTATGGAACAAGTCCCTTCACTCTGTATAGGTAAGTCTCTTAGAGATAAATTTTATGCACAATACTATAATATAATTTATGAATGGCACACCTTGATATGATCACATAAAATAGAAAATAATAACTTAGATGATGGATATCATCTGAAGTGAATAGACAAGTGTTCTTCAATCTCGGAAAACTTTGCTTACTATATTACGAAATAAGTAAGCAAGCTAAGTGCAACAAGCTTCATTCTTATTGTAATCTAAACATATTGTAATGCTGTATTTTATGTTGATAATCCAATAAATAAATAAAATAGAAGTCAAATGCTTGCCATTCATTCATATTAAAAAAGTATATAAGAGTAGAAAATATTAACCCATACAAAGAGTATAGATACATAATTTAGTTACTTTTCTTTTATATATGAATAATATATTGCAAGTTTTAAGTTCATGGTACATATTAAGAAAAAGCTAATGTTATTCTTGACTCATAATCAAAACCATTTTATCAAAAAATTTATAAGATGAGTTGCATCTTAAAATAGCCTTTACTAGGTCAGAAATCTAAAACCTGTTAAGCATTATTCTAGAATCATTTAAGATTATTATTAACTTTATTACCTATTTTGTTGATTAATAATTTACAGATGGGCACACTTTGGTAGAATCTTTAAACATTATGCATTACTTAGAAGAAACAAGACCTCAAAGACCGCTGATGCCTCAAGACTGCTTTAAACGGGCGAAAGTAAGAGAAATATGTGAAGTAAGTGAAAAATATCAACCATAATTTTTGATAATCTGAGAGATGATTTTCTTCTGCTATCAGAAAAGTTTTTACATCTTAGTAACTAGTGTGTGTTTCTATGCAATTATTATTATTATATCTTTATTAAATGTGGGTATTAATGCCTTTGTCTGTCTACCCCTTAGGGACAGAGGCGTGAAAATGTGTTATGTAAATTTTTTTAAAGTAATTCATCTTTACTTTGATGTGCAAAAGTATTTTATGTAAATCCAATTGCAGAATAAATGTTTTCATTTCTTTTCATTTCATTTACCATTTTATGGTTTATCTCCTTAACATGATAACATGATTTTCCAATGTCTAATATTAATAACAGATAATACCACAGAATGAGATACATAAACAGTATATATATCTTATATAAATACAATATAAATAAATATAAGTTGCAAGAAAAGAAATGTTTATGAGTTAACAATGTTATACTGACATAAGATAGTAGATATTTCTTTTTTTAGGTTATATCATCAGGAATTCAACCACTACAGAACCTCATAGTCTTAATTCATGTGGGAGAAGAGAAGAAGAAGGAATGGGCACAACACTGGATCACGAGAGGGTTCAGAGCAGTGGAGAAACTGCTCTCTGCCTGTGCTGGGAAGTTCTGTGTTGGTGATGAAATAACACTGGCTGACTGCTGCCTGGTACCACAAGTGTTTAATGCAAGAAGGTTTGCATTTTATTACTATCTTTTTAAATTAATTTAGATCTATGTAGAATAATCCTTTCAATCTAAAGGATCACTCAGTCACATCATTGTAACAAAAAGAATTTACACGGAAAAATGTGTGTAGTAATCTTACTAGTCCATTAATATATTTTTTATGGGAACACCACTTCAAATCACTTAGTATTAGACAAATTTTTATGCAATAGTTGGGCTAAGTAAGACTTGTTATTATTGACTTAATGGGCTTATAAGACACATTGTGCTTAATGAAATTGTTCTTAAATTCGCAATTTTATGTAAAGGTAAGATTTAAGTATCTACTTGAAATTTGATACGTTTGATTGATTTTTTTTTTCCTTTTCATCCAGATTTCACGTCGACCTCCGCCCGTTCCCCATAATCCTGCGCATCGACCGCGAGCTGGAGAACCACCCCGCCTTCCGCGCCGCGCACCCCTCCGCGCAGCCCGACTGCCCGCCGGAGGTCGCCAAATAAAACACCTATCTACTACACCTTAGAATTCAAAATGCCTTGGCTGATTTCATAGTAACGCCGGCGGCATAACAACGCAAGATTTCGATTCATGCGCAGCGCGTTTAAACTCTGTGAATATGAAACGCAGCTACTATCTGCTATCTCGTGTAATTGCAAGCACGGCGCTGTTCAAACGCGTCACTGTGAAACCAGCCTTACACACGGAGAGGACGCATATACAGGCTGATTATAATATTATTGTATTGTATCAAATATTTCGGGATTTTATAAACAAGTTCATAACTTTTTAAGTCTTGTTAGGATCCTGCTTTAAAGTGATTGCTTTCTGCAAACGACATACATAATAATATATGTTGTCCAAAGGTATAGCAAGCCAGGAAATAACAGTAAACTAGAATTTCCGGTACGTATAGACATTTATTCAAATAATCAACAGACACCTTAGTTCGGTGATAGGACTTCATAAGCACGAATCAATGTACACCTGGCGCCATCTAGTGACAACTGGCGACAACTTATTCTAATCGATATTTATGAAACACCAAGTTGGATATTACTTCTTTGGACATTGTCATGATATTTATAAAAGCGGAAAATTTTGTCTAATAGCAAGGGAAATATTATTGACGCTACAACATTGGCACTTGACTTCAGTGACTAGCCTGTTAATGTGAAATTAAAATGTCTTATACATCCTCCTAGTGTATTGTCAAGTGCATATGCACTCTATATCGTCCTCATGCCTATTGAATTCTGAAGTGTAGTTAGAATCCTTGCCAAACTGTGGAAGTGGTTATATTGATGAAGAATTTTGTACTTTGTATTTGTCTGATTTTATGAACATTTAATTCTAATATTTCCTAATGATATTATGGAAGATCTGATTTTTTATGATTTTCTTACTGCAAATGATGCCACACTGATTAAAATCTTTCTAAGAGTGATTTATTACTCAGATTTGAGGTTTTATTAGAACGCTTTTTGTACTTTAAATGGACTTTTGGAAAAAGTTTTTAATGAATTTTTAAACCCGATAATTTATATATCTCAAATATTTTGTATAGCTTTACTTAAAACTAAATTTAAGAGCAGCTTATTCTTTAAAAGTTTATTATGTTAAGTGTTTCTGCCCACAATGTCTTCTAGTCGTATGAATAATTTTTAAGTATATTTCCGTACTGCATGACCATGTTTAATATTGTGGGTTTTAAAATGTTGGTAGAATGCGCAGGATTGCTTATTCAGCTGTTTAATTGTAGTGAATCTTTTGTCTTCACAAGAAAACAACATGCGTAGCACAGAAAGAATAAAGATTCATGAGACAACACGCATTGCCTCTCACTTCTAAGCTTAGTAAAGGATGAGAGGTAAAGAGTATTTTAAAATACAAATACTTTCATAAAGAACAAGGATCCCACTGGTGGTCACGCGGTGTCATTAGTTTTAAAGGCTTGGGTTTTTGTTATTATGTAGGTAGTAGTAATATACTTTTATTGTAATTATTACAAACGTGTCATTCCATTGAAGAATTCCGTGTTCGATAGCCTACCCGAAATATACAACTAGTCTAAAAAAATTTACATTGTAAAGACCATCTTCTAATCTTATATATCTTTATGTATGTTTTGTTGGTGAATATTGCCTTTGTTTTTTATAATTAATAAAATGTCGGGGAAATAAATTATACATTTTCGTTTATAATTGTTGTTTCTTTATTCGCTAGACATAAACCAGACTGTGCCCATTAGAATAGGCCCAGGAAAAGTTAACAGAAAAAACTTATTTCATCCTAATAAATGATAGTTTTGTTTATTGTGGAATATGTCCCGCAATGGGTGTCTCTAAGCTAATGGTAAATATAAACTTTTTTTAAGTAGAAAAAATAAATTCAAACCAATAAACACGAAAGCTCATGAATTAAACAGCATAACATATTTACATCAAATTAATTTCTATTTTTTTATTTGCATTTGGTTTATTTTACAGCAATGTGTAGGTGGCAAGAAAATGACTGTGTCTGTGTCTTCTAGAAAAAATATGTAAAGCTGAAATTATACGGTTCATTTTTGGCACATTTTTGCCTTCATTGTCGATTCATTGACGACGTTCATTGGAGTGATGAACGTCAATTTAAAAGAATTCTGTTCATTATTCAATATACGTTTATAAAATGAATCAATTTTGATGAACCATCTTATTTCAGCGCAATTAAATAAAATTCGAAAACAAAAACTACGATTAAATTAAATATTAATGTGAAGAAATAATGTTTTTACTGTTTCTGAACGAAATGGCAGCTGTCAAGCAAGTATCTGACGTTCATCAGTTAGTGTTGTAACTTAAATAATAATTCCCTCGATAAAAGGGGAATAATTTACTACATATAATTTTTCTGCTTTATTTTAGAGGAATTTACACTTTCTTTTCTTTAAAAGAAATGTTGTTTTAGATGACATTTCAAAATGAGAATGGCAGATAAAAATTACTTCTTTTTTCTCCTGCCCTGTTTCCAATTTTGTAATTTGGGGTCGGTTATATTATGTTACAAAATTACTGATGCTATTAATAAGAAAGGTTTTTATTTGCCTGCCCTCTTGGCATGAACACTGCAATTTGAAATCTATCGCGTTTTCATCACGTCCAAATTAGTATCAATCAATCAAGCATAACTGTCGGCTATGTCACGCATGCGTATTAAATTGTTTACAATAATCGTGACGCTACGGCACAGATAATTCATAGACCATCAGGACCGAAGGCGTTTTTGACATTTAAGCAAAAAGTAATTTATAATTTAAAATTTAATGTGTTATAGGCTTCAGAAAAAAATTGTTTTATTTTTTTATGGTAATGACTATCAGTAATTAATCTATTGGGACCCAATAAAAAAAGGGTCCTCTAGCCTATTTATACAAATACATATTCATAAAAGAGGGTAACATTATTTTCAACTTGGCAACATTAATAATCCATCTGTCAGATGTATCGAACGCTTTCGTTTGGTTCGTCTGCGCTGGTATGTTGGCGACTCCCGATGAGCAGAGTGATTGATGTGAACTGATGCTTCAACTGTGCTATGATATTTATTGAGTATTGTTGTGTTTGCATCGAGGTCGGCGTCGTATTCGTACTTGTACAATGAAAATACTGCTGTACTGTTTAGTGTTTAAATAACAATGCCAGTCGCATCCGACTGTAGTGTTGTGCTGTGAAATACATTGTTTAGTGCTGATTTAAAATGACCGAGAAAAATAAATCGGAAAAGATGACTAATGCTTCGAAACCTGTTCCCATGAAACTTTTTGCAGCATGGGAGGTAGACAGGACGCCTTCCAACTGCATTCCCAGGTAAATATAAAAAACATTCTGGTTTATTTTATGTTGTTTCATTTACGATCATGCATGATTTGTTTTTATACGTTTCTCGTTGACTGTCGCTTTAGTGTTTACTTGTAATCAAACTGAATCAATTTCTTAGGCGATTCTGCTCTATCTTTAAATCTTAATTATCTTTAAATTAAGTTGTTTTATTTTGTTCTAAATTCCAATCGCCTTGTCCATTTATTTATAATCTCTTTGTTCATCTAATTTGCCTTATATGGTGTTTTTTATATTGCGTGGAGAGAGTAGAGTAATTTATTCAACTTAAATTCTATAATTTATAAAATATATCTCTATCTTATCATAGTAAAATAAAGTAATAATTTGTAGAAACAATCTCAAAAATATTGTTTTGTTATGTAATTATTTGTTACACAAACAAAAACAGTTGAAAACCAAAGAAAGCTTGTTTTTGGCACTGTAAAAACACCACTAATAAATAACTAATTATGCTTGATACTGTCTCATTTTCAATTACTTTTGTTACAATCCAGTAGTTAAGAGGATTCAATTAGATGTATTTGTTTTGTTGATATCACAAGTTTGCTTCATAATATTTAAATTATTTGTTGATACATAACAATGGCTTTATATTGTTTTAATGGTAATTGTAATTACTTAATGTGTTTTTTTGTTTTAATATATTTCAATGTGTTTTTGTTGTCTTGCATTGCCTTAACACTTAACAATTTTTTTCTTAGAAAAATAAATCTACCTTTATTTTAAAAATATATTGTTAATATTTTTGAAAATGCATAAGATCATGTCCTGCCTTTCGCCTGTAAGGGGTAGGCTGTAAGGGGATTACTTCTTTACACTTGCTACAATCCTTTCATAATTTTTGCATTATCTACTCCCATTACAAAATCAGATGGAAAACTATAAGATTTTGAGGAACAATTTGGTTAACGATAGGTCTTGATCACTGCTATCACTCCAAAAAGTTTGTTGAGGTATTTATTGGACAGCCTGTATAATTATTTTGGTTGTGTGACACTGAAAAGTGACTTTTGTCAATTCTTTTAACATCTTTCTTTGTATATTATTCTCCAAATAGAAAATATAAATAACAAATTATTGTAAAGTAATATAAAGTATAAGATAAATATTTAAAGTCTATATCTGTAAAACCTAATAGTTGTGAGTAGTAGAGAAGGATTAAATTTTAATAGTTTGCTAATATTTTATATTAAACTCTTTATTGCACTAATAAACACAAGTACAAGTAATTTTTAACAATAGTATGCAAAGGACTTATCTCTAATAAAGATCACTGCCAGCAAACCCAACACAGGTGTGTGAGATTTAGTATTGAAAGGGAAGAGAAAAAATTAAAGATATTAAAAACTAAAATTCAAATACATTAAAATAAAAAAATTGATAAAATATAATATATATTTATAGAATACATAAGTAGTGCAGAAAAAAATAATATTTTTAATATTTTCTTGCATAAAAATGTTACATAATGGACAGGGTGTCCAGGAAATAGTATGACATACTGCTGGGAGTGATAGCTGGAATCATTTCCTACCAAAATAAAGTTATACAGATACTTCAGAAAAATTTAAATTTGGATAAGCTCATAAAAAATTAACTGGTGAGTTCATATTTTTTCATATACCTACTCTTCATATTATAATGCTGTAATTGAACCAGCAAAATGCTTTATAAATGATAAGATATGGCTACCAACCGTCTATTCCACCTATATTTTCATTCTCACTTCAGATTATCATAATGTCATTGTTATTGTAAATGCAATTCTCGTTCACTTTGGTTTATCTCTGTCATAAAGTCATGAGCAAAGAGGTTGTACCCATTTTATTTCCTTGGCATTTTAAGGGTCAGTATTATCCGGGACACAAAAAGAATGTTCCAACTGCTTTTCTTGCCTAGCATGTCGTAAATGGCGACTAAGGGCGTATTGGGTACTGGGTCTTTGATTGTGTAGGCGATGAGCTAGCCACTTGTTACTGCTCTTTCATCATCTGACCAAACGGCTAAATGGCTAAATGGCTAAATGTGGTCTTAAGGAACACAGTGCTCCTTGGACTCTGCCTACCCTTTCAGGGTTACAGGCGTAATTGTATGTATGTATGTATTATATTTTTTATTGTAGATTTAGAAGTGACAAAGTACCAGTAAAATGTTACAAATATATTCCGATAGGACTGATTCACACGATTTGCATGTGGGTGTTACTACAGTCAGGATGCGCATGATTCGAACAATATATTGTTACGCTTTGATAACGTTTCAACGCAAGGCCGCGCGAGGAATTACTCAATTGAAATATTGTCTTATTGTCTTAGGGCCCCTATTGGTTAAAACTGTTCTACAGCATATGTTTTCTCAAGAAGTAAGGATGAGTTTTATTCCTATCACAAAATAGTCAATATAACAATTGAAGCAGCTTAACAAGTTGGTAATTTGTCTTACTAACTTACAATGTAAATATCTCGGCGTGTCAAGGGAAACATCGTGTATGTTATTGTGATACAGTACTACTTTTAATGCTGATGTACCCCCGCGTTTCGATATCAGTAACTATGACCTATAATAATAGGTTGGGGAAAAAGTTTCTTCGCATTTTTTAAGAAAATTCAAAACATTTTTTAAAATAGTTTATTTACATTTAACTAAAGTATGTAGGTACCATTTTGTTCGATAACTTTTTGCCATCTTGTAGGTAGTGACATGATCCCATTGCTATAGAAATTTTGGGACTTCTGGTCAAAGTACCGCGACAAGTGGTTTTGGCAGTCCTCTCGTGATGTTAACCTGACACTGCCTAAAGAATTCTGAAGAGACCGAAACAGGTGGAAATCTGAAGGTGTAAGGTCAGGACTATACGGCGGATGCATTGACACCTCCCAGCCAAACTCTCTTAATTTTTGCTGAGTGGCTAAAGATGTGTGAGGTCTAGCGTTATCATGATGAAAAACCCACACCCCTTCTGTTGATTAATTCCGGCCGCTTTCTCTCAACTTCTTGCTTTAATCTCATCAGTTGTTCGTAGTAGAGTTCAGAATCGATGGTCCTGCCTGGTGGTAACAGCTCATAATGAATAATGCCCTTCCAATCCCGCCACACACACAGCATCACCTTGTTGCGAGTTAACCCGGGTTTCGCCACAGTCTGTGAAGCCTGACCGGCCTTTGACCACGACCTTTTTCGCACGTTCTTGTCGTACGTGATCCACTTTTCATCACCAGTTATCAGCTTTTTCAAAAATGGTTCGGTTTCATTACGTCGTAATAAAGAATCACAAATGAGTACACGGTTCATTAGGTTTCTTTCAGTGAGCTCGTGAGGTAACCAAATGTCGAGCTTTTTTGTGTACCCAGTTTTTTTCAAATGCGCCAAAACTGTTTTGTGGTCAATTCCCAGTTCTTCAGCTACGTCGTAACTACTGACATGTCGATCTTGCTCCACTTTTTCAAAAATGGCATCCATTTTATCTGTAATAGGGCGACCAGAGCGACGTGCATCTTTGACATCAAAATTTCCGGATTGAAAACGCTTAAACCAAATTTGTGCTACTCTCACAGACACTGCACTAGGTCCATAAACATCGCAATTTTTTTTTTGCGTCTTGCGTTGCATTTTTACCTTTTTTGTAGTAAAATTTTAAAATGTATCGAATTTCTTCATTAGATTCACTCATCTTGGCGGTACGAAAAACAAATAAAAATCACACATTTTCCTAATTTGAATTTGGAATTATGTTCTTTAAAATTTAAACTTTCAATGATACCAAAACCAGCCAGATACAAATAGTATAGCCAAAGAGATTTTATTACAAGTTTATACATATTATAATGCGAAAAGACTTTTTCCCCAACCTAATACAATAAGTTAAATAAGTACTATTATTCCATGTAATATTTCTATATCACACGAAGTTACTTTTAAGGAGTGGAACTCCTTGCCTTAGTCATTGTTCCCAAATGGATAATAATATAATTTAGGGTCTTCAATAACGAGTGAATTCGCATCTAGGCAGACGTGATCCGTCCTAGAAGTCATGTGCGCTTACTTCAGTCGAAATAATGGTGTAACGGTTGCTTATTATAAAAAAAGGAATAGAAAAACTTCGCCAGTTTAAAAACGCAGAGTGCCGTTTCAGTAAATAAAATAGTTACCATTATGTACTAATACAGGCAGATAGATGACACGCTGGTCTGGTTCTCATTTCAATGAAATTTTATAAACCTAACAAAAACAATGAATTAGCTGATTAAATACTTCAATGACGGCAAACAATTTTATTTATAGAATTCGATGCGATAACTCAATATAATCGACATTAATATAACGTCTACTTCGCCCTCTCATTTGCATTTTGTCCTATTTTTGTTGGAGGATTTTTGTTTTATACATATATTCAGTTATAATGAAGTTTAGTGCACATGAAGCATAAATCTTTGATGTATTCTACGTTGCTTGCTACTTACTTACTTGGCTACACTTTTTGTCGTTGTTTTAAAACTGTAAAGAAATCAAAAATATTCTTTATTTCATAATCCAAGCTTAGCACTTAAAATCGTCAACCTTTTTACACATACAAATAGAAAGAAAAAAATTATTAAATTTTATTACTGCGAGTGCTTGTAGCAACCACGTAGCAACGATTTGTTCCTGATTCGTCATATTCCTAATTGGTCATATTCATATATACCTTAACGACACTCCTAACTGGTCGTATTCCTAACTCGTCATTGTACAGTTAAATAATCGCGATGCTTATTATTAAGTATGAAGATGACCAATTAGGAATATGACGAATCAGGAACAAATCGTAGCAACACAGGTACATCCAAAGCACTTTGACCGTGGCTGTAATCGTTACAAGCGGTCGGATTTCGAGAGAAGAACCCGGTAAGAAAATGAGTCACTTTTTAATATAATATTGCTGTAAAGCTTCAGTTGTCTGCTAGTGTCGCATTTAAAATAAAATAACGTGTGAGGAGATTAGCACTACAGATTCGGTAAAATCCTAAACTTAACCGGAACTTAACTTTTCATTCTTCGTAAGGCCTGCAACGTATTTATATTTGTATGCAATCTGTGTCGAAGATCATTTTGAAAGACTGAGAGTTCAGGTTACCTATTGCAGATTTCGATAGACGCGGTAATCACTATTCTTCAGGTGACTTCCTCCGGTTCACCATATGTGTAATATAAAAAAAAATACAAATTTTAAAGGGTGCTTTTTACAAAATATGGAGGAATATATTTAATCTGCACAGCCCTGAACATCTTAAATTAATTCAATGCTTGGCATCGGTGTCGTGTAGGCTTATCTCCGAAGACGAAAGGACAATGTAAACTTTAACTGTAAAGAAAACAGTTGAATGTACCTGAATATAGCACAGAATCAACGGAAAAGACAGTTTTGTATTATGCTATCGTATTTTTTTTGCAAGCTATATTTGTGGCGTTGACTAGTGGATAATTATTCAGATATTGTCATCGATAATTCTAGACATTTATAAGCACCTGAGTATGTTATTATAAATCTAAAATTTTAGATAAACAATTTTTCTTGATATTTTTGCAACCTACATAGAGGAGTGGACTCATTATATTCGTATTGTTTTGGCTCACTTTCATAGCTAGTTTTTAGTACGATTTATAATATTTTTATAGGCTGAGGAAGTGCCCTCCGCAGACTTGGGGATGCATTTGAAGCTCTTGTTACAGCTTTTTTATTTTTCTTTTTATTTTTATCCTCAGACCTATCAACTAGTCCCATTTTTAATGCTGCTTGTATTACGGATACTAGATGACGGACAAATATATTTAATAGATAAATAGATATACCTAATTATTCAGAATATACATAATATAATGAACATCCAAGAGTGGAGAACAAATGTCTGAAAATTCATCACCCAAACACTTGCCTTCACTGGGGATCGAACCCAGGACCTCTCGAGATGGCGACGCCTTGAGACCGGCGTAGAGAGGTCACGGAGGTCGTCATCGCGTTGGTTCTCCAACAAGACTTCGAATACGTATTTCTCTTACACGAGGTACAAGTCTCGTGCCCAGCAGTGGGTTGCCTTGGTGAACGGTAAGGCTCTGCGTATTCCTATACGAGTTACGAGTATATGAGTATATTAATAGCGATTTAGAATAAAGAGTAAGTGACATCTATAAAATATACCTTATGCTCTTAAACATAAGGTTACAAAAATACCTAATTCTTTATTCTACAGGCGTTCTTATCGCATTACAACGATTAAGACCGATAAGGTGGGCGTTATAAGAGTATTAATTGGTTTGTGTCGCAGCAGGAGTTTGGTACGTTATTTTATATCATCATAATCAGTTCTTTAAATAATACTACCAACCCATCTCTTCCCTTGGGTGTCGTAAAAGGCGACTAATGTACTTAGAACTGCAAAGCCAAGTAATAGCTTGTAAAGGCGACGGGCTTACCACCTGCCACGCTGGGTGCAGTCACTTCTTCGTGAAGCGTGGACTTAGACGATGGACTGCTATTGCGGTGCTTCTGCCTAGACTCTGACTAACCCTTACGGGATAATAGTCGTGATTATATGTATGTATTTATATCTTCGCTAATACCATAGTCATGCAATACTATTTAGTTGTTTGTTATCATGGCTAAACAAAATTTAGCAGCTTTGATGTAAACACATAGGAGTGTGGGCCCATAACACCACGACACTAGCAATAAAAAATGGCACAAGGTTCCTTTCTTAGCACGGAGTAACTCAAGATCACAAACTATGGCCACCCATCCATGCTCCAACAACGGTGAAGGTTGTTTTGGTATTAAATCCAAGCCAGCAACAAACATTAAACTTAATATAGTAGGTTCATGAGCCATAGGTCCATAGGTGCCGGGACCAACGGCTTATCGTGCCTTTCGAAGCAGGGAGGAACACGAGATCAGAAAGTTTTGGCACCCATCCAAGGACTGACCATTGCAAAAGTGGCTTTGTTTTCAACTTTCTCTATGCCAACGTGCTCCTCATATAGTACATACATACATAAGGTCACACCTTTTCCCATTGAGGTAGGCAGAGATTACTTCTTTCCGCTTGCTACGATGTTCTTATTTCTTTTGTTTCATCAACTCTCATCACATTACGGGTGATTACGGTCTTTGAGTTTGACATTAGAAACGTTCGCCTAGGTCTTCCTCGTATTCTAGTAATCTTAGCAAAATACTATCAGAGCAGAGTACCTAACAGTAAAAAAATTACAAACCTGTTTCGTAGACCGTTCTTCCTTAACGGAAGGTGTTTAAATGGTTTTAAGGGGGAATTGTAACCTCGCCTTTATGAGTCATCTGGAGACCGGTTATGCAAATTTGTTCGTCCTGTATGTGTAGACTTCGGCCATGCGTTTTTTGAGGTTTAAGGATGCCTGTCCATTAAAACTGAGCTAGGGAGCGGACCGGGCATTTCAAGCGATACCATTGGTCGATCGAGAGATCACAGCAGCAAAGCGGATTTTTGCAGTAATACTATTGGTTAATTTTGACACAGCTCAAGCTCCGCTTCTCGCGTCTGCTTCAGTGGACAGGTAACCTTAAGCTGACCCTTGATTGATTTTCGTGTGCGATCGACAAGTCCAGTAGAGTATTTTTTGTTGGATTTTGTTTTTTGTTTCAACAATCATCAGGCAATTCAAGCAAGCCAACCGTCACATATCAAGCCAAAATTGTCGCATTTTGCGAATTAAGTTCGTTCAATATTAAAGTTTTTTTATGTTGCATTATGCATGGATAATAAGATTACTTTTTGGGAAACCCAATGCGGATTTTACAAAGTACCTACCCATCGAAATTCTAAACATCTTCCAAATTCTTTTGTCATGTGTTTACTTTGACAATGCTTGTTTGGGATTCATTGTTTTTGTGCTGCCCAAGCGTTGCTTTTATGCCCGAAGGAATATTTAGGTTATACATAACTATTGCGGTTATACTTAATTCTCGCTGTCGAAAATTGAGTAGTTTCCTAACTACTAAAGTTTACTTAGATGAAAAACAGAATTGAAACATTTAGCATGAATCATGATGCACCTTCGTTCATTGTCTTAACAACAGATTGTTTGTATATTTTTAAAGCTTTACTTAATACGCCACTAAGTAATATGGCTAGAATTTTGTTTATGTAAGGTGAGAATAATATACAAACATTAGTAGACAGCGTGATGCCAAATTATGTAATTTAAAGTAAAGCCATCTCATGTCTGCCCAACACCACCGGATGCACATTGTCTTAGCTATTTCTAAACATTGAAAGTTAATGTGTGGAACAACTTGTTATGCTGAGTAATTATTGATTTATTCTCTTAGATCACCATTCAGTACTTACATAAGGCTTGGTCGACGTAATAGCGAAGTACTTAGAATGCTTCGTATCTAACAAAAACCAGCTAAGACTTATTAGTAACGACCGTCAAACTAATTGCAAATAGTTTCTATGTTTGTTATATTTTCAAGCTTCCATAAATAGCGCGCTTGAGACAACTTCAGACTCAGGTGTGTTCTAGGTACTTGAATGAGTAATTGATGCTCCCGCGCAGACGAGGGTTACCGCAAGGTCAGCTGCGTCTCAGGAGAGTGACACACGAGCGGTCAATGATTGAGTCACTGCGGTGCGCAGGCTTATTTTACGCTTCTATTGTTTATACGTGGAGTATAGTGTACCAAAATGACCATGAAAGGTATACGTTAAACCTATACCTACTTTATCCTCGACTTCAATCACCAAACCATAGGATACTCTCCGTTTCATTGCCTTAACAAATATTTAACAATTATCCTTAAGAGCATGAATGGAGTTTTACTATGTTTGTTAAATTTGTGCTTAAAAATAATGTGCTTGAGTCATCTAATGGTACCTACTTCATGATGTGCCTTGCCTCTTTGAGGAAACATTACTTGTGTCAGCTGGTATTTTTCATTTTTACCTTTATGTGTGTTGGCTACCAACTTTAAATTACTGCGGTAATTGTTAAATGCGGTAAAAATGTATGATTAATTTCTTTCTTTGATACTTGTCAATTGGCCTTACAATATTTTCTTTCCAACTTTTTGGGACTGCTGTTATTATCATTTGAGGAGTGGCGCTATCCGTCTCCAAAGCTATTTTGATATTTTTGATAATTTATGTTTTCTAAGATAACTCCTGAATGCGGCAATTTCAAAATTCCACAATTTTTTCTACTACTGACCTAATTCATCTATTCAGATGAAGAGCAAAAAATGAAAAATATTAAATGAATAATATTTTGATCTTAATATCTTATTTGATGAATATTATCTTTGAATAATATTTAAATGTTTTGATTCTAACAGCTCGTTCTGAAACCCGTATTATTAAAGTGAACTTTTATTAAAATTTTGCTTGATAAACCCAGGGGAATAAAATGGTAACACTCTTAGGATCCTTTTATGAATTACGACAATATTAGAAGGACGGGTGGAGAAAGGATTCATATTAGAAGCTAAGTAAAAGGATTTTTCTTCTGATGAATTTCTATAAAAAGTTATTCTTGCAATATTGTTCTCGCTTTGCCTGTTGGTAGAGTGAGAAGAGTCGTTAAGTCCGCCTTTTGTACATTATCTTGTAATGGACTTGTAAGTTTAAATACATAAATAGTTCAATGTTGGTTTAAGACCTTCTGATAAGATATGATTTATTTACAAAAGCATAAGTAAGTATATATGTTTTTAGTGTTGGTGGTAGAATAAATACGATGTGATCTTGTTTGATACAAGAACAAGATATGAAGTCTTGTATTACCTATCTGTTTTTCTAAATTGTTAACATCGTTTTATATCTCATCTAATCTTCTCTAACGTCATATTGTTATTGCAAATTTTTTGCTTTTTTAAGTGATACCTTCTGGCTGTTTCACAATTCGTCAACGCAATATCCTAAAAGCTATTCTAAGAAACTCTATAATCATTCCAAGTTCGGGTCTCCGTAGATTCCTTGTCACTCACCGAGTGATTAGCTGTTCCAAATACTTTCCTCTCGTATTGTTTCTTTTCGCCGTGGCGGCATAGATACTCGCGCTATCTGTCAACGGTATTCTTTAGCGGCTATAGAATTAGTAACAATTAGAATGCTCTTTTAGATAACCGTTAATTCTTATTTTTTTAATATATGTCGACATTGGTATATTCCTCGGTATTTATTTAGCTGGTGCACTATAAAACTGTTTGCTTTCAATGTAGATATTAAATAAATTTGAAATTCAAATTATTATTTGTTCTTTTAAGTCAATAAGAATTTTAACTAAGATGCTATGGGCCTTTGTTTAAGTTCCAAAAATAAAATGTCTTCCAAACATATGTTCGCGTCGGCTTACAGAAATGGTAATGTTACTGGTATGCAGTAATGACTTGGGGTGGTGGCACAATGATTGTGAAATAATGAAAGGATCCTTTGTGTTGGTTCAATGCGTTCTATGTCATTTCTTTTAATATTTATGGTGGTAGCACAGTCCGGCATATTTTTTCCGTTTTTATCTTTGATAATGAATGCGTTAAAACCACGAGATTCGATGAATAACACGTAAGACAAACAGGTTAAAACAGTTATATATGCATATCCGGATTTCATTACCATAATTTAATTAAATAGTCAATAGGTGGTAGGTAGTAACGTAGTACCAAGTATACGAGTTATAGTTGTAAATGCGAAATTCCATGTATTTTGCCATAACTTTACTCGTAATAGTTAATTCTTATTACACTATAAACAGTAACGTAAAATTTGTTTATGTAGTCGGGTAGTTATTAGTCCACACTTAGTGGTCGTCAAACACTATTATAAAATATTAGGTCCTTACCTATGAAATTGGTGTTTTGTATGGAGATTTTGGGGAATTCTGCATTTTCCATACTAACATTTTATCAGTTTTCTTCACAACGACAAATCCAGAAATAATAATATTTGGCATGCATCATTAGACAAGCTTTAGTAATATCACACTTCATAAAAATTATTTATCGTTTTTAAGTGAATGCAAATAAAATGAGGCACTTAAAAAGAGTTGTCTCCGTGTCCAATTTTAACACAATTAAACTTACAACAAATTATCAAAACAAATCAAAAGAGCTCAAAAAATATAGTCTATTTTTAGACAAGGTAATTATTTTTTAGGAATACTCTGAATCTTAATAGTTACAGACAAAATACTAAGACAGAATAAAAACACCAATTTCATAGGTAAGGACCCAATATAAAATCTATAGGTTCCAGAATGAAGGCAGTAGATATAAGATTCTCATGAAGCTGAAATGATACGTAATTGATGTTATCGTATTGTACTTAATCTTTTCCTTCCTACAATTCGTTTACATTACATCACAAAACGAGACTACTCACATTGCGGTGCTGGTCCAAGCTTGCATACCTCGACCTGCGCTCACGCACGTCTTGAGGAGAATCTAATACCGAGCGTCTCATTATAATAATTGGATTCGATAATTGTGAAATAGAAAACAGCTTCACTTGTAATTAAAGTGGTAAACGAAATGTTTCGCAGACGCATCATTTTCAGTACCGTTAGCGGCAATCAGTTTGGATTGACGGATCGAACCACTTTTTGTTGGCTGGTCGATGACCTATAGTACGCTTCAACAAGCCGCAATATACGTTTGGGCCATTCGACAGATGATAATAATCTCCTTTAAACTCGTTTGAGACCGAATTTAAATATTTTTAAATTAGTCTTAAAAATAAGCCTGTTAATGCTGCATCGGCTACCCACTAAAGTCCAATAATTTAAAGCGACTCCCAGACACATAAAATATTATTTCTGACTACTAAGTTTGAAAAATTGATCATGATTGATCTGTTGTTTCAGGTAATTTATGATGTAACCTCTACATTATGTTAGTATGTTTTAACTGAGATATTTAAAGCCATTATTTACGAATACTTTTATGACACTAGTCAGAGTGTAATTTACTAAGAAAAATATAATAATAAGCATTGAAAACTGATCTGTTATCGCCTAAGCGTTCGTCGCCAACTCCACGTGCTAGTGAGAATTTTAAATCAATTCCCTGAATACCTGAAGCCTTCGTGCACACCGGGAATACCAATTTTCTCGTTTTGCTTCTGTTCTTTTGCACTTTTCAACTTTGGATTGTTATCAAACAATGCTCTGTTGATTTGCGGCGCCCACACCGGCGCAGCAATTGGTGTTATTGATGGCATGCCTGATTGTACCGGCATTCAAAACAGGTGTGTGATGACTGTATACCACCTACAAAAGCAGAATGTGAAACTGTTTGTATTGCAGAGAAGAGATCAATCATTTTAGTTGGTACAATAAGAACAGCATTACTTTTACTCTGATTGATTACATGTTCTGGTTCAACTTTGATTTTAACACTATTATTATCTTTATCTTTTTCTCTTATTGTTTTGACCAAAAGCAATGGGACCTTAATGTTTCCTATAAGTAATATCTAACTTTTCTTTCCACAATAGCTCGGTACGGTGCTTTGTATTTAATTTTAAATTCTGCTCTAATATGACAAAACCTCAAATATTCCGTTCCGTTGTAATTTTTCACAACGGAACGGCGGGCCGACGACAAAAGTCACGATGTATTGTCGTGGCTGCAATTTGTTGGTGTCACAATACCCCGCTCTGTTGTTATTTGCAATTCCGTACGTGACACATCCGAAATATGGCGAAACGTGGCCATGGGGTTTGTCGTAACAACAAAAACAATTGGATGTGAATTTTGGCACCATCATTCATACTCCTATACATATTATTAAATAGCCTAGTCATTCTAAGGTGTTTGAAAAATTTAATCGTCAAACATCATTTAAAAATAAATAAATTTCTAATATATGCTTCAAATAGTATGGGTTGTACACTAATCCAAGTACCGAAATGTATTCTATTTCTGCCAAGGATTAATATTGCGTAACTCACAAGGGTTGAATTTCTGTAATCGTCTAAAACTTTCTCAATGTTCGCTCGAATTTAATATTTGTTGGAGCTACCGAATACTGCTTAATTAGAAATGTAATTTTCTTATAAATTAAACAAATTGGATCCACATAGTACCCAGCTATTTATTATATTATTATTTGATTGTATATTTGGTATGAATTGGTTTTAATAAGTTACAAGGTTAATTAACGCAACTGTCAGGAATACTGAAGAATTCATTATCTGCCTTACCTACCTATAAATATTTTGAAATAGTTCATTCTAATCCCACCTTAGCTTTTGTTGAGCGCTCATACTTCAATTTTGGTCTCGAGATGATTAAGGCCCACTTGCAGGGAATTTATTTAAACCTAGTTTAAATCACGATTTTGATAGTTTTTGACAATTTCGTTATGGCTGAAATGTCAAAAATCACTAAATCGAGTTTTAAAGTAGGTTTAAAATTTCCTGCAAGTGGGCCTTAAACGTTAAATTGCGAAGTAAACCCACAAAAAAACTTAAGAACAATTGACACACTTCTTTCTGAGTACCTCAAGAAAGTTATTATGGGCGTTTTAAATTGGCTTTTTGTTGACAAATTCACAATGTCAGTATGAGTCATTCAACAGAAAAAATCAACTGACATACCATGAATATGATTAAGTCGGAATACGATACGTACTAAATTAAATAACACCTTGTTAACGATGACTCCGTCAAACCACATATCGTATTAAGTAACATAAACCGCATCACATTTCTCTTCGATGAAAATAATTTTGTTAAAGCTATGAATTTTGAGTCTTACTGCAGTGCCGCAAAAGCTAAAGTAGCTCCTGTAAGACTTATTGGTATAAAGTTATATGACTTTTACGCTACAAAAACCACATAATATGGTGAGATATAAAAGTTTACTGCTGAGAATGAAAGAGAAAGCTCAGACTATCTAAGTGCTTGTCTAGATCTTGGATATTGAAGACTTGAGTTTTCTTTTTTATGTTTTAATATTTGTTTGAAATTTCTTAGCATATTGGGTGGGTAAAATAATAGTTCTGACAAATAAGTACTCTTTTTAATTTATTGTGATATAGATTTAGTCATAACAAGAATTTATTAAAATTAATACCTTTAAAATTCTTTAAAAGAGCTTAAATCTCAAAAAAATTGTCGGATAATGTAAGACTTAGATCCAATGGTTCGATAAATTCATGTATCTGCTTTGATTTTTAACAATGAATATAATCTGATCATCGAGACATCGTGCACAGCACAATAGCTGCAAAGAAATATCAATCACAGTATCATGGTTGAATAATCTCTAGATCTAGATAGACAGCTATATGTGATAGAAATTTACAATGTTACTCGAAATATTTTATTTTACTTGTAAGGTAAATCAGTATAAAACGGTGAAAGTTTGCGATTTTACTCGCACATTGACATGTGTTTTAGGCATACTGCTTATCGTTTAGCTTATGTAAATGCTTCTGGGAAAGTGGCTCTTATTCATCGATTATGGAAACCATGATGCAATAATGCCTGTCTGGTGTGCCTGCTTATAATAACTAATATAGTTGTTATACCAGTATATATAAATAGTGGCAGCTATAACTGCCACTATTTATACTGAGAAGTTGTAATGTAATGTGCAGCCGAATACTCAAGATATATTGACTGTTTTTGTCATCACCATTGGTAATAAAAGGTTATATATATGTATTTTTATGCATCGTTTGAAATCCAAATTGTATTAAAATAGATATTATAAAGTTACCCAGGGACGTTTAGATAGAGTTTTACGTTGGTTTTGTTAATTGTTCATCTATTTTCTTCTTTGCTAGCATTTAACCAAAATTTCTGTTCAGTTAATATGCAAGACACCTCGTTTTATTAATCACGATTATTCTAGGTCTCACCGTAGACTGAATTTGCCCTTTGTCGATCGTCGACCTCTTGTCCAGGTCACAAACCGTTCCCATTCTTCGAAATTGTTGGTAATCATACGTCATTAATTCCACAGTTTGCCCCAGGCCGAGCGACTAGGGTCAATTAGTACTGGCGTCAGTAATCCGGATTTAACTATTCAGCGTCTCACATGATTCTTGCGTCTATAATTTCTATTGGTTTATAGCACCGTCAGATAGCATGCAATTAAGTCTGTTAACGTATCAAAACTTTGTCGATTCACTAGTTAAGGTAATCGCTCTTGAATATATTAAATTTATGGGTTACGGGGCAATAGAAGTTGTTATTGTGATATTTAACTATCTTTAGAAGAGTAGACGTTTAATGGGAGCTGAGATATGATTACTAGTAGCTATATATGTTGTATAATTGAAATGTTTTTGTTGTATTTTATTATCAGCTGGCGTTGAAAAAAGTGTTAATATTAACACACTTCATTCGTTTTTGTTTCAACAATTCAACAGATTCAGATAATGAAACTGGGTTAATTTGTAAGCGTTTTAATGTAAAGACGCCAAAACTGAGTAAACTTTGGTATTTGTATAGATAAGTACTAAAGCAACACCAATTAGAGTTCGTGTTGGCGCTTCAATGCGATTTGCGAGGTCACTATTTATTATGCACTCTTAAGAATTTCTGCTTATTTTATGTGATTTAAGACTCTTGTGGTGCTGTTTCTGAGATATTCTGAAAATCACGTGAAACTTTGAAATTACACAAAATATTTGTAATCAAATTACAGTAAACGATGAATCTTATTTGTTTTCTGGTAAACGAACAAAGGGTCTGAAAATGCTTCGTCAAAAATAAGTCCCCATAAGTTCCATTCTTCATCCAATTAATGTAATGTAAGCCATTAAACATTATAATTGTCCAAATAACTAAAATTAACGATCATGGACTATTATATTATTGGTAATGTAATTCATCATAATAATATTATGACTACAAAATGTTTTGCTAATGTAACCTTTTTACATTACATAACATAATCATATCGCCTCTTTCCCCGAAGGAGAAGGCAGAGGTGGTAACCTTTTTAAACTCTTCTAATCGTGTTCCTAACTAACTAACTTTAATATTTTCTTTCTATCGTAATTTTACCACATCTTAGTTTCATTAATACGGTTTGGGTATTGTAAATAATTTAATTGGATGTAGCATGTAATTGGAAATTTTAAGTCACTAGATGCTGATCTAGTTAACTCATTGCATTTACATCGAGAAAAATATCACAGTGAGTCTTTCTAATAATGTATGTAGTTTGATCGTTATTATATACATTTTTGATACCATAGCAAAGCATGCCTTAAACATATTAGTAATACATATCAGGATATTTCCTAGAAGTTTAGAACTCATCCACTCAATTTAAATTTGAACAAGGACAAGTTAAAGCCTTTTTTGCTGCAGCTACTTTAAAAACAGAATTTTTATCGAAGAGTCGTCAATTCACTGGTTTGACTTGAATTTCCGGATACGATACTGTGTTTTTATCATGACCATTATTCTTTTCATTATTTTTATTACTAACATTTTGAATCCTCGTAATGTAGTAGCTTTCTTCTGGATTAGAATGTTATCTTCTCTTTGAAACAGGATTTTAATTGAGATGAAAGATTTTTTCACATTTACTAAATCAACATTCTAATTTACATTGAAGTAGTATAATATGTTCTTCTTTAGTTACATTGTAGGTGTTTTAACGTTATATCGTATCCCTCTATTCTTATAAACACAGGGAAGATTAAAGAGATCACTTTTTTATATGGAATTCCTGAGCGTGCCGCGATGCAGGCTGAATAAACGGGTTCATTGTAAACAAAGTTATGTGATGTTATTGTTACAGCTGGTTTTCCTGTGGTCTGGTGTTAATCAATAAACAGGGCTATTATACTGCAATAAAGTCGTATGTTTCACAATTTTTCCTTATTTGATTCCAAATTTACTACTTATATTTTCACTGCGTAATTTAATTGTTTCGCTTACTTTTGCGGTTGCGGGTACAGGCGATTTCGCTTGAGGTCTTTTCAGTAATATGATAAAATTATTGTTTGTTGTTGCTTATCAAAAGTTATTCCCCAAGCTGCTGTTGAAGTCAACAATAACTCACTGGGTCATTGATTATTATAGTTTTAGTTTTGATTCCGGCAACCTTTTCTCTTGGTTCAATTTAGTTTCCAATCGGGTTTAATCTAAGTTTTCCAATTACAGTGTCCCACATACGACACACGATGTCGTCGGTCAAATTAAATGATTAAGGTTAATCGATTGTGCGATCGATTTACGGATCACTGCATTGAATTATAATTCGAAATAATTGATTGTTTCTAAATCATAGTCGCTGCTTTGACCCTCACAAGACTTGAATCTTACTGGAACAAAATCCAGATTGGATAACTACAGGTCTTCCCCATTGTGCGCTGGCAACCACGCGTTAAGCTTTGTTACGTCACTTCAAAACTGACTGTTATTGCTATTGCTTTGTTGTTAAGGAACTACGTATACGCACTTCGTTGCCATGAAATCTTTGGCAATGGTTGCTGGAAATGATTGTCATTTTTATAATATTTTGTTGCCATAATATTTTTTTAATGTAGTAGCTACAAATGTTTTAATGTCATCTATCTCTGTTGAGTTTAGTTGTAAAATGCTTCTATAAATATTGCTATTGTTTGTATGGATATACCTGCGAATATCCATTCAAAGAACAGTTTATAGCTTTACACTATTTTTACTTCGTTTATACTTCATGATAAATAATATTATACTATAAGAGATCTTTTTAATGCGTCCATGTTGTTTCATGCGGTTGTCAATAATATTGAATGGTGTATTCAATATTCTAGATTAAACTACCAAATATCGTTGTTAATTGCGATAACCCTAACCGCCTGATCCGATAAAAACGACATAAATATGCAGTTGAAAGTATTTTTTGTTGTTCCAATGTAAGCCAAGGAAGTGTAGCAGGCGATTATTGAGCAAAGTTTCCGGCACTTTGAAGACCATTGGAGCTCGAGTCTCGTAATAACCCAGCATTTATTCCGCTCGAGTTCTGATCGCATCCTGAGTTTCTCGGTTCAATTAGATAGCGCAAAGACACTTTCACCAAGGTCGGACGTGCTTGAGCGTTGCGAAATATTTCAGATCGCATATTAATAAAGTTCCATTAGGTTTTCTTGTAGAATCGGCAAGAATGCTCAAAATTACACATTTATTAATGAATGGTTATAATAAAACCAATTGAACTTATTTTTCTTAAACAAAGAAAACTAGGTATTTCAAATCATACCGTCAAGCCTATACAGATATTCTTTGGAATTCATCCCATTTCAAATGTTTCTAGAGAATTTTATAATACGTTTTATATTTGGTATGTTGATAGTCATTTTTTTGTGATTTTTGCTCGTTTTAAACTAAAATAAATAACTCTTTAAAATGCGAAACAAGATTCGTTGGCAACCGTTTCACTACTTCAAAGAGCAAATAAGCTCTAAATTATACGGTCAAGCGAAGAACGTTTTATTTTATTAATGCTACATTATATGTAAAAACGAGGCTTCAAAGTTACGTGTTAAGTTAAGTTAAAAATTGAATTCTAAATAGCATTCTGCAATGAGGGAAGGGATATTATATTATATTACGACGATATTACGAGAGCCAACTTTTCCGGAATGCCCGCACAACACCTCATCGAGTCTGCCTCGAACGAAATCGGAAATTATAGTGATTTTGAAATGATGATCATGTCTGCGAGTTAGCGCCTTGTTGATGTGCGGCAATATTATTTTCTCTGGCAATTTCATGTTTTGCCGACTTCAAACGACCAACCATTTCTAACGCGAAAATTGTATTGGCTCTACGGAGTAGACTCACGATTTTACAAGGGAAATATGCAAACTACCTTATTATTATTTTTTCACGCCTAGTCTTAGACTATTCGCTCTACAATGATTGTATTTTATTCCTTTGTTTATGCTATTCGTTTTTGTCAGTCAGTCAGCCACATGAACTAATGATCATGCAAATTGTGCTAAATGTGTAACCACACGGTGCTGTACAAATTGGTTTGACATAGTGACCAAATTTTAGGAAATAAATCTAATGCATCTTTTGAAAGGTTTAAATATGAACCACATTAAGTTTAGTTCAGTTATGTGAACCATATTCAGTTTGTCATCATAATCAGTTTTCTAGATGAAAAAGCGAGGATTGTTATTTAAAATAGATTTTCATAGCAATGTGATAATACGCAAAGATATAAAGTGTTAAATTAATTTTGGACCGTTTGTAGTCATGAAATGTTGAATTACCGATTTTCTGTATTTGTCATTCTAACGTTGATAAAGTAGATAAAAAATCAATATGATTGAAATGTAAATTACTTAGAAACTTTTTAGTGTGCTGTCTTGAGAATTTAAAACACGGTGGAAATTACAATTTACTAGGCGGAACTTAAGTAGTCTTAACTGACTAAGTGTGAAGTGGAATATCTCAATTCAGTATCTTAATTAGTACCTCCTCTTTGCCTAGAACTAATTGCCAGTCGCCCCACCCACATTTTGTTATAACAATAGACACTAGGAATAATAGCGGTCGTCCGACTGATCCAGTTCATTCAGTCCTGTCAACCGAGTCTTGTCACAATGGAGAAAGTGGTGGTACCGCAACAACTGTCGCTGACAGCTGTTGCATCTGTATAACAAATGGATCTCCATTATCAACTATCGCTGCCACCAATTCTTTGACAGCTCCGTTGACAAATTCTTCTTCGTCATGTCAACAGAAATCAAAGTCAAGTTATCAGCGATAGTTTTTGAAATAGATAAATGTATGTGGCGAGAAAGCATAATCTAGATCAGTTATATAAATTGTTACTCTTTTGAAATGAGTTTTCCCTAATAGAGGAACGTCTTCATCTTCAATACAAAATTTTGCAAGCTATGAATTAACAAGGCCTTAATTAGAATAGCGACTTTGAATTTAGTTTTAAAATAATTATTCATTTTAATTCTCAAATATTAAGCTAACGAGCATAGAACATTGGTGCAGTATTATCGTACCGTGGGAGAACTGTCGTGTAATTGCCCGTGACTCTGGTTCCTTTAGTTATATTGTCCATAACAATCATATATCTAAGTGATAGACGTTAACGTTGTAGATAACGTTAATATTTATCTTTATAGAAGTTACATCTAACAACAGTTTTCTTACATTTTGTTCAATATTAAGCCTTGTTTTATTGAATGCTGGAATAGTTCTGTATGGCAACTAAAAGTCTCACTTAGTGATTGATGTTTGTGTTTTTACACGTTGTGGTGAACCAAAAACAAAAGAGCTTTCAGACTCATGTGCTCTTCATCGGATGCTATACCTATAATTTAGTACGTGGCGTCAAATTGATGTAGGATGATTAGGGGCTTTCTCTATTCATCCAATTTGAAACGATTAGGGAAATTTGATTAAACTGGGGGTGCTCAAGTAATAATTGTTTGTTGGCTCGAAGCCGAGCGAGCCTTGCTCTTAGAGTAGTATATGAAATTGGAGAGCCATACAAAATATATGATTTGTTTACTCGTTCACAACTAAAAGATGGAAAAAAACTTGATGAGTCATAAATGTGATATTACTTATAACAACATTTATTTGATATGTTTTATCGGCTCATTGAACAATGTTTTGAAAGTAATAAGTAGACTAGATTCTTTTGTGACTGAGCTGAATATATCGTTTGCTGAACTGAAAGATTTGTAAATATATAATATGTTGTTGACTCAACTACCTATTTGTTTAACAAAGAAACAAAATGTTCTTCTAAGTTAAAAAAAAACCGAATGTAAGGTCACGAGTATAGAGATGACGGTGGTTAGAGAAAGCCGGTGCCAAAGGACCACATAGTACGTTATAAGGGCAAGAATTATTTAATTACTTGTCAATAAAGGTGCTGGAACAAACAATAATATTAGCTCTGGATCAGTTTATCCAATTAGTCAGGAGGCACGTGAACGTGAGACAACATGCGTGCCGCGGTGTGACGCTGGTTAACGAGATTTGATTGTACCTACGGGTTATTAAATGGATTGAAGAATTATATATCGTATCTGTACCTGTATCGCAATCTATAATGTGATGTTGCTGGATTTTTATTTTTTATTAATTCCTGATAATTAATTGAGTCTATAACATCTTTAGATCATAATAAACTTACAAGTAGGGTAAATATATATTTTTTGTTTTTATTTCATATGTCTATTCAAATAATAATCTTAATAGTCTTAATAATGGAACTGAGTCTTAATAGTGTTTTCGCATCACTTCGCACGGGGCCACTAAGTTCTCTAGATTATTAACCATCCATGTAAATTGGTATATTATTAATGTCCAGGTGACGGTAGTCTCATATTGATTCAATAAAACACGATCGAAGAAAAATATCCATTTACCTAGCTTTATGAATAAAATACTAAATTGAGGAATATTTATTGCCACGTAAAATGATAAATAAAACATTCCCATACATTTTTGATAATTGTGTGAAAAACTGAAAATCTTTTAGTTTTTACTTCATAAAGCAGGTCAAGTACTTTTGAAGATATTGAAGATTTTATTAGTGACCCTTTTTCTTTGCTGTTCAGTGTATGTTACATAACCCTAAAACTATTGTCATACAGATTATCGATATCGTCAGCGAGTACGAATTGTTTTCTATCGATAAAGTAATAATCAATCTAAAAGTTAATCGATCTTGATATAATCTTATACTTCACTCGAAGGCTACGCATGCACTTAATTACAGTTGTATAGATAAAAGATCACTTGATGTTTTAATTGTACGTCGGACGCAGTCAATCTTATGAGTTTCAATTGATTGAGATTGAAGTCGTTGATTTTGTTCATTGTGTTTTGAAAGTAACGATGCGTGAAATGGTTCTATTGCTAAAACGGTAGTAAAGTAGAGAAACTCAGGGGAATAAAATTGGGCTTGTATTTTACTAAGGCCCAATTGCACGATCGAGAGTTAGCGCCTAACCCAGGGTTTGCCCATATATTTGCCCCAGGGTTAGGTGCTAACTCTCGACCGCGCAATTGGGCCTAAGGATCCAAATAACTCACCAAAAGCGATAGTCACTTAGATATGCTCGGGTTTCCGGACACCCTGGTAATTATATCCATTGGGGGTTGGGGTTCCACTGGAGTACATAATAATACGTGCCTAAGAATTCGGCGTCTGCGGGTTAATATTCCGATTATCATAGCGGAACCACGACTAAATATCAGGAACAAAAAAAATACATAGTAAATATCCCAAGCTATTTCTGTCTACCGTGGTTGAGCGCGAAAGTGACGCTTACGATCTATGCATGCCACGTATTCCATTAATATAATTCCACGTTTTGAGTGACCCCTCATTGGGCCTCGCATGTTTGTTTATTATTTTGCTCTGTTTTAAAATGTAGGATTTTTAGATTTTTAATCTAAGGAAAGGCCTGGTCAAATCCACCTAAAACCGAATAGCATGTATGAGGAAAGTAATGAGAGTAGAAGAAGCGAGAGGTGTGTACCAGGATCGAAGCAAGTGAAAATCTCTAATCTCTGCCTACCCCACCGGGAAAGAGGCGTGATTTTATGTATATATGGATGTATGTAATGTAATATTATTTTATTTATATTGTTAAACAACTTCACTTAAACCTACTTTTAAAAAAATCTATCCTAAGATAATATTGGGTCCTTACCTATGAAATTGGTTTTATTTTTTCTCTCTTAGTATTTTGTCTGTAACTATTAAGATTCAGAGTATTCCTAAAAAATAATTACCTCGTCTAAAAATAGACTATATTTTTGAGCTCTTTTGATTTGTTTTGATCATTTGTTGTAAGTTTAATTGTGTTAAAATTGGACACGGAGACAACTCTTTTTAAGTGCCTCCCGAATACATCATTTTATTTGCATTCACTTAAAAACGATAAATAATTTTTATGAAGTGTGATATTACACATATTACTAAAGCTTGTATAATGATAGATGCCAAATATTATTATTTTTGGATTTGTCGTTGTGAAGAAAACTGAAAAAATTTTAGTATGGAAAATGCAGAATTCCCCAAAATCCTAACCTAATAGTAATAGTTCAATTACATAAAACATTGTAATGATTCTTAATGTATAGAAATTAAAGTCTTTGTCTCAGAACTGTAAAGCCTTTCAAACAAAGTTTTACAAAAGGATTTTATATGGCTACAAATTTCTTTTACGGTAGCGAGTAACAAATAAGATGTAAAAGCACAAACAATAGAGGGTCACTTAAAACGATTCACGCAGCTTTATTGTTATTTTTATCGTAGAATGCATAATCACTTCTATTTGGTATTCTGGGGGTGCGATAACGTGGCCTCCATCGACAATTCGACAGTGGACACCCCTAGTATCGGTCAACGCTCGACCCTTATCGGTATCGCTGGGCTTTCTTTAGCCAGGCTTATCGCTATATTCTATTTCGTTGTGTCAACAGTCAAGGCAATGCTGGCTTCACGAATATCTGGGCTGGGCCAGTTTAGCCAAGTATTTTAATGTCTTTCAGTATTATCTTGTGTATTGGACTATCTGATAGATTTGTTACTCTTATCTTAATAGAGATCAATACGATTTCAATCCTATTAAATATTTGGTTGTTTACTATTATATTGTCTCTTATTGTTAACCATTACTTATTCCTTTTTAATTTTTATCGATATATCAATCTAATATGACTCTATTTCAAGATCATTAACACTATTTTTAGATTTTATTTGACTTGCAGCAACGTAAAATTTTATGTATCGATTTTGACAACAATGAGGTCTTGTTTTAGATTTGTCCATTAAGTGTGGGAACTAAAAAATTCTTATTCAATACAATTACTGTTTGAAATGCGATCGCATGTACATTCTACAGCTATGTAAGGTTATAAGAAATGTAAATGACTAATGGGAAAAAAAACTTATTACATTAGTTCCATATTTATTGTTTACATTATTATATCGCAAGCATTACTTTTTTTAGTGAATTTCTTTCAAGTTTGTCGATGTATTTGTAACCTTAATGCTAACAATATTAGTCGCAAATAATAGGTGGTTGATTCATAATTTATTTACGCCACGACCTCCGTGGTCGAGTCGTCTGTACGCCGCCGGTCTCAAGGCGTCGCCATCTCGAGAGCTCCTGGGTTCGATCCCCAGTGGAAGCAAGTGTTTGGGTGATGAATTTTCAGACATTTGTTCTCCAGTCTTGGATGTTCATTATATATGTATTATATTATGCATATTCTGAATAATTATATGTATTTATCTATTAAATATATTTGTCCGTCATCTAGTATCCGTAACACAAACAGCATTTAGTTGCTTAAAATGGAACTAGTTGATAGGTGTGAATGTCTGGGGATATTTATTTATTATTATTATTTATTACACCAAAATTTCTTTAAAAATAGTTTTTGTCTCTGCAATACAACGAGCGTTCATTTTACACGTCTAAATGGAAGTCAAATATATTATGTAATGACAACAAAGAGATTCTATACTTTAAATACTTTGTCAGTTTTCTATTTCTGGCATTATATAATAATAATTTAATTTACCGTTAAGGATTTTTACATTGGTTAACGATATTATCACCTAAGATAGTTGATGCAGCTTAAGGGACTACTCACACTTATTCAGCTCCATTCAGCGTTTTTCTATGTAAAACAACGATTTTGTATGAGATGCTTACGCTACTGAAAAATCGTGGAAAGCTAAAGAAGCTCCTTACAAAACTGGCTTTGTCTATGGACAAATGCTGAATGGAGCTGTATAAGTGTAGTCCCTAAGATGGCTTGTCCGGTCCATGATGGAAGATAACCGTATCAACGTTTTTGCTTCAATAAGTGTTCCCTATGTCAATAACACACGCTGTCGCTCGGACTTGAGAGATTCTGTTAAGTGAATATGAATAATGTGAATAACATAGTGGTTATGGATTTTATTAAGTGTCCGGTAACCGCAATAGGTTTGCCGTATTACGTCTGAGACTGGGACCAACACAATTACTGGCAAAGAGTGGTTTGGTTATACACCTCTGCCTACCCCTTCGGGATTATAGGCGTGATGATAATGTGTAGATATATCAACAACATGAGGAGCTCGCTGGCGTCGTGGTTAGTTAGTAGCTTGCTTTGGCTTTCCATCGAAAACAAAGCTACTTTCGCCATGGTCAGGCCGTGGATGGGTGACCAAAACTTTTATATCTCGAGCTCGTCCGTGCTTCGGAAGGCATGTTAAGCCGTTGGTCCCGGTCGCTTGCAACCGTTTCTACCCACCAACCCGTGGTGGTGTTACGGCCCATACTCCTCATGTGTTTCTCTATGAGGAAGGCCTGTGCCCAGCAGTGGGACGTATATAAGCTGACGACATATCAACAACAATAAACTAAACTGTATCGAGCTAATAGAATTTATTGAATAAAGTCTGTTCCACCGATTATCTATCTCCCTTACCATTGTTTTGTTATTTTCCACTGGTTGCCTCATTGTCGCATACCTAATGTATTTCATACTGTAATACATCATTAATAATGCACCATATGTCGCAGACATAGACTATTATCGTAAATTAAAACAGACACGACTTTGACTAATGACCTGTCGAAGGAGAGAAGCGATGTAAATGGTTATGAATGTGTCGCGGATTCGTAACGGAAAATTTGTTATTTTGGGTATGATTGGTCCAAACTTATGTAAGTAGGCAATCCTAGAGACTTTAAACTCTTTATGCACCAACAAAAAGAAACAAAACAGTGAAAAATACAAGTTTGCAAGGGAGAACTTATCCCTATTATCCAGAGATCACCCTTAAACCTTAAGTTTTAAGCAATCTTTTAACTATAGTAAAACTGTTACTGAAAACTTAATAGCGTTTATGAATAAAGGTGATACAGTTCCTTAAATGTAAAGTAGCGGTTATAAGTCTTTGGTTGGGGCAGACTTTTAATGTGATTTTGGCTGCAAATAATAGTTAGCTATTATTAGCTACAGAAAATCTTGCTAGTGAAGGAAGTACAAAATTAAAACTACCTAACAATAAATCTTGCTATCCCTCTTAAAAACCGAAGTACCCACATCCATTATGGGTCCGGCGAACAGTGATTTTTCATACAAACGTTATACCAAAATCATTTTCAATTTGAAAATATCTGGACATATCATCGCTGTTATTCGGATTAAGAAAGTATTTTTCTATGTTTCTGTTAAAAAAATTTGTTCAAAATATTTATAAACTTATATATATATGCGATTATATTTCGTAAATTTTTCGACGTTTTCGGACATATTTTCCGCTTATTTGTTTCATATTAAAAACGCAATTAATCATTATGTAATTTTAACAGAAACATAGAAAAATACTTTCTTAATCCGAATAACAGCGATGATATGTCCAGGTATTTTCAAATTGAAAATGATTTTGGTATAACGTTTGTATGAAAAATCACTGTTCGCCGGACCCATAATGGATGTGGGTACTTCGGTTGAGGATGTTGCCTTGATTGATTATGGAGAGGATAGTGAAAGAGATACGTGCGTCGGTAACAAAGAGATGCCTTTAGGGGCAGAATGCTAAGTGAAACGTGAAAGTAAAGCTATCTTTTGTTTTAGACAACTGTAAGACGCAGTGATCTAGCAAACATAATTTTGTAATGAACTATAATGCCCTTTTTACCCTGCCGCGATCATCAGGGTGTAGTTTACAGCCTCAAGATCATCTCTAGTTTTAACTTACATATATTGGGTCCTTACCTATGAAATTGGTGTTTTTATTCTGTCTTAGCAATTTGTCCGTAACTATTAAGTTTCAGAACATTCTTATAAAATAATTGCCTCTTCTAAAAATAGACCATATATTTGAGCTCGTATTATTTAATTTAATAATTTTTTGTATGTTTAATTGTGTTAAAATTAGACACAAAGACAATTATTTTGATCTGCCTCCCGAATTCATCATTTCATTTGCATTTACATAAAAACGATGAATAATTTTTATCAAGCGTGGTCACACACATATTGCTAAAGCTTGTCTAATGATACATGCCAAATATTATTATCTCTGGATTTGTCGTTGTGAAGAAAACTGATAAAATGTTAGTATGTATAATGCAGACATCCCCAAAATCTCCATACAAAACACCAATTTCATAAGTGAGGACCCAATACATATAATCAAGACAATTATCCCCTGACTTCCCCAGTCAGAGACTAGGCAAAAGCACCGCAAAACCAGTCCATTGCCATAGTCCGCGCTTCATCAGTGGTGACTGCACTCAGCGCGACAGGTGGTGAGCCCGTCGATGGTTGTGCAGTTCTAAGTCCTTTAGTCACCATTTACCCAAGGGAAGAGATGGGTTGGTAGTATTCTTTTAATGAGCCGCTACCACACGACTAGTTTTAATTCTGCTTAAATACCTTAATTGTGAGTTATGACGGATGTGTAGAATTTTTACATGTGTAACATATTTCATCTTTCAGCACATTCAAATGCTAAGCATTAATCTATGTACAAATTAACATATGTCAGTAGTGTCTGTATTGTAAGACATGCTCCATGCTTATCCATGGTGAATGGTTGACCTCGTTTTAAACGTTTCGGTTTCAACTTGGTCAATTGTTAGCTATCATTGTATCGACAACCATTAAATATCGTTTTGTATCCCAATGTTCTATAAGTTTAGTGTTCTCTGCAAATTTAATTGTTATTGTGTAGTTATTCTTGTAATACCTTTTTATATTTGTTATTTTCAAACTAATGTGTATTTCGTTTTGCTTCAGGTAATATCCAGTGAACTAGCTACATTTCTTGGACCTATAATTTTGCCTTGTTTGACAACAAACTTGATGTTAGTTCTTAGGAATATGGGTATGTAGTTTTTTACCAACGTATAATATAATTTTTTTTCTGCTAACTCATTAACTAAAAGTAATTTTGTACAAAACTATTATATTTAACCGAATAGCATAACAATTCTCACTTCCTCTTTCTTATCAAGAACTTCACGAAATGGTCGTACCGTTTATGAATTTAAATTTGACAAATGACGATCCTGTTCGCGAAAACCTTATTTTTAGTCCTTGCACGTTTCCGTTTAATTTGAGTCATAGCAACAAGTGACGGATTTCACTTTCCAGTTTTCTGAGGTTGACGGCCGGCGTGCTGTTCTAAGTCTAATTGCCAATAAAACTTGTAAACTGTTTACCCGTTTCATGAATTCCTTTCCAGTATTTCGTTAGGCGCCTACTGCCTATATTGGATAGGGTTAAAAGTTCTACTTGTTGAATTGGCAAATTGCGTTGCGATTTAGCCTCAAGTTTTAATTACATCGTATTGATATAGAGGTTCTATTACTTTGGTTATTAGATTAATCCAATGCTTTATTGGGTTCTATATTTACAGATAATGCGTAACTTTTGAGAAGCATTATATTTCCATTCCTTTTTATTAATATTACGCAGCATGAGTGATCTGATTGCGAGATCGGTGCCTCTTTTAATGAACGTTAAAGATATAGGATACTTCCTTGTTCGGATATAATTTTTCACGGATTAATTTTCTCTGGACTGGATTGGTGAAAGTTGTGTAAGGTTTAGGGGCATCTACACTTAACCTGGACGTAAATTTCATTGATATCGGAATTACCCATATTTCACTGGCCATTTCCCCACTCCCTGTGGGTGCGTTCACGAAATCAATAAAGCTTTTAACGATGATGACCGTCAGTGTCCAGCCGGTATTAGATAACGTTCGAGAATACCGCGTGGAGATTAATTTATAAGTCATTAATCCTTCAGAGAGTGAGGTTTATTGTATAGAAACATTGTAGGTAAAAGTTTAATGTAATTTCGGGATTATTTAACATAACAACTGTCTAGTATATTTTGCGTACGAGGGAACCAATAAAGTTAATCATCATTTATATGATAATGACAAGTGTGTGGGTAATCGGATGCTCATTAATTTCACATATTAGCAGTTATCTATTAATTATCTACAATATTAGCGTGTTCGCACACACTAGCTGTTACAATATTCATGCCAGTTCCATTCGATTCAGTTAATTTTAATATATTCATAATAACTAATTAAAATGCATAGGCTGGTTAGTCCAAGCTGTATTTAAAAAATTTTGAATATTTTTTTTATTAATATTTGAATGTTTTTTATTTTATTTCGGAGTAGCATTTTGCGGATTCAGCAGCGGATGTGCACAAGAATACTACACTTTTAAGTCTCAAAATTATGATTTACGATTAATTACGCCTTCCAACCGCCAAAGTTAACGTAATGAACTTCGAACACAAACATAAAACTTGTTTAAATACATCAGATCCTTGAACTTGTGGCACACTTGGAGGTGAACGTATCAAAGATATTTCTTCAGGCAAATTTGTTTTATTGTCGTCGACCAGCCGGTCAAACTCGTTTAGCCTTCCATACGTGTTTATTTATACCGTGACAAATTAGCCGATAAATTAAATTTTTGTTTGTATTAAGCGTGATGTAGGTCATTGCCCTGCACGAGGAAGTATTGCGGGTGTCAGTGGGTCGAGGGTCGTTGGATGCTTAGAAATCTTTATATGAAAGTGTTTATGTCTCAACATACATACATATAATCACGTTTTTTATCTCCTAAGGGCTAGTCAGAGTCTAGGCAATAGCACCGCAATAGGACCTTCACCAAGCAGTGCACTACACTCAGCGTGTCAGGTGGTCAGCCCGTCGCCATCGCTATTAGATGTTGCTATACATAAACGAAGATATTATTTTGTCTGCTAAAGACCTGTCGACGTTACTTCCGATGTTACAGTAAAATTCATTCAACTTTTTATGTCATACCTATTGTAAGGTCGTGGTCGTAGATTTGTCACGTACTAGTAACATTAAGTCTTATTTCTTTTATAGTGTGAGCGTATCGAGATTTGACCTCATTTTTACACGTGGCTGTGTTTCATACTCAAGCAAATGTACATAACCAATGCCTCCGTGCTCCGGAAAGCACGTAGGTGGTTCCGGCGCTAAAGTGGTAAAAACAAGCCACTCTGGAGGCATGTTAATTGGTCTATCACCTTGACAAAGAAAGAGTGAAATGTAAAGTGTTTTGTAATAATTAAATGGAGATAACTAAAGACATCCTCTAAGCCTTAGACCAACCACCATAATGACCTTACGCTGACATTTTGAAAATACTTTAATTGAAGAGGTTGCAACTCCAAGAAATAATGGCATAAATGTGAAATAATATTGCAAATGAGATATTACTATTGACAAAATATTTGTAAGGGAAAATAAAACAATTACGCTTAATACAAGACAAATAAAACAATTTTAGTGTTAACCAATTAAGCAAGCAGCTGATGAACAATTAAGATAAAAGCATCATCAACTTCACGACAACAGAGAAATTATTAGTTTGTTAGTTTTCACACAGATATAAGATGCTTTTGGGTTAATTTGGTACAAATGCTACAATTTAATCTCGTGTATTTTTACTTAGCCAGTGTATTTAGACACCGATTCAAAAGACTATTCCTACATCTACTCAAATTAAATTTGTCATCTTCTGCGTTATTTGTTCTCGGCAAATAGAATAGTGTCTCGTTTATCGTAATGTTATTTCTTCAGAAATATAATAAGTCTTCGGTTCTCGCAAAGCCGAATAATAACTGAAATTGTGTTACGTTCGCGAGAACCAATCTCTTATTAGATTCAGTTCTATGGAGCCTCAGCTGCTTACCTCTTAGCGTAATGCGGGGTAGTAATGACTTTTTATTAGAGTGCAGACCGTAATTATCATTAGCAGCCCATTCAGTGAGACCTTCGGTAATGACAGCATTAGTCTGTAGTGCCTCGTGGCTTATTGGTGCACACTTTCTCATAATTTACTCAAATTACCACTGTACATTGCCATTTGTAAAACGTGAAGCTTTATTTGCTTTTACCTCCAGTATTAATCGTTTGTTTTGTGAATTTAGATTTGCTTGCTAGAGCAAGATTGATGTAGCTAGCTATAGCAAGATTGAAAATATTTATTTATTTAACTATTGATTGTACACAAAAGATGGTAAATAATTTAATTTAATTACTTTTACTTCATTAACAGCATTTATACTTGAATCTTTTCTGTTATACGGTTTGATGTCAAGAGTAACCCGGAATTATCTTTTATTATTTGTTACAAAATGTTATTATTTCATCAATAAATTGCTAATGTTGAACCAAGGATTCTCACAACTCCGAAAAATGTAAGAGGGAATATTTGTTTAGACTGGTCGTCCGAATTAACATTGAAACATTATATTTCATTTGGTGCAGTATTATCTCCAGAATTGAAGTTCCTTATTTCGTAAACTAAAATATTTGTTGCTGAAAGATATACTATAATACTTACTCCATTGTTTACGATGATAACTAAGATGAGAGGCCTTTTAGTTTGACTTATCTCAAAATTAATAAACAAGTCCCATTTGTATCCGTTGACCCTATACTATACTCATTGAGTAGCCGGGATGTGACTCAACGGCAGGGCCGACTGGTGAATTTAAAATAGCTCACAATTGCACTTATGCGTGAGTAACTGACTTGGTATGTCTACAATCTACACTATTTCCTAATATGCTAATTGTTCTTGTTCCCGTTCGTGTATAGGCATATAACATTAAAAATCAACAGACTCCTTTATGAAACAAACATAACATTGGTACTGTGCGTTGAGTTATGATGCGGCTATTATAATAGTCAAATGGGCAGGTTCCGGTACTTTATATCTAGCAGATGAAATTGGTTTGCGAGTGCTATGCTGTATTACTGTTACTCCGTACCGAGTTTAGAGCGTCTTCTTTTGATAAAATCAAATGTTCGTATTAAAAAAATCAAATCTTTCATTTCCATTTTCTGTTTTTTTCCCTTACGTATCTCTCTTTGAATTGAAGATAAGAAAGGCACTGTTTGTGATTGGACAAAATACATTTCTTACAAATGTTTACCCAGAGTCCTTGCGACACTGGTTTTCTGGAATCTAATATTCCTTGTGGTTTTCCCTACTGATGTGGTCGTTTACATTCTTGGGTTCTTCGGATAAGCCGAGCAGTTGTGATTACAACACATAAATGACTTTTGCTGCTTTCAAAATCGTTTTTGTATTTAATATTTTCGGTTTTTAATCTAATAAGATAAAGATCTAAGTTCATTACTTTAAAAGGCACTGGATTGTCACATTCATGTCCTAATAGCTTTTTGTTTCCAGGAATATATTCCCAAGGTAAATAAAATATTGCTACGTCGTATCGTTACTTGTGTAAGAGACAGCAACCGAAATCGCTTTATCAATATAATGGATGATCTCTCATCTTGAAGCACATGTCGCCATTGATAAATTCGACCCCAGTTATCGCGTTTAACACTACAGATACGGAGGCCCTATCCTGGCCTACATACTCTAATTTATGGAGCGTACGTGGGAATGGGAACATGTTGACTTTGAGTACTTGGAATTATTACTGAAATTCCGACAGACGATGGCCTTAGAAGTATGTGATATTTCATTACATTATTTTTTCTAAGAATTTCGGATTCCAATACTGACTATCTTCTGAAAGTCACTGCTAATCTTCAAAGCGAAGTCAATAGAATTTTTTTTTAAATTTAAATTGAGAATGAGATTTAAAAATACGATATTTGGATGAATTCTATGAAACATTGTAAATATCATGTTTCAAGCTCAAGAACGAGTCTCATTGACTTGAATACAGCAACATCAGCATAACCTTTATCATATCTGAGCATACAATTTGAATTTCAATATAATGCTGATCTCTGGTCTCTGTCAATGCTCCCATTTATCGATGTTTCTTCCCCACACACTCATTGAACATTCTTGTGTGGTGACCTTATCTTTGCTTCAAACGTTTCGAACTATTGATTTAAAAGACTTTTCTAGGGCTGTCAATAATTAATATCTTTATAATTTAATCTCAAATTTAAAAATTTCTCTAATGTTTGTATTTCATTGCATCATTTTAAAATGCAGAACAGTTAATAATTGTGACGTAGACCGTAGACATAGTTTTACAAATATCTCAGAATTTACAGGTACTTAACGTAATTACTGGTATTACAGTCAACTTGTTAAAACTCAAAACAGCTCTATAGCGCTATTTAGAAATTTTAGCAACTTCTATGTATTCTGATGAAGTAATCCTAAATATTACCAGCCCTGCCTGTGAAAGTGTATAAGATCATAAAGCGTTCACGATTGGGCATGAATGCGTTTGAGCGTAGGGCGTGTCAGCGAACCTCAGGATAGGGCGTCAATTGCCACTATAGATAACAGTAATTGGTGTGCCTAAATCATCCTAGCGGTTATTTGTGGGCTGCTAAAGGGCAATGGGATGTAGTTTACAAAGGGCTGTATTAAGACCAGCATGATCATTAGATACCTTAATTGCGTTAATATCTGAAGTTGTTCCATTCCTTGGATTTTCCTGGAATCGTGAAATATTGTTTTTTGCATTGCTAGCTACTTTCATTACTCATTAAAGTATTTGTCTAAATGCCTTTTATTATATTGGCTCAATTCAGAATTTCGGGTCACATTTTGGGCTGAAATCCTTTTTATGACAGGGCTTTAGCAGTTTTCTAAACCCAATCATAACTTCTGTCTTTGAATATTTATGTTTAATAATTATTAAAATTACGGAAATATTTGACTGGCGACAGTAAGATTAGTTTAATTTTATTTCTACATTGAATGATGCTTTTTTAACTCGCACCTTGTTACTATACAAATAATAAAGCGTAAGGAAAATTAAGGCTCCGAGTTATCCATCTCCTTTGGAATTACTTTACAATTAGATGACAAATTGGAAGTATAAACTGTCAACAGCAATTTAACACCGCAGAACAGCGGCGCAATTCCGTATCATAGTGTTCCGTAATAGATCTACTTTAGCGCTAATGGACCATTTTCATGCAGAAATGGAAGTGTTATCAACTAAACGCAAACCTATTAGGCGTCTGTTGTCTGCTAATTACATTTTACTCTTAGTCTATGATAGAGGACTTCACGAGTTCCTAACCACATTAGCGCTTTGTTTCTGACATTGCCTGAACTAGAGGCGTGTCAGTTTAATACACAACTTTATACATACATATTAACCGATAAATCGATATCAAGTGTAATATATTACCAGCCGTTAATGGATCTTCTGAACAGTAAATACATTAGTTAAGAAGCGTAAGGCAATGGAAAATAAATGGATGCTTCGAGGGGCCATCCGTTGAAGTTTGAGCTTTTGATTAAATTTACGAAAATTTTGAAAATCAATTACTTAATATAGAGAGCTAGAGAAGTTATCCAATAAGATATCGTCAATATATACAGTGTTTCCTAAATAAAAGGCTGATATCATGTTAAATTCCGCTACCAAAATATGTTGCCTGGAAAACAAACCAGAATGCACCATACGAGAGACATTGACTGCTTTATTGCATGAGTGTGTTCAGTTGAGATATATATTGTATACAGTGTTCACTGGATGTAGTAAATAGCAGTATTCTCATCAATCCACAGCACAATTTCGTATTCTGTATCTATATAGAAATATATCAAGCAATTAATCAAGCATAATAATGCAACAAACATCATTAAAGTCTACTGCACATCAAGTTTATTAAATTGACGTTTGACTTAGTACCCCTAGGGGGTAATTCAACGTAATGCTAACAAACACAACCGGAAAAACATTTACTTCCTGTGTACAAATGGCAAAGTTTTATCGCGCGAATAGACAAGTACAGTGTCAGCAAAAACAGATTGTTTGATTAATAGAACGATAAAAACATTAGGAGTTTCTATAAAAAATGAAAATTATAACTGTTCTTAAGAGTAGAGGGGATTGCGAGGAGACGGAATTGAAAAGGATGGCACATGGGGAGTACTACTCTCCATACAAAACGCCAATTTCATAGGTAAGGACCTAATATTAGTAATTATTGAAGACACGTGAAACGCCGTATAGACAACAGGTTGTTCCTATTTTAATGCAGCAATTACTGTAATCATCTTTAGGTATGTAGTGGGGCATAACTCTGAATCGCTCGTATTTTAGGGTTACGTCAACTTCTTTGTTTAGAATACAGTTAGTTCAGTTTTGTACTTGAAATAAAACAAATTGCATTACTTCGTGTTCGGTCGGTGCAGCCTGAGGCAAGGACATTGCATCCATTGGAAGGTCACGTCTGCCTCCATGGAATATTATGGCGGGAATGCACGCCAATATGGAACTTTTCAAGGGCGGAGAATTCATTTGCTTGAATTTTTTTAACCTTGCTCTAAGGCTAAGGCTTTTGATTTCAAGCTACTTCAAGAAAGGAACTCTATATTTAATAATGTATGCATTTACTTATTTCTCTCCAAACACGGATATTTTATCCAAGTTATATCCTTTATAGAATAATTTCTTCCTTGTAATTTTTTTTGGTAACTGAATAAACGTTTTTGTTTCTTTCTTTTATTATTGGCTTATGTGTAGAATCGGTTTGCAGTACTGAATACAGGCCATCCAGTGAATGACTATTTAAAGTTACATATTTCATCAACTCGCGTTTAACCTGTCGTTTTGCGTGTCAAATATTTTTAGAACAAGTTAAAGTAATATCATCAAGATTTGCAAATCAATTCAGTTCCATGTCACATAAAGTTTTTGACCTATATTGCTTTCACAAGTTAATGTGGCAAGGAACTTAATAGTGAAACTTATGTCCCTTTCTTCACCCATTCCATTGTGTATTTAAACAATGATCGGCTTTTAAGGGGGATATGGTAAAAATGAAACGAACTCGTCAAAAGTATTAGTTAGCATATCAGAAACATAGTGATTGAACATGAAGTCTCTTAGATTTCAATTATAACAATCAATTAAAAATAGATTCGAATATTTGTCATCAAAAAGGTGTTGACCTAAAATTTCCTCGAAATCATGTTGGCTTAAATATAATGTAGGTAACATTAAAATTATTATTGTAAATGATGAATAATTAATTTTATTTTAATGCATTGTTTTTTAATGTACGGTTATAGCGAGTGTAGCCACATCCTGCAAGCATAATAAATATAGAAAAGGACAATACCGATTGTTAATCGGAATAATATCGATCGACATATTCATGGATAAATTTTATTGGCTCTATAATTTTTTCATTTATATTTTACGAAACCATATTAATCAACTATATTATAGGTATAATCTATTTATTTATTCGGTGTAAATATAGGTTACGCAGATAATATAAAGAATTATACAATAAATAAAGAAATATTGACAAAATCTGTGTTAAAACATAGAAAAATTAATTTCACAAGTATTAGAAATGAGTTTGCTAGTCCACTACAAATATTTTATTGAAACACGGTCTACGCCGAGGACTGTGATAATTATATTCTAAACCTATAATTATCAACACTAAAGTTGTAGTCCATTTTACTTAATGGATACTGTACAACATAATATTTTACTGAGTATATGAAATTTTATGTACTCTATGTACTTTCAAGAAGGCTGTGAAAATTTGACAAGAAGTTTCTTAAGGTAAACAACCCTTAAAAAAATATAAAATAGGGATAGCATATTTGGTTTATTTAACTTTATCTTATCCATACCAATATTATAAATGGGGAACTGACAGACGCAACTCTTAAGCATTTTTGGTATACTACACCAGTGTCGCCAATCGAAATTTGGTCGTCTTCGCCCTTAGTTAACTATCTTTGCTAGGTTTATCAGGTTTTTTTCGCAATTTGCGTTTATGTTAACTTGGAGTACCTATATTTTTCTTGAAACAAGTTTGGAAATATAATCGACTCTAGGCCCATAATTACCTACTGCTGTTTTTATTTTCCTACTTTTAAGCGATTTAAAGATTTAGTTATAAAAATTAAATATTAAAAAAAAATCCAACTTCCTTGAAACCTTGTAGCTAAATATATAGTGTATGTCTTTTTATAATATTAACAGTTCGATGGAACGTTCGCGGTATTCGGAATGTTGCCTCGTGTGTTTTTAATGAAGTTTGATATCTTTAAGTGTCTGCATATGTTTGTACGGTTAATTTACACAATGATTAATTATAGGAGCCTTGAACTTAATCATCGTTGCAGTTACATGAGAAACGCTCGTTGCTACTGAAGCAAGGTTTATGGGAATTTGCCTAAATAACAATTAGGTTTTACGCTAGTTTATGTTAGAATGATTATCCGGCCTCTTTTGAATAATGATGAAGCTTTTTGTAATCATATAACTATTGTACAATTTTACCACATTTATTATTATGATAATTGACTCAGCTCCCTGACGTGCGTCAACCAGTATTTTATGATATAAAACTCCCACTTTTGGTACGTATATAGCATTTAATTTATATATGGAATTGTATCATCAATTGCTCGTCGTAGGTATACTCTTTTTATTTATTTACCAACACGCGAATGTAAAACTAATAGACTTTTCTCTATGAGAAATTGAGGATATAAGTATTTTTATGCATATTTTGATATTTGAACTAAATATTGCGTCTGTATATTATTTAGTAAACATGTGAATGTTGTGTGTTGATAAACTATTTAGATTAATTGTATACAAACAGCTTGGCACACTGCCGTCTCTGTCATAATGTTCCTGATTCAGTTACGATAACGTAATATTTATAGAATTTAATTCAATACACGTCATCACATCATCAGCAGCGTGGGTACATACATATAATTAAGACTTTTGTCCACTAAGGGTTACCCAGAGACTAGGCAAAAGTACCGCAAAAGAAGTCCACTGCCATCAAAAGAAGTCTGCTCAGCGTGACAGGTGGTCCCGTCGCCGCTATAAGCTATTAGATGGTTGTGCAGTTCTAGGTCCATTAGTCGCCTTTTACGACACCCAAGGGAAGATATGGGTTTGTAGTATTCTTTTATTGTGCCGCTACCACACGACTCGTGGGAATCTACTTATATTAAAATAGTACACACAGATTGATCCCGCGACCTCATCTAGTAGTGCCACTTATCCGGATCGACCGCTGTAAAAAATGTTTATATCATTTACCTATGGTTTCCTTTACTTAAATTAGTTATAAAAACGTACAGCAATCGACAATGATGTCTAATGATGTACTTGTAGATATTACGGATTTGTTAAATTCACTCATAAAATTCCCACCGGCCAGCAAATCTTACTTAGTGCGTGATTCGAGCGATAAGCATTGTAAATACAGAATTATTGGCTCACTCCTACTCAACAAAAATATGCTTAATACTTAATTTTATGCGTGGTACCCAACAAGGCCCGACTACGCATTGTTTTTACGAATAAAGTTAAGACTCCACACTAATATTTATGAACCTGTCCGATTATGAAATCAATTAGCAGTCGACGCAGAACCCGTGTACAGTCACGACCATAAATTTATCATTACATATTATCACGCCTATTCACTAAGGGGTAGGCAGAGGTGTTCAACACCCATATTTCGGCAGATATGTGAGGTCCCTAAGTAACAGGTGGCAAGCCTGTTGCCATGCACCGGGTACGGTGAGAGGCAAGCGATATTGACAAACAACTGTACCTACTTAAATTTTATTCAATCATAGTGGTACAGGCGGTGTGATCAAACTATCGAACCCGCGATCTCTTGAACGAGTAGTGCGTCTTCACTAATTCGGCTAAATATAGTACCTTGTCATTTTAAAGATTAGTTGAAATGATTGCTGTTGTGACACAAGATACTAGTGCCTGTCAAAATGACAAAATAAATACTAAAATGGTAACATATTTTTGCTCTTGAGTGTACATTTGCGTACTTACAAAGTGCTATCGGGATTCAAGCATCCTTGATCTGTTCTCGTAAGACCTCTCAATGGAGTCTTTACTCTGGTTTGAACAAAGAATGTCTCGTTCGTTCCGAATTAAAAATATCGTATAAGTAACACAGTCTCAGAAAAAGAAATAACTTCTTCACGTTGATAACTAAAAATACTAAGATCAACAGCAATTACAAATCTTACTGTTCCTGTTGCATGGCACCCACAGTGTACAGAATTGACCTCCCTTGCTATAAAGGGAACTCCTTCACACACTCCTTCGTGGCGTAAATGACAACGATATGAAAAATTTTAAGTTTTAATATTACTTTTTTTTTCTGCATACAACAGGCCACAAAAAGCTGTCATTCATAAAAAAGAAACAACCATAATGTATAATACATACGGTTACGCCTTTTTCCCCCAGGGGTAGAAAGAGATTACTTTGTTTCATTTTCTGCCACCCTAACATATTGGGTCCTTGCCTTTGAAATTGGTGTTTTTATTCTGTCTTAGCAATTTGTCCGTAACTATTAAGATTCAGAGTATTTCAAAAAAATAACTACCTCGTCTAAAAATAGACTATATTTTAGAGCTCTTTTGATTTGTTTTGATAATTTGTTGTAAGTTTAATTGTGTTAAAATTGGACACGGAGACAACTCTTTTTAAGTGCCTCCCGAACACATCATTTTATTTGCATTCACTTAAAACGATAAATAACTTTTATGAAGTGTGATATTACACATATAACTAAAGCTTGTCTAATGATAGATGCCAAATATTATTATCTTTGGATTTGTCGTTGTGAAGAAATCTGAAAAAAATTTAGTATGGAAAATGCAGAATTCCCCAAAATCTCCATACAAAACGACAATTTCATAGGTAAGGACCTAATATTTCTTTTGCTTCATCAACTCTCATCACAGTCCTCATACATACGGGTACTTTTGCCCTGGCTCTTTTCTCCTAGGATAATAATAGAAACGTTCTCCTAGGATAATAATAACGAGAGCTTTTATTATATTATAATAAAAGGTTGCTTTAAAGATTTTGCTCGTGTTGTTTTCAAAAGAGCTTCATTAAAATTTCCGAGTTCCTAGAAATTTTCCGAAAATAGAGTTTATTATTATGTTTTCAATGATCTTCACTGCGTGGTTAGCCGCTGAGCCAGCTGGTATTATGGCCTGTTTTAACGTCTGCTTTCCGATGATAGCAGCTTGTACTCAAGCTTTTGAATCTCGCAGAATTTCATATTAAATATGGTTCCACTGGATCCATACTCACAATGGAGATTGCTTTAAAAGATAGCGCAACTTAGCATTCAAATTAGAATGAATACGAACGCTGGAAGCAATAGTAAAGTTATTCAAGTCACATACCATATTCTATTCATGTTAGAACAGATGTTTGTAATAGTGTATTTGATTCTGGGCTTCGTTTTAATGAGGCTATTTGGCGAAGTGCGCACATATAAATGGAATGTGTCTCATTGTATCCTAACCTAAAACTAATGTGATTATTTGTCATTTGAATCTTTCCGTAACGTTTTCAGTATTTTAACAATTTTCTTTAACATTGTCAATATAACATGCACTGCTGAAAAGCACACGAGGAATATGTTTTAAAGTTTCAACCGTGGCAATTGTGGTGAGACGATTCTTACTTGTCATATTCTGAAAATGTTTTAAATTAAGTAATAATAACGGCTTAAAACGACACAATGTAATTGCGTACTTTTATCGCAATTCAAAATATTTTCAGAGGCGACAAAAGAATTTGTAAAGGAAAAACGCCAGCGGCAGCAGATCGTATAAAAATTCATCAAATATTTCGTTCATCCGTAAAAAGTAGTCGTAAAATTTTAACAGCATTTGGAATATCTCGAGAAGAATGAGAGTTTTTTCTTGAGTTTTATACTTAAGTTATACCTATATACGAGAAAAATCTCGTAGTGGAACCTCAAAACCAGGCAGACTTTTAATCTAATTAATTAATATTCACCGCTGCAATATTCCGAATAGCTAATAATTCAAGAAAGTACAAAGTTCTATGTACAATTTTATGAAGCAGTAATGTGCGTCACTTAGCCCAACTGAAACTTGAAGTACAATGCGCTACTTAGCTAATTTTTACTGCGCTAACGAGTCTTACAAGAAACCAGTTAATTTGAATAAAAAAGAAGATTTTGAATACCCACTGATGATTCTTTAAAAAGGTCTCCTAAAGCTACTGAAATGCCAACCCAAATGTTAATGTCTCTAAAGCTATTGTTAGTAGATTTAGAGAAATTAAAATCATTTTGATCCTGAGAAGTCTAAGACACCCTAGTTAAATTTTGTTGCTTAATAAATGGTACGCTTTTTTCAATCGGAATTGCCAATATAAACTTGATGTCAAAACCCGAATCTTACACGATAGCGTTGGGTAAGGTTCTTTCAAATCTACTTTCCATATCTAGATCGACAAAGACTACAAACCGAAGCGTGAAATAGTAGTTCGTGTCATTTCTCCGCGAGACTGCAAACCCATTAAAAGCTGAACGATGCATTTTGGTACGTTATGCCTTTGCATGCATGTCACTTCGGCAGCGCGCCAATGTCGGTTCATACCCGGCCGCGACCGTGGCTAGGCTTGTCGGCCGTTTTAATGGAACATGTTACATAATTATAAATCTACGCTTTCTGAACATTTAGATGAATTACACAATTATATTGGTTAACTAAATAGAACCATCTAATGTTTTTTGTGCAGATAATAGCAATATGTGTTTATCTTACAACATATTTGTATCACTTTTTTTGGGTATGGGTTGTTTTCCTTAATGTATTTTAATTTTGTAAAACTATTTAACTGTTGTGAATTTTACTAGTAGCATTTTGTAAAAGCTTCAATTATAACAGAATCTGTAAAATGTTTTAAGAAATACAATACTTTGTACGTAGAAATACACGCAGAAAAGAATTCAGATTTAAATCGTCAGCATTTAGAAATATTTTAGTAACGTACTATTTCTGGCTAGATTTTGTATTGCTATAATTGTCGTATATAGAGAAACATCGACGTGTAATCGGAGCTCTAATAGTATTTGCTATCCCCAAACTGGATTTAATATAACGGTAACTTTCACGCCATCGAAGTGGCAAAACCTGGCAAATACCTTTTGCTTGTTTTAAATTGTGACTAATAACATTTTGTAAAATTTAATGCGAAGTGTTATTGGCTGTTAAGTTTAAGAACTTGTTTTATTTTCTATTTTCAACGTCATAGAATTTATTAAGTTTAAAGACCAAACAGGTTGCTCTAGTGTTTGATTTCGCATAATGATATAACTTAAGTAGTGCTTTTATCAAGCACTTAAGTCAGTAAACATTGTTATTATTATTCTAAAGTTTCAAGTTAAAAGCTGTTGTTCAATTGCCATAAGTGGGGAGTTTGTTCCTAATGCCGTAGATGCTTCAGCAAAGCAACAAGTTAATCAATTAGGTGTAATTTGATCTAATTGAGATATAATAAAATCAGATGTGCATTATTAACAATTATTAATGTCTTTTAAACAAATAGAAATAGAAATAAATTTATAGAAACACCTTTCATCTTCATCTGTTATATTATGGATCGACAGCATAATGTCAGTGTAAAGTAAATCCACATTTGTTCAATGTTAGCTTTCAGTAATTTCTATAATATTATAATATTTTATTCCAGACGTGTTGAAATAAAAGATTTTCTCTATCAAAGGGATTTGAGGCTTAAATATGAAAGTATTTCGTATCTCGCCTTCGGCACTGTCTTCTACGAGGTTCTTTGAACTTCTACTTTGTATACTTTATCTTTAGTTATGTTTATTACAGATCTTGCTCGGATATTAATGAATATAACTACTCACACACTCACTACTACTCACTACTCTCACTCTCTACTAATATAACTACTCAGTTGTTATAAAGATGAATCATAATGATGATTATAAGATTATGTGCTATCTCATTTCATTAGAGATAAAAGAAGACACTAAAAATTTATTTTTTTTAAAACATAAAAGGAAACTTCGAGGAACGAAATCTCTAATAACAAAAAAAAATTCTTTGTATTATATGTATATAGAGCTCGTAACGCAGACTAAAAGGAATAAACCGTAAAATTCTATGCTATTTTCAGTGTTATATTTATGTAAAACCACGTTGTTAAGTGGGATAACAAGCGAAAAGTAGGTAAATTCTTCGCTAATCAAACATTAGAGGAACAAAATATTGTTTATGAAAATATTCGTTTAGTAAACTCATAAATATCATTTCAAAACATAAAACCAAGCGTTATAATAATTGAAATAGAAATCCCGCAGATAATGTATGTAAATTTGGATTGCATGAAAATGTGGTAACAGAAACAATGGAACAAATAACAAAACATCGCTAAAATTTTCATAGCAATGTATTTCATGTAATGAATGTACGAAATGTAAACATATGACGCCTCATGAAATAAAACGACTGGTAAAAGTCCAATTCCGTGCATACCGTTAACGCAGGCAACGGAATTAACGAATTCCCTTTAACGTAAACAACCGCAGCTACGTCTAAAAGCATTCGTTTAAACATTTTCCCTGCGCATAAAATGTTTACAAGTGGTGTTTATTACCGTACAGGTTCCAATAGAATGTTTACAACTGCTTATTGCTCCAGAAGATAGCGTTTGCGGGAATCCGGTTACTTGTTACTGGCGCGCTCGGAGCGTCTATGTAGTACATAGACTCCCACTGGATGGTTAGATAAAGCGCTCTTGCATGCAAATTCCTGAAATGGAACATTAAAGATAGAATGTTACATTTAGACTTCAATGATTTACAAATAAATTTGATACAGAAAACATTTCTTGTTCCTACAAGATGACTGCCTTAAATGGAATGTTACATACAAAGAAAGTATTACTATGATAAAAAAGACGTCGGGCAAAAACCGCTTTAAAAGGAAGGAAAAGATGACAAGAACGCGCTATTAGACTGCGAGAGCTATGCAGTAACCTCTATTTCAGTTCCTAGGAAATGTCTTGGTGATTTATACGAATAGACGGGATTATATATTCACGATTCGACCACAAGGTACCGGCTGCGCGTTTCGCCGGAATTTGTAGTACCTTTAGTTTACTATTGTTATGATAGGTTCAATGTCTTTATTAGTTACCATGGTTTGTTTTGAGATTTGAATTTGTTAGGTGTGAGAGTTTGGTGTCTCATAAATCTCATAATAGACACGTAAACACGTAGGAAAGTTTAATTTTGTTCGTTATTTCGTACACCTGTAATTTAGAGTAGAGAAAACTAACCTATATTTCAATGTAATTAATAATGTTACAATGTGTAACAGAGGAGTCTAGCTCGAGTCTAGACATCTAATATTGAGCGTTAAGTCGTCTGTTTACTAAGTACTTCGTGAAGACTTCTATAATTTTTACTTCGTTGCCTTATTAAGTTTCACAAAAGAACTCTTAGTCTATGATGCCCAAATACATTTCCCGAATACACCAACTCTGAAGTAGCTGCTCTCGTGATATCAATAAGGCCTAAAAATAAACGTCAATCATATACAGCCGTCGCAAAATCGTAACCTTTGTTTTATCAAAATCAGAAAGCTAAACCTTCACATTTTGCTATTATTAGGGCGGACCTTGGTTTCGGTATTATGGGCACTGCACCATAAACAAGCCAGTTATGAGTCTCACCGCTCATATTTTAGTTCTTTCGTTAGAATTGACGTAGGGATCCCTCAAGGTTGACTATTAGGGCCAATATAACATGGCATAAAAAAAAATTTATTACCCTCGCAAAACCCATTTTAAATAAATCAACATAAAACTCGTATGATTAAGTAGATATTCTAAAATATAAATTGCGCATGTTGTAATTAAGGTCCAATGTTCGTATTAATACGTTATTAATGATTTTATGATGCATGAAGCGTAGAGACAAAGGGATCATTTAAGGCGATGGAATGTCAGACCCTTCTCAAGGCTGCAAGTCGATGCATGGTTTGAATGTATACTCGGCTTACAATAAGTACTTACGTAAGTGTAGTTATTGATTTAAGATTCGTTTTTAAAGAAATCTCAAACTAGAACCTCGTATTTGCCCACGCATTAACATCCAAGTGGTATCTAGCTAGCTTATAAGAGGATTTACATTTTTACAAATCCAAAAACAAATATCTAATGATTTAGAATCTGTTAAGTTTACACTGGTCAAAGGATTATTATTCAAAAATATTATTTTTAAATTATAAATTTCAAAGGGATCGTTTCTTTTTGTCTACTATGCGTGACAAAATTTTGATAGCTTTAAATAATTAATAAATGGAATGCGCGGATATCTGGTACACGTGATCAGAATCTATTATGGAGAATTCCTTATTTAAGAATTTTCATCTCTGTCAAGGAATAAATTACTAACTTTTGTTGAATTGTATTTGTAGCCAATGGGTGAAGGAATAAGAATATAGTAAAATAAATCATTTAGTTACATTAAATTTCGATTACCGATTTAGAAGAAGCGTAAAATTTTGATGTTTACAAGTCGTTTGCGAGCTTCTTTGACGAGAAATGAAAATTTAATGAATAGACGTTAGTTCTATGTTTTGTAATACGTATGTTCGACAACGTTGTTGATATGAATACAAAGCTGACTTACAAGGCTAAGCAAGTAAGTGCCGAAAATTTATTTACATAATTTTAATCTTTTGTATAAACCTCAGAAGAATTGCCTTAGGGCGTACCTAACTTAATAACGTCTCAACACGAGATGGTCGAAAGGCGACATTTTAACGTTGGCCAGTGATCGAATTAACTTTAGCTCTGATTTTTATGTAAAAGAGAATTTATCCCAGGACTTGACGATCCAACGGATCAAAAGAAATCCGCCGGGGATTATAGCTACCCAACTTTAACATCGTTGCTAAACATGAATATTTTCCATTCCACTTGTGATATATGGAAGTACATAATATTACTATTTCCAAACGAAATGTAGATACAGAACGATATCCAAATATGAAAAGGATGCGGAAGAAAATTTTTTATAAAATGATTTGATTCGAGTGAAGTGAAGCGAATCCATACGAGGATGCTCCATATTTTGCTCAAGCATGGATTAACATGATAATATCTAATTTTAGCCTTGTTTTAAATGTTATGTTTTTTTTTTGTTTCTCATGCATCAGTCTATTATGTATGACGTACAATTACAATACCATGATCACACTATAGAATTTATGGGAATTAACTTTTGGTAGTAAAAAAATTAAAGATCTTATTATGGACCCACAGTAAAATGTTTTTGATTTTCATAGCAAATAAGTCTCTGTCTTATCCTTAGTTATATAAGGTTTAACGAAGTCCTAAAGTTGTCGCGCCTCAAGGGAATAAATTATGAGATAGAAGCGTGCATAAAATCGACTTAGAACTTAAATAACAGGATTAATAAAGTCCTGATTTTGCGAAGCGTCAAAAAGTGCCGAAACTCGAAGACGCCAAATAAAAACTGGATAATATTGGTGACTCTAAGGAAAATATTTTTCTTCTCGGCGCCTACGGACTCACTCGAGATATCGCATTATAAACAGCTTTAACGTTAACGTGTCACATTTTTTGTAAAGAAACGTGACAGAAGGGTTTTTTTTAATCTTGAGAGAGAACACTGAAGAGCTGCACTCTAGAAGATTAATGCCCCTGTAGATATTTGATAGGGCACCCACTTACCCCAGAGTAGTTGACGCTACAGCGAGAGGTTTTGAACGAGTGATATCTCGGGTAAGGGTGAGGAATATTGTTAGTTCATTTGATATGATACATAATAAATGGCTTTGAGGGTATATGGAACCTGTAATACAAGGCTGAAGTTTCTCTGAATGTGGAACTACATAATTGAATTGTCTTCTCCATTCCGTGCATACTTTATTTATGATAAATTGTATGTGTTTTTAGTTTTAAGTCAGCAAACTGAATTTGTATAGAATGGTAATAATATGGCGCAGATTTATGAATTTTCATATTCTGGAGTCATAAATTTTCCTAACAGGTTTCTGTAGTGTTTTTTGTTGAGTGTCCACACTTTTTAAGTTTTTATTGTGCTAATTTGCTTAGACAAAGTGCTTTAAATGAAGAAAAAGGTTTATCATCAGTTTAAGATGTCCACCCTTTGTAAAGTTTGTTGTATAAAAAGTTTCCGGCACCATAATGAGATTTTCTAACGAAAAAGGCTTTGTTCACAAGAAGCGTTTTTTTATGTTAAATGTTTGATGGACGTATATAAGTTTCATCTGCTCCATAAATGTTGAACACGTTACCATATTTTATCATATAATAAAATAAATATAGTATTAGTATATTAAAAGACAGTTAAATTAATAATAAAATATTTTTATTAATACCGACAAAACGCCGAGAAACTCCAAGGAGTAAAGATAGTTATATCCATCAGTAGACATCAATAGGTTCTTTGGAATCCATGAATGTATAAGTACATAATTATATAATATTATGTATGTACTCATATCTACAGGACAGTTCGAAGGGTGGGAGGTTGATGTCCTCGGAAGATCTTAGTGTTTAGTATATTATTTGGAACTTTGTGCCATCCAAAATAAGCTCGATATACAGTTAGCAAAAGTTAATAAAGGTCGGAGGAGATAAATCCCTAGTCATTATAGGTCTTACACAATTAATGTGATACAGTAAGTCGGTGGCGAGAGGATTTCGGTAATATATCTATTGAAAAAGACATCTCTTCTAAGGCTTGAACAATCAATTTATGTGAGGTTCGTGCATATATCACTGTCGTTATGTAAATTGAACTTAACTTCCAATTCAAGAGAAAAGAAATGACGTGTTTAGATTAATATCTTATTTATAAGAAGATTACCCATACATAATGTATTGTTGAAAAGAATGCAGCCCCTGAATTTCTAATTATTTGGGGTTGCCAAAACCATAAGTTTGTTCATAGACCTTTAAAACTTTGTGTGCGTGCTACCTTGCGTGTCCTCCCTTGCATATTTGTTTAAAGACTGTATTTCTGTTTTGTTTATAGTGCAATAAAGAGTTAAATACTCTGGTAAATATATAACACACGAATAGTACTTAGGTACAGATAATTTATAGTGTTTGAACCAGAATAATAAATGATGTTTTCTAAGTTGAATATGCGTTTCTTTTTTGGTGTTAACAATAAAGAGTTATCTATCTATCTACGCTGTGATAATGCGCCTTCAAAATGTCGATAAATGTATTTCGGATACCGATAACGTTTGCGAAAACAATAAATAATTGACGATAAGAAAACGACTGTGATTTCACACAAGGTTTTAATCTTAAAGTTAGGCATTCGCAAACACAGTTGAGAGAATTTGAATAATGACTAAAAGTTCGACGTTGGTTGGTTATGTTATTGGAGTGGATTGGTAATATCGGTATTGCGTTGGAATAAAGCTGTTTTTTCCAACAGTTAATAACGTTGAAATGGATTTCAGTGGAGCGGTTATTAGCAAAGGAGTCCATTTCCTTTGTTTACCAAACAATTGATTGATGACGGTGCGTAACGGTCGCCCGATCGATTTCTGATAAGTGATTAAACCTCGAGATTCTATCAGTAAAATTTGATTGGAAAATGTTCTTTGTTTGGACGTTGGTGAAATGCTATTGAATATTTTCCTGCCAGAAAATATAGCCGCTATTTCAATTCGATTAACGAAACATAATCTATAGTATGAATGCAATCCTGTGTTGGTTGGATGATAGTTGTGATTTTGATACTTAAATGCTTATTTAAAATAAAAGTATTGCCAAGCGAACTCATTCACTTAGAGGCAAATTTTCTTAGAATCGCCTTCTATTCGGTTATATCTTCTTCTTTGTCCTGCCCTGTTCTCAATCCTATTCGGGGTCGAAGCAACATGTCTTTTTCTTCCACTCTACTATCACTCGCCATGTTAACACTCTCTCCCTTTCACATCATATCATCATTCACACTATCCATCCATCTTTTCTTTGGTCTTCCTCTCCCTACACGCTTATTCTAATTAATATGTGTTATTTACTTGTTACAGGTAAACATTTTCGGTGCTTACAGCTTCTTGAATTGGTGAGAGTAAATATATTTTGATAGAGGTTTTATATCTAAATATATCTTCATTTTCTTTTAGTATCGTAATTTTTGGGAAAAATTGACCGAAATGCTCTGTTTGACTTTTATTTTCTTTAATATTTTCTTTGCTTTGATGATTCGCGATATTACTAGAAAAACGGAAATAAGGAAAATATTTATTCTAGTAAAATACAGCGATAAATAAACGAAAGCGAAATAAATGCGAAAGTAACGATGTCAGACTCGCTTTCACGTCAAAACTACTGAACCTATTTAACCGAAATTTGGTACACAGATAGTCTAGAGCCTGAAAAAAGACAGAGGTTACTTTTTATCCCGATATTTCCATGGAAAGGAGTGCCATGCGGATTAATGTTAAAAAAATTAAATATTCTCTCCCAGAAAAATGAAGGACCATTTTACGCCACTATGAACTTTGTTTCTAATAATAGAGTAGGAGTAAATTTTCAATTTCACCACTTTACTGTTCCAATTTGAAAAATCTTTCAGTGTTTAATAGCGTTTTGAGGAAGGCTATAGTATAGGCTACATACCATCACACTATCTCAATGTTACTATTCTATGCGTACGATGTCGCGGGCAAAAGCTAGTAATGGATAATTTTATTCGTAAAATAATGACTGAAATTTTCCCTGTTCTTTTGCCTCAAACAGCTACTTACGCTTACTATGATGTGTTTCGGGCTCGGCTTGCTTCCCATCGTAGGTGCTACTGGCAGACCGACGCAGATTCTTGGCGTCTGGCCGATGACTCCAGCTCAAGACAGGCTTACATTAAAACTGTATCAACCTTATAAGTATCACCCACCATCATGTGGGCAGTGAGTTAGAATGCCAAATGAGTTGAATAACAAAAGAACTTAAAGTGCGCGCGGAACTAGTTGGCCGCGCCTTAGGTATCTGAGCGGTGGGTCGGAGAGGCGGGGGCGCTTGCTGTCAACTGTCATTACTCAGTTTGGCGCCGTACTTCGCGACGGCAACACGCATTGAAAGTTCCGGCCACTTTAAACAAAACGCACACGAGCTTGCATTAGCGATATGAGTCGTCACCTAAGGCGCAGCCATCGATTCCGCGCGCATTATAGCAGAATCTTTCTTAAAACTTGCGCTTTATTTACTCCCTTCTCGATTGGTAATTAGTTCAATCGATGGAAGTACCAGTTACAGTTTGTCGTGCTGTTTTTAACGATTAGCTCTGCCTGCAGCTATTACGTGACTAATTCCGTGGCTTGTGCATGCTATGCCACTGTTGACATACAATTTTTACTACCGGAAAAAATGAGAAATGCAAGTCATCGCTTGCTCACGGTTCTTGATAAGTACCTATGCTGTGTTTGAATATAAATAATGTAGTTTTTTTAAGTAGATGTAACTGATTTCTTATCCTAAATGAACTTGGGTGCATTTGAACAATTTCGTATAGTTATCTTTTGTTTTTTGAGATATACTTTTATTAAATTCTTATAAGTCCTAAATTCTCACAGCTGTATTTAATTAGGTTGAATATGCACCTTCTGGAAAGCGCTCGCTCCATCTTAGATATTATCTCAGCTGTGGTAGATAAAAAAAATATATTATGTAAAATTCTTAAGTTCAAAAAATGGTTTTTAGATTAAGGTCATAGCGCCAGTGTGCCTAAATAGATAAGCTTTACAATATTCGCGAGGGAAGGAGACTACGCTATCCGTTCACAAAACTTCGACCTTGTCCTGAGAAGAAAGGTAAAAAAACTCGGAAAGATTACATCCTCCCTTTACATTTACATAGGTAATTTAAAAGTCTTCACCACAAAGGGTTCTAATCTTATTTTATTAATTAACATGCGTATTCATGCTGGATTTTATTTTATTATCCAGCTACCGCTGTTTGGATAGGTAGTCCTCAGCCTATAAACGTCCCACTGCTGGGACAGGCCTTCCTAATGGAGAAACATGAGGAGTATGGGCCGTAACACCACCACGCTGGCCCAATGCGGGATGGTGGGTAGAAACAGTCGCAGTAGCGACCGGGACCAACGGCTTAACATGCCTTCCGAAGCACGGAGAAGCTCGAGATCAAAAAAATTTGGTCCCATCCACGGCCTGACCATGGCAAAGGTAGCTTTGTTTTTGATCGAAATCCACCGAGCTCTTTATAGGTTTGGATTCTTGGATAGGTGTACATGTACAAATATAAATACCTACTATATATAAATAAACTCAAATAAAAAGATTACATAACTGAGAGCCGGACACGTTTATTCTTAATTAACAAAGTTTGTTTATTAGAGTTGGAAATTATACCTACGAACACTAGAGACACAATACTCACCATTTTTGGAGGTCATTAATAAAAATTTTGAGCATTATTCATGGATTTAATTAAATCTATAGTCATACTTGACAACGTATTCTATTCAATTTTTTTTTTAAGATTTCCGTTAATTCTAGGATTCGTTTACTTCCGCCTTCTATAGTAGAAATACTCGTAGGTATTTATATGCGTGACAAGTCTGAGTAAATTATCTGAGAACGTAAGTAAATAATTCTTAATAAGACGATCCTTCCTCGTTACCCGTAATTCGCAGTACCTGCCTATTCGAAAGCCCGTAAATAATTTATATCACGGCAATATTTATTTAAATACATTAAGCTTATTGCTTATCATTTTATATCTCAAGAATATTCATTTAGGAATGTCGTAGCAGTTATCTTGTTGGCAACGTAAATAAACCATTAGTCACTGAGAAATTTGTATTTGCCGATACAGGAAATAGGGAAGCTGGCAATACCTATCAGCATTTATGCCAACATCACATTCCATCCAATTTAAAGTTTTACCCAATAAAATACATACATACATAAAATCACGCCTGCAATCCCCGAAGGGGTAGGCAGAGTCCAAGGAGCACTGTGTTCCTTAAAACCAAACAAAAAAAAATACAACAAAAAAAAGGGTAATTTAATATCGCTTGCAAAAGCGTTTAGTTAAACAAATCCGCTGGTACACTATATTATACCAACACGTGCCAAACATCTCTGTATACCTATAAACTTGGTTCTGGATTTGGTCCAAAATTTGGGACATTGGCATTATGATGTTCATAAGTGCTTTTTGATGCGAGCCTCTGGTGTAAAAACGTGATTTCGAGTAATAAAGTTGATCACCTATGTATAAAAGGATTTCGGAAGTTAGATATGTACCTACGACTACTTCTTTTTCCTGCCCTGTTCCCAATTCTATTTGGGGTAGGCGCATCATGTCTTCTTCCACTCTCTTCTATTACTCGCCAAGTCAACACTCACTCCTACGACTAAATAACATGTTATTGCTAGAATATAATATCGTACTTTGTTCAACTTTTATTACAGGAATAAATAACACAATATTTTATCTCTACGATGTACGATTCTTTTCATCTTGAAAAATCTTAACATTTATAAGTTGGTAACAATGAAAAAGATAGAAAAGATTTGGTAGATAGATACATACATAGTTGCAGAGGATACATTAAGATGTTTATTTATAACCATTTTACTCACTACTTCTCTGCACAAGAGCAACCTTCGGCATGTGTAAATACATGATACATGATCAATAAGAAAAATGAGTTCTGATTCTAACACCCATATTCATAAACGCTATTTTAGTTTAAGTAACGTAGTACAACTGTTGCTTAAAGCGTAGCGTAGCGTTTATGAATAAGACGGTATATCATTAAAGGTTGTGACAATTATTGAACACGAACCGATAGATTTTTATGCTATAGAATTTTGAGAGAAAATTTAGACCCTGTTCAATAAAACTAAAACTTGTGTGTAAAGGCACATAGTGGTGGGAATGTTAATATATAAAACTAATATCTATACATATAATGTAACTATAGAGGTCGAATGTCTATGCGAGATTTAATACCAAAAAAATTTTTTTTTGTTTCTCCGTCTGTTCGTCTGTTTGTATGGGCTAATCTCCGCAATGGCTGGACTGATTTCAATGAAATTTTGCATGGTGATACCTTTTATTCCTAGTCAACATCTTAGATACTTTTTATTCCGGAAAATTAAAGGGTTACCGTAGGATATTTAAAAAACCAGTAACCGCGGACAAAGTCGCGAACAACAGTTAATATAAAATATTAAACGATAAAAACACGCTTAATATACATATCAACGCCCATACATATTAGGTTGGGGAAAAAGTCTTTTCGCATTATAGTATGTATAAACTTGTAATAAAATCTCTTTGGCTATACTATTTGTATCTGGCTGGTTTTGGTATCATTGAAAGTTTAAATTTTAAAGAACATAATTCCAAATTCAAATTAGGAAAATGTGTGATTTTCATTTGTTTTTCGTACCGCCAAGATGAGTGAATCTAATGAAGAAATTCGATACATTTTAAAATTTTACTACAAAAAAGGTAAAAATGCAACGCAAGCCGCGAAAAAAATTTGCGATGTTTATGGACCTAGTGCAGTGTCTGTGAGAGTAGCACAAATTTGGTTTCAGCGTTTTCAATCCGGAAATTTTGATGTCAAAGATGCACGTCGCTCTGGTCGCCCTATTACAGATAAAATGGATGCCATTTTTGAAAAAGTGGAGCAAGATCGGCATGTCAGTAGTTACGACGTAGCTGAAGAACTGGGAATTGACCACAAAACAGTTTTGGCGCATTTGAAAAAAACTGGGTACACAAAAAAGCTCGAATTTGGGTACCTCACGAGCTCACTGAAAGAAACCTAATGAACCGTGTACTCATTTGTGATTCTTTATTACGACGTAATGAAACCGAACCATTTTTGAAGAAGCTGATAACTGGTGATGAAATGTGGATCACGTACGACAAGAACGTGCGCAAAAGGTCGTGGTCAAAGGCCGGTCAGGCTTCACAGACTGTGGCGAAACCCGGGTTAACTCGCAACAAGGTGATGCTGTGTGTGTGGTGGGATTGGAAGGGCATTATTCATTATGAGCTGTTACCACCAGGCAGGACCATCGATTCTGAACTCTACTGCGAACAACTGATGAGATTAAAGCAAGAAGTTGAGAGAAAGCGGCCGGAATTAATCAACAGAAGGGGTGTGGTTTTTCATCATGTTAACGCTAGACCTCACACATCTTTAGCCACTCAGCAAAAATTAAGAGAGTTTGGCTGGGAGGTGTTAATGCATCCGCCGTATAGTCCTGACCTTGCACCTTCAGATTTCCACCTGTTTCGGTCTCTTCAGAATTCTTTAGGCAGTGTCAGGTTAACATCACGAGAGGACTGCCAAAACCACTTGTCGCGGTATTTTGACCAGAAGTCCCAAAATTTCTATAGCAATGGGATCATGTCCCTACCTACAAGATGGCAAAAAGTTATCGAACAAAATGGTACCTACATACTTTAGTTAAATGTAAATAAACTATATTAAAAAATGTTTTGAATTTTCTTAAAAAATGCGAAGAAACTTTTTCCCCAACCTATTATTACGTCTTCAAATGTGTCAGCAGCAGGTTATTTATGTGTGTTGTGCGCGCCGATAGACGTATGAGCAATGCACCTGACACATACGCACATAGTAATGAGTGTAGGTATATTGTACTTATTGAACTCCAATATACGTTCTCAATCAACTAAAGCAGCAATTAATAAAACTACGAAATGTAAATCTGAAACAGATTCCAATTCCAACATCCCAAGCTATTGTTTTGACTAACTATCCAATACTTTCCATCTTTATTTTGTATTATTCAACGAGGTTTCATTTATCTTCTATTGATGGCTATCCATTATGTTTTCCATCCATCCTTTAAGATTTATCTACTTCGTCTCTTTCATTAAACTTGTTTGTTTGTTAAAATAAACGACAAGGTGCAAAATGTGAAATATCGAACTATCGAAAAATTGAGGGCGTTTGGCAACCAGGAATTCAAGGCAGGAATCGAAACCCATAAAATGTACTTAGTTTACTTAACTCCAATATCCCTTTGTAGAGTGAAGAAATTTGTGAAAGCGCTAAACCCGAATCTCGCAATCCAAAACCATAATTTAAATTATTTATTTAAACAGACAGTCAATTTGGCCAGAATGTTTGGTAACATTAGCGTATTGAAGAATTTAATAAGTAAACAATTACGGTATCGACGTATATCGTGTATATTAATGTTATCGGGTAATTAATATGGCATAACAGTGTGTACGCAGCAATTATTTCATTAAAAGTACTCAATGTAAGTTATAAAATACAGTGAAATCTGAATTTATTGCTGGTAGCAATTGTTTGTTGTATTAAACTAATTTAATTCTGAATGAAGATAGAGAATAAGAAAAATAAATATCTGTGAGCAGAAATAGAGAGTAGCAATCTTAGTTAGCGGTTAAGATGGAAACTGACGGTCAGATTGAAGTAGACACAGAACATAAAATAAATACAAGCTTTGTGTATTATATCTCTTTCTATCAACTTCCAATATTTAAAGTAATATAAGCGAGCGATTTCTCAGTATGCCCATTTCTGAATATTCTTGGTAATGTCGTATGATTAAATAGTTTTGGTAATATAAACAATATTTATTGTTTATCTTTTAATGGTGTAACTGTAACACCATGCTGTATTCCCACTTTTCTAACCTATAGACATTTTACCTAGAAGAAAAATATTTTGAAGACTATTTATAACTCAACTCACAATCTATTGATGATGATGTAATCACAGTCGTCCTCTATTATACATCAATAATTCATAATTCGATCACATATAATGTCATAAGGGCAATGATATCACCGGCGATTCTTTGTGCGCCATTGTTGTAGATACAAAAATAAATTTTATTTCAATAGAAATAAATCTGAAATTTTTAGGTTGACTGCATAAATAGGTGACGGCTTATAATTAAAATTCTAGTTCTGGAAGTTGTTTTTACTTGAGAACAAGGAAAATAATATGAAAGGTTATCAAAATAAAGTAATTATTCATAATATTATTACTGTAAAGGGGCTTGGTGAGAAGATTGGTGTTGACAGCGCGTCTTCGTCGAATAACAACACTTGCTTGGTCGATAGTACTTTTTAGTGTATCGAAATAAACTTAATACAATTAATTACATGCCGGCCCTAGAATGTCCCTCGAGCGTGGGAGCGAACTAGGTGCCGACTATCTTATAAGTTGGACCGATACCGAAGAAGAAGCAATAGCTTGCTTGCTTGATCAAGGCACGGCACACCCTAGCAGAAGACCCTAATAACATTAATTTGCTCACATTTGAAAAGTCGCTCGGAAATAAGAAAGCTTATGCTTTAGATTTAAGTACAGCCTTGTTTGATTTGACTACAGCTTTTTTCAGTAGTACATTCTAATTTTCCGGCCTTTTCCCCTTTTTAGATGAAGCTTGTCAGTTTAAAACGAATCTACTTCTTTCTTTCTTATATTATGTTTCACAACCGCTTCTTTGTTCTCATTTCAGGCCCGTCCCTTCTTTTTGAAGGTTTCTTATGAAGGCAATCCCGAAATTTTTTAGAAATAGCAGCAAAACAGGTGAAATAGTATTTGAGTAAAAAATAAGTCAGAATAAAGCACTCAATAGGCTATTTTTATTTTGGCGGAATGAAATAATAGTTTTGGCGGCATCGCACTTTTCTCTAAGCCAGTGATTAATTGAGATTCTTTTATCTTGATAGCGTTTCGGTAATGGATTGCAAGTGAGGTGTTTGCTTGTATTTCTTTTGTACTATTATTTATTTTATCTCCTTGTCCTATTTCTTCTGTTGTTTGTAGAGTCCGAAATGGTTTTTTTTGTATTTTTTAACAGCTACGCAGCGTAAGTGTGCCTCCTGTAATATCGCACACACTTTCCTTGTATTGTTCGTCTATTGAAATCATTAGCGGGGATTTTTTTCAATATGATGCCATCCTTATATTGATGACATTAGCGACTAATAACAAGTGTAGGAATTTATAACGTTCATCCAGAATGTTTTCAGTGATGGCAGGGAGGGTAAATTGTGAAGAGGAAGCACAAAGGTCCTACAGGGTCGAAGTGGCCTGAATAGTCTCACCCAAGACATACAAATCGTATGATAAGTGTAGATGCGTGAGGTTCATGATGATATAGTTATTGGATTCTTGGCCTACGTTAATTTTAACCTGGCGGACAACGCCCGGCGGCGACACTAGTCTATTTATATTATTAGTATCTTCTTCGAGGGTATGGTCGAGGCCACTAGTGAGCAAGGTCATGTTTGATTGGAAAAGTTATGTAATTATTTCTACTATTTATGACTTATTGCAAGATATAGCATGTCGCTAATTCATAATATAAAACCATTAGTCTATACTAGTCCACTGCAAGATGACTCCAAAATGGTCCCAAAATTTTAAAGAAAATATTTTACCAAACGTTGATTCTATTTTCTAAAACATCTTAAATTAAGTACATTCATCGTGAAATAAAACCAACTTGAAAATTTTACGTGCAAATGTGCAGTCACAACTTACTGCTACTCTAAAAATTCAATTTCCACGTAGAAAAATAATTTCGCACACTTTTGATACTTTTTAGTTTTGCAAGCGCTTAAAATGTTTCGAAGTAATAGCTTCTGCGAAAAATTGCTCTCTAAATTGTGGAGGTTTTTAAAATTGTGAGTGTTGGGTCCGACCCGGTTCATCGGAGCGTGTGATGTGCCCCGGATAACGTTAGTGACATAGCCTGAATATTTTAGGAAGCGATTGACTGACATTTTATCCTATCCCATCTAGATTATGCCAAAAGTCAAAATGATGCATGTGGTATATCCTATCTAAAAGTTTCTTTGTTTTGAAAATTTTGGAATATCGCGTAAATCTTGCTAATTCTGATTGTTACAAACGACGTTGATTAGACAACCGAACGACTGTTTGTTTTGATAGCAACACACCAATATCAAAGATTCGATTTACATTTGCATTCTGACATCAGTCGGAATCAAAATGTGTTTTAATCTGTTTCCATTTGCTACATTACATAAATAATGATTTGTTATTGTTAAAATGCATTAGCTACCACCAGGAACGTATTCAAGGCATTCAAGTAACGTGTTGGAAGAATTTACAATGCGTTTTTTACTTTTGACGTGATTGACATATTGTCATGGCTTCTTCAGAATACATATAAAAGTCTATAAAAGGAGTAGTCCGTTAACAAGAAAATAATAAATATTTAAACATTATCCTTTCTCCTAGTTAAGGACCTAACTAACGTAGCGGAGCCCCTATAGATAATATAAGAGTGGCGCCAAATAACATTAGGTTATTTAGTTTTATGTTCAGTACGTAATAACTCTAGGGACTTCATAAATAAGGTCACAACACCCTTCCAATTATTTTTGTATATAGCTGGAGTGGGTACTCCTAGTATCGCAACTGTACTGTAAATAAAGAGAAACAACAAATTCGTACAAAGTGTAAATTTTGATATCGTATAATATATATTATCTGTTAATCTTGTAGGTACTTAAAAAGTAAACAAATTGAAATACTTCTATGTAAAGGTTACCTTCTTATGACTAAAAATTTTCAGATTCAAATCAGAGGTCTTAACTCAACGGTGATAAAGATCTTTAATCTTTATTATATTTTCTGAATAGTGGACAGAAGATATAAAAGGTATAAATTTTAAAACCATCTATGGATAATAACATTTAAAGTGATTTCGGCTTCAGGAATTGCAATGTACTTCGTAATCGCCTAAAATGGAGTTCACCAGCTCTGACCTTTCTGGCAACTGTTGCAATGTAATTTATAGTTTACCACATTATTTCGTGAAGGTCGAGAACTTGGCCGCTGTTCGTACAAATACTGAAAGTTTTCTAATATCAGGTGCCCCAATTTCTCCACTGTGACTGCAATGCCGTCATCGAGAAACTGGTATTTGCATCTCGGCATCCAATTTTCGTGCAAACATTGGGAATCTAGCCAAGCTTGTACGTTTTTTCTATCATTTCTAAGGTTGTATGGGATATCTTAGCCTAAACTATCCGTCCATTGCAAGAGTTTTTAGGAAAAATGCCAGGAAATCTTCTCATGATATTATACAGATTGCTCATTTGGCCGAATCTGCTAATGTAATTTGTTTCTATGTCGATAAAAAAAGTCACGCAAGTAATATTTCTGGCGTTTATGATGAAACAGATTAGTAAACCAAATGTCGAACAGTTTTTGAAGTATCTCTTATTTGAATTTTTCTTTTAAGGTTATAATTTAATCATTAAGAGTTGAAAACTCTCGATGATTAAACGGATTGCTTACGGGTAAGCAATCCGTTTTTGTTCCTGACTGTTCTCATTACTTTACAAAGCTTCAACAGTTAAACAGTTTTACGATTTTGAACTTGGACTTGTATTTGCTAGGCTTGTTAGAAAATAGTAACTTTGGCTTTATTTTCCGCCATTAATTGCAACACACGTCGTCAGTTCCGCGGCTGCGCTCGACACATTCGGAAGTTCATTATAGATTTCTCGTGCTGCACATAACCCGGGTGCAACTAGCGATGTGGAAACTGGATCGAAATTCATAATACATACCTACTACTATGACTGTTTGTTGTTTAATTATGAGTATTGTGACTTACGCAAGACAGTGGGTTAAATTGGATGTTGATTGCCTATTAAGGCGAATTCTGATCATTCAAATATTGTAGATGAAGCGAAAGAAGTATGTGAGGAGCGTTTTAAGTGGAAAGAAGTTATCTCTGCCTACCCATATAGGAGAAGGTGATTGTTTGTTTGTATGTAATATTGACACAACGTCTACAATAATGAAGCTAGTATGTAGTTAAAATGTATTTTGGCTTTCAACAAAATGATAAACCTGTCATTTCTCATTTTGTTGAAACAAATTTTCAGCATTCTTGAAAAAGGCGACAAAAACACAAAAAGATCATTGTCGACAATTGGGACGCGTTAGGCAACTGAGTTTTTGTGATTCTCCACGTAAAATATATCTGCCGTATTTTAGTTTTATATATAAATTCAAGTACAAACAATGTCGTTCACAGTAGTCATCAAAACGTTAGGCCCATCCCCGGCTACAAACCGTCTAGTAATTTATAATATTTACTCAATAAACTTCATAAATCAACTCTGTAATTCACACTGTCGACTCCGAACAAATTTATATTACCAAAACTGGTTGTTTGTTGAGAATGAACTCGATTTGACAAGTCTACGTTGATTATATTGTTTTACATTCTCTGTTCTAATTTCATTCAGTTCGATTTGTTCGGGAAGTTCCAGTCTGTGAGAGAGACATAATGTTATTACTTATTACCAGCTTTATTAGAGAGCAAAATCTAATTATTAGCTTCTCTTGGGTAATTGGGGCTATGATTGGATTTATTAGCGTATAGTAACGTAATATTTAATTACCGATATTTCAAATATATCTTGCAATCATAAATATGATCTGTAATTCGTCAAACATTTTCCAATTAGTCTTTATCACAATTCATATTATTAGAACTGAGTCCTAATGAAAGAATATAATAAATTATAACTGAAAACACTCATATTTTTTGATGTCTGTAATACGTAATAACTTTCAATTAATTGTAGTACTGCCTTATTAATTCAACAGGCACAAAAAGAGATACAATAGAAACATCTATTGTTTGCGAACACCGGAGTTCGCGGTGCCCGCCAAATTTTAGAAAGAAAGAAAGAAAAAAAACGAGAGAAGGAAGAGAGAGAGATTAAGAGATTATTAAGAGTTTAGAGAATATTAAGGAGATTTTTCCTGACCTCTTAGTATGAACAGCACCGTATTTTGATATATATTATATCTGGTTTTTATCACATTCATCGTATGTACTATCTACTTCTATGGAAACGTATGTACTACTATAGAATGTGACAACTAAAAGAAAAAAAGGTGATAAAATATCATATCGCGCTGCTCATGCTACTAACAACCGCTAGGATTTTGACATAGGTAGTATTTCTATAATGCAAACTTTGTTAGTTAAACAGAAATTGACTTGTTTATTTCTGTTTCATAAAACACTTATTTCTACATGTTAGCGATGAGACTTATGTAAATGTATAGTCGACCATCCAAATCGAATTTCAGTCTTCTTTTTCCTGCCCTGTTCCCAATTCTAATTGGGGTCGGCGCAACATGTCTTCCTCTTCCACTCTCCTCTATTACTCGTCAAGTCAACACTCACGCCCATCCTCATCAAATCACCATTCACACAATCCATCCATCTTTTCTTTGGTCTTCCTCTCCCCACACGCCCATCCACTTTCAAGTCCATAACTTTCCTGGTGACATGATCATTCTCCCTTCTCATTACATGTCCATACCAAGAAAGTCGTTCCAAATCGAATTTCAGTATGACTCATTATTAATGTAATTGGTGGACCGCATTCTAATCAGTGTATAGGTTAAAAGTGCAACATACTCTAAACTGTTCTTTTCAAAGCAATAAATAATAATTTCTAAAAAGATAATACAAATGTCACTAGGAACTACGGCGTTTCTATGTTGAAAACGACAAAGAACAAAAAAATTATTACATACAAGCTGTTGCACGGGACTTCATCCGCGGTTACTATAGTTTTTTGACTATCCCACGGGAACCCTTTAAGTTTCCGGAATAAAACGTATATAAGATAGGTATTACCATGTTAAATTTCATTGAAATCGGTCCAGCCATTTTGGAGATTAGCCCATACAAACAGATAAACAGGCAAAAGACAGAGATAAAAAAAAAAAAGTTCTATTTTCCTTCTTTTTGCATCCCCCTGACTTAGTTTTAAGCATTTTTTTCTATGTACAGACATTCGACCTCTACGTTTAATTATTTATGTATAGAATAGATATGCAAAAATAGACCTTGTTGTTGTGTGACATGCCAACGACATTCATTCTAAAGATGGTAAAACAATTTTATTGTTATTAACACAAATCTCTTTCACAGTAGTTGCAGTTACTGTAATTCCCAGACGATTTGTTTTATAAAATAAATTCACCGTATGATAACACTGAAATAAATATCAAGGCGCTTGAATCAGCTGTTTGTAAAGGCATGATGCATTTCCTTGATTATTATTATGTAGAAAATAACGATTGTTACTAATTAAACAATTGCTACTTTATGGTATGACACATCCTCACCTTGAGTGCTCATGAATCATTTTGTTCTTATGCAACAGGTTTAATTGACCAGTAATTACTATTTACCAGTTTATTTATGAATGGCGAGTGAGAAATTGAATAACATTTTAATACATAATATTTTACTATCAATTAGATTTATAGTAATGACGTTTAATGCTATAGTGAAACACTATTTTATTAAATTAAATTAAATGTATTCATAATTGGATTTTTTTATTCATAAGCTTTAAGCTTTATTTGACGACTTCCGTAGTCTAGTGGTCTGTATGCCGGTCTCAAGGCGTCGCCATCTCGACAGGTTCTGGGTTCGATCCCCGGCGGGGGCAAATTTTCGGGTGATGAATTTTCAGACATTTGTTCTCCAGGCTTGGATGTTTGTATATATATTTATTCAGAATATTTATACGTATTTATCTATTAAATATATTTATCCGTCATCTAGTGTCTGTAACACAGGCATCATTAGTTGCTTAAAATGGGGCTAGTTGATAGGTGTGAATGTTTGAAGATATTTATTATTATTTATATTTTGTTATACTACAACGCAATAAAAGAAAACAGGTTTCAATGGGACAAAAATATAGTATAGAGGTAGAATTTGAATGTTGATCATATTTAATAGGAAAAACAAACTTTCTTATAATTTAAAGGGAAAAGCTCTTACTTTTGGTCTAGTTTTCAGAACACGTTTTTAAATCTATTTCGGTATACTTTTGTGTACCAATTAATTCTCATACATAATTCGTAGCTATTTTTGATTCACGCGTAGTTTGCGTGTATTTAATTATGATTCTATTTTCAATGTTATATTTTTATGCTAGCTTGCACAGGAAATGGAAAACACGATGGACACGCACGTGTGCGTAGCGAAAGAAAAATTATTTTACGATGTTGTTTTAAAGAGTCCAAAACAGTAACACATACTTACATAAAATCACGCCTGTAATCCCCGAAGGGGTAGGCAGAGTCCAAGGAGCACTATGTTCCTTAAAACCTCATAAAACAGAGAACAGTAACGTTATCATTTATAAAACTTCAATATCCTCACAATTCATATCTGAGTGCTTTGACTACAGCACTTGACAGCAGCAACTTCTATTTAAAAAATAACTGTCTTTTTTCTAAAAGATATTACCAAAAAGCGAGATTAAAGAATCTGGGACTAAATATATTTAGTCCCAGATTTATAAACTTTTATAAACGAAAACTTTTAAAAACGAAAAAAAGAAATGTATAAACGGAGCTATAAACACAATAGATCTGCAAGGTCAAGGTGAGGAAAAGCCCGAGAATAATAATAAGACTTACAGTATCTATCTCAGGAATTCTGGGCGAATGTTCCTCGGAATCGTGTGAGCAGTTTGCCCTTTTTTCTTTTAATAAAAAGCACAGGATTTGACACAACACCACCTGATGGTAAGCAGTAGGAGAGTTTAATTGCGGAAATAGCTATAGCCATTTGCTTGAAACTCATCATCGTCGACCCGTGTTCGTCCACTGCTGTACTGGACATGTTCCTCCTAATGTAACCGTCGATATATTTTGGCCATCCTCATCCGGCTCACCACAGCCAACATACGATTATTGTTATCCCACCTTGTCACAAATAGTAAGCTACACCACATTTCCCTAGTAGCGATGTTAACCTCGAGAACTTTACGACTGCAACGTTTGAAACTATTTCAAACAAATTGTATAATTAATTCACTAATAGAATTACTTAATTTCGGCTAACTAGGAAAATGCTTAAGATCTACTGGTATTTTTTCCTCGCTTCGCTACCGCGCTTGACAGACAAGTCTTGCGACGGGCGTCTCGGCCGCGACCTGTCACAATGACTCACAGAGCGACTCTCGCGCCGGTGACCGACTGCTGTTGATGTTCCGTGACCTCGGCCCATAATTAACGGCTCGGTAACTCGTTTAGACTTGATGTCTGTTTTTCTTTCTTCCGGTTGAGGGCTACCAATATTACCCATTGAGAGATCGTTATTGATTACTGAAGCAAGCAATATTTCATTATTAATGACAATACAATTGGCACACTTGTTGAGACTGGAATGTCAATGACATGTATAATTATAACCCTACAATCTTTGTCGTGGAAAAATGTGTCATTTGGCCATACCATTTCTTTTAAGAAGATCCTGGAGGCACCATAACTTTTATTGACAATACCACTCTAGAATTATTTACGACCATGCTTTTTCTTTTAGTTTTATTGTTAGACAGAATTGAGCATAGGGAATTGAGTTAGTTTTGCTGTTGACGGAGTTGAGAGTGAAGCCAAATTTCAAAATAATTTATAAACTTTTTTCTTTTTCTAGGTACATAATCTGACATGTTGCGGTTGAAGATTACTTCAAAACATCCTATAGGTTACGAAGCACCAGGCAATAGCTCTGAATTCCGTGAACAGGAATGCAATGACACCGTGAGAGTCGATAACGAGGTATTGCGTGAATCAATTGTCTAATGCCGCGTGGCAACAAGTAACAATCGAGTGATTATAGTTGCAGTAACATCTCTCGGTTATCGAACAATCGATTATACGGCCATTCACTTGGCGAGAGTCGAGATAATTTACCTGTCTCGATATAGGTTAACATTTTATTGTCACGCAATATTTTGCATCTGAATTAAGAGCAAGATTCTCTCGAACACCGTCTAAGTAACGAGATTTCTATCTTAATTTCACGGTATTTCAAGTTCTAAAGAACCAGCTCAAACAAAACAGTTAATATAATTAGCAACTTGTAAATCATCTGCCTTTTTTAGTAAAGACTTTTCCTAAAAATGTTTTACATTTTCCGTTTATTTCCAAAGTCAATTTGTTTAGTTAGTTTGGTATTGTTAGGGAAGAAGCCGTTTCGTTGCAAAATAACATCTTTGTCGTGGCAATTAGTCCTGTAATGAACTTTACAATGCTTTTGTTCGAGGTCAACGACTTCTTGCTTCGATATTTGCTAAAATTGAGAATTCATTTTAGATAAGCCCGGATTATGGCGCTACTCGCGATTTGTAATTTATAATGGTACTATTAATATTTTATTGAAACGGTAAGTAAGTAGTTACAGTAATTTGACTACGAGGATATATAATTCATACAACTTGAAGGAATACAACTTTCTCTTACGTCTAGAGAAAAAGTTATTAGCATTGGCAGCCTGTCGGTTACTATAAAGTACCCCGATATTGCGTTAACATATAGACACTTTTATATCGTTGTGGAAACGATAAGACTTGCAAATAAAACAACTAGTCATGATGAAAATTAAGTAATTTAAGGTGACATTTTCGTTCTATATTATAATACACAGCGGTTCTCACAAAACACATTACTTTGGTATTAGATGGCTTTGTTATGAAAATATTATGTTATGTATGTTTACACAGCAGTAAAGATAAATATTTAGCACTTAATATCCGGTTTGAAAGGGAAGTCATTTAATTACATTCCCTGTCTGGTTATGTTGCCTTATCCATGATGCATGGCGCTGGATATGTTATCCTACATGTATTTCTGGCCTCGTCTAATGTGGCGTATATTTTATCAAACTCATGTGTTATATATATTATTGCAAACAGTTTCACAATTATTGCAATATTAGATTTTGATACTTGTCATATTATCTAGATGTGATTTCTAATAGCTGCCTATGCTACTCGTACTCTCAATGTTCCTAGTAAAACTGTTCGTTGAGAGAGATTCTTTTCCTTATTCCTTTGTTCCTCGTCTTCTACTGTAGCGACCTAGCTAAAGGCACGTCCTTTAACATGACGCTAAGAAGCAGGAACAATTCCCGGGAGCATGCAAGTACGTGACCGGGCTTAAGGCGCACGTTTCCCGCTTTACGAAACCGCGCCCTGGGACGTGCATGAAAAAGTGAATTATGATATGACTATAGAATAATGGAAGTAAATTCTATATGCGGCATTTCCTTATAAACATATTATTCGATTCCTCAGTGAAGTGTCGAAAAATCTTCTCGATGTAAAGAATATATTGTCGAACCTCAAAACTGATTCAACGACAAATAGTGTTTCAAATTGCTATGAATACCAAGTAGATCAGTATTCTAGAAAATACAAAATTCCATACATGAATAAAAGAAAATCTATCGGGAACATGCAGCGAGCTCTCAAGCCTGTCGCTCCCGAGCGAGGAATAATTTACTTTTCTGTCTGAACGGAAAACGTGGGCGCGGGGTTGACAATGGACACTGCTGGTGCTGTTTGAATTCCATCTAATCGCAAACAATGATCTATTTTCAAAGAATGATTTGACTGAGTTTTTCAAGTCTAGTTTATACATACATACACATACATAAAATCACGCCTGTAATCCCCGAAGGGGTAGGCAGAGTCCAAGGAGCACTTTGTTCCTTAAGACCACATGTAGCCAAACAAAAATTGGGTTTGGTCAGATGAAAAATCATGAAAGAGTAGTAACAAACAAGTGGCTAGCTCATCGCCAACACAATCACAGATCCAGTACCCAATACGCCCTTAGTCGCCTTTTACGACATGCTAGGCAAGCAAAGCAGTTGGTACATTCTTTCTTTTGTTGTTGGTTCTTCTTTTCTTTTCTTTTTTTTAGTTTATATTATCTGGGAAAATGTCGAGAAATAAAGTTCTGTACATTTTCTCAAATAAAACTCTTAGCGCCAGTAATTAAATTAATGTCAACGTATACAGGTACTGTTATTCCATCATGACAGGCAACTATAAATTTTTGGTGCTTAAGTTGTTCTCTTTTTTAACCTCCGACACAAAAAGAGGGGTTTTAGGTTTGAAGTGTGTGTGTATGTGTGGGTCTGTCAGTCGATCGATCTCGATTCTGTTTCTTTTGTTTGAAAGATGAGTTAGTCAAGAGTGTTCTTAGCTATGTTTCATAAAAATAGGTTTAGCCCATTAAAAGAAATGAGGAGTGAAAACAGGAATAAAAAATTAAATGTTAACAAATATAGGTCCGTGTTGAGTATCAAATGATAGGTCACAGCATATAAATCACGATACAATAATTATGAATTTACAACAACATTAGAAAGATATGAGGAGTGAAAGCGACAGTCAAAAATATAATGTCAAATATACCCGAGTGGGGTATCAAATGAAAGGCCATAATGAATTATCTCTATAAAAAGCACAAAATTAAAAAAAATTAAAAAACCCTAAGCCAAGCACCTTGGTATGCCCTTGTTAAGTATAAAACGGTAAAAATATTTTTTGTTTTTTCTTTTTTTCTTTTTTTGGTCGGGGGTTCTTGTTCCAATAATTTCGATATCAATACCACATAGCTCAGACAATAGCTTTATTATGTAATCGTAAATTTTATCGTAAATTTAATAATGGTTCCCTCAGTGGCGATACCAATTCTGGACGACTCTCGTCCGTTTAACTTTCTTCTGGAGTTGCAGCATTCCGTACAACAGAGCCTCCGCCGTCGGCGGACACCCAGGCACGTAGATATCCACCTTGAAACAATAGAACCAATAAGAACAATAGAACCGATAATTTTGTTAGGACTTCAGACACCAGATTTTGACATCAGTTAGGCTGCCAAAGAAACATTACTATGACAAAACAACTATCACAATGAACTGAAAATACTTAGCCCTTGGCGGGCACAGCGAACACTGGTGTTCTCAAAACAAAGATATTTCGATTGTGTCTCGTTTTGTGCCCGTTGACTAGTAACAGAAAACATTCAAAATGATGGCTATATCCAAGGTGTTTCTGTGAGTTCATATTGAAAAATAATTTTAGCATTTTATCACATCGTGTTTCGTTTCGCGGTAACGGGGTACCATGGGTTAAGCATTTTCATTAAGGTCCTGGGGGGGGGGGGGGGTTTCATCAAGGACTTAGTTGCTACAATTCGCTAGTCAATTGTCGTGGATATGATGAAGGCATTATGGTTGTCATTTGTCTGAATAATGATGATTAGTAAGTTTCTAACTTGTGTACGTAAATAGATGATAGAACCTTGCTGAGTCCCGTGTCTGTTTTTATCAAAAATATAAGCGAAGGGATATTTTGCATTTTACTACATCCACAAGTTCGTCATCAGCCTATATACGTCCCACTGCTGGGACAGGCTTTTCTCGTGGAGAAACACATGAGGTGTATGGGCCGTAACACCACCACGCTGGCCCAATGCAGGTTGGTGGTTAGAAACGGTCACAAATGCGACCGGGACCAACGGCTTAACGTACCTTCCGAAGCATGGAGGAGCTCGAGATCACAAAATCTTGGTCACCCATCCACGGCCTGACCATGGCGAAGGTAGCTTTGTTTTCAATCGAAGCCAAAGCGCACTGACCACTACGCCACCTAGCTCCTCCAAAAGATCCACAAGTTACATACCTACAAATAATCACGCCAAACTCCAGCTTGTTCATAAGTTAATAGAGATTTTTTTAACTTTAGAATTCTAATCACAACTATCAAGTAGTGTGAATAAATCACAGCCTACGCCATTCAATAACCACATTTTTTTCTATACTGAAGACAAATAGATTCAGTGACTACTCAGTATGAAAAGTTTTGGGAATTATTTTGGGATGGTTTCTCAGCTTAAATTCTGGTTTCAACTACTACCGGCACAATTCTGTCGCAGCCACGAACTGTTGAATATGTATAGTGGTAATATCCTCCGCCGTTGGCGCAGCTCCCCATAGAGACCACATATCTGGGCTCAGGCATCATGTCATAAGTCTTCCGAAAAATCGGAGCCATCTTATTAGTAACTGTTCCTGCCACGATGATCACGTCCGTCTGCCGCGGCGTGCCACGAAAGACCATGCCAAAGCGATCCATGTCATATCTAAGAAAAGAAAAAAAAATCAACAGATTTATTTGTGTTTTAAACTTTAAGTTCAAGATGTGATGTGGGCATGGAGCAGCTTTCCCCAACATGTAATCTTAGTACCTTTCGGTTGATATGATTCAAAACTTACGGAACTCCTGATATTTAACCTTTGAACTTCGGTATTTAAGCAAATGCTAGTTTGACCTTTTGATCCCAAATCTTCGAACAATAGCTTTAAATATACAGTGTCAGGATTTTGTCGGAGTATTTGGAAATAAAAGTTTATTTCTTGGGTCAAAATAGTGGCGTTTTCTTTGAAAATATTGGTTGGAAGTCGAAAAGTTGGTAGAATAATTTTATCTCAAGAATTGTACACTGATATTTATGCAACTCAGCTCGATTAGCGTTTTTCTATGTAAAACTTTGATTTTATATGAGTGCTCACGCGGCTGAACAGACGCGGAAAAACAACTCCATATGAAAGTGGCTTTTTCTATACAAACGCTGAATGCAGCTGAATAAGTGTGATTAGTCCCTCACTACTACTTGGTTGAATTACCAACGTTGATTGTCAGCATTAGAAATAATCTAGGCATGCCAGTGAAGTAATGGAAGCAACAAAGACCATGTCATTGATGCAACTAATAAACGCAACTGGAGGCAACGACGCGTGCTAAGCAGGATAAAATTACAAGATACATTACAGTCGGCTGAAAGACGAGGAATGGCTAGATTGGAAAAATAAACTTGACGACTAAGATTTATGGTCATAGAATTTAAGCTGAATATAGTGATGTCAAGTGATTAAATCGCAGTTAGATTAATGAATAGAAAACTAAAAGCAAAATATTCAATATGTCTATGAGGAAATATTATGTCAATTTATTTCATCCAACAGCCATTATTCGTGTAAATCTTTCAGCCTCTTGTTGCGTTGGGAAAAGTTAGGAATTTAATGATGTTGCGTCCGCAAATCTTCTTATCCTTTGTTTTATGATTGCCACAATATGGAATTCAAATCCTGATATCTGTATTTTATTAGTTATAGCAATCATAGTAATAGCTTACCTAGGAGCAGCATAGTGCATCATTTCTAGAGCACAACATGCCAACCCGAAAGTCAGAGGCCAGAGTGAGCACTTTCGGCCCCAATTCAAAATATCGTCAGCTCTTGCCACCACCCACTCCGCCGCAGACTGAAAGTTGATTTTTTTTTACTTCAGGATTAAAGAGTGATGCCGTCTTTTAATAAGCCGCGGGTCCATGGAGACAAATATTGCGCACAAATAAGCTTTCAGTATTTTCCAATGTATTTGAATGAAGCAATTCTATTGGTTGATATTGTATAGTTTGTGGTTAAAAAACTGCGAGCTATTATTTCTTTCGCTGTATTTTCTGTTTCCATTGTTCAGGCTTATCCAAACCCATACGATCTGGTAATTACGATTATTTCATTTTGTTTTTATGCGATCGAGCGATTTCGACAAACCGCACTATTCTGAGAATTGTATTTCCATACAGAGTGAAACATCCAATAATCTAATTACAAAGTTCAAAGTATGTGACCCACATTGGAAATATAAAGTGAATCATACTCGTACCTCAACTATGTTAACGCCCCTTGTGTTTATCCTTATGGATTAGCTGGATCGCTTATCAACATACTGAGTCATGATATCATGTTTCTATTTAGTAAACAGTAGCCCGGTTGAGTGAAAATAATTAATAATTAGCCTACTGTATTTCGGCAGCGGCACACTTAGTAAATTGAGTATGTAATCTTCGATGTGTAAAATTCGCCAACATCTTTTTTGTTTCCGGAAAAGTTACATACAACAGCTATTTTATTAAATTTATCGTTATGCTGTTGAACTGAAGCATTCCTAATATATTTGTGGTTAGAAATTCTTCACGATTTCGTTGAGACATCAAATAAAAGTTGACTACATCCGAGTAGTTCAATCTCTAAGAACACTTACCATAATGTAAGAGTTATTGTTTGTCTAACTTACAGATATCGTTAAAAAGCTTTTAGAGCTCAGAGTTCATTTATGTAAGAGCCCGTTTTTTCGGTAAACTTTCATTTTTTCCTAGAACTTAGTTTTTGTCGTTGAAGGGAAACGTACAAAGTAATTTCTCGAGTTCCCAACAAGTTTTATGAAAACGAAAATACTTTTTAAATAAAAGAGCGCAAAGTTTGGTAAAACATATTCTCATTAATTGAATATAAAATACAATTAAACTAACAATGATGTGCATTTTGCATTTTTTTATCATATTTTATCTTGGACCCCAACTTGGCTTGCGGTTAACCTAAGTATAAACTGTAATTTAATTGAGAAGCCAATGTTTAACCCATAAACAGTATATAAATATTGAATCCACAAATTCGCAATAAGTCTTACATTTTGTTAGATTGCTCAACCTTAAATGATGATAAATTTTTCATAAATTTTCATACATCAAACCTGCTATTATAACATTATTCGCAATAGATATCCATTATTATCAGTGTACAGTAAAGAATAGAGAGAAAAGTCGGTATTCAACCCAAGTACAAGAAAAGGTAAGGTATTCGCAATAGGGATCACAAGGTGGCCGGCAATTTGTTTTGTCCGGTGGGCTTAACCCGGAATCCTTCGTCTATTTCTCTTTGTTTTCCTTTGAATTATTTCGCGTCTTTTCTCTAACGAAAACATTACCAGATTGGGTCCCAGCTTAAATTAAGAACCGTATAATCTTGAAGTTCCAGGCTTACTTAGGTTAAAAAAGCCTTTATAGTAATTACATTGATTCTGGTTAAAAGTACAAATGTTTGTGCCGTGGTGGATACAAATTCTAATATCATTATTATTCAAACGAGAGAATCTTTGCACATATTAACGAAGAGCCGTGATCTGGACCTTCTAATCTTATAAAGGTAATTACAAATGTTATTTTGTTGTTTTTACAAGATACGGGGACAAAAAATTCTAATTTCATATTGTTATTCAAAACAGAAATATCTTTACACAAATCAACATCCAAGAATAATGGATTCTTCGAATAAAGCGAGGGAACTTACGAAATTTTCCAATTTATATTTTCAATTCGAATTGTAAATTGCTTCTAACGGTTCTTGGTGGGAAGTGTTTGTTTTATTAGTCATGTTTTTGGGAACATTTGATATATTGATCAAATACTTTTTTCAGCCCTTTTCGCTGAATTAAAGGGGATTCTAAAGTTTAATTAAACATTTTACCTTCGCCTACAGGAAACTGAAGATTTGATCAAATTATGTAAAGGTTCTTAGAATTTTAAACCCAGAATTTAAAATATTTTTATAATAAAATTTCAGCGTTGGTACTTTGAAACAGTATAGAAGGAAAACGCAAAAATAGAATAAAATCATTTACTGTACAGATAGAGACAAACAATAAAGTTCTATTTCAAATATTCATCAGTGACCCAAATGTAACAACAAAAACGAAGAATTTCTTAACTAAGACAGGACATATTAACTTCAATAAAAAGATAGATGAACTAGAACATGATAAGCTTGACAAAGAAGATGATACCGAACAAGTCGTTTACCTGGCCGGGCGCGTGGAAAGGGGAGTACCTTCTGACTTCTCCCTGCCTTTCGTACTTGTTGCCGTGGACGGGGACTCGGGGCCGCTTCCTGGAGTCGCTGCTTGCTTGTCTTGTGTCATGCTTGTCGATGTTTATAGTAGAATTACAAGGTGTCAGGGCGCGGATGTTGCTAGCGTCTTTGCCTTGACCGTAGGTGTTGATGCTTCGGTTGAGATTTCTGGAAAACATATCATTGAACCATTATTTGTATTTATTTTCTAGAGAATAATGTTTGTAAATTGTTTTATATGAAGTCTTAAAATTTTAGTAGTTTAAATAAAGTGTATAACGCTTTATATGTTGCTTGTTATGTATTCTGTTTCCGATTCATAAAAAGTATTAGTTAAAACGTTGTACATATACATATTTCATAATTTTAAAAGAATACAATCACAAAACAAGACTTGCACTCTCCAATACAGCGCATGAAAACGATTTTTTCAATTAAAATCAAATGGGTAACCCAGCACACAACACCTGTAGATAACACCACGGATAGCATTTCCTGATATGCGTAGCATGTTGTATCTTAAAATATTCAACAATTGTTGTAGAAGTTCCTTTTTAGTGTTTTTCTAACAAATTGTTGAATTTTGTTTAGGTAGCTTTCAAACTTTGACAAAATCTGTCAGTGACAAAATATTCGGAATGTTGGCTATACTTATTATCAAAATTAAAATAGGTCGGATGACATTTTTTATCCCTGAATGGTATAGCTGATTCCACGGGCATGCTCGTTGAGCTGATTAAAGAGACTGCTTCGTTAAAGTAATGTAATTAATGGAGGAATTATATTCTTTCATTTCTTGAATTATTAAACTTTTTGCCTCGTGCCATGCATGATCATTATCAGCTTGTGTTTGTTCATTACTGGACATAGGTCACGCTAGTTTATATATTATGTTGTCCAACATTTTTAGATGGACTTGCAAAAAGAACTGGTGTAAAATATATATTTTACACCAGTTCTTTTGCTGCTGACTAAAATACAGGACATGTCCTAGTTTAGTAGCATAAGATTTAATATTGTTACGTGCACAATAAGTTACAATAAAGAATTTTTATTTATTTTATTTATTTATATGTAGATAAGATGATAGGATAGGAACTAAAAACATATTTTAAAAATTATAGAGCAATTTAAATAATACTTTAATTAAGTTCCGATGTCGATGTACAAACGCCTTTCGTTGTTTATATCAATTAATAGCATACTACCTATAGCGTTTAACTGATACTTACTCTTTTGTTCTGTTTTGTATAACACATTGGAAATTACGGCTTCGGTGTTGAAATACAGTCAAACCAGCGCTACGAGCATAGAACATTCGATAAGCCCAATTTGACGTCTAAGATCGATAAATTTGACAGATAACCCAAAAGAATGAAAAGGACGGATGCTTTTGTCGATCAAATATGGCGGCTATCGAAGTTCTATGTTCGCACTGTAGTATGGATTAGTATCGTTTTCCGTTATTTTCATTGGTCAACGTGATTATGACCTATACTCCTCATGTGTTACTTTCATCTCGATGGGTCCGTGACCACCGCCATTAAAATTTATATGTTAGTGATTATACATTAAATGCGAACATAATTTCGTTTTTACTTACTTTAAATAGTCAATATGTTTAACCTATTTACATTCGTCTTACCCATGTGCGTGTTTTATGTTTTTGTATCAATTTTGAATTACAGTCTCCAGTTTATTTTCATTACTTTTCCCAATATTGCTCAAATATTGAGAGCACGAAAAAGACTTTTCTAATAAATCTAAAGCTGTCTCAGAACAAAGCCAGACGTATAAAAAAAGAAGAAATATCGCTTGTTATTCCTAGATTTGACTATTACCTTACTTATCACAATTGTGTGTTGGTAGAGATGCGGCTCCGACGTTTTATGTATTTTTGTACCTAACTTTTATGTAATTTTCCTTTTTTCCTCTTCTCCTCCGCTTTTGAAAAAAATACAAATTTTCAGAAAAACACAATATTGAAAATTACCTTTTTAACCTCAACGTTGCTACTAGAATACAAAATATTGGTTATGAAAAGCAGTTTTAGCATGAACTCGAATAAAAACAGAACTCGTTAGCAGATGTGATATGCCATATAAACTTCATACTTTAATAATCCTTTTTCATCTTTCAATGTCGACTCGTTTGATTATTAATTCTTCAATCTGGGTGAACATACGAGTATCGTTTATAGTTGTGAACAAATATGGAAAGCTAGTCGAGCGGAAGGTTAGCGAATGAGGTGATCTAGTTGCCTAGACATAACTACTTCCAGACCTGTCCGACACCCATATAGTCTTGGACGGCTTTCTCTAACAAGTTAATCTGGTATTACACCGCTACTAATATATGGGCCACTTGTAGTTGTATAGTTATAACTTAAACGACTTGTATGATTTCCTTCTTTATGTTCATTAGTGTTATTTTCATTTGACCATATTTGACCAACAATGTTTTGCAATAATTACTTTGCTCCTACTCTATACAAACATTATCTATATTAGATTTCAGGTGTTATCCAATACATTTGACTAGGGCTTCTGCTACAAATGGTTTTTCATTGTTTTTTTTAATATTGATATGATTAAGGTCTTAAACTACTTCAAACAGTTATAAAAACTCATTTGATTTATTTCTCTGCGCTTTATATTTTATTTAAATGGATTTTGGTGCACAATCAGCAACTAATATAAGGAATACAAGAGAACTATTGAAAATTTCTTGACTGTTCATTCATTGTTCAAAGAATCAAGTGGTTGTGGTCGTTTTCGTTGGTTGATTGTGTTTTCCTCCAAGAAAATCCACTGAAGCCTTTATATGACTCCAGACCATTCGATTTGCGTGCCTAAAAAATTACTCCTGTGACAAGATCACGGCCTTACAACGCCGACGTTAAAGTTTTATCTTACGAAATTAGATCCTTTGTCTAAATATCACAAAATAAACAGACACCCACAAATGCCTTTTGATAACTAGAGAACAATTGGCATGTCTCGGTAACCTCCGCTTTGAGGCTTCTATTTTTTAGTCTAGTCTAGGAATTAGATTTCAGTTTTCTTTGCGTTTGTTAGACAAAAATTTTGATGATTTTAAAAAACTATTAGAGTTCCCATTCTCTGAAGATTTGAATTCGAGTAATAATGGAATCATGTTCCACATGTCTTCTTTAGATTCAACTCCTTTCTCCGAGCTGAAATTTACAAACAGACTCACTCTTCCTTTTAGAATTAAAATTTTTAATAGTATGTTATTTCTGCATAAGATTCAGCTGTCCGCAATTTCTGTAAAATATTTTGGTCTTGCAAAAATACGTTGGCTTACAGCGCTAATTGCTACAGGCAAGACAGGCGTTCCAAATGGAGTTTGGCTCATCTTGTTCATGTTTGCGCCCAAAATTACCAACTCATGCTAACTTGCAGATGTTATAGTCAATTTTAAACCAAAAAACGCAAAATTTTATTGGAAATATTCCTCCCTTTTCTCTGTTAAATAAAATCTTTATTTACAATAAGGTGTATGTAATAAACATATTACCGACACCTGGTTTTCCATTTTCGAATCAGGATTACATTAATATGCTGTGATATCTCGAGAAAGCAGTTTAAAATTTTTGTTTAGTCAAAAATTCGAATGATAAAAACATAAAAAGCAGGTACTTGCTGAATTTATTATATTTCATTGGACATTGTAATTTAATATTCTGCACCTTTAAACGAGGAACCTCCATTCAGGTTAAAATGAATGAATGTTCATTTTAAATGAATCTCATTCAGATCTACAACTATTAGTATCTAGCGCAAAAATATCATGACTAATTTCTTACATGCTAACATGCATAAATTACGACGAATTTGGTTTGATGACTGTTGTTAAATCTTAAGTGTCTTGCCAATATATGGCAGTTGTGTGTGTAAAGTAAAGAAATATCCGTGGAACTTAAAGTCCTGCTTTTGCGACATTGTACTTGAGCTCTAAAAGGATTTTTCTTCAGAACTACAGACAGCAAGCCGTAAAATAGCGTGGGTGGGAACGGTACTTAAAACGTCTAGCCGACTTCCCTTCGATACAATGTTCATTTATTTGGTTTTTTGTTTGTTACATGCAGAGACGTGCTATTTAGAAATTGTCGCACCGTTTTTAAGATTGCAAAGACTATCGTTCTTTTTGTGTATATTATCATCTACATTGAACACTTCTGCAGTTTTAAGCATGAATATTGCCATTTACATAATATGGATGGGTTAGCGCACCCATCTATTTTTTTTAGGAATATTTGTCACTTTCCTCTCCATCATCATCATCAAGCTCGTCCACTGCTGGACATAAGGTCTCCCCTAATGCACGCCAACCTCTCTCACTTTTTCGTTCACTTCTTCAATATTCTTCTATACACTTTTGTTCATCGAGACATCTTCGCTTGGTCGTGTTTAGCCTACATGTACGTTTGCTATAATGCGTTTTGTGTTAGTTCAGTTTTCATATTAGTTGGTGATTTATTCAAACTCCTTTTCATTACCAGAACATTCTTTAGTTATTTTACTTACTTTAATAAATTATTAATATATGGAAGACATAATTAATCGATTACCTTTACACCGATAACCCGCATTCCGTATCCAATTAGGGTATCAGCTTGATATTGTGGACAAGGGTCAATACACTGTAGGTGGTCGTTAGTATTGCGTCTTATTTGACGTATTGATAAATAGGTATCTCACGACTTGGTAGGTTTATGCTATATCACAAATATTGGGCCTAAGGGAAATTAATCTACACAATATGGGATAACGTTGTTTTGCCCATATTTTTACGCTTGAAATCAAAAGATATAAAAGGGTATCCAATATCAGCGTAAACAACTATGTATTGTTATCACAAATACAAAGTAACTATGTTCTTTGCAACACAATTTAATATGTTCAATGATATAAAAGCAAATATTTCATAAACGGTCTCTGTTTGTAGTCCTACTATTTTATATTATTACCAATCATGCTATCCTTTTTTAACAAGGATGAATAAAAGTTTTGTATGTTGCCTCTGCGTCGTAGCCCACTTTTTCTTTATAATGTAAGCTTGTGAGATTTCTATATTGTCACATGATGTGTCTCCAAATTTCCGGAGACAGTTTAACAATATATTTCCTAGAAATATAAAGTTGTGACAGTGTGTCGGATCGACATTGTCGCGAGACAAATACGGTTCCGTTCGGAACATTTGTTTACGGAACTCTGGACAAACTTCACGGGATATAAAGTTTGTCTGTACTTTAGATGTAAATGCGAAACTGAGTAACTACTAAGTCTATCTCACTACAACTTTGTCTTGGAATTTGTGATCCGTCAACATTCTCAGTTGGTAAGAAAAGACATAGAATAAAGACATAAATAAAGGATAGTCGTGTGTTCCTTTCGTAATACTGTTTGAAATTTTATTTGGTTCATCGTCATCTGATGAAAATCTAGTATTTAAATTAATGTATACTAGTTATGCAGTCAATAATTTTATTACATACATTATGTAATATAATTACTAACTGCACTATCCAAGGTCCTGTAGCTTAAACCTGTTTTTGATACTGCTATTCAATAAATATGTCTTTCATGAGCTAGACCGCATGTATCATCAGAAGGAATGAGTCAAATTACAAATTTTTTAAAGCTAACAATAAAATTTTATTGTTTTAGTTTTAGTTGTTGTCACATTAGGATATAATAACGGCTAAAATAAAATGACTAGTCAAATGTCCTCTTCCATTCCCTGTACCACTCACACTGTCATAGTAAAAGTATGTACTAAACCTTTGTTAACAGTATTTTTTTTCTACCCCCAGACTATGCACTCTCCGTGTAACACGTCTTCGTGTGTGCGGGGCGCTCGGCGAGGCCGGCGGCGGCGCGGCGGGCGGCGTCGGCGCCGGCGCAGTCATCCTCGCAGCCAGGATGCACAGCAGCAAGAGAACCCTCCGCTCCAACGACATCGCCGTCCCTCCCCTAGATGTGGAGTTAGATCTCTGCTTCTCGCTCCAGTACCCACATTTCGTGAAGCGAGATGGCAACAGGTTGGTCAACAAATTTAACCTGTCAAGGTTTGCAAACGAGACAATAGAAAAATCTATTATTCGTGAACGCCGGCATTCGCTTGATCGTCAAGATGTTAAAATATTATGAGCTATTTGTAAATGTCATGTCAAAATTCAGCTACGTGTAGAGACTAGAGATGAATATGATAGAACTATACATGACTTTTGTTATTATTTTAAGATACTTTTGATTTGTCTATTAGTCAGCTGTCTGGCCTATTTCTGTATCTTTTGACATTGATATATTGGATCGATGCAAAGCGTTAATAAATCTCAAAGAAACACATTATTAACGATACGATCGGAATATTATCAAAATAAATATACATCATTCATTTGTGAATGCAGATGAAAATGAACATATTTAAATTTCATTGATCCTCCAGACACCAAAACAAATACATACGTGCAAAGTTCATCAAAATGTAATATCGCAAGTTATAATGTTATTTACATAAACGTTCTTGGCACGAGAACAAATGTTTTAATTAACATACTAAGCAGTTTTGTGTGCGTTAAAGGAATTGTTTACTTAATATTTGCAGATTGCGTTGTTGATTTGAATTGTATTCTTCAGTCCTTGGTGCCCAGATTACTGTTCGATATAGGCTGATAAAAGATAACTTTGATCGTTGGCTTCAAAAAAAAAATCCAATAACGATTGACAAAACATCAATCACCATTTAATACTTTCTAAACGAAAAGCCGTGATTCCAATTTCCAACGCTTAGAATAATGCTCGCCTCATTTATATTGTCCACAAATAATGTTGTCGCAACCCTTGTGGAACACCTGTGTCCAGCAATGGGTGTCCCTCAGCTGATAAAATGATGATGATTTTAAGAGTCATAAATGGTGGTAATAATCATCTTAATGATAACATCATAAGTTCTTCTGCAAAGCCATTTGGACAAACCAAACTTTGATCGACTTTTCCTGTGATATTTCGAAGTCCCATAAAAATAATTCGACGCATATGTCTCCTGTAATGGCCGCTTTCCGAATGCGATCCAGCCATAAAAGTGATGTACGACATAATTTAAGATCAGTTAAAACTGTATTACCTGGAAATATACTTTAACTTTTGTACTGTTTGCAATGGAAAGTGATACAGTCAATGAAAAAAAAACACTTTTGACAGTTCAAAGCTCATAAAAGCAAATAAAGACTACCATCTGTCAAATGTGTATTCTTATTTTTGAAAATAAGGGAACTGAGAAAAAATATAATACACAGATGTATTTATAAAGAAAATGAAATTTATGATGAATTAAAAGAAATATGTCATGTTTTGCGTTTAGTAATACATCAAAAGAACATTAAACAAGAAATAACAAATTCAATGGTAATTTATAGTCAAGGACAAATTTCAAAAGGAAATAACAGAACAGATAATGCTGCATAGATCAGTGTAAAACACTTGTGTTTTCGAGTTACTAGTTTTAACATTATTTTTTAGCTAAACACAAAGCGAAGTATCACATGAGGAAATATGTAATTGCCATTTTCACCTGATTGTCATTAGTACGAAGGGGTAGAAGCGTAAAGAATTTCATATGGTGTTTTATAGGCCATATCCAACATAGTTTTCTCTCTGGTCCATAATGCATGAAAATTAAATCGTTATGCCATGTTGTATTTCGATGATATCACGAGCTAAGACTACAGAGCGGTTAAATAGGCATTAATGTCACAAATTTCTAAAATTTGCTCCTAAAAATGTACAATAACAGCTAAACCACCAACCTGCCTCTGACGATCTGCCAAGTAATAGTTTTGGTTTGAAAATTTAAATAAATTTCTAGCAATTTTGCTTACGAACCGTACAACGGTGCAAAAGTTCGCTCTAAAATTTAATATTTTATAGTAATTCCACGACTTGACTCAGAAATTTATGGAGAAAAGTAGACTCCAGATGGGATGTAGTTTTATAGTCGGTTTTATTGCTTGCAGCATTTGCTCCAAACTATTTTGCAAGCCGCCGCCGCCGAGAGAAATGCACGATTTCGGCCTAAATATCAAATGTATTCTTGGTATTTGAAGTCTATGTTCTGGGAAGGCTTATCGTTTTGACATCGACGTTTTGCTACGCAGACTTTCTGTCTATCCAGTAAAGTGTTCATGGAACTGTAAAACATACGTTGAAGTTGTCTTTCCTTTATTTAGTGATTACAAATATTTTCCATAAAGTGATTCCATCCAGTGTTCGATCCAGTATTGTCCACTTTCCATTAATAGAAAATGGATTTTAGCTATTAATAAATCCAATATAGAACAATCAATCAATTCGTATTTCATCTTGTTTTCTTATTTACTGCATTTATCCAGATCCTAATTAACAAGATTACCTGACAGGAAGGGATGGACATGAACATTTTAGAACGTTTAATGTTTCACTTAGTTTTTCTCTACCGAGCATGTTGTCGTTTTTACGATGGCAATAAGGACACGGCCACTGGTAGGTACAAAAGTCTTTATGGTAATGTTTCTGAAATTGGTACGGTAATTTATTGTAGCGTCCACTGTGTCCACAGCAATCAGTGGATTAGAATATTTATGGTTGTCTATTCGAACTTATGAGGAATAAAGACGATAAATCAGTTGATAGCATTACTTATCAATAGGAACTGGACAAACCGGGAATAATTATGTGAATTGAAGTCGTATAAGAAGATTCTATACGCCATACGGTTAATTTACTGAATTACATTAAACCTGATTTAGAAGTTCACTTATTATTGTTCACAGCTTTGGTTTGCTTGTATTTCTTTGGTTTTCTTTTTCTTTTGTCGAGACATTAATCAGACTGAGCTAAAGATATATTTGAAAAGATATTGCTTTTTGCTTAAGAGTTGAAATCATGGTTGGTAGCTTTATCAAGAAATGCTGGTAGAAATAAAGTGCCACCAATCAGTAATACAAATTACTTTTTTCGATGAAATCTTTTCCGCACCTCAGGTTTTTGGAAAATAATGACGTGCTCAGGTTTGATATCAACCTTTGGATTCACAGAACCCTCAATCATTTATTCCGTTTAAGCATTACACAATACACTGATAGTATAAACCTTTATGCCGCTCGTGACAATGATGGAAGTTGGCAAGCCTCTTCCAAGACAGTGTTATAATCTTAGCTAGGATCTGAATTTATTATAGACAATGGACGGATGTCACACAATCCGACACACCTTTGAGTGCGGTTCAATTTTCGTCTTCTAACATTTAAGTGTATTTTCCTGTAACATTCGCAAACCTGACGTTTATAAATTCTACGTACCGCTTTTCTAATGTACTATTTTACCTACCTGTACTTTACCTATTTTTAAAATCCTTGAGTTTAGAATAAAACGATTTATCTTAGTCGCACGTTTCTTGATTCAGTCTAAAATAATTTATTTAAAAGTATTTTAATTAAGTAAAGTATAAAAAAGGTTGTTCGAAATAGCGTGGTAGTGATATAAAAAAATGTTTGCTTTTCCAGGCTGCAAATAATGTTGCAGAGGCGAAAGAAGTACAAGAACCGTACAATTCTGGGATACAAGACCCTGGCTGAAGGTGTGATCAGGATGGATCAGGTATGTGAAGATATCATAACACAAAAACACATCATTACGCCGTTTGCCCCTAAGAGTTGGCAAAGGTGTTAGCACCCTCACGAAGATATCACAAATATTTTGGCTTTGTTTTATCAAAATGTTTGTGTGATAAATTCAAACTTTTGTACCTATTATGTTGAAGACCATGGTAGGGTTTTGGTTTGTTTTTCATTCATATTATGTTTCTATATTAATAGTTTTCGTAATTTTGGGTTCGAAAACTTTGTGGTCCTTCCGTGCTTCTGAAGAGTAGGTCTAAGCCGAAGATTCTGATCATTCCGAAAATTCTCATTTATTTCTTCATGTAAGACACAAATGCCCAAATAAGGTACTCAGCGCAGAAAACGTTTACCAATTTTTTTATTAGCACTAATTGAATGAATGTGAAGGTCACAGGATACAGAAGCAACCTACGAATTGAGCGGCCAAATTGGATTCCCGGTGATGAGTAGTGATGACAGAGCTCCCAGCCATCAATTGTTTATATCATTAGCCAAATAATTAATGAATCATCCAAATATAGTGCTTGTATTAGGACCGGTTTTTTGATCCGTGGTCAGGTTGTTAAAATATGGACCAATGGCAAAAACGTATGATGTCGTGATATGACAGCTCATCCAATTCTCGAATTTTCAAATATTACTATAATTAAATAATCATAGACAATTTAACCACTACAAGATGCTGGGATAACTAAAATTGCGGCTGATGCTGATGTTATAGCTTCGAATTTTTATCGCAAACTTAACAATTTGTCAAGCTGACGTCACACATTTTGGCGTTTCCATTGACGCAATTGGTCTAGACTTTAACTATTGAGGTAACTATTACTTGGGATTGAAGAACTCACCCTTGCATGTTGAATAGTTTCCTCTAATCAAGAGGCACGAGCCTTCGCCGTCAAGCGGCCAATTGGGCATTACCTGCCTTATTTCAAGAAATCCGAATATAGCCTTTGTGGCTCATGAATTATAGAATGGATTCCATTATAAATTGATGATTCAATCATGTTGCTTTGTGATTCATTTGGTTATTATACTTTATTATAGCATTTTAAGGCGTGGTTTCGTTGCAAGTGCTGTTGAGTAATTTATACTATAGTATAGTAATTGTAGCACAGTATGTAGGCTTCTAAAATAAGACTTCTTCATAAAAGAGCAAATACGAACATTTCATCATTTGACTATCATAGGTAAAATATTCCCCGTTGATACTCAAAGAATTCTGGATAGCGCTGTCTATTTCATAAAAGGCCAAGTTTTTCTAGGATTATGGGTGGGTCTAGGAGTATGGATCTTTACTATTTATTATCAAATCTACACGTCGCGTCGCGTCAAAAGTTGTATTCAGTTTTGATTTTGTAATAATTAATCTGGGTGAAATTGAACTGGCTCTACTGGTCACTAATGAATTTAGTTTACACATTTGATTAATTAGTTAAGTTTTTAGTTGATAACCTCATCAAAATAATTGGTCGATGAATAACAATCAACGAGTTGTAATAATATTGCACGAAATCATATTCATCTTAGTGACTTCCCAGGTTCCCATATTGATCAGGTTAGAATCTGATGATGGAATCCAGGAAATATCGAGAGAAGTCTTCAAATTTTATAGGCACACTGAAAGCGATTTGGGTTCTTTTTTTATAGTGAGTCGTACATTCGCTTTTCGAAAGCATAATTGAGTGAAGTCAGGAAGGCCTGTTTTTGTTTTGGTTTTGGTTGAACTTTCTGAATGTTGTGACTTAACAAACTTCTGTGACAATCTCTGCCTACCCCAACGGGAGAAAATAGTTTCTTTCTGTTTGTATAAACTTTAATTATATATTATTCCCAGGTGCTGCAACGGTCAATGGACATGGAGCTGGAGCTGATCGGCGTGGGCGGCAAGGTGGGCGCGGCGGCGGGCCAGCCCGTCGCCAGGCTCTCCATCACCGGGCTCGCTTCCACGCCGGTCGACCATGACACCAAAAACAACAATACCCTACTCATTACAGGTAGGCTTGGCTTGAGAATTATTTATTGAATTTCGTTCATCATCATCAACAACCTATGTTCCTTCAATGCTGGACATTAAGTTTCCCCTAATGCACGCCACCGCCCTCGATTTTCGGCCGTTCTCATCCAGCCCACTCCAGCAAACCGACGAATATCGCCATCCCATCTTGTCACAGCGCGTCCCACACTACGTAAAAAAATTCGTACATATTGTTAAATATTAATATTTTAGCGGGTGCGAGCGTTAGGTAGAAAGAATAAAGTCCAGCTCCACTCACCAATTTATAATGCACAAAAAAGTATATACATAAAAAAGTCCGTGGACACGCAAACACAATAACACAATATAACACAAAAACGGAAAAACAGTTTGTGAATTCGTTCGTTATTCGTTAAATATTCGATCTTCATTCATTATGAAGTTCAAGATCTAAATAAGAATAGCAAGACAAACATAAGTGTTTTATAACATAAGATATCATCAAGCCTTTCTCTCCGAAGGGGTAGGCAGAGGTGTTAAACACCCACATTTCGCCAGATATGTTAGGTCCCCGTGAGGCAAGCGATGTTCACAATGAACTGTACATAATTTTTATTTAAACTCAGTGGTGTAGGTGGTGGGATAGAACCCGTGTTTCCCGCGGCCTCGAACGAGTAGTGCCCCGACCGTCCCAACTCGGCTCTCGCTGTCTTTTTATTATTTCCCGTTACTTTAACTCACATGACAAACCTTTTTCTTTTTCCAGAGCGAGGTTATTCTGACGAGGAAGAAGAGGGTGAATTTAGTTCAGTGGAAGAGGCTGATGATATGACATACGGCGCGCAGGCGCGTCGGCGAAGGCAGCTCACGTTCAACAAGGCGGACCTCTCATACACTAAGGTATATACTCAGCTTTATAAACTTCCATACAACGTTATACCCTCCCATACATGCTCATTTTAACATACTAAGGCACTTATATCACCTAAAGGGTAGGCAGAGGAATTAAATTATAAAGACCATGCACTATACAATTAATTTATATTTATTACCGCGTATTTGTTTTATAATGACTCTGTACACTAGTCATACAAAGTCGGAAATTAGTCATAATATATGTATACGTTCATTTTGTATCTAATAATAAATTATGTATATTATTATAATATTGTAATTCTGTTAATGAAATATTCTCATATGTTATCTAATAATAGGTAGATTTTATATACAATAGACTACATTTATTAAACACTTATTCTAAGTAGGTTATTGTTACTTTATCTTGATGTTAATTCGCATGATACGTCAATATCTGCTAAGCTTAGCCTAGAGCTTGCATTTCATAAGTCCAAAGATTTAACAAAAGCATAATATATTTTTGTACAAGCAATGATTTATAGGCATTACATAGTAAATATATTGCATGGCAAGAAATACTGTACTGATTAAGTTCAATAGGGTCCAGAACTCAAGACCTTGGCCTTTTTTTACTTTTTAAACCATATTCAACATTATTATTGCAACGTTATTATTGGCTTTAATAGGCAACAGTATTATTTACATTGAGCTTTAAGTTTGTGTCAATAGAGACTGTTTTTCCACAGATTATTGTTTTTTTAATGTAATTATAGACTATATGCGCTTGCAATAAGAGTCATTCTGTAGTAAAAACAGTCAAGCTTCAGCGTAATATAGTCGTTGCATTGCACGCAGCTGTCACGCTCTCGTGACTTGAGCTTCATGGAGCGCGAGCGAAAGAGACAGAGCTATATACACTCGAAGGCGAACGACAGGGACAGCGACAGCGAGCTGGAAAATGCCGCCACTAAGCGCAAGGGCAGTCGCGGCAAGCTCGCGGTGAGCCTGCACGCGGTATTGCATTATTTTGTTATGAGAATAGAGACAATGTTTCCTAGATTCTTCACAGAGTTGTTTGGAACTTTCTAATGTTGGGTTTGGAAATGGTTTCGTTGTATCGGACAAGTGTAGGTACTCTATTAACTGTGTGATGTGTGAGTGTGATGGTATGTAGCCCATAGCATTCCTCAATAAATAGGCTATTCAACACTGAATTTTTTTCCAATTAAAACAGTAGCTTTAAATGGTGAAATTTTACTCCAACTCTATTATTAGAAGCAAAGGTCATAGTGGCGTAAATTTGTCCTTAATTTTTCTGGGAGAAGATATTTAATTATTTTAGCATGGCACCCTGTCCCATGGAAATATAGGCATAAAAGGTAGCGTATGTCCTTTCTCAGGCTTTAAGATTATCTGTGTACCAAATTTCGGTTAAATTGGTTCAGTAGTTTTGACGTGAAAGCGAGACAGACAGACAGAGTTAGTTTCGCATTTATAATATTACTATGGATAATTGTTAATGCTTAACTCTATGAACTCATGAGTTTGAAACCTGCTATTTTGCTTTGTGGGAGCTTAAAAAATATGTTTATCAATTTTTAGTCTAAATAAAAACGCGAAGAAACAAAAAAAGCTATTACATACCTACATACTATCACGCGATAAGGCCGAAGGTGGGAGAGAGCTTCACCTTAATCCTGAGGAACTGGCTATCTTAGCTCAATGTTATAACCAACAATGCTTATAACATTGTTATTATGGTGAAAAATTTAGGTAAGACGGTGGTAGGTAGCCAGGCGGGAGAAGCCCTACCACCAACCAAACCGAGCAGAAAAACCCCTGGAATCAAACACCGGACCTCCCGATCTACACCCGGTGGTGTCAACCACTAGACCAGAGAGGCGGTTACATTTACCTAAAGGGCGATCTCATTTACCTATTCGGGGCAAATTTCGGGCACTATAGAAAGTCTTTTACCATTCTGTAATATAAACAGAAGACCGCTGGCGCCGTTAGAAGGACAGATGTTATCATTGAGAGTATCTAAAAATATACATATCATTACACAATGATATTCACAATGAACTGTACATAAGTTTTATTCAAACTTACTGCAATAGGCGGTAGGATCGAACCCGCCATTCGAACGAGTCCGTCCCAGCTCGGCTACCGCTCCCGAGACTCAACACCACCTGATGGTAATCTTTAGGAAGAGTCCATTTGCGAAAATAGCTAGGACCACAGAGAACAGAAAGCTGTTGTTGATATACCTCCAACTTGATAGACCATGGGGTGCTTTTTAACGCCTCCCTTTAAGGAACCCATGTTTAATTTAGTCCTCAACCTATATACGCTGGGCACAGGCCTTCTTCATGGAGAAACACATAAGGGCCGTAACACCACCACGCTGGCCCAATGAGTTGGTGGGTAGAAACTGTCGCAATCGGGACCAACGGCTTTTCGTGCCTTTCGAAGCATGGAGGAGCTCGAGATCACAAAGTTTTGGTCACACATCCACAGCCTGACCATGGTGAAGGTAGCTTTGTCTTCAATCGAAAGCCAAAGCGTACTAACCACTACGCCACCGAGCTCCTCTACTACCCTACTTACCCTTTAAAAAAATAAATTATGTGTATATTGCGTATGATCATGAAATGAATGAAGTTATTATAATTTAAAGAAAACGGAGCCATTTAAAAACCCACTGTATTGATATAGAGTTTTCTAGTATAACTTTACACTTGGACAGTCAAAAATAGTACCTACTTATCTACGAAGTTTGATTGTGTCTGTTCTCTTTAAGCATAAAGGAATGTTCTTGCATGTACCTACTTTTTGTGCTGTCCAATTTTGGTTTTGGTTTCTGTACTATAATGATGTATCTGTAGAAATTAGTGTAAATATTTTTGTAGTTTGCAATGGATAAAGTAAGTGTATAACTCTTGTAAAACTGTCACTTGTATTTTTGTTTTTGCAATGTTGCAAGAGATAGTTTTATAGTGTATTATTATTAAGGAAATGTTGAGAAAATAGATCATTGTGCAATCACATAGAGAGTCACTACAGAAACGGCAAAGGTGGCAGTTTTATCGAAATAAAAAGATTTTTTAGCTCAGTTCGAATTACTTAACCACCACAAATATAGGCTCATGATGGCAAGATGTGTTTAAAAAAAATATTAATCTATGAGCAGTTTAGTCCATCATGATTAACGTAATCTACAGAATAATTAATTATATGGCCGTGTATTTTTTCAATTATAAACATTTACAATCATTATAAGAAAGAAGAAGGCTTGATGCTTTAAGAAAGAAGAAGAATGTATTTAAAATGCGGCAAAATAGAAATGAGTGCAGCGAGAGTACGAAACATACGAGGAAAAAGGCCTATTTCACCGCAAAACAAGAGGCAAAGAAAGCAGTCGTCGTAGCCCGAGCGAAAGCTCAAGCAAATCTACGAGACCCCAGAAAGTCCTGCAGGGCAATACTGTCTCTATAAGGGTAACGCGGCATAGGGAAAAGGGAAGAGATATTACACATGTAAAGTGTATTAAAGATGACGCGGGCAAGGTTTTGACGTTGGAGAAGATATAAAAAGGCGTTGGAAGGAATCTTTTGAAAAGTTAATGATTGAAGAGAATGTGTGGATTGGGGTGCTAAGTACAGAGGTAAGCAATATGGGGTTGATAAATGAAGTGAAAGTTCACGAAGTGAGAATGGCTGTGAGGGGTATGAAAAACGGAATAGCTGTAGGTTCAGACGGTGCAAGCAGAGGCATGCGGTGCGGTGGAAGCATGGAAGTGTTTGGGTGCGAATAGATATAAGTGGATGACTTTATTCCTCAATAAATTGTTGCAAGAACATGTGATCCCAAGTACCCTTTACCCGTCTATAAAAATAAAGCAGATGTCCAAGAGTGCAATAATTATCGGGCACAGTTTGAAGAATTTGGAGAAAGTGATTGGAGCAATTTCAGCGGTCTCTCCAATCCTTGGCTCGTTGCGCTCGATGGAGAGAATCTTCCAGTCTGGTTCGAATTTCGTTACCTATAGATCGATAGAGATATTGACTGAGACGTCAAGCGAAGAATGAGCTCAGAATGCATGAAATGGCGACAGTTTACGGGAACTACTTGCGACCCCCGTTTTTCCCTAAGATTGAAGGGGAAAATTTATAAATCTGTAATTAGACTGTTTTCATGTATGGATCGGAATGTTGGCCAGTAAAGTGGATGGATTGACAAAGATTGCATGTACCTGAAATACGAATGTTGAGGTGAATGTGTGGTGTGACGAGAACGGATAGATTGAAAAATGAATATATTAGGGAAAGTCCGAAAGTGGTCCCGATTGCTGAGAAACTGAGACAGAAACGGCTTTCTTGGTATAGATATGTGGAGAGATAATGATCATGCCCCCAGGTAAGTTATGAATTTGAAAGTGTATGGGTATATAGGTAGAGGAAAACTCAAGATAAGATGGATGGATTGTGTGAATGATGATATAATGAGGAAGGTAGTGAGTGTTGACTTGGCCAGTGATAGGAGAGAGTGGAAGGAGACATGTTGCGCCGACCCCAATTAATAGAATTGAGCAGGACAAAGAATAAATAAGGGTTTTCCCAATCTTTAAATGTGTCTAAAGTACACATTTCGACATGAGAGACTCGTGTAACTTCATACTTTGTCTACCAGTGACTTATCAAAATAAATCTCAGTAAATATTAAACTGTTTTTGAGATAATCTTTTAAAGAGTAGGTAGTAGAGCCTGGTGATTACTACCCACGTTATTTTGGTAGTTTATCTACGAGATTAGATAACCTGTGCCGCTCAAGTGTCAGTCGGTCGCCGCCTAATGGAGGTAATGGTGCAATAATTTGAATATCAAGTGCATGTCCCTCTAATTTGGTTCTTATTACAACGGTTTACGTGACCCGGATTCCTTGGTTTGAAATCAGAATGGAATATGCATCAATTTCCCGTATTCATTTCTGAATGTTCCTTGCACGTGTGTTTTTAAACGAGAAACAGTGTGTGACGTCATTGCTTGCTGTTTGATGTGTCTTCACGGAGTAAACATGTTTTGATGCAATAAAAGTTTTTGTTTCGTGCCACAAGTTATTCGTAATATAGTCAACCGGCTTGCTCTTGATACTGGCGATGGATCTTATTTATATATGAATAAGCACAGCGCTTATAAAAATTTTTTTTTGGTAAATTAGAAGCTACTTTCACTGAATAAATGTTTGAGGTAATGTAATATTTATATTTGAGTGAGAGGTGTCTTAATTCTAGTTCTAATTGTCATCTTTCGCGAGACTAAACTAGGAATACCTACGATACCTACGTTACGAAAGACTTAAAAACAGTTAAATATCTTCGGATCCTAAATATTGTTAATTGTTTGTGTTGGTACGTAACAATCGCAGCCTCATGATAAATGACATTCAAAAGATTTACGTTCCCTTTTGTTAGGGCGCAGGTGTGTATTTCCGGGTGCACATTTGTGTACGTCCGTTGCGGCAACGCAACCCCAACCCATTTACCAGTAATATTCTCTTGTCATGGCGTAGGTTGTATATATGTTTTGGTGTGCAGCAACGCAACCTGAAGCAGAAGTTCGCGGCGCTGCTGCGGCGGTTCCGCGTGCCCGACGACCTCGGCGAGCGCGGCGCCGCGCGCGACACGCATCACGCGCAGCGGGACATTGACGAACTCTTCCAGGTCTGTGTTTTTAAAGAGTTGGACATAATTATACATACGCCTTTTTTCCCGAGGGCTAGGCAGATATTATTATTATTATCTCCACTTGCTACGAATTTGGCACACATCTTTCGCTTCTCATAATATGCGATAAAGACAAACAAAATTCTGCATATACAGAATATACGCAACTAACTTCATACACACTACATGAAATTTCAAGCCACTTTTACCAAAGTATTTTTGATCCAAATAAAGATTTTTCCTTCTTTCAGATATGAAGTATTTTCATATGACGTATGAACATTTACATTTTGGATTATATCAAAGTATTTATTGCTCGTGTCCGTAAATGCAAAAAATTATTTAAGCTTATCCCACGGTATTGCATGTAGAATTTCTGTCGTGAGAGATGGAAAATCTACTTACATTTACTATAAATCTGACCCACATTTTTCGCTATATTTGTTTTTAATAGTAATATCAATAAACAACATTTCACTTCAAGTTGTAGCGTTCACCTTTGAACACCAAAGTAAGAAAATAAACCTTGTGGTGTAGGAGTTAGAGTCACTATCCTGCGGCGAGGGCGAAGACTCTGGTCCTGACCAAATGGACACCATCAGTATTGGCTCGACGCCCAAGCCATCCCTGCGACCGTTTTTCAGCAGTTCCCGAAGCCTCGCCAACCAGGACCACCACAGGCATTCCAATGGTAAGTCGTTGGCTTTTACTGCATTAATGAGAAGTACATTAATTGCTAGTCGGCTCCTGGTCTAGTTTATTCTTTTTTTTTAATTTATTTTTTTAGGTTACATTATAGGATTTTTTTACTTATTGTTTTTTTAAAATTACCAAGTATCAAATTTTTAGGTTGATCATCATGACTTACAAAAGTTGCAGTATTTTTTTTTTCACTAGACTGGGAGCTAAAAGAAGGACAGTAGTGCATAAAGTATTATTTTTTATCATAGAAAAGGTTACTGTAAATAAATGAAATCAAAAAGATCGTAGTATGAATGTGAAATAACTAAGTAACATACATACCATTATAATACCCGAATAACAATATTAATATGCTTGTGCATTGAATGCATACACTCGAGAGACAGTGCATTGTGTGACGCTTAACTTTTGTGTTGCAAACATTATGATAATACAACATACATCACATTTGAATATGTATTTTTGTGTTTTGTTACGTAACGCTGTGTGCATAGTGTAGTGCATGTGTATGTGTGACGTCGTAACGGATCAACGGAGGGTTTACCAGTGGAGCCAGTATGTGCATTAATTCAAATATTTGAAATTACAGGCCCACCTTTTAGTTTTCAAGTTGATATAGGTATTGGTTCGATTGTGAATCTGTCAATCTTTTTAATTTCTCAGATTCTATTCTGATTAAATTTCTATTTTCATCTTATCTTTTAACAGCAAAACATGTTAAATTATAAATTACTGCGTATAAATCTGATCTTAATCACCACGCCTTTATCCCCGAAGGGGTAGGCAGAAGTATCAAACACCCACATTTCACCTGATAATAATATTATGTTTCACCCATACTCATTGCGTCAATATGGTTCGAAATTATGGTTTTGAGGCCTACAAAAGTCTCTTCTTATATAACACCCTCGTTGCCTAATAAACTTGTAGCTGCGCAACTACCCTCCTTAGAAACCCTTGCCCTCCGTCCGTTACTATGTGACGCAGACGCGCCATAAAGGTCCGCATGCGCAGTGACGCGGCACGCCAGCCTCGCGTCCGCCGGCGAGCTGAGCGCCGTGCGCGAGCGACACGTCGGCAGCGCCCCGCTCACAGGTACGCCCGCTTACACACGAATGACATGGCGGATGGTCCGTATAAAGAAAAAGACGTTTTAAAGGCTCTCAGTACCAATACGATTTCCTGTTCCCCCTATTCTCAAAACAAAGACAAGTGAATGTTAAAAAATTCTGTCGAAGCAATTCTTCGAGCAGCTCCCTAAGCTCACTTTAAACACTAGGTCGAATTCCAATAAAATAACAATCTTATATATTTTTTTATTAATTCATGTAAATTTTAATTGATGGAGCAGCCGCCATGTTAAATGCCAAAAATTGATGTGATTCAAAATACATACGACCAAGAATCACAAACAATGGATTGACTAATGTTGATACTTTTGAACTGTAACTAAAGCTTTTGTCTGTCTTTTAAGTTTTGTTCACACACTTTCATCTCTACGCCACTGCAATGAAAATGAGATGCAAAGCACTCTTCACCTAACGATCATAATAATAAAGTAAAAATCACATAACCGATCGTATCTCAGTTTCTCACTGTGGCGTTTAGCAGCACGGTCGCATGAGTTACTTTTTAAGTTGATCAAGTTTCAGTTTATTTTACTTAATCTTCCGTTTTGTTTTTCAGAAAATCTGGGTCTTGTGTTTCCTTTATTAAATCTGAACAATAATTCTAATAAAATTTATTGAAATGACCTTCAATCCAAAATTAATGACGTAATAATTAAATAATTTACTGCTCAAAACTCATTGTTTTCTAAGTGTTACAGCCTGACCGGGAAAATAAAATTTCTGCTCTGATGTCGCAATTGTCTTGTTATCGCAACTAATAATACATTTATTTAAAAAAATTCAATTAACCGTAATAGTATTTTTCCATGTAAGTAATATTTAATATCAAGGAATTACTTCAATCAATTTTCCGGCAAATGGCAAGGTTTTTTACCTTAAGGATTCTATTGCACGAAAACAACGAATATGAAAGAAAAAATAGAAAGAAAAAAGAAATTAAAAGAAATACGACACAAATTATGAAATTGACGGAAAAATTACTGTTTCTATAATAGGATATTAGAACAATCAATTTCCACTCGATGGCAAGAATTTTTATTTCCTGGTGGGTTTAATAATATCCTGAATTCAATTTGTTTTGGTTCTAAAATTCTTAATATCTGGTGTGTCAGAGTCAGAAGCTATCCGAAGTTCGGCGGGCGACGAGCGTGGCAGCGAAGGGAACAGTGACGGCGACGCGACGGTTGACGCGCCCGTCTCTGGGGCGTCGGTGTCTAGCTCGCCGCCGAATGACACTAAAATGTCTATGGTCAGTGGTGCAAACAATATTTAGACCGGTATTATGTGCCATTCTTTCTTTTATTGAGAGACGACCTCCGTGGTCGAGTGGTCTGTACGTCGCCGCCGGTCTAAGGCGGTCGCCATCTCGAGTGGTTCTGCGTTTGTTCCCTTCGTGGGGGGAAATGTTTGTGTGATGAATTCAGGCATTTGTTCTCCAGTCTTGTATGTTTATATATGTATTATATATTTTCTGAATATTTATATGTGTTCGGTCTTAACCGAACAGAAATGTGATGTCATCAATTTTCCGTAATTGCACATTATAATATTATTAATTGTATTAATGTAAGAACAGTACACGTTCGGACAGCAAGCGTTCCGCGTGTGCGAACAAACAAATTAACATCATTTTTAACATTCTATCAGTTTTATCAATCTATCAATCAAACATCCAGTCATCTTAACATAATAGGTGTTTACAATCCTTAACAATATGTATTTATTTATCTTTTAAATATATATTATTTATCCATCATCTAGTATATGTAACACAAGCAGCATTACTTATTTAAAATGGGGCGAGTTGACAGGTATCAATGTCTGAAGATATTTATTTATTATTATTTATTAATTATCAAAAGTGTAGAATTGATATGACAGAAATATCTGATGTTTTTTTATCACAAGAAAACAACCTATGCCGTTAGCAAACAGCAATGTGACCAAAGGATTTTGATAGTCTCCATGCTCCTTAAGAATATTTGTAAAATTTACCCATTTTTGTTTATTGAGAGTTATGTTTATAATCCAGAATCGAGAAAAAACAGGTCAAATAAGAAGATTCAAAAATATGTCCTGGTGTATTTACAGGAAGACAAGCGGTCACGACTGTTCCGCAGCGCGACCAGTGGCGGCAACTTGACGCCGGCGTCTGGCGGCCGTAAGAAGAACTCGCTGTCCGCAGCCGCTGAGAGGCCGCTATCTGCGCATGAGTTGCCCGCGCAGAGTCCTACTACTCTCGAGGTGAGCTCAAACAACCTTTCTTAGACATTTCTGTAGTTCGATTTTCCAGAAGCTTTGGTATATTTTTGTGATGCTCTGCGGCTTAAAAATCTTTTTGTCTTGTAGGATTTACCACGAGCTCATAACTGTATCTGCAAAATTCAACTAACATTTTGTAGGTGTAATCAGGGATTATTCAAAATATACTGACGAGCATCTTCAGATAAAATACACAGGTTCAAGGGATTTTTTGGAGAAGAGGGGATTTTTTGTGGTTCTCTCCATAGACTACTTTTCGAAGTGGACGTGTATCGTATTGAGTACGCGATGTCTCGTTTGTCGTCAGGCGCGGCGCGGCGTGTCGGAGCAGGTGTGGCGCGCGGTGGGCGAGGAGGGCCCCGTGCCCGAGTGCGTGGGCGTCGTGCCGGGGGGCGCGCCCGCCGCCGCGCTGCAGGCGCTTGGCGCGCCCGTCGTGCTGGCCGCCGCGCACGCGCCCGACGTGCGCCACCTGCTGCACGCGCTCTACGCGCGCACCGCCAAGCCGTGCGTACACACACACACACACACACACACTGCGGGCTGGCCGCCGCGCACGCGCCCGACGTGCGCCACCTGCTGCACGCGCTCTACGCGCGCACCGCCAAGCCGTGCGTACACACACACACACACACACACACTGCGGGCTGGCCGCCGCGCACGCGCCCGACGTGCGCCACCTGCTGCACGCGCTCTACGCGCGCACCGCCAAGCCGTGCGTACACACACACACACACACACACACTGCGGGCTGGCCGCCGCGCACGCGCCCGACGTGCGCCACCTGCTGCACGCGCTCTACGCGCGCACCGCCAAGCCGTGCGTACACACACACACACACACACACACTGCGGGCTGGCCGCCGCGCACGCGCCCGACGTGCGCCACCTGCTGCACGCGCTCTACGCGCGCACCGCCAAGCCGTGCGTACACACACACACACACACACACACTGCGGGCTGGCCGCCGCGCACGCGCCCGACGTGCGCCACCTGCTGCACGCGCTCTACGCGCGCACCGCCAAGCCGTGCGTACACACACACACACACACACACTGCGGGCTGGCCGCCGCGCACGCGCCCGACGTGCGCCACCATGTTTTACATTAGCACGCTGGACCATTATGCGTGTTGCGTGCCAGCCAAGGTCTTTTCTACAGTGTCAAAAGATACATATTTTAGCCCCCAAGGTCACAAAAATGGAATACTCACAGTAAAAATGTATCTAAAACAACCCCAATGAGATGTCGTAGGCGCGATGGTACAAGTGCAGTGTGGCCGCAGGAGCGGGCGGCGCGCGTGCGTGCGCGTGGTGGTGTGCGGCGGCGACGGCGCGGTGGCGGGGGCGCTGCGCGCGCACGCGGACCTGGCGGCGCGCCGCCCGCACGACGCGCTGCAGATACGGTTCTACATCGTACCTTACGGTTAGTTACATTACTCTCGTTTGGTTGCGGCTTTTTCTTTTACTCGTTCTCTACTGTTTGTTTCTGTACACTAATATTGGGTCCTTATCTATGAAATTGGTGTTTTTATTCTGTCTTTGCAATTTGTCCGTAACTATTAAGTTTCAGAACATTCTTATAAAATAATTGCTTCTTCTAAAAATAGACCATATATTTGAGTTTGTATTATTTAATTTGATAATTTTTTGTAAGTTTAATTGTGTTAAAATTAGACACAAAGACAATTATTTTTAACTGCCTCCCGAATACATCATTTGATTTGCATTAACATAAAAACGATGAATAATTTTTATCAAGCGTGTTCACACACATATTGCTAAAGCTTGTCTAATGATACATGCCAAATATTATTATCCCTGGATTTGTCGTTGTGAAGAAAACTGATAAAATGTTAGTATGTAAAATGCAGACATCCCCAAAATCTCCATACAAAACACCAATTTCATAGGTAAGGACCTAATATTTTATGCATGAATTTCATACGCAGGTCCGAACACAGTAGCGAGGTATTTAGGCGCGACGGACAGTACCTACGCGGCGTTATTCAACGGCGAGTCGTGGGCGTCGCTCTGCGAGCGCGCGAACGACAGCGTGCCCGATATCACCGAGATGTCCTCCAGAATGGCCAGGTATGTGATTAGTGCCTGTCGTATATAAAATGGTTTATTATTTAGGCGCGATGAGTATGAGGAAGGAGCTCGGTGGCGTACCGGTTAGCACGCTTTGGCTTTCGATCGAAAACAAAGCTACCTTCGCCATGGTCAGGCTGTGGATGGGTGACCAAAACTTTTCTGCCCACCAACCCGCATTAGGCCAGCGTGGTGGTGTTTCGGCCCACACTCCTCATGTGTATCTCCATTAGGAAGGCCTGTGCCCAGCAGTGGGACGTATATAGGCTGAGGACGTACAGTACCTACGGTATATAGGCGCAATTGACAGTACGTACAGGTGACAGTCTTTATTCCCTTCCAATAAAAGTAATGTACTGTCAAACGTGCATACATATCTTTAAACTCGACTGTACGCGGCGCAGAAAAAATTGCAGTGTACACTTCTGAATTAAGTTGCAACCTTATTTACCGGCTGTAGCCGAGTTGGGACGGACGGGGCACTACTCGATCGAGGCCGCGGGAAACTCGGGTTCGATCCCACCGCCTGTACCACTGAGTTTGAATAAACTTACGTATTACGTTTTACGTAAGTACATTGTTAATATAGCTTGCCTCACATCGTGCCCGGTGCATGACTACAGGCTCGCCACCTGTGTACCAAGCGAAATGTGTATAACACCTCTGCTTTTTTTGTCGATGGATAACATAATATTTTTTATTTTTTATTACAGGTATATAAATAGCATTGGTGCAGTAAACAACATACCGATAGGAGAAGCGATGGTGGCGTACAGAGAAAAATCTGGCGACGAAGATGCCAGCCAAACTTTTGTTCCTTTTATTGCGGTAAGTTTATACCTTATTTACGAAAAACCATATAAAACCATATACAGCTCTACCTACCTGTATAATAATAATATAATAATATCCTCAGACATTCACACATATCAACTAGCCCCATTTTAAGCAACTAATGCTGCTTGTGTTACGGACACTAGATGACGGATAAATATATTTAATAGATAAATACATATAAATAATCTGAATATATATAAATATATATAAACATCCAAGACTGGAGAACAAATGCCTGAAAATTCATCACCCATTCATTTGCCCCCACTGGGGATCGAACCCATAACCTCTCGAGATGGCGACGACGCCTTGAGACCGGCATACAGACCACTCGACCACGGAGGTCGTCAAAACCTCCGTGGTCGAGTGAAAAAAGACCTGTTCGGGGAAAGAAGCGTGATTATGTTTATGTAGTTATACTTTCGTGATGGAGTAATTGAATTTGAATTTGAGTAGGGCTTTGTGAGGCATACACTCAGTTGCACAAAGACTGTTTAAGGACGACATTTGTTAATGAGACATTAAAACTTTAAAGTTCATTAAAGCTAATGTCTCTTTAGCATGACAGGGTGCCAATGTCGTTTTGTGCAACGTAAAACTACGCTAAGGTGTTCTTTTGACACTTCAATAAATAACTTTTACATCTCTCATGTTCGCTAAGTAGGTCCTTAATACCCCCAGATACGGGTTGTAAGTGATCAATTACCGCCCTAGGTTAATAATGTAGCTAGAAACGCCCTAGGGCGGTAAGTAATTAAAAAAAAACTCTTTCAAAAAGTTCGCGTACATCTAACCATCTTACTGGCACTAGACATCATGCATTCAGCCCAAGGACAAAAGAGGTCGCTTCGCTATTTTCATCAATTTTGAATATCGAACGGCGAAGCTAAATTTAGTTCTTGAAAATAAATTTATTTATTCTTGTAATGCCTTTTTTTCCACTTACCTCACAATCGAGATGTAAAGCAGAGTAGTTAGCTCGGGTGTAAGCATCAATTGCACCCTCGAACTATAAGCGCCCTCGCTGCGCTCGTGCGCCTAAATATCTCGGGCTGCAATTGATGCCTTACAGCCCTTGGCTACTAATCTACTATAATGGAGCATTAGAGATAACGCTGACATTAAATTTTAAAGTTCGTTTCTGCAACTGGGTGATAGAGTTGTAATGCACGTGTGCGTGGTGCAGGAGGTGCGCGTGGGGTGCAGCGAGGGCGGCGTGTCGTCGCTGGAGCTGGAGGAGGGCGGCTCCCCGCCCGCGCGGCCCTCGCCGCCCGGCACGCCCGCGCCCGCGCCCGACCTCGCGCCGCGCGAGCCGCTCGAGCTGCAGCTGGACTACTGGCCGGTGAGGGGGAGGGGGGGAGTGGCACGCCTGCGCCCGCGCCCGACCTCGCGCCGCGCGAGCCGCTCGAGCTGCAGCTGGACTACTGGCCGGTGAGGGGGAGGGGGGGAGTGGCACGCCTGCGCCCGCGCCCGACCTCGCGCCGCGCGAGCCGCTCGAGCTGCAGCTGGACTACTGGCCGGTGAGGGGGAGGGGGGGAGTGGCACGCCCGCGCCCGCGCCCGACCTCGCGCCGCGCGAGCCGCTCGAGCTGCAGCTGGACTACTGGCCGGTGAGGGGGAGGGGGGGAGTGGCACGCCTGCGCCCGCGCCCGACCTCGCGCCGCGCGAGCCGCTCGAGCTGCAGCTGGACTACTGGCCGGTGAGGGGGAGGGGGGGAGTGGCACGCCTGCGCCCGCGCCCGACCTCGCGCCGCGCGAGCCGCTCGAGCTGCAGCTGGACTACTGGCCGGTGAGGGGGAGGGGGGGAGTGGCACGCCTGCGCCCGCGCCCGACCTCGCGCCGCGCGAGCCGCTCGAGCTGCAGCTGGACTACTGGCCGGTGAGGGGGAGGGGGGGAGTGGCACGCCTGCGCCCGCGCCCGACCTCGCGCCGCGCGAGCCGCTCGAGCTGCAGCTGGACTACTGGCCGGTGAGGGGGAGGGGGGGAGTGGCACGCCTGCGCCCGCGCCCGACCTCGCGCCGCGCGAGCCGCTCGAGCTGCAGCTGGACTACTGGCCGGTGAGGGGGAGGGGGGGAGTGGCACGCCTGCGCCCGCGCCCGACCTCGCGCCGCGCGAGCCGCTCGAGCTGCAGCTGGACTACTGGCCGGTGAGGGGGAGGGGGGGAGTGGCACGCCTGCGCCCGCGCCCGACCTCGCGCCGCGCGAGCCGCTCGAGCTGCAGCTGGACTACTGGCCGGTGAGGGGGAGGGGGGGAGTGGCACGCCTGCGCCCGCGCCCGACCTCGCGCCGCGCGAGCCGCTCGAGCTGCAGCTGGACTACTGGCCGGTGAGGGGGAGGGGGGGAGTGGCACGCCTGCGCCCGCGCCCGACCTCGCGCCGCGCGAGCCGCTCGAGCTGCAGCTGGACTACTGGCCGGTGAGGGGGAGGGAAGGGAGGGAGGGGGGGAGTGGCACGCCCGCGCCCGCGCCCGACTTCGCGCCGCGCGAGCCGCTCGAGCTGCAGCTGGACTACTGGCCGGTGAGGGGGAGGAGGGAGCCAGCGTCTCGCGAGCCGCTGTGACGAGAAATTATTAGTCAGAGGAGAGTGCGATAAACAGTCTGGTCACGGCCACGGTGCCGAAGGCAGCGACCAAGGAATTCTCTCAACTACCTATTTCCCTATCTCTACCATAAATCCCTTCCCCTTCCTTGCATCCTCGCTCGAACAGTAAAGGACTATCTATAAATAACGTCACACATTATGGGGGAAATAGAGGGTCTGGCTTCAATTTTGTGACGTCCCATTAAAAAACATTTAAAAGGTAATAAAAATGTAATTTTGGAAATTGAATAATTTCTAGATGTAAAATTGCGAATAATGTGACGTCACACTGGAGAGGGGAGTCTCCGAAAGACACGCTGTGAGAAGAACGGGGGTGGGGCTCAAAAATCATACAATTTTTGTCCTTCTTTTTAACCCGAGTGTCTGGCAGGTGCCGGGCCGGCAGCCGGAGGGCGCGGACGGCGGCAAGGTGACCATCAAGGCCTCGTTCCGGGCGCTTCACGTCACGAGGCATAACGCGCACCTCTGCATCACATACCTCACTAAGGAGAAGAAACAGAAGAGTGAGTTTTTTGGTTATCACATTTTGGTGCCTCTTATGTAGACATGTAAAGGCTAACTTAGAAAAAAATATTAAATTATTATTTTCCTAATAAAATTGATGGGTTAGTTAAACGGTCAGCAAAATATTCGAATCTTGATCAGCAAAAAATTCAATTCGTCAGCTAAAATAACTAATAGGTCAGCAACTTATGGGCAGCAGATATTTCTAATTGGTCAGCAACTCAAATATTTTCTTTGCTGCCAAATTGTATTATTATATGTTATTAGTTTTTACGAAAATAAATTTTAAATAATATTTACAATTTCTATTCAATTTACACAAAGCGATTATTGACACAAATATTGGTTTTAAATGGTCATAAATAAATAACCATATCCTAACATCAATCAGTATATATTTTCTAGTAATTGATGCTTGATATTTCGTTGATCCTTTTCCTAGATTTTATACATTTCCGGTAACAACTGCCCAAATAATAAATTTGCAGCTAATTTAATTATTCCGCTGACCAACTAATTATTTTGGTACCCAAGTAATTATTTTGTGGGCAAAATAATTATATTGTTGTCAAAGTATTTGTTTTCTTGCTCAAATGATGTTCCGGCTAATTTTATTTGCTGATGAAATCATTAAATGGCTGCCCCATTAATTACTTCCCAAAATTGATTAGGGTACTCTTATAATGTGCCATAATGACAACTATGGCTATGTCTGTCCCGTGTTGGTCCGGGACACAGAAATAAATGTACCAACTGCTTTGCTTGCCTAGCATGTCGTGAAAGGCGACTAAGGGCGTTGGGTACTTTGTCTGTGATTGTGTAGGCGATGAGCTAGCCACTTGTTACTACTCTTTCACGATTTGTCATCTGACCAAACCCAATTTTTGTATGGCTAAATGTGGTCTTAAGGAACACAGTGCTCCTTGGACTCTTGTGTATTTCGGGAATTACAGGCGTGATTGTATGTATGTATGACAACTAAAACTATTTTTGAAGTGGTAATAAACGTTGTTGTCTGTTGTTGAATAGTTATGCGGCTGGGCAAGAAGAAGGAAAAGTCGGGTGAAGCGGAAGTTGGACGAACGCAGATAGTGGAGGGCGTGGCCCGGCTCATATGCTCTGCCAAGGGCTCCCACAACGTACCGCTCAAAGGTAAGTCCATCCCCGAAGAAATCGAGAGCTTTTCTGAATACTGGTGCCTACAAAGGTTATGGATACTGTTCGATTCCTTTGCCACCATGACGTCACGCGCCGATGACAGCGAGGAAGGGAGACGGGACGAGCCGCCATTGCGTTCGCCATCTCCTGTTCACGCAACATCTAATTTATATCTTAGAACGAATTTTACGAATTATACCTATTATTATCTAAACTGGGATTTCTAATATTCTACCTACTACAACAACATAATCAATGGTGACCAGATACTCTTCAGGGAAATTTTCCTGTAACTATATCGGATACGGTTCCAGTTCTTTCGGGTATCAAAAATTCATCCTCAGTCTATGTACGCCCCACTGCAGGGCCTTCCTCATGGAGAAACACATGAAGAGTATAAGCCGTAATACCACCGCGCTGACCCAATGCGGGCTTGTGGCGAGAAACGGTCGACGGATGGAATCGATAGATTGTTTAGTCGAACGATCGGCGTTGATCGATGCCTTCGATCGACGATCGAACGATTGGTCTAGTAACACCCATAGCGATCAACGGCTTAAAGTGCCTTCTTAAGCACGGAGAAGTTCGAGATTACAAAGTTTTGGCACCCATTTAAGGCCAGACCATGGCGAAGGCAGCTTTGTTTTGATATCGAAAACCAAAGCGTACTAACCACCACGCCACCGAGGTTTTAAAAAAAATCATTCTGGATACATTATGTACGAACTTTGTCTTTGAGAACACTGATAAAAAACTATATTATTATGATTCCTTCCTTTCTTTACATGAATATCAAGGTTGCGTATTGTTATTTATTTATTAAACTATTGTTAAAGTTAAAGTATTGCATATTAACAAAACAAAAAGGTGTAAAAGCAGAAGTATACAAGGGAGGACTTATCTCTAATAGGGATATCTATATATCTATTGTTATTTATTTTTGTTTCTTTAAGCTTAAGCTTAAGGGGAAGATCTATAAATCCGTCGTTAGACCAGTTGTTATGTATGGATCTGAATGTTGGGCAACGAAAGCGATGGATGAAAGAAAGCTGCACTCAGCAGAGATGCGAATGTTGCGATGGATGTGTGGAGTTACAAGAATGGACAAGATCAGAAATGAATATATTAGAGGAAGTTTGAAAGTAGCGCCAGTGACAGAAAAGATTAGGAGCAATAGGTTAGCGTGGTATGGACATGTGATGAGGAGGGATGAATGTCACATTACCATAAGGATGCTGAGTATGGATGTGGACGGACCTAGAGTGAGAGGAAGACTAAAGAAGCGATGGATTGAATGCGTGAAGAATGATATGAGGATAAAAGATGTGGATGCTGAGCTGACGAGTGACAGAGGAGAATGGAAGAAGAAGACATGTTGTGCCGACCCCACCTAGAGTGGGAAAAGGACGAAGAAGAAGAACATTATAATCAACTTTATTATAATATCTTTAACATAATCGTAACTGATATAAATTTTTTATTTGCAGTTTACATTGATGGCACAGAGTGGAACGGCGTCAAGTTCTTCCAAGTGTCGACGCAGTGGCAGACGCACGTCAAGACGTTCCCCGTGGCCACGTGCGGGGCTCCGCTGGCGCCGCCGGAGACCTAGGCCTTCGTCCCAACACTCTGGTACTCCCGCTTCGCTTCGCTGGCCGCCCGCCAACCGCCCACGGCAGCCATTTTAACCGCCTACTCGGCAATACTCGGCTGACGCGTCGGGCATCTCCGACATTTGTCGGAACTACGACGATCAGAGCAGTTGTCTTTGTATAAATCATTATTTATTACGCTATCGAGCTGCCATGATTTATTAGCAAGTAGACGTTGGCTTTTGTTATGTATTTTGAATTGGTAGAGTGTAGAGTTCGTTGTAAACGTTCGTATCCAAGCTACATAACGAAGGCTCGACCACGTTAACTATCCGTCATAGTCATTCATAGTAGTATCGTATTTAATATTGTAGTTACTCGTGTACTCAACATTATATCGAAGAATATGGTTCGTGACATTTCCAATATGTATGTAAGTTAGTTTATATGCATTGGTGTAAAGAAAACCGAATTTCAGGAGGTATTTGGTCGGCACATATCATTGCGTGCTGGATGTTGAGCGCGGTTTTTTTAATCTGTGATTCGTGGATGCAGTTTGTTTTAAGTCAAGACGGTGTCTTGTCGCAGTCATCTTTTGTATTTTTTATAAGCGCAGCTGATTTAAATTTGCGATTTTTTGTATTTATAGACGTGTCAATAGTTTAGATTCAGTATAGGCTAGGTGTTTAGTAAATAATCAGTTATCCATGAAATCTTCCCGAAATTTCCGTATGTTCCAAGGCTTAGTTTGTTAGTGTGTTTGTTTTCAAAGCAAGAGGCTTAGCCAGTTCCCGTTTTAATGGATTCCGAGCCACTAGGTACTTTTTTTACTTCGGCTGATTTATTACGTTTTGTGAAAAATTGGACACGAATGCAGCAGAGGCTTCCGCTGTTGGTATATGTATTACATAAATGTTTATTGGGCTTGTAGTCTAAATACTATAGTTTGATCATGTTCTTTATATAAAGTAGTTAATTGCATGTAATCTCGTAAATGTTTATTAAATATAATGTTATTAAATATTCATATCATTATTAATGTCATATCATTATATAAGTAATAATGTAGTGACACCTAGAACATTGCAGTATCAAAGAAAACATTCTATATGGCCTAAACTTGTATCGGATATTTTATATCTCAATATTATCTATTGATAGATTTTTGCTGGAGCGGTAATGGAAAATGTCAATAGATTATATAAATATAATAAATTATAACATATTTAGACGACAATACAATTGTAACATAATACAGATAGGATAACTCTGTTAAACCTTATAATCCATGTTTAATCTGACCAGGAATATAAAAACCTCGCCTTATTGCGGTAAATTGATGGTACAAAATTATTTTTATGGCAACACAAATGTTATCCGACAATTTCATTTTGAAATGTCAACTGTCACGTATAATGTTGCCTAATACAGCCAGACTATATCATCATATATTTGAGTATAAGTTGTTTTTGAGCATTGCAATGCTCAAGAATTTATTTGCTATTATTGTCATGGAAAAATGCTATTGCGAATTTTTTTTTAATGTATTCTTGGTGTTGCAGCAAATTTCTGGCGCCCTTAAAGCAGTTTGTATATATTCCTGGTCAGGCTATAATAAAGTCGATTAAGCTCTTCTGGATTCGTGTCTGATATTCCATTGGGGGCGGCGTCTGCGCCTACGACACGCAATATCGAACGTTCAATCGTACTCAATTCAATATGTGTATGTTAGATTGTAGATCTGTGTTACCGTTTCTATGTAAATGTGGACAGGATAGGTCCGTAAATGGCTAATGTAGGAATCATAGATGTGTACCAAGCCTACAATGGCTTTTTATAATAAAATCATCGATTGGTACTCTCCAACGAGAAGTCTATGTTTCAATGTAATCAGAAATAATTTAGAATGTTAAAAAGATTTGATCTTATTGTCAGTGTTTAGAGCTCAAAATTGTAAGACTTCTGATTTATAACGTTGTAATGTACTTTTTAATTTTGAGTTCTACTTATGGTTACGCAAACAGTATTTAAATTCTTAACGTTCTGTTGTGCTCCGTTGGATTACGCCGGGTTTTGTGCACAGGTTTCTATAAGCCAATCAATTTTCTACTTTACGACTAGCACGTTAGGGTTGGAAATCTGTTGGGATATACAGTTTTGTACAAACTGACGTTCAGTGGAATACATGCCTTTTGAATATTTATTAATTTCATTTGTGCCAAACTAGGTATACAAGGAACCGAAACTAACTTCACGCGAATGAATCGTGGTGTTCAATTATTGTTCGTCCTTAGAATTCGATGTTATGAATATCTATAATAAAACACTCAGAAGGATAGCAATGAGGTAAGTGTACCTACTCCATTTGGTATATTACAATAGACAATTGTCTCTTTGCCAAGTCTTAAATTGGCGAACCTACTTAATTTTGTTAAGTAGCGTAATTTTAAGTATGTACAAATGAGTCGCAAATTTAAAACATTACGCACGTCAACAAAATTAGTTTCCTTTTTTACTTTGGACATTAATGTGGCTCTTATAATATATTTATTCATTATGAGTTTTTAAATATTTACAGGGCATGTAAAATTATATCTTTCAAATGAGTAATGTTTATTAGAAACTAAAAGGTTTATCCAAGCCATTTTAAAAATTTAATACTTTGTATTATAACCCATCATTATTATTATAGAAAGTTTCCCTTTGCCAATATATTCCTGTTGTATTATGTAATACAAAAAAGAATGTACTATGTACACAAACATTTCTGGTTATATTCGTGTAATGAAATCTAAATGTGCATTTTCCTATTACACCAATTTTGAATTAAATATGCTATAAATTCAGCTAATAGTTTACCATTAATATTGTATCTGAATTTTAAATAGATTATCTTTGAAATTCATAGAACGGCTTTAATCAAAGTAATCTTTACATCAATTATTAAATTTATTCTTCCTCATTATATGAACAGAAAATAATATCTAGTCTTGTGTTGCATGCTAACTTCTTTTTGTGATAAATTGTCAAATTAACATTCAAAAATTTACCGAAAAATTATACAGTACCATTTATAATAAAGAAAGCCATTATTATATATTTTTTTGGTAAATATGAGACATTTATCAGATTCGTATTTACTTATCCAAACACACAAAAAGAAGTTTCACTCAATAATATATATATATATATTATAAGGCCTAGCCTACCTATGCTTATTACAGCTACCTGTATATTAAATATAATACCTGTATAATAAATAACATAGTATAATATTTGTATAACTACAAATTTTAACTCAAAGCTTGTTGTAAAACATTTTATATTGGTATTTTGTTAAAATGTTGGCACACAGAAGCTGCATTGTCAACTCCAAATGGATTCAACCAATAATAAATGTATTTACATTTTTGATACATTATTATTGTATAATTTGAATTATTTTGATCTCATAACTGCTGTCTCGTCAATTCTTATACAACGTTTGGCGATTATTGCTGTGTTATATATAAAAAAATAAAAAAAGATTTATGTTTGAAAAACTTTAATTGTATCAAACTTAGATATAATAAACTCCTAAATAGGAACACATTGACCATCACATTTTCTCTCCACACTGAACAGCCAAATTATATTTGTAGGAACTATAAGGGAGATTTATACATGAGTTGAATAAGTTAGTACAAAATTATGTTATACTACATTACTTTTTATAATTAAACATTCTAAAATCAAATTGATAATAGACTGTGCAATAAAAACACTTCGATGGAATATTCTAATTGAATGTTGAAACATTTCATTTGACCCAAAACTATGTCTTGAATTATTTTATTAGAATATAGTAAGTGAAGTGATGAGATTTATTATTTTATCCTAATTTGCAGGTATGATTTGTATTTATTGTACAAATAAAATTTTGCATTATAATTTTGTTTTTTTTATTTCAATCTAAAATTCAATTGAATGTCATTACAAAATATGTATAGTAAAATAAAATAAATATCTGTGTAAACATTTTATAAATTTTCAAAATACCACTTTTTCTTAGTCTAAAAAATATTTTAAAAATTTATTTATAAATTTTCTAGCATCACAAACTGATCTCTCAGTCCATTCTCTCCTCCAATGCCTCCTTCAGGCAAAACATATGTCAATCCATCATCACTCTTCTTTGGCGAGAATTCCTGTATATTCTTATTACTTTTGTTGAGAATTTCTAAATCCCAGGCAGCTAAATATTTTGACTTCCCATGTCTACATAAAGCATAGACGTTTTTAGGATGTTGATCGTAGTTCTCATGGTTATTTATGATGAGGAGCCCACACACAATACCCCAGTGGGCTGTGTGACCATTTCTTAAACATGGAGAGTGGTTGCAGTCAGCATCATAACTGGATTGTAGAGTTAAGTTTATTAATTACATTCACTTTACATAACATAATTGTGTGATTTAAGTTTAAAAGAGTAACAAAGTTAGTTATCAAAGCAAGGTACTTAATTTTATTAATTACATTCCCTTAACATAATTGTGTGATTGATAAGTTTAAAAGAGTTACAAAGTTAGTTATCAAAGCAAGATTTTATTAATATATCCAACAATTTTCTCACTTACTATTGTCTAAAAAAAACTACTTTAATATAAACTGAAGGTTCCCCACTGTAAAAAAGACATCCTAGTAATAGTAAAACCAAACCATGAAATCACAAATTGGCAATTAGAAGAAAAACAGATATGTATGTACAGTCACATGCAAAAATATGTATACACTTTTTAAAGTTAGTGACTCTTTATTTTGGGATTAAATACTCATCTGTCAAATTGTGACTGGACAGTGTAAATGTATGTTATTGCAGTGTTAGGTCGAAGCCAAACAAAACATATCAGGGATCAGCAAAGGCAAAACCAAGCAGGAAGTTTTTATTATCTATATCTTTTAATACATAAATTAAAGGATACGGCACTAGTAACACAGCACCATTGAATAATTTTTCAACAACTTCCTTGCTAAATAGGCCACCATTTATAACAGTGCATTTAATATGATCCTTATGAAGCAATCTAAATATCTTTTCTGAAAATTTTGCCATATTTTTGCAGCTTAACATTTCGCCATTATTACTATAGCCTTCTAGTCGTGATATTTCTAGCATTTCACTAGCAGTCATTACACCATTCACAAGCATGGACAGAGCTGCGAGCCCACATGTGGGACCAACCTGAAGGATGGGCTCGATTTGTTTGTATTTAAAGATAAATGGTGCATGTTTGAGACACAAGTCATTTTTTACGCAAGCCTCCCAAAGCTCCGGGTATTCTGAAGCCCACTCGCAAACATCTGAATTATAAATAGAACTTTGTGTGTCTGTCATAGGTGACTTTGTTGAAGGCTGTGTGTGTGCTCAGTGGTGGAGGCGGGGGCGGAGGCGGCGGTGGCGGTGCTGATGGCACAGTACACATTTCTTCAAGGATGCTTTATGAAACTATATTCAAAAGTGTACTTATATTTTACACTATGTAACTATTACGTCAAAACAAATAATAATGTAAAACTCAGTGTTGTTGAATGAATATTAAGAACCAAAATAAAATATATTTTACTTAAAGTTGCAGTAAATTAAAAATTATCAGCAGAATTTTCTTTTTATTCTCAGATATTTTTATCATCATCTGTCAGTGTCAACTGTCACATGCGTGCTGTCGTCAAGTGTCAACAACAGCTGACCCCTATGAGCATAGACTTTTTGTAAAATTCTCCCATATAGGGAAGGCAAAGGGAATGAAGCCCATACAGCCAAGTCTTCGGTATGTTAGTTTGGTAGTTGATACATTTCAATGCGTCTTGGGAGAGTTTGGCGTCAAACAATCGATGGCAGACGCTGTAGTATTACTTCGATGAGGTGGATAACCACGATAAAAATCTCATCGTTTTTCACACTACTTGACGCTTATTTCAATGATCCTCCACATTGCTCATCATTATTGACACTTCTTACATAAAACTACTCTGATTTTAAGTAACAAGATCCACTCCGAAAAAATATTACAATCACTGTACTGTACTATGTAATATGTGAATTAAACATTATTTTCATTAATTTTCATATGAGTCAACTAGCCTATTACGAAAGACATAGCTGTTATGGACTCAGTTCCCTTTGTCGTCTTTTTAGAGGGAGAATTGTACCAAAACAGTATTTGATAATGGTAGTCATTGCGAGGCGAGATAGATAACTATAACGAGGAAATTCCTGTTGGTTGAAAGGAGAGAGTGCGGTGGTTGTCGAGACGGCACTCACCATGGGAAGCGGGGATCCCTTGTTTTTTAAAATTATTACTATGATTCATTTGACATCTGTTGGTACAAGTACAAATCCTGACTTAAGTATAGCTGATAGATTTAGCAAGAGTCTGATTCGAAAAACTATTTGAATTATAACAATCTCGCCCATCTTCCCGTCATGTATAATACTGCTCTATAATGATATTCTATTTATTAATAATATTATGCCTACTATTGATTGAATAGGGAAAGTCGGGAGTCGGCATTGCGGTGTGAGTGCCGGTTTCACCATAAAAATTAGAAAAATCCATATTTTAACCCGGCGTGATGAAACCAGCCCTATATTGCCTATTGGGTACATAAAAAAACTTGAGAACTCTTTGAAAATTATTTAACCCGAGGTTAGTGAAACTAAGCCTTGGTCGAAAATAATAAAAACGAAAGATTAATAATCAGCACTTCATTTTAATATTTTAGATACATTCTAAAATAGTTTCAATTAGTTATTGTAAAACACGATGGCTGCGACTGCATTTGACCATAGTGGAAGACATTTTCTTCGAATCTTCTATTTCCTGGCCGGCTGGATATTGGACAACGCATCTGGTGTCAACTAATGGCGGACTGAACGCTTGACTTTGGTAGATACCGAGTCAGGTTAATAGACTCGAGTATAGAACAGAACATCTGTCTGCTCCGAATTCTCATAATCGACTTTTTCGACATGCGAGAGGCACTGAAAATTCAGGTTGCGGCTGTGATCTGTGACATCTTGAAAAGTCTTGAAGTCTTCGTTTTCTATCTCTTCGCAAGCTTCAAACAAGTAACATGCTCGTTGAGCGGCTGGGGACGAAATGGTCCAGGCCAGACGTTTAGCAAGCTTCACAATTGAAAATCAATAAGTACAATCAACAGCATGCTAGACTATACAGAATTATAAAATTCAATGGATTTTGTACCTTATCGTCGTAAATTTAAAGTACCAAATATTTGAACAAGTTTGGTTTCAGTCCCCTCGAGCGCACCTAGGATGCCTAACCGTCCCTAGTCCCTTAATCAATAAAAATTCTTCATTAGTCCGAAATGGCAATAGGACCTTTGAACCTACAATTAAATAGAATTGATCTAGTAGGTATAAAGGTCGGATTGGTGCCAGGAAATGCTAATCCGCCCATTCTGTATCATTATCACAATGGTCACAAAACGAGACACAATAGAAAGATAATATGGATTTGCTAAGTTTACAATCGCACTAACTACAGATTTGTAAATGTTACAGATGATTTTTTTAGGTTATGAACTGCTCGAAAACAAACTCAAATATTAACTGCTTGGCCCCGCGAGCACAGGTGTTCGCAAACAATAGATGTTTCCATTATGTCTCGTTTTGTACCCTTTCATTAGTTAAAGAAACTCCATCAACTGGTTGTAGTTGTTTAATTTAGATTGTATGAACTAAGACATCGATATGTAGTTCCCAAACGCCAGCATTCACTTGACGCTCAAAATGTAATAGATATATACATATAAATATCAACAATACTATATAATCATCTTTGATTAGAGAACAAATAAGTGAATTCTTCACAAAGCATTTGCCTCTACCGGGAATCGACCCCAGAACCCTTCGAGAGCGACGTCTTGAGATCGGCGAATAGACCACTCGGCCACGGAGGTTGTCTATTCATTGTTTAGGAGAATTCGGGAGTCGGCAGGGCTCAGCAGGGTGGTCTTACTGTCGGTTTCACCATTTCCGGGTAGCAACTGTGTATTATTGAATTAACTATCAATTAATATATCAGCTATTTAAACCGGGGTGCTGTAGCCGGCCCTGTCTAGCTTATTGGGATGTTTAAAAGAAACAAAAGTTTATTATGCTTTATTTTAATAAAGGAATTTAGCCTGGGGTCAAAATAAATCAAGTATATTCTTTATTAATACTTTACTTTTAAAAAGGTACATTTTAGTTAAAATTACAGTGAAACACAATTGCAGTAGACCATGTTAGACGCCAGTTTCTTCGAATCGTCTTTTTCCGTGTGGATATTAGACAACGATCTGCCTGGTGTAGCTTGATAACCATTAAACTGAACCGGAGTCTTAATTTGGATGTGTTCTTCTGGCTTTTTCGGTCTCTGGCTTGACTTGAATAATGCTGTATGCAACCATGTGTAAATAACTGTTGGTTCGGTAACGCCATGGCTTTGGTTTCTCTGACAACAGAACATTTCTCTGCTCCGAATTCCCATAATCGACTTTTTCGACATGCGAGAGGCACTCATAAATTCAGGTTGTGGCTGCGGTCTGTGACATCTTGAAATTTGTTGAAGTGTTCATTTTCTATTACCCCGCAGGGAGCAGCTCCAAGCAAGCGACTTGCTCGTTGAACGGTTGGGGAATAAGTGGTTGGTCCAGGGGCCAGACATCTAGGAGTAGGTACGATCAATTGCATGCTAGAATGTACATAATTTTAAAATTAATCAATAGATTTTGTAACTTAAGTCGTAGAATTAAAGTATAAAATAATTGACCAAGTTGGTTTCAGTCCCCCAGCGGAAATATAAAGGAAGCCGACCCCACGTACCTTGTCCCCTAATCAATAGTTTCTTTTTAAGTCCGAAATGGCAATGAGAGCTGTAGACCACACAGCCATAACTTTTGATGTTTTGTTATCTTTGTCGCTATTGAAATTCATTTTAAAAGTCACAGAAAAAATAATATTCTTGAGCTATTTTGTTTTACAGGAATTATAACTTAAATAATTTGTTAGCTTTGATCTCAAGTAATTAAATAGCACGTGATACGAATGGGCGTGGCACTCAGGCGTGGCAAGACTAGCAGTTTATTCATTCCGAAGCTGTCATTGTTCATTCAATGTATTGTGAGGCAAGAGCGATTGCGTGCGTACAACTGTTAGGTTAACTACTCACTCATTCGGTCATTCATTCATTCATTTAACAGATGGCTGACTAGTAATTTGGCCGCATGTGAATAGGGACTATTTTATTAAAAACTTTTTTGTGTGCTGCAAGGAATAACTAAAATTTTATGGACATACAACACGTTCTACACAATCGTCATGTCTGAACCCCGCAAAAATCATCTCTCCATCGACGGAGGGCAAATAAAAGAAGATGACAATGTTTCATCATATAAGCCGATCCCAGAGGCGGACACAGGTAATTATCTTACTTTTCTAAATCTTTTGGTTTCATAGTACATAAAATGAACATATAATTAATTTCCATTGAGCAGTCCTGAGTGTCCTCCCATTAGAACCCCATTTACAATTGTACCTATCGTTAATTTTGTTTAAAGCGTTTGTGTAAATCCGAATTAATTTTAAAATTAGATTTTATATTAATATTTATATTTCGAATAAAACCATCATCGTAATTATATTATAATCAATGAACTCCATTCATAGTCCTTGACGTTTCTTATCCACCTGACAAGCAAATGTCAGAATTCGTAGCTACATAATACGGGTAAATTGTGTTTGTACGAGAATGCTTTGCGAGAATGTGTCAATTTAGCATAAGGAGGACCCTCTTTAATTCTGTCGGTTTATAAAGCGCTTTAGGTTCAGCGCCATTTTGTCGACTTCGCTGGATGTGCAAAGTGCTTAACGCAAGATTTTGAATCATTTCGTAATTTAGGCGCAAAACGGCAGTCAAAATACAAACTTACGAAAGATATTTTTGACAAGGAAAGACACACAAAATGAGTGGTAATGTATCTTCTATTGTTTTTATTAAACAAAGTGTTTTGATGTTTTAGTTTATGTCAACACAATGTTTCAATTATACTATTTACACTTTAATTTGTACAATATTTCTTTTACAAACAATTTTAATTACTTACTTTTACTTACTTTAAATTATCATTCCAAATAAAATCTAAAGCAAAGTAATATTAATTTTATTTTAAGCTCCAGAAATTGAATACAGTAATATTGAGACTGATGGGGAATATATTCAATTAAATCAATCAGATGGGATTGAAGGAGAGGTGCCTGAAGATGAAGATCGCTGGGAAGACAAGAGCATAACTCTCTTACTAAACTTATACCTTCAGAATGTGGATAGGTTTAGAAATCCTAAGATAAAGAAAAAAAATGTTTGGATTGACATTGCCAACCAAATGAGCCGGAGTCCTGAATGTTGTGATAAAAAGTTTAGAAATTTAAAAATGACATATGTTAGATTACTGAAAACAAAAAAGAATAAAGGTAGAGTAAAATGGCAATATTTTGAGATTTTTGAACAAATATTTAGTGTGAACGGGGAATACCAGCCTGATATACAACAGAAAATACAGGAATGTGATACAGAGAGTGTGGCTAAAGTATTATTGTCTATGAACACAACACATGATAGTGATGTCCACGAAAATGGTGAAACATCTAATAGTCAAAGTGAAGAAACAAAGAAGAAGTTAAGTAGGAAAAAATACAATGAATTTCGGAAAATATCAATTGAAATGAGAGACAGACAGAGAGCAGTTGAGGAGAAATTAGACAGATTAATAAATATTGTTGAAGAATCCAATAGTATACAGAGGGAACGGAATGCTCTTTTTGAACAGTTTCTTGAAAAATTACAAAATTCACAGTAACTATAGTAATTTATATTACAAAATTGTTGTATATTGCTATATTTTTCATATGAACTCTTAATTAACTAGTCCTTGTCTTTTTTATTTGTATTTGTATCCCGTTGAAGTCAAATGATTTGTGGAATTATTGTATTGTGCAAAATTGGAATGAATATTACAATATAACATTTAATGCATACATACATATAATCACGGCTATTATCCCCTGAGTGTTAGTCAGAGACTAGGCAAAAGTACAGCAAAAGCAGTCCATTGCCATAGTCTGCTCTTCACCTAGCAGTGACTGCACTCAGCATGAAAGGTGGTGAGATAAATGCATTAAAATGTGCTTAGTAATGGTAGCTTTTAGGGAATATTTTTTATAATAACCATTGCATTGTGGCACTATTTTCAAACATAAAATTACATCTTTTGACTGATGGAGTTAGCAGAGATTAGATCTCCTTAAGAATAAAAAACAGCCAACTTGTTTCTTTGTAAATGCCTACCATAACATTCCACAGTTCCTTGAACAATTTCCAAAATACACAAACACCACCAAACCTCAAAAAAAAAATTAAAGAATTTTATGTATTTTTAAAGTTTGAACAAAAAAAGTTATTACATCTTGCAACAGGAAACCTCCATGGTATTCTTCATGGATGTCATAATATTATTGTCCCGATTGAACAAAAAACGACTACCAATACTACATTGTTTTTTTAATATTCTGTGATTGTCCCGTTGACTTACTAGTTCAATTTTACTTTATAAAATGAATGAGCTCTAAATAACAAGTGAGTTTCTATCAAGGTCTTTATTGAACTCACTTCAACTCACTTAAATTAACATGTTCAAAAAGGCATGAATTTTCTATTAACAAGACTTTATAATTTGAATTCAAAACATCAACAACTTTACTTCTGATCTAAAAATAATTTATTGACGTGATGTAAGTACATTGTTATAATAATGGCTAAAAATAAATGAAATGTTACAAATATTATAGTATCAATTTGTTAACCCTTTTGATTTTAATAAACAAATCATGACCTTATTTTTAATCTGTATTTTATATTACAATGTTCACCTGCCTGATGATTTGAAGAAAATTTATTAAGTGGATGTATGATTGTAATTTTTAAAGATAGATCATACTTTTAGAGATAGTCACACGCAAAAATATGTATCAGATGATAGTCTTTTATTCCTTCTATTAAGACTGTTTACTGTCAATTTATATTTTTGCAAGTAACTAGATTGTGACGTAACTGCGCGCCTTAGAGCTGCGTGCGTACACGTATACAAGCACCGAAATGTATTAAGTTAGACTACATACCTACGTGAGGGACCACGGTATGCCTATCATGACCTAAGGGCACTCTTGAAAATGTTCTAAATAGATTCAGGAATAATACAATATTGGCAATGTAATGTATTGTCTTGCATAGACCCTAGGTTGGCTATTAGGCTTATAAAGATATTATAAAGCCGTAGTGTCCTGTAAAAAATATTGTGTAGGTCTGCATGTTGGGCAACGAAAGCGATGGACGACAGAAAAGTGCACGCAACAGAGATGCGGACGTTGAGGCGGATGTGTTGAGTCAATGAGGAAGTTTGAAATTAGCGCCAGTGCCTAAGATATCTGCCACATGCTGAACATGGATGTGGTTGGACATAAAATAAGAGGAAGACCAAAGATGCGATAGATTGAAAGCGTGAAGAATGATGGTATGGCATGATACTAGTGACGAGTGAGAATAAATGAAAGAATAAGTCGTGTTGTGGCTTCATGTATGCGGTTCATTACCGTACTGGGCTTGACTTACGATATTGATAATCTACTTGTGATTTGATTCGAGATGCATTTGGAGCGTAACTAGTTAGTAACAGTCGGTTTCGCTCTGAGTTTCTTATTACTACCCGTAATAGTTTAGCTTATTGGTTCAGTACTCATATTGAAAAATTATTCTACTTTGGTATTATAGGTCAAACAAACATACGACTCTTTTTTAGTTGGTAGGTAGGCACTTCCTATGTCTTGACCAAAGACTGGTTTAAACAGAGATAGGCAAGATACATGGGTTCCGTCCGTCAACACTTTACATAGATAATCAACTTAATTTTGTGGGATTAATATTTTGAAATTTGTAGGTTCCTACTTCCCGGTCAATGCACACTGATTCCACACCCACCCCCCCTAAAACAACTGCGTGAAATAAAATGTTATTTTTCTGATTTAAAGCTAATAAGCTTATATTTTCCATTTCACTATTTTATCCTAAATTCCACGCGAAAATAATATTCAAATAAATTTATCGTGATTTTATTTTAACTTCTGAGGTAACAAGAGAATTAAGGATGAAATCAAATCATTTATTTGCTTTAAATACCTCGGGCGCAATGTACCCTTGCAGAAATTATATATTAGTTATAGAGGTATTACCAGGAAGGTATAATTTGTGAGGTATTGCGAAACGAATAAACGTACTCCTGCTGAGTTACTGGAACCCATGGCACGGAGATGAATCTTGATTCCACAGTAATTTATTTCTTATTTGTGACTGTAAGACTTGGTACACACGGGCGATTTATGAGGGCGCATTCTGAGCGTTGCAATTCGCACTCAAAATACAGATACAGAATTGATAGCAGATTGAGAGAGATATAATAGTTTCACTCAAATTCATCAAAATAAAATAGAATATAAAAATGCAATGCTAAGCTCAGAGTAATAATAACTTTATTTTGACGTAATACTTCTAGGAAAATTACTTTATCAACAAAGCAAGCCTCGCGGTATGGTGCTAAATGTTATTTAGGTGATGTTAATTTGTTTGGTCCATGTAGTAGGCTTGCCTATAAGCCTATAAGTAATCATGTACGCAAAAGAAACCTTTTGGGAGTGTTGTTTGCTTAGTAGGGTTGGTAATAAATACAGTTGACCTTTGGCTCAAACCTACGTTATAGATTATTTCCATATGTTAGAGTGGAGTTTGGGAGCTTAATAATTTGGTACATACAAAGCGACAATAACTTGTGCGACGTTTTCTTTAGTACGTCACTCAAATTATTTACAAAGTACTGAAGTAGGCATTTTTTATTGATCTGCCTACAGTCATTTAAGCAAATAATTTTTAGTTAGACTTTCAACATCGGCATCGCTGAAAAAAACATCACGGTTGCGATTTCAAAGATGCAGAAAATAGTTTTTTGCGTTCTTTAGTAAAGATTTACCAATGTCCACTGTATGTAGTTTTTTCCGGAGTATTTTTGTTGTATACCGATATCAATATTCGATACATGATTCATTTTGATGGGTTACTCTTGATTTTAATGCGTCGATTGTGTGATGAAACCTAAAAGAATTATTCAATTGTACATTGTATAGAATCAATTGTCTATTGTTTACATCCGGACTTTATTTAGGCATCAAAGCAGACAAATATGATATCAAAGAGAGAGAAATTATAAAGTGTTAAACAAAAAACCTAAGAAAGTAGACCCATATTATACTAAATATCTTTAAAGAAGTTAAGTGAAGCATATTTGGCTTATACTCTTATAGCAGTAGTATGGCTTAGTTGACAAAACCCTGAGCGTTAAACCAACAGAACACCCAAACCATGCATATATATTTGTTGTAAAGAAAGTCGTCAAGGGCGAGTGGTTACTCAGCGGACTCCCCTCGTGTCTAAACTTAGCCTAACGATCCCAGTGGACCGGCCGCCGTCAATTGGTCCGACTTTGCAGTGACCACTTTTCACGCAGTGCGGACGCACGCTTGCAAAATTTTACAGTTATTTAATACGATTATCATGTGAGTAATTATAATTTTATTTTATGTTTAAAAATATAAAGAATATGTCTAATAAATAATAAGAATATAGGACTTTTAAGAATGCTTACGTTAAAAAATTAAGTTTTTAACGATAAAATTGTAAATTTTATACAACACCACATATCATCACACCTCTTTCCCCGAAGAGGTAAGCAGAGCTTAACACCCACAAGCAATACCCAATATTATAGAACGTATTTAAAAATGGTTTTTAAATAATAAAATCATTTTTCATCATCATCTTTTGAGCATTTTTGGCAAAAAAACGTTATCTTGGTATCATTTAAATCATTGCCCACTACAAACCTGTTTGTGTAACAATCCTACAGGACAACTTTCTTGTTCCGCATCCAATTACCGGGAGCCTTTTATGATGAGTGCTCAATACAAGTTCCTTGCCAATGTAAGATGAAAGTCCACAGTTAGGAGAATATTTCAAAAGCGGTAAGCACTGTTTAAAAATTTTATGTTATATAGTTATTTTAATTAAAATATTAAATAATATAATACTTATTATATTAAATTAAATTTACTTAATCTTTTGTGTCGTTAAAGTATCACTTTTTTTCGTGTTTTGAGTAGGTAGGTATCCAATATTCTTGATAAGAAGAATAAATCAAGTTTTCCGGACCTTCATTCAAACGCAATCGTACATTGATTAAGAATTAACACTGCAAGATATGCGGAGAAAGTATCTTATGCGTCCCATATTACCGCTCGTTATTAGCGCGTCGGCTATGCATTTGCCCACTTCCCGCCGATCTTGTATGATGAAAATTCAACTCTCTCTTACGAGTAGGAACGTGTACGCGCTGTCTGGTCGCATTGCAGTACAAAAAGAAAACTTTTGTTTTGGGCCTCGGAGGCATTGCCATCGGCCCTTAGGCATGTCCAATAGCCTTATATATGTCACCGTAAAATTGTAAATAACGTTAGTTTATAATCTATCTGCGTGAAATAAATGCTGTTTTTTACTGATTTAAAGTTTATTTATTAGGCTTATTCATTATTATTATGCTTATACTTTCCATTTAACAATTTTATCCTAAAATCCACGCGTAAATAATATTGGGTCCTTACCTATGAAATTGGTGTTTTTATTCTGTCATAGTATTTTGTCTGTAACTATTAAGATTCAGAGTATTCCTAAAAAATAATTACCTCGTCTAAAAATAGACTATATTTTTAAGCTCTTTTGATTTGTTTTGATAATTTGTTGTAAGTTTAATTGTGTTAAAATTGGACATGGAGACAACTCTTTTTAAGTGCCTCCCGAATACATCATTTTATTTGCATTCACTTAAAAACGATAAATAATTTTTATGAAGTGTGATATTACACATATTACTAAAGCTTGTCTAATAATAGATGCCAAATATTATTATCTTTGGATTTGTCGTTGTGAAGAAAACTGAAAAAATTTTAGTATGGAAAATGCAGAGTTCCCCAAAATCTCCATACAAAACGAGAATTTCATAGGTAAGGACCTAATATTTAAATGAATTTATCGTGATTTATATATGTATAGAAAATCTTTAGTCATTAGTTGGTATAAAATAGGGAGCTATGAGCTATTTTTGTGTAGCGATTAAAACCCATTCTTCCATCTTCATAGATAGGTTTTATAGATAATGTACGCGTACCATGCGCCACCTTTAGTCAATTTGATCGCACTAGTAGTGGTATCGGAACATTTTGATGAAATTGGCGTGAGAATGCGTCAGAAAGAAAGTAAACCTTTTACCGGTACATAAATACAAAAAAAGTCATAACATTTTGCAACAGGAAATCCCCATGATATTCTCCATAGCTGTCTTAACATTTTTGTCCCCACGGAACAGGAACAGAAAAAACGACTGCTATGAATGAGCATTAAAATAACAAGTGAGTTTCTATCAAGGTCTTTATTGAACTCACTTCAACTCAATTTGATAATCAAACCAATTCCCGAAGTTATTGGTTATATCTACGAAAGCTTATAAACTGTTATTTTGGTTTTATCAGTCAAAGCTCCTAAGGTAATTACGATAAACAGATGGTAATGAGACGCGACATCTAATTGCTGCCCTAATTGCAGGGGCAATTATAGTTGGTGCTTACCAGCGCTTATGTAGTTAACCAAACATAATGTAAACTATGTAAACTGATGTATGTGCAGCTAAGATTATCAGCAAGTTATTGACGATTGTCTCAATGGTGCGTTTAAATTTCAAGTTATTGACGATTGTCTCAATGGTGCGTTTAAATGTTTTATTACATTCATACAATCACGCCTGTAATCCCCGAGAGGTTAGGTAGAGTCCAAGGAGCACTGTGTTCCTTAAGTCCACATTTAGCCATAAATTTTTTTTTATTAAATTAAACAAATTAACTAAATCCCCCTTCTTGATAATGGCTATATTAAACAATACATTATCCCTGAAGTGAAAGGCTATTAGAAAGAGATGATAACTCCCACATTGGGCCTAATAACCTGTTACCATTGAAATGCATAGGGCAACTGTAAACTGTAATTGGATTTTATTAATAATTAGGTAATCATTTATTAATAATTAATAATATGAGGAGCTCGGTGGCGTAGTGGTTAGTACGCTTTGACTTTTCATCGAAAACAAAATTACTTCGCCATGGTCTGGGTTCGAGCCCTACATAACCAGGTCTTCCCCTGAAGCCTGGAATGGGTCGGCCATTACCCCGGGTAAAAATAAAAAGAAAAAGGCCGTACCACCGCCCGGACCCCTGGTGTTACGATGGGTATTCAATCTAGTTCTATGGGGAGATAAAATAAGTGACTTCTGTACGAATAGGGCTTACTACTGACTTTTAGTACCTATATTAAAATACATTGTAAATATTTTGTTTTTAATCCCTCTATAATAAAACAAATCCTCCTTCAGAGTTCCGCACAAAGCCGACCCTCAGCAAGTCCAAGGAGAAAATATCAGACGAAGCGGAGGAGAAGCTGCTGGACAAGGAGACGGAAGCCAAGATCATCACGCGCGTAGACATGGCCGACGCCAAGTACGTCGTCGGGGACCACCGCAACGGTGACGCCAAGATCGAGCTCGATGCCAACAAGCGGGTAAGATATAACATATCTTGGGGCAAGAAGGCGGGGTCAAGATCATCACGTGCGTGTGGACATGACCGACGCCAAGTCCGTTGTCGGGGACTACCGAATCGGGGATGCCAAGATCGAGCTCGATGCCAAAAAGCGGGTAAGATATAAACATAGCTTGGGGCAAGGAGACGTTATTTCTAATATGCTTACTTATGTAAATAATTACATTAAGTGTATATTCCGCCACTTAGCGTCCATTAGTAATGGATTATGGCTTAGTAATGGACCGTTACATAAGTGCGTAAGCTGAATTAATTGGTACAATAACTAATTACATTTTCTTCATATATAGCTCACATTGTTAGGATTCACACTTTTAGGATTTCTTATTAAAAGCATATATATCAGGTTCATATTTTGTAATCACTAAGTTTGAAGTTACAAATCAAGGTTTTAAATTAGTGGTCTATTCCTCATCCTTGGAAGGTGCCTCGGGGTCGACCTCGTTCATGAAGTCTCTAGGGTCCTTCCTCGTGTTGGCGTGGTGTGCCGTCTCCACGGCTTCGTAGATCATGTACGCAGCGATGAAAGGAGGTGCTACCTTGAACACGCTCTCTCGGAACCTCCGCACGACGTTTGGTATTCCGTAGGAGAATGCTCCAGCGAAAGGTTTCTGCTCATGTGGGGACAGCTTATACATAACAATCCCACGGATTGTGGCTAGCTCCCCGAAATGAAGACCCATGTTGCTGGTCTTGCGAGATAAATTTTAATTTGAAATTGCTGAAAATTGACAAATGATTGCTGATTGTTAAAAACCATCGACGAAATATTTTGTTTTTGACAAAGCCAAATACTACGAGAAATGTGGATCTTTTTAGTGCACATAGATAATACAGAAGAACATTTCTATGTTATGTCTATGTTTAAAAGTCAATCTGCCAATATTGAGATACTATCAAAAAGGAAAATATCTTTGCTTAAAAATAATATGTCGAGGATAATTCAAGAAAGCGCTTTTTCATCTTCGTTAGCTTGTTAGATAGCAATCAAAGTGTTTTATAGTGAATAACTATTAAATATATAATTTTACCTTCGAAAAGCTTAGTAGTAACTGTTCTCTACATGGGCTTCAAAACCGCCAACACCGTGGAGACTTCCTCAAATGTGTGTTCTGAAGATTTTTTTATTATATTTTAATTTTAAGAAGTAGTATTTCTTAGTCGAAATCAAATTTTTTGGTTTTTTATATTTGTGTCTTTTTTACGCTGTTGACCAAATCGTGAAAGTCTATTGGAATATGAAGATTATGTTTTATTATCAAAGTGGTATAAAGAGATTCTTCATGGTTAGTTCATTTCATGGCATACCCGTATAATACAGTTGGAATATAAATGTATTTTTTGTTATTAATTACTTTGTGGGCTGTTGTTTGTATACACAGATTTTTTTTTAAATTACTAATATCTGAACATTTGTGTGTTATCTTTAAGAAACCCGACATTAAATTTGTCCTCAGCAATTCTCGGGGCTCACGAAGGAGGAGCTGATGAAGTACGCGGACGACCCGTTCTGGGTGCGACTGCGCTGGTTCATGTTCGTGCTGTTCTGGGCTCTGTGGCTGTGCATGCTGGCCGGCGCCATTGCTATCATCGTGCGCGCGCCAAAATGTGCCCCGCCGCCTCCTAAGACTTGGTAGGTTTATTGTCTTCAAAGAGAACGTTAAGGGTCACCCAAAATGCAATAGAAATGGCTATGATCAGAGTTTATCTTGCGTGTCTTCTGAGATCGACTAAGGAACCTCAGAACCGATCGTTGCGAAGATTAATACGGGACTCACTATTCATTCATCCTCATTATTTATCATTATGATGAAGTATTAAAGTTCAAATTATTGGCATTGGTTGACGATTAAATTGTACCAGCAGTACTCAAATACAATTAATATTATTGAGATTCATTATGATAGATTGTTGTTATACCTTCCAGGATCATGAGACATGCGTAACTTCTAGAAAATAAAACGAAACACACGTTATAATGTTCTTTACCAAGGCCAATAAAAATTAAAAGTTTTTAGTAACGAATCAAGTGTAATATAGTTAAATATTGTTAATAAAGGTTCTGATTGAAAATATAAGTTTGATTTCAGTATTAGTTAAAGAAACTTGACCAGTCAATAGCACACCAGACTACAAAACAGTGACAATTTGGCAAAACACCATAATAGTATAATTATTTATTTATTTATTTTGTTGACTATGAATTATTCAAATAATTTCAGGCAATATGGTAATTAGTAGAAAACAATTAGTTTAGAGAGTTTAAACTTCTTTTGCAAAAGATTTTTCTTATGCAAACGGACGCAGATTCTCGAATGAAATTCATTGAAGAAACGTGCGAACAGACCGTTAGCACTTAGCATGCACCGGGCAAAATTAAGACCATGAGACGTTCACAATAAAATATAAAATGTTATCAATAATTTAACTAATTATAGCGTGAACTGGCGGATCGCAGGCACGTCTTGAATGGTGGCGCCAATACCACTGCCTACCTTAATATGGACGTGATGATTTTTGTAGGAATATTTATTTATTGCTCTATTCATTTCTCTATGTCCTCAGGTTCGAAAAAGGCCCATTGGTTGACGCTAGCGCGATAGACAGCTATGAGCTGATAGAAGAGGAGTTGCCAGCATTCCAGCGTGCCGGCGTTAAGGGCGTGTTCACCGGCTTGTCGCCCACCTACGAGGTGCTGGACGACCCTGACCTGCTCACCCGGTTCAAGCAGTTCGTGGCCAAAGCCAAGGAGTATGGCGTTAAGTAAGTTGTCCCCCAGGCTAGCTGAAGCAGATAGCGGCATATTCACCGGCTTATCGCCCGCCTACGAGGTGCTGAACGACCCTGACTTGCTCAACCGGTTCAAGCTCTTTGTGGCCAAACCCAAGGAGAATGACGGTAAGTTTTTTTTTTAGAGCGGCCAAACAATTGATTCCATGTCGCCTGTTGCTAAGAGGTCCAGAAGCAAGGGTACTTAATGCCCTGATGCCTGCAGCGTTCCCTTTCACGCCTCTTTTAAACAACCCCTTTTGTAGGAAGAGAGAGAGAAGAGAACACAAGTGCCGGTAACGAATTGTTTCTTCAAATCATAACAAAGATGAAAATTAATTTATTTGCATATACATGGTGTTTGTAATAAAGAGCACTACATACTGAACATCATTTAATGGGTACTAATTGATGTTCAGTCAAAAGTAATCTCTTTTATTATGGTTTATAAAGTATGCTAATGTATTTGGATGGTTAACTGTATTGCAATTGTCGCAGAGTGATCGTAGACCTGACTCCCAACTTCGTGCCGGCGTCGCACACGTGGTTCGAGCTGAGCGCCAACCGCTCGGAGCCCTACGACCAGTACTTCACGTGGGCGGCCGGCCGCGACTACACCGAGGAGAGCGCGCGCAAGCCGCCCAATAACTGGGTCAGTTACATTTATTTATTTCATACATACATAAATCACGCCTATATCCCCGAAGGGGTAGGCAGAGGTGAACTAGCACCCACGTTTCGCCAATTATGTTAGGTCCCATGTAATAGGTGGCGAGCCTATTGCCATTTATCGGGCACAAAAGTCGCAGTACATTGCTATTGCTAGGTGGTGTAAGAGGAACGCTGCTCCCATTCCTCATCATTGATTTATCCTTAGTCGCCTTGTACGACACCCACGGGAGAGATTTATTCTTTTTGACACAATTGCATGGTAAGTAATTTTAAAATGCATTTAGAAAAAAATTATTGTCAAATGTACAATTAATAACGATCCTTAAATAATAAATAATGATTAGGCTATGAAAAAGATGGATGAAAATAGATTGCATGTGGTCGAAATGCGTATGTTAAGATGGATGTGTAGGTGACGAGGATTGATAGAGTGAGGAATGAATGTATCAGGGGATGCCTGACAGTTGCTCCAGAGATAGAGAAGTTGAGAGAAAAACGGCTATTGTGGTATGGACATATTTTGGGAAGAGAGAATGAGCATGTAACGAGAAGAGTTAGGAATATGAGAGTGGATGGTAATGCAGGGAGAGGAAGACTGCAGAAGAGATGAATAGATTGTGTGAATGAGGACATGGTTAGAATGGGAGTGAATGTTGATATGGCGTGTGATAGGGGAGAGTGGAGGAGAAAGACTCGTTGCGCCGACCTCAAATGAAATTGGGAAGAGGGCAGGCTAATGATAATGATAACTTAGTGGAAAGTAGTTAGTTTTTTATAACGTTCCGTTCGAACATTAACGAAACCTAAAGTTCTTTAAACGTTAAAGCCGATACCGTTTCAAAAATATACCGGTATCCGAACCCTGCCACTGCCTTCTCATATTACAGTTCACACATAATCTCTCTAAATCCTTTGATAAAGTTGAAAGCTTAATACGTTAGGCGTGGGGTCCAAAAATCATTAATGAAAAACGTTTTGCAGTCTGATGAGTTGCTGACATTTATATGAGGTTTTTAAGAAGAGTCAAAATTCTATACATATTTTTTGGAAGTGGGTGTACGTTCAATAGGCCGCTCACCTATATTGTACTATATTCGCATTCTCACAAAAATTTTCATAAACTATTTACGAAAACTTTCAGATTTACTTATTTCCCAAAAAGTATTGTATTTACCGGTTGCTTACCGTTACTTCAGGCATCAACGTTGAACACATCGGCATGGACATGGAACGACGTCCGCAAGGAGTTCTACCTGCACCAGTACGATGCGGAGACGCCCGACCTGAACTTCCACAACCCGCGCGTCGTCGAGGAGTTCGACAAGGTCCTGCGCATGTGGGTCAAGGCTGGCGCTAATGGAGTCAGGTCAGTTATGTGTAAAATATCATCTTAAGTTTTAAATGAAGCTAAGATAATGTGATACGACGGTCTATTGGAAATTATTAGCAGTCCTGTGAAGGTAGTAAACTGTCTTATGAAAAAAACATACATACATAAATCACGCCTATATCCCCGAAGGGGTAGGCAGAGGTGAACTAGCACCCACGTTTCGCCAATTATGTTAGGTCCCATGTAATAGGTGGCGAGCCTATTGCCATTTATCGGGCACAAAAGTCGCAGTACATTGCTATGTCTAGGTGGTATAAGATAT